>OX439045.1:64053924-65351963 GCA_949317995.1 Acholoe squamosa
ACATAAACATAGATACCTTATAAAAAGACCTGTAGATCTCCCAAATGATAGATTTACCACTCCTATCAACTTGATGCCATTATCACATGCTCTGCTATTTCAAGTTACTCAAGTATAATTGAATGGTGAATGGTAATTTGAATATTTCCATCAGTGGAGTGCAAGTGGAGACCATGTTTGGTATAGATATAAAGAGCATACAGGTAGTGATCAGGTATTCTAAGCTGAATCCAAGATGGCTGTCAGGGACAGTCAATGATTAACTCTTTTGTGCCCAGAATTATTTGAAGACTTTTACATTATTTCACATTTGTATCACTTTGCTGATAAGACCATGTGTTATTTTGATCATCTCCTTTGATATGGGCTCTGCATTACAATTTCTCAATACTCATAACTCGGTGAAGACATTCAGTTAAGGGCATAGTATTAATGGTCAGGTCTGGTAACCATAGTTATGAAAAGATTCCATTTGTTGGCATTTAGTAGTATTTCATCTCTATTGTACTATATAATTATATAGCCATAGTACCTGTAATCCTGAGACTTTACAGAACTTTCAAAGCTGATTCTGCCTCCATATATACTGCCACTTAGGAAATATAATGTGTTAGTAACAATGCATGGCTTGTCTTTATGGGTATGAACTGTTGTTGTAAAATCGAATGGGAGTACAGGAACCTGTGTGTGTATGATCCATCATCACTTTGGTACAATGTCAGACTTTAGCTCCCCGAAGGGTTCCCCTAATGTGCCACATAAAGCAACAGTTCATTTTCAAGTTTTGACTCACTTTGCCTGGTGTATTGGAGAAAGAGCCAGATAAATGGTTGTATCACAATTGGGACGTCTTGAGCATTCTAGAGGGTCTAAGTTTGCAGATTGGACCTGTAGAAGTACCAGGATGAAGATTTCATACCATATATCCTTAGGACTGCCAGTGCTTTCTGTCAGTGGTCAACCAAAACGTATTAATGTGGGTAGTAAAAGTGGGGGTCCAAAATACCAGTACTTTCTGTCAGTGCACAACCAAAACATACTAATGTGGGTAGTAAAAGTCGCACTCCAAAATACCAGTACTTTCTGTCAGTGGACAACCAAAATGTGTAATGGATTTTTCAAGTTTTGTAGAACCATACAGTAATAATGCGTATTCAAGATCGGATTTCTCTCTATTTTCAATGTAATTTTCCCAGATTAATACACATTAACCTGAGTTAGTAGTTCCAGTGATGGGGACAATACACATCTAAACGTTTTGGCAAGTCTACTTGAACTAAATCATCATCTAAAGTAAAACCTTTTGAAACGTTTTGGCTGAAGGCACTCAGATGTAGCCTCTGAATGCCAAAACGTATTCAGGTGTAATGAAATGGTACTAGCTTCAAAGTAAAACGTTTTGAAACGTTTTAGCAAGCTCAATTGCAGACTGTCTAATCATGCCAAAACATATCAATGTGTTCTGCAGAGGACATGCCGTTACAGCAAAACGTTCTAAAACATTTTGGCAAGGATTCACATGGTAAATATATTGTAAATGACACATATAGACCTGTAGATACACTACATAAATTGTATGTATAACCTACACACCGTAGATAATGTTACGTGTATTGTACACCTAAAAACCTGTAAATACACTGCATGTATCATACATGGCTCCTACACACCTGTAGATATACTACATATATCATACATACCACCTACATACCTGTAGATACACTACATGTATCATACATGGCACCTACACACCTGTACATACACTACATGTATCATACATGGCACCTACACACCTGTAGATACAATACATGTATCATACATGGCATCTACACACCAGTAGATACAATACATGTATCATACATGGCATCTACACACCAGTAGATACAATACATGTATCGTACATGGCACCTACACACCTGTAGATACAATACCTGTATCATACATGGCACCTACACACCTGTAGATACAATACATGTATCGTACATGGCACCTACACACCTGTAGATACAATACATGTATCATACATGACACATACACACCTGTAGATATACAACATGTATCGTACATGGCACCTACACACCTGTAGATACAATACATGTATCGTACATGGCACCTACACATCTGTAGATACAATACATGTATCGTACATGGCACCTACACACCTGTAGATATAATATGTGTATAGCACATACCACCTACACACCTGTAGATAAATTACATGTATCATACATGGCACCTACACACCTGTAGATACAATACATGTATCGTACATGGCACCTATACACACCTGTGGATACAATACATGTATCGAACATGGCACCTACACACCTGTAGATACAATACCTGTATTGTACATGGCACCTACACACCTGTAGATACAATACATGTATCGTACATGGCACCTACACACCTGTAGATACAATACATGTATCGTACATGGCACCTACACACCTGTAGATACAGTACATGTATCGTACATGGCACCTATACACCTGTAGATACAATATATGTATTGTACATGGCACCTACACACCTGTAGATACAATATGTGTATCGCACATACCACCTACACACCTTTAGATATACTACATGTATCATACATGGCACCTACACACCTGTACATACAATACATGTATCGTACATGGCACCCACACACCTGTAGATACAATATGTGTATCGCACATACTACCTACACACCTGTAGATACAATACATGTATCATACTTCACAGTACACCTCATATTGTGATGTATGGTACCAGTGCACGTCATATTGTGTTCTATGGTACCAGTACACGTCATATTGTTATGTATGGTACCACTACCGATCACATTGTGCTGTACTGTACCAGCACACATCATATTGTGACACATGTTACCAGTACACATCATATTGTGACACATGATACCAGTACACATCGTATATTGTGATGTATGGTACCAGTACACATCGTATACGATGTGTACTGGTACCCAATATACATATTGTGATGTGTGGTACCTGTACACGTCATATTGTATTGTATGGTACCAGTACACATCATATTGTGACACATGATATCAGTACACACCATATTGTGATGTATGGTACCAGTACACATCATATATATTGTGATGTATGGTACTAGTCTACGTCATAATTGTATTGTATGGTACCAGTACACGTCATATTGTCAGGTATGGTACCAGTACACATCATATTGTGATGTATGGTACCAGTCCACATCATAGCTGAGTTTAATATTCTTTGATATCGGGCACAAGCCATGAATCCATTAATTACTCACTTACCATGGAGCCAGTATGCATTCTAATTGTGTGAATAATGGCTATTTCTGCATTGAAGGATATCCTTAGTACTGCCAGTACTTTCTGTCAGTGGACAACCAAAACATACTAATGTGGGTATGGATACCAGTACACAACACACTCTAATGCAACATAGGCACTGTAATCCTTGTACCAAAATGTTCCAAAACGTTTTACAATGAGGGGAACTCATTTTCATTACACATTGATGCATTATGGATCCTGTAGAAGGCCTCAGGTCAATACGTACTAAAACGTTTTTCAATGATGGGAATTTTAATTCATTACACATTAATACATTATGGCCACTGTAGAAAGCCTCAGCCAAAATGCTCTATAATGATGGGAACTCCTCTTCATTACACATTAATATGTTATGGCACACAGCTTCTTTGGGAATTCTCCTTGTATCAAACTCAGCACAGAAGAGCCAAAACCTGCTAAAACGTATTCAGCATAAATTAATTAATTAATTAGCTAAAAACATGAAAAATTGGGTAATTTTGAGGTTGCTCACAATTCTTCAAGTATTACTCCATCTAATGAAGGCCTCATTGACAAACATGATCAAAGACATCACCACATTACCTGGCCATGAATATGACATGATTCTTCATTTTTGAAATTATTAGCCAATTACCCTATTTCAAGACTAATTAATGAGTACATGCACATGATTGATAGAGATCATTTTTTGATAACATAAAGAGAAAGTAGGTTACATCTTAGATATAAAAGTGTTTTGTTCTTAAACTATCCCCTTTTACAGATATACTATGCTAAAATCTATTAAATAAGCAAGAATATGTGGCATTTTTGGGTGCCCTAGCCTCCAGATTACTGGTATTTTGAGGGGCCCTTTTTACTACCCACATCAATACGTTTTGGTTGTCCACCAACAGAAAGTACTGGTATTTTGGAGGCCCACTTTTACTACCCACATCAATACATTTTGGAGGCCCACTGACAGAAAGTACTGGTAATTTGGAGCCCCACTTTTACTACCCACATCAATACGTTATGGTTGTGCTAAGGATAAACATGCATTTAAACCCACAATCATGCATTTAAGCGCACATGGGCACCTGGGACCAAATAAAAAGAGATTTTAACATTTTTCTTAGGGAGGGGAGCTTTTTGAAGGCAGTGATCTTGTATGTCTCATCTCAAATACCAGCTGGAGGAGGGATTTAGGAACCATCTTGGATAGTTCTTCAAAACCCAGTCCCATACCTGTTTAACTTAGTCACTGGGCACGACTCAGTTAAGGACTGAGTCGCTGGGACTGGCATACCTAAAACTTTCAGGTGCTCTAGAAACGGCAAGTTTCTAAGAATAACATTTGACAGAAATAAATACCCAACAATCAGCTTATGGTATTGACAAGAGTACCACCTTAGTTTTGCTGGCTGTGAGTAAGAAGAGCGTCTTTTGTCAGAAACCTTTAGATCGCACCCTCTTCCAAGATTTGGCACATGCCGTGTGGGTTGCAACGAGTAGCTATCAGCAGGTGCATTTTCTTCCAGACAGGAAGTCAATCTCCACTCTCCAAGCAGATTCTCATGAATAGCATTACTTTATGAATAACACCTCTGTTGTAAGACCTGAAACCACATCCAACATGGCTGACCGTGGCAGCTAAACTTGATATGAAGGCTAACAGATTTGCGAGAACCAAATAATCTGGGCCCCCGTATTAAAGGTTTCTCAGAAAATGGCAACAAACATGTCTAAGGAAGCCATCTTTAAGAGGAAATCAACATAAAAAAATTATGTCCTACAATTCCAGCCACCTGACAAATGAGCCCTATGCAGGAAGCCTGACTCTTCCGTCAGGTAAGAGTCAGCGCCCGCCGGACAAGTTTAACTCAATTATTGTTATTATTATTGTTATTAAGTTATGATGGTTGTTTGAAATGATGTTGCCATTGATCATGGCATTCAATTGATAGGAATACCTATTTCATCACTTGAGAAATTTAGAGGATCTATATGTTTAGGAATTTCTTGTTAGGTAATGTGCCTGTTGCTATGAAAAATTATAGCAATTGGTAGTTTCTATATGATTTTGATTGCTTTTTCTAGGGCACTGTTGTAACCCATAGAACCAGCCTGAATAAATACTCATGTAGAAAAATACTGAATAACCTTGTATTGATATCGTTGCTAAGGAAATCCTTTATATATGGCTGTTGTTGCTAAACAACCAAGGTCCATAGATAGCAAATGGTGGTTGCTATATGACTTTCTGATAGATCTAGGACACTAGGGTAAACCATAGAGCCAGCTTGAATGAATCCTTATGTAGAAACATGCTGAATAATATGATAATGGCGTTGCTAAGGAAATCCTTTAAAAGCTGTTGTTGCTAAGCAACCAATGTCCCTGTTAACAAACCAATATATAAAGTAGTCACATTAGGTTTGTTTTTAGGGGGTAGGGGTGGTTGGTATTACCATTTGACACAGTATTATACACTTTGGGGAACATTTTAGGTGATTTTGAGTGTTGCCAAGGAATATGGTTGCCATGGTAACCAACATGAAAAGAAAAATTCCCAACATACATTTTTGGAAGCATAGGTACCCAAGGAACATATTTATGTATGTTGGGTAAAATTAACATCCACTTCCCATGAAACTACACTTGCCCCTCTACTATTGTGCATTTCCACTGTCATAAGGCAAAGAAAAAAAGAAACAAATGAAAAGGTGATTAGCCTATCACATCCGCATACTGAATAGCTTCAAGTCAATACCTCAATCATAAACCAGGGGATGTGTGATAAAGATTTGTGGAGCAAGTAAGTGAGATCATGTCAGAAATCTATCCTTAATTGCCGTTCTTATACGGATTTAGGCGGCCCATGTAACTCCCTACTGAAACATAAACCCACAGTACAGGAAGCAGCAAAGCATAGCGGTAGTTTACTGCATTTCACTCGCACTCTGCCCATATTCCACATGGGTTGAGCGGCCTGTGCTCATAGAGTGCCAGTAGAGTAATATAACAGTACAGGGAGAGAAATTAAATCCTTAGCTGGCAACCTGCTGCAACTCCCATACTACATATTACAACAATAAGGGCTGAGTCATTTATTACCAGTGTGGGGGGGGGGGCATTTGGAAAAGAACCCCTTTCAGTGGGGCAAAATCCCAAAGAGGATGTACTGCCTGTTGGCAAACCAAAACCACAGCTTCAGGATTTGCTAATCATTGGCACGCATGCAGAAACACGTAATCGGTGCGGGTAACCTTGTTTTTGTATACGGTACCAGCTAGTACCCGGTAACAGTAGACCTACATTTTAAAGGGGGCTTTGAAAATTGTCATGCTAGCCCCCCTTCAGTAGTAAAATAAAAGTCATATATTCTGTGCTCCTCACATGTCATAGCTTTTGTAGGCAAAAGTGGGGGAGGGGGGCATTTGGATTAACCCCTTTCAGTGGGGCAAAATCCCAAAGAGGATGCGATACCGGTACTGCCTGTTGGCAAACCAAAACCGCAGCTTCAGGATTTGCTAAGGGAGTGGTAATTTTATAAGAACATGGGGGGTCTGAGAAATTATGCGCGTGTGCGGTGAAAATTTTTCTGTCCCCCCCTCCGAGGCGTCTGAAATTTTTCCACCCCCGTTTTATTCTATAGTCGCGCGAGGGCTATTTCGCTGAAAAGGGTTGAAATAGTTTTGTCCCCCCCTACGAGGGGTCTGAAATTTTACCCCCTCTCGAGGGGGGGTACAATTTTTTTGACCCCCCTTCATAAGGGACAAAAATCGCGCGAATGTCCCCTTTTAGCCTATACTAACGCGCGGGGTTTTTCACTAACAACATGTGAAATTATTTCGACCGCCCATCAGAGGTTTTGAAAAAATTCTGACCCCCAGTCAAGGGGTTGAAAAAATTCTGACCCCCCCCTCAAACCCACCAGCCCCCCCGGTTGTTAAAAAATGATCACTCTCTAAAAACGACTGTAGACTGGTCCAACCCATAACCTAATTTTGGGTGGGGGGGGCTCATTTTGCAAAATCAGTTCTTAGTGAGCAGCGGTAAAAGAATCTTAATGCTGTTAGGTAGATTTTAAACATCCTTGAAAAGCCACCACCTCCCCTCTTGTACATATAATGACCACTCTGTTACTCACAACACAACAGCCATGTGCTTTTGTGTGGACAAAGGAGAGTGGGGACTAAAAACTTTTTTTTTCAATAGCAGAAAAGGGAACCGGAAACAGTGTGTAATTTTATAGTCTGAAACATATGGTTGCAGAAGTTCAGGGCCATTCTAGTGTTTACTAGTGCCAGTACAAATTGTAAATCATTTTCAATTTTTCTCTTTCAGATGATGACCTCCAGAAAAGTAATACCCAGACATAGACTGTTTTTTGGGATAAAATCACAGAATTTTCCCACACTATGTTTTCTACTCGTCGCCTTCGTACTCGGTTCCATCTTCAATGATTTCATGAGGACTCATAATGAAATTATTGCTGACTCATACTGCAAGAAACCATTTATTCATGATGAAGGGCAAATACTAGGTAAATCTGAGGAGCAGATAATACAAGAGTTGTATGCTGCAGCCAAGGTATTAGATTCTGAGTATACATTTGATTGGACTCATGGTCTCGCTCATGAGCTCGGCATTCTCAACACTCGCAAGTTTTACACTGAACCGCGACCGGAGACATGTGATTTCTGTAACAAGATGGAGGCTGCATTGCTGTTAGGACCTGAGGCACTGTGTCCGGAGGGTGAAAAGATAGTTTTACTAGTGCAGATAACGACGGTACCACAGGAGATTGACGGGAGAATGGCCGTACGAGACACATGGGGAAGTCTAACGAGAGGTAACACCGCCAGCGTCAGATACATGTTTCTGTTTGGTACTGGTTATAATCAGGAGGATCAGGAGATCATAAATGAGGAGCTTGAGATTTACAATGATGTCCTTCAGCATGACTACAAGGACTCATATTTCAATCTAACTTACAAAGTCATCATGGGGCTTACATGGGCTCATCAACACTGCCCCAGAGCACAGTTCATACTCAGAACTGCCACAGATAACTTCATCAACCTCCCAGCTTTAGAAATCTTTCTTCATGAACAGCTACATCACAATCAAAGGGCACAAATAGGAAAAGTTCATCCTGTTATGCCTCGGTTTCAATACCGTGACAGTAAGTTTTACGTGCCTGATATCGAGTACCAACACAATGCCTACCCGCCATTTGCAATAGGCTCAGCATTTATATTCCCTAAGAAAGCAGTCAAGGACATACTTGAGGCTGCCCCGCACATTCCATACTTTGCGCTGGAGGATGTTTGGTTTGGGATGCTGATGTCGGAAATTGGTATAACCCCTGTTAATTCTGATGGCTTTGATGTAATGCTAGAATTGGAGGAAGTAGAGCAGATGCAACATGGTATCTGCCCCAGGAATGGCAGCTTCTATGCTCTACACTTTCAGATGCCTTACATGATAGAAAATAGAGGAATTGACCCATATCAGTTTCTGTACTGGACTTGGGCCTCATGTACAAAGTATAATGTGTCAAGACAAATCAGATGATGTACAAAATAGTTTTTATCATCCATCCTTTGATGCCTGTTTGATACCTCCTTGATTCATCTTAATTTGTAACACAAGAATGTAGCGTGGTCTGCAATGAGATCATTATTGGGATCAATTCAATGCACCATGTGAGCCCAAGGGCAGCATACTATAGCCAAAGGAATATAGTGTATAAGAGCAAGATGTAAAGAGACAAAATGTAGAAGTGTGCTCTTGATTCAAAATCAGAAGTGAATTGGGTGTAATGGAATATCTGTTCATATGGATTGTTGTGAATAATCACTCTCGAGTTTATCAATTTGGATGGGCTTTTATCCCTTGCCATATTTCTTGATACCAAGACCCTTGGTGCGTACACAAAACCTGGTGCAATGATGAGGCGGTTATGTCAGGGCAGTGCTGCACATACACAAATTTTGAAATTGAGTATTGCCAGGGCTCCACAAGCGAAACATGGGAGTAGATGTCACAGGCGACACACCAAAAATCCATTGCATCAATGGCGCGATATTGATGCAAAATTGCTAAATGGTTGAAATGCAGAAAATGTTATTTATGAATCAATGTATCAATAGATCTTGATCTCTCTCGTTTCTTCTTATACTTTCCTTATGTTTTATATAACTTGCATAATTCACGACTACATCCCGCCACCCCCCAGGAAGGAGAAGTGAGGTGGAGGTAAAATCATATTTTATTACAATATGAACATGAGTACAATATGTGATGTGATACAATTTAAACAAGTATTGTTTGAGTTAAGACAAGACAATAAAATGTATTGATATGACCCCTATTAAATAAAGATAGTAGTGAAAATAGAAATAGATAGAGAAGTGGTGATGCGTTGTAGGTATGTGTATTTTTGTTGTGAGGTTTTGCATATGGCGGGAGCTGGGACACTATATGCAACCTTGTATGATATAACTCTTTAGTTGCTTATATTGTATAAAAAATATCAGTACACACACCGAATCTGTAACATCTGTAGTTGACTTTGCCCTTCCTGCCATGCAGGACTACAGTTAGTGACTAACTCTTCATTTAAAAAAAAAGGACGATAATATTGGCAAACTGGTCCACATTTACAGATGAAATAAAACTCACATTTCACCTGCCAAGGGTCAGAGGAAGCTATGCTGGTCCTCTGCGGTATGTATAACTTGTAGTGGGAGAGAAGCGGGAGTGGAATTTAGGGGTAGGTGTCAAGCCTGAGGAAGCCTGCCGACTTATAGTTCAATTATCTAACCTCAGGGGGCAGCAATGCATGGCAAATTCACCCACACTGATCCAATGGTTCTCTGGAATCATTTACATCCAGGCTTAGGTCTTATATGCATGATGACTGGAATAGCGTTTGTAAATAAGAAATGGCCTTGACTCATTTTAAGTAATATTCCGCTTAAAGCTGATTATAATCATTGATTAAGTGTAGATTTTTGTTGTTGTTTATTTTGATTCTTAGACTCTCAAAGGGACAGATCTCATAAAACTCATCTGAAATACCACTTGGAGGAGGGATTTCGGAGCCATCTTGGATATTTCTTCAAAATCCAATCATGTGCCTCCTGTTACCCCTTGATAATCGCTATATTGCCTACCAAATATAATTTTGCAGTTCAAGAACTGTGATTGTTGTGGATTATTTCAAAGGTGTTTTGTAGAACATTTTATGTATATGTTCATTTGGAAACTTGATAAATCGATAAAACTAAAGTGGCCTGTGGTAATTTGTGACCGCAACGCCTTTTCATAATTTTCATGCTTATTAAAGCAAATAGTGCTTGATGTACTTGTACAAATTACATATTGTGCACACCTTGTGCAGTCAGAGTAGAGTGACCACACGATTTTCCCAAAACCATATTACAGACCAAGGTTCTATATTCTCTCATAGTCTAGATATATTCGCATTTAGTATACAGGGGTTGTTATCATGATACTGCAATTAGAGGACAGGCTACAACTGATTATATATACCTCATCTCTTCAAACTATCTGACAGTTTTGACATTATACATTGCTTGCTATTCTCCCCCAAAGGTGAAGTTAATGACTCAGTGCTGCCCCCTATTATATCACCAAGGTCTTACATGCCTGTTCATTCCTATAGTTGTTAGTCAGAGGAGGGACAAAGTGCCACACTACCTGCATGGTGTCAAATGTATGAAGTACTCCAAAGGGGTTGAGTGTGCCTCCAGCACTGTGCCTCCAGCACAGGATGCCTAACAAAGTCCCTCAGTGCTGCAATTCTACCTTATGTGAAGACTAATCATTGTTACATCCTCATCAAATACGCATTGCACTTTGTGTTAGATCCAATTTAGAGGCATGCCAATGTAATTGGTAAAATGGTTAATTTTGGCTCTTGTGATCTATCACATTTCCAGTATTTAGAGCACATTAGAGCATCAGTGGTTGTGGGTGTGTTTAGTAATGTCTTGTTGTATTGGCATTCTGTGGAAGCCATTTCCATAAAAATCTAATGAAGGTAGTTCCTCTGTACTACCACAGGTGTCAGCACAGGGCGGTTAGATGACCAGTTACTTGCCAATGTACGGGCAATTGACCAGGCAGGCCCAGCTCATTTTTACACACACCTCACACTAGGGGGGAGTAATGCTTTAACCCTTTTCTGGTTGTTACTGTAGTCCTGGGGGGGGGGCGTCCAGTGCTTTGGTGCCATCTAACGGAAACTATACCATTCAGTATGCCTGAGGAAATACCTCAATTCTGCTATATTAACACATGTGTCATATATCCTATGATACATTTACATCAAATATACTTCACTCTATGAAATGGGTCCAGTTTAGCTGCATTTCAATGTATCAGTATGGAGAAATCCATCCTGTTTCAGTTGATAATGGGTGGTTCTAAAGGTCAACTTTGAGCATTTCATAAAATAATGGAGTTGAGATCCATTAACTCTTCCTCTACCAATCACACATTTTTGCGTGTTTATGCCCCTTTACCCGACGCACAGTTTTTTGCGAGTTACTCGCCAATTTCAGCCGATTCCTGAGCCTCTCTAACTTCCTCAAAGCCTGGCCTAATCTCACGGTTTTTTGAATATTCTCTCTGGGTAATTCAAAGCACAGGCCTGTATATAGATTTCCCTTTAAAAGGTGGAAAGGGGAATATGGATGAGTTTTACTTTTACTTTACAATGAATGGAGCAATATTAATGGGCGAAATATGAAAAAATGAAGGAATTCATTACTTTTGGGGTAAAAAGTGACTTTAAGCAATTTTTCATGAAGAAAAAGATGGGAACAAACGTAAAAACGTGTTTTGATGCATTATGGGTGAACTTGTGGTTTCAATAGCAATATGCAGCCTAGAAATCGCAACATTTGTGACTTTTGGCTGCCATGGCAACCATGGTAACCAAAAAGAACATTTTCCCTCAAAATCTTTCTGAAGATAAAAACATAATACTTATGTTATTTGTCTTACTCATGCAATTTATTTCATCATGCTAGACAAATTTTCTGCTGAAATATTTCAATTCGAAAAATGGTAGTACTGCATAGTTTCAACATCAGCAAGCCATAATAATTACCTCATTACTCTGCATTGAGGCCACATATTGGTTATTGGGGGTTCCTTACCTGTTGATCGTTAGGTACAATTCAGTTTGCCATAAGTTTACTTCTCCTTGGAATATCCAAAAAATTCTTTCAGTTTCTGAAAGCTTATTTCATTGTCTTCACGTGTAATTTCACTTCTGATTCAACTTTAAAATAACTGGTTTAGGGGTAATCATATTTTTGTGGAATCTGGTAGAAGAAGAGTTAAATCTACTATTTGTGAAAATTATTTCAATGTCTAATGTATGAGAGTGAGAAAGATATTTCAATTACCACTAATATGAGCTTAGTGAACTCATTCCTGGTACACTTCATGTTTGCTTAGTTCCCATGCCACTCACTTGATGTCTCCACTGTGCCATGCTTTGACCATTTCCTTGCCTTCTAGCTCTGCCAGACATGGTCATACTCTAGTCTGCTACAAGGTGGCGCCAACGCGCTGGGCTCTCCCCCGTGAACCCTTTCGGGGAGAAACGGTATGAGCGGAAGTGTGTCCCTGGTTCCGGTGGTGAATATGCGAGAGTCTTTACAAGCGGAAATGGCGCCGCGTTAGCGCTTCTCCCCTCAAAGACGTAACCACTCTCCCCCTGGGCCATACTATGAACTTGCCTCAGAAATATGGCTTTGAAACCCCCAAATACACCCCCATAGGATTGTTTGACGATCATTGTGGGTAGGCCCTATCAAATCCATTGTACAATCAAAAGGGTCCTTTTTGGAATATTTTCGTATTTTTACTGGTTGATTATTCACATACCAAATCTACAGTCATTTTACAGTGTTTATTATGTGCTGAAAAAAATCGTTTAAATTCATATTAGTAGATCTACTAGATGCATACCTTCAATATGTATCAGTCAAAAAAAAATCTCAGCAATATATGGATTTGCCTTGAAAATTATGGCCATTCCCCCAACACTGAGTTTTAAAGTATATAACAGGGTTTCAGACAGGTGTAAGATGACAAGGCATCATGACTTTGCGCCTAAATTTCCACCCTAAATGCTATATATTGTTCTTATCTAAGCTGGTATTCGTTGTATCCACGTTGAGGAGTAAGGAAATGGACAGTGGAGTACCAACACCTCGCAAGACTTCTCATAGATGTCTCCCGACCCTACCAACACACAGGGCAGTAGGGGAGTGGATAGGGGCGTCCCAACACCTCCCACGGCTTCCGTTTGATGTCCTACCATCACTAAGAGGACCACGGGGGGGGGGGGTTATGATGCTGCAATATGTCCCATGGTTTCTCTTTACATCTATCCACCTATATATATGTATACCTTTCATCTAAGTTCTATAAAAAAAGAAATAATTTTTAAATCTTTGGACATCAAAATTTACTTTGTTCTAAACATGTTTAGGCTGACAGGACTTCGCTGTAGCCAAGTTTTGCTAACGTAGATATTTATGTATAGAAGGAGATTTGGGCAAAGCAAATTAGTTTGTTAATACCAAAATTCATTATCCAAGTTTGTTGTAACCAAGTACCCTTTTTTCCGCTTTTTTCTTTCTAAACAATCTGGCCAAACCCTAGAAACCTAGGATACCCTACTTTACGATCAACCCCCCCCCCCAACACACACACATACACTAGAGTAAAGTCCCCTTATTGCGGACAGCCCCTATAAGAGACACCTTGCTTCTCTGACCCACAAGTATATTACAGCTCTTTGCAGGCCAGTTTGATTGCAGGGTTTAATATCTATGGAATTTAATTGGTTATAGAATTGCAAGAGAACTTTTGCCAGTGCATATAGAATCTAGAGGTCCTCTTATCTGATGAATTTGATTGGTTAATTGAATAATTTACCATAGTATAAATGATTTTCTATGTGCTCTTAATGTATGAAATAGCTGTTGTCCAATATCTGGAGACTTTACCCCGTGTACCCACTTAGTGTTTCTGCACCACTGCCTGCATCCATGCACTAGTTGGTATCTGGTTGTGTGGATGTGGGTCACCACACTCCTAACATAACTACACACTCTGGCTCTGGGATTTCACCTCTACCTGTATACAAAGAAGGACAAGTTATCGTGGAAATGACACAGACAGAAGAGCAGGTAAGTTCATCATCTATGATATGAAGTTCTGGTGAGCCTGTAGTCAATCAACAGGGCTGCCTCATGCATCATGACGATCAATAGGCATGATGCATTAATGCATTAATGTATCTGTTTTCATATATTCTTTTAAAAGTAGTATATTTATTTATAAAACACATTCAAAATGTTTCAGAATGAATATGATCTTTCCCGTGTCCATCGTGCAACATAGAATTGTGATGAAATGCGTATGTTATTAAGGAGTAGAAGTAAATGACTTAATCATGGATTTCACCTTTTTTTGTTCAAGAAATCTTCTGATTAAAATAGAAATTCATTAGCACAAAACACCATGACCAGTGCTGACCCTGGTTTAATTAAAATCAAAGGTGGCTTTAATTTTAACAGCTGGCTCATACAGAATGTATTTATTTAACCGTTCTATGTGGACCTGCATTCATGCACCATATTGACCCTAAACATTTTATATGGTATCATAGCAGTAGACTGTAACATTTTAAGCAAATGTTCAACTGGTCTGAATGGCCAATTTCAAAGGACCCCAAGCCAAAATTGCTACCCATTGGCCACCCTAGGTCATTTTATTAATGACATCAATCGACATCAATGAGACATGCTCCAAGGGAGATCCATGTGCCAGGTCTGTTCTCAATGAGGGAGTAATATAACAAGCTAAAACAACACTGTATACATGCCCCACCATCCTATGTTGTGATATGCTGCTATATGACCAGGTAGTAAACCTGTATACATGCCCCACCATCCTATGTTGTGATATGTGGTTTTGGTAATATTTGTGCCCTGGATTGGAAAAATAGAGCATTCACCTTGTATCCCGGCCTGGTCATGGCTGTGTTGGAGTAGGGGGTACAAACCATCCTATGTAGAGCATGGAAAAGGTGACCCCACTTCCATTAGTCACTGATTTTTACCCAAAATATCAACTTTTGTGTAATCATGTCTGGACAATATGATAGGTCATATTCTTGGTATCTATATATTCTTGCCATCAATGAAAGTAATCCATATATCTATCAGTGGTAGGGAGACTTAATCAATATAGGTCAGGCCTAAAGCTATACTGTTCCATCGTGGGAGACTACCCAGCTGTACCCCCTCACTCAAAGAGCGGTCCCTAGACTGGGTAACCCCTATTAAGGCAATATAAGGCACAGATCAATAGCCTTAGTATAACCAGCTTAACCAGGATAGGATGATGCCTCTAGGGTCATGTTCCTTGGTTGTCATGATGCACCAATTCAAAATCATGATGCACCAATACAGGATCATGATGAACCAATATAGGATCATGATGCACCAATACAGAATCCTGATGCGCCAATACAGGATCATGATGCACCAATACAGGATCATGATGCACCAATACAGGAGCATGATGCACCAATACAGGATCATGATGCACTGATACTGAATCATGATGCACCAATACAGAACAATGATGCACCAATACAGGATCATGATGCACCAATATAAAATCATGATGCATCAATACAGGATCACGATGCATCAATACAGGATCACGATGAATAAATACAGAATCACGATGCACCAATAAAGAATCATGATGCACCAATACAGGATCATGATGCACCGATACTGAATCATGATGCACCAATACAGGATCATGATGCACCAATACAGAACAATGATGCACCAATACTTGATCATGATGCACCAATATAGAATCATGATGCACCAATACAGGACCATGATGCACCAAAACTGGATCATGATGCACCAATATAGAATCATGATGCACCAATACAGAATCATGATGCACTGATACAGAATCATGATGCACCAATATAGAATCATGATGCACCAATACTGGATCATGATGCACCAATATAGAATCATGATGCACCAATACAGGACCATGATGCACCAAAACTGGATCATGATGCACCAATATAGAATCATGATGCACCAATACAGAATCATGATGCACTGATACAGGATCATGATGCACCAATACAGGATCATGATGCACCAATACAGGATCATGATGCACTGATACAGGATCATGATGCACCAGTACAGGATCATGATGCACCAGTATAGGATCATGATGCACCAATATAGAATCATGATGCTTCAATATAGAATCAAGATGCACCAATGCATTGCTGATAAGGCTACTCACCAGCACTGCATTACATATTAAAAGACTCATGCTCCAAAGATAAAATGTATGAATGTAGCCTTGATGAGTTACCATAAGCCAAACCCTCTCAGGGAGTGTTAACTTTTTAATAACAGGGGGGAGTTGGTGAGTTTGGGGGGGTGGCATAAAATATTTTGACCCCTGCTGTGTGGTTGGCGAAAAATATTTTTGGGGTGGTGTAAAATTTTTAGATACTTCTTGATGATGTGCAAATTGTAGGGACTTGCTGCGAAAACCCGTATTTGATAAAGTGGTGGGTACAACTTCTCAAGATGATAGTTATTACACTTTATCTAATGATTTTGGCTTGGACAGTGCTTTTTTGGTTATAACACCCGTGCGTTATCAAGCTATAACCGCATTCTGAGACCTTTTCTTCATCTTCAAGAAGGTGCTGGTTTCAACCTGGACATGTTAATAAATTGGAGAAGGATACCAAGTCACCCTCACCATACATTTCCAGTTAAAACCATTCAGGGCTCTATGGGAATCGATCCCCGGCCGCTGTGGCATGAGACGGACTCGCTGTCCACTATACCAAGCCAAACGGTACTAGAAGCCAATGTATATGAGAGATTTGAATAACTTGTCTGACATACCTGGGGCTTTGCACACCTCATTTGCATAGAATCCAACGGTGCCATGTCGAGTTATTAACAGTGAAACATCCTTAGATATCCTATATGCACATGCCATGCCTAAATTCTCCATATTGTTCGAAATAAATAAGAATCCAATCATTTTCCATAGCGATACGTCTTGGCACGTGCCCCGTCGTCCTGCGGCAGGCTGACCTACATACGGGACCTTCCCACACTGTCAACACGAAGCATGGTGGAGGCTGGTGGCGAAATGTATCGCTATGTAAAATCATTGGATTATTTTTTATTTAGAAGAAAATGGAGAAAAAATGTAGGCGACCACCAACTAGAGATTGTATATTTGTTGGTGCTAGAAGTACAGGTCTTGACATGCTTAGATTCTACCCGAAAAATGTGTGTTAAGGTGGAGGTATGTCGGGCAGAGTGTCCATATGGCCACGGCAGGTTGGCTAAGCAAGCGGATTGCATGCACTTTCAAAATGTCTTCTCCTGGATTTATTATGTAAGTAATATATAATGTATAGACTTGCCGGAGGCGAATGCTTCTATCAAACCCATTGAGCCAACGAGTGCAAGTCTATGCATTATATATTGCGCTTATAACATGGTTTCCACCATTAATTCTTAGTATCTACCTTTAAAAATGATAGAATCCATTGATTTCTTATGCGAGCCGGCAAGACAGCTCTCCGCCATTTTGGTTTCATGTTGACGTATGGTTATAAGCTGGCAACCTCCTCCAACTACCCTTCTAGTAGGTTTACTACTGCAAACACGTCGAGACAGAGCTGCGCCAGTCTAAAATATAATCCATTCGGCAAGTCGCTCGATTCGAAAGTTTAATAATTTTTTATGTTAAATTCAGCCATAATATCAAGTTATCTACCCGACAGGGAGTTAGAATAACATGTAAAGAATATACTGCTAAAATTATTTCGTCAGATTTGGTCTATAAGCTTCAAAAATGGAGGATTTACTTTCGTGTCAAGGTAGGTTTCAATATGTCCGCCCCGCTGTCCGTTCGCCGTCAATTTTTGGTGCTTTTATCGCGAGATATAGGAACTCATATTATTTTCGGCACTGAAAACTCGCTAACCGTGTTATAAGCTGTTATAAGGTAGGAAATTAATAACTAGGTCACTGGTTAGAAATGTGCAATATGGGTGGAGTCAACGAGTTATAGGGGAACGCACCTTTTCATATTGATTGTCAGAGGGCACCACTCTCCACCACCTAACTGAGACACCTGACTGACACACCTGAACTAGGTTACCCAGGTGTACATACCTGAGCAGGCAGGCAGGCAGGCAGGCAGGCAGACAGAACAGACTGTTGTTTTTTCTTTGCCTTTTTTTGCCTTTCCCCATGAATCATGGTTGTATGTGACGCTTGTAACCATGAGTACTATGGAAACAAGAAGGCGTGCCCGGAGTGTACCTGCCCCAACCCATGTTGGAAAGCGGGCGACCAAATGGTGGGGCATACAGCACCAGGAAAGGACTCACCTGGGGCCGGGGTGACAACTGGGGCCGAAGACGGGGCCTACGGGGCTGGGAGCAGGACGGCCGGGGAGGATTAAATGAGGAGCTGATTATTTGGGGTCAGACGGTGATGTATTGCGGGAGATTGACTTTAAGAAAGCCAGGAAGGCTCAGATTAAGAAACTATCTAAAAGGAAGGAATTGGAATTGGAATAAGCCAGTCTCTGGGCCGACAACAAAAGGTTGATTCGTCAATTGGACGATGGAGTACGGGCTTGGCAAGGGGCCATGAGGGTGTTCACACCTATACAGTAAGCTACCAAGACCGGTCCCTGAAAGCACCACACAGTGACAACAACCAAGATGGCGACAAAGGGCTTTTGGAGGCGGCTATTGCAGCTTCTGCAAAGGACATTTCTGCGAATTATGATGTTTACTGGCCCTCTGGGGGCCAAACAGACCCCAATTCTTGAAGATATGGTATGTCACAACCCAATTCTACTGTAGTTTCACAGCCAGTCGCTCACCCACGGTAACCAGACCAGGACCCAGAACTATCACCCGGGCCACTAGCCACATCAACCGGTCCATTCACAGCATTTGGGGGAGGTAGCAGGGCCTACACACTCATCTCAAGGTAGTGTCAGTGCACCCTCAAGTGTTGTTAATATTCACGGTGGTAATATGAACTCTGTCATGAGCGGGGGGGGGGGAATTAGCAGGGCCTACCAACACCAACCAAGGTAGTGTCAGTGCACCCCCAGGTTCAATCTCTCAACCACCTGTGGATACTTATTTGAGGTGGGTGGAACAGCAAAACCCTCATCATCCACCAGTGCAACCAGCACAACAACATCCGCAGGCAGTTAACTATCAGTCAATGCAACAGCTGATTGCAGCACAACAACAGCAGCTACTATCTATGCAGCAGCAACTGCAAAAGCTGCAGTTTGGTCCATCCCCCAATCCACCTTGGGGGGGGGCACACCGCAACCACCCCCACCACAGCCAAAGACACCACAGCTATACTACCAGGATGGCACTACGTATACACCCCCTGTATCTTTGCAAGCGGGAGGCTACCCGGGTGCCGGCCCTAACCCTATATACTCCCACCACACTTTCCAGGCTGGCCTAGACCGTGTGGGATTGTCACCTGCAGCAATGGGAGTAGCAGGGGATTTTGGTTTCCTTCATTCTGCTGCTGGTAAACAGCAAGGTATAGACTGGTTATTGGGGATGAAATTAGCAGGGGAATCTTCTAAGAGAAAACGCTCTAATAATTGATTAAGACCCCACTACCATATTGACCAGGATAAGAAATTTAATAAAATGTCTTTCAATGAGCTAATGCATGGTATGCATGAAGTCAATAAGTGTATTGAGAGAGCTAAAGCCATTGGAGCTAAGGGTTTTGAAAATATTACTATCGAAGGCTCTGCAGAACACATGAGTTTCATCACTCTCAAAGGTCAATCAGGTGCTTTTGAAGCGACTCAGTTAGCAAAATACGACCACTTAGCAGTAGATAAAGTAATTGATGGTCGCTTGGTCGATTTTGTTGCGGGTGAAAAGGGTGCTGTAGAAGCCCACTTGAGTGCAGAACATATTTCTATCTGTAATGCTAACAGCCAGGGATCCACCTCTTCTACCAGTAATCCTGGCAAAAGCAGACGCCACAAGAACAGGGTTGCATGAAAAGGGGTGCATTCTGGTAGGCGGGAATTTACTAACGAATGCCTCAGATGGAATTTCACAACATGTGATTACGATGACTGTAAACGGCAACATATTTGTATCCATTGCAAAGGCGCCATAAAGGGGAAAATTGTAAATTCGACAGGGACCAGCAGGCGGATGGTAAAGCCTGACAAGAGGGCGATTTTGTTATTCCTCACCCAAATGCTAGTCTACTTTTGTTTTTAGAGGAGGAATATTATCAGTCTTTGGATAATTTCTTTCCAATGAGTTATAATGATATCACGTGTACAACTAGTATGAGCAATTTGTTAACAACATACAAGGAATATTTTCCATTGTGGGACTCCCGGGGAGTTCATTATGTATGTGGCGTTAGGTCACAGTTCAACCTGTGTGCTTGGAGAGAAATGTTAGCCGGTGGCCCAGATCATGTTTACGGCAAAGGTAATTGGGAATGTAATTCTCATTTCATCTTAGATGGAATTTGTCACGGTTTCAAATTAGTGGATCCAGGGGCATTTATTGATGGGTATTACAATGTTAATTACAGTTCTGCGACCACCAGTGCCTTCTGTGAAATTGATAATATTATTAAAGGCGAACTGTCCAGCGGAAAGCTAACCAGGGTTGATAGACAACCACACTGCATTCACTCATTGGGTGTGGTTCCTAAGGCATCTGGCAAATATAGACCTATAACTGATGATAAACTACCTATTATTAAAGTTATATAACAATATTTACATAGGTAAGTCTATAACAATAATGTTCGTATAGAATATTTAACATAAAAGGGGCATTATAAATAGTATGTACATAATAGTAGGCATCGTCGCATATAACCCGAAGTAACTATATAATAACAAAAATAGGAAGTGGCGCCTTATGCACCATCGACCTATGGTGGTATATGAATATGTAACAATGTTACAGAGTTATTATAGTTAATGACGTATTTAAAATAGTGGATTTACATGGAGTGATACAACAGTAGTAATATTAACAGTAGAAAGTACATGACCTGAGAGGCTTGGTAACCCGAAGAAAAATTTTGTTCGATTTTTACAAAAATAATTTTCTATAGAAAAATAAATTATACAAAATATGATATTAAATAAAGAGGTGTCCTACCAGGGTAGCAGGATCACCCTTACAATATATGGACTTCCGGCGAATCTGGAACAACTGGTTTCTGCAGCTCCATCCAGCGACAAACGGGTGCTGGCAAGCCACGTTGCTGTTATGATGTGCCTTGATGAAGATGGGAAGATGGAGCCCCAGTTTGGTGTAGTTGGTAATCCATTTGGTACTTCCGGTAGCGTCCATCTTGACTGCAGGTTTTAGTTCCAGTCTGTCGGGTCCAATTCGAGGATTTAACCCTCTGGCATTATATATGCTTTTACCCTCGGGTACAAATTGGCACCGGCAGATGGACACTTACAGATCCTCGGGATCAGTGTCCATCTTCTCAGCTGGCTCCGGGTTGGTAGAGGGAGCCGAGCTGCTGCTGCTGCTCATGGTCAACAGCTTAGGGGCTTCGGTGCTCGTGTCACTGAGCAAGCTCAGAGCACCCATCCCCTCAGAGGGACTATCAGTCGCTGCCTCAGCTGGGGCACCCAAAGGGATGGACAGGGACGACGAGGAGCCATCCCATTCATCCAGGTGCTTGCCGAAGCAGAGGAAAACTAAGTCTTAAGGTCAGCCTCCTTGTACTTGTGGATGTACCCGGCGTTCTCAGCGCGGTGGAACTCCTTTTCAGCTTCCCTCTGCTGTCTCCGGCAGGACTGAAGAGCCTCCTCGACATTCTTCTTTTTTTTCTGCTCCTTGATCCAGTCTTCCTCCCTCTTCTGGATTTCATACACCAGATTGAAGGTGGCTTCAGTCATCGTCCGCCAGTGGAATGACTGCCACTCTGCCATCAGCTCATTCTGGATCACGGCAGTACGAACGTCTCTATGATCGACGAACGTATCCGGATCCTGAAGACCTGACAGGGTACTCGCTATCAATCCCATCACAGGGACCCGAGGGGCCGCGGGTGGGATGATAGCTGGCGGAGGTACAGGGGCCTGTGCAGTAACAGGCGAAGCGCTTGCTGGAGGGACTTGGGGACCCTCAACAGCTGTGCCTCCTTGGCCTCGGCTGTAGCTTGGGGGGGCTCGGGTGGACTCAATTCCACCACGGCCTCTACCCCGAGCTTTGGCTCGGCCCAAGTGGGTTAGGACCTGTGAATCTGGTCCCGCTGGTCCTATTGCAGGGAACTTCGCCGCGTAGTCACTGTAAGTGGGGCGCTTGCCGGAAGATCCTTCTCTGGCCCACCATGCACTGTGTCCGGATGGGGCACCGAAGGTGCTCCAGTCATCCGGACTGCCAGTGGCTTCACTCGGAGGGTGCTGTGTAGGTGGGGGAGCTGGTGGTGGAGCAGATGCCTGGCTGGCCACCCGATGGGTCTGGTTGCCAGGCATGTCCAAAGCCGAGACTTGTTGTCCCAACTGGCGACGATCAGCTGGGTTAGCTGGTCTTGTCTAATCCTTACAGATCGGTCCGCACGGGTCCTTTTGGAGGCACTGGTGGCCGTAGCTGAACCTCCATTAGTTCCCTTCAAATAGGCTTTTCCCTTCTCCCGTTTGTCGTCGCCCCGCCACTTCTTCACCTTCAGGTGCACCTCCGTGGGTGAGTAATTCACGCCGAAGTACGTCATGAGGTTGCCACTTCTTCATGAGCAGAATTCTCCTTCGTGTTCAACGCAGCCCAGTTGGCAAGGAGCTCGTTGAAACACTTAATGGCACGCTTCTGGGTCTTCTCCAGGCCGGTACCATGAGCTTTCTGCAAGTGCAGAGCCATGTCCCGGCGCCGGTGAGTGGTGAATGTGCCTTCACAGAGCTTACCCGGACGGTCCCCGGATATGCACCTCATGAGTGGTTTGTGGTGCATATGGTGCTCCACAATGTGTCGAGCGAAGCGAGGCTTCGTCTCAAATGTCGAATGGGCACCTGCGGCCGCTTGGTCCCCATTGGGTCATTGCCCACTGAACTTTCGTCCAGGCCTCGTAGTTGTAAATCGACCCTAATTTGGATTTCAGCTAGTCGATCCAAATCAGGTAGAATTTACCTACTGGCGTGTCACTAGGACCAGACTTCATCCACTCCTCGTCATCACTATCACCATGTTTTTTGACGGCGCCGGGACACATGTAGTGGATTGTGTCATAAGCACAATCCGCGAAGCAGCGTGGGGTACGGTCTTTAAACCCCTCGGCTGCATTCTTCCACATCCATTTCTGATTCTCATCCTTAGGGACATCCGTGGTCATCTCTTCCCACGTCGTCATGGACTCCAAATCAGATTTGGCTGGCGAGGGCAGTTCCGGGTCGCTTTCGCTTCCCTCACTGTCTGTGTAGATGTCCGCTCCCCTAGGTCCGGCTTGGCTGGTGGTAATGGTACCAGTCGAAGCCGTAACCGAGGTTGTGGCGGCCATCCCGCTGGTGGTAGCAGAGGGTCCTGCAGTAAACGAGGTGGCTACTGTAGCTGGTGGTGCAGTGGAGGCGGCAGGCCTCAGGTCGCCCTTGCCCCTCTTCTTTGGAGTAGAGGGCTCGGGCTCTGCCGGAGACGCTTTCGCTCCATTTTTCTTCTTCCGGCAGCTGGCCTTGGGTGGCTGCACTCAATTCCACCACGGCCTCTACCCCGAGCTTTGGCTCGGCCCAAGTGGGTTAGGACCTGTGAATCTGGTCCCGCTGGTCCTATTGCAGGGAACTTCGCCGCGTAGTCACTGTAAGTGGGGCGCTTGCCGGAAGATCCTTCTCTGGCCCACCATGCACTGTGTCCGGATGGGGCACCGAAGGTGCTCCAGTCATCCGGACTGCCAGTGGCTTCACTCGGAGGGTGCTGTGTAGGTGGGGGAGCTGGTGGTGGAGCAGATGCCTGGCTGGCCACCCGATGGGTCTGGTTGCCAGGCATGTCCAAAGCCGAGACTTGTTGTCCCAACTGGCGACGATCAGCTGGGTTAGCTGGTCTTGTCTAATCCTTACAGATCGGTCCGCACGGGTCCTTTTGGAGGCACTGGTGGCCGTAGCTGAACCTCCATTAGTTCCCTTCAAATAGGCTTTTCCCTTCTCCCGTTTGTCGTCGCCCCGCCACTTCTTCACCTTCAGGTGCACCTCCGTGGGTGAGTAATTCACGCCGAAGTACGTCATGAGGTTGCCACTTCTTCATGAGCAGAATTCTCCTTCGTGTTCAACGCAGCCCAGTTGGCAAGGAGCTCGTTGAAACACTTAATGGCACGCTTCTGGGTCTTCTCCAGGCCGGTACCATGAGCTTTCTGCAAGTGCAGAGCCATGTCCCGGCGCCGGTGAGTGGTGAATGTGCCTTCACAGAGCTTACCCGGACGGTCCCCGGATATGCACCTCATGAGTGGTTTGTGGTGCATATGGTGCTCCACAATGTGTCGAGCGAAGCGAGGCTTCGTCTCAAATGTCGAATGGGCACCTGCGGCCGCTTGGTCCCCATTGGGTCATTGCCCACTGAACTTTCGTCCAGGCCTCGTAGTTGTAAATCGACCCTAATTTGGATTTCAGCTAGTCGATCCAAATCAGGTAGAATTTACCTACTGGCGTGTCACTAGGACCAGACTTCATCCACTCCTCGTCATCACTATCACCATGTTTTTTGACGGCGCCGGGACACATGTAGTGGATTGTGTCATAAGCACAATCCGCGAAGCAGCGTGGGGTACGGTCTTTAAACCCCTCGGCTGCATTCTTCCACATCCATTTCTGATTCTCATCCTTAGGGACATCCGTGGTCATCTCTTCCCACGTCGTCATGGACTCCAAATCAGATTTGGCTGGCGAGGGCAGTTCCGGGTCGCTTTCGCTTCCCTCACTGTCTGTGTAGATGTCCGCTCCCCTAGGTCCGGCTTGGCTGGTGGTAATGGTACCAGTCGAAGCCGTAACCGAGGTTGTGGCGGCCATCCCGCTGGTGGTAGCAGAGGGTCCTGCAGTAAACGAGGTGGCTACTGTAGCTGGTGGTGCAGTGGAGGCGGCAGGCCTCAGGTCGCCCTTGCCCCTCTTCTTTGGAGTAGAGGGCTCGGGCTCTGCCGGAGACGCTTTCGCTCCATTTTTCTTCTTCCGGCAGCTGGCCTTGGGTGGCTGCACGGGACTTCGGGACTCGAATCTGAGTTGCGTGGATCCTTGTCCTTGGTACGAGTGCTTCTCCTGCTGCTGACTGGAGAGTCAGAGCCAGAGGCGGCACTCGCCTTGTTCTGAGCCTGCTGCTTGCGGTGGGCCCGACGGACGGCAGCTAGCTCCTTTTGTTGCTCGTCAAGCTCGCGACACTTGGCTTCAACAGCAGCCTCGGGTATGTTGGCGCCTGGTTCCTCCTCAGTTTTGGACCTCTCAATGGCAATCCGAAGGTCCTCGACCTCGAGATCAGACTCGGTGAGCGGGGCCTTCGCCGCACGGGCTTACGGCTCAATCTCTTGACCTGTCCGGTTTCCACCGACGACTGTGTGACGGTGGAGTCTGTATCCATGTTGGATTCATACTCTCTTAGCTGGCTCGCCTTCCGGGTTATGCCTTCGGAAAGCAACACAGCTCGGGCCAAGTTCTCATTGAGGGCCATAGCATCCGCCAACCGTCTGTAGTTGCGGAGCCATGAGACTAGCATGCTCTCGGCCAACTCGTCCGTGCACGAGTCTATCACCAGAGTTTTGAAATCGTCTGGGATATTCTTGGGCTGGCCGGGCGTTTCCGCTAAGGGACCGCATCCAAACATGGAAGGATGCATGGGGATGTAGGTCCCCCAGCTGGTGTACACCACACCCTCCTCCTTGTCCACATGGACCAGGCGTTGGATGCATGTTCTGTATCCCGGGGGATACAGCGGAATGTCCAAGACATCAACAGGTTGACCCGGAGCCGGTACCGTAGGTGATGGTTCCGGGGAGGAGAAGGAGGCATCCGCGCTCTGTCAGCGACCTCAGTCGACATGGCAGAGAGAGTCTGGGCGCCCTCTTCCACTTCGGGTTCTCGTCCGAGAACTGCCGTTGAGGAGTCCATGGTTTCCTCAACGCGAGACGAGACCCTCGGGTCCTCGTCTTCCTCCAACTGAACGTTGGCAGTGTGACGTCCCCTGTGCCATCACAGCGGACGAACTTCCAATTTAAAAAATTGGCAACTGTGTTGGACTCCCAAAGGATTCGTCCAACAAAAGTGGGGGAGGTAATCCACGCAGCTAAAGGCTGCCGGAGGAGTATAAGAACTGGAGCGAAACCAGTGACCGCCACGAGTCCGCTCTAGTTATGACCAAAATGGCGTCCAACCTCTCATCTCGCAAGATCCCGCTATGGGCTATCCGGTGACCTAGTTCCGTGCTTTCCCGCCACGCCTGTGGCACCACTTAGCGGTCTAGATCCGAACTAACATTCAACTCGGTATACGAGACGCAGGTTGCTACCCGAGTGCTATCGTCTGGAGCTTGGCGGTATATACAACGCTATAAAGCGAATGTACCGGTTAATCCATCCGCCGCTCACTAAATACAGCTACCCGGGGAATGCGCGTTCTACATCCCCAGCCGTGGAACGTATGTTATTCGCCTAAGGCGAACAACACGCAGCAGCTCGTTGTGTACTGAGTTAGGTAACAGCAGACCTCAACCGGGGACTACGTCTGACGCCTTGGGTTAGCATCTTATTTTTTCCGGCTCTACGTACGGCCTTCTCCGGGTCACGCCTAGCCAGGGCGAGACCCTTCCCATACGTAATGCCTTCACTAAGCGAGACATTTTTCCATTTCTTACGATTAGGCGGTTTCCTGGCCGTCGTCTTCCTCTAGGGCGTTTCTCGGGTACCGCCACACTGGGTTTACTTAACTCAGGCTCAGGTGGATGGTATCCGAACTCCCTCTCCGCCGCTTCGCGTCCCTTCCAGGGCCGAAGCTTTCCGACATTCGTCTTCCATTTCCTACCAGTAAGGCAGTCCTTCATCATCACCGTTGATTCGGAGATAATGCGTATAATTTTAAATGGACCCTCCCAAGGCGTTACAAGCTTCAAACGTTCAAGTGGCTCGTAATACCTTAGTACCTTGTCCCCAACATTAAACCTCGTAGGCCTCGTATGCCTGTTTGAACCTGTCCCTTAACGACTCCACAAACAACACAGTGCAGGGCGCCTCTGGGTCTATCCCAACCACTCCGTACACTAAGTCGGCGGGCATAATTATGTCCTCGCCGAACACTAGCATGTTTGGAGTGCAATTAGTAGATGAATGAACAGTACACACGTTGTTGTAGGCGTGTACTACAAACTCACACTGCTCATCCCAGTCGTCCTGGTGGGTATTAACCAGGGGCTTTAGCACTTGTATCAAAGTCCTATTGAACCTTTCAACCTGACCATCCGACTGTGGTCGGTATGGGTTGGTTCGGGTCGTGCATATTGCTAAGTAATGGCACATTTCCTGCCATAACTCTGACTCGAACTCTCTTCCTTGGTCACTGTGCATCATAAGGGGGACCCCCAGATGTAGCACCCAGCCTTTTACAAGCGCCTCAGCACATGTAGCGGCTTTGTGATTAGGAAGAGGAAACACCAGAGTATACTTCGTATAGTAGTCGGTAACGACCATCATACAAGTGCTTTCTCTAGGTGTTGTTTTAAACCCACTGATGATGTCTATTGCTACTCGAGCAAATCTGACACCAAACAATTCCTGGGACAAGGGTAGCTTGCCCAGGCCGGGTCCCGGCTTGTTTTTACAACAATCCGGGCAAGTTGCAATCCACCGGAGTAGGTCGCTTCTCATTCCGGGCCAGTAGTAACGTCTCCGAAATGACCACTCGTTTGGTGGCCATGGCAATAATACATGATATCCCTTCTCATCCAGGTGGGAATCACTATTTGTAGTAGTCTACCGCTGGTGGAAGTGGTTTTCCACCTACACAGTACACCATCTCGGATTTCCAGCTCGGTCCATTGAGCTATAAATGGCCTCGTTTCCCTGTCTTCTAGGGATAACATAGGCCTTGCTGGCTTAATACCTATCCTTAAGTATTCCATTATGCGCGCAGTGGTGGGGTCGGACTGTTGGAACTTCTTCCAGGGGATTCTAGGGGTGGTATAGTTAAATACCAACCCTGCGACCACAGCATTGTGGGCCCCGCAGTCTTCACAAGTGGCATTCTGGCACTTTCGGACGGGTCGCCTCCACAAGGCGTCCGCATTAATATGTTTAGCACCCGGTCGGTGCTCTATTTGTTTATGCTCCAATCCGAATTCGGATAGATGAGCTAACCATCTCCCAATCATCCCTTCGGCATCCTTAAAATTAAGGAGCCATCTTAGAGACGAATGATCGGTCCGCAAAGTAAAGTCAGTTCCCCACAGGAAGTGCTTAAACTTCTTCGTATACACCACTACCGCGCGGGGTTCTCGTTTAGTTGTACAATAATTACGCTGGGTCTTGCTTAACGTGTTGCTAGCAAAGGCCAATGGACCTCGACTCCATTCTGGACCTGAGAGAGCGCTGTCCCAATGGCGTCGTTGCTCGCATCGAACTCCCTCTCCGCCGCTTCGCGTCCCTTCCAGGGCCGAAGCTTTCCGACATTCGTCTTCCATTTCCTACCAGTAAGGCAGTCCTTCATCATCACCGTTGATTCGGAGATAATGCGTATAATTTTAAATGGACCCTCCCAAGGCGTTACAAGCTTCAAACGTTCAAGTGGCTCGTAATACCTTAGTACCTTGTCCCCAACATTAAACCTCGTAGGCCTCGTATGCCTGTTTGAACCTGTCCCTTAACGACTCCACAAACAACACAGTGCAGGGCGCCTCTGGGTCTATCCCAACCACTCCGTACACTAAGTCGGCGGGCATAATTATGTCCTCGCCGAACACTAGCATGTTTGGAGTGCAATTAGTAGATGAATGAACAGTACACACGTTGTTGTAGGCGTGTACTACAAACTCACACTGCTCATCCCAGTCGTCCTGGTGGGTATTAACCAGGGGCTTTAGCACTTGTATCAAAGTCCTATTGAACCTTTCAACCTGACCATCCGACTGTGGTCGGTATGGGTTGGTTCGGGTCGTGCATATTGCTAAGTAATGGCACATTTCCTGCCATAACTCTGACTCGAACTCTCTTCCTTGGTCACTGTGCATCATAAGGGGGACCCCCAGATGTAGCACCCAGCCTTTTACAAGCGCCTCAGCACATGTAGCGGCTTTGTGATTAGGAAGAGGAAACACCAGAGTATACTTCGTATAGTAGTCGGTAACGACCATCATACAAGTGCTTTCTCTAGGTGTTGTTTTAAACCCACTGATGATGTCTATTGCTACTCGAGCAAATCTGACACCAAACAATTCCTGGGACAAGGGTAGCTTGCCCAGGCCGGGTCCCGGCTTGTTTTTACAACAATCCGGGCAAGTTGCAATCCACCGGAGTAGGTCGCTTCTCATTCCGGGCCAGTAGTAACGTCTCCGAAATGACCACTCGTTTGGTGGCCATGGCAATAATACATGATATCCCTTCTCATCCAGGTGGGAATCACTATTTGTAGTAGTCTACCGCTGGTGGAAGTGGTTTTCCACCTACACAGTACACCATCTCGGATTTCCAGCTCGGTCCATTGAGCTATAAATGGCCTCGTTTCCCTGTCTTCTAGGGATAACATAGGCCTTGCTGGCTTAATACCTATCCTTAAGTATTCCATTATGCGCGCAGTGGTGGGGTCGGACTGTTGGAACTTCTTCCAGGGGATTCTAGGGGTGGTATAGTTAAATACCAACCCTGCGACCACAGCATTGTGGGCCCCGCAGTCTTCACAAGTGGCATTCTGGCACTTTCGGACGGGTCGCCTCCACAAGGCGTCCGCATTAATATGTTTAGCACCCGGTCGGTGCTCTATTTGTTTATGCTCCAATCCGAATTCGGATAGATGAGCTAACCATCTCCCAATCATCCCTTCGGCATCCTTAAAATTAAGGAGCCATCTTAGAGACGAATGATCGGTCCGCAAAGTAAAGTCAGTTCCCCACAGGAAGTGCTTAAACTTCTTCGTATACACCACTACCGCGCGGGGTTCTCGTTTAGTTGTACAATAATTACGCTGGGTCTTGCTTAACGTGTTGCTAGCAAAGGCCAATGGACCTCGACTCCATTCTGGACCTGAGAGAGCGCTGTCCCAATGGCGTCGTTGCTCGCATCGGTGTCTAATATGAAATGTCCCTCGGGAGTGGGATATTTCAATACAGGTGTGTTCCTAAACAAATCTTTTATTTTATTAAAAGATTCTTCTTGCTCGCTGGTCCATGGGAATGGGTCCCGGGCCCTACCTGGGGTCCAGTGAGCTCAGCATTGCATGGGAAAACTTACATGAGAGTAATTTGGTATAAAATCACGATAATAGGAACAAAATCCTAGAAATGATCTAACCTCCTTAGCACTCATAGGCCTTATCCAATTTTCCACTGGATTGTTGGATAGAATCCAGTCGAGTACCAGCTGCAGATTCGCGTGGCATTCCTTAAACGACTTGCCGAATACGACAACGTCGTCTAGGTAAACCAAACACTTCTTCCACAGAAGGTCACTCAGCAGGGATTCCATCATGGCCTCAAATGTAGCCGGGGCATTACACAATTCGAAGGGCAAGACATTATACTCGAATAGCCCCATATGACTAGAGAAAGCTGTTTTCTCTATATCATCGGGGTGCATCGGTATCTGCCAATACCCGGATTGCAAATCCAAGGTACAGAACCATTGGTTCCCACCCAAGCTATCTAAAGTCTCGTCTATCCTTGGAAGGGGATACGAGTTTTTCTTTGTTATTCCGTTTAATTTTCGGTAATCGACGCAAAAGCGGATTGTACCGTCTTTCTTAGTGGTCATACAAATGGGGCTGGACCAGGGACTCGAGCTAGGCACGATTACCCCTAGGTCCAGCTGCTTTTGTATTTCCTGTTCACATATTAACTTCTTCTTAAGAGGTCTACGATACAGGATCTTGAAGGGTTTTTCGTCGCCCACGTCTATAGTGTGCAACACCTTATCGTATCTGCCTACGAGTCCTCCTTCCCTTCCGAAAGCACTCTGGTACCTTCGTAGGAGTTTCCCTAGGCATTCCTTGTCCTCCGTATTCTGTAAATCTGATTTATCAATCAGTTTTTGGAATTCTTCATCCAAAGGATGCTTACTAACAGGGTTTAATGGTTTATTGAACCTGGCCTCGGCGACGTGTTCTACCAAACTCATTTCACCTACACTGTGGCCACGCTTCAAGTAAACCACCGAACCAGTTCGGTTAGTTATGGTTAATACAGACCATGCTGCATTAGCCACCAATATATCCACTGAGTCCAACCCGATGCTCGATAAATATACCGTATCGGGTTCAAAGACTCCTGTTTCACCCTTTTGGGCCATTCTGGCACTTTCGGACGGGTCGCCTCCACAAGGCGTCCGCATTAATATGTTTAGCACCCGGTCGGTGCTCTATTTGTTTATGCTCCAATCCGAATTCGGATAGATGAGCTAACCATCTCCCAATCATCCCTTCGGCATCCTTAAAATAAAGGAGCCATCTTAGAGACGAATGATCGGTCCGCAAAGTAAAGTCAGTTCCCCACAGGAAGTGCTTAAACTTCTTCGTATACACCACTACCGCGCGGGGTTCTCGTTTAGTTGTACAATAATTACGCTGGGTCTTGCTTAACGTGTTGCTAGCAAAGGCCAATGGGACCTCGACTCCATTCTGGACCTGAGAGAGCGCTGTCCCAATGGCGTCGTTGCTCGCATCGGTGTCTAATATGAAATGTCCCTCGGGAGTGGGATATTTCAATACAGGTGTGTTCCTAAACAAATCTTTTATTTTATTAAAAGATTCTTCTTGCTCGCTGGTCCATGGGAATGGGTCCCGAGCCCTACTTGGGGTCCAGTGAGCTCAGCATTGCATGGGAAAACTTACATGAGAGTAATTTGGTATAAAATCACGATAATAGGAACAAAATCCTAGAAATGATCTAACCTCCTTAGCACTCATAGGCCTTTCCCAATTTTCCACTGGATTGTTGGATAGAATCCAGTCGAGTACCAGCTGCAGATTCGCGTGGCATTCCTTAAACGACTTGCCGAATACGACAACGTCGTCTAGGTAAACCAAACACTTCTTCCACAGAAGGTCACTCAGCAGGGATTCCATCATGGCCTCAAATGTAGCCGGGGCATTACACAATTCGAAGGGCAAGACATTATACTCGAATAGCCCCATATGACTAGAGAAAGCTGTTTTCTCTATATCATCGGGGTGCATCGGTATCTGCCAATACCCGGATTGCAAATCCAAGGTACAGAACCATTGGTTCCCACCCAAGCTATCTAAAGTCTCGTCTATCCTTGGAAGGGGATACGAGTTTTTCTTTGTTATTCCGTTTAATTTTCGGTAATCGACGCAAAAGCGGATTGTACCGTCTTTCTTAGTGGTCATACAAATGGGGCTGGACCAGGGACTCGAGCTAGGCACGATTACCCCTAGGTCCAGCTGCTTTTGTATTTCCTGTTCACATATTAACTTCTTCTTAATAGGTCTATGATACAGGATCTTGAAGGGTTTTTCGTCGCCCACGTCTATAGTGTGCAACACCTTATCGTATCTGCCTACGAGTCCTCCTTCCCTTCCGAAAGCACTCTGGTACCTTCGTAGGAGTTTCCCTAGGCATTCCTTGTCCTCCGTATTCTGTAAATCTGATTTATCAATCAGTTTTTGGAATTCTTCATCCAAAGGATGCTTACTAACAGGGTTTAATGGTTTATTGAACCTGGCCTCGGCGACGTGTTCTACCAAACTCATTTCACCTACACTGTCGCCACGCTTCAAGTAAACCACCGAACCAGTTCGGTTAGTTATGGTTAATACAGACCATGCTGCATTAGCCACCAATATATCCACTGAGTCCAACCCGATGCTCGATAAATATACCGTATCGGGTTCAAAGACTCCTGTTTCACCCTTTTGGGCCATTGATCCGCCACAAAGGACATCACAAGTGGTACCCGGAGGGATTTTCACCGTGTGTATAACCGATGCTACCGAAGACACTTGTCTCAAAACGCACTGAACATGCAAGCCATACGGATTCCGAATGCTCATCATTCCATCCCTCGGGTCCAAGACGGCCCCGTATAAGCTTGCAAAATCCAATCCGAGGATTCCGTCATCACTAACCTCTGCTATAGTCAGCAAAAGAATGAATTCTTTGCCTCCTATACGGATAGGCATAAACGTCTTACCAAAAGTCCTCATACTGCTTCTGTCGGCCGTGCAAGCATTTACCCCCGTTTTGAGGTTCTCATGACTGCTGGCCACCGAGTCGAAGAATCTCTTGGACACACAGGAATGGCTAGCTCCAGTATCCACTAAGAATTCTCCTACCCGGCCTTCCACAGATATGGGTACATACCACCCAAGGAGGGATGGGTTGCTGGTAAACTAGTGAAAGTCTCCCGAATCACCAAGATTTAATCCGAGTCCTCTCAAAAATTCCAGACACGGATGACTTGGGGGAAGGCGTGTCCCACACACTCGAATCAACTCCTTGATCCATCCTTCCTCTCCCCCAGTGCGGCTACTCGCCTCGACATGCTCGCCACTGTGCACATTAGCACTAGGGTCCCTGGCCCCGGCCGGGATGCAGGGGTGCACACCCACAGTCACCCGACCTCCAGGTGAATTTGATTACCGGATTACCCCCGGTAGCCTTTTGGCATTCGTTCACTCCTGGGGTTATACCCAATGCCACGGATACAACCCCCACTAGTTTCCCACTGTATCAGGAGATTCCGTAGCATTCTGGCTTTCTTTGCCATCGACCTCGGCTTCATAGAAAGCCGCCATTACCGTTTGGGAGGAGTGTAGGTGCCAGCTCTGGCTGTGAGTCCATGGCGGTATGCCATCTGTCCCCGTTCCGGTTGCACCAGCCCTCAGGGGCTGGTCAGCCGGTATAAGCTACCCCCCGTGGGTAGGGAGGAGTGTAGGGGCCAGCTCTGCCATAAGGCCAGCAGCCCCGTTTCTGGAGATCCCAGCCCCAAGGGGCTGGCATCCGGTGGTAGCTCCCCCTACGTGTGTATTATACCAATCCAGATGTAGATGAAAGGTAGAGAATGTCAGACGGGGAAGTAGCTCAGCGGTAGAGCTTCCGCCTGCAGGTTGGAGGGTCCCGGTTTCTCCAGGACATTTTCCGCCGACCTCTACACTGGTGGAGAAACCGAGTTGGTCCTGCCCTGCAAGGGGGGACTACGAGAACTTGGTGTAGGTGCCTGGAACGGTATAATACAGTTACGCTTCGATCCTGACAGTACTGTGTACTGGTAGGTCAACTGGGAAGTCAGGAGTGCCTCACACTGCTTGATAAAGCCCAACCGATCTGGTTGGGAGGAATGCTTGGTGCTGGTTGGCCATGGTTGAAGCTGGTTGGGAGGAGTGTAGGGGCCAGCTCTGGCTGTAAGTCCATGGCGGTATGCCATCTGTCCCCGTTCCGGTTGCACCAGCCCTCAGGGGCTGGTCAGCCGGTATAAGCTACCCCCCGTAAGTAAGGGAGGAGTGTAGGGGCCAGCTCTGCCGTAAGGCCAGCAGCCCCGTTTCTGGAGATCCCAGCCCCCAGGGGCTGGCATCCGGTGGTAGCTCCCCCTACGTGTGTATTATACCGATCCAGATGTAGGTGGAAGGTAGAGAATGTCAGACGGGGAAGTAGCTCAGCGGTAGAGCTTCCGCCTGCAGGTTGGAGGGTCCCAGGTTCAACTACCGGTTTCTCCAGGACATTTTCCGCCGACCTCTACATATGCATGAACATGGGTTTGTTATGTAGATGAGATATATTAGCAAAGAGGTATATCCCTTCTCTTATGGAGACATTGATGTCAGTGCCTTACAACATAAGTTTTCTACCCACATGTCCGCTTTCCCTTCTCAGAGAAAAATGAGAACATAGCACTGGACAGACTATACATCATCTTCAAGAAGGTTGTAGTGTTTCGAACATTGCATTCATTCTTATATTGCACAGAACCTCAACTTAAAACAGCATATATGTAGACCCCTGTATGTCTTAGCCTAAGTTCTACAATGAAAACAGATTTTGTCTAAAAGAAGAAGGAGCTCACAGAGCCATGACACTTGATGCCTACATATATACAAGAATAATTAACAGGTTACAAAATTTTCTTATCAGTTAAAAGGTTTACAATAAAAGATTGAGTATATATAACTGGTCTCATGTGTGCTTCTTCGTGTACGATGCAGACGGCTTCAAGTAATCCTCTTCTTAGGCTTACCATAAGAGAAAGTTTAAGAAGAACTTCTATTGTATTGTCTGAAAACAGGCATCTCTTCCTTATTTTTGTAGGTATAGGATGAAGCTAATGATGGGAATTCTTTTAAATATAAAGAATAAGTTAACCGAAATGAAAATATAATAACCTCCAACGCTGCTTGAGAACTCCAATGGTCCTCTTTACCCGTGAGCGTGTCTTTCTGTGCCATTTGTTATACAGATGCTCCGACTCTGTAGTCTCTACTTTCACGGGAGTTAGGAGGTAGTCAGTTAGGACATAACTGAAAAAAGAATAAGACATAGTTAATTTCATATGATATATTCTGACATGCATTATGAAAACATGTGGACAAAAAGGAAGTTTTGTCATGTAGAAAAACATTACAAGGAGTAAACTTACCCGGAGTTCCCTAGTAGATAGTACCCCTAGAGGTCCTGCCTTTCCCCGAGGTATTTAAGTTGGCTGCTGTTCATACAATAGATGTCGTTGCAGCTACCTGGATTACTGGCGTCGACATGGAATATAATTCCGAAGTCGTCACAGATGATCTGCAAAACATTCAATCCAAAGAAAAACTTTGAATAGGAATACATATGAGAACTTGGAAAAGAATTGGAGCTCATAGGACAAGAAAGGAGACATCTGACTAATGTTTCCCATATATATAGTATGACTGTACTGTTGTATTTTGTTTTCAGTCCAAATCTAGGTAACATAGGGAGGAATGGTAAAGATATGAAGACAAATAAAGAAATTAACTTTACTCACCATGGTGTTTATGCTGTAATATCCCTTATAGCAATAGAACTGATTTTCGTCTACAGTCACTCCTCTTGGGCACTGAATAGGGACGTGGGTACTGTCGATGAGGCCGAAAAATTTTGGCTTTCTTGTCTTCTGGTAGAATGGCATACTGTTGTTGTTTGTGGCAGTCCTTGTGTCAGGCCACTTCACATAATCTGTGATGTTGTCATGGAAGAAGTCAGACACTTTTTGCACGCTGGTACAGACGACAGACTTGGACACCCCATGACAGTCACCTACAGAAGGGTAGGAGGCTCCAGTCCCGAAGTATCGCAGAGCTATGCAAAACTAAAAAAAAAATAGAACTCAAATACATATATATCTATGTAAGAATGCAAGAGGGCTAGGTATTTAATGTAAAAAAAAATAAGGGACCACATACAGATGACAAGACATGTATAAAGTATCAAGAAAGGCTTCATAGACTACTGTGACATAAATATGTGTCAGTGTTGTAGATATTTGTATGATAAACTATAAAGAAAATACCCTCATCCAACCTGCACCCTGACTTAGGGCTTTTTACTGTTAGCCTATGAGCCTATTCTTAAGTGTCAGCCATGTGTTAGACAAAACTACATACATAACCAAAGATAAACAAACATGTATGGTAAGAACTTACTCTGAGGCTGTGTTGTATAGCATACTGACCCCGGAAAACTTTCTTCTGCTGGACTGAGACATAGTTCTTTATTAAAATACGTGTCACGGCTTTACTCAGTCTGTAGTGCTGCTGAAACTTTCTCTCTGTGAAAAAAGAGAGAGGGTGTATCCTTTTGTAATACTCCCGGTGGAGGTAAAGGGACCCGTACACCATTTTGATGTTTGTATGTCAGGAGGCCGGAAGTAGAAAAACAGGGTCAAGAAAGGTTATGACCTACATGAAATGACACATACGGACAAAAAAAGACATGCGGGGGTACAAAAGGAAACATGCAGAGAAAAAAGGCCCGCATGTGACATACCACCTACCCTAGGGCAGGTGGCATTTGAAGCACCGCATGCGGAACCTATGTGGAAAAATAATTTTCCATATCCTGAGCAAAAATGCCTTTCGGGCCGCATGCACATATGGCATCCCATATGTGAGCTTAAAAGATACGGGAAAGCGAACAAAAATGCTTTTGGCACATGCGGGGTCCGCATGTGACATACGGACCCCCGTATCTATGTGGAAAAACGGCCTCCTGAGCATGGGATGGTCCAATTTTAAAGTACCATACACCCAATGGGGCTTCCTATATAAGGAGTTTGGAATTTTCATTAGGTTATCTATGGAACAGTTTAAATACACAAACTAGAAATATTGAAACTCTTAACAAAATTAAGAAATTTTCTATAGGGATTCTATCAATAAGATTGCTTAAACCACCAGAGGCCTAACCCGGCAATCCAAAGCCCCCAGAGAAAAATCTATTTGTATTACTAACCATTACTAAGCATATGTAATCTTATATTAAATAGTTATATATCTTACAAGCCTTTTCAAATATATTATGTTATAGAATTAAAAACGAGTATCTTATAAGAGGTGACACTGCATCTCACACATGTATATTCAACAAACAGGGTACGGTTGTATGAATTAATTAGCTCTTACCTATTGAGCTAAAGATACAACCATTCTATTATTCATTATCAAATGAGATTTCAGTAATATGTTCACATTGTTTAAACAATGGTACATATGAACAATAATGTTACAAATCATGAACAACTATTATGTTACCGAGAACACCAACTTTTGATGAATAAATATTAATCAAACTCAAAATATCTATACTGAACTTTATGTCGGAAGTCTCTGTTGAACAATGGTGTAATGTCTGAAATGTTGTGGAAAGATCTATTGAAAACTTAAGTTAAAGATGAGGGAAAGCTTCATAACTTGATATATATATATATATATATATATATATATATATATATATATATATATATATATATATATATATGTGTGTGTGTGTGTGTGTATAACAATATATGCTTTATAGCCAGTTTTATTATGAAGCTAGAGTAGCCGTGGCACCTTAAGGGCATTTCATCCAGGGTGGCTTTACAATGAATATTCTTTCAAAATTTCTTTTTACATTTTGACAAAGTAAGGTCTTTTACACATTACCCATGGGGTATAAGAGAAAATTGACTGCAATATATTTGATTGGCTGATCATTACTGGTATAGATGAATATATTACTGGCACCTTAACCTTCACCATTGTAATGCCATTTTATGAGGCACTGTGTCATAACTACCATAAAGAGGATCTGCCAATCTATTTTTATATTTAGATTGAGATAAAGGTAGTCCAAATAAGGTATTAGTAGTTGTTGAATATTCTGGAAACTTCCAAGATCAAAATTCATCTTCCTACAACTGATTTCATGAGACCAATGCAAGATACAATGAGGACAATGATCAATTATAGTTGAGAGGGCTGCTTTTGAGTTACATTAAGCAGCCTTCATATATATATAATGCCCATAATCTCAATCAGCAGAGGGGCCTAGGTTCTAATACAGAATCAATTGCACACCAATCTGCTCATAGCTGTGTTTATAACACAGCTGCCAGGCATCTATTTAAGAAAACAAGAACATTCTTAGTTTCTGCTGTAGGAATATGTGGGCCAAAAGGGTAAAACATGTCTCCAGGGTGGAATTTTAGTACACATAATCCCTTTAGATCTTCTCCTCGGGGATGCCATGTTATAAATAGCACATAGGGACACGACACTTATCTGCTTAACCTTGCATATCTTGATGCTCTTTGCTTATACACCGTATGCTCTTTCGCTTTGTCTTTCTCTCTAGTTTTATGTAAACACAATGTATGAACATGAAGATAACAGGTAAGGGAGTCATCACTTTTTAACAACAGGGGGGGCTGGTGGGTTTGAGGGGGGGTCAGAATTTTTTCAACACCTCTGTTTGGGGGTCAAAATAATTTCACCTGTTTTCAGTGGTAAACCCAACACATTACTATAGGCCTAAAGGGGATATTCCCGCGCGATTTTTGTCCCTTATGGGGGGTCGAACAAATAATACCCCCTCAGGAGGGGGGTCGAAATTTTTTTTTTGCACGTCTGCACGTAAACCCACCAGCCCCCCTGTTGTTAAAAAATGATCACTCCCTTACCTATTAATATAAACAGATGGGGATGTAGTAATGCATCAGTGGCCTTCAAAGGATTAAGAGTGCATCTAACCAATGAGAGGTCATGATGCATACATACAATTGTGATGAGTTGGTCACAAGGCCTCCAGTACAGCGTCCTAATGATGGAACGACCATGCTGCACCAGGTTAAGCCTGTAGAATATACTACCCAGCTCATACTAAGGCTGTCAATTAATCCCCCCAACCAATTGATCCTACAACCAATTAAAGCTGCCATGGATACTAATCTAAGCATGCATCAAAATATGTGTCTCAATGATGACAGTCTTGGTAGCTCCATCTGAAGATATGAAGAATATTCTGTGATAACCTAGGATCGTTTGTCTCGAGACATTAAAGTATAAGGCAGCATCATATTGGTGCATCATGTCTTCTGGGAGTGTACCGACCACTCTGAAAACATGATGCATGGCTTTAGCACGGGCAAGGTACTCGCTATTACAGAATTGGTACAAAATAGAACCCGACTCATTATGGAGCAATAAAAGGGTTAGCAGTCCAATCAATAATTGAATGAGGCAGCCTTACTATATGGCTTTGACTACACCAACAGTATTATCTTGTACTAAAACACCTATACTAACTCCAGCACCAGGCATGCTTCTCCTAAAAACAACAACATAAAACTTTAGTACCCAGATCTCTATATTGACACCAATAAGCATTTCAACATGTCAGACCCCCCCAACATATATTTGGAATTAGGCACCTAAGGTATTAGTTGTTCTATGGGGGTCTGTGCTTTAGGACTTTGCAGAGTTAATGACTCAATGTATTCAGACATAGACACTTTACTCATCAATAGGGTAAGTGATTAGTTATTGTACCTAAAGCATTTCCCCAATTATATCTTGTTTTCTAGTGAAATTCATAGATTATGGAGTGTGAGATCTCTTGCTGAGATGATACAAAGCATAGCAGACAGACCTGCAATGATGCTTATAAGCATTAAGTACCATTTCACATTTTTCATGTTGTAACTACTCAATATATAGTGATTATCCTATAAAGTTTCTAAAATTTGAAAAAAAAGAATCCTACACATTTTCCATTTGATGGCCTACATCTCAATTGAAAAAAGAAATAAGGTGCTTATTGAAGATATTAAGTGCTTGCACACTTTTTCAACACCACTGTTACCCTGGGGACTTGTGTAAAACTTACTTATCATGTGTCAGTATTTTACATGCATTCCCAAAACCACTTGAAAGCTTAATTCAATTAACTTCTTTTTTTTTCAGATATATTCATCAGTCAAAGGGATATCAGACTGACATAGGTGCTCTCATGAAACGCTACATCTCCTGCTAGGCCACCTCACTATGAATGCAATTTGCAGTTATCGCACATCAAAGATTACTCGGGTCATGGTCATCCTTCTCCTCATTCTCCCCCTTGGTATCTTTTACTTGCTTTATGATGACACCAACAACTCTGACCTACAAGACTATACCACTCATATGAGGATCCTGAGCACTCGTGTACTTCCAGAGTCCCCACGCCCACTCATCTGTGACAAATGCAATGTGTACAACTTCAAAAATATGATAAGACCAAGGAATGTCTGCTCAGGGGATAGTCAGTTAGATTTGCTGGTGATGATTACGACTGTTCCAGGGGCGCGGGACTCCCGGGAGGCTATACGGAGAACATGGGCACTGCATACAAGGAACAACACGGGGAATGTACGGCATATGTTTCTGTTTGGTGGAGGGTGGAGTGAGCAGGAGCAGAACGTTTTAAACATGGAAAGTGCAAAGTATGGAGATATATTGCAGGATGATTATAAAGACGCTTACTACAACCTGTCATACAAGATGATATCTGGGTACAAGTGGGCATTAAAGGAGTGCCCACATGCTAAGTTCATTTTAAGGACTGCTGATGATAATTTCATCAACATACCCCATATGTTGAAATGGGTGAGGACTGAAGGACCTGATAATCTCAGAGTCCAGGTTGGACATATATTAAAGTCTACTTCAGTCTATCGCTATAAAGACAAAAAGTACTATGTAACATATAATGAGTTCCCTGAGAAATACTACCCAGATTATGCAGTTGGAACAGCTTTTCTCTACTCCATGGATGCTGTTCAGGAAGTCATTCAAGCAGCACCGGATATCCCATTCTTTGCTATAGAAGATGCCTGGTTTGGGCTGGTCATGAGGGAGATCAAGATTGGGACTAAGGATGTAGAAGGTTTTGACAAGCAATTAGTCGGGAGGCACATGAGGCAGTTAAGATCGGGAACTTGTCCACTAGATGGCAACTTTTATCATTTACATTTAGTAAGTGCTGAACAAATGCAGATACTATGGAAACTGTGCAAGATGGCTAGAGTATTAGAGACGGGATATCATTGATTAGATACATTCAAATTTGGAGCAGTTAAACTCAGGGAATCATCTGTACAATTGTGCCCCAGGTGATCAGCATCTCCAGTAAATGATGCATGTGTACGAAAGTTGCATAGTCACTAGGGTCTATACTATTTGGGTAGTAAGATTAACTAGTCAGCCCTAGTATAGACTTGACAACTTAAAATGGTTCAGGCAGATGACAGTACTTGACAACCCATGAATGACAGTCTGAGAAGTTGTCAACATCAACACAGAAGTTGTTAAACATGAAGAGTCTTTGCCAGGTATATATGACAAGTAAAACCTAACAGCTTTTGGCTTGTTTCCTGAATGCTTTTCGTTTTGAAGACCCTGTTTATTTAGTGTGTTAAATCATGTTCATGGGTGGTTGATCGGCCTAAACAGTTAGGGCATTAGAGGTCGGGTACACTCACTGAACGGCTCATCAGGGGCTAGAGGTACTATCCGATCATATTTCTTGTTGAGTTTTCAAACAATTGTACATACTCTAAAATGTTTTCTCCACACCTTTACAGCATTATTCATAAATGTTTAGAAAATTGTGTGTAATAGACAATGACTGTTATGTACCAAAATTACATCTAACAGATTTTTACCTATGACCTCATCAATGCAAGTTACGTTAGATTAGGGAGGGTGAGGCTAATCAGAGCTCAGCAAGGATGTAGTCTCTATACGTGTCTCGGTGAGCATCCTAGTTGTTTTTAAGAGATTTATTATTGTATCGTATTTATTATGTTGGGATTATTCTTAGATGTCTAAGCATAACTTTGACAGACATTTTATACATGTCCATGCCAAATATTACAGTGACTGCTTTTGTCCTCTAATAATATTTCAAAGTGCATGGAATTATGTCTTTCTTTGATTGTTTGAGATCATAATACTTTGACACCATTTCTAATCCTTAGCGTTTTGGATGGTGAAGGTTCTGAAAATGAAAAAAATTTAATTTACAGGGTAGCATCAGTAAAAGATGGACTATGGTATAGGTGGAAATACTGCACACAATGTCTATAGGTGACACCACCATTTAGAATTAGAGAGTGTCAGCCTACAAGAGGGTGTTGCTCCTATTGTGAAAAGAGCTGAGAGTATGTGCCCTCTTTTCTAAACAAGCCGTGCACTGCTTCACCATTCAACTTGCACTCACCACATTAGTCTGAAAGGTCACCTGCCTTGTTTGAAATAGAGAGAGCTGCACTACCAGGTACCTACTCATGTCACATGCTCTATAGTTTATTATACTGACAGACTTCTCCCAACTAGGTACATACTCAAATCCCCCTTTTTTAGCACCGTACTTGAATGACTACTTGTGAGCAACAAAAGGGACAAGTTATAGCTACATGAAAAGAAGGACTGGAAACGAGGGAATTTTTAGCCAGCTCTCCCTTTTACTATAGGAGCAACACCCTCCAGGCGAACCCCTGTAGTTCACTCTTATCCATACAGGGGCGCTACAGGCAGCCTATTTTATCTGCAGTGATGGTACTCAGACCTCATAATTATCATACACTATAGATGTTGCTATCAATTTGACCCTGACAGGTTGTCATATCTCAGGATTTTATATAATTTTGAATTATCGACAGACCAATTACTTGTACTTGACATGTTTACAAATGTGTAGAGGCAAGGAGAAAGGGTGCTCTGTGCTAAAAGTCAACTTTACAATTCAGATCACTAGCTTTTCAGTGATATATTACATGAGAAGATACTCCTGTTAGTTTTGGAGGAATCACTTGCTAAATATGTGTAGGTATGACCATTTCCTCAATGCCAATAAGCTATATGTCTAAATGCTCATGAGATACATCGATAATTAGCATAATTTATGCTAATTAGCTAAATTAGCATAATTTTTCATTCTTTTGCCCATAACTTTTGATGTAGAAATGATATTTTCATTCTGTTTTCACCCTAGTGAACCTCGTGGGAAGTTCCTTCAAATGGGATCATTGGTTTTTATATTTAGAATGAAATCATGTTTCCATGGCAACCTAAATCAACATAAATGCCTGTTTAGGCGCAAAAAACATTCTTTTTACATGTCTGATTTGGAACCTTTAGGCCCAAAATAGAACGTTTTACCAATAATCATTGAATTCTCCATAAAAAAGAACCCTATAGCAATTCTAGGAATATTTTTCTTATTCTAGTCTATAGTGGTGCCCCCTGGTGGCTAAATCATGTACTAAATCCCGCAGGAACCCCCATTCCTGCTTGCTGGCTCACATTTATTAAATGCGTCTTAATCTCTAGCTTGTTGTTTATTGCCATGGTAATGAATATCCCTTGAAATAATATCCACTATAAAAGGTACTTGACAATAGGCTACTGCATGAGTGCATCGTGATCAAATAAATAACGCAATAGGCCACAAAGGTAACAAACCCTTGAATGTTATGTATATAATTATGGTAAAATATGCTGTAAATTTGCAGGCTTGATGCCCTGATCAGTTATTCAAGCTAATCAAGGATAACTAGAGAACAAAGAATCATCTCATACATTGCCATTAATGATCGAAAGATATAGGATGATTAAAAGTACAAACGCAAGAAAAAACTTTTTTAAATGAAAAAAATGTTCTTTATATTTCTTAAATTCTCCACAGGTTTGTTTCAAATGCAAGAAGATTTTTCCAGACTTCCTGTTTTTGTTCATTGATCAATCTGGTTAAAATAAAAGAAGAGATAATAATGGCATTGACTTTCTTATCCATGTAGAGATGAGATAATTTCTCATTTCATGAGCTATTCTGGTAAGAATTATCACTCTATTGCCCATGGTCCACATTTATTAAGCTCTCCCACCCATCGTGGGCACACAAGCCTATGAATATCACCTGGATGCTGTTGCGAAAAGATTGAGTAGTTGCTTTTCAGGGTAGGTACCTCACTTCTCATGTCCCTCCTCTACTTAACCACTCAGAATCACTTCTGACACTGTAGTCCAGAAGTAGTCACTTTCCCACAAATCAAACTGTGTTGCGAAAAGTGGTCACACCTGAGTGCTTCCCAGACTGCCCACGCCTACATTAATTAAGCGACAGAGTGTAGGAAGCAACTTCCAGTTGAGGGGTTGTTACTAACCACTTCTGGACCACGTCTATTGGGAAGTGCCATTTGGCAATGCAGTAGAGAAGAGACTACCAAAGATGAGTGCCTTCCATTTTTGGGAGTACACCTCTGACAGAAGTGGCTTCCAATGGTTTGGCAACAGCCACATGGAACACTAAGTGAGAGGTAAGAGTGGTTTGTTTTGACCATGAATATCCAAATGAAGCTAACCTTTGAGACCGCAATCTGTTGATTCTCATTTGTAATCAACCTTTTTTTGACTCAAAGAAAAGTAGACGCTGAAACTGCCTGTAGTCTCGATTATCAAGTAATTAATTCTATACATTAAGCAACTTTATGCAGTGACTAAAGTTTGTTAAGGATCTTCTTTCATTGGCTTATATCAAATTCAAGGAACATTGCTAAGAGGAAAAGACAAACCCATTTTCATGTTGAATTCTTTTGGTAAGCTTTTTATTGAATTAAAATATTCTGACCTACACATAACTGCATCTGCTATTGTAAGGGAATGCAGCAGGCTTAATTCTCTAGTGCAGGCTATGACGTCACAAGAGACCAAATGTCCTGGATGATGAATTGTGCTGCATCACAGAGGCTGTTAGGAGACTATGTTTATTTCTATGAAAGTAAAGTGTATAATATCTTGTAGCTTATGGGTTAACTTGGTGGGTCTAGTGCTATTAAAGTGGGCACGTCTGCTAATGTCTGAAAGATTTTCTATTTTTTTTTACTGAAGTGTTTATTAACTGCTCCCCTACGCAAAGAGGTGATAATAATGCAGTTTTGCTGATGGATGTGATGTATCTAGTGCCCAGAACAAGCTGTTAAAATATCAAGACTTAATTTGAGCTTTTTCTATGGAAAACTAGCTGAAAACTTATAGGATGATTTATTCCTATCCTAGTTTTTATTCCGGATAACATCAGGCCCTGTGATGACTATAAACAAATATAACCTCAGTGCACAGGGCTGTTACTCATATACACACACACATAAAGCTATAATCAATTGGACACTAGAACCTGGAAACTGCACACACCACTCTCTGCAGGCATTGGAGTTATGGGGTGCTGAATGTAAAAGTATAGAGGGCATTTGTATGAAATGAGGTTTACTTTTTGGACTGTAAGGTAACAGACCCAGGGAGGTTTTGTGGACTCTTGACAGGTAATTTCACAGAAGACAATTTGATACAGCAGCATATATTCAGCTTCAGGGAGTCATTCCTCTAGTATTTGCACATTTCATAGGTAGGTAAGATGAGGTTGGTGCCCTTATGTCAAATCAATTCATTTTATTTTTCTCTAGCATATGGGGCTCAAGCTTAAAGTTTCATCATACATGTACCACCCATATTTTTTGTGATTACCTATGCTTTTTGTTCCAGATGCATAGTTTGAGCTGGTATCTGAACAAAAGTAGATGTATCCCCCCCCTTATACACTATTGAGAGGATATGATAAAATCCACAGTACCAAAGGAAGATCTCCTGTATGATATTTTCATTGTAACAAATCAGACAGATTGGATCAAGTCCAGTTGAAACATTTGGCACAGCAAACCTGGCTGTTGTTCAGGAGACAAAGAACAGCTGAGGGTAGTTGTTTGTACCCAAGAGAGTGGTAATTTCTCAAAATGGGGGTCAAAGTCTTCAGATTTGGATCAGATCTGGTATTTTTGCTCTCCCCTCCTTTGTATCAAGAGTGTCACTTCTATCCCCTCTAGCCAAGGGTAATGGCTTATCACCTGGCCCTTACATGTATTATGTGTCTTTCTATCTGTCCATATTAAGTTGTTTGGGATTGGCATGATCGGTGTGAATTTCTATAATCAATCCATCCTGTTGTTATTATAATCTGATACTTTCTGACTAACCCCAATTCATTTAATTATGACCTCAGCACTGCTTTGCTAGCAGGTATTCCTGAATATCACCTTACCTTTTATTGAGAAGTTAACTGTGGCTATGTATCATGAGTTCAATGCAACTTTTGAGTGTGTCCCGTTCCCAACCACTTTTACATTTGGACTACTCCAAATCACGATAAATTTTAATATCCTAGGTTTTTATTGTCCCAGGAGGTCGTGTTAGTTGTGCCCTTTCAGAAGATGTATGATTTACCTTATTGCTTTGTTATTCTTTTGTTAAAAGGGGGCAATACATGTCCCAAATTCCACGTTTTTCATCATATTCCTCTTTTCAGTGATATAGAAAACAAATGCTAATACACTATATGTAAGTGTTTTGTGTTCATATTTATGTCTATACCATTGGCTATCATTTCAACCTATGGGCATATTTTACTAAGCAATCTGGTCGACACGGTATAGGTATATATGAGAAAATAGCAAAGTCACGTTCCCAACCACTTTTTAAAAGAGTCTTTAAAAATGAATGCTTCCCACCATATTTCTAATAATGATTTTCCTGAAGCTACAATAGTTGTACACTAAGAGAATCCATATGTCTCTGAAGCAATGCCCAATCTTTCCTAGCCTCTGTCTCCTTATTTATCCATTCTCAGGATCTTCCAAACTTACCATGGTGCTTATGTCCCGGTCCCAACCACAAAAAATTAAGATAGTAGTGCACAATTTAGCCCTATTTGAGCCCTAAAAGAAAATGTAATATAGAGCTTTTGTGGTCATTCATTTCTCTGCAACCCTTCATCAGTCACCACATGTGTCTTGTTCCCAACCATTTTTGTCCTGTTCCCAACGACTTCTTATAACACACCATTGTTCAGTTCTACAATGCATGAAACTCACTCTAAGGCACATATTCCCTCCTCTTTGTTCTCCCATCCACTCATAACATAAAAATAAAGAAAGTGCCAGTCATTGTAACGATAATGTCCTGTTCCCAACCACTTGTGTCTTTTTCCCAACCATTTTTTTCAAATGGAACATTATTCAATCATAACTCTTGTGAGACATAATCGCAATTACCTATCCCTTCACCTCGGTCGTCCCATCCACTCATGACATAGTATTGTCTCAGTATAATAAGGTAAATCACAGTCACTGTAATGATAGCATCTCATTCTGAACCACTTTCTGTGTCCCGTTCCCAACCACTTTATTCTTGAAAGTGACATTCAGTTATAACCTTGTACACCTCAATCACCAGCACCAATCCCATGCCTACTGTCCCCCGATCCACTGATTGCATAGAATTATGTCAATTTATCGAATTACTCCTAGTCACTGTAATGATTATGTTTTGTTCCCCATTACTCATGTCCCATTCCCAACCACTTATGTCCTGTTCCCAACCACTACTTTAAAAAAAGTAACATTACTCGATTTTTGTCGTTCATGAACTTCACTCACAGTCACCTGTTCCTCTGGCCCCGTCCCTCCTTCAACTCAGCACATGGAATTATATCAATATGATAAATAGACCCCAGTCATTGTAATGATAATGTCCTGTTCCCAACCACTTCTTGTCCCGTTCCCAACCACATTTTAAATGTGACTTTGTACAGTTCTACCACACATGAAAATCACTTACTACTCGCCATATTCTTTCCCCTTCCTTCTCACTAACTTATGAAATTTTTTTAATTATGTATCCTTTAGAATTTCACCTACATATGTATATACTGATCATATCCTGCTCCCAATCACCTTTGTCCCGTTCCCAACCACTTTACATGTTTGAGTATATTGAAAATTATGAAGACATCTTTATGGATATGGTTCCCACCCAGGATAACAATTTAAGGGGAAGGTTCTGCAGTACCCCTTGGACCAAAACTATTACTCTGGCCCGATTTGTTTACCTGGTACAAAATTTCAAAGTTTAGTATAAATTCTTGCAAAAAAGGGGTGAAAATTCAAATTTAGGGAGGCTAGGGTCTTAAATCCCTAATGAGATAAGTAGAAAGGATGTTACAGCTATGAAGTATGTTCATGGCCAAATAATTTTCCACAGAAAATGTATAGAAGGTTTGGATATTAAAGACTATCTATGAGGACAAAATAAAAGTGGTTGGGAACGGGACAGAATGGGGTACTATATGTCTGAAGAGGTGCCATGGGGGGGGGGAGTGCACATATTTAAGAAAAACCAACCTTGTATGGTCATCCATCAATAAATATAGTTTACTCATACAGATAGATTTAAGCCTACTAGAGATTTAGGTCTGACCCCTTCCCGAACCCTATGGATCCAAAAGTTGCATCAAACTCATGATACAGAGCCCTGTACGTCTGGACTGGACCAGGTCCAGTCCCCTTCTGCGGATTGTCCGGCTCCTTAGTAGGAGCTGGATGTGAGGCGTGGTGCTGCCCCCTCTTGTACCAAACGGGTATCGCGAAGTAACACCTGGTTGGCATAGAAGGAATGAGCACCACACGAGCACATCTCTCGGATGAGCCACACTAATATATACACGACGATGCCGGCCCCTACACTTTTATAATTGCTATCCTCCACCCGTCAAATAAACTACTGGGATGTACTTCGATTAGTGTGTGCTCCCTATTCGAGATGGCAGGTCGATTGGTGCGGTTACCACGGGTAGGACCAGAGGTCGCTTCGATCTCTGGCCACTGTGGGGTGGTGGCAGCACTAGTCTTCGCTGCTCCAGTCCCTACCTGGGACTGGGTAGGGAGCTCAGTTGGTTTCTGGCTGCGGCCAGGACAACACCTGAATAGAATCGACAACACCTGAATAGAATCGAAAGCACCTGAATAGAATCTATAGCACTCCAAACATATGTAACTCCAAATAAACATGTGCCGGTTGCACTAACCCGAGCTAACTTGTCTGGTTTTGTTGACATTTCTCGAACTAGATCGAAGTTAGATAAGAACGCGAACCATTACACTGGTGCTGTGACCAGTCTTGGTTTCAGTGCGCGACCCTGGAGGTCGAACTGAACCATGATGCAGCGACCCAAGGAAACTTGGGGTTCGACAGTGGTGACTCCACTGAATCTGACTTCAGCAATTTAGGTTCTGAAGCGAAGGGGCCACCATTTATGGTAGATACAGGCTGAGGCCTCACTATCGAAACCGAAAAATGGCTATACAACATTCACTGACTCCTTAACAGAAAAGGTTCGAACTCCCAAGTTGACAACTACCCATGTACTACTGACTTCGAACCTGAAAAAATTAGACTTGACAGAACCAACCACTTCGGATTCAAAAACTCAAAGTCCCATCATGATGATGAACACTTCGCTTCGAAGACATGTAGCTACTACCACTAATACTGCTACAGCTACAACAATTACAGATAGAAAGTCACTCGAAGGCTTGAGTACATCTATATTTGATGTAGGTGAAAGCCAAAGCCAAGGATTCTATACCAGAGGTTACCTCTGAAAAAGAAGCTCGAAGCGGAAAGGCAGATTATCAACCAATTGAAGCAGGGGGTCATTGTACCTAGTTCTAGCCCTTGGTCCAGTCCAGTTTGTATGACTACGAAGAAAGGTGGAACCATAAGGTTCTGTGTGGACTACTGAAAACTTAACGGGGTAACTAAGAAGAATTCTTATCCCTTATCTCAGATTGATGAGACTCTAGACTCCCTTGGGGGAAATAAGTATTTTTGCACTTTAGACTTGCAGTCTGGATATTGGCAGATTGGAATGAAACCCGAGGATATGGAGAAGACAGCTTTTTCGAGCCATATGAGATTGTTCCAGTACAATGTATTACCCTTTGGGTTATGTAATGCACCAGCTACGTTCGAAGCCATGATGGGGACCATGTTAAATGACCTATTATGGGAATGTTGCCTGGTATATCTTGACGACGTTGTCGTATTTGGAAAGACGTTCGAGAATGTGCTAATAATCTTGAATTGGTCTTGAAGCGAATTTAAGCCAATGGATTGAAGCTTAAACCTAGGAAGTGTACCTTATTTAAAACATCCATTACCTACTTAGGTAGAATAATAACACCCGACGGCATTCATACCGACCCCGAGAAACTTCAATCAGTTTCGGAATGGGCTAAGCCTGAAAATGCCAGGGAGATACGTTCTTTTCTGGGCTTTTGCTTGTACTATAGAGACTTTATCCTGAACTTCTCCAAAATAAGCTATCCTTTGCAGATACTTGCGCATTGGACTCCGGGACGGGCTAAAGAACGTTTCCCATGGGGTGACGAGCAAGATAAGTCTTTTCAAGCTATAAAAGACTTGTTTGTGAATACGCCAGTGTTGAAATACCCAACTTCGGATGGGCATTTCATCCTCGATACAGATGCCAGCAATGATAGCATAGGGGCGGCCCTGTCTCAGGTCCAAGACGGAATCGAAGTTCCTCTTGCTTTTGCGACCAATACTTTGAATAAAGCGCAAAGAAACTACTGCACCACCAAACGTGAGTTATTGGCTGTGGTGGTGTATACTAAAACTAAAAAGTTTCTGCACTTTCTATGGGGTTCTGACTTTACGTTGAGAACAGACCACTCATCTTTGAAGTGGCTACTGAACTTCAGGGACGCGGAGGGGATGATTGGGCACTGGTTAGCTCATTTATCTGAGATTGGTTTGGAACACAGTCAAATCCAACACAGAGCAGGGTCGAAGCATGTAAATGCCGACACTCTGTCCAGAAGATACAAAAGTGTCAGAAGATTGACTGATGATTGCGGGGCACACAATGATGTGCTGGCGGGGGTTCGAACCCGAGGTAAAACTCGGAGGATCGAACCATTGCCTGACCTCTGTGTGGAGAACGTTGTTGAATGGTCCCCAGAGACCATCCAGCAATTCCAACAGAGTGACCCTGCAATAAAACGAGTTATCCAACTACTTAAGGGTGGTAAGAGGCCAGAAAGGCCAGCCATCTCTATTGAAGATTGAGAAACCCATAAGTTTCTAGCTCAGTGGACCGAGCTGGAGATAATAGACGGGTTGCTTTGTTGTTGGAAGACTTATCCTACCAAGGGCAAGATTTTGCAGATAGTGATCCCTATGGCAATGAGACGCGACTTCTGTCATGGCCACGCGACTTCTGTCATGGCCACAAAACTAGTGGACATTTCGGGAAGAAGAGGTCACTCGAACGCCTCATGAGATGCTTTTACTGGCCTGGAATGAGCAGTGATATCACCAGATGGGTTATGACTTGCCCTGAATGTGGCAAGAACAAACCCAGGCCAGGTATGGGCGAAATGCTGTTGATGCAAGAACTGTTCGGGGTAAAATTGGCCCGAATAGCCATTGACATCATAAGCGGACTTGAACCCATGCCTTGTAAAAACACCTACATGATGGTTGTCTCGGATCATTACACGAAGTACACTCATGTATTCCCACTGCCTAACCACAAAGCTGCCACTTGTGCTAGTGCATTTGTCAAGGGATGGGTCCTACACTTGGGTGCACCCCTGATGATGCACAGTGATCAAGGGAGAGAGTTAGAGTCAAATTTATGGCAAGAAATGTGTCATTATTTGGCGATATGTAAAACTCGAACCAACCCATATAGACCTCAATCTGACGGTCAAGTGGAGGGGTTCAATAGAACATTGATTCAAGTCCTGAAACCCTTGGTAAACTCATGCCAAGATGATTGGGATGAACAATGTGACTTCGTAGTACATGCTTATAATAGTACTGTACACACCTCGACAAACTGTTCTCCAAAACTTCTAGTGTTTGGGGAAGATATAATCATGCCTGCAGATTTGGTGTATGGTGTGGTTGGGATTAGTCCTGAAGCCCCCTGCACTGTGCTGTTTATGGAGTCATTAAGAGATCACTTCAAACGAGCTTATGAGCTAGTTCGAATTAAATTAATGAAGAATGCTCGATGGCAGAAAGTTGGTTATGATATCAAGGGAGAAACATTAGATCCTTATGAAACCCGAGTGTTCCAAGACAACGCCTGGAACAAGGAAAATGAATAAGAAGAAGCCTAAAAAGACTACACCGAGAAAGGTCAAGAGAATTGATGTGAATCTAAAATCTGATCACAATGAGAATGTCTTGCCAGGACACAGGAGAAGGGGTAGGAAGAGAATGCACGTATCCTCTGATAAACCACCTCGAGCTCCTGGGTTGAAAAAGAAATATCGAGTAGGAGAGAGACACAGCCCATGGCAGAAAGTTGGTTATGATATCAATCTGAAGCATCGACATTTCAATGTTGGTGATAGGGTATTTCGAATTCATGAACCCCTATCCTCTAAGAAATTAGTCTTGGGATGGGACAGCCCCCATGTGGTGACGAAGATTATTTCCGAGTCCACCATTAACATATTGAGTCTACCAACTGGTAGAACCAATAAATCAGATTACGACGTTGGAAAGGCAGGGAAGCAGCCAACGCCGAGTGTAAAGAACTGACAGAAAAATGGAACAGGGAGAAAGATTAGATCCTTATGAAACCCGAGTGTTCCAAGACAACGCCTGGAACAAGGAAAATGAATAAGAAGAAGACTAAAAAGACTACACCGAGAAAGGTCAAGAGAATTGATGTGAATCTAAAATCTGATCACAATGAGAATGTCTTGCCGGGACACAGGAGAAGGGGTAGGAAGAGAATGCACGTATCCTCTGATAAACCACCTCGAGCTCCTGGGTTGAAAAAGAAATATCGAGTAGGAGAGAGACACAGCCCACGACTTGCCATAAGGTCTGCCATTACTTGAGTCCTGGTACACAACGAGTGTATATGTCCTGTACTGTATAATGTTATTTGTTTTTGAAAGTTGAAATACTTTGAAGCTGACTCGAAGTAGAGCCAGATGCACCAAAGTACCCCCGTTCATGGTTCCTTTGGGTGACGGACAGCTAAGCTGACATGCATGTACGATACTGCATGTATTTCTGTTAAACTCCCGATGATATGAACAACGTAGGTACCCACCAACGCAATGACCAAACGGAGAGAAGAACCCTCGAACTACCACGGCCGCTGCCCAATATAGTATTAGTTTTTGCCACTGCGGGAAAGGTGGCGTGCCGGTTAAAAACCGAAGTGGCGCAGTTTCCCCGTGCCCATGCGCACTGTGACGTCAAGTGTTGTTGTGCACCCATTTTCGCTGACAGCACGCGTCCCGATCTTAACAAGACGGACATGCTTTTGGTGATTGGATAGTTCCAAGCAGGTTAACTCCAATTCTTTAGCAAAGTGGTAAATCAATAAATTGTCGGAGTAGGGAAAAGAAGCACTGACTGCTCTTGGGCCCGTCATAATGGCCCAGAGCCAGGTGACGGCGACCTTAAACGCCAACCCCGAGGGACACCCCGTCCCAGCTACCGACTCTGAGGAAGCAATGAACACTTCGGAAGTCTTTGCTTCAACTGCCACTGATGGCTCTACGCCAGCCCCACAGACTCCTGAGGGACCAAGTCACCGTTTCGAAGTTCATTTGAGCGTAGGAACAGACTCCGGAGTGGAGGTAGTTATGCCCGAACCGGCCGACGCCATCCTCGAAGTGCCAGTCACTGTCCCCGCAGTCGACACAGCACTGAGGGGATTTATAAACGTTACGAAGGGGTACATCCATACCGCTTCGGGAAAAGACCGCGGGATTGCTCCAAGGATGCTCGAAGGCAGAGGTTTGCCACCTGACTGCATAGCTATGGACTTGCAGATGTGATTGGTTAAAGGAGGGTCAGATAATTAAATTGACGACATCGGTAGGGATACCTACTGGTGGGTCTACTTTAGCCTAGCTGAGGCCATGTGCGGCTTGGACGCACTGACCCAAGTAGTCGATGAGATTGCGGAGGACGAGCGGATTTGAATGTCCCTCGATACTCCTCTGCTCTATGGACTAATGCCGATAGATGAGCGACTGCCCAGCATTTACCGCTGGGGACAGAAGCACCCCCCCAATCCAAAACCGAGAGCATACCTACGCGTACCAGATGGCCAGCTCGCCAGTTCGACCATCCGAAGACAAGCTGTTGGAGGATGAAGAAATGGTAAAGGAGGATGCCCGAATGGCAAAGGAGTCTTCTTGCGAGGACGCCGACGCCAAAGCTGTACCTGACGCCATTCGACCTGACCTCTCGAGGAAACCCTAGAGGACCTCGAAAAGAAATAGGCTGAGATGGAGAAAGAGAGGAAAGCACTCCTCAAGAAAAAGACCGACTTGAGGAAAAATATTGAAAAACTCAAGAAGGAAAAAGATCAGAAGGAAGGTTTCGAAGAGATCAAACCTCGACGAAACAAGAAACGACTCTCTCTTGAAAGAGATAAAAGACGACTCCCACAGTGAAGACTCTGGTGCATCCACCAGGTCTTCCCGAGGTCGGAACAGATTGGGTTTGAAAATCGACCTCACCCGAACTGGAGGCAGCCATTGCATCTTCGAAGTCTATGACTCCCAAGAAGGCAAAGGCTCTACCACCGGTCCCTGCCTTCAAAGTCACGGAGGAGGGTGAGATTTCCGATATGGAAGTGGACGGAAATGGGAACGGTGACAAGGACAAGTCCTTGGATGAGATAAACTGACAATTGTTGGAACATATCGATGGCAACAACGAGCCCCTCGAGGACACTACAACAAGAGAACAGAAGGAGACCAGGTCTGGCTTTAAGACCTTCACCCCGAGGTTCTTCGACCATTGTAAATGATATGCTGACTCGTACTCGATCCCGCCTGCCAGGAATCGTCATGACAAAAGTGATGACGAGGACTGGATGAGATCGAGTACAGACGACCCAGTACTTTCAAAGTTCTACCGCGTGTGGGTAGCCAGCTTGAGTGACACCTCGAAAACTACGAGGACGTACTATGGCTATGAACATAGGATGAAGCTCGAATACCCTGCTTCGAACTATAGTAGCCGACGGAGTGCGTGCCCATTCAAGGTATGTGTAAACCTGCATGAGAGTGAGAAGAAGTGGTCCACTAAGGATCGCTTCTATCGACTTCTCGTGGAGTCCCACATGCATCATGTGCCGATCTACAGATGTACAAACGAGAAAAATGAGAATAAGAAGTGCAATGGCTATGTCACCCGCCAGCGTGGACGCCTGACAGAGCACATTGTCAAGAAGCACGGACTGAAAGCCTAGGAAGCCATGTCTTGGGTTCAGAAGTTGCATACCAAGCTCATGTCAGCTTGGTACGATTTTGAAGCAGAAAAAGCGTAATGAACTCCTCATGACCACGGAGTACTTCTGCCATGTCACCGAGGGCAAACAAGATGCCTATTTTACGAGGAACATGAAGTCCCATAGGTTCAACATAAGCCCTGAAACCCACTGGGAAGTAAAGGTCATAAGGAAAGACCGGGATACCCTAGGCAAACATGGCAAGGTGAAGCCCCACCCCGGGGTCGACCCTCGCCACAAGGACAAGAAGCATTCGAGATCTGAATCGCAGTCACCTGCGCCACAAGAGGCATCGGAGAGGAAGCGTTCCCCCACCCTCAAATAGATCATGTCCCGGACTGGTCCTTGAGGTATGGAACAAGTTTCCCCACTGATGTGACAATCAAATGCTTGGGACTTCTTGACTTGGCTTTGATCAGGATCTGAATACAGCTATGATGATTGGTTCCAAGGTCGGTTGGATCAACCCCAGATACCCCCGACACCAATCACCGTAGGATCGAACGTGCATACTATCGCACAAGTCGTAAAAGGAGTTAAGAAGAAAAACGACTTTCCTGCCCTGCAGACCGTGATGACCCCTGGTGTGGAGTCTCAAGTACTGACTGCAGGAGGGAAGGTTTGAGGTTCGATGGGCCCTCCTTCAAACCCAGCACTGAGCGCTAAGTCCACACATCCTGGTCCTGGTAGGGAGGTGGCTGTGAAGGATCCGAACCAACCACTGCCTGTCCCAGGTGTGGCTGGTACTGTGCCAGCTGCACAACGGCAAGCCCAGCTCCGAGTTCTGCAGCCGGTAGTTCAGTGCAGTCCAGCGAGGCCAGTGGTGGAGAAGGTGCTCCTGCACCCCCGCCAACTTCCAATGCTGGAATGTACTGGCACCCTTTCCTGCACCGAGTACCGAGTTCTACCGACCTGGACCTCAGGGATCCCGAGGAATATATAAAGGAGTGATGCACCCAGTCGATCACAATACAGAAGGAGGTGTTCGAAGCCTGGCAAGAACGCCACCTTAACCAGAGCGTGACGTATCTCCGCAGCATGACTGAAGGCGTTTTCGAATGCCTTCATGAAATCCAGCGGAGAGAAACCAAACGGATCAGAACTGAAGCTACTGCCCAAGTTGATGAGGACTGTAGAACAGCAGAGAAAAATCTGAAAGAAGCTGCCAACACAAAAGGCATGTGTGAGCTGAAGCTTCGAAAGCTAAGAGAGGAGATGGACTCCATGGATGCTAAGTTCATGGGGGCGTTTGGGTGCTTGTTCTCCGAGTGGGATGGTACCCCTGAAGCTGCCTTCAAATTACTAATGAAGCAGCAATCAAGGAGCAGGCCCTCTCCATCAAGAGGTCCAAGCGCAGCAGCCGGATCTGCCGCCTCTGCCACTCCTGATGTACCCCAGAGCTCGAAGTTGGACCAGGCTTGCGCTATAAAGACTTCTGAGAAATAAATCGATTTACTACCGACCCAACCTAGAGATCCGACTCTTTTTCTCTATGTTGGGAGTTCTCCAAGCTGAGCAACAGGAGCCTTGATGACCGGACGGATGCAGACTCAAATCACTTTCGATGATCTACATCTTTCCATCTTCATCAGGGCACAGTATAACAGCAACGCGACTTGCCACCGCCAAGTTCTACCTACCCGCCGAGTGGATCTGCAGACAAGCAGTGAAACGAAAAAGAAGACATTCAAAGTCTAACTTTTATTGTACGGATAGACCCACTACACTGGTGGGCTATCTTTAATTGCAATATCTATTTTGCTATGTTTAGTTAACTCATAAAAGTGACTACTACTGTATAATTATGTGTATATGAGTTGATCTCATATTGTAAAATATATATACAGTATTTTGTACCTTATGATCTGCAAAAACCATCTCGAAGAGTAGGCATCTAATAACGGTACTATTATATTATTTTTACTAAGTCACTAAAACTACACCGTCCGTGTTCCATAGCTAGACATAGTCATATTATAGTGTAAATAGGTAATTATATCCTTATATAAAACTAAATCAGTTTGACGAACTGACCAAAAAAATTACGTGAGTTCAAAATTTCTTTTTTTTTGGGTAATTGTGCTAATATGTTCTTGTTAATTACAAAACTCATCATGCATAATCATGTATTTGTAACATGTATATTATAACAAATGTTCTTCGAACTATTGTTGTATAATTTAACTTTACCTAACCTCAAAGATAGAAATTCTATTTTACTTCGAAGTAGTATATAATATTTACTACCATAGGTTTGTTAATTTAATAATGTTACATAATTTGTATATACTTTGCTCCACACTACCATTGTATAAATACTTATTTTGAGCCCTATTATAGTTTCTTTAGACTATTTCCTACGGGTTTTTTACCCTAGTCATATCCGATTGGGGTAGTGTAGGGGCTTGTGGAGCATTGTATATAGTGTTTGATCCCTATTCAAGAGGGCAGGTCGATCGGTGCGGTAACCACTGGTAGGACCAGAGGTCGCTTCAATCTCTGGCCACTGCAGGGTGGTGGCAGCTGATCCAGTCCCTACCTGGGACCGCGTAGGGAGCTCAGTTGGTTTCTGGCTGCGGCCAGGACAACACCTGAATAGAATTGAGCTATATCTATAGCACCACTCCGAACATATGTAACTCATAAAATAAACATGTGCCGGTTGCACTAACCTGAGGTAAATTGTCTGGTTTTGTTTGATATCTCTCAAACTAGATCGAAGTTAGATAAGAACGCAAACCATTACACATGTATAAAATATAACCTTCTTGAGGAGGTCAGGGGTCAGCTAGGTTCAGTGGATAGGATAGTCATGCCAGCTGCCTCAGGTACTCACTTTGTCTCACACACCGCATAAGCCCTCAAGGGAGGACAGAAAGGACCTTAGTGATAGGGTAATGGTTAAACCATATTGCACCAAGAACTATTTGGACATTTCTTTTTATTCTTGTTTGACTGCCTTGATAATGAATACAAGTTTACATACTGTCTGCATATTTTTAGGGTATGGTTCAGATCACATACTATCTACTTTAACATGGAAACTATCAATCCTGTATGGTTTACTTTGCTTTCATCTTGAGAATTATGAATTATTTGCTGTAAAGTCATGCATTGATTGCTTACTTAATTAACTCTTCTTTTACCGAATGCGCATTTTTGCGAGTAAATCGCCGATTTTTGGCCGATATTTGGTACCCTCTTTCTCCCTTAATTGTAGAGAAAATCTTCTGATTTTCTCAGATACAGCTGTATGGTATGTGGTCTCTACACATATCAAACCATTAGTCTCTGCTATCTTTTGCTGAGATATGGTGAGCTACTAAACATGGTAGAGAATTAAGAAAGGTTTGGGCCAATTCTAATTCAGTATTTATGGTAAAAAATAAAAAATGTAAAATAATTTCACTTTTCTAATGAAAACCTACTTTGGGCATTAAGAAAAGGGTGGTACCAAAATTTACTAAAAATTTTGGTACCATCTTTTGGTTTCTGGACAGAAATATTGGTTACCATGGCAACAGATACACTGAAAGTAGCGATTTTACATAGATTTGGTTGCCATGGTAACCAAATAAAACGTGTACCATGTGACCATGTAACTTGAAAATTCTAATATTAATCAAAAAAATCTGTTATTATCTATAACTGTCCTAACTATGTCAGTTATTTACCCCATACATATACCTAAGTGCCCAGTGTGTTAGAAATTAAATTCTCCCTAATGGTTTGGAATAGCAGGAGGGAATGTCTGAAATGTCCTCCCGAATTTTATGTCCGGGCGAGTGACCCTTCAATAACCTTCCATGTTTAGAGCCTGATTTTCTATATAAATAATATTCAAATCTCCCTGAAATTTTCAGTTCTAGACCATTTTGACCAGTAGATTACGGAAATATTATTTATATTTATGCCAGATGTGTCTTTGGTATCAACAAGTGTGTGTACTTTTGATGGACAGTTTTCACAATTTTGAGTACATTTTTGCCCTGAACAGACAATCAATGTTTCTTCTCCTCCTATGTAAGATTGATATATTCAACTATCCTAACTATGTCAGTTGTTTGCCCCCCACACATACGTAAGTGCCCTGTGTGTTAGAAATTAAATTCTCCCTTACAGTTTGGAATAGCAAGAGGGAATGTCTGAATCGTCCTCCCGAATTTTATGTCCGGGCGAGTGACCCTTCAATAACCTTCCCTGTTCAGAGCTTGATTTTCTATATAAATAATATTCAAATCTCCCTGAAATCTTCAGTTCTAGATCATTTTGACCTGTAGATTATGGACATAACATTCGTATTTATGCCAGTTGTGTCCTTGGTATCAAGAAATGTGTGTACTTTTGATAGACAGTTTTCACAATTTTGAGTAAATGTTTGCCCTGAACAGACAATCAATGTTTCTTCTCCTCCTGTGTAAGATTGTTATATTCAACTATCCTAACTATGTCAGTTATTCAGTTATGTTAGTTGATGACCGGACGGATGCAGACTCAAATCACTTTCGATGATCTACATCTTTCCATCTTCATCAGGGCACAGTATAACAGCAACGCGACTTGCCACCGCCAAGTTCTACCTACCCGCCGAGTGGATCTGCAGACAAGCAGTGAAACGAAAAAGAAGACATTCAAAGTCTAACTTTTATTGTACGGATAGACCCACTACACTGGTGGGCTATCTTTAATCGCAATATCTATTTTGCTATGTTTAGTTAACTCATAAAAGTGACTACTACTGTATAATTATGTGTATATGAGTTGATCTCATATTGTAAAATATATATACAGTATTTTGTACCTTATGATCTGCAAAAACCATCTCGAAGAGTAGGCATCTAATAACGGTACTATTATATTATTTTTTCTAAGTCACTAAAACTACACCGTCCGTGTTCCATAGCTAGACATAGTCATATTATAGTGTAAATAGGTAATTATATCCTTATATAAAACTAAATCAGTTTGACGAACTGACCAAAAAAATTACGTGAGTTCAAAATTTCTTTTTTTTTGGGTAATTGTGCTAATATGTTCTTGTTAATTACAAAACTCATCATGCATAATCATGTATTTGTAACATGTATATTATAACAAATGTTCTTCGAACTATTGTTGTATAATTTAACTTTACCTAACCTCAAAGATAGAAATTCTATTTTACTTCGAAGTAGTATATAATATTTACTACCATAGGTTTGTTAATTTAATAATGTTACATAATTTGTATATACTTTGCTCCACACTACCATTGTATAAATACTTATTTTGAGCCCTATTATAGTTTCTTTAGACTATTTCCTACGGGTTTTCTACCCTAGTCATATCCGATTGGGGTAGTGTAGGGGCTTGTGGAGCATTGTATATAGTGTTTGATCCCTATTCGAGAGGGCAGGTCGATCGGTGCGGTAACCACTGGTAGGACCAGAGGTCGCTTCAATCTCTGGCCACTGCAGGGTGGTGGCAGCTGATCCAGTCCCTACCTGGGACCGCGTAGGGAGCTCAGTTGGTTTCTGGCTGCGGCCAGGACAACACCTGAATAGAATTGAGCTATATCTATAGCACCACTCCGAACATATGTAACTCATAAAATAAACATGTGCCGGTTGCACTAACCTGAGGTAAATTGTCTGGTTTTGTTTGATATCTCTCAAACTAGATCGAAGTTAGATAAGAACGCAAACCATTACACATGTATAAAATATAACCTTCTTGAGGAGGTCAGGGGTCAGCTAGGTTCAGTGGATAGGATAGTCATGCCAGCTACCTCAGGTACTCACTTTGTCTCACACACCGCATAAGCCCTCAAGGGAGGACAGAAAGGACCTTAGTGATAGGGTAATGGTTAAACCATATTGCACCAAGAACTATTTGGACATTTCTTTTTATTCTTGTTTGACTGCCTTGATAATGAATACAAGTTTACATACTGTCTGCATATTTTTAGGGTATGGTTCAGATCACATACTATCTACTTTAACATGGAAACTATCAATCCTGTATGGTTTACTTTGCTTTCATCTTGAGAATTATGAATTATTTGCTGTAAAGTCATGCATTGATTGCTTACTTAATTAACTCTTCTTTTACCGAATGCGCATTTTTGCGAGTAAATCGCCGATTTTTGGCCGATATTTGGTACCCTCTTTCTCCCTTAATAGTAGAGAAAATCTTCTGATTTTCTCAGATACAGCTGTATGGTATGTGGTCTCTACACATATCAAACCATTAGTCTCTGCTATCTTTTGCTGAGATATGGTGAGCTACTAAACATGGTAGAGAATTAAGAAAGGTTTGGGCCAATTCTAATTCAGTATTTATGGTAAAAAATAAAAAATGTAAAATAATTTCACTTTTCTAATGAAAACCTACTTTGGGCATTAAGAAAAAGGTGGTACCAAAATTTACTAAAAATTTTGGTACCATCTTTTGGTTTCTGGACAGAAATATTGGTTACCATGGCAACAGATACACTGAAAGTAGCGATTTTACATAGATTTGGTTGCCATGGTAACCAAATAAAACGTGTACCATGTGACCATGTAACTTGAAAATTCTAATATTAATCAAAAAAATCTGTTATTATCTATAACTGTCCTAACTATGTCAGTTATTTACCCCATACATATACCTAAGTGCCCAGTGTGTTAGAAATTAAATTCTCCCTAATGGTTTGGAATAGCAGGAGGGAATGTCTGAAATGTCCTCCCGAATTTTATGTCCGGGCGAGTGACCCTTCAATAACCTTCCATGTTTAGAGCCTGATTTTCTATATAAATAATATTCAAATCTCCCTGAAATTTTCAGTTCTAGACCATTTTGACCAGTAGATTACGGAAATATTATTTATATTTATGCCAGATGTGTCTTTGGTATCAACAAGTGTGTGTACTTTTGATGGACAGTTTTCACAATTTTGAGTACATTTTTGCCCTGAACAGACAATCAATGTTTCTTCTCCTCCTATGTAAGATTGATATATTCAACTATCCTAACTATGTCAGTTGTTTGCCCCCCACACATACGTAAGTGCCCTGTGTGTTAGAAATTAAATTCTCCCTTACGGTTTGGAATAGCAAGAGGGAATGTCTGAATCGTCCTCCCGAATTTTATGTCCGGGCGAGTGACCCTTCAATAACCTTCCCTGTTCAGAGCTTGATTTTCTATATAAATAATATTCAAATCTCCCTGAAATCTTCAGTTCTAGATCATTTTGACCTGTAGATTATGGACATAACATTCGTATTTATGCCAGTTGTGTCCTTGGTATCAAGAAATGTGTGTACTTTTGATAGACAGTTTTCACAATTTTGAGTAAATGTTTGCCCTGAACAGACAATCAATGTTTCTTCTCCTCCTGTGTAAGATTGTTATATTCAACTATCCTAACTATGTCAGTTATTCGCCCCGCACATATACCTAAGTACCCAGTGTGTTAGAAATTAAATTCTTCCTATTGGTTTTGAATAGCATGTCCTCCAGAATTTTATGTCTGGGCGATTGACCCCTAAGTTAGATAGTGTTTTTGATTTTTATGAGGCATACATCAATTTTTTCCCCACTGAACCTGTATACCACCTGAATGTATACAACAGTCTCTAACTTACTCTGTGGGACCCACATGCTAAGCAGCAAGTAAAGGAAAACTTCTGACCTGAATGTTGCCAGAAATCCAGTCTTGAGCCCACATGGAAAATGAGCCATGGCCATGGAAAAATCATATGTAGTATATCTAAATCAATGTCAACATGACCCTTATACCAAGTGATATTGTAGAAAACATTAAAAGAATTGATGGGAATCATTTCATGAGTCATTTTGCTCCTAATAAGGGAAAATACCCCTGAGGGTCACTCGCCCGGACACCATTTCCAGGCTATATAGGCACCAGGCATTGCCATAGCAATGGTTTTCATATTTAACTAATAATAATTTGTGGTGAGGTACCCCAACACCTATACATCATCCACCAAAAATATCTTTGAGATCCTCCATAGCTTTTTCTCAGACCCCTCAAAATCTAACTAAGCCCTAAAAGTCCACTTTCTGTGATTTATGGCCATTAAATGCGCATATGGTTCCCCAAACTAAAATAGTAGTGAATGTAGCAATCCTGCAATTTTTTTTTTTAAATTTTTTATGGTTGCTATATTCTAGGGTAAGGCTGCACTGCAGGTCAGTAAGGATATTTATGGGAATCTATCAATACACAATTTTCTTGTCCTACTTACTTCTCATCCCCCATTGATAAACTAAATATTAGTGCATAATTGCTTGATATTACTCACCTTAGTTGTTCAACAATTGTATTCAATCTTTTGCAGTCTGCTAGTTTCTGAGGAGGACAGGCTGCCCAATGAGGATGGCATGCGCTCAGAGTGAGATGGAAATGACCCATAATATAGTCTAATGTGTTAATATATACCTTTGAAATACTAATTAACAAGTCCTGTACAAGAAATAGTGATGCAGATGATCTGTGATGTTTAAAAGTATTGCTCTATCCAAATCCTCACATACGTAATGTTTTTTTCTTTGGTATTCGGAAGTGCCTTTGCAGATCTGGACCAGAATGTATATATTGTTGGATAAGAGTGACAAGTCAAGAATGCTAGGCTACATTCAAAACTTTCACTGATCTCCATATTTAGAGATGAGGTGTAAGAAAAGGTTTTTGGTGCAGGGATTTCATTTTTGCTACACCCTAAGGCATGTATTGTAACATTTTGGACATGAAATCTGATGTACATAGGATGATATTTAACAGCTTTTATGACTGTTTGTTTAAAAACGTTACGTATGTGAGGATAAAGAATTATGGTTTTACACCACAGGCTATAAAAACTGACACATTTGGAGTTAGTGACTTGAATCAACCTTTCTAACAATCCAAGATATAGGGCTTTCAATAAAATAAAGTGTTGTTTAATAATATTGAGTTTGTGATTTCATTGGTTCTCAGGCTGGTGAACATCCTTCACTGAATCACCCCATATGTGCAAAAATAAAATGCTTCGATTTGCTTATGGATCCACTCTTCCTTGAGATTATTTATTTCCCAATTTCCCTTGACACTTTCTATACTGCAAAAAAACAACAACAAAAAACCCAAAGAAACAGAAACTGTCTGAAATATCTTAGTTTTCTTGGGTTATTTACTTTTGAAGAAACAGTTTGTAAAAATTCAAATGATATTGTAAATGTATGATATGGTGGGTATATGCAATTTTGTATCAATTCCTTCTGACAGAATAATTACAATAAATGTGGATTGATAGTCAATACACTGGTTTGGCAGATATGTGTTCTTAGAGGCCCTGGCAGAGATTTATCAAAAACATAAATAATCAACTTTGATGAACTCAACTCTGAACTATAATGGACACATCTGAATATAAAAGTAAATCTTGAAAGTAAAGCAAACTAAAAAGGAGAAAGAGGGAGGATTTGACTCCAACAAACAGAGGCACAGGACTTCCTCAAATGGTGATCTATGAAAGACCAGGGTTCTTTAGGAGATGATGTGTACATAACTAGCTGTGATCCATTCATAGCCATATAAGGTTAATGTAGCTCATACACAATCATCCTCAGACAACGTGTATGATGCGGTTATTCTACACTAGAGGACAGCACTCACTCCTCCTCCTCTTGGAAGTAACATCTACAGCAAACTGGTCTCTGGAGGTTTATTCAAAAGGCCCTGAGATTGCTACCCCTGTGATCTTAGTATAGGCACATATCATAAGACCTAGCCGGTCTATCCTAACTAATGCAGTGGTTGTAGGCCAGTCAGGCACAGCCAAGTCCTGCGGCACAGGTGCAAGTGCACCTGTGGGGGACACTCCTCCTGACAAGAGTGAATGTGCCTGCTGGGAGTCCTTGAGGGCTCTTGAGGCTACTCATACATTAAGTGCACTTGAATACTGTATGATATCAACTGCACCCTATGCTCTATAAGTAGCTCATATAGGGAAGGGGAACTCTTGTGTACTCACTCTTTTGAAAAGGAGTGCATCCACCGCTATTCCTTTATATTGGGCCTCTTGCCCCTGTGCACAATGTGTTCTGCTTGGAATAGTGTAGGCTAAGACAACTGAAATCTTAGTGCAGGCTGTGAAAAGGCAAGGCAGTTTAATCTTAAGATCGCTTAATTAGATAAGGCAGAAAACTCCCTAAGAATGCGGGGGTAGCAATCTCAGGGCCTTTTGAAATAACGTCCAGAGTTAAGTACTAGCATCCTAGACTCTGATCTCTGCTCTATGCATGATGGCTTGAAACCAGGCAATAATAGCATTAATTTTAGGTGGAAACATACTGCTATACCTACACTCTCAGCCCGCATTGTAATTCGGCTATAAATACCCCTGAAAATAGGCTGTAGAACCATGTGTAGCTACATCACAATACACATCTGGTCTGGGCGCTCATGCCTATACAAGGTAATACTGTTTAGTAGAATAAAAAGTGTTGCAATGTACATTTATGTGAGCTGGCTGACAGTGTATGGGTATCAGATTACCCCTTATGTAAAGGGAATGCTAATGGAACAAAAACATTCTTTTCCATGTTACTTTTTTTCGGACGGCCATATAGGTAGAAATATCATTAAAGTTGATAGTTTTGATGATTTGAATGTAACCTAGAGATAATTTAGCAGGGAAGGGTGTCTCATGTAATGGAAATTTATTAAGGTCTTCAGGGGTTGGCAAAGGAAGAAAATCCCCATTTTTTACCTTTTTTTCTGCTTTAACATTCTCTCTAGCCCTTGATAATTGGAATATTCACTAAATGAGACACCCTTTTCTAGAAATGACCCCCAGATGTTTCTACAGGTGAGTTTGTGGCCTGTGGTACCAGGTTGCATCCACAGCTGTCTTATTGACGCCATAACCACTCCCTTGCCAAATTCGTGAAATGTCAATCCTTGGAAAGTACCCTGCCTCCTATAGTTACATTTCCTCTTCCTTATGGAATAATCCAATACAGATCGCACTGTACACGTAGACAGCTGCTTCCTCTATGTCTGTACAAGTAAACAACATATAGAGCTGTGCAGAAAATAACAAATTATTGATGAACCTCCTTTGCTGCCGGAAATAAGGGTCCCTTTGGTGCCTGCCTGCCTGCCCCACGTTAGATGTCCTGTGTCCTAATATACCAAAGAACATAATCTTCTTGCCTGTCCCCATATAATTAATTGCCTGTCGAGCATCATATATTTGCCACTTTGGGTATTTATCTATGTTATACCATAATACCTCGCATATTAGGCACACCTCACATTAGGGCGCACTCTGAATGTGAGTATTATCGGGGAAATACCCCTTGTGACCTCCCTTGGGACAGATGTCCTTACGTCTGTCACAAGGGGTAGTTCCCTTCTTATTCCATGTTTTTATCAAATTAAATCATTAAATGACCCCTGCCATTCTTTGGAAGCTCCCAACATTGCCAAGAAGCTCCCGGCATTGATGTGCATGTTGTTGTTTTGGTTATGTTGGTTACACTGCATTTTTATTACATAACCAGCGGAAACCAGCTGCAAGTCACTTAACCTCCCTAAAGTGCGACGGACGTCGGAAGTTATTACACACTCACTGAAAACCTGAGAAGCCCAAAACTCCTCAGTGCCGATGACTTAAAGTCCTCAGGTTGACAATACCTAAATCTAGAGCTTTAGGTTGTCAAAATGGCGACTTTAGGCCTCATCTTTACCACCTAAGTCGTCAGTATGACGACTTTGTATTGTCAATATGATGAGTTTAGGTTGTCACTTGACCTTGAATACCCTAAACTCTGTATTGATGAGTTTTAGGCGGTGGCATGTTTTTGTGCTTTGCATTTCATGTAGTTAACCAATGTACCACTCCCGGCAAACATGGAATGCCGTGAGGTGCATATAGGGTTAGATTCAGCTTAGTACTATATTATGACAAAAGGAGAAAAACTAGAAAAAACAAAACAAAACTCAATAAGGTGCCATACATGTGTATAAGCTGTGAGAACCTTTCGATTCATTATACTAATTAATCATAATTTCTCTGGTGGAAGCATGTCCTGGGAAGCATGTCTATGTCTAAAGTGATTGGATCCACCTCGTTGCTCCAGTCAGCACAAACTTCTGCTCAACCTTTGGAAGAAGTGCAACAACCAAAGAATTAATCATAGAAGTCAAAACTCAATGGCAGGTAGTATTAATAGTTAATATTTGGGAAGCTCTACATTTACGAAAAGGGGCAGTAACATAAGGCAGTTAGGTCTTGTTATGTTTTTAACACCTTATCTACCTGTACGTTTTCACCTTCAATAATGCACAGTAACCTTTCTTCTAGATCTACTTCTGTTAAAGTGGCCCAGCCTGAATGCATTGCAATACCCTTTATATAGGATGTTTATATGAGAGACACTATAGTAAATCTGACCGGCATTTACTTGAGGCTCCAGGAAGCCTATATATTCATAAAGTTTAGCAAATAAGTGAATGGATATTCAGGCAAACTTTCTATTGTAAATATAGTGTGTTATTCTTTTAAGATATTTTCACGAGTTTTACTCTGGCAAAGATTATATTTGGCAAGATAAAGTAAAATTTGATTTTTTTATGGCATCCCAATTATGATTGCACCACATAAGATTTGATTCAAGAGAGATCTTCAAAGGAGTATTCTCAGGAATCCACGGCCTGTCTTGTAGTGAGTAAGGATTACAATTTCCATACTCTTAATGATTTTTCTCCTCAATATTTGGAATAACCTTCCAAGGCTTAAAAGCACCAACACAATGTGTTGCATTCCCCTGAGATATAGATGCATGCTCCCTGACCACCTTAGTCAACCCACTTACCTCTCCCATGCTCTCACCTGCACTACCATCCTTCACCTAACACCTACCTATTTCTGCCTCCTCTGGAGGTTAAAAGAGCACCTGCAGGATACATCAACCCTTTAAGGGTGTATTCCTCACATCGCAAGTTCTTTTCATTTGAAACTAATGCAGTGGTGACGAGACTACTTCCCAGTAAGACATTGGTGACTTTGGAGGACTATGGAGAATACTCAATCAAGCCCCATCATTATAGATCTATACATGCAGTCCTCCCAAATAGACTCCATTTGACCATAAGCATGAAAATTACAAGCATTATGTAACCTTTGGAGGGTTAAACCACTGTTGCCTTTATGTATGGCCCCTTTCCTGCCAAGGAGGCCATTTCTTAAGATACTACGACTACACACCGCCACTACGATTTGAGAATCCCAGGAATAGGCCAGGCTATCGTAGGAACAGCACTACGACTGCTCTGTACAATTAGCACATGCAGTAATTACATAGGGCTTGATAGAGCAGTCGTACTGGTGCAGGCATTAGTACCCACTAAAGCATGATACTGTAATGGCCTTTAGCTTTAACTAGCAGCAAGAGATCCTAGTCTGCAAGCGCTGGTCTTCCACCTAGCAGCTACAGCTGTATTTAGGACGTTGGCCTCGGACCAGGCGAGATTTCAACCTAGTAAGGAGCACATAGGACCCCAACTTCATATCCCTTGGTCATCATGATGCATCAATACTGCGCTGGAGATCCTACATGCCAGCAGAACATCAATTGGATCATCATGAAACATGAAGTACATCAAGCCTATGATTGGGTCAGCATAGTGAATGAAAGCAACCATGGTGATTTTGTGTTCATGCAGCATCATGACAACAAAAGGCCATATAGCCTTGATGCAACTATTAAACGACAAGGATAACAGAAGGATGCTCAATGCCATGGTGGTGGGCTGGGGATGAGCAACAATGCCTGTTGGTGGTGGGAATGTAGCTAGCCGCATTATAATACTAGACTAGTATTGCCTATATGGGTTCTAGTAAGGACAGGTTGTCATAAGTATTCTGTCGTCTAGGATTTTTGCAGTCTACATGAACTCAAAAGAATGCATGAATTTATAAGAAATAGATAATGTTCACATTTCAGCTAAGAGCAAGAAACAATATCTTTTTACCTCCCTTTCACCCATAAGTAAATCATAGCAGAATTATTGTTAAGCTAGACAAGACAAAAACATTTTCTTTAAATCTCCTTAAGACATGACACATGGAAAGATAGGCCCAAAGTAACTGTAGTCAGAAGTTTTAGTCATAAATGAATTACCTATACTAAGGCTACTTATAGATAATCACAGAGCAAAGTGAGATGGAAGATTTTCCCTGATGTATTTTGTGTGGATAATCATTTGAGTGGTATTGTAGGGGAAGGTCATTGAAGGGGAAGGTGCCCGGTTGGCAGGGGTGGGTTGCTGGGCAATCAGTGGTCCCCATGCCGGTATCATTCCAGTCTCGGTGTGGACGAAAGGTGGTGGACAGCGAGCACAACGTTGTAGTCTAGTGGTATGATGCACATCTGTAGATTACGGAGGTGAGTGGTGACCCCTCACCTCCGTAATCAAGTTCTGTGCATAGCAAATAAAGGCACCAGAGGGCAGCACTGTTCCTATTAGTTTCTCACCCTTCTATAGCATATGGATAACACCTACACAGACTGAATCTGGTAACCAGTCCACGCCCATGCTGCATACTATACCATTTAGACTAGAGCTGCTGTTTATACATCAAGTCGAGTTATACTATTACAATACCACTTAGATACGGTTGATAATTAGACATATTGTCACTTGAAATAGATTTTTGTCAACAAGGGTTCAGGATGTTTAATATATAAAGTTTTTTTCTAAAAAAGAATCATTTAGTCCCAATCTGATGAATGTAAACTTTGATATAACAAAGTTACGACCTCATGTCAAAAAGTGAATTTCAGACAGAATCAGACAGCATCGCATGCATTTATCAGTATGAAATATTCATTATAACTTGATATTCAGTGATGAAGCAAGAATACACTGTATTAATTGGACATATGATAATACGGATAATGGAAACATCATCATGTGCGTTCTGGACTTGGATAACCTGTATGTGTAATTACGTTAATGTAAAGCTGAAGTTTCAATCACGGATGTCCTGCATATGGCCTTGGATATATGCACATTGTGTGATACAGTGATTTGACAGTGACCATAAATGACGAATCATGTTCCTGATTCCATGCATGACATCTGGCATCATCAAAACATGAGCTCAGAGCTCATTTATGGAAATAAGCCATGTGCCATGGCTACAGTGGTAGGAGATCTGTCACTCTTTCCTACCACAACTCGCTAAAACTTTATGGATGCAGCCAAATCACTATCGCAGCATATTGGGCTAGGCAAACCTTCACCTAACATTACACAGCGTGTGGTGTTAGGCTATTTTGAGATACACTCTGGGGACTCCTAAGCACATCAACAGTAATGACCCTGTGCAAGGAATTACAGCAGTAGCAGTTTATCTATAGGATTCCTGTGGTCATGCAGCTGTGGCAGTCTTAGATTCAGATTCAACCTTATTAGCACATTGCTATCTCTGGGACCAAGTTAGGTGGTTAACTAAGTAAGAAGCTATCTTTCCTCCCCCATCATTTCTATTGAAATGGGTAACAGCAGAATCTGTGTCCCAATACTTCTCATCTTAAAGATTGTCCGATTTCCGCACATAGACCCCCAAGCTTGGCTTACTGGTTAATGCATTCTTTTGAGATTTGGGAAGCTGTAGATTTACAAAGGGACAGTATCCAATTGGTTATTGTTCTTTCAAATTCTATTAGGTCGTGTTATAGTTCTAACCCCTTAAGCAGCCCAGCATAAATGCATTTTAATGCCTCTCTACTCCAACCTGTAAATGATATGAATGTTTATATGAGAGACACTAGTCTCCAATCTTAAGGTAAATCTGAGACCCTCCTACACCAGTATTCATTCAGGGCCTGCCCTGACTTAAATATTGAACCTCCACCACTGAAATGGACCAATACAGTATATTGCATTCCCCTGGGATATTGAGGTATGTCCCCTATTTCTTTAACCACCACCTCTGTCAACCCACTTTCCTCTCCGATGCCCTCACCTGCATTGCCTTCTTCCACCTAACACCTACCTTTTTCTACAGCCTCCGGTGGTTAAAAGAGCACCTTGCAGGATACCCTTAAGGTATTACTCACCCCTCAAGCTCATGTTTCATTTGCTATCATGATGCTGCAATAGAGTGGTGGCAAGACTACTTTCCAGCAACGCATGGGTGAATTTGGGGGAACATCCTGGATTACAACTATCCAAAACCTCACCATGATAATCCAATGCAGTCTTCCAAGTAGACTCCCCAGGGCCAGCAGGTAGGCACAACATATTACACCACCATGCAATCCTTGCAGAGTCAATGCACTATTTCTTTCCCGTATGGCCCCTTTCCTGCCCAGGTCACTTACAGTTTCCAGTCACAAGAAGGTAGGTTCCTTTAGCTTCACATGACGACCAGAGACCCAAGTCTGTGACTTCCAGTCTTCCACCTAGCACCTACAGTTGTATTTAGGATGTTGGCCTCAAGCTAGACCAGATGTCAACCCTGTAAGGACCACACCTAGCCCTCCTGGTTTTATGTTCCTTGGTAATCATGATACAGTGCTGGTGATTCTACTTGCCAGCACCGCACTGGAGTACCATGAACCATGAAATGCATCATGAAACAATCATGGTAGTTTTGCATTTCTGCACCATGATGACAAAATGCCTTAAAGTGTTAATGCAGCCCTAAAATGTCTAGGGTAAAAGGGACAGTGTTACTGGATGCTCCAGTCCAACTCTGTACTGTCAGTATTGTCATACTGACGACTCAGGTCATCAGGATGATGACCTAAAGTCATCATTTTGACTACCTAAAGCTGTAGTTTTAGGTATTGTCAACTGGAGGACCTAAAGTCGTCACCGCTGACTAGTTTTGGATTTTCCAGGTTTTCAGTGTGTACAAGACAAAAACCATATTCTTTAAACCTAAAAATGGCAAAAAATGAAGGCAAAAAATGAAGTAACTGAAGCCAGACCTTTTAGCCATAAATCAAACTAACTTGAAACATCTATACTGAGGCCACTTCTTTCTAATCACAGAGAAAAATTGTGATGGAAGATTTTACCTGATTTATTTGTGTGGATAACAGGGAATGGTATCTATGTATCACAGTTAGGTTATCGGTTTACGTTTGGAAAGCATAGACACATCGTTTCTAAAACCAAAAGCTTTAATTTGAAATCAAAATTGCCCACATTTCTCAATTCTCTTTTAAATATATATTGTGCTTTCTTTTTTCCTGGCGAGTGCAAGGTTGAGAAAGAAGTTTCTTGTAGGTGTGGTTTAAGGAAATATAGTTTCAAGGGTAATAACTTCTTTCACCCCTTAATGAGGATTAGGGCATGGAAGGTAGTCTATGGAGACAGGCACTGATTTTTAATCACCACTAGGTGTTGCTATCAGAATTTTGAAGCTTGAACACTGATTTTATTGCAGCTCATTTAGAATTTATTGCATACTAAACCATACAGATTAGAGGCTTGCTATTATGGGAGGGGTTTCATCAGATGGAAGGTAAAGTACCAGTATGCTAATGGTACTGTTTAAGCAAGAACATCCCTGTGCAGAGTATCGGGCCGATTTACATGGTGATACTACAGCAACATAGATCTGCTGTAGAAAAATACTCATCCTGATAGTCATATACTTGTTAACAATAGAATATGCATAATAATACAAACCTGCCTCACCGAAAATGATACAGAACCAGTGGGATTGATTTCCACCAAACCTCTCTGAGTGTCATGTGACTCACCTGAGACAAAGGTATCCAGGTGAGTTGTTAACAGTTGCTTGGTATGTCCTGGATCTGGGATTCTGTTGGTCCCTGTCCAGGACAAGGTCAGGAGAGGACAGCCCCAACATTCCTCTTGTACAACACCAATGTGAAGACATATTTTTACACCTGTGGTGTGAAACCACTGAAGAATATGATTGATTATTGCTCAAAACTTTTGGTGGGTACAGCATATTCATTACCATGCCATGCTGAGGTATGAATGCAGACCCTCAACTGATGACAACAGATGATATTAGGCTTCATGGAATTAATGTGCACCATGGTGTATAAATATCAAATGTAAAGTTAGTATAGGAACCAAAGTGGAAATACCCACATGTAAGGTTCCAGATTACATTTCTGCACATTAATTTCGGTCTCCAATATCAATACATAAGGTTGCCAGAACACAGATATTGCAAACAGTGAGTGTTGTATGGAGACAAGGAGGATTAAATTAAAACCACCTGTAATTGAATTGTCTCTGTAGGAGACAAATGCCTCATTCAGCAGATTGCCAACTGTAACCTCAGGAAAGGCTTTTCCATAGTAAACGGACATGTATCAAACCTACACTAGACCATTCCCAAACCTAATTTTGTGATGTAAGTAGCAGAAGGAAACAAAAATAATACATAGATTAGAGATCACCATGAGGTTTTGGTGTTTAAATGTCATTGACCACCATTCACGAGACTAAGATAAATAATTATGGTATTTATATTTTGGGTGACTCGTCTGTATGCATGCCATAACTTACTAATGGTTGAAAGGGGGTAGACAGTACACTGTGATATAAATATAACTGTTGAATATACCAGGGTATAGATCTATGCGAGCAGAGGATAATTCTTCAATTAATACAGCTGACTCTAATCAGACAGTCTTGCTTGAAGTATACATTACATTAAGAGTCGTAATGACCTGAATCATTCCATTTTATCTTGTTATACCTTCTGGGTAACCAGGAGGGGAACTGGTCATGGCTGTTAGCTGAGTGAGATTGCAGAGGTAGACACTAACGCTAGACTGTGTTGTGGCCAATGACCAGTAGTTCTGGGGACTGGCCATATCAGGGATATCAAGAACAGCAACTTGTAGGTGCGTATCCCAGAGAAAACGTTTGACTTTTTATTTCATCAATTTTTTACACTACACAGGTTATTCCAGCTTCAGATTCTGTGTGGAAAATTAGGACCAGACTACATGAGAACTCTATTTTCCTTCTACATGCCTGGATTGATGTTTGCAGGATAGAATATCCCAATTACATCTTTGTCAGGAGGGAAGTAATAAAAACAATGAAGAACTTACTTTTGTAATCAACTAACTCATTTAGATATCTAAAATTGTGAAGAAATCTTAACAAGACAAAGATACTGTCATACTAGTGATTGGCATGATCAAGTTGTCATATGAGAAATATCATAAGACTAGTGGTATATAGTGTAAATACATCAGGCTCATATAAAATAGTGTTATTTCCAGTTGTCACTGGTTTATTCAGCTTTAGGCAACATGTAAGAAATATCAATCATACAGTAGTTAGTATGTAGGTAATTTGTACATACAGTAAACATACAGTAATTTATAAAGTACAATGTTCAGTTCCACTCCACCTGTGAGGTATTAATAATACAGTGTCCAGCATACTTCTAGGTGGGTTCCCACACCTAGTTCCTGACCTGCTGCTTAGAGGAATAATGTAATAATGGATAACTTTACCCTCTGGTGGAAGTCTTGAAGAAGATAGCCTCTGGCCACTAATGGTAGGAAACCAATGCCTGTCTAGCATAGTTTCACCATAGTGCAGTGGTATAGCAGGTAGCAGGAGATGACTGGAGATGTTACCTCTAGAGCGGTTCTTGGTGATGTATCTTCCTGGAGGTGCAGACAGGCTATTTGTAGCAAATCTTGGAAAAGCACCTCCAGACTGACTGGAGCCAGCAGCATCTGCCTAACTCTACAATTGTTTGAGGGGACTCTTTCAAGTGTCACAGGGGGACAAAGGACCCCCATGGACGCCGCTATGCCCCCCATTGTCTTGGTCAGTTCTGCATCTTTAGACCCTCATATCTCGGTCGTTTATGCGTTTATAACCGCCATTTTGGGCATGCGCGGAGTTGAATATGCCAAGTTTATAATGCCCGCTGGATAGGCGCGTAACTCGCGCCGGTTTGTCCGTCTAATTATGGGCTTTCCATAAATGCTTTGATATTTGACCTAGCTCGCTCAGGAGCGACGCTAGAGCGACCGGAAGGTTATGGCGTCGTGCTTATGTAACCCATTGTTCAGTCCTTAGAGTGCTCAGACACTCATGACGGCGTCAGCGGTGCTCAGGCACCCGTGACGGCCGGTTGCATTCACTTACAAGTTATTAATTTGTGCATTGAACCATGAGGTCGCACACTGAGACCCTCATTTTTATTATATTGTGCAGTGAACCATTAGGTCGGAGCCTTTGATGTCAGAGAGAGTGTTTGTAACTGACCTGGCTGGTGTGCAGTGGGGCATGAACGCTCTTATACAAAGTTTGAGCGCTCTTATAGCTCTTAGAACCAACCCATGTATTAATTTCATAGATATCCTTTGATTAATACAAAATATGTTACAATTTATGGAATAATAAAATGGTATATCATAGAATACTCCCTCTCCCCCGAAAGAATGCGAAACTCCGTCATTTCGCCGAGGGAATGTACAATTTATGCAATTTTTACCTTATTTTGGAGTTATATACTGTTTTGTAAGAGGATTTGAAGTAATGGGGAGTGCTTCAAATGCAATTTTTGTGGTAGAGCTTTGTCAGTATAAACAATTTTCTCCTGGGTATAAGTACATTTCCGAGTTTCTATATCTTACCATACCTGAGCTTATTTGCTTATGTGACATCAATATTGGGTACAATTTCCCATTTTTATAACAACATATAATTTGGCAAATAGTGTGCAATTTTGGCATTCAATATTCAATTTAGCGTGCAAATTGAACATAAATGACAATTTTCAGTGTGCAAATTTACAATCTCGCGTGTAATTGCGTTCAATTGACAATTTCAGTATGCAAATATATAATTTTTGCGTACATTTGGCAATTTAAGTGTGCAAATATATAATTTTCGCGTATATTTGGCAATGTTAGTGTGCAAATATATAATTTCGCGTACATTTGGCAATTTGAGTGTGCAAATATATAATTTCGCGTGTATTTGGCAATTTTTGGTGTACAAATATATAATTTTTGCGTACATTTCACAGTTTTAGTATGCCAATATATAATTTTGCGTTCAATTGATAGTTTCTGTATGTACATATATAATTTTGCGTACAGCTTGGATACACATAGAAATGTTGATTTTCTAAAAATCTGACTTCAGTGTATGAATTGGGTACAGACATACAGTATAATGTGCAACATATAATTCAAATGTAAATTGGATACAACTTACAATCTAGTGTGCAAACATACAATTTTAGTGTGCAAATTGGGTACAAGCGTACAATCTGGTGTGCAAATATACAATTTTAGTGTGCAAATTGGGTACGAACGTACAATCTGGTGTGCAAACATACAATTTTAGTGTGCAAATTGGGTACAAGCGTACAATCTGGTGTGCAAACATACAATTTTGTGTGCAAATTGGGTACAAACGTACAATCTAGATTACACTATTCAATTTATGGGATTTGAGACAAATTTTTCCGAGGACCGGAAAAACAAAGTACTTCATGTACAATAGGCTTGTTTGTCTCTGAGTTACTCATTGATTTTGCTATATGGGTGTATTAGTTGGCAATTTCGGCAGTGGGCCGCTGCTTAATTGACTTTTCCCCTAGCCTTTTGAGTATGTGTCCCTGAAAGAGATTTATTTGGTGAGTATCTTAAGTAAACATGTTTTATGTCAACAATTTTCTCAACAATTTTTTTTTTTTTTTTTTTTTTTCATTCATTTTTCCAACAATTTTCTTGGATACCTAAAGTGTGTTACTTTAGGTAAACCTTGGCATAGTATACAAGTGCTAGTGGGTACAAAAACTGTCTTAGTTATCTACCTGCATTCATGTATATTAATGTTAGATTTGTACAATTTTACAATTTGTAATTTGCAATTTCGCAATTTTGCGCGTATATGCGCGCATTAATCATCGATTTTGTGAGAATACCATAGATTTTCATATTATACATCAACAAGTGGCTGTGTATATAATTTTTTTTTTTTTTTTTTCTAATACTTTGATAATTTCATTGACAGTGGAGGTGTGTCAGGAGTGAGATGTGAGTCTCCTCCCTGGTGTGCTCATGCAGTGGTGGCACTTGAGGTGTTAGGTGCCAGATTTTGGCATGTGTCTGTGGCAGTGCCTAGCTTGGTGTCAGTGGACAGTTCAGGGTGGGGGGGGGTGTGTGTGCGTCCATTTAAGGAGTGTGTGGCTGGTATTGGAGCATCAGTTCCTCTCTGGAAGTCACTGCTGTAGTACCATGGCCCACCTACAAGCTCTCTTTGCTCTGCCTGTCCCCCAGGTGATGGAGGTGGGGAGTCCAGCTAGGGCCCTGGTTGAGTCTAACCAGACCATCCATTATGGGTACATAGTGAGTAATTTCAAGGAGATCATTGAGCATGGTGATGTGATGGTCTGTAATTACTCCTGCCATTATTTCCTGGGCTCAGCCTTGCGTCGGGGGGCCACTGTGGCCCTTCTGACTAGGGCCTTGGGTAATATGGGTTTCTGGCCCATGGATTATAACCTAGGGCCGCGGGAGCGAGTGCTATGGGATTATCTGTTGGCGGCATCCCTCCTCGATCTTGCGGCATCCGGGAATCCATCTACGGCTGCCGAGTACGGACTGGGGATGCTGGAGGCTCGGCTCGCTGAGTGGGAGCAGGATCACGGCCATATGTATGGCTCGGACTCGGCCCCGGACTCTCCCATTGATGTTGAACCCGAGGATCTGTGGTAGGATCCCGACTGACTGAAACCTAGGGTGTAAAAACCCGCCATCCCAAAGGCCCTTTTCAGGGCCGGCAAATTGTCCGAAAAGTTCTGAATACTGTCTCTGATGTGTTGTCTCCTGGTGGTGGACTGGGGGCAGCCTAGGCTGTGGGCAGTCTAGGCTGTTTCCACAGTCACCGGGGAGGGCTGGTGGTTTAGAAAATTAGCAATAGTCTGCATGTTTGACCTTGCGGTCTCCTCCTGTTGTTCGTCAATAATTATATCTGTTGTATTTTCCAGTGCTGTCATGGTCACCGGGCTGGTGCCACAATCATTCTGGAGAAGCATGGAGTAGTACAGTCCTTTGTTTTTAAGGGCTGGTATAGTACTGAACCTAGTGCGCCAAGGTAGGTGTATCACCTGAGGGAGGTGATAAGCAAATTCTCCTCTCTGTGTTGTTATAACTGCTGGTCCATTCCAGGTAAATATAGCCTTAGGTAGTGGGAAGGTTTTAACCACTATATCCTTATAGGTAGGGGCAGCTGCTGATTTAATCTCATCAAATTCATGTGGTATTGGCCTCAAGGGTAGCGCGAGGTTTGAGTCTCCACAATATATTTTAAAATATATTGTGGGGTTTGTGCGCTTGGCCACATTTTTCTTGCCACAGTGTGTCTGTGCAAATTTCTTAAGGTACTTCATTATTCTGTAGGCTGAGTAGATGGTCAGGGTGAATAATATAGCAATTATCAGGGTGTGGGTTTCCTGAATTGTGAGGAAAGGGGTGTGGGTTTCCTCTGTAGGGGTTAGTTTGGTAGGATTCTTATCTGGGAGCAATTTGTGTAGGGGCAGCTCGGTGACTAGTCTAAATGCTTTGGCTGTAGGCAGGTAGGCTACAGTTCCTCCTAGTCGGTACAGTTTGAGTAGTATGTATACTATAAAAATGTGAGCTGATATCCCTAGGATGAGTGCTAAGCTTTGGAAGATTGGATGCTCTGTAACTCGACGTAGGTATGATTCCTCGTAGCGCGTTTCCATTTCCTTATTAAGGTTGGAGGCATCTTTTAATACTGTTTTAGCAAAGGGCTCTAAATTTAGTTGAGTAATATCATCCATGATTGGATTTTCCTGTAGTTTTTCTAAGGTTCTAGAAAGGTTTACTACTGGGAAATTTGGAAGATTCTCTCTTTCATCTGGTTTGGTTTCAGAAATTTTGTTAAGTGCTGCCATGAATGGTAAATTAATTGTCTTGAGAATGTAATGAAATGATAAGGTTGAGTTACAGGGCAACCTTGTGTTTGGAAGAGAAAATTCTCCTACACTGATCGTGCACCCACAGGGTACACCTATGATTGAGTAGGACTGGGCCTTCCGAGTTTCAGACGTTTTACCATGGCAGTTGATAAAGTAATGGGGTTCATTAGTAGTGACCAGATACTCATCTTCAGAAATGGAAATAGCATGGGTGGTAGGTGCTTGCAGTGGTGAAACTGTAAACTTGCAATGTTCCTTAATCTGTTGAGCCTGGTTAGTAAAAATGGCTACGGGGCATGTAGGCCTGTGTTTATAGATTCTACCATTTACATCTCTGCATACCTTTACTGTAGTACCTTCACATGCCTGCATATCTGCTGAGTCCAATTTGATGAATAATGATTCGTCGTAAGATACTGCTAGAAACTCAGTCGTGGTTTGTAATTTGGTGACTCCTCTGGTGGGGGTCTCCTGTGTGTCTATAGGCATGGGTGATGTAATCATTTGGTACAGTTTGAAGGTTGAGGTGGTAGATTGTATTATAATGTCCAGATGAATATATATATGGTGAGCTGAGTAGGTGTATGAGGTCAGCTTCTGTGAATAATAGAAATCTAAGTCATTAATTGCGACTTGTGCTCCAGGGTGTGTAATCCTAAGTTTGTTATTAATGTCAACTAGGTATCTAGCAAGGTCTGAGGGTGGTACTATATCAGGGGTTAGGATCCCTGATGATAGCATCCTCAGGGCTGCATTTGTCCTTTGCAGTGATTGAACTGTATTCATTCTTGCTGCTATGATAATTAGTGCATCATTTAATACTTGCATTTTCTCCCTTTGAGTTTTCTCGTGCCTTGAATATGAGTCAAGTGACCTGGACATGTTAGAGGCCCACAGGTTGACCGTGTCACCTATGGTGTTGATTGTGCTGTCCAGTACCTTCTTATCTTGGATGTATGCTTTAACAAACTTATCTTGTCTGTCTGTGATCTTTTCAATGAGACTAGCTGCTTCCTGATCTTGTTTAGCAAATTTTCTTAGTATTTCATCTATGTTCTTGAGCTGTCCCATTACTTGGTTTACATCTTCTACTGTGGCTAGACCTAGCACACCGCGAAACAGGGGTGCTAGAAAACCCAGTATGGCCTCTCTTTTGGCCTTGTCCAATGTGTTTATGGGGTTGGATAAGAACAATTTGATGGAGGCTAGTGTTTCATTTATCTCCTTGTCTGCAATTTCCAGCAAGGTGTCTAGCTCCTTAGCTTGTTGGATAATTTGGCCAGAGGTATGATCTTGTAGAGTAGGAGTGGTCAACTGGAGTATTCTATCCCTTATGGATCCTTGGGTAACGGGTGCCCGAGGTATCTTGTAGGGGATAGCTAACAACAGTGTTGTGGTTGTATGTCCATTGACCAATGGTTGAGGGCTAGGTTTGAATACTACTCCTATGTTTTGTCTCACCACAGGTGTATAGCCTGCAGTAAGTGGTTTTATAGTATATAATAACAGCATAGTTAGCAGTATGGGTGAAACACTCAGTCTCCCCATGGTGCTTGTGTAAAGCAAGTTTGCTGTTTAAAGTCTTGTCAAATTTGTAGTGATTTGGTGCTGGTAAAGTCTAAGTGTATGGTGTAACACTCTAAATGAAGTGGTTCAAACTGTACCTTTGCAAGATTGAGCTGTCTTGGCAATATGTCCGGTGAGTCTATAGAGGTTGACCAGTAAATGGTAAGGTCAGGTTGAAGGTGAAGTAGGTGTGTTCTTTATCCTAGTGCAGTCTCTCCTAATGGAGAAGTGGGCTGGCTAATTCCCAAGTGGGGTCCTGTAGACTTGTGTTCCAGACTGCAGCTGGATGAAGACTGATGGTGGGCTATGGTCCACAGTGCTTCTTATGTAGCCTACCCTACCCACATCCATTGTGGGCCTGGTATTGTTTCTCTGGAGACCATGCATAATCTCCAGTGTCTGCTAACTGTGGGATCTATTGTGTAGTCTGTGTACTGGTAATTAGCTCCTCCTGTCATCCAGGACAGCCATTCATGACCGTCTAGACAGTTGTCTGAGGGTAGCTTATAAGGTCAATTGATCTCTATAGACTGCTGTGTTGGCATAGCGCGCTCTTTCATGTGGGGATTAGGCTTTAGACACTCCATTGTGTTACCCTTACTCTTCTTAGACTTCATGTCTGCTTTACTTGGGGGGTCCCAGTCTTTGACCCTTTCAGAGGCAATAACCTACTGATATATTTACAAATTTGATTGGCTTTATATACATATAAGTAATTCATTATCAGTCACACATGTCTTATGTGTGGATGAAGAGAATTTGTAATATATTTTGAAAATCTTATGTTCTTTTGGTATCTCAATCTTGTTTCTAATTTCTTGAAACTGCACCACACCTAGATGTCTTTCTTAGTATGTGGTGTGCAGGCCTAGGCTTGATAGGGCCTATGCCTGTGGTTTCTCTTGTAAGGGTGATATCATTTTTGTTCCTTACAATTTTGCTGTAGTATTTGGCCTCATGTGGAATAAGCCTGTGTGCAAATTCATTGTTTCTGACAGCCATAACCTTTTTCAGTCTGTCTATGTGCACTGGTCTGGCCACCAATAGATTGGTGTCCAAGTTTTTGAGTTTGGCACTTGTCAAACTAGGTCTATCTACTACAACATATGGTCCCATAAAAAGGGGTTGAAGTTTCTTACACTCTGTGTTGGTCAGGATTCTTGGTATGTTTAGGTACACCATGTCGGTGACCTTGATTTCCTGTGGTGTAAGTTTCTTATCATATCTATCTTTCCTTTCCTTTTGTAGCTTGGCGACCCTTTCTATAGCTTTCCTCCTAGAGGTATCTTGATTTGTTATCATGTTAGCTACATGGTCTGCTACTGTGGATATGTCCTCCTGTATTCCCAGCCCTAAGTCCATTGGGGTGGCTGGGTTTCTTCCATGGAGTAGGAAGAAAGGGGTGAATCCTGTGGTTTGGGATTCAGTGTTGTTTAATGCAAAGGTTATGGGTTCAATAAATGAATCCCAATTGTTTTGGTGCTTTGAGCAGAATGCTCTGAGTGCTGTGCCTATGCTAGCATTGAATCTCTCTACAAGCCCATTTGATTGTGGCCTGTATGGTGAGGAGAATTTATGTTTGATCTTGAGGTGTTTAGTTAACTTTGTGAACTTTGCACCTGTATAACATGTCCCATTGTCTGTTTGAAGAGTGGCTGGTGTTCCATGATGACAAATTATATTCTTGTAGAACTCTGCTGCTGTTGTCTCAGCTTTTAAGTCAGTAGTAGCCCAAGCTGTTGCATATCTGGTAGCATAATCTATGCAGACTTGTATATGTTTGTTTCCCCTGGCAGTTGTGGGAAGTGGTCCCACCGCGTCTAGGTTTAGGAACTTCATTGGTGAAGTCATGTACTCTCTCACTGTCATTGGTGTTTTGTGTGAGTGTACTTGCCTTTTTGCTGTGAGGCATGTGTGGCAGGTGGAAACATATTTTGTTGTGTCTGCTAGCATAGACTTCCAATATACCCTAGGTCGGAGTGCTGACAGCATCCTACTGGAACCAAGATGGCCGCCAGTAGGTGAGTCATGGAAATACTGTAGTGTACTTGTTACCCATTGCTGTGGTATAACAATTTGAAGTGGTACAGTATTGGTTTTTCTCCAATTTATGGGGCATATATGGACTAATGTACCATTTACCAAGGTGTATGTCTGGCCTTGGTTGATGATTCTATTTCCTTGTGCTTTTGGTGCAGGCAGGGTCCCATCCTCAAGATATTGTATGAGGGGCAATAGGTCCTTGTCTTTCCTTTGTTCCAAGCCAAGGTTTGTACCTGAGATGGATGTGTCGGGAATCTGATCCAGTAGTTGATTTATATCTATCACATGTTGTTTTATTCTGTCTCTTTCTTTTTCTTTTTCATCGACTATTGGCCTATCTTGTGCCTTTTGTTGGGGTGTGTCACTCTTGTTTTGGTGTGTAGGCTCCTTTGGAGGGCCTATTCTCGCCTTGATGGGAGTGGCAACCTTTTTCTTTAAAGGCACAATTTGCTTTTTGTCATTCTTCTGTCTCTCAGAGTTCTTTGATTTATTAGATGCAGTGTCTTTTGTGACATTTTTCCTTGCAGGTGGGGTTTTGGTAGGTTTGTTTCCTGTGACCTTTTTCTCATTTAGAATAGTTTGTGATTGTGTGGGGGGTTTTGGTGTGCCCTCCTGAATCATTTCTCTAGTCTTTGAGCGTGTGGTCATAGGACACAAATGGTTTGATGTTTCCTCTCCCTGCATTGGTTCAAAGAATCTGACTGATTTAGAAGTTGCTTGAGTAATAGCATGTATTGTGTCTTCTGGATCTTCATCATCTGAGTCAGGTGGGGTGAAGGGTGGCTCCTTAGGAGTTGCCTTCAGCATCTGATTGAGTGATGAGAATTCAATAGGCTCGAAGTCATTATCTGGAAAGAGTTGTGAGTATTCTCTCTCACAGTGGCAAAACACATAGTGTGTAGATTGCTTCAAGATACCCCTAATGGGTGTCTCTGGCCTTTCAATGGTGTTGGGTGGATCATCCCTTTTGAATGGTACTTTCTTTGTTACTTTTGCAAACTTGGTTCTACTGGCTGCTCTAACTCTCCTTGGTGGGGGTGGAGGGTTAGTCATGGGTCCAGAATCTGGGTGTTCTCTTCTAGACATAGCATCTGGTGGTGTGTTATCATCACCTTTCACGTGTTGAATGGTGAATGAAAATTGTTGTATGTCTAGAGCCCATCTGGCCCATCTATGTGTGAGTCCTGTATTGGTTAGCAGTGGGATTAGGGCTGCATGGTCTGTGTATAATTGGAAGTGTCTAGTCTCTAGATAGTGTCTGAAGTGTAATACTCCATACACTACTCCCAGTAGTTCTCTCTCTGTGGTATTGTAATTTCTCTCATGTTTGGAGAGGGTCCTACCTGCAAAGGCTACTGGTCTGAGCACTCCTTCATTATCTCTCTGAGAGAGTACAGCTCCTAAACTCACATTGGAAGCATCAGTTGCCAAACTGAACTCTTTCTCATAGTTTGGATATCTGAGAAGAGCATTGGTACAGAGGGCATGCTTTAATGTTTTGAAAGCATTATCTGCCTCTTCTGTCCAGACAAATGCTTTGAGATGTGTCTGTAGATCATACAATGGTCTAGCAATTTGGGCATAACCTTTGATAAACTTCTTGAAGTATTGGCATAGGCCTGTGAAGGATCGGACATTTTTGACTGATTTTGGTGTTGGGAAGGTTTTGATTGATTCCACCTTTGTGGGAGATGGTTGCAGTCCCATGGGTGTCACTCTCATTCCCAAGAAGTCTATTCTGTCTATGAAGTATTCACATTTTGATTTCTTCAGTTTGAGTTTACCAACTCTTAGGCTGTTGAACACATCTTCCAGGTCATGGAAGTGTTGTTCGATTGATGGTGATAATACCAATATGTCATCTAGGTATGGTAGGGCACATTTGTACTTGAGTTTGTTCAGAATTAGTGTGACTAGATGGCAGAATCCCGCCGGTGCCGTCGCTAAACCCATCGGCATCCTTTCATAGACATATTTTTTGTCATTTGCTATGAATGCGGTTTTATGCTGATCCTCCTGTCTTATAGGAATTTGAAAAAATCCCTGTTGGGCATCTAGCTTACTGAATACTCTTGGTCTGAGTGACCCTATCATGTCTAGAGTGTCATCGGCCCGGGGTGTAGATAAGGCTTGATTTATCGTGTTCTGGTTCAAATAACGAAAATCTGTGACGAGCCGATGGCCTCCCGATGATTTTTGTACTAAAAAGGATCTGGAGGCCCAGGGGCCCTCGGCACATTCTCTCAGAATGCCCTGTTGTACTAGCCTTTCACACTCTTCCCCTATTGCGGCCTGTTTTTCTGGTGTTTGTCTATATGGTAGGAAATGACATGGTACTGCCTCAGGTTTTACATGTATAGAGTGTGTATACAGGTGTGTGGCACCAATGTCTCCATCCTTTCCTACAAATACATCATCATACTTGGTCAGCAGTGATCCTAATCTATCATGCTGATCTTTGGATGTGAGCACAGATTTTGGTGGAACATTCTCTTCCAATTCTGGCTCGAGGTCATGTGCCTCACTATGTATAGCAGCTATTTCAGAGAGTCTGATTGAGTTGGGTTCAGGGTCAGCATATGTGGACTCACAGTCTGAGTCTGTGTCACTGAATTGAGTTACATCCTCAGGCCGTATGGCTGAGATGGATTGATCAGTGTGTGGGGTTGTGTCTGACACCTGTTGAGGTTTTTCTAAATCAGATTCCTTGACTTCCTGAAATAGAGCTATGATGGCACCCTTTTTGATTTTATGTGGGCGCCTGCTGGTGTTGAGTAGCACTAGGGGATGTTTGTTATTTTCCCTGGGGGTTACTGCTGCCCTTTGAACTAGATATGGGGCATTGTTATTTCTTTGGAGGTTATCTACTACTCCAGTTTTCCCTTGCAGTGATTGAGTAGATGTGACCTTACCCAATACTGCAAGTTCAGAGAATGGAGGGATGGTAAAATCCCTCACTGCCCTAATGGGTTTGAGAATTTGTTCAGGATCAACATTAAATTCAATTTGAGATTTTGTAGTGCTTAAGAAATCTGTGCCGAGAACAACGGGCTGTGTGAGGTTGGGTATTACAGCAAATTGGTATTGGAATCTGACACCTTGGATTCTAAAGTTCAGCATAGCTGAATGTCTAACATGACACACCGATCCATCTGCCAAATGGATGTTGATTTTAGATTTCCTCAGTTGGATATGGAATCTCTTTTGGAGATCCATGAGGAAAGATTGTCTGACACAGGTGATAGTAGCACCTGTATCAACCAAACATTGTACATCTGAAACATCATATAGATTTGCATTGATACAGCCATTTTGAAGAAGTACAATAGAAAGCTTGGTACTCTCACCTGTATCCTTTGATGATGAATCTGGTGGGGTGATGTGTATCACTGATGGACGTCTCTGTCTGTTAGATGGTAGATTGGCACTAGCAATTGTCTCTGGTTGGATCTTTGTTAATCCTGATTGATTGTTTGTATTTGGGGTGTCACAGTGCACTGGCCCATCGGCACTGTGACATCCTAGTTTTCCTGGTTCTGTGGGGTGGTTGCGATGCTTGCGACCAGGAGCTTGGAGAGTTGATCCATCACTTGAGGTATTGTTTGGGGGTTACTGTGTTGGTTCCCCTGGTAGCCTCTTGTGTTAGGTTTGTGATCCTCCTGATGTGGGTTGAAACCCTGGTTATATTGACCAGAGTTGCTGTATTGCCCAGAGTTATTTGAACCCTGGTTGCTGTAGGATCCAGAGTTGTTGGATCCCTGTTTGTTGTAGGCACCATTGTTGTTATTGTAGGATCCACTGTTGTAGTTTCTATGTGGACTATGGCTTCTACTGTTGGATCCTTGATTATAGGATCCGGAGTTGTTTGAACCCTGGCTGTTGTTGTAGGAACCATTGTTGTTGTAGGATCCAGAGTCGTAGTTCCTATGTGGACTGTGGCTCCTACTGTTGGATCCCTGATTATTATAGGATCTGCCATTACTTGGGGTTCTGTCTCTCCTATCACTGTATGAAGAGTTACCATTGTTGGAGTTGGAAGAGCTGTTGTCTTTCCTACTGTTGTGACCCCCCCGGTTGTTGCTGTTGCCCCCCCTACCTCTACCTCTATTGGATTGGTAGTTGGGGTCATAGTTATTTCCTCTATATCTACCGGTAGGGTCTTTGGATATAGCCTTAGCTTCCTGTTGCCTTACATTGGCACTAGACATTAGGTTAACATCTTCATCTGAACTAGTGGTGATTTCCTGGACCTTTTTCTTAGTAGGCTGTGGGTTAGACTCTGCATCCCTTGTTTTCCTAGATCTTTCTTGGGTCTCAACCTCTAAGGCTAGGTCTAGGGCTTGGTTAAAAGAGTCTATTTTCTTGTTCTCAAGAGCTACAGAGATCCAGGGCCTCATGCCTTGGATGAATGTTTTAAATAAGGTGTCGTCCTTTAGGCATTGGGCATTACACGCTTTTCTGAGATACATTGCATAATCAGATACAGGTTCATCTATATCTTGTGCACGGAGTGCAGTCCTGGAGATAATATTGTCTTGAGTAGCAAAATACTCTTTTAGTTCATGTACTACATTGGACCATGTCAACTTATCAGGTGTGGCACTTTCCTTGAAGGTTTCAAACCAAGCCAATGCTTGTCCTTCAAGGTACTTGGGTAAATATGTTACCATGGTGTCACTGTCTGTTAATTTGTACCTGTCCTTCAGATACTCTGGGAATTTGTGATCAATAAATAGTGCTGTTGACATGAGTGGTGATGGGTGAGAAAAAGTTTTGGGTTTGGTTACCTCGTGTTGCCTGATCTTCCTGTCGTCGTGTTGTTGTCTGTCTAGGATCCTGGTCATGTTGGACATCATGGAGATCATGACATCCTCCTTGGATCCAGAGGCGGATGGTGTGACAATAGGTGTGGTGGTGGGTGTGGGAGGCTGTGAGGTCTGGGATGATACCATCTTCATGAGATCTGCGATCTGTTGTTGTGCCTGTTCTAGGGCCTTCCGATGGTCATCCAATTGTTGACTGAGGATCCTCTCCCTTTCCTTTGAGGCAAGGGCATGAGCATCTTGTTGGGCTCTGTTTGCTTCTAGGGCAGTAACTGCATCTTGGATGGTCTTCTCATAGGCCCTTATCTTGTCAGCCGCCTGATTGGGTTGAGGACCTTCATCAGCGTCGGCCATGGTGGAAGGTGTGGGATCACTGGTGTGTTGTAGGTATCACTGACATGTTGGAGATCACACTGGTATGTGGGAGATCTCACTGGTATGTGGGAGATCTCACTGATATGTGGGAGATCTCACTGTCGTGTGGGAGATCTCATTGATGTGTGGGAGATATCACTGATGTGTGGGAGATCTCACTGATGTGTGGGAGATCTCATTGATGTGTGGGGGATCTCATTGATATGTGGGAGATCTCACTGATATGTGGGGAGATCTCACTGTCGTGTGGGAGATCTCGTTGATGTGTGGGAGATCTCACTGATATGTGGGAGATCTCACTGATATGTGGGAGATCTCACTGATGTGTGGGAGATCTCACTGATGTGTGGGGGATCTCATTGATATGTGGGAGATCTCACTGATATGTGGGGAGATCTCACTGTCGTGTGGGAGATCTCATTGATATGTGGGAGATCTCGTTGATGTGTGGGAGATCTCACTGATATGTGGGAGATCTCATTGATGTGTGGGGGATCTCACTGGTGTGTGGGAGATCTCATTGATGTGTGGGAGACCTCACTGACGTGTGGGAGACCTCACTGACGTGTGGGAGACCTCACTGACGTGTGGGAGACCTCACTGACGTGTGGGAGATCTCACTGGTGACCTTGGTGGGTATGGTGTCAAGGTCAAGGTCACTGGGTGGGTGGAGTGGGTCTTACTGTGTGTCTGATTGTTCTTAGTTGCGGTACCAGCTTTAATTTACTGTGTGCATGATTGTTCTTAGTTGTGTTACCAGCTTTAATTTTTATGAGCCTGTGAGAGATGGGATCTTAGTAGGATGTTCTCCACCACTTTGTCATGGTAGAGTTTGGTCATGATCAAGTTGTCATATGAGAAATATCATAAGACTAGTGGTATATAGTGTAAATACATCAGGCTCATATAAAATAGTGTTATTTCCAGTTGTCACTGGTTTATTCAGCTTTAGGCAACATGTAAGAAATATCAATCATACAGTAGTTAGTATGTAGGTAATTTGTACATACAGTAAACATACAGTAATTTATAAAGTACAATGTTCAGTTCCACTCCACCTGTGAGGTATTAATAATACAGTGTCCAGCATACTTCTAGGTGGGTTCCCACACCTAGTTCCTGACCTGCTGCTTAGAGGAATAATGTAATAATGGATAACTTTACCCTCTGGTGGAAGTCTTGAAGAAGATAGCCTCTGGCCACTAATGGTAGGAAACCAATGCCTGTCTAGCATAGTTTCACCATAGTGCAGTGGTATAGCAGGTAGCAGGAGATGACTGGAGATGTTACCTCTAGAGCGGTTCTTGGTGATGTATCTTCCTGGAGGTGCAGACAGGCTATTTGTAGCAAATCTTAGAAAAGCACCTCCAGACTGACTGGAGCCAGCAGCATCTGCCTAACTCTACAATTGTTTGAGGGGACTCTTTCAAGTGTCACAGGGGGACAAAGGACCCCCATGGACGCCGCTATGCCCCCCATTGTCTTGGTCGGTTCTGCATCTTTAGACCCTCATATCTCGGTCGTTTATGCGTTTATAACCGCCATTTTGGGCATGCGCGGAGTTGAATATGCCAAGTTTATAATGCCCGCTGGATAGGCGCGTAACTCGCGCCGGTTTGTCTGTAGTGCACTCGGAGCTCCTTTCAGTCTCCATGGCATAACTTCCTTAATAATGAGAGTTCCGCCTTGATCTTGGGCTCATTTTGACCGTCTAATTATGGGCTTTCCATAAATGCTTTGATATTTGACCTAGCTTGCTCAGGAGCGACGCTAGAGCGACCGGAAGGTTATGGCGTCGTGCTTATGTAACCCATTGTTCAGTCCTTAGAGTGCTCAGACACTCATGACGGCGTCAGCGGTGCTCAGGCACCCGTGACGGCCGGTTGCATTCACTTACAAGTTATTAATTTGTGCATTGAACCATGAGGTCGCACACTGAGACCCTCATTTTTATTATATTGTGCAGTGAACCATTAGGTCGGAGCCTTTGATGTCAGAGAGAGTGTTTGTAACTGACCTGGCTGGTGTGCAGTGGGGCATGAACGCTCTTATACAAAGTTTGAGCGCTCTTATAGCTCTTAGAACCAACCCATGTATTAATTTCATAGATATCCTTTGATTAATACAAAATATGTTACAATTTATGGAATAATAAAATGGTATATCATAATACTTTTCTGTTTAAGAAGTAAAAAACTTTCATAATGTCTGATGTAAAAGCCATAAAAACTGACGTTTAGTCCAACGTCCTGATATCCCCAGTCTGACATTTGTTCTGACAGTTTGGCCATTCTGTCATTTTTCTTGTGCCTTCTGTAGTCAGTATTTCTATTAACTGCACATATTATCAAAAAAATGATTTAAAACAATATATGTACTGCATTTGAACATAGGCATTACATGTTATTGGGCTAGAAATAAGCCTGAGGTAAGAGAATATTCTTTGATGCATGAATTCATTGAATCTTAAAGGGCAATCGGAGACCTAAGTTTGGACTTCTGAAAAACCCTAGTTACATGCAGGATTCCCCTGTGATATTAAAACATAGAGATGAGATCATTACATCTTGCACTTTTACAATCATGAAATGTCTGGCAATAAAACATTTATCTAAAAAAGGAAGACTGCAAATAATGGGACTTTCAGATACAACCAAATCTGAGCAGAATGTTTTAGTTGTGTTCTATTGAATGAAGCAATTGAAGTGTGATCTTTAAGAGAAAGCTTCAAAGCCGAAATTTGATACCATCCATACCAGCTGTAACTTTGTTAAACGAGGTGTGGCCTTGAAATCATCAAATGAATCCTTTTTGTATCAGATTCACTTCGTGTTCCTTGAACATAGACACAATGTGTAACATCAATCAGGGATAAGGGTACAACTGAAGGCCAAGGAAAAGATGAATTAATGATGGTGGAAACAGTCAAAGTGTAAAATACCATTTTGTATTCTAAAGGATGAGCAGTGCCTGTTATGTATCCCTGTCTATAATGTTTTAGGTTTTGAAATACCTACATAAGAGATCGGAAGCATAGGATTGCTTCCATGAACACAAACTTTGATTGGTCTCTCTTGATGGTAAAATCCCTCATACGTCACACTGACAATGTTACAGAGTTATGCTCTCTTTTTCTATACAGTCTGTCAGAAGCAGGTTTCTTCTTTCTGAACTGTAAAAGATGCTGATTTCTTTGGAAAGTAGGCAGGAATAGTAAACTATTCTTGAAGTAGGTGCCGCAGTCAAAGGTGAACTGCAGGCATCAGAAATGACATGTCTGTTTGAATTGCTACTCCTATTATCTAAATAAAATGGATATGAGAGGGAATTCTGATTTGTATCAAATCACTCATCATAAGTCAATTAAGAGCACCCCTTTGAGTTGCTTTTACAATACAAAGGCAAACATCCTGGAAGTTTGAAAATTCTGTTTGAAGTATGAACATCCAAACTTGGAACTATGCCTGTCCATGAAGGGTATTAAGCGGGCCAAAATTGAAACAAGACAACACATTAGGTAGAAATGTGGCAAAGCCATGTAACATGTTTAAGGTTATAGAATGGATTTAGATGTATGCATCATGCGGGACAGAACTATGGACACATATACTTGTTGATACATTATAGCAAAAATCAGTTACCCACATCTGAGACATCAAAACCATTTAATTATTTTGCACAGTCTATGGGATGATATGGACAAAAACTTGTTTTCAATCATGGACTATGGGTAAACACCAAAGACTCAAGTCTTACCGATGCCTTTTTGAGAGCTCAAGTGTATAGGGCATTGTCTGGAACTGAGAGGATAACTTCACTGTGAAATTCTGTCAGCAGAAACAAATTGTCTCTTAGTCTAAACGTATATCCTTTTGGAGTAGCATTACCAGCAAAGGCTGTGGGGGATGCATCTCACTACTTATTTTCAGGTTAGAAGCATAAACAAGATTACCTTTGAATCAGCCAGACATCACCATAAATACTATTTTAGTAGATTTCTATATGAGAGCATTACTTTTAAAGTGTAGATCATACGAATTCATGTGACAGGTCCCCCCACTTGTTTTGATTGCTCCTCCACCATTTTCTTTGAAGTCGTTTATTGGGAAATTACATTTACAAAGTAAGTGTAATTATGCCTGGTGCCCATGCATTGTGGTAGTTATACCAAGCCCCCTCCATATTACTTTATATAGAATTAGTCAAATTAAGCACAGCCAGTGATGTTTCCTTATGATATATAGCACAAAGTAAAGGTATGTTAGTAATACCATCAAAGTTTTCATTGATGTGACATAAGCGATCTAATGATGAGATGAGATGGTGATGAGCAGCATCTAAAAGCATACACTTATTTGTTACATAAAACAGTCTGGGTAGTCTTTCTATATAAAATCTTTGAACTTGGCTAGGGTCTCAATAATGGTATAGGAAGCCTTTACCTGATTCCATCTAACACAGGCTCTATAAAAAGCAATTCATAAGACAATTGGTTTTAAACAATGTGGTACAATAACGCGTATACCTTGATGAAATCTAGTGGGAATGTTCCTGTTATCAATTAAAGTATCGCATTTGGATAGTTAGCAAGCATAAAAGAGTAAGTGTTGATCTCTTCTATCACATAGTTTAATACATTTACTTGCATTTCTTTTTTTACAACAAATTTAAACTTTATTGACCAAAAAGTAGGTAAATGATACAATATTTGCATAACTATTACCATAAAAGTAATTTCAATGCTGGTCAATTCAGTTAATGGTGCCACCTTTATACACTATATTGTTTTGGTGACACCATGCAAAAATGCTACATGTAATAACAAATAGGAATGACACAGATTATATATGGTGTCATGAAAATCGACCTATTAAGATGCTTGTGTATTAATTACAAAAAATGCCCATAGTCCCCCCTACCCCCTTCCCCCCTCCTATCACCCCACTGGGTGGCGAAATAACAAGTATGTGGGTGGGCGTGGTTCGAGAACAAGAAAAAATGAAACACTTTGCAATATATATATATATATATATATATATATATATATATATATAAGGCAATATACTGTAGTCATCCTAATATATGTATGTATATATATATATATATATATATATATATATATATGGAACTATATACACTCGTGTATATTTATATAATTAGCTGCGGACAGTTAGGCACTACTTGCAGCTCATATTGATATCTATGATGTCATAGTATGACGTCATGGTAAATAATCCTCCAGTATATAAGGAGCAGTTTTGAAGTAACCATCAGTTGGTGAATCTCACCTGCTCAGGTAACACCACGCTGGGTGTTTCCTTGATTTTTAAATTTTACTATTGTTAGTACTATTGTTATTACTATTGTTATTACTTATACTATTGTTATTATATTATGCAATTTACTGACTATCCTTATTGTCAACTAATTATAATAGTTGTCAGTAATAAAGGCATGTATGGTGCTGATAGCCCCAAGGTCAGTAACCCACCAAACTCATGTGTTCTGTGATAGATCATTTATTGTTATATATATTCATTGTAACACTCCCCATATATATCTCCACTTATAATATTATATTAATGTCCAATTATTACCGGTACATTCTACTACCTATATATTACCGGTATATATTTATTCCCTGGTAGCAAGATAGCTTATATATTATATATATATACAAAAGGATTTAACCATACTGGAAAATTTATTTTGGACCCCTCTGACCCGCTACTTGATGATGATCCATGGCTATTGGTCATTTACATATTCCCACTTTTTTAAAATATGCCCAAATACTTATGTTGTCAACGGCACATTCATAAATTTGATCAGTGACGTTACAGAGATATCCTGAATAAAAGATTTGATGTCTCATGAAATCCGTTTACCATATCTGGCATATTTAGCTTAATAACTAAATTTACCATTTTAATAGGCCACATTGAGTTAGATTTATGCTAAACAACTATGTAAAAGAGTCATTATGGTTGTATAGCTACTCTAACAATTATCAGATGTGGGCGAAGTTGAAATAATGGTCACTGTAGTGTAATTCTGAACATGCTTATATCATGGAACCCAGTGGATAAAACAGACACAATATATTGATAGAACCGATTTAGTCCTGCACCTCTCTTTAACAACTCCCCCCCCCCCATCATTTCTATTGAAATGGGTTACAGCAAAATCTGTGTCCCAATACTTCTCATATGAGACTAGAAAAATATAAAAGGGGCCTAGTGTATAGAGATGTATCTCTATGCAATAAGCTAAAACCAGCTAGTGATGGAAGCCAGTTTTAAATTCACTCCCTTTGCCCCTCGTGGGGGCCACTCTGAAATTTATGGAAACCATGTGCATACAACACCTTGGAGTAGGTTCCCCTTTTACCGGGGAAAAATTTGACAAAAACACACCCCTTTGGGTGTGTTACCACTTAAGAAATTGGGAAAAACAATTAAAATGAGCCTCTTTTCAACTTAACGTTTTTTTGGACTTCCTATCAACCTTCCGGAAGAACTGGCTTCATGGTTTTTAAATAGACTACAATCATGTGGTTGGAGCTGACATACAAATTCCTCAGCACCTGGAAGTACCTCCTCCTTAACATTGTTTGCTGACCTAGGTGTTGCTTTTTTTAACGCAGTCAATGCAGTTTCCTTACCAATTCTTTGGAACTGACTTGTTACATCCCGAAGGCTTGTACAATAGCCACACCATTTTTGATAGTGCATGTCTTGCTGAGATCTGATGAGAGTTGGGCCTCTCCTTTGTCTTGCTCCAGAATCTTATTCAGCTCTGTCTTGTTTCTTGGAAGACACAAGAAACCACCTAAGCTTGCCAATGACAATGGCACTAGAGACAATTTATGCTCTATCATCTTCAACATCCACAAGGGCTACACATATCCTTGTAAAGAGATTCTGATTTGCCTTGATTGACACAGCCCTGTTTCAAACATTCACATCTCAGCAGGGAGAAAGTCATTCTAGCAGTGGTTACATCTCCTGTGGCAAGGAATAGCAACTCTGTAATTCCTCTCTCAAAAACATGAGTACATCTCATCTTTTCAGCCACATGAGCTGTATTATCAAGATCTTTTTCCATTCTCTTAGGTCCAAATTCCTTATCTGAAGTTTCCCCTTTGCATTTAAATCAAACAATGTTTATGTATTATCCGATTGCATGACTCTCTCATTATAGATAAGGCTCCATCGACCTCTTGCTTTGTCATTCTGTGTTATACCAACCAACCCTCCAACTTCATCAATGGGTTGCAAATGCAAGACGTCTGCCAATCATAGGAATACTATTGAATATGTAATTCAAGAAAAAAACTGAGGTATTATGAGGCAGATACATTGTTATATTAGAAGTAGCTGCACTATAATTAATGAGAATATTATTTCTGGAAGATAATCCAATTGTTACAAAACCCATTTTTATTAACTTATGCAGCTGTTAAAGGTCATAGGTGTTAGAGCATGACTTCAGGAATGTTTTGTATGAACTTTTATCATTGCTAAGACATTAATAAAGTTTTTAAAAGTGTTATCTAGATCATTTGAGGCTGTTTATATGACCATTTCATATGGTTTTGACCTTAATTGTGTGAAATTTAATAAATCTAAGATGGCCACCACTCATGGGATAATTTTAGATAGAATGTTTTATTCAAGACCTAAACTAATGTAGCTTGGACTAGGTAGGTTGTTTTATCAAATGTAACTGCTCTATCATTAGTGTCAACTTGATTTCAGTAAGATAACCAAAATACTGCAAACCCCATTTTTATTAACTTCTGCAGCTGTTAAAGGTCATAGGTGTTAAAGCATGGCATCAGCAATGTTCTGTATAGACTTTTATCATTGCTAAGACATTTATCAAATTTTTAAAAGTGCCATCTAGATCAACAGAGACTATTTATATGACCATTTCATATGTTTTTGACCTTGATTTGATGAAAATTTACCCATAAGTTGAGATTTTGACTGCCACCATTTCGCAAACAATAATGAAACCGGCAATGCCAAAAGTAAGTCAAGCCAAGTGAGTCAACTCCAATGATTTGATAGCTGACCATCAAGGGCATAAGCAAGTTATGGTCTTGAAAGATGAAGAATGTTAAAAGGATTCCAATGACAGTGTTTCAAGCGTCCTAAAGCCAGGCCGTATTCTTTTAGTGGGTGTGGTGTGGTTGTCACCCTGCCTGGCCGAAAATGATACAGAACCAGTGGGATTGATTTCCCACCAAAACTCCCCAAGTGTCATGTGACTCACCTGAGACAAAGGTATCTAGGTGAGTTCTTTACAGTTGTCAGGGTGTGTCCTGGATCTGGGATTTTGTTGGTCCCTGTTCCAGGACAAGATAAGAATGTGAGACTTATTTCTACACCTGTGTGCTGAAAAGTAAGATTGATTATTGCTCAAAAGTGTGCAAACCTATTCAATATCATGCCATGCTGAGGTATGCATGCAGACCTTCCACCACTGGTGACAGCAGCTGATATTAGGCTTCATGGAAATTATTATACCCCAGGGCATATGAATATCAAATCTCCAGCTAGTATAGAGCCCAACCTTATTGGCAATGCCCACATGCAAGGATCCAGGCATAATATTACACTTTCACATATTAACATTACTCTCCAAAATCAATACATAAGGTTGCCAGAATACAGATATGGCAAACAGTGAGTTTTGTATGGAGACAAGCAGGATTGAATTAAAGCCACCTGTAATTGAATTGTCTCTGTGGGAGACAAATGCCTCATTCAGGAGATTGCCAAAGCTGCAGGATTATTTATAAGCTTTTTGTTATTGTGCCTGTAAAACACTGCTGACGGTAGGTGCGGCTTCTCTGCTATTATGTTGAGAAATATAAAAACTGCTTTCAAGATATTACATTCACGAATGAATGCTTTTCCCTAGTAAAATCACCATCATAGAAAAGCCTTCTTCACTACTAAAAAAATAAAATATAAAATATTGAAGGCCTTCTTCAGTATGTATATACATGTAATTTCTGGAAAGGCTTTTTCATAAAAGGACACAGACTGGACCCATTCCCAAACCTGTTCTCATTAGGGATGAAAGTAGCAGATAGAAAAACAAATGAGAGATATATTTTGCGTTTAAGGGTCATTGTCCACACTTTAAAAAAATCAAGAATCCACTGGGATCATTGTAAAATTGGAAGCCGATCCATTGCAGTGAACCAGTGTAGTTTCAATGAAGCCCCAGGCAGCAGTACTGAGGTACGAATTATATTCATAAACAGGTATAAACGGGGGTCTTTGGCAACTTTGGGACAAGTATTTTACTGTCTTTTTGACCACATTCACAGTGCAGCATTCAGGAAACATAAGGAACTAATATATATGGTATTTATCTCTGGTGAACCATATATAGGCCTATGCATGCCATAATTAACTAATAGATGAGAATAGGTACACAGTACATAAAACTTAGTTCTCATAGCTCATTAGTGCTTTTAGATAGGTAAATGTATCATAGGCCAGAGTTTCAAAAAAGGACTGTTCAGTAGTATACAGTGTATCGGAACGGGACTATAGCTAACTACAGGATATTACTCACCCAACATGCAGCCAATCAGAGGCCTTCCTTTTGGCGGGAAATTCAAATGATGTCACATGACCTAGACCCCCATGGTGTGGTGCCAAAATGTACCAATCAGAACCTTCTCTTTTGGCGGGAAATTCAAAATGGTCACGTGACCCTTACCCCCTGTGGTTCGCCGCCAAAATGGTGCCCTCTGATTGGCTGGCTGTTTAGGTCACGTGACCCCTATTATCCAAATAAGGTCACTTGACCCTAATTTGAATGGTCCAATCAGAGAGTGGCATTTTGGTGGGAAATTTGGTGACGTGACTTTTTTTATTTCAAATTTTCTACCAAAACAGAGACCTCTTATTGGTTAGCTGTCCATCCACATGTCATACCATCAGCTGTATGCAGCAAGTAGTAGTAGTAGTAGTAGTAGGAGTAGTGGTAGAAGTAGTTATGCGATCTTATTAGCATAAAGAGGTGTGGTGGTTTGATATGTAGATGAGAGTGTGACTTATAGTGAGATTTTTTTTATGAATAAAAAAAAGGCAAGCTGAAAGCATGCCAAAAAAAAAATTTGGGGGGAAAACCCTTGGGGTGGGGGCCCCTTTGGGGTGCGGGCCTTGGGGATACATTGTGAAAGGACCTTTTACAAGTCGACACTCTCTACATCACATAGTACATGGTCAGAGGCGAAGCACCTGCTGGAGGGACCTGGGGACCCTCAACGGTTGTACCTCCTCGGCCTCGGCCGTAACCCGGGGGACTCGGGTGGACTCCACTCCACCTCAGCCTCTACCCCGAGTTTTGGCTCGGCCCAAGGAGGTTAGGACCTGTGACTCGGGTCCCCCTGGTCCCATGGCAGGGAACTTTGCCGCGTACTCACTGTAGGTAGGGCGCTTGCCGGAAGATCCTTCTCCGGCCCACCATGCACTGTGGCCGGATGAGGCACCGAAGAAGGTGCTCCAATCATCTGCACTACCAGTGGCTTCACTCGGAGGGTGCTGTGTTGGAGGTGGGGGAGGTGGAGGTGTAGGTGTAGCAGATGCCTGGCTAACCACCCAATGGGTCTGGTTGCCAGGCATGTCCAAAGCCGAGACCTGTTTTCCCGACTGGCGACGATCAGCTGGATTAGCTGGTCTGGGCTGATCCTTATTGCCAGACGGGCTTACGGATCAGTCTGCGCGGGTCCGTTTGGAGGCACTGGTGGCCGTAGCCGAACCTCCATTGGTCCCCTTCGAACGGGCTTTCCCTTTCTCCCGTTTGTCATCGCCCCGCCACTTCTTCACCTTCAGGTGCACCTCGGTGGGCATCCCGAACTTGGTGGGTGAGTAATTGACGGCGAAGTACGTCATGAGGTTGCCACTCCTCCATGAGCAGAATTCGGGCTCGAATGCTTGCTCCTTGATTTCCTTCATGTTCAACGCAGCCCAATTAGCAAGGAGCTCGTTGAAAGACTTAACGGCACGCTTCCGGGTCTTTTCCAGGCCGGTACCGTGGGCTCTCATGAACTTAGTGTTCAGATTTGTATTCCGAGTTATTTCCTCTTTTACAGGTTTCAATATGTGTACGTCCATAGCTGCCTGTTCCATGGCAGCTACGGCATCCTCCTCCCGAGACTTCACTTCATCCCGGATGACAGTTTCGAGGCGTTCCTTCTCAGCATCGGCTACCTGCTTTAGACACAACAGGGTATCATTCAGAAGACCCTGATGGAATTCTGTAGCTCTATCTCTGACACATTTCTCCCAACTACTGCTAACAGTTCACGTTTAGTCGTGCAGTAATTGCGTTGAGTTTTACTCAGTGTATTGCTAGCAAAAGCAATGGGTACCTCTCTTCCATTTTGGACTTGCCAAAGGGCAGCACCAATGCTGTCATTACTAGCATCTGTATCCAGTAAGAAATGATCCGTCTCATTCGGATTTTGCAATACGGGAGTACTTGTGTACAGATCTTTTAGCTTTTGAAAAGCAGATTCCTGTTCATGCGTCCAAGGAAATTTTTCCCTGGTACATCCTGGAGTCCAGTTAGCTATTGTTTGTAATGGGTAACTGACTCTAGAATAATTCGGAATAAATTCCCTATAATAGGAACAGAAGCCTAAAAATGATCTCACTTCTTTAGGTGAGTTAGGTCTACTCCAATTCGTAACTGTTTCCATTTTATCTGGGTCAGTTTTTATTCCTTCATCCGAGATGATACGGCCCAAATAATTTATGGACTTTCTAAACATGTGACATTTCTTAGGTTTTAATTTGAGACCATTAGAAATAATTCGTTCTAATACCAATTTGAGATTGTTAGAACATTCTTCAAATGTCTTTCCGAAGACTAATATGTTGTCAAGATATACTTAGCATCTTTTCCACAATAGGTCACTCAAAAGAGTTTCCATCATCGCTTCAAATGTAGCCGGTGCATTGCACAAGCCAAAAGGCATTACATTATATTGGAATAATCCAATGTGACTCGAAAATGCTGTTTTTTTCCATATCCGCTGGGTTCATTCCCACTTGCCAATATCCAGGGTGCAAGTCTAGGGTACAAAACCAACTGTTGCCTCCTAAGGAGTCAATGGTTTCGCCTATTCTCGGTAATGGATACGAGTTCTTTTTCATCACTCCATTCAACTTCCTGTAGTCTATGCAAAAGCGTATGGTGCCATCTTTTTTGGTTACCATACATACAGGACTACTCCATGGACTGTTTGATGGGACTATTACGTCTTGTTCCAACATCTTGTTTATTTCCTCTTCAGCTACTCTTTTCTTTGCTAGAGGTAACCGTCTATACGTTATTTTAAATGGTTCTGCTTCTCCAGTATCTATCATATGTACTACGTTAGTTGTTGTACCCAATTTTTCACCGGGTTTGGCAAAGGCAGTTCTATACTGACGGAGCAAATCATGAAACTCTTTCCGATGTTCCGGATTTCTAATGAAGTTTCTTCATACAACTTTAACAAGTCATCCGAAATATCATCATTATCTGTTACCTTGGGTAAATTCAACTTACTATCGGTTACTGTTTCCGAAAGGGTCACATTACCGAAAACTTGTCCTTTCTTTAAGTAGATAGTAGCATTTCCAGTGTTGGAAACAGGTACTACCGACCAGGATGCATTCGCTATTATAGTGTCTACGGAAATTAATCCGATACTTGACAAAGTAATTACATCCAGTTCTATCACTGCAGGCTTATTGCGCATTGCAGGATCGCTCCTCAAGAGCACATCGCAGGCTACACCTGCGGGAATTCGCACAGTGTGTGCGACACTAGCCATACTGCTTACTTGTCTTAGTACGTACCTAACCTTTACAGGATACGGGTATTTCACACTCAACACTCCTGATTGTGGTTCTAAAACCACCCCATACAGGGATGCAAAATCCAACCCGAGTATCCCCTCATCTGCTATATCCGCAACGGTGGCACTCATGACATAGTCATGTATTCCATCCAATTGCAACTTCACACAAGTTCTTCCATACGTCTGCATGGTACTGTCATCGGCCGTCTGAGCATTTCCTCCCGATATGAGAGTATCATGATCATTCGGTATAAGATCATAGAACCTCTTGGAGATACAGGAGTGGCTAGCACCCGTATCCATAAGAAATTCGGCAGATCTTCCGTTAACAGTGAGGCAAACATACCACCGCCTTCCATTCAGAACAGAGGGCGTGTCCTTGACAATTGGACGTCATTGTTCACACCTGGAGTCAATCCACATCCTTTTAGGAATTCCAGACAAGGATGACCCGGGGGTAGGTGGGCACTACCAACCCTGGCTAAAAAATAACCGCCTACCCTGAAATTGGGTTTCCTCTGTGCTCCCTGGGCACCTGTTATATTGGCCTCCCTAACCTTCCGGGTGTCTACAACCACTCCGGTGCTAGGCGAATTTGCTACTACATGCGAACTATCGTCATGGATGGCGATATCATGGCAAGATTTGTCATCTGGATCCCCTTGTCTGCCCATAGGGGGACCCCTCCTCAGTTTTCCTCTGTGGTTACTCCAGAGATACCTTCCTGTCTACGAGGGACAGGCTTATCAGCTGTACATTTGGCTGCATAGTGCCCTAATTTCTGGCACCTGAAGCATCTCCTCTGGGATTTATCCATTCTGGGCCTTCTCAGAGCATCTGTTAATTGTGCTACTAGTGTCTCTACCAGATCAGTAGGAGCAGCAGCTGCTGCTATGGTAGGGAAAGCTGTAGATGTCATGTTACTAGCTTGGACCGGTCCGGGAGCTGTTTTATTTGCAACAGATCCTCCTTTTCCTTTCGGATACACTTTTTGATACCATTTCTGGCGGTAATACTTTCCAGCTACCTGGACTGAACCAATATATTCTCCGTTTTCATCGGAGACATATTCGTCTTCCTGATTAGCTTCCTGTAAGTCAACGGGGGCCAATTAGGAGGTCTCAAATACTTGAGCGGGTGCAGCTCCGTATTGTAATGGAGCAGCTCGTAGCGGGTTAGGTCCTAGACCCACTAGCCTTTTCCTCATATCGTAGCCATCGATGGCTATGAAGAGGTCACTGAAAGACATTTCATCCTTTCAGGAATCCCAAACTACTTGTTTGTGATCCGGATCCCGCAATCCACTGTAGAATTGTGTGAATAATTCTTGCAGATAGCAATCATCATCATGAGCCCAATTCGGACGTGCCTTTGATAGCAGATCCTGTAGCTCCAACCCGAAGACTTTATGAGACTCCTTGGGTTTCTGGGTCCTTTTCTTAAAGCTTACCCATGGATCTTCTCTTACGATCTAACCAAAGAGGTACGCGGCACATTCGACTAATTGATCGTAGGTGCCGTATAATCCGAACGCTGCTCTCCACTGGTTGAGGGCTACTTTTCCGCCCTTGTTTAACCAACAGATTAGGTAAGGCAGAGCTTCTTCTTTTGTCCAACCACTACAGTTGACTTCATCGACAAAAACCTGGTACCTATCCTTCCATGGATCATTCGAAACATAGAGAGGGGGTATCCTTGCCTGTCTATGAGCCGGATTATTACATCCTCATAGTCTGTCTGCTTCTCGCATGCTCCAGTTCATAACTTCCATGCCATCTGCTCCCTTTCGGTAGCAGTCAATGCCCAAATTTTGGATACATTGGCTTCTATCAAAGATGTTTTGCATCCCTGCTGGCATTGATGTCCTCCTTCCTGCCATCTCCTCCCGATCCTGATCCTCCGGATCCAGATCCACTGGTACTGCCTGGGGGATTACCTCCTGGGGGTCCGTTGTTGGGGTAATTCCCAGAGGGACCATTAGGGTACTGCCCTCTATAGCCAGTATTTCCAATTGTTCCGGAAGGCGCAAACCCGGGATAGGAATTATTATGATTCCCTCCCTGGTTGTATGTACTTCCTGAATAGAAGTTACCTCCTCCTCCAGGATTATAGTTATTGCTATATCCATGAGGAGTTGTTCTAGGTAAATACGTGCCCCCTACCACATTGGGTTGTGGTGGGTTTGGCATTGGAATTTGTCCACTTTTAGGTACATTGCTTTGACCTGGGTTCGGGTTAGGCAATCTTGGACCTGCTGGAGTGCTATGTCCGGGTTGAGAAAAATACGACAGTGGCGTAAGTAAATTTCTTATTGGTCGTGGTACATGTGGTTGGGCCACTGGAGTAGTGTTTGTTCCACTTGCTGTATTAACCTGAGTCGGATTAATCTTATGACTCAAATCTGGTATCGTTGGTGCTGAACCTACAACCAGATCAAGTTTAGAAACTTGAGGTGCAGGCGCACTACTTGTGGATCCCTGATTTGTTCCGACCTGTATGGTTTCTTATAAATACCAGAATCTACATTTTTGTCTGTTCCATCAGTTACAAATGGATTGTATCTGGTGGGCGTTACAACTTGGGCTGTATTTGCCAACATTGTAGATACCACATTCAGATCTATATTACCTATAGTCAGTAGTGCGGCTTCTACATATTTATCTAGAGTCATTGCAGTATTTTGCAGATCCTGAAGCTCATTAGTGAGTTTCTGTCTGTCTTCCTCCAGTTGTTTATTAAAAGCTATAATGCCCGCCTGGATAGTCTCATTGTCTTCAGCTTGCTTATTACACTGAAGTTTCAATTTCTCCAATTCGCTTTGATATAGGCTTATGTCAGATTCATAATTGGCCTTATCAAGGCATAGTTGATCATTCGTATCTATGTATGTTTGGATACAAGCGTGTCTATTGTCATATTCTTTATTAAATGACTTTCTCATCTCCTGAAGTTTTATTTCTTCATTTTCTAAATCTTTCATGTATTCCCTCTTTCTGGTTTCGAATTCACTTCGCATACCAATTAAGTCTTCTTCCAGATGCAGTTTTTCATTGATTACTTCATCTTTCGCTTTGACCAAGGTATTTAAATTCCCATTCAAAGTTTCGTTTAACAACAGGACATCCGGTTGTTTAAGTTCCTCACTTTCCGGTACCGCATATGTTACATCGCCGTCTATGGCGCTGTAGTCTAGAATCGGTAGTCCGGGTCTGGGTATACTGTATGGTAATTTTCCAAACGTTACCCTTTTTGGCATAGGTGCCGGATGTGCTGGATTAGTGCTACCACCAACTTCGAACATTGAATTGCTTAATTCATCAACAAGTGATTGTTGACCCAGCAAAGTACTCTTTCTCTGTATGGATTGTTCTCTCCGTACAGAGTCGGGTATATTTTCCTCACTATCCATTTTGTAGTGAGGTCTGGGTTCCCTCCAGGATGCAGCATCTACATCCTGTGGGTTCGAATGGGTATGGATCATTAATGACCCATTGCCATTCTCCTGGGCAATAAATTGCCCTTCAGGGTTAGCTTCCGCAAGGCTGTCTAACCCATGTACTAGCCGTTCGGACGTTATAACGTCCGGGCTATACACCAGAATTAACTGGTCACGGCACCAATGTAATGGTTTGTATTACTATTTCGGTGGTTCGGGCCTTACGGGTCAGGAAAGAAGGAGTAGGGCGGTAATTCAAGTGTATGCCAACGGAGGTTTATTGCTAAGACACTTAACGGCTACCCAGAAGATGATGAAGGGGCAGCTAATGTTAATAAATGGTTCTACATGGTCAGAGGCCAGGAGGGCCCCGGTCTTTATATACAGACCTTGGTGTCCGTCGCCAGATGTCCCCACAGGCCCGGATAGGTGCTGCCACCTATCCGGAACCTGAGGAACACCCAGCGACTGGACTCACCTGCCATGCCAGACAGTACCCATAACTATAGTTATAATACAATGCCTCTACACTCATAATTCAGACTGTATATGGTGTAATCTTGGTGTACAACTTTAGCGCAAGTGTCCTCTTAATGAGGGATAGTTGTAAGCCATATTTCCCATCTACATCTCATTGATATTACAAGTAAAATCCACTGAAGAACTATACCAAGTACTCCATTCAGTTTGTCTGGACATGATACTTCTCAGTTGAGCAGCTATTACACAGGGGTAAGGAACTTCACTACACAACATTCGGTCGACACACTCTTGACAAAAGGAGGCGAATGTTTCCTTTGAGCAATGACACAACTTTCTAAAGAAGTCTGAGTTCTCTTCTAGAAGAGAAAGCAACGCATATACCCCCTTTTGACGAAAGTACATGTCTTCTCAATATGAAATTGATATACCGCTATAGCTCTGTCTGTGGTGGTACCAACCACTCTTTGAAATACATCTTTGAAACACACACTCAATGAATCAAATACACCATTAGAAACGAACACTTTATGAACACCTTGGTTTAACAACAGTGCCTTAAAGAATTACACATCTGATGCATCTATTAATTCCCAAGTGAAAATGGGACCGCAAGTACACATTGTCTTGTTATTTTTTTTTAACACCGATACACGAGGGACGTAGTAAGCCGGTGGACATAGTAGATGAAGTTAATACAACAACAAAAGGGTATTATCTCATCGGCTTGTCTACATCTATTTTTTTTTTAACAGTTATTTCATTTTTTTCCATTTTTTTTTCAAATATCTTTTTCATTTTCATAATTTTAATGGACTCCAAAAAGGCGAACGTGAACTCTAGCATTTTCAACTTGGCATACTGGTACACCATGAACCCTATTTGAATAGGGAGGTTGTTCTTGACTGTTTTTGGTTGCAGTTCGACTTCAAAGAGATCTGGGGTCACCTCTGCATCCTTCTTGAATCGCCACAAATTGGTCAATAATTCGAAGGTTTGACCACTAGTGTATTAATTTTCACTGTGGTGTGTTTTTCTTTGTTGCAAATTGTTTTACCGTATGTGCTGTTTCCCATTACCTTTTAACAGTCTGAGAGAATTTGCTCCTCTGTGTTTACATCACCAAGTCTTGGCTCTGCAAATCCGGCGAAGGATCATTTAGGAAAGTATTCTATGAACATCTGCACTTCGGTGACTATTAAACCATGATCCAAATACCACTTAAGGAGAGGTGTCCCCAAGAGAATGACATGTGAGTTCCTATGTCGGATTTCGCAATGGTCATGTTCTTAAAAATAGGAGTCATTTCCTCAAAGTATTCACATAGGAGAGGATGGGTGGTAATGTCCACCTGAATCAAACCGAACATTTTTCCATCTTTCATAGGGGATATGATGTCACGCTCTGTCATGGGATTTCGAAGCACTTTCAATTCGTCGACCCTCCAGTGTTGTTCGGAGGCCATAACCTGCGGATTCTGACATTTCATTTTCCTCAATTCACACTCTCATATGACGATCAACTTGTGACCTATAGCTTTTAATAAGCGCTTACTCTTGCTGTTCTCTCACGTCTCTCGTTCCAGTCCGAAGCACACAAATATCTGTGGAGTGGTATGCACTCGTGAGCGTGGTGCCAACACCCGTGAAATTGGAAAACGGTATTAGAGGGTGGGTGAAACTTGTCTACATGAATTTTTTGGCAACCTAGAGACACCTCCCCGCCGTTGAAAGCGTGGCCTGCTCCACATAGCGTAACCACTCTAAAGTGCTCTTAGACTGTCTTTGTCTGATTTTCGGTCTGAACTCAGCCTCTAGTTGTCTCACGACGTAATAACCTGTGCACAAGTACAGAGAGTTAGCGTCTACACCTAGGATGTGCTCGCACCTTCTCGCTTTTTTGCCGTACTTGTGTTCCCTTATCAGTGTGGTATCCTTCTTGTGAAATCTATGGAAAATTATGGAAGGCCCAACGACTAGATTTTTTAAAATTAAACAGTGGAGGTGAGAGTCGAACTGGTGGAAGGTTACGAATGGTGTCTCTGTGCTCTGAAAAAGGAACCGTAAAGTTAAACCCGGAAGGGAAATTCCGATGTCGATGTTGCGATCCCTGAAAAATTTAGCATGATTATTCAGCGCCTCTATGAAGGGTTTCACGTCTTTGTTGTTGTAGTAGATCAAGTAATCTCTGAAAGTTTGCATCTTCTCTTCGGACCAAACTTTTTCACATTTGGCGTAGTCAGATTCAGACATCTTGGTGCCATTCCGTTTGCTGTCAAATGCAGATCTTGGTGAAAGTGTTCTGTTTTCCAGTTTCCTGGTAGATGTCATCCATTTGTGAGAAAAGTGACCTTTGTCCTGATTTCTGGTGAAAGCTAGTAAATAATTTGCATAGTTATAACCAGGTGCCAAATAGTTTACTAAGTCCAAGAAAACAGTGTGCCGAGTGTAAATTGCCAAGTATTAGTTACTTCTCTTTATGACGCTGAATTCTTCATTCTTTCGGTCTTTAGAGGAGAAGAACGAGTGAAGCTGTACTTTGATCAGATTTAAGTCATAACGCCCTGAGTTGAATCCTACGACCCAAACTTGGCGGAGATATCTCAAAAGTCATTTCTTCAGTTCAACTAAAGGGTGTCTTTTCCGAGTTTCAGTGAAGTTGCTGCCGGGAGGACTGAACGCCTCGTCTAACTTCGCTAACGTCAGCCGGTAAAGTTTTAGCGTTGCTTCCCTGATGACCTTGGCGGAGTCGTTTATGTAATTCAAAACTCTATCCAACAAGGGGTCGGAATCTGCGTCAGACTCTCTCACGAAGCAGACTGGACCTTCGTGTCCTGGAAAGCCAGATGCGACGCTAGCCGACAGAGGTGCGTGTTCTCACAGGACTGTCATGTGTTCGGTCGACGGTTGTTTGGCCGATCACTGATGATCAGGCCTGGAAAGGATTCGAGTTTCGCAGTGGAATCAAACTGACATAACAATTTTGAAGTGTGTTTGCCGGTCTTGTATAAGTGAAAGGATATGCAGCGAAAGACTCATAACTTGTCCTTGTCACGAAAATCTAACACACCCCCTCTTTTTCTTAGCGGACCCTATTGGGTAACCCTGCCCCCTATGGGGAATTCTCTGGGCCCCATGTAAACGCAAACGTCCAAATTGGTGGGAAAAAATCTTTCCACTTGGTGTCAGAGTCGCAAAGTTTCTGTACTTCTTCGGAAGTAATAGTGTTTTTCATGAGAGAGAGGAAGTTTCTGAATTAGTTATGGTGGGAAGGGGGTGTAAAAGAGTCGCCTTGTTTTGGGAGGCGTGAAAGTAGCGTAGTTTGTCTCTGTTTTCCCTGTGTTGTAATATTAACCCTACTGACAATCCCACTTTGTATCTGAATATTTGCGCGATTTGAATCTGACGCATGGTATCTACAGCGTCACTCAACTCACCACTTGGTAGTCTTAAGTTTGTCACACTCACACGAGCCCCATGTGCCCTGATTCCGGTTTGAATTGCAGGCCAGTTTTTTGTAAACATTTCCTCACCCTGCGGTATAGTGCGTATTATCGGAGGAATAGTAACTCCGAGCAGAGATTCACGTCGACAGGTAACTTTTTTGCAATTTCCTTCGCCGCATAGAGAACAAAATCTAGGGATCGCATTATATCTTTCCATGTGCCTCTCGTAATTGTACACCCTTTCAAAATTTTTGAAACACTTTTCACACATATATTGAACCATTTTCACTGAGTTACTTATATGTTAAGAGAATTTTTTTTTTAATATCTCTGTATCTTTCTATTTATCTTACTTTCTTTCTGTCTATCTATCTACCTGTACTACACGTCATATCTACACAAAGTATATACACCTACACACAGTCTCAATTAAACCAAACGCTATTAAGAAATTCAAGGATAATCTCCTTTTTGTCACCTAGTTCTTTTTGCCCCTTGGGGGAAAGTGTCACACTGTCCTGTGTCGGGGTTTTCTGGATTCCTTCGTACCTGCGCATGTGGATAACATTCTTACCCTTGTAGTAGCTGACAGCTACATATGTTTCGCTTTCCTGATCCAGGATGACGAACCATGTGTTGTGATCGTCTGTCGTGTTTTCGTACCTCCTCTTGGACGTCAGCGATTTTCGCTATTAGCTTAAGTAGTGCGCTAGGGGTAAACCTTACTTGCCTGGTGGGTGTTGAGGTGCCCTTTATGGCGCTGTAGCGTTTCTTGGACAACCTAACCCTGTCGAGCCAGATATTTAGCTTCAAACTATTGATGAAGAAATACAATCTGGGGACTGTGGAAGGTAAAGTTGGTGACGGGGTGGTGGTGGTGGTAGTTCACAGATTTTTTCTTCTTGGACGCCTGACCGTTGCCACTCTTGGTAAACCTCCTCTTGATACCTGTAGAGGGTTTCAAAGGAGGAAGAGAAGGACCATCAGTAAGATCTGAATCAATAGCAGAACCAGCAACAAGAGGAGCGTCTGTGTCGCTATCTCATGACTTCTTAGAAGAGGATAACCACACGCTGTCTGGGGTGGAAGTCGAGCGGGAAAGAAAAAACTCACTCTGACTCTGCTCGACGTAGGTGTCCGCTGGTGGATAGCAGTACCCTTTGGTTGTTAGAGAGTCCATGATGGCGATGGTGAGTACATGGGGTGATCTTTGAGCAACCCCTGGAGAAATCATCAACTCCTCCTCTGTTTCCTCCTGCTCCTGGTCATCCTCCTTCTCCTTCTTCTTCTCCTCTATATTCCTACCACGTGCTGGGTCTGCTTATCTTTATGGGTCTCCCGATGATGTGTGTCACTGTAATTGTCAGTGTTTGCGCGAGTAGTTGCAGCAGCAGCAGCAGCAGCACGACCAACAGCAGCAACAACAGCACCAGCAGCAGAAGCAGCAGCAGCAGCAGCAGCACCAGCACTAGCACCAGAAACAGCACCAGCACCAGCACCAGTAGTAGTAGTAGTAGTAGTAGTAGTAGTAGTAGTAGTAGTAGTAGTAGTAGTAGTAGTAGTAGTAGCACTTACACCGGCAGTGGCAGGGGTATAAAACGGTGGTGTCCAGTAAGGAGACTGTCCTTCAACAGTAGTGACGTCGTTATGAGCAGCAGTAGCAACAGGGGTAGTAGCAGCAGCAGCAGCACCCAAAGCAGCAGCAGCAGCACCCCTAGTAGCAGCAGCACGTTGGTCATAAACAGGAGCAGCTGCGGTACCATCTTCAGCAGCAGCAGTAGGAGAAGATAAAGAACTCTTGGTTCTTCTTGTCATCTTCCTTGAGAGCTGCAGCTTAGTCGGTGTTCGTCTACTCATAGTGAGGGAAGCAGAGAAAGTATGAGTGAATGAAATTTTCTCCCTTCCTTATATATGCCTCTGAAGATAAGCTTCTTACTGCAGTTTTAATAGATGAAAGGGAAAATTCACAGAGTCCCTTACTCAAAGGAAGGAGTCCTATAAATCCAATTTCACCTGTCCTCCACAGGGAAAATAAACAATAGGAGCATCCGAATATAAACTTCACTCTACTCTTAGATCATCAAAGGGAAGGTGGTCCAGATCAAAAAGAGTTCCAGCTGGATCAAAGTCGGCTTTTGATATCTTTTAGAAAAGAACTTTAATCCTATGATCACAGAGATCCTTACTCGGTAGGATATCTATAAATCTGATTTTTACCTGCCCTCCACAGGTGAACCAAACCGTAGGGGGATCCAGATGAAAGTTCGTCTAAATAGGATTAGAAAACTTCAAAGAGTAGATGATCTCATTTACACACCCCTGTTAAAGGGAGGGTGTAAAAATTAAGAAATCTCATAACACCTTAACAAGTGACCATGCCTTACACCTGTAAAGCGGATTAAGATAATTATCACAACACCTTTTCACTTGTTTAATGAGATTTTAAAGTAATCACCCGTAATCTGACTAAATACACTTGTCACAGTGTCTTTTCCTCCTGTTTGATGTCAACAGATCCAAATACTCACGGTGATAAGACGCTACACAAAAAAAGGTAAAGGATCACCCTATATAAAGAAACCCAATTTCTCTTGAAAGGACATAGCTCTGCTGACCACTTCGACTACTGCGCCTACCACCCCCCACTCTCTGCCTGCCTGCCTGCCTACAGACCCCCTTGTGAAGATTTTGCAGACAAGATGAGTCTTGATGAGCCTCCCTCCCCGTCGTCTCCCTCTCTTGGCGTATGTGAAGTGAGTGTACCGGATGACAACTATATACCTACCAGATCAATTTGGGATATAACTATCATTTGCTTTATGAAATAGGAAGGCAGTTAGTTAGATCTTGGAAGAAATTGGGAGTCTATTTGGAGATTCCCTATGATTGTCTGGAGTAGATGGTCATTATCAAGACGCCGGAGGACATGTGTATGGAGATGTACAAAGCTTGGTGGTCTTAAACTTCGCCTCATGCCAGATGGGGACAACTCCACCACACCTACATCAGTGTTCGTCGAGAAGACCTGTTGTATGAGACGCAGAACTTTTTCGCGAAGTACAAGCTGGATTACAACAAACCTGACCGGCTTTTAATGGAGAGGTACTTTATCACCATGTCTAAATCTGTATCCAGGGAGTGGAGAGATATGGGAGTGTATTTAGAATTGACGACTGATAAGCTAGCATTGCTCAACAACCGGAACAAGATCTCTCTCTCCACGCCTTCAAAGAATTGAAAATGTGGGAAGCTAAACCCACCAGTACACATCATTAGCTCATTCAAGTGCTGATTGATGACATGATGAGGGCTGACGTGGCCAGATATATATTGCGTTACTTTGAAAACAATTACAGAGAAAGGAAAAGTGGAGGGCACTCTCTATAGTTTAAGGTAAGCTTACATGAAGGAGGTGTGCACCATGGGGGTCTAAATCTTAAGTCGCTACACAGGAACGTGGTGGTCGTGATGAAATTGGGGAGTAAGCAGCTGGAAAGCGGATTAAACACCACTATATAAAGCACTCACATCACATCTGTGGTGTCTCATTTACCACCCTGCCTGGCACTGGTATATCCACAATAGACACACAGTTATCACCACCGTCGTCACCTACCTACCTACCTGCGTGCGACAAGAAAATGGTCCCCAAGTACATACTTTTCACCGATTTATCCAAGAGACTCAACACTTTCAACGAATTTACGTGGACTAAACCCCATGCTTTGGCAGAGAAACTCGCTGCCCACGGATTCTTTTACATTGGAGCTAAGGAAGCTGTTCAATGCTACCAATGTGGAGTCATTATACACACGTGGTTAGAAAATGATGATGTCACCGTGGAACATTTCAGACATTCTTTTAACTGCTCATTGGACTTGGAAGCTATGAACCCAACTCCATTGGGCAAAAAAAAACTGACGGAAATCCTGAAGAAAATCAAGCATATGGACTACGAGTTGCAGTTTCTCAAAAGGAAAAGTCTCTTTCCTCATCCTCTTGGTGGACAGATATTGTTGGATGGAGAAATAGAGGACACAGTAGATAAATAATATGAGGAACTATATATATATATATATATATATATATATATATATATATACACCAGGGACAAGGTTAAAAAGGTTAACCCCCACAAAAAAGGCCCCCCTAAGGCCCCCCACCCCAAAGGGCCCTCCACCCCAAGGGTTTTTCCCACTTTTTTCTTTTTGGGGGGGGGGTCAAGCTTTAAGCTTTCCTTTCTTTTATTCATAAAAAAATATCTCACTATAAGTCACACTCTCATCTACATAATAAACCACCACACCTCTTTATGCTAATAAGATCGTGTAACTACTTCTACTACTACTACTACTACTTGCTGCATACAGCTGATGGTATGACGTGTGCATGGACAGGTAACCAATTAGAGGTCTCCATTTTGGTAGAAAATTTGAAATAAAAAAGTCACTTCACCAAATTTCAAATTTCCCACCAAAATGCCAACCTCTGATTGAACCATTCAAATTAGGGTCATGTGATGTTATTTGCATAATAGAGGTCACATGACCTAAACAGCCAGCCAATCAGAGGGCACCATTTTGGTGGCAAACCACAGGGGGCAAGGGTCACGTGACCATTTTGAATTTCCTGCCAAAAGGGAAGGTTCTGATTGGTCCACTTTGACGCCACACCACGGGGGGTCTAGGTCACGTGACCCCCCATTTGAACTTCCCGCCAAAAGGGAGGCCTCTGATTGGCTGCATGTCGGGTGAGTAATATCCTGTAGTTAGCTATAGTCCCGTTCCGATACACTATATACTACTCTGTTCTACTTTAAAACTTCTAATACTAAAAGCATAAGAAACTAGACACTAAAGCTACATGACAGTCTGTGCATTTTCTTTTTCAAGCTATAGCCGGTGTTCGTATTGACTGCACCTATCAGGAAAGCTGTTTTAAATATATATATTTATATATATATATATATATATATATATATATATATATATATGTGAGCCAGCAAGCAGAAATGGGGGTTCCTGCGGGATTTAGTACCTGTTTTAGCCACTAGGGGGCATCACTATGGGCTGGAATAGGAAAAATATGCCTAAAACTGTTTTAGGGTACTTTTTCATGGAGAATTCAATGATTTTTGATAAAACGTTCCATTTTGGGTTGAAAGGTTCCAAACAAGGCATGTAAAAAGAACGCTTTTGGGCCTAAATAGACATTTTTGTTGATTTCTGTTGCCATGGAAACATGATTTTCATTCTAAATAGGAAAATCAATGATCTCATTTGAAGGTATGTTTCACCAGGTTTACTATGGTGAAAACAAAACGAAAATACCATTTCTAGATCAAAAGTTATGGGCAAAAGAATTAAAAAATTATGCTAATTTAGCTAATTAGCATAAATTATGCTAATTTTAGATGTATCTCATGATAAATTAGATGTAGAGCTTATTGCCATTCAGGAAATGGTCATAACTACCCATATTTAGCAAGCCATTCCTCTAAGACTAACAGGAGTATCTTCTCTTGCAATATATTACTAAAAAGCTAGTGATCTGAATTTTAAAGTTGGCTTTAAGCATGGAGCACCCTTTCTCCTTGCCTCTACACATATGTACTGCATTTGACTATAGGCATTATGTGTTAGGTTTCTTTAATACGTCAACTGAATTATCAAAGCCCATTAGACACCTACGTTTGGATTTCAGAGAAACAGTGCTTACATAGATGGATCCATTTCAATTAACACCAAGAGATGACTTATTGCATCTTTCATTTTTAACACCATATAATGTGTAGCAATGTAGTTTGGCTTTTAGAAAAAGACAGGGCACATAAGGCCTAATGAGAATTTCAGATACAAACAAATCTGAGCAGAATGTTTGTAATACTCTTTAAGTGTTTTGTATAAAATGAATAAATTGAAGTGTGATCTTTAAAAGAAACCTTCAAACATTAAAATAAATACTGACCATCCCAGCTTTTACTTTGTCAAAACAAGGTGTGGCCTTGAAATCATCAAATGAATCATTTTTACTTCATGTTTCACAGGCATAGACACATCAATCAGGGATAAGGTTACAGCTGGTGAGCAAGGGAACGGTGAATTGAAGATGGCTAAAACAGTCAGAGTGTAGAGCATCATTTCATATTCTGAATGATGAGCTATGCCTTTTTTAAAATGTTTCAGGTTTTGTTTTTTAAAACATTATTCAAAATACCTACATAAGAGATTGGAAGCATGAGATTGCACCCATGAACACAAATTCAAATATCTAAATCCATTACACAAAGACGAAAGGTATTTTTGGATACAGGGGGCTGTAGAATAAAAAGTACTTAACTATTCTTCTTTTTTTTTTGGTCTCATTTGAAAGAAAACACCCGGGGATAAAAAAAAATTCAAATTTGTGTATGTCAGTCCATTATTTTTTGAGATGGTGGCCAAAAGTTGAAAAATAAAAATGGCCCAAAATGGCATTTTTTTTTTTTTTCAATTTCCACTGCATTCCATGCCCTATATCACCAAGCTAAGCAGTAATAGACCATCATAATATCATCTATTCCACAGTGGGGGGTCCTATCTAACATTTCCATGTGGGATTGGAGGTGATATGTCTAAAGTTTTTTTACCCTGGCCATTCTTGTATGTTGAAATAGCGTTGTTTGCCCGACTGATCAAAATTTTAAACCTCTATAAGGCACAATACACATTCAAGTATTTTTCAAGTCAACCCCCCCACACCCCCCATAAATTGAACTTGTGTATGTAAAGCCCATTTGCATCAATTTGGGACTATTTCACCTATCATACAGTGTGTATCTATTAATGAGGTGTCATTTAAAAAAAATCTATGTCTCTATGTGCCTCGGTTGGTCATTCATGACTTGATTACGGTCGTTTGCTGGACTGATCGGAATCCCAGGTTTCTCGGAGGAAAAGACACTCGCTGGTTGCTTTCCAACTGGAACCGGCTACATCCTGGTTTTTATTGGAAGTTGTTATTGTGCATCTCAGCTTGCTTGGGGAAGCATTTTAAGGTGTTTCACGCCGACAGATTCATCGATATTCATAAAACCGTGAGTAATATTTATCTAAACTTGATCGGATGTTTATCTTAAATGCCGATCAATTGTTTTGATGTGTTTTTTGTGTACCAAAGTATGTAAATAGTGAAGAATATGTCCCAAACAATCGGCCCGGGCGATGATGCAGCCCCTGCGGCCATTTTTAAAGCCCCGGTAGGCCGGAAAGCGCATGTCTGCCCGATATTATGGCCTGTAGTAGCACAGATATGGGTCAAGAGATGAAGAACTCTGGTTAATATGTTAGAATAAGGCCCTGGTTTTGATTTAAATCAAGTTTAGTACCCTCTCCGCCATTTTGGAAACCCCAAGCCATGCCAAATCATTTTTTCTTCTGTGCTGGCACTGTTTTAGGTACCTTTGGAATCGATTTTTTTCCCATATTTTTCACTATTTACATACTTTTCTGTGGTTATGAAGCCTCCTCTATGTGTTTCTCATTGTTTTTTTGTGTGTTATATTGCTGCTGGGTTTAAATATTGTCATACTAGTAATTGTGCATGATCAAGTTGTAATATGAGAAATATCATATGACTAGTGGTATATAGAGAGTAGTAAGAATATCAAGCTCTTGTTAGTGCTATTCCAGTTATCACTGGTTTATTCAGCTTTAGGCAGAACATGTTATGTATCAGTAATACAAATGTTAATATGCAGGTAATTTCCACACACTGTAAATATACAATTGTTTATAAAGTATAAAGTTCTGTTCCACTCCACCTGTGAGGTAATAATAATAATAATAATAATAATAATAATAATAATAATAATAATAACAACAACAACAACAACAACAACAACAACAACAACAACAACAATAATAATAATAATAATAATAATAATAATAATAATAATAATAATAATAATAATAATAATAATAATAATAATAATAATAATAATAATGATGATGATGATGATGATGATGATGATGATGATGATGATGATAATAATAATAATAATAATAATAATAATAGTAGTAGTAGTAGTAGTAGTAGTAGTAGTAGTAGTAGTAGTAGTAGTAGTAGTAGTAGTAGTAGTAGTAATAATAATAATAATAATAATAATAATAATAATAATAATAATAATAATACACTGTCCAGTATGCCTGTCTGGCATAGTCTAACCCAGCATAGTGCAGAGCTATTGCAGGTAGCAGGAGAGTTGACTGGAGATGTTACCTCAGTGGTGGTTCTGGTGATTCTGATTTCTAGAGGGGTTTAAGCACCATTTCCTGGCTTGGCCCCTCAGACTGACTGGAGCCAGTGGCATCTGCCTAACTCTGTGGTTGTTTGAGGGGAGTCTTTCATGTGTCACTGGGCGCACAAAGGACCCCCATGGACACCGCCATGTCCCCCATTGTCTCGGTCAGTGTGGCATGTTCAGACCCTCATATCTCAATCGTTTACACCACTACAGCCTTCATATCGCGCATACGCGGACTTGAATATGTCAAGTTACCACTGCTTGCTTTCCGTGCGCGTAACTTGTGTTGGTTTGTCTATAGCGCATTTGGAGGTTGAAACCGTTCCGGTTGCATAACTTCCTTAATAATGAGAACACGGCCTTGATCTTTGGCTCATTTTAACCATCTAATTATGGCCTTCACATAAATGCTTTTATATTTGACCTAGGTTGCTCAGGAGCGACGCTAGAGTGACCGGAAGGTTATGGCGTCATTACTTATGTAACCTATTGTTCAGTGTTGGGGTGCTCAGACACCCATGATGGCGTCAGCGGTGCCCAGGCACCCGTGACGGCCGGTTGCATTCGCTTACAAGTTATTATATTGTTCACTCAACCATGAGGTCGGTCTCTTAGACTCTTAAAAGCATTATATTGGGCAGTGCACCATGAGGTCGGACTCTTTGATGTTGTAACCTATGTATATTTGACATAGCTGGTGTTCAGTGAAGCATGAATGCTCTTCTAGAATGTATGAACGCTTTTCTAGTCATTCACTGTATTAATTTCTTATATATTCTTTGATTAATACAGTAATATGTTAAGATAATTGAAATAATAAAATGGTATATGATAATATGTTGGCACTGTTACCACTTTTAAGTGTCCTGCATCATTTTGGTCAGTCGAGCAAACAAAAATATAAAATCCTCTCCTATTTTGTCAATATCCATTAACTTACACTTCTTGGGTGTTAATATTTATTAGGAACTCCTGTCCAATATCCTGACATAAAAACATGTAGGTTTGGCAATAATTAACATGATTTATGGAAGAATTCATTTTGATCATTCAAGCTAACGAGCATCTATTTTGCATATAAAAAGTACTTCCACTGCACTCAGGCCCCCCAAAATTTAACACAATGTGTGCCTACAGTACCTCTGTCATATGGAATGGTCCTCCAGTCATTCCTGGAAAATTAATTTTCATCGAATCTTGGGGGGTGGATTTTTTTTTATCAATTTTCACATATCGACCATATTTTTATTTAGTCAGTCTTCCAATGCACCATCATACTTGCTGGGCCTACAAGCATGATATATGCACCAATTATTCTGACTTTAGACCTACTTTTATGAATAAATTGTGCTGTGTTCATACCTAATTTTGTTCACCTTTTTTTATTCACTTTCTATCTTTCTTCAGACAATGGGAAGGAAGAAGTTGCCAGAGGGAGAAAAGGTGCCACACTCCCAGGCACAAAAATATACGAGGGCAGACAGAGGGAGAAGGAGGAGGAGGCCCAGTTCCTCTAGAGAAGGAACTCTGAGAAGAAAGCCTCAAAGGCGAGGTGGGATGCTGAGTGGACTCCGTGAGAGAAGGAAAGAGTGCGGCGGATGGCCAAGTTTAGGGTCCAGAAGGCAAGGGCACTCAAGAAGGCAGCCGAGATGGGCAAGGAGCCTCCCGCCTGGACAAACATGACCAGTGGAGAGGTATCTTATATATATATATATATATATGGAACTATATACACTCGTGTATATATATATAATTAGCCGCGAACGGTTAGGGACTATTTGCAGCGCGCATTGGTATCTATGATGTCATAGCATGACGTCATGGTCAACACTCCTCCAGTATAAAAGAGGGGATTTTCAAGGTAACGGTCAATTGGCTCGTTTTCACCTGTACAGGTAACACCACGCTGGGTGTTCCCTGGAATTTTAAATTTTAAGGCAGTTTTTTCCGGATTATTGCTTGAATATCGGCTCAAGCATGGGGAGAAGAGCTGCTACAGGTGCGAAGAAGAAAGGTTCGGCAAAAAAATCGGCTAAATCGGCTAAAACGGACCGAGAATCGGCCAATTTGGGATCTTCGAGCAGTTTAACTTCTCTATGTGGGGGTCTGGAGCCCTTACAGCCTAACACGCCACAGGCTAGAGAGAAGGAGACTGCTGACCAGACGAGGCTAGATTTGATGGAGGAAGACCTGTTGGATATAAAGAAAATGCTGCATGAGGTTATTGCTAGCCGAGGGGCCCGTAAGGACGAGATGAATCCTTCGAGCGGAGCGGACAGCGGGGCGGCAGAAGCACGTGCATCTGTATACAAACAAGATTCGAGAGACGCGAAACCAAGGCGACGGGGGCGTGGTCTACAGCGGGACGTTGACAACAACAGCGTCCATAGCAACCAAGATGGCGGCGAGTGGACCAGAGCAGGACGTAGGGGTCGTCAGACGAGATCGAAATCATCGTATACCGCTCGTCATAGGAGTCCCAGCTCGTCAAGAGGGTCGTCAATGGACTCGTCAATTCATCGCCATCACGCCAAGCAAAAAATTGGTGAGTATGATCACGAACAATTCGTTAAAAAACGTGATAAAGTCGACACCATTGAAAAGCTTGTACTGGTCAATATCAAATTCATTATAGATTATTACAAGGACGGGGACGATGTAGAGGGCATGCTTAGACATCTTCAGATGTTGGTTGAAAAATCAGACACAAAGATTTTCACAGTTAAAGCCTTAGTAGCATATGACAAGTCCGTTAGGGACAGAGCCAATACTGTTGGTCTAGATGCCTTTGCTATGATTGAAAATTCGGATATCCTCCGTCATTTGTCCTATGACGGAACAGTACAAGCCCAGAAGGCCTATTCAACCAAGCCAAAGAGTTCTGGTAAAATTAGGGTATCTACGAATTCATGTTATGCCTTTAATAGGGTGGAAGGTTGCTCTAGGGACCCATGTAAATATAGGCATGTTTGTAGTTCATGCACTAAACCAGGCCACAGTAAAGTGGATTGCCAGGTAAACAGGTCTGACTAGGATTTTACAGGTGAGCTGGGTCCTATGTGTGACAGTGTGTCGATGTCGAAGTCATATATAGTAAATTTGGTAGACCCTAGTTCGCCTCCACCCGCTGCTCCAGCTCGGGGTGTTGGTATAGTTAATGCTGGAGGGGTAGATTTGGTCTCTCTGAATGATATCAGCGTATCAAGTTTACAAAGTTATGTTGAAAATGATATTAATATTAAATCCAACACTGTTGGTTTGGATATATCATATAGTAGCCCAGTACAGGGCAAGATTAAACCATTGTTTACTGTTGCTATTGAAAATCTACCTGACATCGAAGTATATTTATCTGAATTTATGAAACCTTCTTCTGTAAGGAATTATTTATCCTCTATTTGGTATCGTCAGAAGCTTAGGGGTGGCTTAGACCATAGCGGTAATTTCATGCTTAAAAAGGTGTTGGATGGTATTGATAGAAATTTTACTGTTCCTACCAGAGTTATTCATCCATTGAGTCCTGTAGAAATGTTATGTATTAGATCATATTTGGATCTCTCCAACAGGGCTGACTTTAAATTCTGGTTAGCTATTCTCTTATGTTATAGAGGTGTCCTCAGGATAGGGCATGTCGTGTTGTCTCCTCATACACTAAGGGTAGGTGATGTTAAAGTATGTAAAAGTTATTCTAGTCTTCGCATTAGAACTTCTAAGACGGACCAGCTTGGTAGCCATTCTTTTAATATATATTTATGTAGGGACGATACCTCATTGTTATGTCCTTGTAAAGGCTTAGAAAAATTGTGCTCAGGTAGGGGTGGAAGTGAGTTATTATTCAATATTAATGGTGTTCCTCTACAATACCAATATGTTAATTCTAGATTGAAATCTTTATCTCTACATGCTGGTATCAAAGGTTCAGTCTCCACTCACTCTCTAAGGCATGGAGGTGCTACTATGTTGAAGCATGCTGGACTCAGTATAGACTCCATTAAGAAAAAGGTAAATTGGAAATCTAATTCTGTTTTTACATATTTACATAATCATAAAAATGAACTTTTGGAATTGGATAGACTTTGCCAATCTCAATTGCATTGCTGATTGGTATGTGTTTTTCACATGTGTTTGGCGTGTTTTATGTGTTTTTGGCATGTATGGTGCTGATAGCCCCAAGGTCAGTAACCCACCAAACTCATGTGTCTGTGATATGATCATTTACATTACTACTGAACCATATATTATTATTACTGTTATCATCATTACTATCATCGTTATTACCGGTATTATTATTCCCTGGTAGCGAGATAACTTATATATATATATATATATATATATATATATAATACTATAATGTAACATAGATCTTTCCATTGATTTGTAATGATAAATTAATTGCAATTTAAAATTGAATGATGTAAAGTAACTCTTTATTAATTGTAACTTTCACTGGAGTTCTAATATAGCTTAACTATTTTAAAAGATATACTTTTGGGTTTCTGGCATGGCCGGAGGTAGACAAATGATCCTTTAACTTAGTGTTGTTTCCCTTCTCTTATTCAGTTCGTGGATGCCAAGATGGCAGCAGAGGATGCTGCAAGGGCTGCTGAAGCTGCTGCTGCTGGAGAGGGCTGCTCCGGGGAAACACCAGCACCACCTCCTCAAGAACAAGGCAGCTGCAGCTGCTGCTGCCGCCACCCAGATAGGGTTTAATGTCCCGCTGTGTGAGGACATCGTGTAAGTATTTATATCATAGCTCCTTCTTTTTGTGTTGTTATTTGTAAAAAAGAAGTAAAATTAGCAATTATTAATTGAGTCCAAATTAGAGTGATTTATACCCTATTTCTATTTAACTTTGAAAGAGTGCTGTTTTCATAACTATTATCAACTTACAGTGCCACCGTCTGCAAAGACAGTGATTGTAATTATATATATAGATGTATTTTATCTTAGAATAGAATCATTTTTTTAATGTTTCCTTGCTTGTTCAACTGTTTTACTTAGAATTAAGATTTCTGCATTGTTTACCAGCAATTCAATGATATATCAATATGTGATATTAATTGGTGTAGTAGAATTATGATAGGAAATGAAATAGTCTATCTATCAAGTATTTATCTATGTATAACGCTCATTTGCGCAACTGACCGATATCCGAAGAATAACCATGTAAAACTTGTCATGATGAAACTGAAAGTTGATGATTGTTCATTTGTTTGCAGCCCACATGCTGGACTGACCATAACGATGACAACCCCAGGACCGCACACCACACTGATACTGACCACTCCTAAAAACCTGACAATACGGCCAAGGAAGACCAACTCTCCCAGAACCAACCGCTTTTACTACCAATGCGGGCTAAATAAGAGAGACCTAACTGAGGCATACCTACATATCAAGGAGTTGCAGGCTCAGCTTGCCCATGCCCAGTCAAACGGTCCACCCATAGCTGAACCCGCTGTAGCGCCCACGGAGGAGCATGTTGCAGTGGCTGTACTGGACTCAGCTCAGGACTCATCCAAAGCCAGGGGCATGAAGGCTGTGATTGAAGGGTTGGACAACCTTCCCAGCAAGGACAAAGTGTCAATTATGAACAAGGTGATGTCGCCCGCTGTAATCAAAGAACAGCGCATTACTATGTTTTTGGCAGAGACATTTGGCATCGACAAGCGGACGATCACCAAAACCCCTTCACCTTCTACGAGATCTGTGACAACTACCCTCCAGAGTGAGAAAGTCTGCTTGTGCCAGAAGCACCAGAACTTCTTGCTCAGGCTTAATGCTGTCAAATTAAACTGACTGACAAGATGTTTGTCAAGATGACCTTTGATAAACTTGAAGAACTAATCCATGACAATGTCCCAAAGCAGTCTACTTTTGAGTAGCAAGTGTGGAAAAACAAGGATGTTGTGTACGAATCGATAGGTGCAGACGGAACAAGGAAAAAGTCTACCATCAAGAAGCTCCGCCCTTGTATGGAGGTGAAATCACGGGTGGACTTCATCAATGAGACCCGACCTGAGTTCATCATCATGGCTGCCCATGTCGACCGAGCACACAATCAACACTGCATCGTATGTGAGCTGCAAGCGGGGATGTCTTCGTTGGAGGTTACCATCCAGATGGACTTTGCAGAGAACTGGAGGGTATCATACCCCAAGTCCCCACAGAGTACCTACTACGCATAGGAGCCAGTGACCCTGCACCCTGCATTGGTATTGGCATGGTGTTCGTAGAATGCTTTTAGTGATACTGTGAGGTGCCTGGGCTACCCTGATGCTATCTAAAGTGTTAGTAGACCTTGTGGCTAGTAATTGAGGACTGTTTTGATGGGCCAAGTTGAGAATCATTAACCTTGTGGTCCTCTCGGTGTCAAAATTGGGTAAAAAAAAGCAAAATTTAATTTTCTGAGCATCGGCAAAGACCCAAGATGGGTAGATATTGTACATTTATTGGTTTTAATCAGTAGCCCAGGTGCACTAATTAGTCTGTATGTAGTGGCATTATGATTGGACAAGTTTAAATGCCTCTATGAGGTCTTCTTCTATGTACTACTGCTTGTTTACGCGACTGACCGGTATACGAGGTATTTGCATGGTCATGGTAAATTGCTTAAGGTGATAGAGTGAGTTGTGTGATGTATTCTATTGTTATTTCATCTATTAGTAAACCTTTTTTACGATCAAATGAAGCCTAATAGGATGGTATTGGTTGAGGTTTTTTCACTTTTTGGTGAGGTCATCGATGAAAATTTGCGGGAAAAAAAGCAAAATTTAATTTTCCTAGTATCAGCAAATACCCAAGATGGATAGATATTGTACATTTATTGGTTTTTAACTGTAGCCCAGGTGCAGTAGTTACTCTGTATGTAGTGGCATTATGATTCAATAGGTTTAAGTGCCTGTATGAGATCTTCATTTATGTACTACTGCTTGTTTGTGCAACTTACTGCAATCCGCTAATCGGGGGACCTATTTTGGGTACAGATCACATGCAGAATGTACTTGATGAGTGGTAAATGATGACGGTTTAAGCAAGTGTACATAGTGAGGATGTAATATATTGGTTTTCATACATGTACAAAAAGTTTTAAGCCAGTGAGATCAAAAATGAGAATGTGTGTTACAATTTTCAGAAAAATGGTAATCATTGCAAAATGTGAAATGTCATATTTTTAGAAGTTTATTTCTAGTTTTTGGTACACTTATACTACACTGTTGTAATAGTTTGGCCATGCAATACTTTAATGATAGGGGATTTATTGAAGGAGTTATATGTATTATAAATTATTTCGATCTGTCGAACAAACAAGATCATATCATTTTACAGCGAGAGCGATAAAAACTGACCCCCTGGGAGTTGATGACTTAAATGAACCTTTTCATAAAGCCAAGATAAAGATGTAGGCCCACACATCTCACTGAGCACAAGAGCTGTCAGCAGCCCATCGGTTAGCCCATTGTTGGCCACATGAGAAGCCACACCAAATATAGTGTGGGCCACAGAAGGGCCACACCACATTTGCATTATATATAAGAGGGCCGGATATCAGATTTGTATCAAGACACTTATCATTAGTCAATTACGAGCACTCCTTAGTGTTGCTTTTACAGTACAAAGATAAAAATGTCCCGGAAATTTGAAAATTGTGTCAGAAATAGTTAGATCCAAACATAAATGTATGCCTGTCTGTGAAGGGTATTAACAAGGCCAAAGTTCAAACAAGACAGTGAACCTAGCAGGTACATTGTAAAAAAAATGTCCTCAAAATAACAGCCTACCACAATACTGTCATCTAGATATTTTTGTAAAAGTACACTGCTTCATTGCAATATGATTACAGCGGTTCACTGTTCGGTTTAACAGGGATCCCTGGTAGATTCAACAGTAACTTTTTACAGGGTACAGATGTGACAGGGGACTAAAATATAGTGGAGTCTGTAGAACAGAGCCAGGATAAATGACACCTATTGGGACCATGAGTACATCTACCTTTCAACACATAATAGTTATAGTGATCATTAGTTAGCTTCAGCTACAGGATCAACACCATTTTTTCTTTGGTACGGCCCATCGGATGATATGCAAGTGAAATTTCTTGCAATTACTTTCTATTACAAACAAAGAGGTGGAAGAGCTTTAGCATTGTCCATCTTTTATATTAATATCTACTTGTCGTGTGAATTCATGCATTTGAGTGGAAACCCATTTGATAGAATTCAGTGATGCAACAATAGTGAATATGTGAGGTGATCCCTCTATAGGACCCTCAGACATTAGGGTACTATGCATGTATTCTGAAATACAATGAAATCTTACTGATGCCGCTTGGAGGGCTCAAGGCTATAGAGCATTGTCTAAACCTCAGATGATAAGGTCAAACAACTTCAATATTAAAATGTGCTCTCTACTGTGAGCGATAGGTGCAGACAGAACAAGGAAAAAGTCTACCATCAAGAAGCTCCGCCCTTGTATGGAGGTGAAATCAAGGGTGGACTTCATCAAAGAGACCTGACCTGAGTTCATCATCATGGCTGCCCATGTCGACCGTGCACACAATCAACACTGCATGGTATGTGAGCTGCAAGCGGGGATGTCGTCGTTGAAGCTTACCATCCAGATGGACTTTGCAGAGAACTGGATGGTATCATACCCCAAGTCCCCACAGAGTACCTACTATGCATAGGAGCCAGTGACCCTGCACCCTGCATTGGTATTGGCATGGTGTTCGTAGAATGCTTTTAGTGATACTGTGAGGTGCCTGGGCTACCCTGATGCTATCTAAAGTGTTAGTAGACCTTTGTGGCTAGTAATTGAGGCCTGTTTAGATGGGCCCAGTTGAGAATCATTCACCTTGTGGTCCTCTCGGTGTCGAGATTGGGTAAAAAAAAAGCAAAATTTAATTTTCTGAGCATCGGCAAAGACCCAAGATGGGTAGATATTGTACATTTATTGGTTTTAATCAGTAGCCCAGGTACACCTATTAGTCTGTATGTAGTGGCATTATGATTGGACAAGTTTAAATGCCTCTATGAGGTCTTCTTCTATGTACTACTGCTTGTTTGCGCGACTGACCGGTATACAAGGTATTTGCATGGTCATGGTAAAATGTTTAAGGTGATAGAGTGAGTTGTGTGATGTTTTCTATTGTTATTTCATCTATTAGTAAACCATTTTTACTATCAAATAAAGCCTAATAGGATGGTATTAGTTGAGGTTTTTTCACTTTTTGGTCCAGTTATCAATGAAAATTTAATTTTCCGAGTATCAGCAAATACCCAAGATGGATAGATATTGTACATTTATTGTAGCCCAGGTGCAGTAGTTACTCTGTATGTAGTGGCATTATGATTCAATAGGTTTAAGTGCCTGTATGAGATCTTCATTTATGTACTACTGCCTGTTTGTGCGACTGACCGCAATCCACAAAAAGTTTTAAGCCAGTGAGATCAAAAATGAGAATGTGTGTTACAATTTTCAGAAAAATGGTAATCATCGCAAAATGTGAAATGTCATATTTTTGGAAGTTTATTTCTAGTTTTTGGTACACTTATACTACACTATTGTAATAGTTTGGCCATGCAATACGTTAATGATAGGGGATTTATTGAAGGAGTTATATGTATTATAAATTATTCCGATCAGTCGAACAAACAAGATCATATCGTTTTACAGTGAGAGTTGTCAATGGACCATTCTGGGTATTATTATTATTTTTCATATTTACTAAATTCTTCGCCATATAAAGCCTAAGCTCTCCCCATGATCCACACTCAATAATCTCCTGTATTCCTCAACAGGAACCAGGATCCTTTAGTCATCACAAACACACTTCCTCCATTAGACTCTGTGACATAAGGTACAAGGATGCAATAACATTCCAACCTTATCTACTCAGTCCAACTGGAGGAAGTGCGATCCACCTGTGGTGCCATATTTGGAATGAGAGGATATTTCACAATCTCCTCTCAATCCTCATTAACATAATCTACCCACAGGTGGCACTCTCTCCTTCTGACATGTGTCACTATTCTATTGAGCCACATGTACAGAACATTTCACAACACTGTGAGCTGCTCAAGCCCTCAGTATATAAGGTAGCTTGAGCAGCTCCCAATCATCTATTCTAAGATCATCTCTCCCAACTTACACCTTACACCTATACCTAGAACCTACGACAGGTTGAGTTATAGGATCGGAGGCAGAGCTTAGATCTTGGCGAGTGTTATCATTGTTACCACCTTTATGAAACACTCATGTCAGCTATGCAATAAAAGGATCAAATGAACTTCCCTGGATTCCGTGTATATTCACTTCACCACATGTAACCGTCTGTTGACACGATGGTGGATGAACCCTCCAAGAATATCCCACTACCAACCTCTCATTAAACATGAGCAATAGTGAGACATCACCTAAGGAGCCAGCTTTAGAACAACACACCTTTACATCACCTGGGCTAGACGCGCCCAACCATTCCACAAGTGATACTACACACTACCTCCAGAGGCAAACTTCATCACCTGCAGCCTTCAAAATGATCCAATTATATCCACCCGACACACCAAGGAACACCACCCCTGGTAGGAGCTATACAGCGCCATGATCTGACGCTTACAGCGACAGCCCCAGGAGTAGCCGCAATGATTAGGATTCAGGGAACGGAACTACAGCACCTATAGTCACCGCCCCCCACCCTACAGGACCCGACCACACGACCGCCCACCACTACTCCAGAAGTTAACTCTCAATTGACTCTCACACCTCCAGGACTCCTGCACTGACGATGAGGAGCACAGCCAGGATACCTCGATTCTGGAGCCTAAAAAGCAAGTCTGGTCAATATGGACAGCAAGGTAAGGCCATTTTTGTTGATACAGAATTGACTAAGAGTGCAGTATCTGTTAACATGGACAACCACTTGTATAGAGCTCTCGTTGATTCTGGCACCTCCCTGTTTTTATTAACCAGAAATGGTTGATAGAATAGCAAGCACACATTTTGAAATATGTTAGGAACCTTAGACTCACAGTGTTACTGGCTGATAAAACCCTTTTCTTCCAAAAACATCCTACAATGTCTATAGTCAGAGTATAGGCATTGCCCCCCCCCCCCCGCCCCCACCCCAGCCCTACACCCCAATCTATTATTCCTAACAAACCCACCCATGGTAACCTTCTTACCACCCTTGAAACAGACATACATAGAACCACCCAGACACTATAGGCAAATTTTCTTCGTGTAATAGATGTTCCCTCTCCATTCCCCATATTATTTCAATGAAGAGTACTCATTAGAACCACCAAATTCACCTTTTTTTATGTTTTATTTTTCCACAAATTCCATTTATCCCCTCCAAAATATCAAACCTTAGTACCACAACTAAGTGGGTGACATTGCCAAAATTTTATTTAATTTTCTGAAGGCTCAGGCAGCCGTAAACTGGATGATCTGGTTGGCATGCCACATAAATTACCCACGGTCACAGCGTACACTCGGTTTGTGTCCCATTAAATTGGGGCATGCATGCGCCGGTTTGTTACAAGCTCAGGGCTCCTCTATACCCTAAGGTATTACCAAATGACCGCCTACTGTAGGAGAGCAGCTCTCTTGCATCCTGATCCGTGTTTATACCTCTGTTTACCATTGGTACTGAATGTTTGGTGAGACACCTAATCAAATAATTCAGCACGGTTCCCTGCTGTGTTATCACAACAGGAACAAGTGCACCCCTGGTAAGCTGACTAATCTCAGCGCCACAGCCATTACTCCCCTCCTAATTATATCCAATATTCAGATCATCCAATGATCACCCGTACCCAGCTGCTAGGTGCCCCCTCAATTTGCATATCACCGGCCAGTTATATGCAAAACAACCAATAGCTAGGCCTCATGCCATATATGGGTGAGACATACCTCATCGGGAGGCATGTAATGAGGAACTAGCCAACCTCATGAAGTGCTTATAAGCCTCACCCTACCCCCATCTTTCCCACTTCCCAAACAATATACCAAACTTACCAAACCCAGTCACCATATGGAGCAAGTATCCGGAGACCACAGGGCCAAATGCCGAGGCTGCCATGCAACCAGCCCAGGTAGGTTTTTGTCGTATGTGTCCATTAGTAGGGTCATCAATCGTTCTAGCATGACAATGATGGATTATGCCATCATGTGACCCAGATACCCATTACATGCCAATGGTAGTGTGCGCCCAGAGTGCTTTGTAAAATGTGATAGTTGAATTCGCAGTCCAGTTCATGCCTTTCTACGACAACCTGACCACTTTAGACCTTACTTATCAACCTTTTGGCAACACCCCACCCACCCCACCCACCCCACACACAACCCATCCTACCTCAGATTACCCATTTATTTAATACTAATTTTTAAGCCTTAAGGCACCAAAGTCATATGGACTGAATCCAGGGTGGACCATCCATAGCCTTCTAGGCCCACATGGCAAATAGGAGCAAGGCCATGGATCTGTTTGGCAAGCTGTTCACTGTTATCAAGCCAAACGCCCCCACCACTGTATTGAACCATCTTAAATCACTAGTCACTAAACCTCTTACAAAAGTCAGGGTAAAAATACATCAATTACTAGCCATAGATTAACCTAACAAGCTAGTCTATTTTAGAAATTATGCCTACCAGTACCCTATTAGCAACACACCCCAAACAACAGACCCCCCAAAATTTTGTATAAAACCTTTCATCTTTCCAACCCAAAATTTCCTAAAAATTCACTGCGCCCCACACCCCACCCTTCTCTCTCACACAAAAACAAGCCCCCCCCCCACTTAACGACCAAAGCCCTATTTCCCCCAATTCAAAATTCGTATGGATCACTATTACAGTAGAGTACATGTGCACTGGCAGAATCAAAACAAACCGTTTTTGTCAGTATACCCGTAACCATAACAACGGGGGAATCACCCACTCTATTTATAGAACAGGTGTCCCCACGCTGTAATAGTGAGTGCCCGGCGAGTTTAGCCACGGCATTGTCCCCCGATCCAGGAGAGCATACCAGATAGAAAGCTCGGGCCCAAACAGCGGCGAAGCAATTCAGGGCTGCTGAAACCCCAAGAAGCCCAGCACCCCAACTATCTATATATGTTTAAACTCAACCTGGCTGAGAGGGCCCCATACATAGTCAATGGTAGGTAAAATTTCGACTCACCATTCCAACATGGCCGGCTCCGGTTCATGATGGAAACCACTGTCCCACCTCACTAACTACCGGCCACCCCAACAATCATATAACTTGGGACCGTCCCAAGGTTATACCCAAATGTCAGTAGCGTTTGGAAGATACCATCACACTTATGTGGGGATGGCAGGTAGCCCTTACACATACGCCGCAAAGACGCTTATGTGGGGATCGCCCCCCCCGCCCCATCTAGCCTACCATTCACCCCTGCCCCCCCCCGCACCCCGAACTGAGCCCCCCAGCCTCCACAATACGCCCAAACCACATCCTTACACAGCCATCATCAAACATAATGAGCTAAAACAATGTCATAGCCAAAGCTAAGCCTAACTAACACAATAGACCAGGCTACACTAATGTTCATCAGTATTGGCACCGGCTGCAGCGTCTGGTCCGCAACTTTCGCGCCATACGCGGCAGCCCGGCGCCATCTTGGTTTCGTTTTAATAACCGAAACCGACGGACGTCACGGCCGTCACCATGACTACCATCGGTCATGTGACACCCGCACGTGGCATCCCGACAACAACAACAACATTAGCACATGTCCCATTTGACTTGTTCAGATCAAACTTACCTTAATAGCCATTAATCATCCCGCCAGGAGGGATGATGATCCACTGGATCTGTGTGATGCTGAAATACAATCCAAGAAACATATTAGACCAAAATGCACCACGTCTCGACCCTCAAAATTATCAAAAATTCAAGTATCACCCTTTTTTAATTCAAAATATACTTACAATCCGCCCGTCATGGTAATGACTATGTGCAACACGGTGCCGTTAGGCAAAACAACGTCTACCTCGTAAACTTCCATAACGCCGATTATGCAACATTATGACATCACAGACGGACGAGTGCCTCTTTATAGCACCCCGGATCAAATTTTTTTTTTTTTTTTGGCGACACAGGAAGGAATTTTTTTTTTCTCTCGCCCCCCCCATTTCGGCCCAAAAATTTTAATTTTCCCTTCAATCAGCATCAACAGAGTTCTTGTCAGGATATTTGAGACAGGTAGGAGTCGACCTGAGCAGGTCATACCTGTATTAATCCCCATAATCTGATTCTCGCCATTATGGTGCAGCGCCAGCTCGCTACTACCACCTGGTGGAATTTAGATAAACTAACCATAGCGTCCCTGGATACAGGACCCGCGCTAAGCCAAATAAATCAATCGAGCTCTGTATTTAGGTTTTGTACGTTGACAAAATGATATTGATCTCACGTCCTTTTTCTGTATTGACCGTGGCCTGTCTGCAACCCATAACAGACAAACTATAGGTCGATGAATTGTCTCCTCTTCCTGTTGTTTCCTCGACAGGCCTACCACCAACACAGCATCGTTTCCTTCAGCGCCAGAAGCCAAACCCAAGGAGAAAGGACCAGTGCCATCAAGTCCAGAAACAACCAACACCAAAACAACATGGCAACTTATAACCCAGTAGCTTCCTCGCCATGGAACTTTTCAGGCCACAAATGCAATATCACCATAAGGAACATCAGAACCTATTTCCCAGCAGCATACACCCAAATTGACACTTCAAGAAACACAAATAGACACTTTTTTAAAACGAATTTTCGTATAACCCTATTTTAAATCCAAATCGCTGAGACACAATTGTGACGTTAATTTATGATTTTTGATGAATTTTATGAGAGACACACCAAAAATACCCTTCTGGCTCGCCTCTCTAGGTGCTATAAAATTCATCACCTTTACCACTGTTTTTCAAGCTCAACTATGACATGTATTTATGAGTTTTAGTCAAATTAGTTATCCATAATCAACAGGTTGTATACATCCCATTTATATGTATATTTTCATGAAAATTACCATGTTTCTAGTCATGTCAGTAACACTGAATACCACCTTGACTTATACCTTATACCCGACTGTGTAGCAGACCCTACACAACTTCAGTTATGAGCCTTGGTAGTGTGGAGTCAAAAACTCATCACCCTTGTGTTGATTGTTGACCCCACAATACCAAGAATCACCAAACTTGGTTGATTTTCATCTGGATATATTTCATTGCGCATTAATGTATAAGACCAACATGTTATCAAATCAGAAAAATTTTCATTTTCCCACGATAAGATACCGGTACATATATATTTTTTTTAAGCATTGTACATATCCCGGCATTTAAAACCTGTATATATACATTAAGTCACTTGATCCACACAAAACTTTATTTTTGTAATTCCATAAAGGAACCCTTTTTTTATACTGCATATAATGTCAAACCCATCAGGTTTTTCACAAAACCCAGTATTTATATCATAATACTCAATGGACTTGGCAAAGCCTCATCTTTTCTACTTATTTTTCTCCCTTTACACTCGTGCAGAGACGAGTAGGAATGTGGGGATTTGTCAATGGACCATTCTGGGTATTATTATTATTTTTCATATTTACTAAATTCTTCGCCATATAAAGCCTAAGCTCTGCCCATGATCCACACTCAATAATCTCCTGTATTCCTCAACAGGAACCAGGATCCTTTAGTCATCACAAACACACTTCCTCCATTAGACTCTGTGACATAAGGTACAAGGATGCAATAACATTCCAACCTTATCTACTCAGTCCAACTGGAGGAAGTGCGATCCACCTGTGGTGCCATATTTGGAATGAGAGGATATTTCACAATCTCCTCTCAATCCTCATTAACATAATCTACCCACAGGTGGCACTCTCTCCTTCTGACATGTGTCACTATTCTATTGAGCCACATGTACAGAACATTTCACAACACTGAGCTGCTCAAGCCCTCAGTATATAAGGTAGCTTGAGCAGCTCCCAATCATCTATTCTAAGATCATCTCTCCCAACTTACACCTTACACCTATACCTAGAACCTATGACAGGTTGAGTTATAGGATCGGAGGCAGAGCTTAGATCTTGGCGAGTGTTATCATTGTTACCACCTTTATGAAACACTCATGTCAGCTATGCAATAAAAGGATCAAATGAACTTCCCTGGATTCCGTGTATATTCACTTCACCACATGTAACCGTCCGTTGACAGAGTGATAAAAACTGACCCCCTGGGAGTTGATGACTTAAGTGAACCTTTTCATAAAGCCAAGATAAAGATGTAGGCCCACACATCTCACTGAGGACAAGAGCTGTCAGCAGCCCATCGGTTAGCCCATTGTTGGCCACATGAGAAGCCACACCAAATATAGTGTGGGCCACAGAAGGGCCACACCACATTTGCATTATATAAGAGGGCCGGCTATCAGATTTGTATCAAGACACTTATCATTAGTCAATTACGAGCACTCCTTTGAGTTGCTTTTACAGTACAAAGACAAACGTCCCGGAAATTTGAAAATTATGTCAGAAGTAGTTAGATCCAAACATAAATGTATGCCTGTCTGTGAAGGGTATTAACAAGGCCAAAGTTTAAAAAAAACAGTGAACCTAGCAGGTACATTGTAAAAAAATGTCCTCAAAATAACAGCCTACCACAATACTGTCATCTAGATATTCTTGTAAAATTACACTGCTTCATTGCAATATGATTACAGCGGTTCACTGTTCGGTTTTAAAGAATTATATTCAAAATGCAGAATAGTCCCACTTACCTATTCCTGGTATTTTGTAAAATCACAAATCAGCATGAGAACTTATCAGTGACTGGAGCAAGCAGATTATGGTCTTCTGAAACAGAAGAATTGGTGAATGAACACTGTATGCTATACTAGATAGTATGTTAGGCAGCATATTGATACAGCTTTTAGAGAATTTCTTTATGTGAGTGTAAATCTATGATAAACCAACTTACTACACTCTTTTACAGCTTGTATAGTACTAGTGTTGAGGATGATATATAAGATTACTTACCAGAAATAAGCAGAGAAGTGAAGACACTCCTCTCTCCAGCAGGTGCAGATTCAAACTGACTGTGTGTAACTGTTATAACTGACCTTTGGTTAGGTGAGGGGCAATTAATGGGTTACATAATACCACTGATAAGACTGAAGGATTAATAAAATGTGTGTTGATTTAACATACTTTTCAGTACCTAAACACTTTTGAGAAAAAAGTGTGTAAGTGTGTTAAAAAAGTGTGTTGATGCTCTCAAAGTGAGTAAACTGCTCAAGGTGGGTTGAATATCCATGTGTGTTACAATCTTGTGTGTTCCTGCAACACACATTATTTATAGTGTAGACGGGAGGGAGGACGTTTGCTGAGTGTTTTGAGGGCTACTCATGCGTTAAGTGCTCTATAAGTTAATTCTTCCCTTCTCTCTCTTTGTCCGGGGGGGGGGAGGGCACAATGCTTCTAATAGGCAAGCATAAATCATACATTCATGGGAACAACTCTTGAATACTGTACAGGGGTCAACTGCACCCTGTGCTCTTTTGTTAGCCCATATGGGGACAGGGAAGGATGGTATAGGCACTCTTGTGAAGAAGAGTGACTTCACAGCTATTCCTTTATTTTGGGACTCTTACCTCTGTGCCCAGTCAGTTCTTCTTGGAATAGTGTAGGAGGGCTGAGGCTAACATCGATGTGATCTTAGTGCTGGCTAGGAAATGTAAATGCAGTCTAATCTTAAGATCGCTTAATAGGATATGGTAGAATAGTTTCTAATATCGCTGGGGTTGTGATCCCAGGATGTTTTGAATTAACCTCCTGACGTTACACCATTCACTATATGATAGCTAGATTCTGTGCAGGGAATTAGGTCTTCACACCGTTTAATTTACCGAAAAGAATTTGATAGAATCAGTTTAATTGTTTCCCGTTTGGTGATAATCTAATCTAATTTCTTAAAAGTTAATCAGCAGAGCTGACATATTTTTATACGTAATCCATGACATGAACAGCCAAAAATGACATATTGTGTTCTGGGAATTTTCATCAGGTCTCGGACCCTAGAAACATTTGAGAAAAGGTATTGAATAGCATAATTCATTCACCATACCTGCATCGTGCCAATCCCTCATGGGCTATGATCAAAAAGTAGGCTGGGTTTTAGATCGGCAGTTTGCCGGTTCAGATCATCTTACCGATAGCTCCATTTGTGTTCCCTGTATGTTTAGTATGGTCTATTAATATAACCCTGGGGGGTCTTGCCAAAAGATACCAAGCACTAAACTGTGTAAATATTTTGAGAGTTTCACAGTATTGACAAATATCTTTACAGTAGAATGCATGGAACTAACACTTTTGGAGTTGTAAGCAATATGCATGTTTATCTAAATGAGTTTATGAGATTTTCTTAAGCAATTAAAAAATGTGCCGTTTTATTGTTGGTTCCAGTTTCCTTTTTAGAAGGTCCCTCCTGATAAGCTACTCACCAGGTATAAATTACGATGATCAATAGACTTCATCAGTCTTTAAAAGGGTTGAATATGGCATTGGTTCACAAAGGGCATACTGCCAGGTGAAATGTGAAATCCTTTGACGTGATTAATCCATCACTGAACTATTGGCAGACACCCACCGGTACTTTTGTAATGCAGCAGAAGCTCTGAGGAATGCATCCCACCACTCATTTTCAGTTTGAAATCATTCACTCAAAAATAACTTTTGAATCAGCCCCAAAACAACCCCATAACATTACAGTGAATTTCTACATTTGTGATGGAGTGAAGCAGCTTAATTTCCACAATGAAGCCCCAAATGAAAGTACTGTTAACCACTATGTTATTCGGGACGTCTATGAAAACATAGCATTGGTGATTGCTTTTTCCAAAATTTATTTTGAGAGTATTATTTTACAGTGTAGATCATAAGAGTCAAAGCAGCTCATCCCCAAAACCTTTTCGATAGCTCCTCCACCAGCAATGATGGCTGTATCATAACCAAAATGGATGCCATTAAGGCTTAATTAATCATTTTGATGTCCCTGCTACATCCAGGTGCTGTTTTATAAGCATTTGAGAACCAATAGGTTTGCATATCAGATGTACATAGGATGTGCCAACTGCCATTATACCAAGAGCATATGCATGACACAGGGAATCCAGTTGGAACCCTGCTGTATACATAGCATTCTGAAGCTTAATCTGATGACCACCAAATATTAAGAATATAGACTCATATATAGGAACTACAGGTTCTGATAGTAGTGATTATAACAGAATTGTTTGACTGTATTATGGGACATTTTTCCACGATTTCTGGGATTCTGAGTGCTTTTCCTGGATATTCCCATGCACATACCCGTCAATATTGCACACAATGATGCCTGCATCATGACTTTTGTAAGGTTGCGGTTATCTAAGGATAACAGGCATCCGGTGCGATTATTCATGGATAACCTGCACACCTTACATGTCCTTACGAAATTTTCATAGCAAGGGCAGGGATCGAACCTGCAGTCTCAAATCCCAAGTCCAACTCCCTATGCAGTGTGCCACATGGACTGACGAGGTGGCTGGCTAGAACCAGGTCTTGAATGCGTCCCGCTACCATAACCGCGGAACGCATTCAAACAAACCCAAGCCGAGACGGGTGCTGAGGTGTGATACGCTGTGGTCTAGTGGTTAGCGCATTGCGCTCAGCCGTTAGAGGTAGGCGGGACGAGTCCTGGTCCGGGCGCATCAATTTTTCGCTGTGTACCCGCTGCCATAACCGCAAAACACATTCAAAGCAATCCAAGCCGAGACGGGCGCTGTAGCTGTCCGCTGCCGGGCAACGAGGTGTGTGTACCGATTGTAAACAAACACGGTCCGGGCGCATCTTTTTTTCCCCGTGTGTGCTGTAGCTGTCTGCTGCCGGGCCACGAGGTGTGTGTACCGATAGTGTACAAACCAAACTTGCATACCATATTTCCTTGTTTATAAGCCCAGGCTTGTATTAGTACTGCCTACCACATAAACCTCCTTACTAAGTGGCAAATTGACCAGGCCTTAACACGAGGATATACGGTACTGCAGGATGTGTTCAAACCAAACCAACAACTGCCAGGTGCCGAGGTGTATGTACTGATTGTGTACACACACTATGGCTGGCTTCAATCCCGGGGAAGGGGAACAATTTTTGTTTTCAACTTGAATTTATTGATATTCTATTGATTATCTATTGGTATCGTGGAATAAAATAAGTAGTCAATGGATATTTCATGACACTCGTCTTGAATTATCCATTGATTACGTGTTCATTAGGTCATTTTTCTTTTAATTTAGGGATGGAAAGCCCACATATTTGGTATCATGCTATGTCTTTAAAGATATCTCTAACAACATTATGGCTACAGATCAGCAAAGCAAACAAGAATTTGGCAATGATTTGAAATATGAAATAGTTTGTAGAGAATATATAGAGTAGAAGTAATGAAAACTGTCTTACTTCAATTGAAGACGGTTGATTTCTGATCCCTAATCACAGGATGTGTTTACCAAAGGAAACCTTTTTTATTCTAGCTCCTAAGGGTGAAGTTAGATAGTATTGACTTCGCACTGCCTCCATTGATTTCAACATTAATATGTTTCATTGCTAAAAGCAGAAATAGGATAACAATGGATGAGCAAACAGCCAAACTTCTCATACTGATTAGCCTATACATGCACTGCTCACAGTAAATGAATCAGGAAGCTTGCAGTTATCTGGTACATTCATCCATGCTGTCTGCACTATGGAGTTATTATGCTCCTGGATGATGATGAACCTAAATTAAGGGAAGAGCAATTGTGTACCAATGCAGTGCTGTGTAGGAGTCTTACACAATAAACTCTATAAGCACCGGTCTTGTACAAGACCTGCAGGTAGAGGGGGATTGAAATTCATAAGTGCCCAAGCAGTAAAAAAGGCCACTAGGGTAAGTCTCACAAGTGTGACAAAGTGGCATTGGAATAAGGTTTTATAGATCTGTCTTGGTAAAACCTAATGCATATAGATGTAGACCATGGCACTGTTCACTCATATAGAAAAAAAAACCATTATTGATCACCTGCTGACCACACCCCCACCTGGTGGGCAGCTACAGAACCTTTTAGCATGAATTGCCGAAGTGTTGACCAGGAATGTCACATTACCATCATCCTTCCGGAGACACCAACCTTTTTTCATGTTTTAATCTGGTAGTCAAAAAGTGACCTCCGGAACAAACAGCTTTTAGGTCCATTAAAGGTTATGTTTGCCCTGCTGGAGTGACGTTAAAATGCAGGAGAAACTGTAGGGGTTATGTTTGTGGTTCACAGCAGACAATATAGGTTGGCTCTTTCTTTTTAGTTCTATGTAGCTTGGCATTTCCTCCTTTATATTCATTGTGAAAAACATTAGATATCAGTTAAGTAGAGGCATATATGTGCCTCACAGAAAAAGAAAAGAGAATACACCATAGAACTGGCTCGGCAAGCCAGGTACCTGGATGGCTTTCAAGTATCACTGGCATCTTTCACATGAGGGAGGCCATGTGAAAGAGCTGTACCATCATTGCTATAGCTATTTTAGCCTTTCACATGAGGTTGCTCAGTGAAAAAAATATCTAAGATACTGAATTGATGACCTTCACTGAGATCATCTCTGTGAAAGAAACAGTCCTTCACAGGACCTCATCTCTTGTGAAGAGATGTGAATGGGCTGGATATTACCCTACACTGTGATGTGTGTGGGTCTGTATTGATATCAATGTGTTAACACATATACAATGACTCAACCAGGTCAGATATCACAGCAGACAGTATCCATTGACTATCAATCAAGGATGTTTACTTATTTTCTTCATAGGGAGTACCATTAGTCTGAGGATGAACACAATACCTGTTCTTGGACACTGAAATTGATAAAATCTATATTCCAATAGTTTAGTATTAATGGGCAGAATTCTTATAAAATCCCCTTAAAAAGTAGCAAATATAAAATCCATAGTCGAGAATGAGAGTAAAATTGTGTAGAAAGTACTATGAGAAACCAATAACAATATGTAAACAGCTTGATTAATTTTCTGGCCTCAACTATCAGACTGTTCGACTGGCATTTCAACATAGCATGACTGGTACAGAAGCAATCTGTCAGCAACACTTAATACAACTAGTAAACATTATTGAACAAGTAACCAATGGATAATTCATGACGAGTGTGTGTTAGTGAAGGATAATGACACGAGGCCGTAGAATCGATCCGTGGACCTCTCACGGCTGAGCGCAACATGCTATCCGCTAGACCACCGCGTCTCCTCCTCCTGCGCCCGGCAGTGGACAGCGACAGCGCACATGGCGAAAAAAGATGCGTCTCGCTGTTATGTTTTTGTATAATACACCCCTTCGCCCAGCAGCGGACAGCGACAGCGCACACAGCTTTGTATCATAGCAAGACCTGGTTCGAACCAAGCGTTTCTCGTGGCGCAGTGCATAGGGAGTTGGATTTGGGATGTGAGACTGCAGGTTCGATCCCTACCTTGGCCTGGAGTATTTCGTGGGTTTTAACATGTAACATATGACATGGAAGGACATGTAAGGTGTGCTAGTTATCCATGGATAATGGCACTGGGTGCCTGTTATCCATGGATAACCGCACACCTTACAAAATTGATGTTACAGCCTACAGGGTGTGCAATATCGACAGATATGTGGATGGGAATAGCCACCAAAAAGCACTGTGTAACCCAGAAATCGTGGTATAAACTTTCACACTATACTGTGGGTTTTGTTGCATATCAAAGTAAGGTAAACTTTATGATTTGTGTAGGAGGGAACCCTACTATCATTGTGGAATTTCCAATTCAATAACTAGATCGGTTATTAGATTCCTTTTTATCTAATTGTAAATTATTCATTGCAAGCCGTATGCATACCACTTTCCTGAATCAAATAATCTAATTCATGTTTGTGAAAATGGGATGACTACTTATTTTATCCATAATCTCATCACCTGTTGATTGCATCCTAGGCCACTTTTATTCTACGGCAGAACAGCTGCTTTAGGTTTTTTTTCTTTTTAAATATCCTAGACTTTAAAAATCTCCATCCGTCCAAAGGGAAAATGCAGGATGATTCTAGCCTACAGATATTGCCACTTGCAATAGGATGATGCACTATCTCAGACAATGTGAGAGGTTTTCCTCTGTATTTACTTGTCTGTGGTTTTTCGGAAAGTACCTTTAAGTTCTGCTGTAAATAATGATAAGATGTTGGGGTGAGGTGTAAGCTACACTATCTGATGTGGATTCTGGACTAGGTAGGGAAAACCTAATACTATTGATGCTCTTATCAGGTCTGGTCAACTACTCTGAAAATACGTTATTGTAGCCTGGCAGAACAATGTACTATCATACACCTGAGTTCATAGTGAGGATGGGATGGGTAATTCTCTTGTAGCTGCTATACTTCCTGTATTAGCTATTACTTTAACACACAAAACAATTCCCAGTGATTCCCGTTTTATCACCAACATATGATGACATATTTGTCTTTTAATATATACAATATGCAACAATATTTACGAGCTTTGTGTGGATATTGATGCTGATTAAGAGCATGTATAAGGATGCTGTCCACGGATACTTGCCCACAGAAAAATTGATTTGAGACAATTCATCTTCATTTGAGAGAGGAAATAAGAGTTTGGCTTACAAAATCATATCAAGTGTCTGTTCATGGGAATCATTCTGACCCAAAATGGTTTCACCGAAGAGTGTTTTGGAGCAGCTGGGTTTTAGATTGGCAGTTTACCGGTTCAGATCATCTTGCTGATGGCTCCATCTGTGTACTCCCCAAGTTGTCTGGGACATATATGATACTGTTAGTTTGCTGTCCCTGCTTCACCCTGGTGGTCTATTATAAGTATTTGAGAACCTATATGTTTGCATATCGGATATCCATAGGATGGGCCAACTGTCATTACCAAGAGCCTAAGTATGACACAGGGAATACAGGAGGAATCCTTCTATATAGCATTCTGAGGATTAGTCTGAAACTCAGAACATAAAGTCTATAGGTACTACAGGTGCTATGATAGAAAAGTGATATTGACAGCATTTTACAAATGGTTTGGTGACTGATGTCTTTTGGGGATAAGAGTGAAGGTTTTGGGTGTCATGGTACACCGTGACTTTGATAAATCTTCACAGAATATAACGTAACATCCTCGCGTATAAGCTGCATCTTATATTTTAGGATAAGCTCCTGGTGCACCTTATAGAATGAAACAAAGTTGAGACTTACATCTTCCTAATGCCCTCCATAAATCTGAAAGGGGTTAAGAGCATTAGGGTACATCTTAGCTGATCATCGGTTTTTGAATCTCAAAAATACATTGAGCAAAACAAAGGTTGCTTCACTCTAAATTCCCCTAAAAGATTCATGAAGTGTTTATGCGTCTTATACATGGTATGCATTTTAAAAGTGGGGTATTTTGGTGTATAATGTCATTATGAATACTGCTATAGACAAGCAAATTAAGCCTATATGATACAGTTCATAAGAAAAAAGGAGGCAATTGAAACTGTCTTAGTTCATTTGAAAAGGTCTGGTTTGTGAGCCCTGTTCATTGGATGTGCTTATCTGTGCTCTGTCTATTGATTTGAGCATCGATATGTGATACTTCATTGCTAGAAGCAGGAATAGGCTAACAATAGCCCAGCAAACAGCCAAGCTTCTCATATTGATTAGCCTATACATGGACTACTCACAGTAAAAGCATCAAGAAGCTCACAGCTGTCTTGTGCATTCACCCTCGATGTCGGCCCTATGTTCTGGGATGATGTTGATGACGCTGATTATGAACCCCAATTAAGGGAGGAGCCATTGTGCACCAATGCAGTGCTGTTTAGGATCTTACACACTAAAACAATATATGATAAGCACCTTGAATAAGGCACTGTTCACTCATATAGAAAAGCCTATTGATCACCCACTGACCACACTCCCACGGTGCTGGTGGGCCGCGAGTCTTTTAGTGTGTGCTGCCACAGTGTTGACCAGGAAGGTCACATTGCCAACAGTCTTCCAGAGAATACTGTAGGGTCATGTCTGTGGTTCCCTTCAGACAATATGGGCTGCCTGTTTTATTTATGTTCTATAGGTTGTCATTTGTTCATTGCTCAACTCCAAGTCCATTGACTAAATTTTACAATTCAAAGTCCTGATACACTGATACAGTGCTGGCATTCTAAAATACTCTGCGTCACCTGTAGAATCATCTAAGATGGTAAGATGATGATTATAGTAATCCAGGCTCCCTCCCCAGATTAACTTATTCTTATGCAGCGTTTACATTTATTCCATCATCAGTCACTGGATCAGGCATTAAACCACAATATAAGAGCTTCTTTTAGCACCTTTAGAGGGTGGCAGAAAAGAAGATTTGTAAACTCATCTTCTGGGCCCTGTTTTTCCTTATGTTAAAATGTATTAAAATGATACAAAATAATATCAGATATGGACAATACATACGGACACATACAGACCTGCGTATGTTACATACGGACGTCCGTATGTAACATACGGACCTGAATATATATAATGGCACGCAATTTCTTTTTTTATAGATATTAGTTTTTATCAACAGTCCATAGGTCCATATTTTATGGATATGATTATCAACAAACTGGCCAACAATACCCTGAGTTACATGTACTGTGAGTCATACACTCTATTCATTTTATGTTGCTACATATCTAGTAGTGGTGAGGATACTGACTGCCCCCTGCCTGCATCTCTACCCAACCTCCTTATTTCACCATCCTGATCCATCTCCGAAGACACATCTCACTGTAAGGGTGCAGACAGTCTATGGCAGGATACTCAGTGAGCCCCAAAACTGATATCATGATACAACCTCTACATATGGTCAATTGCACTGAGTTGGGGTCACACAGGGCTCACTAAGCGGTAAAAATTAAACTGCTTAGATTGTTTTGAAATTATGTGTCCAGAATACTGGTGAACTGAGGCACCTACCCTGAAAATTGGGAACACTATTATCAAAGATTGCCAATTTTAGAGTCAATTCCATTATTTAGCATTAGTTCCTATTGGATTCTGGTCCAAATAGGCTCATTTTTGGGGAGTTATTTTTCAACCATCAAGTGAACACATTCATAAGTTTTGCATGATGCTGGGTATTGTCCTTTTATAATGGTAATCTGTCATAACAACAAAACTTCTTAATTCATGATATTTTTTTCAGGCATAATACATAATGTGGCACGTATGGTTCCATGTGGCACGTACGGTTCCTGGCATGGAAAAACTGCCATAGATTTCCATTTAGTTGTATAATGGGACTGTAATATTTACATGTAGATAGGTGCATAAGTGGTTAATCTTTATGACAATGCATCTCTAGGAAATCCCATAACTATGCACTGGAGGAATCACTTTATGTGGCGTGTATGGTTCCTCTAAAACTACACCAAATCACATTGCAATTTCAAATATGGCAATACTGAGGTATAATGTTAATGAATCTAAAATTCTTTACCTAATGACTGATAGTTGACAACTAAGGCTTTCTAATTATATTTTTGCATTTGATAAATATGATTTATTTCTCTCCACTATCATGCATTAATGAATGAGGCAGGTATGGTTCCACTTTACCTACACCACAAGGTTTTTTTTAGCAATAGCTCCAGGCAGATAAGAGGAATAGTTCTTGAATTGATTGTATATAATGCTAAATATTGGGGGCTAGTGGAAATATAAAAAAATTATATATTTCCAATGCATTTTCTCTTTACTTTGTCCCATACCAGTGGAGCACTATGAGAAAACATTTGAAATACCACATAAAAAGCTTATATTTTGTAGTCAGCTGATTTAAATATTAATGATACATAGGCAAAACCATAGTATCCAAGCAAGATCCTGACCTTACCCGCCTAATGGAAATGAGAAATATCCAAAACGTTCAATCTTTAGTTACATTTACCTCCTTCCCATGCTGAAAAATGGGTTTGTCCCCAGCTCAGTGCAATTGACCATTTGCCAAATTGCATGTGTCTATAGAAGATTGGGGTCAGCTTGGGGAGGGAATTTCTTAATTTGTAACATGACCGCCATCTGGCTCATCACATGCGCTGAGATACCATTGTTTGACATCTGGATACCCTAACAGAGCTCACCTTCACTCCCCCTTCCACCTCCACTTACATGCCAGCTCGAGATGGCAGCTAAAATGACAGTTATTTCCATAAGGAAATAGCCACAGGGCAGGCTAGCAGGTGATGGTGGATTGGTATTGGCTGTACCATAGCTAAAATGAGAAGTATCAATTGGAAAAGAAACTATTTTTAGCCTTCTTTTTTATTTTTAGTTTTGCTTAACCTTTTAAAATTTTCTCAGTCATCCCATTTCCATATTTGACATTTTGTGTGCTATCCCTATGCCAGAACAAGTGGTGATTTAAATTCTACCCTTCATGTGTATTGAAAGTCACATATTGGTTGACATGTATACAGTATTCTGCTGAGAAAAAAAAAGATTTCACATCAGTACCCATTTTACACATACATGTATGTATCATGGGTGTTTCAAAATTTGAATCATAATATGATTCAAATTTTGAAACACCCATGACACATACTACAGAACATAGAAAGAGAAAATCATGAATGATTTTATTGAATGATGATCCTTGTTCACATTCACCTGAATATCTATTCATAGTGTGCAGTATCAGGTACTTACTTATAACATATTTGGGTTGGTACTTTCAGGATCGAATTTTCAGAGTACTATTGTAACTGAACACCCTGATATTTGAATAGGGTAAAGTGACCATGAGTCCCCTGTGAAAGCTAAAACATTTTTCAGGGTATCTGCTATAGAAGGCCAACTTTAAGGGGATACTTGATGTTGGATATGAAAAATATCTTGAAGTCTTAGGCTTTCAAGCCAAAATAATCACAACTTCCATAATAAAAGTCTAATAGGCTATACATGCCTTCATTCTTGGGTGGATGTGACTTTACATCATCAGTAGCATGAGTCAACCACAAGTACCTTGAGTTGGCCATATCACACTGTGAATCAAATGCCTACACCGAAATGTCCAATTCTGTACCAACTACAAAGAAATATATATTCATTTTGTGTTCACTGACACTTGACAGTGTGTGAATGTAATGCAGTCACCATCTTAACTGGAATTCAACTGTCTTACTTGACCAATGGGACAACATTTCAGATTTATTATTTTTTACTGCTGATTTGTTCTTCCAAGGTGGTTGGCAGGTTGTCGGAAACCTACCTCCCACTGTAAGAATTCTGCCCCATAACCCAAATTATGGTCGAAAATCATAGAAGGTTTGCATATGACGAATTTGGAGGTATTCCAGCCCCTACTCTTCGAATTTTAGTTTCCCCCTCTATTTCTTTGGCTCAAAGTGTCAGGCTGGATGAGATCTTTATTTTACATATGGGTTTTGATGGTCCCATATGCATATTTTGGGCTCCAGGGGGATAAAATGTGCCCAAAATGACCAGAATTGTCTGGGCGAAATTGTGTCTGGGAGAATGACATTTGAGTTACAAGCCAGGGCTTAATTTCCTACAGAAACAATCTTCATACCTCCTTGAAAATCGTAGGTCCAGACTATTCTGACCTGTAGATTAAGAAAATCACATTATGATTTATGTCAGATGTGTCCTTGCTATTGTAAAAGAGGCATACTTATAAGAATTCTTTTTCTGGGCACATGTCTGGACGAATGACACGTAAGGCCCCATATGCACACTTTCTATGATTTGTGACCTTATAGACAACAAAAGAGAGAGCTGGGGCTGGATTACCAACAATGTTTAAGTAGCAAGTTTTACATCTCCCCTCTCCTACCAAGGTAAATGGGTTGAAATCCATTCAATTGGCCGACTCAAGGTAAATGAACCCTTCAGACAGCACTCATTTTGTAATCTACTCCAGTGGGTATTGAAGTTTGAAGTTTGAAGGTTCATTAGTGGTTGTTACAGAATGCCAGCTGACTACAGGTGTGTGACTAATTCATTGACCATGTGACTGACAGCTGAGATGACCAGAGGCCAGATCACACTGGCATTGATCCCTACCCTATGGGTGTGGTGTCACAACAGCATATTTTCCATTCCCCAGGCGGGATCTGAAATTGATTTCCTGTTACATGACTCATCTTTTGGCAAAGAGAAATTGTTTATTATAAGAAAACATTTCATCCATTTTTTCAAGATTTTTTAAGACTTTTTAGGAGCTAATGCTGGACTATCCAGCCAGCTACTCCTACCCACAAAAGGAATTCACTATCACATTAATTAGAGAGGAAAGTTATAGTAGGGGTCCTAACATGACCATGGTAGAACTAAGGTTATCCTTAATGTAATTTACATCAACAGTATTATCTTTCTCTATCCTTGATATCCCTCCTTTTGATGGTAAAACATTTCTGCCTAATAGTTATCAAAATGAACAACTTTGATAACACATGGCCTTGTATCATGGAAAATATTTCATGATGCTACATCCCAGAAAGGTATCTCTCTCAACATTTTATAGACAAGCAGTAGAGAGGTTTGTACCCATTTTTGATGGGTTGACATGACATGAGGCATTGCTGCTTTATGGGACAAACTGAATTACAGGCAGCATCAATTCAATCCCCACTGTCTCCATACAGCACTGCATGTTTACCAGAATCATATTCTGGTAGCCTTAGGTGTAATGACATTAATATGTGAAGCACAATGACAAGGATAACTGGTACACTTTAAGAAGTACCCTCAAATTAACGGCACTGTCAATCAATGTGTGGACAAAGTTTTCACAGTTGTCCTACAGTAACCTGTGGTTTACTGTACTGACCCCAGGGGCTTCTTTGTAAAAAGTGCAATGCTTCACTGCATTGTATTCATTGCATTTATAGTGGTTTACTGTTCAATTCCTTACTAGAATGCATGTTAGATTAAACAGTTATCTTCTAGAGTGTATTGAGGCAATTTCATTTTCTTGTTATTGACATTGCTGCTGTGATCAGTGATGTAAGGCATGATTCATGATTCCTCATTTAACACACGTCTCACAGGGTCCTAGGAATAACATGAAGAGCTAAATGAAGGATTGCTATTTTTATGCTAATATTTTGACAGGTGTGTAAGGAAGTGCCATGAGCACAATCCCTCTCCCTTTTTAAAAGTGATAACAGAAACATCTTACACCACATTTTAATCTACAATGTAGACCATGTATAACCCCCTGACATTCTCATTTTCAGTCCTTCTTCCCTCCCTCAGGACTCCTGATACCCACCCTTACATATCCCACCCCTTCCTCATATCCCAGTTCTGCCCATGGCCAGTTGCCATCTATGATACCATTCCAAACTCAGACCCAGTAGATACTGTGGTTTTCAATCAGTGTAGGTCATGACCTCAGGATAGTCTGGGGCAGCTTAACTAAGGACAGCACCTGGTGTCATGCCAATTTTCTAAATACCACTGACTCTCACAAGGTGTCTGATTTACATCCTGGTTTCACTCAGTAGTCAATTACAAGAGACAAGATATGACCAGGAAGGCAATTCAAATATTTGACAGGCATTTCTGATTTTCACTAGACTGGTGTGAATTTAGTAGCAAGTATAGTGAAAGTACATACATCATTCCATTTAAAACTTAAATTTATACATCATGTCCCTTTGTAGTCATGAAGCTTTATACAGTGCTGATGAATTAGAGGTATTAACCCAACTGAACTCTTGGACTTATTTCCATTTCAAAGGTAGGTACAATTACTGCTTTTTGGTGCTGCACTGGCTGCTATGTGTAGAAATGTGATGAGTCCCCTACTGTAGACCCTCAGTAGTAGTCCCCGATTTTGGAACCCAATTTTTGTCACAGTGCAATAGAAATGGGGCTATTTTAAGACTGAGAATAGTTAGGGATCCACTGTTACTACTTTATTACCAATTTCTCTTGGACATGTGTTTGTTTGCAGAAAATATTTCAGCATTGTTTAAGTGGCGTGCAGAAACATGAAACTGATTTGATATGTTTAACAGCTCTCAGACGTACACACATACACCACCATTCACAGCAGACTCTAGGCAGTGGATCTACAGCTTATGGGGGGATTCACAAAATCCCAAATAACCTATGCTGGAGTTCGGTGTTGAATTTCCAATTTCTGACTAAATATGTTTGTGAGACTTGTATTTGAAAAGGGTGGAGTTGAGAAGGATAGTCTGTTTGTAGGGTCTAAATATCACAAAGTTCTGTAGCTGTAGGCCACTTCCAAGAATTTCCTAAATCAGATACATATATGTACATGACAGTGTTTTGTCATGACCTTGACCGTAACATAGGTCACACAGCTCAAGAGAGTTGGCCTTTTTTGATTGGTTGGATCTTTTCCCCATAGAAAAAAAATATGTATACAGTCTGAGATTTAACAAAAAGGTATAAGGGTGTATGAGACTATAGTTGGTCCCACTCATACCATCCATCTGTCCTCCAAATCACACTTTCCCCATATATAGTGCACCACAATATCTCAGCTTTTAGACAGGAAAGAATAAAGTTGAAAAAAATTCCTTAGTATTCCATTTTACTATAAAAATAGTTCACATTGGGAGTGTGCCTTTTTTTATCCTTTCCCTACTAAAAACCCATTTCATAGCACGGTATCAGAGTGAATAAATGTAAATTTATGCTACATTAGATTCCTAAATTATCAATATTAATGGTTGAGGCATTTAAACATTTCAAGCCACATGACCACTGGTTCAAGCATTTCTAGCTATCAGAGATTTCACACCAGCTGAATTGATACTCATGTTTGCCATAACAAAACTCATGTTTTCAGAGCTCATCTAAAATTTCAACCATCAGAAATCAGGCAATCTAATGTTTAAATTGTTCTCAACAGTTTGAAAGATAAGAACTAAAACCTGATGGGTAATTCCTGCAACACTGACCAATTTGAAAGTTCATACTTGTAAATTAAACAGGTAAACTATTGTTTGTATTCAGTGGTGAGGTTGTCAAACATGCCTTCAAATACACCACTTGAGCCCGCTTCAGAGCATCAGTGCTAACATGCCTCAATGAGATCTGTCTTAGGATTGGAATACTAGTATATGAAGTAGACTATGGAGTCAGTAACCAACCCTAGGAAAACAGGACCGATCTATTATTATTTTTTTTAGCAGAACAATTGTTTTAGGCTGTAAATTCTTTAATACTGGTCAAACATGTAATGAATGTCTTCACCTTGCTCATATTTGACATTTACTAAGCGAATGTTGACAATCAGCAAACGCTCCAAGTTGTACATTTTTTGCTTGTGACCCAGAAAATTCTTTCAGTTGAACTCACCCTGTGGTTTTTCGGTTCTGCGCCTGGACCTTGATCTTGAAACTGATGAAGAGCTTGTGGAGCTTGCATTCAACCTAGATCTTGACCGATTGCGATGGCTTGGCTTTCTCGATCAGCAGTTTTCTCACCGGAGGCACCATTTGTAGAGGGAGACAGATCGTTCAACTTCGTCAGGATTGATTCCAGGGTTGTCTCAATCATCTCTCTACGGGATTTCATCTTAGCTATATCAACAATAGGCATTTGGTCAGTGGGAAGCCCTGTAGTGATGGGCAAAGGAGACACTTGCCCCTGTTTGACCTCCTGCAACCACTCAGGGATCCTGTGTCAGACTCAGGCGTCTTTTCACGACCCATTTTGGTCAAACTTTTGACGACTAACATTGCCAGGTTGTAAAGATGCTATTTTCCAGATAGATTACCCACAATAAACCTTGGCACGCCTAAAAATTAACAAATTGTGCCAACCCCCAGCACAGGGGTGTTGTGCGCTATGTGAGTTCTTGAGTCTGACTGACGAGATGTTTGAAATTGTCGCGTTATATAGTGGGAGGTAACATTACCATGGTTACTGGAATGTAGTAATGTATCATTGCGTGCTGCAAGTAGTCCCTGCGCGGTGAAGCACTCGCTGTAGTTAATTATATACATATATTACAAGAGTGTTTATAGTTCCATACTTTATATTCAAATAAGCATTGGCAATTTATTATTGGGAGCAATTCATAAAAACTGGTTATGTTTTCATGGTCAAGTCATACAATAAAAAAGATTTAGGAAGCAAGATAACCATGGTTCGACATGATTTGTATTTCTCTGTTTTATATTCCTGTATGAAACCCTTCAAATGATGTAGAGACATCTACCTGATGCAAGCTCTTTGGAACAGCTTTGGATTCTGACAAAATATAAATTTTTGTATTGTTAGTTTTTATGAGTGACCCAGATTAGCTTCGAGACCACTGTAGAACCATAGACCATAGTCACTTATCTATGGTAGAAGCCAAATTACAGAAAAAAACATTTATGCGCTTACATTCCCAGCCAACAAATTGGAGTGTGACGTTAGGTAAAAGACTATTTCTGATGATGAATATTCCAAGGGAATTATTTAGTGGTCTGCTATTCAGAGGTATTAACCTTTGGCATAGGAGTCAATGGAGTCAGACTGAGTTTGTAATTGTGCCATCAAGATAGGTACATGACCGATTATGGTTGTATTACTCCTTGAGAGAGTTCAAGCAAGTTTTGATAGTCAATTCTACATAATAAACTGCCATGAAGTGTCTGTAAAAAGAGCTAAACTCAGTACAACATTAACAATACATCAGTTTACTATTTACATTAGTAACCTAAAGCATTGATTCCACAGGCATAAATCGTTCGGATATGCACTAATCCAACAGATTTTTTCTATACTTTTAATATTATCATAAATCGTCGGATTAGGATTGTTCCAACCAATTGTACGCCTGTGGAACCAGCACTTTAGATATGTATGAAACAACGGTGTACTTTCAATTAAGGGGGGGGGGGGCTATCAGCTTAGTGCTTATGGCAGTTCTCAACTCCATTACAAACTGACCAATTTGCTTGATTGTGAACTTGATGATAAACTCCTAAAGCACACATTTTAACAGGACTGGGCAAGAATCGTATATTGCCTTTAGTGAATATATGATTGAGGAACAACCAATCAAAAGGATCCTACTGTTTATTTAGCAAAAAGTGGGATACTACCCTTGGCAGGGTGTAATATCTAACAGAAAAGACTGTAAAATGAAAATAAAATGGGGAAATTGTTTTGCTCTCTCCTTCCTGGTGACTAATTGTTTAGACTATCATTATGTAAATATGAAAATGTGTATAGCTTGACTTTATCATGGAAGATTTATGTTAAGGACAAGGCTTATCTCTTTCATGCATTATGCAGCTGTTCTATCACAGTTATATATAAGCTGATCAAATAATCTTTTCTTCTTAGTATTGGAATAATAATTCACTTACTTTGAGAGAGTAGTTTATATAGGTTAAGGGTTGTCACATTGCAATGTCACAATACATTTAACCATTTAGTGAATGATATACATTTACATTTAGGGACTTTCTGCATTTGCTGACTGATGACTCCATACTGGTCCTAGTCTTTGAAGGTTCCTTACAATTTTGAGTCTGTTTAATTATTCAAAATCAATTCTTTCTTCTTTTGTAGTGTTATCATCTACAATATTCTAATATCATAATCCTTGATGAGATGAATTGGTGATGGACCTATTCCCTATGAATAAGCCTACACCTATAGTTATATAGGACTTCATTATGCTGGTCCATTTCTTGTTTTTTTACATATCTACATAATGTAGTAGTTAAGTCATTTGACAGACATTGAGATGTGTTCATTATTGTACATCAATATCTTGTATCAAAATGATTATTTTGATGGTCACAGCTATCTCTCCACTTATCACCTTATCATACTGTAATATTTATATGAGGTAGCTTGATCCTACCATACACAAGGTGCCTTCCTTTGGGATGGTAAAGTTATATGCTACATTTCTATACCAGGTGGGCAAGTGCAATGTTTCTTAGTCTATATTGGATTATTTCTGGGTCAGCATGGCTCCTCAATACAACACTACAACTAGTAACTATCTCGATACAGCTATAAGCTAAGATGTTTCCTACCCTAACATGCTGTATCCCACTGCAGCACCCAATTTAAATATTCCTAACTCAAATTTTACGACCGTTCCAAGATAATTCCTCATCCAGACACTTGTAAGCCAATGTAAGCCCGGGTTTGATTTTTCAAAAACCAAGTACTTCCTTCCCGGTAGCTAAACTACCTTTACACGGGTTCTTTGATCAATATGCTCCTATAGACAGGACTTAACAAATAAACCCCTTTGATGTCTCTGTTTTCGACCTAGTGGGGACTTACATGGAGGTCCAACCCAGACCCAAAGAACGTGGCTAGCCTCTGCCAACCCATCTACACTCAGGCACACACTTCATGGCTTTGTCACATCATTTTCATGTGATGATATTTTTCTTTATGTTGTCTACTTCATCTAAATCCGAAAAAAAATACACATCTCAAAAATGATCTAAATGAAATTAGAGTCAAGTTCTAAGTCTGGGCTACACTCCTCGTATCCTCTTATTGTGAGGGAATTCTTGGCAATATGGGTGCATACTCTGGGTGGTCAAACTGACAGCCCTAAGGGTCGTGCCTTGTTCTATTCTGTTACATAGTTGCTGACAAATCTGTTGCACGTAAGGCATAAAAGCTACAACAATACAGCTTTTGTTTACTCTGACGCCTAGGAATCTTCCATGTACCTCTGAACGGACTATAATCCATAACCCACTTGGTAAAGTGATTCCTGACAACTCGCTGGGGTTGATCTCACCAGGAGGCCATTGCAAAAAGATTTGGAATTGGTTCTGTAGGAGGTGCTATTCTCAAAATGGAACTCACTCACCTCAAGGAATTGATTCCTTTGTATGTTGCGAAAAGGGAATCGGTCAGAGGAGTGGTATAGGAGTGGTCCAGAGTTGGGGTGTAATTCTCAAGTAGGAACCAATTCTCTGGAGAAGTCGATTCTCATGGCGGGGAATAGCCAAGAATTGGAAGATCAAATAGCTACAGTGAGAATTTAATTCCATTTCTTTTTGCAACAGCCTCCAGTGCAGCTTCAATATTTAGGCACCTTATGCTGCATCTATTCACAGACCCCCTCCACTTAGCCCAGAGTCAGGGTCTGCTCCCTAAGGGGAGGTCATTTTAAGACAAGCACGATGTGATCGTCCCTTCTCACAAGGGACCCCACACCAGAATGACATTTCTATGCTGTCACAGTGAGTTACCTGAAAATGAGAAGAGATGTTGACAAGGGTAGGGCTTGTGAGTATCCTAAAGGGAGATATCACTAAAGTGATGTGATGTGTGTGGGTCTGTGTTGGTGTCAAAGTGTCAACACATGGGAATGACCCAACCAGGTCAGATGTCACAACAGACAACATCCATTTTCTGTCAATCAAGGATGTGTTACCTATTTCCCTTAAATGAACTTGTTAGGGAGTATCATTAGACTGAGGACGAACTCTACATCTCTTCTTCAAACATGGACACTGAAATCTATAAAATCTTTATTTCAATAGTATAGTTCAAATAGGCAGAATTCTTATAACATGTCCTCAAGAAAGTAGCGGGCTTCCCTAGCCCACTTAAAAGGGTCTATTTCTCCTCTTTCCTATCCCCTCGGATGTGTGTGGTGCACATATGCGCGGGCACCCACACATTCCTCTGTGAAATTGTAATGTACTTCTTGCCATGAATATGACCTTAGCTGTCGAAATGGCATTAAACAACCATTACTCACTCACTCACTCAAGAAAGTAGCAAATATAAGATCTATAGTTGAGAACGTGAGTAAAATTGTGTAGAACCGAATAACAGTATGTAAACAGCTGGATTATTTTCTAGCTCTAACTATCAGACTATTCAACTGGCATTTCATTATAGCATGACTGTTCCAGAGGCAATCTTTCAGCAATTCTTATAATGTTCTCTTTTAATACATATGACAAAATGGCTCGGAAGTTGCAAATAAAAAATATTTAGATATTGCCATATTCAAATACAGCTCATCAAGAGCCTTCAATAGGTATATAACACTTGCATATTTGAACCAGGTTGCCCTCTGGAGATCCTCCGGGCATAAATGCAGGTGGATCAATTAAAAATCATTTAAAGTGAGATAATTAACATATTAAACATATAATGATTCATAAATCCCACATAATTCCTATGTAATTCTTTATAACCACAGATTCCATGGCTATGTCTTCTGGGGTTCTTATGCCATGGCTAATACCGACGACACCATAGATTAATTAGTTCTACTTACGCCATATTCAATGGGGGGATGGAATACGATCCCTGTATATTCAGCGGCACCATTTGGAAATTTATACAGACCTTATTAGTTTCCTATTTAGTCATTAGAAGTTTTACGGGAAAAGAATGATTGAACTAGTTTAAGGTATATCTAAGAATTAGTGCTATGTTAAAAAAGGAAATATTGCCCTGCGCAAGGAACATTTAATTTGAACTAAAAGCAGTGGCTAGCTACCATATCATGTGACCTACTTCGTTGAGCAAGGTGTCATGGCAGATCAAAACAAAGCAAGATGACTCGACGCATTGAAAACCAGTAAATATTGTTGAATTCCTTTATTTAAAAGCAATTTAAACCTGTAGGCCATGGCATAAATGCAAATGTCAAATCACAGTGAATAATTTTGCATCGTGTAGCCTTCCTGTATTCAACAAGGCCTTATTGCTTATAAATTTAGTTTAGTAACCAAAGATTCTCAAGGAAATCTACCCATATATGTGAGAAAAACGCCAAAATACCAACCTTGAAAAATCTGATATTTTTGACACTATACCACTTTAAAAAATGCATATCTAGGCTTCTAAATGTGCGACTTCAGTACCACTTTGTGAGAATGGATCACATATGGTAATACAATTTCACACCCTACTATCATTGTAAAATTTCCAATCCAATAACTAGATTACTTATCGAGTTCCTTTTTTATCTAATTCTAAGTTATTCATTGGAAGCAGCATGCATTACAGCACTTTCCACAATCAAATAAACTAATTCATGTTCGTGAAAATATCAGCCATGGGATGGTTACTATTTTTCTGTAAATATCCCAGAGTTTAAACTGCAGAATTAGCTTAAGTTTCTGCACACTCCTGTGAAACCATGGAAAAGTTTGAAAATGCTTATTTTGCAAAGGATAACAGTACCGTAAGTACCGTAAGCCAGTGCTGTTCAATGAGGGATGTCCTTGTATAATAACTCATTGTCAAACGTTTTTCCCCACATTTGCCAGAGATTTGTTATTATATTTAGAGCAATACTTTACTGTGTAGATTTTACGTGACACATCCCACCACTGACTGGTGTATCATGACAAAAAAAAATTGCACTAAGCCTTTAGGCATTCTGTTCCAAAATGGTTTTACAGAAGAGCGTTTGGAGCAGGTGGGTTTTAGATTGGCAGTTTGCCGCTTTAGATCATCTTGCTGATGGCCCCAACTATGTTCTCTTCAAGTTGTCTGAGATGTATCATACTATCAGTTTGCTGCCCCTGCTACCCTAAACTACTCTTTTATAAGCATTTGAAAACCAATAGGTTTGCACATTTATATATATATATATATATATATATATATATATATATATATATAGGATGGGCCAACTGCCACTACCACGTGCATTTAGTATCACACAGGGAATGCAGGAGGAACCCTGCTATGTAGCATTCTCAGGATTAGTCTAAAACTCCGAACATAATAGGTGCTATTAAAGAGGGGTGATATTGACAGCATTGAATAAATGTAATTGGTGTCTGACATTTGTTCACATGGGGATAAGAGCCAAGGTATTGGGGATCGTTAGATCTTTAAAGATCTTCACAGAATATATAGATAGAACTAAACGACCGTGGTGTACGAGGTGGTCGATCCACCACGAGACAACTCCCGAGGGGTGGATAGGCCACCGAGGATACCAGGGGAGTTTAGTTCTATATTTATTTTATGTTTTTAGAGGTTTAAATAAGGAAAAATTATCAAAATCTGGTACCGTAGTTCCCTGTAGAAGTGCCGGTCCGCCATTTTGAATGTTTACATGCACCCAGAACGAGGCTGCAGTAGTGGATCAGCCGCTGTGGTGGATCGAGACACGTTACGCCACTGGGGGTGTGGCGATCGGCTCCGCAATGCTATCTCTACGGGAAGAAGTTATTCACATAAAATAAACCATAATACGCCATGTATAAGGTGAGTTTTGTACATGACTCCTGGTATGTCTTCTAGGATGAGACAAAGTTAAGGTCAACATTTTGTGAATTTAAAAGTGGTTCGGGGCATATAGGGTACCTCTTAGCTACCGATAGGTTTTTGTATTTCGAAAATCCATTGAGTAGAACAAAGGTTACTTCATTTAATATTCCTCTAGAAGATTAATAAAGTCTAGGTGAACCTAATGTGTGGGGTATTATGGTACATATATTTACAATGAATACTACTAGAGGCGAGCAAATCAAGCCTAAATAGGGCAATGGTATGAAATATGATACTGTTCATACAGTATAAAGGTGGCAACTGGCTTGGTTCAAATGAAAAAGTCTGGTTTGTGAGCTCTGCTCATTGGATGTGCATACTTTTATCAAAGAAAGCTGTCTTTATAGTAGCTCCTAGCGGATAACTTAGATAGTAAATGGCTCAGCTCTGCCTCTTTTGATTTAAGCATCAATATGTGATGTTTCATTACTATAAGCATAAATAAGCTAACAATAGCTGAGCAAACAGCCAAGCTTCTCATATCTCATGGTCTTGGATGATGATAAAGATGATGATGATGATGATGATTATGATGATGATGATGAATTAATTAATTAAGGGAGGAGCCAATGCATGCTGTTCAGGAGTCTTAGGCACTAAAACTGTATTAAAATTAACAGTATCGGGATTAACATTCATAAACACCCGGGCACTAAAACAGGCCACTATGGTATGTCTCACAAGTGTGACAGAGTGGATTTGGAATAAGGTTTTATTTTATGTGAATAACTTCTTCCCGTAGAGATAGCATTGCGGGACCGATCGCCACACCCCAAGTGCTGTAACGTGTGCAGATCCACCACAGCGGCCGATCTGGTACCGCAGCCTTGTTCCAGGTGCATGTAAACATTCAAAATGGCAGACCGATGCTCGGACAGTGAACAACGGTAACAGATTTTGTTAATTTTCAGTTAATTAAACACTCTAAAAACATAAGATAAATAGAGAACTAAACTCCCCAGGTGTCCTCGTGGATCATTATTTATCTGTCTTGGTATAGCCTAATGCATATATCTAGACCATAAGTGACCAACGGAACAAACAACTTTTAAATCCATTAAAGGTTATGTTAGCCCTGTTGGAGTCATGTTGGGAAGGAGGAGAAAACTGCAGTGGTCATGGCTGTGGTTCCCTTCAGACAATATGATACAGCAGCCCAAGCAGCCTGGATGAGGGCCCTGCCTGCATAATAGGCTGTCCTGTACTACCGTACCCGTAAGTGTCCTTTACCCGTTAAAGGGCTATCAGTAGATATCTTCTCTGGCATTTTCCCACCCAGGTGTGATGATATCTATCTGGAATCATCTTAGATGGTGAGATGATGGCTAGCAAAGTCCATAACACATGCTCCCTCCCCAGACTGACGTGTCTTTATTGAGCTATTTCATGTATTCCATCATTGACTCAGGTGCTAAACCATGATGTAAGAGCTTCCTTTAGTGGAGGGCAGAAAAAGCCCCAAAGGTTTGCATAAAAGAGTTCAAATGTGTAACCTCATTAACTGAATGTATAGTGGCAGCAATGTTTTTTTTAATGCAATTTATTAACACATATTTTGTGAATTTATCAGAAACTGGTCAATAGTTCCCTAAGTGACGTGTACTGTGAGTAATACACAGTATCGATTTGATGCCTCTACATGGCTAGCTAAAATGACAGTTATTCCCATAAGCCCCAGGGCAGGTGATGGTGGATTGGTATTGGCTGTACCATAGATAAAATCACAATTTCCAAATGGGGAAAGAAAACTATTTATAGCCTTCCATTTCTAGTTTTGCACATCTGTTAAAATTTTCTCTGTAATCCCATTTCCACCTTTGACGTGTTTGTGTGCCATCTTTAGGCCAGAACAAGTAGTGATTTATTATACCCAATATGTGTTTTGAAGCCATATATATATATATATATATATATATATATATATATATATATATATATATATATATATATTGGTTGACATGTATAGAGTATCTGCTGAATTTTTAAAAATTGTCTTCATCCATTGTATATGATTCAAAATGAAGTTTAGGGTCGTCAGAGGGTTGACAGGCCTTCATGACAACCTGAAGTCGTCATACTGAGCATCTTGGCTTTACTACTAGTTTTGGTGTGTGCCATGAGAGGTCCCCATTATGCATTTCTATGATACAAAACGATGTGCCATTGGGTTTATATTGGATATTATCTTTACATCTTTTTGTTTTAGGGTCTACTATGGAAAGGGGAATATGGGCAATTATTGATACAAATGTACCTGTAAAAGATAGAAACTTGTAAATAGAAAGGTAGAAAAAAAGAAAGATCATTCTGGTCATGACACCTCTCTAATGGACATTGCTAGAATATAACTCCTTAGGTATTGTACCTGTAGATGATTGTTCTCTCAATGAACTATGCGGGAGTGTTCCTCTAAACCCTTGATAGTGGGTTGGGACTACCTACATACACAATAAACACTTAAATGGTGGATGAGATATGGTTTAAAAGATAATATTGGGAAAATGTAAAACACAATGCTATATATATGTCATTTCTACACAACATGATATGGCTATAAGGGATGTCATAATGACGACTTTAGGTTGTCAGTGACAACCTAAAGTCGTCAACCTCAGTGACAACCTAAGGTTGTAGTTTTAGGTATTGTCAACCTGTGGACATAAAGCCATCAGCACTGACGAGTTCTGGTCCCCGTAGTTTTTCGGCGAAGATCAGATGCTAAATTATAACGTATTTGGGGTAGTACTTTCAGGATCTATAATTAGTTCCTGAAAATCTCTTCAGAGTTATAGAACCACTGTGTCGATTTGACCATACATTACCACAAAGGTAAAAAGGCACCTTGATATTTGAATATAGCACAATAACTTTCCAGTGTGCATATTGATCTGTGTCCTTTGATGGTACCAATGTTATGTTATACTGAAATAAACCCTTTAGACAGCACTCATTTTGTAATCTTCCCCACTGGATATTCATTCACCAGTGGTTGTTACAGGATGACAGCTGGCTCCCGGTTTGTGACTGGTTCGCTGACCATGTGAATGACAGCTGAGATGACTAGAGGCCAGATGACACTGGCCTTTGGGATGTGGCTTCACAAGGGCATACTTCGCTTTCCCTGAGCAGGATCTGAAATTAATTTCCTGTGTTACATGACTCATCTCTCGGCAAAGCAAAATTGTTTACTGTAAGAAAGCATTTCATCTATATTTTCAAGAGTTGTTTATGACTTTCTAGGAGCTCATACTGCACTATACCCACTATCCTAACCACGCTGCACTATTATGTAAGCCAACAAACAGAAATGGGGTGCCTGCGGGGGTTAGTTCCTAATTTAGCCAACAGGAGGCACCACTATAAGCTAAAATAGGGGAAAAAATAAGCCAAAAATTGCTATAGGGTACGTTTTTATTAGCATTGCCACACTCCCCACTCGTGTGAATTGGAGCATATCTAGTGTGCTATTGGTACACCCACAAGGGCCATTTTTTCCACCACCCTGATAGATACACCCTTCAAGTCCTGCCACCTGGGGGTTTGTTATGATGTTATAGGCCATCACAATAAGTTCTGCCAATGAGATGTGGTCTCTAGCATCAATTAAGTATACCTGATTTTGAGAAGAATTTACCCAAACCAGAGCTATGAAAAAGGGTAAGCAGAGAAAGTCAGATTTCTTTGAATTGCTCAGAAACTTGTGCTAGCGCCCTTTTTTTGCAATATCCATGTAAAAATATACAGCTTTTATTTCATATAAAAATTCTGTATGTGAGTTATTAACCATTGCAGCTTTTTCCCCCAGAAGTTCATTCTTGGACTTTGGGCTACATTTTTATTTTTATAGCTTACAAATTGCACCATTATTAAGGTTTTTTACAGCCGAAAAAGAAAGGCAAAAGTTCCTCTGTTATGAATCCAGTTATTCCTCTATTATGAATCCAGTTATTAGCTAACTATAAAAAAACTGCTTGGTTCCAAACCACTAAGATAAATATAGTTCCAGTGCATTCTCATGTATGGGCCTTTTTTCATCCTTGTCATTGTGCTGGGTCTTATAGCTCTTAGAACCAACCTATGTATTAATTTCTTATACAATACATTCTTTGATCAATACAATAATATGTCACAATTTATGGGATAATAAAATGGTATATGATAGCTTTATGAGACAAACTGAATTACAGGCAGCCTTAATCTAATACTCACTGTCTCCATACAGCACCCAGCATTTGTCAGATTCATATTCTTGCAGCCTTAGGTGAAATAGTATTCTCATGTGAAGCACAATGACAAGGATAACTGGTACACTGTAATAAATGCACTCAAATTAACTGCACTGCCAATCAACTTGGGGACAAAGCTTTCATGGTTGTTCTACAGTATCCCAGTGGTTTACTGTACTGACCCTGGGGCTTTGTAAAAAAAGTACAATGCTTCATTGCATTGCATTGCTTACAGTTCAATTCCTTACTAGGATCCATGTTAGATTTAACTGTTATTTCTTAGAGTGTAGGGTGGCAGTTTCATTTTCTTCTAATTGAGATTGCTGCTGTTTTGAGTACAGGTAATCAGTGATGTAAGGCATGATTCCTTATTCAACACACATCTCACAGGCACCTAAGAATAACAGGAAGTGAAGGATTGCTCATTTTATGGTTACTAAGATACACCTTTCTATGAATATTTTGACAGGTGTGTAAAGAAGTGCTATAAGCACAATCCTTCCACCTTTAAAAAAGCAATCATGGAAACATCTTAAATCACATTTTCATCTACATTGTAGACTGTGTATAACACCCTGACGATCTGGTTTTCATTCCTCCCTCTCTCAGGACTCCTGATAACCCACCTGCACATATCCCACCCCTTTACCTTACCCCAGTCCTGCCTAAAATGCCCTTCCCAACTCAGACTCTCACAAGGTTTACGATTAAAGTCCTGATCTCACTCAGTGGACACTGACAAGAGACAAGATGTGACCTGGAAGGTAATTTAGATATTTGACAAGCACTTCTGAATTTCATTGGAATAGAGAAAATTCAGAAAAAAAAGTATTTATAGTGAATTATTAAAATTACATCATTTTAAAATATTTTGGAGACATCAATTTTCAATTAATACAATATGTCAATTAGTATTCATGAAGCATTTGTGCAATGCTCGCATGAATATAAGGTGCTGGCCCAACTGAATTCTTCAGCAGATTTCCATTTTAAAGTTATAGGTACAATTACTACTGTTGGTACAGCACTGGCTGCTTCATGCAGAAGTGTGCTGAATCCCCTACTGTAAACCCTCAAGTAGTAGGCCCCATTTTGGAACTCCATTTTTATCACAGTCCAATAACAGCTGTGCTATTTTCAATCTAAGTATAGCTAGGGATCCACTACAGCAAATTCCCTGCCACTAAGTGTGGTTTTTCAGAAAACATTACACCAGTGGATCTTCTGCTGCAACAATTTTTAAGTGACATATGAGTGGCGTGGAACCACATTCACAGAAATCACAATGATTTGATATCTGCTGTTGGACATAAGACCACATGTGCAGCAGACTCACAACAGTGGATCCACAGCTAATGAGGGGATTCAGAAAAATCCCACATAACAGTTCAGTGTTGAATTTCCAATTTCTGACTAGATATAATATAAATTGTGAGACTTGTATTGAAAAACTTTGAAGGATGGCTTTGGAAAGGGTAGTCTGTTTGAAGGGTCTAAATATCACAAGGCTCTGTTGCTACACCGCATTTTATAATGCAAGATCAGAGTGAACAAATGTCAAATCATGCTTCATTACATTCCCGTATTATCAATGTTAATGGTTGGGGCTTGTAAACATTTCAAACTACATAAACAGTTACAGATGCTCAGATCAGGAAACAATTCCATAATGTTTCCTTTTCATCTGGTTCAATCATTTCTAGCTTTCAGAGACTTTACACCTGCTGTATTGATACTCATTGAAAACTCATATTTCCAGAGCTCATCTAAAATTTCAATCATCAGACATAATGCATTATAATTTTGGACTTGTTTTCAACAGTTTGAAAAATATAATCTACAACTGATGGGTAACTCCTGCAACACTGATCACTTTGACAGTTGAACGAAACAGGTAACCAATTATGAGCATTCATTGGCGAGATTGCCAAATGTGCCTTTTGCTCAAATACCCCATTTGAGCCTGCTCCATAGCATCAGTGCTTACGTGGACTCAATGATATCTGTCTTAGAATTGGAAGTAGACTATGGAATCAATGTATCATTCTCATAAGGCGTTCACTGATATTCCTGTCTTAACAGTGATATGTCATTGGTAAATACCCTCTTTAATCTAACAACATTCAATATACTTCGTATCCAAAAAGGCATTGGCAATTTATTGTTGGGAGTGGTTCATGAAAACTGATGATGTTTCCCTGGTCAAGTTATATAATCAAAACAAAGCATTTTAGAAAGGAAGATGAGCATGGTTCGACATGATTTGCAAATAGACACCTTCAAATGATGTAAAAACATCAGTCATCTACCTAATACAAGCTCTTTAGAAGGGTTTTTAATTTTGATGAAATGTATACAATTTTGTACTGTTCTTTATGAACCACCCACCAGATCAACTTCTAGACCACTGTAGAAGCACAAACTATGGACACGTATATAAAGTAGAAGCCAAGCTTAAGCATCATTGCACTCACAGAGCTGACTGACAAAATGGGGTGGGACTTAAGGTAAAGACCATTTCTTTTGATGAATTATTTAGTGGTCTACTATCCAGAACTATTAGCCTACGACATAGGAGTCAACGGAATCAGACTGAATTTATAATTGAGCTATCTAGATAGGGAAAAGCTGGATTCTGGCTGAATTATTCCTGAGGAGAGTTTGTGAATGTTTTGACAGTCACATCAACATGATAAACTGCCATGAATGCCATGTGCACAAACCTAAACTCATGTATCAGATTAACATGTATGTAACAAAAGTGTGAATGTGATTAATACTGAAGAAATAAGCGTATCAGCATGGGGATTTTGTTTTCCTCTCTCCGTCCGAGTGACTAATAGTTTTAGACTATCTCTATGTAAATATCTACATTTGTGAAGGTTGACTTTGAAAGATTTATGTTAACGACAATGCTTATCTCTCCCATGCCTTTTGCAGCTGTTTTATCACAGCTGTAATCTGATAATCTCTTCTTCCTAGTATCAGCAATATTGGGAGCAGTAACTTACTAACTCTGAACGCACAGGTTGATTCTGTCTACATTCAGGTTGGTCACATATCAATGTCACATATTGCAACGATGTATAAATACATTTAACCATTTAAAGAAAGATACAAGTCATCTAGGAATTTTGTTCATCTGATGGCTATACCATACTTGTCCTAGTCTTTGATAGTTCTTTATATTTTGAGCTTGTTTTTTTTTTTACTGTTAGCAGTGTTGATGTACCAAAATATTGTAATGCTTGGGTAGATGAATGAAAGATGGAAATATTTCCCTATTTCCATATTTACTGAGTCTACACTGAAAGTCGTTTTGACCTTTTGTGAAGATCATAATAATGACGCCCAAGCATCTACAGTATTTTACACATCTGGTAATTATGTAAGTTGACTGACATTGAAGTGTGTTAGTTATTCTATATCAACATTTTTGATCAAAATAAACCTTTTGGATGGTCGCATCTATCACATTACCTTATCATATTCCTATCTTATATGATATAGCCCATTTTCATCAACCCTTTAGGTGTGATACTTTGGCATTCTACCTATTCCTATCACTGGATTTCATTTTTCCCATACTCGTATACTCCTATACTAAAGCATTTATTTGTATTTCTTGTTAATTCAGAAAATTTTCATTTTGCCTGTGACCCCTTATTCTTTGGTTTCAAAATGTTTCTTACGATTGTAGGTATGTATACATGATGTTTGATTAGAAAATTGAGTTTTTTTCTATTGAATTAAATGTAGGAAAATACAAATTCTCATAGGGGCCCATAGTTAAGACTACTAATCTTCAACGCCCTTCAGTGGGATAACAGACACCGTGACCTATGGTTTTTATGCTTTCTTTCTGTTACCTAAGCATCAAACTAACATCCTTGAAAGTTACAAAGACCCTTTGGCCATCTAGACCCATGATCCACATTTCAAAAGCAAAGTATTCCATTCCCGATGGCTAGATTACCTTTTACAAGGTTTTTTGATCAATATTCTTGCATAGACAGGACCAAACAAATCAATGCCTTTGATGTCTCAGATGCAGCCTACTGAGGACTGACAAGGAGGTGTAAACCATATGTTTCTAATAATGTGGCTAGCCTACACTCAGGCACATGCTCGATGGCTTTGTCACATTTTTTCATGCTATAATATTTATGCGACATTATGTTGTCTTCTCTATCTAGGGCTAAAAATACACATTTCAAAAATGATATAAATCTCAGGCCCCCAATCACTCTGGAACAGCCCAAAGTGTACTTCATCTCAGTAATAAAATATCAATAAGTGCCCATGGTTTTGATCTCATTTTCAAGCAATTTCTAATGCCTGTATCATTCCAAACATAGGCCTACAAATCCACAATCTAATTTTAGCAGTTAACTTACTTCTTAATTTTGAATTAAAATAACGGCTTCCATGTCCATATATTCATGTCAATTATACTCAACTTCTGCCCCTCCTTGGTGTTGAAAATACTCAACATCTGCCCCTGCATGGATATTGAGTATTCTTAACATCAACCCTTAATGGGTAAGAGGTAAATACTGAAGAAGGCAGTTATTTCTTCATCGAAGAATTCAAAATGGCTGCCATTAATCACAACTTTGCATGATTATTGGATGCGATTGATAAATACTTAAACTTTGTCCATATGATGCACCACTGGTCCACTACAGTGGACTTGAGTTTACTCTGCTTAACTACTACACTAAGGTAATGAATTCATTCAGCAGGCATTAAATACTTCTTGTTTCATCATCCAGAAAGAGTTTCTAGTTATAAGATGTGTCAACAGGTTAAAAAATGTAGCATGTGACATTTTGAAGTCCACATGGAGCCAAAATACACAGTGAATGCGGTCTTGGTACATATTTGCTGCCCTGGTGTATAGGATGCCAGTGTGCTGATCATGAAATACACTTGCCAACCTGCCTAAGTTGAAACATACGGATAGGATCAGCACAATGCACTATGGCATCTAAAAATTTGTGATAACCTCCATTTTCTGCCAGGTAACTTTTTTGCTTATAAGCCGGATCGCAGGCTAGTTTATAGTAAAAAGCAGTGCTGGGTGATTGTTACCATGGTCATGTATCTGTTGAAAGACTAGGTCATACTCCTAATGTTGTAGTAAACAATGTACCAGTAAGGAGCAGAAATGTGTTGAATCAGTGGTCCACACAGTACATGACCCTTAATATTTCTATACTGAAGAACAATTTCACAAGACAGGTTTATTGACTCATAAGTTGTATACCTATTTCACAAGCTGGGTAGGTCATTAGTCAGGGAAGCTTGCTTGAAATTTGGCAAATGGTTGTTGTAATTGGGTGGGGTGGTGGGATGAACAGACCTATGAAATAACCAACATCTAAACAATTATATGGATACTTTCTGTGAATGAAGCATCTACATTTTATCCTGATGATAGTTGGATAGATTAGAGTGGATTATAGACTTTAAACTTAAGAGAAAATGGCTTAGCCCAGAGTCAGGTTCTGCTCCCTAAGGGGAGGTCATTTTAGGACAGGAAAGATGTGATCATCCCTTCTCATAAGGGTCACCACACCAGGATGACATTTCCATCCTGTCACTGTGAATTACCATAAAATGAGAAGAGATGTTGTCTTGTGGCTGGGCTTGTGAGTGTCCTAAAGGGAGATTACAATTGTGATGTGGTGTGTGTCAGTGTGTGGGTCTATATTTGTGTCAATATGGCAACGCATATGCAATGACCAAACCAGGTCAGATGTCACAGCAGTTAGTATCTATTGCCTATGTTCAATCAAGGAGGTATAACGTATTTTCCTTAAAAAACTTGTTTGTTATTAGACTGAGGATGAACTCATCACCTGGACGCCGAAATCAGCTTCTTTTCAAAGGTAAGACGTTATTTTTCCAATCTTCCCAATAGAAAAAATAGGAAGAAATCACTACTGCAGAGTCATGAAGTATAGTCGATGTGACATATTTTTTCAAATTCCTCAAGTATCTTCTATGATTTGTTAGAGTTATCACGCACTCTAAAAGCAAAACATTGAAAAGGAATCTCATGACTTTATCAGATATAAGTCCAATAATTGAGAATGAGGGTTAGGCCACTCAAAAAGTTGTTTCTCATCACCAAGTGATGAAAAGGTGTCAAGGTAGGATATTGATTTTTTTCTTTTCGATAAGCAGTTGATAAAAATCAAAACATGTCTTCTGCAGTTGTCCATGGGTAAGAAAAACCTTTTATGAGAAAAAAAAGAAATCTGAAATAATGATTTTTCTAACGAGGGCAGTGATGAGAAACAATTTCTTTTCTTAGACTGGCCTATAATTAAGTACAAATAAATGAAAGTGTATGCAAACATAGTGGATTGGTTTTTGGCCTTAACTATCACACTATTCCACTGACATTTTAACATAACATGACTGATACAGAAGCAATCTTTAAGTAGTACTTATACTTATCATTTTTTATTTATTTTTGTTTATGGTATTACACTTTCACACTATACAGTGCCCAGCAAAATGCGGACATTCCTGGTCAGTGTGCGTCATAGCTGTGTTAAGGCATTTGGGTCATAACACATTGTGTCAGTGTGGGCCATCCCATGACAGGTCTGATCAAGTGTAACACACTCTGACCCACCTAATAACAATGTCCACAACACACTGTGTCAGTGTAGGTCAGAGTGTGTCAGCTTTGACCCAGCATGACACACTATGACTGTGGTGTTGAGGGAAATGGGTAGAGAGGAAGGGGGGATCCCTCCTATGGGTAAACCAACCAGGGGCCTAGAGTGGCCCCCCGGTGACTGATGTTAGCCAATGAGCAACCCTTATTGCATTTAAATGCAACATTGGCGCCATTTACAGGCATCCTTTTTTTATACATAGCATCATCTCACATAGGAAGGACAAACTAAGGTCAACGGAATAGCAAAGAGTAGGAGATAGTGATCCAACATTACACACAGGAGGAGGATGCCAAGAGGCAGTAAGGAGGTTACGAGAAGATGCTACAGGGTTGGACAGGGAGGCAGGACGCCCAGGGGCCGTCAGAAGTGCAGGGGACGATGGTACAGGGCTGGACACGGAGGGATGACGCCATGCAGGGGGTCGTTAGAAGTGAAGGGAATGATGCTACTAGGTTGTTCACGGGGGAGGACGCCTCCAGGCCGTCAGTAGTGTAGGGAACGATTGTACAGGGTTGGACAAGGAGGGAGGACCCCCAGAGGCCGTCAGAAATATAGGGAACGATGGTACATGGTTGGACACGGAGGCAGGGGAAAGTGCATCAACGTTCTACACGGAGTCAGGACCCCTAGAGGCTGGTGGGAGGGTAGGGAAGATGCCACAAGATTCTACACGGAGGCAGGACGCCCAGGGGCCAGTAGGAGAGTAGGGGAACATGCAACAAGATTCTACACGGTGGCAGGACCCCTAGAGGCAGGTAGGAGGGTAGGGGAAGGTGCTACAATGTTCTACACGGAGGCAGGATGCACAGAGAGTGGCGAGAGTATTGAGAAAGGGAAAAATATTGGAAATTCAAGAAGATGCATGGAGGACAAAGGAAGATGTGCCAATTGTGATGTTTTTAATAAACATATCTAATAAAGAGAATGAGGCAAAATTATGATATTAATGCCCCCTTTCCCTCCCCAAAGATGATTAATAATACGGACAGAAAAATGACGACCATTACACTCCTATACCAGAAATCATATGTATTCCCATACGCTAAACAAAAGCTGAACAAATGAAATGAATAGAAATCGCAGACAAACCTTGGTCAGGATGGGAAATGACCCAGCGTCAACCTGGGTCAAACCAAGACATAACCCAGTGTGCCAACATGGGTCAGACTGGGACATGACCCAGTGTGTCAACCTGCGTCAGAATGGAACATGACGTAGCACATGACACAAATTTATTTCAGCTAGCGCACTGGGTAATAGTATGTCCCAGCATGACCCAACATGACCAGAATTTACTGGGTGGCTTTTGTGAGGTCTCAGAATAAGGTATATAACTGATATGTGCAGGAGAGAACCCTTCTATCATTGTGAATTTTAATATTCAATGACTAGATCACTTATTTCATTTCTCTATCTAAATCTAAATCATTCATTGCAAGCAGTGTGAATTACAGCACTTTCCACAATCAAATAAGCTGATTTATGTTTGTGAAAATACCAGCCATAGGATGAATACTCATTTTATATATAATAGCACCTCTCGATTGCATCCAGAGGCCACTTTCATTTCATTGCAGTGCGTCCGGTTTAGTTTTTTTACCATTTCCTTTTCAAAATACCCCAGAGTTTTGATTCTTAATCCATCCAAAGGGAAAAATGTAAAATCAAATTCATTTGCCTAATAGCAGAGGAACTTTGGCAATTAGTATGAGGTTCATCAGTGGCAGTGAACGGGGACGATTCAAGCCTACAGATGTTGCTACTTACACATGGATGATTGTATTTTCTCAGATGAGCTCTAGGGTTTCTCTCTTAATGTACTTGGCTGTGGTTTCTAGAAAAGTGCCATTAGGGCTACATCTGATGTGAATAGTCGAGTTGGTAGGCAAGACCTAATGCTGTTGATGCACTGAAAACCCTGCAGATCTTTAAACTCGTCAGATTGAGGACCTAGAGTCGTCGGAAGAGGTATAGACAGGGGGCAGCACCTTACAAATAGTGAATTCCCTCAGTATACCTCTCCCCAGTGTGAGTCTATGGCATTCTGTTGACAATATGTAACATACTCACAAGGTGACAGGTATGTGCCACTCATGTTTGATGATCAGGCCTTCAGTCTTCAACTGAAGGTCTTCACCACTGAGGACTTAAGGTGCTCAAGTTGACGATACCCAAATCTACAGCTTTAGGTACTCAGATTGAGGACCCAAGGTAGTCAGCACCAAGGTTGTCACTCTAACAACATTATGTTTGACTCCCTTGGGTGAGTGTCTTGACCTAAACCCATTAGGTTGACTACCCTGGGTGCTCAATCTGAGTACCTAAGGTTGTAGTTTTGGGAATCGTCAGTCTGACGACCTTGGTGCTTTCAGTGTGCTCTGATTGAGATAACACAGCATAGCCTAGAACATATATATGAGAAATCTATAAGGCTAGTCATCATTATCGCCCCAAATCCTATCTTGAATGCATAGTGGGTAATATATGTTACCACTTACCTAGTGATTTTCTACATATAACAAAAGTAAATTGAACAACTCGCATATGCTGATTTCGTCCATCAAGCCAAATAATGGGACTCACATGGTACTGAACTGTCGGCACAGATCATCAGCTACAATTGAGAACCTTGATGCATTATTTTGCAGCCAACGGGATAGGTAAACCTTGCATTAACATTTTAATCCATTTTCCCAATACATAACGTAAGTGCCAGCGAATCTAATAACGAGTATTGCATTCATTGATAACTCAGTCCCTATGTCTCTTTATCAGCACTCAACAATACAACCCAGTAAATTGTCGTCATCTGTCGCCGTGATTGGTCATCAATGGTGACTCCTTTTTGAGTGATAACTCATTCCGTCATCTTTCACCACTGTGTGTTAGACTCACGTGGCATGGCAATTTGCTATTCCTGGTGATCTTGTGCTATAAGGACGTCGTGTTCCATCTAGCGACATGTGTGAGCCACTTCACACAGGTTGACGAGGACTTACGACAATTTGCTGGGAATGTCCACTGGATGACTCCATCCAGAACTGATGGGTTACTCAGCAGGGCTGTATTTATTCATAATGACAGTAATTGAGTATACTTAGTGTTCTAATACACAAGGTGTCCCAGTAAGGCTTTGTCTAAATGGATGAAGAACAATTCTGGGTGTTCTATATAAGAGAGATATGGGTGGGCAAGAGTAGTTGAGACACTTTAAAGTGTCAATGTAGGTAACTACACACCCATCCAGGAGAGCACGCTGCAGCAATAGGGTTAATTTTTTTAGCAGAAAAGGCTGCAAAATGGACAATAACATATTAATTATGTGTTGCTGTCCACTTCCTCATTACAAATGCCTTTAGATCACCACTATGTAAATGTGTGTGAACACAGAGTTGCATTTATCATAAAAGATTTACGATAAAGGCAAGGATTAACTCTCTGATGCATTATGCAGCTGAAGTATTACAGAAACAATCTGACAATTATTTTATTTTGTTTGTGTAATAACTGAAACATCATGAGAAATAATTCAGTTATCTATATCCATATTCAGACTGATCATATTTTACTTGCATGAAATGAAGTACATTTGATTAATGTGTCTGACTGCATATGAATATATTTTACTATTCTATGAATAACTTAGCTTTATACCTTGAAATTTTACTACCTGTCCCGATGGCAAACAACATCATATTGGTCCATTTCTCTGTGATACCTACCCAACTTTTGGCCTCCAACTTCAAAGTCCTTGGCAGTTACACATAATGTTAAGCTGATTTGAGATCACATAATTATTAAGCAATCAACATAAATTCCCTTTGCGTTTACACTGTATGCATACCAGATGTTTCACCATTTCCATTTAGATATAGTAGGTGGCCTCAGTAGTTTCAAAGCATGACCTCTTGATCAGAGTTCTGCTATGGACAAACTTCACCATAAACGTGAGACTTTTTTTCATTTTCATTTCTAGATTGCATATGTATATGCAATCTTACATTTAAAAAATAATGTAATTCTAGACGTAGGATCTATCTAGAGGGCCATGACACTCAAGTATATCTAAACATTCAAGAATCTTTAAACCACTGCTTATCCAAGTCCCCCATCCAGACCTTTCATCCATCGAGGCCGTTGATCTGCACATCACCTTTTGCAGGGTTCTTTGTTCAATATGCTCCCATAGACAGGACCAAAAAAATCAACCGATGTCTCAGATGCAGCCTACTGAGGACTGACAAGAAGATCTAAGCCATGGTTTCAATAACATAGTTAGTCCAAGCCAACAAACTTATAGTCAGGCACATACTTCATGGTTTTTCACTTTTTTTCTTGGCGATGTTCTTTTTTCTTTGTACAATCTGCTTCATCTAGTGCATAATACATTTAATACAATGGCATACATATGTACCAAGTTGTTAATAGAACAAAAGGTAAAGCTACATTTTAAAATGATCAGAATGAAATTAGAGTAAATTTCAACTGTGAACTAGTCTTCTGTGGCATCTTATTCTAAGGTCTTACTTTGTTAGCTTGTTCTCTGGGTAGAGAAATTGGCAGTCCAAACTTTTCATTCCATTCTGTGGTTGCTGACAAATCAATTGAATTTAAGGCACAAGACCTCCAACACTCAATTCTGCTTTACTTTGACTCTTAAGACTCATCCAGGTACCCCTTAATGGACTGTAGTGGGGAACCCACTTTGTTCGAGCTAAACCTATTCCTGACCACTTGCTGGGGTTGATCTCACCCATACAGCTCCAATATAAAAGCACCTTTTGATGCCTCTATATATGGGGCACCTTCCCTTAGCCCACAGTCAGGGTCTGCTGCCCCCCTAGGGGATGCCATTTTCAGACTGTAAGTGAGATGTGATGGCTATGCATTGCTTTAGGCCCCTCTTAAAATATGGACACTTTAAATTGTTTTCCACTTTATATAGTCCGGTGCCTTAGGGTGCTATAATGACAAAATACTTTTGCGGTGGACAAAAGCGCCGAAATTCCCATGTTTTTAGAGGAAATCGTTGCGATTGATTCTATCTCTTTCTCCAAAAAATCCAATGAGCGGAAAGGAAAGGAAAATATGAAGAATCTTTTAACAAACTAACTAGAGTAATAGATACGTTAGATTGTTCATGTAAAATCTGGCTTCTTGGTGACTTTCATATCAACACTCGGGATAGAAATGAGATAAAAACTAGAGCCTTCACTGATTTCTGTAGAACCCAAGGTCTAAAACGCTTAATTGAAGGTATAACCCCTCCTAAGGATGATAGTGGGACCTCCATTGATAATATACTCATCAATTGTAATATTGTTACCCACCAGGGAGTGTGCGAAAGCTTGATCTCTGACCATTACCCTCACAGAGAAAATATTGATACTCACCGTGAGCCTGATGTTAGCCTCAGGCAAATGTCGCCAAAATGAGTATATTTTGATACTCAGGGTGAGCCTAGGGTTTAGGCATACTCCAGCAATACCTGACACTCTACTCTAGATTGTTTATGGCCTAGCTGTACCCTCTCTACTGTCCTACTCTCACAGTGCAGGAGTCTCTTTAGAGACAGGCTCAGGGTCAACTGGAGTAACATAATAGAAGAGAATAGGACATTGCCTAAGTATCTCTATGAAGAGGGTCAGGTCATGCTGGGTCCTACCTGAACAGGCTCCAACATTGCGGGAGTCATTCTTACCAATGGTGTAATGCACTGCCAGAGTATCCCAATACATAGGATCACACTTTGCTGGATTCTACCTTCAGAGTGAGTCCAGCAACACAAGCCAGTGGGCACAACCTCACTTAATGAGTTACTAATCAGCACTGCATTGTAGGGCTTACAGACAGTCTAAATTGTAATGGTTATGTAGCCCTGCATTTGTAGCCCTTATTGAACTACTAAGCTGTAGTGTGTATTAAGCCCAACACATAAGTGGTTTATTAAACACTATAAAGAAATATAGAAATTAAGGTCACCGTATGACAAAAGCCCATTATTTCATACACACAAGGATTTCAGATGGTTGAACATTCAACTTCCTAAGGCAGTCTAAGTAATAGATGAATAGTATATGCATTCCTGGTTTCAGTGTCCTTTTTGCTCCTTGGTGGGATTTGAACCAGGTACCTCCTTATTGTGACTCCTTTGTGCTCCTATGTGTGCTAGCGGGGCAGGTGTTGAAAGTGGCACTATCAATATGATATTTCAACCATAGACCTACTTCAGTGAGATGTCATTGGTCATATGAGGCCCAGTAGACTAATAGGAAACACAGACTGGAGTGACCATAGTAAGGAAAAATGCCCATAGTAAGGACAAATGTCCACAATGTCCTCAGTAAGTATGGCACAGTCCTACTTATATGCCTATTGCAACCTGGCTCACCAGTTGTAGAGGTGGCACAGCGGTAGGATTCTCGCTTTTGCATGTGAGGGGTCTCAGGTTCAAGTCTCGGTGGTGCTCAGAAACATTTTTTATTTTTTCAGTTTAATAGGAAACATCTCATCTATTGCAGTGTATTTTTCTAAAACCTAGCTTTGTAACTAATTGAAATAGATGCTTGCTTGAAAACTGACAGAATCCTCAACATCTGCCAAGTCAGAAAATAGCAAGAAAATAAATTGTTTGCATAACAAAAAAATTCAGGTTGAAAACTTGCAACTTTTGAAGAGCATCCCTGGGCTGGAATCGAACTCATTACCTTCTCATATGAAGGTAAACATGTTTCCACTACACCATCTTGACTGTGCTGAAAGATCTCCACTTGAAATCTCATATGATCTGCTCCCTCTGTGTGTTGAAAGCTGGTATTCTACTTTACTCCAAGCCCCAAAACATTAGAAATATGCCTGTGACCATATGTCACTTTTACATTTACTGCAAAGATATGATCATACTTTAAAAGTTTTAGTGATTAATTCCTATATAGATAAGATTATATTCTTAGATATCATGGTTACAATGACTAGAGGATAATAGAAAGGATATTGAGTATCTGCAAGAGCGGGTGAGGGGGGGGTTAATAGGGAACAATTTTCTCACAAACCCATTATGAATGCATATTCATGCTCACATTGTAGCAATAAGATTGACTTACAGAGATTGACTTCACAAAAATTCTCATTGGGGCTTGAACTTACCACCTTCAGATGCAAAGTTCAGTGCCATATCAACTGAGCTAATGAGGCACATGGTGTGGATGGTGCTAGGATATGATATAATCTCAGACATCAGTGTAGGGGCTAGACCCCTGTTTTGCTGGAGTATTCAGTTAGATTCAGACTGAGTATGGCACCATGCCTGAGCCTTGTGCCATACTCATGCTGATCCTTTTTCCCAATGTGTGGCATTGAAGCAGGCTCAGCATGAGCATGGCATGTCAGGAGAGAGCCTCTAGCAGAGGCTCTCATGATACTCAGGCAGTGCCAGAGACTAGGTGAAACTCAGGCCGATGGTCTTTTTTTCCGTCAGTGCTGTGTATGCGTGTCGAAAAAAACTAAAAGAGGAATTTGTTTCTTGTACCTTTACTGGGTGCAGCTATAAAAAAATTTGATAGAGACGATTTTAAGGAATACCTGTTGGAGGTTGACTGGGATATATTCTGGAATACTGATGACTCAAATGTTCAGTGGGGTTGCATGACAAAGGTAATCTTGAGCTACTTAGATGAAGTCTGCCCGATAAGGACTTTCACCATCAAAAACAAAGAACAGCCTTGGGTGGGTCGTGAAACTATTGAGCTTATGAATGAGAGGCATTAACTGATTAAAGATCAAAATAGATTTGGCAGTAGAGCTAAATTAAATCAGATACGGAGATTAAGAAACCAAATTCAACGACATCAGAATAACTGCAAACGAGACTGGGTCAACCAATTATTGCATGGGTTCAGGAATGACCCAGTTGGTTTCTGGCGTGAAATCAATAAATCAGTCAATCCGGCCACAACTAGGTTAATGATACAATTACGTGACAGCTTTAGTGGTGCGATGGTAATTCACGAGGAGGTAGCTGACTACATAGATAAGTATTTCTCCGACATTGGCAAAAACCTGTTTAATCAAATGACCCAGGGCATTATGCCGATTGACCGTGATTTTCTAAACCCCCTGGCAGCAGATCCAAATGAGCCTGCGTTGGATGTAGCCACCCTGGTAAATCCTGAGCTGGTTTGCAAATTAGTCAAGAAGATAAGTGTGAATAAATCTGCTGGCATTGATGGTATGAACTCAAGGGTTCTTAAAGATGCACTCAGTACGCTAAACCCCCACCTAATGAGCATCTACCGAAACTCTATAAAAAGTGGTATCTTTCCGACCGCATGGTCTAATTGCACCCTGGTGCCCATTCCCACAAAAGGTAACTTGTTTGACATTAAAAATTGGAGACCCATTACACTTCTACCCCTGTCAGGGAAACTCCTGGAGAAGGTTATTCATGATACAATTGTCGAATACTTAGAGAATAATAACGTCTTGAGTAACCTACAGTTTGGCTTTAGTTCTAATCATAGCACTGGTGATGCAGTATTTCATGTACTAAAGGACCTCTATGAGTATCATGATGACGGTAATGTAACCGTGGCAGCTTATATAGAATACTCCAAAGCTTTTGACTGTGTTCACCACTCAAAATTAATTGGCAAAATTGATCAGTTAAACATAAATTCAACTCTTAAGAACTGGCTATTTAAGCAATAGATCTCATTGTACAATGGCAAACGACATGAAATCGACCCAAAGAGAGGTAAAGTTCGGGGTCCCACAGGGCTCCATTTTTGGTCCCTTGCTATTCATAATCTACATCAATGACCTACCTGATGTAATAAAATACTGTAAATGTATAATATATGCCGATGATGTCATGTTGTATGTGTCAAAGAAAAATGACTTAGATGCCATAGAGGCGTTACAGACAGATTTGGATAATCTTAACACCTGGTGTCTCCAGAATTATATGACAAATAATGTGCAGAAAAGTATGTCCATGTTCTTTTCAAAACATAAGCTAAAGAACCTGGTAGGACCCGTTATGATGTTAGGTGGAGCTGAGCTGCCAACCTGCGAAAGCTATAACTATCTTGGAGTAGAGCTCGACTGTAATCTAACTGTGAACTGCCACATAAACAAGGTCAAGAAGAATTTTGGTCATACAAAATGTTAAGTTATTGGCATATTTATTGACAGCTCATCAAGAGTTTTCATTTGGTATATAACACTTGCCTATTTGAACCAGGTGGTCCTCTAAGGATCTTCCGTCTATAAATTTAGTCGGATGAATCAAAAATCAATTAAACTGAGATAATTGACATTTTAAACATATAATAATTTATGAATCCTATATAATTCCCATGTAATTCTATATAACCAAGAAAACTATAGCTATGTCTTCTAGGCATTTGGGGCTTAAATTCAGTTTAGTAGGGAAGGATTCTGAAAGATATCTACCCATAGGTTAGAAAAATGCTAAAATATCAATTTTAAAAAATATCATATTTTTGACACTTTACCACTTGAGAAGCCTATATCTAGTCTTCTAAATGTGCGACTTCAGTACCACTTTGTTAGGATGGGTCACATATATATATAAGCTTAATAAAATGCGCAAATTTCTAAACGAACAACATAGTCTTACTGTATACAAAACAATGCTCACTCCCACATTCCAGTACTGCTCCTTCTATATATATATTGGTGGAGGTTTGTCTTCTGAGTTGCAGAAGCTCCAGTGCACGCAAAACCAGGGTCTTCGTATATGTTTACGAGTAGATGTAAGGGGTATCTCTACTGATGTTCTCCATGATAGTATCATATACCATTTTATTATTCCATAAATTGTAACATATTATTGTATTGATCAAATAATGTATTGTATAAGGAATCAATACATAGGTTGGTTCTAAGAGCTATAAGAGCGCTCAAACTTTGTATAAGAGCGTTCAAGCCAGGTCAGTTATACATAGGTTACAACATCAAAGGGTCCGACCTCATGGTCCACTGCACAATATAATAAATCTGAGGGTCTAAATCAGCGACCTCATGGTTCAGTGCACAAACTAATAAGTTGTAAGTGAATGCAACCAGCTGTCACGGGTGCCTGGGCACCGCAGACGCCGTCATGAGTGTCTCAGCACCCAAAACACTGAACAATAGGTTACATAAGCACGACGCCATAACCGTCCGGTCGCTCTAGCGTCGCTCCTGAGCAACCTAGGTCAAATATCAAAGCATTTATGGAAAGCCCATAATAAGACGGTCAAAATGAGCCTAAGATCAAGGCGGAACTCTTATTACTAAGGAAGTTACGCCATGGGGACGGATTCAACCTCCGAATGCACTACAGACGAACCAGCGCAAGTTACGCAGCTGGCAAGCGGGCATTATTAACTTGGCATATTCAACTCTGCGCATGCCCAAAATGGCGGTTGTAACGGCGTAAACTTCCGAGATATGAGGGTTTGAAGTTGCAGAACCGACCAAGACAATGGGGGACACAGCGGCGTCCATGGGGGTCCTTTGTGCACCCAGTGACACATGAAAGACTCCCCTCAAACAATTGCAGAGTTAGGCAGATGCCACTGGCCCCAGTCAGTCTGAGGTGCAATGCCAAGATTTGGTTCAAATAGCCTGCCTGCACCTCCTAGAAGGCAGAATCTCCAGAACCGCTCCAGAGGTAACATCTCCAGTCATCTCCTGCTACCTGCTATACCACTACACTATGGTGAAACTATGCTAGACAGGCATAGATTTCCATCATTAGTGGCCAGAGGGTATCTTCTACAAGACATCCACCAGAGGGTAAAGTTATTCATTATTACATTATTCCTCTAAGCAGCAGGTCAGGAGCTAGGTGTGGGAACCCACCTAGAACTATGCTGGACATTGTATTATTATTACCTCACAGGTGGAGTGGAACAGAACATTATACTTTATAAACTATTGTATATTTACTGTATGTGGAAATTACCTGCATATTAACAACTGTGTGATTGATATTTCTTACATGTTGCCTAAAGCTGAATAAACCAGTGATAACTGGAAATAACACTATTTATAAGAGCCTGTTGGATTTACACTATATACCACTAGTCATATGATATTTCTCATATGACAACTTGATCATGTACAATTACTAGTATGACAATAGATGTAATGTTAAAAAACTGGCGGACAGGCGAGACTGTAAACTAGTTAATATCATGTGGAAAAACCGCATTTCCGGTGATGCGCTTGAACTAAATAATGCTCACACTCGGGGTGACAGGAAAATTAAATTCGCCCGTAGACGAGCATGAACCTCATTCTATGAAAAGAGTCCCTATATACGTGGTATAAAACTATGGGATCAATTATCTGCTACACAACAAAGAATTGTCAATAAACCTAGTTTCAAGAGGGTGATCATTAACTTCACATTTGTACATTGATTGATGTTGCATCTCCATGTGACAATTGTATCTTCAACCTTTATGTATTGCACATTCCCATGTGCCTGGATTTAGAGCTTTCTACAGACTGTCTCTTGGAACACTTTTGGCACACAGAAAAGTGACCCCTCTAGGGGATGAAAGTGCTTAATAAACAATAAACATCCTTTTTCAAGCCGTTTTCTAAAAAAAAGTTTTGAGAATATCCAAAAAATTAGAAAAATGTCAGAATTTGATATCAAGTCCTAATGATTCAGTAATCACCCACAAATGTTAGTTAATAAATCCAAAAAGCAATTAATATGATATAATTAGGTCATTTAGGTTTGACCCACTTACAGAGGTCAAAGGTCACAAAAACAGTTTTTGCTAAATCTCTGCATGGGGTTTCTGGGGAGGGGGGAAATTGTTGAAGTATATTTCGACCCATTCTAGTTGGTATTTATGTGCAAAAAACAGACTCAAACCTTCCAAATAAACACATTTTCACATTATTCACTTATGCACATTCCAAGGCTAAGTGACCTGATTTGACCCAAATTTACCCATTTTTGGCTACTTTTACTCAATTTGGCCTCGACTGACCTGTTATGACCCAATTTTCTTCATTTTAGGTCCATCAGTTCCAATGACCTTTTTTGACATTATTTTGATTCATTATGACCCAATTTACCCCACTTGGGACAATCTGGGTCTACTCAACCCTGTCCACTCCACTTCATTCCAATCCAATCCACTTCATTTCAATCCAACCAACTTACTTCCACTACTTAACTCGACCATTCCCCCATTCCTCCCCCAAACATCACTCATTCACTTCTTCCCTCCTCCATCCTGCCATCCCTCTCCCTCACTCACTCCCACATTCCTTCACTCCTTCCTGCCCTCCCCCTCCCCTTAACTCACTCATTCCCTCCTTTCCTCCCCTCACTCACACCCTCCCTCCCCGCCTCCCCTCACTCACTCACGCCATAGGATTCACTGCAGTCAAAAACAAAATAAGAGGGAAGAGGGGGGGGGAGTTCCCCATCAGAAAGGGGTTTCCCAAGGGAAATCCTTTTTTTACTCTGGTTTTGTGTGTCTTTTTTTTTAAATCTTGTTGCTTTAGTCTGAGTGGATAGAACAGAACTAGACTGAACTCTATGAGAAGGCAAGTGACTAAAGCTAATGAGCTCCTGTGTTTCCATAGTTGCCTTCACCGACAGACCTGCTAGAACAGAGCTGGTGAAGGCAACTTTAGAAACACAGTAACTGTTTGCTCCATTTGCCTTCACCAGCTCTGTTCTAGCAATGATGAATGGTGCCATCCAAAACCCAAAAGTATAGAAACAGGGTCCAGGGGCAGTCTGGCACAGCCTTTCTGAGGACACCACCCAGTGTGATAGCAATTTACTGAATACCACTGTGGACCCTCCGAAGGTGTTTTATTCGGGTCTGCACCTCACTCAGAACTCTCCCCTAATGTAGCATGTTCAGAGAGACTTTGCGACCATATAGAAGCATGCCATAGAAGTTCCCAAAAACAAAGAAATGAAGGGAGGGGTTGGAGTCTATATGAGCACCAATTATGTGGATGAATGGTAATAGTAGGTAGAATGGTATTCAGAAGTATTAACCTGTGATATAGGAGTCAACTGTCAGACTGAGTTTGTAATCGAGCTATCCAAATAGGAACCAGCCAGATTATAGCTGGATTACTCCTGGATAGAGTTTGTGGAGGTTTTGACAGTCATACATTCTATGTGCATATAACTGACCTAAAGTATGATACTGACAGTAGATTTGTGTCTCCTGGTTAGAACAGCAAACTATGATATACAAAAGTGTACTTTTGATTTAGCCTTGAGACTCGTTTTAGTTCTTGTCCACTCCTTCATTATTTCATGATTTTAGACCACTACTATGTAAATATGTACATGTAGATCTATAGAGCCTGGCTTTATCATGTATGACAGTTGTCATATTTGTGTGAAAGATAAGGCTTATCTCTCTAATGCTTTATGTAGCTGTTTTGTAACTTCCACAATCCAACACTAATTTCATCAGAATATCTAGAGGGCGATTCATGAAAACTGATGGCCATTCTAGGATTAAAAGACGGATTTAGAAACGATCATTCTAGAGAGATATTTCAGGAATTCTTTGTCCTGTTATATGTATTTTCAAAACCTACCAAACCCTGAATACAGTATGCATAATAATGTGAATTCTACCATTTTAAGCAATTATTATATAGAGACGAAAAAAACACAGTTCTATGGTCGTCTTTTCTTGCTCATATCGTGAGCTTTTATGAAATAAATATGAGATTTATGATAGTCATATTTCAATGGCACACATTGACTTAGTGTATTAGTCTCACTGAACACAAATACTTGTTACTATTCAGTAAATGCCATACCTTTATGCGTTTTGAAGTTCAAGTTGAAAATTATTTACTTATGACTGACGACCAGTGGAATCAGGTGCTCTGACTTCAAGTCGAAAGTGGACTAAAAATGTTTGAAAACTAACTGAAAAAGTCTGAGAACTGATTGAAAAAGTCTGACAGTTGACTGAAAAAGTCCGGAAAATTGGCCGAAAAAGTCAACTTCACAATAGAATCAGGTACCACTCATTCAGTCAGACTTTTTCAGTCAACTGATTTGGACTTTGACTTTGACTGACTTAAATGGAATAAGGCCTATGCCAGACTTACTATTACTGCTGACCGGAGACAACACCACACTGATCCTATTAAATAGTTTTCAGCTGATTTAGGCATTCAGCACAAATTACTTTTTGTTTGTAGGGTATGTACAGCATTGCATTCTGCAACAGTCTAACAATTTAAGAATGAACCTTATTATTGCTCACATGCCACTCCATACTTCACTGTTAAACCTAGCTAGCAGGCCAGCCAAGTCTGGTGGGTATGACCTTGCTGGTAACAGATCCTACTCAATCCAAGGGGATCGAAAAACAAGTCATCGTTTCAGGCAGTATGGCGAACTGGGAGGTTTAAGTAATGTCCTATGTCCAAGTATAGAAACTTTACTTTGTAAATTCACTTACATTTTTGCCTGTCAGTTGAATGAAACTCTGCTACATATTCATTTGTAAAATGTTTCCTGGTCACAACCTATCCTCTGTCACTCTGTTGTGGTTTCACTCTGTGGAGCTGAGATCCAGCTAGCCTTACCCCTTTCCCTGTAGGGGGAGGTAGTACTACTGCATACTGGTCTAGTACTGCCTTCACATTTCACTGATCATGCAATTGGGTTGTTAGCAGTGGGCAAACAAGTTCAACCCCCATACCTAGAGATCACTATCGGTGTGAATGAGGTGTCTCCATCTGCCCAAAGTGATGAGAAATGCGAAGAAATATTTGGATCAACACGATAAAAGGTGTGCCCGTGCACCCCCTCGTGGTCGTACCTTTTAACATGTTGATCCACATATGCACCACAGCACACCACACAGTCCAAAGATGGCCAACTTGGATCCAGGATTTTGATAGCTGGGACACCTTTGGGGCTACAACAATTATACAGTTAAGTATATGAATCTATGAGAGGTACAGACACACAAAATAAGGCATTACTTTACCTATCAGCCCACTTATTGGTCAAGACTACAGTGTTTATGCCTCAGTGACTTTCCCAACCCCCACTGATAGAATGGGACCCTGTTATCGACTGTACCATACACACTAGGCACAGGCGATGTGAATTGACTATGTTACACCCTGTGATATATAGTATAGCCTGCAATACCCATGGACACTCACGTTGTGGGTATAGACTATAAGTGTCTGAAAAGCTCTGTTAAGATGGCCGGCGGGGATTGTCAGTTCACCATTTGGACACCAGGGGTCTCCTATGCTCTATTGATATTATGAGAACGAAATATGCAAAATTCTGAATGGGTTGAACAAGGATTTAAACTGCAGACCTCTTGTGTACAAGGCAGAGATGTAACACATGTACCACAGAGCCAGTTGGGGGAGGGAATTTGGAATGTACCATATAACCTAGATGTACTTATTCTAGACATTTCCCTTAAGGGAAATGTTCAATCATCCAAAACATTAGAAATATGGCTGGGACCATATGTCAGAACTACACTCACTGCAAAGATAATTGTATAATCTAAGTGCTGTGGAAGAAAATTTGATTACTTTTGTATATGACTCTGTGGATTTATGTTCCATATTGCTTTATAATCCTATATAATAGTAAAAGTTCTGTATCTCAGAAATATGCCTGGGACCCCCACATTTTTATTGCATATATGAATAGTACATATCATTTAGGGATTCTGGTGATAATCTGGTGAAAATCTAATTACTTTGATTCTATCCCCGCCGGCCACCTTAATTCGAGGTTGGTTTCATTCTAGCTCCCCGGAGCTTAATACAACAGTATTGGCATCAAATATTACATGTACCATCTTGAATACATCCTTGGGTTCAGATTTTGCAAATAAGGGTGTTATTTCAACATATTGTGCAAGTTTGATGCAGGTTCCACAAACAGAAAGATACCACTCAGTGCAGTGTTTCACCTAAGCGATTGGTCTAGGTGCTTGGACTACCCACCTTGTTTATTTCACCTGTGCCCTTAATAAACACTAACGGCCTATCACGATTGGTCTAGACAGGATGATAACTACCAATTATTCAGGCAGTGTATTGCAAACAAGTAGATATTTGACACTTCTCTGTAACTCTGAGTCTGCCCCACTGACAGTTATACCGTAACTATGTCGTATAAGGATGTCACTTGACCCTGCCACACTCAAGGTGCCTTACCAGTGGTGGTTACATTACGTGTTATACCACGATTCTGGCCTTAACAGTGCTAAATTCGTCATATATGCCGTGCATTATGACAGCATAAAAGCAGTTTTAGCATTTAGGGTGTCTCGCCAATTGTTGTATATAAATGTTCGAGGTCAAGTTGGACTTCGAACTTTTTGGGAAATACATGGCGGATATATTAACTCAATTTCGCCATAGAGTCCATGTTGAAACCATTATGATCCTATTAACAATCGAACCTGGGCCGTGTTGGTAAGAATCATAGCCATTAGACCACCAAGCCAGTAGTGGAATCCAATGTGAATGAAGCTTTTACCTACCTGTAACCTACCGGGCTTCCCTAGGCCACTTAAAATTGTCAGGCGGGCGCTGACTCTTACCTGACGGAAGAGTCAGGCTTCCTGCATAGGGCTCATTTGTCAGGTGGCTGGAATTATAGGACATAATTTTTTTATGTTGATTTCCTCTTAAAGATGGCTTCCTAAGACATGTTTGTTGCCATTTTCTGAGAAACCTTTAATACGGGGGCCCAGATTATTTGGTTCTCGCAAATTTGTTAGCCTTCATATCAAGTTTAGCTGCCACGGTCGGCCATGTTGGATGTGGTTTCAGGTCTTACAACAGAGGTGTTATTCATAAAGTCGGTACGTTCGACCCCTGGCTTCGTAACTTACGGAGTTCCGCTCCAATTACCAACTGGGTTTACTTGAGTAAGGCCAGACCCAGACACATGTTTCACAGGAAGTCATGTGACATCTGTTTGTAGCATAGGAATGGGGCACTGTGGGATATAAACAGAGGTCTGAGGCTCTGTAACTTACTCAACAACCTGCCCTGACCCATTTATGATGTCACAGACTGGTAGCCAATCCGATAACCCGGCAGGTTACTCAAGTAACTTACGCACGTCAGTTTGGCCAGGGGTCGAACATACCGACTAATGCTATTCATGAGAATCTGCTTGGAGAGTGGAGATTGACTTCCTGTCTGGAAGAAAATGCACCTGCTGATAGCTACTCGTTGCAACCCACACGGCATGTGCCAAATCTTGGAAGAGGGTGCGATCTAAAGGTTTCAGACAAAAGATGCTCTTCTTACTCACAGCCAGCAAAACTAAGGTGGTACTCTTGTCAATACCATAAGCTGATTGTTGGGTATTTATTTCTGTCAAATGTTATTCTTAGAAACTTGCCGTTTCTAGAGCACCTGAAAGTTTTAGGTATGCCAGTCCCAGGGACTCAGTCCTTAACTGAATCGTGCCCAGTGACTAACTTAAAAGGGTCTATTTCTCCTCTTTCCTATCTCCTCGGGATGTGTGTGGTGCACATATGCGCGGACACTGACACATTCCTCTGTGAAATTGTGTAATGTCGTTCTCACCATGAATATGACCTTAGCTGTTGAAATGGCGTTAAACCTCTATTACTCACTCACTCACCCGTAACCTACACTGCAAAAAAAGTTATTTGATCATACACACTAGTTCATCTATATGCCATTTAATATCTACACACCTAGGATATTCAAACACATACATCTAAACGCAATCAGATTCTAAACACTTATTTTCAAACATAACACCTGTGTCCTACACACCTAAACACTTCATGTCCAAGTGTTTAGGTGTTTGAGTTTACACACGTATGATCCACAGGTGTTTAGTTTTAAACATGTAGTCTAAGCATGAACACACATGTGTTAACGTCTGTACAAATGGCAAATCGTTTGAACTCAAAAGAGATTTTTGTTGGCTCATTGATATAGCCTATATGTGTTTGTCCACATTGATAAATGGTAAAATTCTTAAACAAATTGATTGATAAGTCTAAATCTACAAATCTGTATGTGTCTATTTGTAGCATGGGTCTAGCTAGTTCACTGCTACAAAGAAAATCTAGTAGGTATCCCGAAAGGCAACTGAACAAAAAAAAATAAAGATGGGGATTCTATATGTGAGGAGAACACCCATGCAGGGTCAGACATAGACTGGCCTAGGTTGAACTATCCCAATCTCATTTAAAAGCCTACATACTACTATATCCCCCCTACTATGATAATTTGGATTGCAGGGATTTTTAAGCTGAGATTTTCGGCGGGCAGAGGTAAATAATATTAAAAAATGTTTAACTTTGAAACATAAAACAATCCCAGTGGCCAGGGGCAAAATAAAATTAGGCCCAAAACGTAGGATTGTTCTTTTTTTTAAAGTTTTTTTTTTTGCCTCCTGCCGGTGGGATATCTAGGGTGTTTTTTTTTTTTTTACTGATGGCCGACCATAAGGTCATGTGAAAAAGAATTCCATAATCCAAGTTATCAAAATTAAATGGCCTAAATTTAAGAAAGGTCGAGAATTGTTGGGTGTTTTGTTTGGTGTTGACATTTTTCCCCCCAGATATCTTGAAAATTCCAAGCGGCCAGAGGGGACATAGTAAAAATGAAAATAAAGTTTCGTTTCTTTTTTTCATTTTGCTAAATTTCCCAGCAGCTGATCTGTAATCTAAGTAATAATAATAATGAAAATAATAATAATGAAAATAATAATAATAATAATAATAATAATAATAATAATAATAATAATAATAATAATAATAATAATATGCTTTTCTTTTCTTTTTAATTTATCTGATCAGACGGGGAGGGACAGTCAGTTCATTCCGGGTAATCAAACCTATAGGGTGGAGAATCAGAAGTACAATCCACCTAGGACTGATCAGAATAATAATACTACCCCAAGTAGCAGTGGGACTTACCCTAGTCGGCAACCTAGCAGTACCCACATTACTGGGGATCCAGGGTCCCAGCCGGGTACGAATACAGGGTATGGATTTACCTTCTGGAATAATACGAATAATAACATTTCGGGATCTAGTGGTCAGGGATTGAATGGATCCGGTGGGAGTAGTAAGAGAAGAAGATATTGGATTGGAGTCTGGATCAATGTACCAGATTGAAAAGTAGAGAAATTTCGGCAAAGAAAAGTCAGATTGAAACCAAGCCTTTCGACGGTTCCGACCATAGAAGGATTGGTTCTCGGATTTCATGGACGACCGTGAGGTAGATCGCTATGATGAGGATGAATCATTACCAATACTGGTGAGATGCTTGAAGAAAGGTCCGAGTAGAATTGCTGTGGACCATTTGCAGGAGTTTGTATCTTGGAAGTATCGTATCTGAGGATCCGATGACTTAGTCTAGGAAAAGGGTTCAGAAACCAAGCGAGTCTGTCCAAGTATATAGTTTAGAACTTCAAATGCTATTACAAAAAGCCAGGCTTAACTTGGTGATGGATGACGACTATGTGAGTGATGAATTAATCTCACATTTTGTAAGGGGATTAGAGACAAGGACCATCAGGATTGCGCTTATAGAGCGAAGAAGAAGAAGAAGAAGAAGAAGAAGAAGAAGAAGAAGAAGAAGAAGAAGAAGAAGAAGAAGAAGAAGAAGAAGAAGAAGAAGAAGAAGAAGAAGAAGAAGAAGAAGAAGAAGAAGAAGAAGAAGAAGAAGAAGAAGAAGAAGAAGAAGAAGAAGAAGAAGAAGAAGAAGAAGAAGAAGGATCAATCTCTCACTGAGATTCCTGAAGAATTGTAAGAAATTTATTCCCAGAAGCAGTTTGACTACTCAACCAAGATGGGGGAGTTCCAAAAACAGGGATAAAATTGGTTCTGAATCTAAGGAGACTACCTAAGAAAGACGGGAGTAAGCCATCTGGAAACATGGATATGAAAAGAATGATGGAAAGTATGTTAAAGTCTTTCTGGGAGGACATTGAAAGCCAGCGGTACAAAAGGCCCAGATTTGATAAGTCCAGAATCTGGTGTTACCATTGCTAGAAGATTTCGATGGGTTTACGGGAAACCCCTCTCCTTTGGGAGGCAGAAGATGGTATGTATCTTTTATGACCCAAGGTAGGACTGGGGAATTTTTGGTTGATACTAGGGCTAGTCACTCAATGATCTGCAATAAGTTCTATAGCCTTTTGCCAGACAAGAGTGAGAACCTCATAAAGGGGGTAAATGCTTGTATGGACGATGAGACCTGTATGCAGGTTCTTAGTAGAACATTTATGAAGGCGTCAGTTGGTGGAAAGGAATTTGTATTCTCACCCACCATTGCAAATATGAATGATGACGGGATACATGGATTGGACTTTGTGAGTCTGATTGAAGCAGAGTTGAATCGGTGCAGCGGGGTACTGAGGATTCGGAAGCCCTATGACATTCAGGTGAAGTGTGTGTTGAGGCAGATAAGTGCAGTAGCCAGTGTTGTGGATACAGTAAAGATACCTCCGGGCGTCTCCTGTGATGTGTTGTGTACCTCGGGTTGGAATCTGATAGATTAAGAGGGCATATTTGAACCTGGCTTGGTTCAGTTAGCCAGTATTGGTCTGGTATCAGTGGACACTTTAGTGGGAAATCCGTTTTAGAATGTATTGCCAATTATGAATGGAGGCAATAAAACCATCTACCTACAGAAGGGATCAGAAATTGGATCCATGACGTTGGTAAATGAGGTGCATGAACAAATATGGAAACCTGACATTAAGCCATCAGGGAAGGAAAAGATGAATATGGAATTAGACAAGATAGTGGAAGATTCTTCACTAGAGAATAACTATCAGATGATAGAGGTTCGGAATCTAATACGGAAATAGGAGGACATGTTTGATTACTCTGGGGGACCCTTAGGTCAAATTGATAGGGTGCTACACCATATTAACACTGGGAGGGGCGAACCTTTCAAGATCCCATATCGCCGATTACCACTGAAAAAGAAGATAATATGTGAAAATGAGATTTTTGACCAGCTGGAAAAGGGAGTAATAGTTCCCAGTATTAGTCCCTGGTTCAGCCCTGTGGTCATGACTACTAAGAAGGATGGGAGTATCTGCTTTTGTTTGGATTATAGGAAGTTAAATGGATTGAATAAGAAAAATTCATATCCTCTCCCGAGGATTGATGAAACTTTGGATTCCCGAGGATTGATGAAACTTTGGATCTGCAATCCAGGTACAGGCAGATAGGGATGGATCCCCGTGATATAGAAAAAGACAGCCTTTTCTAGTCATTTGGGATTATTTGAATATATGGTGATGCCCTTTGGGTTATATAACGCACTGGCTACATTCAAAGCCATGATGGAAATTCTGTTGAGTGATCTATTGTGGAAGAAATGTTTGGTGTATTTGGATGACGTGATTGTCTTCGGAAAGGCATTCCGGGAGTGCCTAAATAATCTGGAAGAGGTAATTAGAAGGATAAGGTCTAATGGATTACGTCTGAAACCAAAGGAATGTGAATTATTTAAGAAATCAATTACGTACCTAGGTAGAGTTATATCCCGGAAGGGGATTAAAGCAGATTCTGAAAAGGTGGAAAGTATACGGGATTGGGAGAGACCTATGACTGCTAAGCAGGTAAGGTCCTTCCTTGGTTTCTGTAGCTACTACAGGGATTTTATCCCGGGATATTCCCGAGTGAGTTTTCCTCTGCAGAGTACTGTACACTGGACACCTGGAAGAGTAAGAGAGCCCTTCCCTTGAGGAAATGATCGGGAGGAGTCTTTTAGAAAATTAAAAGCTCTATTTATGAAAAACCAGGTCTTAAAGTACCCAACCCCATCAGATCATTTTACATTGGATATGGATGCTAGCAATGATAGCATTGGAGCCGCACTCTCCCAGATCCAGGATGGCATGGAGGTTCCAATTGCTTTTGCTAGCAATACCCTGAATAAGGCTCAACAGAATTATTGCACTACTAAGAGGGAGTTACTAGCTGTGGTAGTGTATACTAAGAAGTTTAAACATTTTTTATGGGGATCAGATTTCACTTTAAGAACTGACCTTTCATCTCTCCGATGGCTCCTTAATTTCAAGGATGCTGAAGGAATGATAGGCAGATGGTTAGCACATCTTTCGGAATTTGGGTTGGAACAAAGCCAGATCCAACATAGGGCAGGAGCTAAACACACCAATTCGGATGCTCTGTCTAGGAGACCCATCAGGAAATGTTGCCGGACGAGTTGTAATGTTTTGGGCAACACAATGCAGTCATTGCTGAGCTACATATTCCATATAGGGACTACCCGGGAACTTTGATAGAGTGGTCACCAGAAACCATTCGTCAGTTCCAGAGCAAGGACCCTTTCACTAAGAATAGGGAAATGAGAAGGCTTCTAGCACAATGGACCAAGCTGGAAGTCAGGGATGGAATCTTGTGTAGATGGAAAATAAGTCCAACTAATAAGATTCTTTAGATTGTCATCCTTAGTGCTATGCGCCGGGACATCATGTATTATTGCCATGGCCAGGTGACAAGTGGTCATTTCGGGAAGAATATATCGCTGGAAAGACTTTCCCGGAGATACTATTGGCTAGGAATGAGTGGCGATTTACTAAGGTAGATTGCCACTTGTCCTGACTGCTGTAAGAATAAACCCGGTGAGGGGTTAGCGAAGGATCCATTGATTCAGAAATGATTTGGAGTACGCTTTGCCACAGTTGCGATTAATATCATTAGTGGGTTTACCACAACTCCTAGAGATAACACTTGTATGATGGTTGTGTGTGATTATTATACAAAATAAATGAAAGTATTTCCTTTGAAGGATCATAAAGCATTTGTAAGAGGATGGGTGTTTTTTGGGTGCAATTTGGGGTTCCTCTAATGCTTCACAATGACCAGGGAAGGGAATTAGAATTTGATTTGTTTCAGGAAATGTGTAATTACTTTACAATCTGCAAGACGCATACAAATCCGTATCGGCCTCAGTCGGACGGCTTAGTGGAGAGGTTCAATAGGACCCTGTTGCAAGTTCTGAAACCATTAGTAAATAAGTATCAGGATGATTGGGATATTCAGTGTGATTTTGCTGTGCATGCATACAACAGTACCGTGCATGCTTCCATGAATTGCATGTTGAATATATTGGTTTATGGTAAAGACATCATAATGCCAGCAGATCTGGTGTTTGGTGTAATTAGAATCAGTCCTGAAACTCCATGTTCTATTATATTTGTGGAGTCTCTTAGAGATAACTTTAAAAAAGCTTATGAATTGGTCAGGAATCAATTGGAAAAATCATGAAAAACAGGAGAAGGTGGGATACGATACTGGATTGAAACCTAGATTTTTCAGGGTTGGAGATCAGGTCCTACGGTTCTATAAACCCCTTGATAGATTGAAAGTGGTATCTAGTTGGGATGGCCCACATGTCATAACTCAGATTATTTCGGAAACTACCTGCTTTATAAAAGATTTGTATGGCAATGTGAGAAGATGTCACATAGAGGTGTTAGGCCATATAGGGGTAGGAAACTAGCAGAAGAGATGTATGGAATAGGTCCGAACGTTATGGAATTGCCTGAGATTGTAGATTTACCCAAGCTGGGACACTTACCGGATATAGGAGATGAGGAGGACGATCCGGGAATGATTCCAGATGAGGTTACAGTATCTGAAAAGAAAAAGAAAAAGCAGAGGAGAATGCCTATGCTAGGTACTAGGAAAAGGAGGAGGAGGAAGAGGAAGAATGTGATCTAAGTAATTGAGAAGGATGTTAAGAATAAAAAAGTCTCAGCAGGAGTAGGGAGGACAAAGCGTACCAGGAATCTGAAGGCTAGGTCAGATCTCGGAAACAGAGCGGAGTCTTCCGGTTCTAAAAATAGAACTAAAAAGGAGGGCATTCACCGTAGTGCTAGGATTGCTCAGAGAAGTGGTGTTACCTAAATAAGCCCGGCTATAGGTTCTAATAAGTACTGAATCCTGAACACAACGCTGTATTGTCCTGTTTAATGTATGTTTGCACAATTATACGTCTGTGTCATTCAATGTTATGACAACAGATGGTGTCAAGCATGTTGACAGCATCTTCGGAATATGACTCGGTAGAAATGAGACCGCTTTTACCTGCTCAGTTGTCAACTCCTTGAGGTTCCTGTGAGTAGTGGATGGAATAATCCGACATATTGGCGAAAGGCTATACGTATTCTCCATGATGCAGATGAGTGCAGTAGCCAGTGATGATATCAAGTTGAGTTGACAATATGTATTTAACAGATGGTTTTGTTTACGAAAGCATAAAAAGCATGTGGCACTGCGTGACCTAATTACCCAAAACAAGGGTTGATGACCTTTGACCCGGGTTGAGGGTTCTCCCGTGACCTGCCACCATCTTGTTAAATCAAGGGTGTACGTCAGGGAAACTTGGCGTGCTTGGTTAGCTTTGGTCGCTTTAACTGCCAGTTAGCAAAGAATTCCGATTAATTCACTAATTGTCTGTAGTAAGTGTGAGAGTTCCTTGTGGTACCGCTGAGGTGGTGGAAACATTGGAAGTTACACTATAATGGCAGACAAAATGCTGTCAGAAGGGAGTATGCACCCTGAGGCCACTGTCAAACAGTGTGCGTCTCTATTCTGGTGTTGGCCGCAGCCGTCCCGGAGACCCTCAGACCCTGCTAAGATTGATTCTGAATCTGACAATATGGAAGTTGATTAGAAGGGGAAGACTGAGCAAGGACTGGGTAATGCTGGGTCTGTTTCTCAGGAAGCCTCTACATCAACTGAAACAGTGTCGGAAGCTGATTTATTAGCAGAGGAAGATAGGATTGAGAAGGAAACTGTAAGGATGTGAACAGAATCGGGTGAAAAGTTGGAACGACAAGAGGAGGTATTATGAAATCGACCAGAACAGTCGTCACATTTGAGTGCTGGTTTATCTGCATCTGTAGAAGATGCGAAAGCCAGAATGCATGCAAAGGTGACTTTGAAAGGAACTGTTAAGGAAAAGGAAGGTTGGAAACAACATCTTAGTGAGAAGGCTACAGCCTTAATTAAGAAAAAAGTAAACGAGGAAAACGAGAGGCTCAAGAAGAAGGAAAAGAAAGAGAAGAAGGAGGAGGAAGAGGTTAAGAAAGATGAGATACTGGCTGAGTCTAGGGATGTTCCTGGTACAGATGAAGGTGCAAAACCTGAGGCTTCTTAGTTGGGCGAGACACCTGAATCTAATTTGGGTGTGGTCTATGGATATAGACCATCCCGAACTATATGATGATGAAGGTGTACCAACACCAAATGAGAGGAAAATCTGGAATAATGTCAGGAGTGGGTCCATGCAGATGATTCCTAAATGTCTGGAGGACTGCAAACGTAATACAAAATATTACAGCTGCCCACCGTTTATAAATAAGGACGGTGAGCAGGATGATGAGGAGTGGATGCAATACACCCGTCAAGACCGGAATCTAAATTATTTCTATGTAAACTAGGTCTAACAGACCATAGATAATCGGAATAAGGAATACTTTGACTTTGATGCCTACTGTAAGATCAAGTGGGCCATTGATAGTTGGGATAAAGAAACAAATACGACGTGTCCGTTTATCATCTGTTCCCATGGGAGTGATGAACCTGAGAAGTTCAGCTCATACATCAGATTTATCAAACATATTGTTGAGGAGCACATGAATCATCATCCCGTATACATGTGCTATATGAACAAAGATAGGAATAGCTTTATCTGTTCGGGACTCTCAACATTCCGGAAGAGAGAGCTAGTCTGACATCTTAAGGAGGAACATCCGGTCGGTCTAAAGGCAGCTCTGAAAGCAGCTTTGGATCTGCATAAGCTTCTGATTGATAAGTGGGATACCTGGAAGAAGACAAACTCCAAGAGTTTGAATTCTAAGGTTAACAAGCTCTGTGAGGTTGAGACACATGCCAACTCCAAATTGGAGGCAGCATAGCATTCCAACTCCATTATACTCCAGGAAGGTTAAGAATCATAAATGATCAGTTTGGTGAGATGAGGGAATACCGGGGCAACAGTGCTTACCGGGATTCCAGTAAGGCCACTGCTGCAAAGTGCATGAAGGCACAGCCGGGAAAGATCTCCTTCCGGGGGACCCAACGCCAGATCGGATTAATCCGGATAAAAGTCTGGAGAGAGGTTTCCCTCTTTCTGGTTTGAGAGGTGCCCCTCCCCCTACATTTGATGCAAATAGGAACAGAGATAGGGACTTTCCCGAAATGGGACCATCTGGACCCGAGAGCCAAACTCTTAACCGGAAGGGTAAGGATAAGGCATCGGGAGTGGGTGTGGTGCGCCTAAACCTGATAAGCCTGGAGGTGGAGCAACCGGTGGTGGATCCCGACTCCGCCCTTCGGCTATGGGCTCATATGGTGACGTTCTGATCTCATCTGTAGTCTCCAGAAACTTATCTGAAGACCCCAGACGTAGGAAGCTTTCTGAAACTTCAGACCATTCTGACCGTGACCTGTTACCAACCCATGTTCCATATGCAAAGGACCCAGCTAGGTACGACATCAGTAACATCCCTCTGGAAAGCTTTCAGATTCAGCAGAGTTGTATGACTGACTGGCAAAAACACCATCATGCACTCTCTGTAGAGTATCTCCAAGAGGTTGTAGGATCTTTGGTGTATCTAACACAACAAGTTCAGGCATTGGAGCTTACTCGGATCGAATGGGAAAGAGATGTGGAGCATAAGGAAAAAATGAAACACTTAGAAGCTCAAGAAGCATGTCAGAAAAAATCAGCTGAATTTTGGACCCTAGAAGTAGCTAAGGCTAGAAGTGAGGTTGATTTCCTCAATCAGAGGTTCTTTGAAGCCTTTGGCAAACGTTTCTCTGACTGGGATGGCACTCACTGGGAAGCTAAGGAGTTCTTGGATGAACAGATTAATGCTTACGGACTCGAACCCGAGAAGCCTAAGAATCCTGAAGCTAATAAGGACAATTAATAAAAACGTATGGTATACATGTTAAGTACTAAAATCCGGAATAACTGACATTCTGATTAAGTGTGATGATTGCGAACGGGCTGTTACATGGATTACAATATGAAGACGATGGTACGAGGATACTGTGGTAGATGTAACCAATGGGATCCTGATTACTGTTGAACCGAACAGACCCGAGATGATGGACAATACATCACCTGGACTCATTGGCTAGTTAATACAGAAATGTCATCTGATATGCAGCTACTATTAGTGCTATGGACATTCCAGATATTATATCTATTGCATGATGCCGAATGAGACACAATTTTACTTCTAATGAACTCTGAAAAGTCCCGAGAGGCCCTAAATCATTATTACTGCCGTGTAATTCCAGCCTAGGCACCGAGTTATGAACTGTACTTACTGGAGGATTTTACGTCTTCAGGATTGTGGCACTATGTAATGGACAACAGGAAAACATCCTGGGTGGTATAGACATATTTATTATCATTCCATATGACAGTTAAACATAATAGTGAAGTATCCTACTACTCTGGTAGGTTACTCATAGCTTTAGATATATATGTCTGGCATATTGTTAAGTCCAGATCCACTATATAATTCTGTGTTCATGATTAAAACTTATTTCCGGTGCTATAAATGTATAAATACATAAAGGTTGTTAATATATATCAGACTCAAGTAGATACGCTTATATCAGAATATGAACATTGTTAAATTATTGTAGTCTGTATTATTTAAAAACAAACAAAAAAAGGGACTTGTAAAGTGACTTTTATTCCTGACTAAGGTTTAAACTACAAACTATTATTGGTATTCTATTAGAACTAATTTGAAAGTTGATACTTATATGACATTCCTATCCAGGATAATAACTAATGTTATTCAAGGTTGGTAATGGGGTATACGGAATGACATAATTTGTCTTCCACTACTATGGTATATGTTATCATGAATAATTACTATGTGTGAATGTATATCGTATAGCAAATACTACTTATAATACAACATCCTGAATTATGTGTTCTCACATAAGACTTCTATACTATAGTTTCTACATATTTAAAACCAAACAGGTATCTGTCATATGCCTCTGTTCATTATTATTTCGAGTCAGGCAATAACTTAGTTACTACCCAATGTGTAACACCTTGTTATAGTCTTGCGGGGGGTAGTGTAGGGGCAAGGGTTTAGTATTAGTGTCTATGGCTTACAAGTTGACTAGTTACTGAGCGGAGAGTCCTTTTGTGTTGAGGCTGGTTACGTCTGGCGGATGGTGGCAGCACTGTCCTCCAGGCTTCCCCGCTTAAACATGAGGGGTCACCACCCGACCCCTGAGGCTATATAATAGTCGGGTCGGAAGCTAGTGAGACAGAATCCTCCCGGATTCTGTACGAACACCTTAAGATCTCCCGGACTCCGAAACTTTACCTGGTAGTCATAAATCAGAGCTATACGAACGATAATACACCTACTTGGAATACCTTTAGTTTCCTGTACATTAGGATATTGAATAAAAGTTGTTGCCTTCTGAACCGGACATTCTTGTATTCTTGATCCTTTCTGAACAAGCAGCCAGCCAATCTGAGATCAAACCATTACAAATCTTTTGAAAAAAACGTATCAAATTAAGAAAGACATCATATATTGAAATCTACATGTAGCTTAATACTTTCTCCTTAAATTGGTACTAGCTTTACTTGGCATGAAGTTGGTACATGCAGACTAGACACTGATACAATGGTGCCTCCCCACTTTGTGTAAGAGTATACAGTGATAAAAAGGCCTATGTTTGGAGGTCTATTTCTCGGAACAAACGATAGTCAATTTATCATTTTGAAATTTCCCCAAAAATTGACGAATAAAGATATTGTACTTTGAGAATTACCCTAGCCAGGTAGATAATAGTGATTTTCAATGCATACCAAATTCACTCATGCTTCACCAAATTCACTCACGCTTCATGGTCTTTAACCAGTCAGTAAATGATGGGCCTTAAGTGTGTATAAATGACTCTAGATGGTAGGACAACCTCTTTATTTGTTGTCTGAGTGTTCTTATTGGTATTTGACGTTGTATAATGAGCTGTGGCAATTCTGGTAAAGGTTGATGAAACATGAAGTGTGAGTGAAGCATGTAGGGTTTTTGGATGGTTAAAGGTAAAGTGTTATGAGGTCAACCTATCATCTCGTATGGTGTTTCTATCATTTCTATTTCACTATAGACATGTTTGAGTTATTGAAAAAAAAAATTTTTTTGTATGTAAAATATAGTTCTGTACCACAAGGCATGCACACATTTCACGAAGTGTAGAATTTTTCTTTTTTAAAATATTATAGCCAGTCAAGAGGGACCTTATGTGTATATAAATGACTCTACACAGGTAATATAACCTCTTAATTCATGGTTTATGCAACCCCATTGGTATATGATGATGTATAGCTGAGCTGTGGCCTTTCTCATAAAGATTGATGAAACATGAAGCGTGAGTGAATTTCGTGAAGCGTGAGTGAATTATATATTAGTCTCAATGTAGTTGCTGAAGACACAGAACTGATATTGTATAGAAGGCAAACTGCCATTGTTATATGAGGTACACACACTGAAGACAATGGACAGTTTATATTATCATTGTATAAGTGTTTTTTAATGAGCGAGGCTTAAGTTAGGAAATTGGAGAAATAGTTACTAATTATTCAGCATTTCCAAAATATTTGCCGACGTGGCATTTTAGGAGTTTTTGACCATTACTTTAGCTTTTTAGTATATATAAAGTTGTATAGTGTACCAGTTTGTACACTGAATTTGGTCCAGCTAGACCTATATTTAATAGTTATAATCATGCTCCAACTGTTTCCGTTCACTCAAGCCTCTTGTTTATGGAAGATTTTATGGCACCTGTGATAAAAACTGACAAGTCAGGAGTTAAATCCTTGAATGAAACTTTTTAATAAGCCAAGATAGGGCTATCAATAGGGCTAATTTGCACATGTGAATATGTGCGATGGTGTGGGGCATCACAGCAGAGTGTTATGTCTCTGGTTGATGCGGTAAATCAAGCTGTGAATGGAAGGTCATCATAGACAACATGTATACAATGTGTATATAATATGTATGGTCCAAATAGATCACAAGGGTGTGATATATTGGCCTATTGACACTAGAAGCTACACTACCACCATCTGCTGTAGAAGAGTTCCCCTATACGTTCCAACCCCGGCACCCCCGATCTCACCTATGATGTTGCTGAAGATCTGCGACCACTTAGATACCCTAGCAATTCGGGGTATTTTTCATTGCTCTGTGGCTCTAATGTTTGTGTGAGATCTCCATGGGATCAAGGCCACGGTCTCCTCCGTCAGGATGTGCACCCTTGTGAAGAAGGGCTCCTCCTGAGAGTCCATAGCTCCAAGACCACCTCAACCCATATTCCTCCGCATTGGATCCCAATTCAGAAACTGCCTCCAGATGCCCGGCACTGCCCGGTTAGGACTTATAACATGATGACAGCCCTGGTACCAGCATACCCATTCTCCCCGGCCTTTATATGGCGCGACTCAGGCCTCCCAGTGATCCCATCTGATCGCCACGGATATTTAAGGCTGGCCTACGCGCCCAAGGGATCAAGGATACCTTGAGTTACTCTCTCCATAGGTTACGACGTGGCGCCTGCTTGGTGGCAGTAGGTGAAGGAGCGACGCTGGATGATGTCAAGGCACATGGGATCTGGCGCTCGGATGCCATGTTCTCATATGTTCCCAAAGTTCTCATCCTCGGTCACTGGTGCCCTGGCCAAAGGCTTAGGGGGTAATGGTCACAAATGACCTCTCACATCATGCAATTTCATGTTATTTTCAAATGTATTTGTAGTTGGATTAAGTCATGGGTCTAGTTTAGACATTTGGTAGTCAAACTTAGATATTTTGATATTTCATTCTATTCACCAGGTGTGTTATGGGAGTCATTTTAGGACTTTTGAGATGATGAGGCCAATGTGTCCCCTGTGCCCCCAGGTCACGGGAAATACTGATAAAAGTGCCACAAGACACGGATTTACAATCACACACCATGCCCCTCAGTCCCCTACTACCCAGGTAGGCCTAGATTGGAGTACTGCAAGCTCAATGGGGGCCGTTTTCGCGGTATTCAGTGAGTGAGTGAGTGAGTAATAGATGTTTAACGCCATTTCGACAGCTAAGGTCATATTCATGGCGAGAACGATATTACACAATTTCACAGTGGAATGTGTCAGTGCCCGCGCATATGTGCACCACACACATCCTGAGGGGATAGTAAAGAGGAGAAATAGACCCTTTTAAGTGGGCTAGGGAGGCCCGCGGTATTCAGCAGTGCAGGTGAACGTCCTACTATTGGGATCTATGAGAAAGTTGTATGGTCTTCACTTCATGCTAATTTAGCCTATATGCTCTGTTGCTATTTCTAAATACTTTTGGAATGTGATAGATAGATATGTAGATATGTATGAGAAGTGCAAAAAGATATATATGTGACGGACCTCATTTTAGAGTATTAGCCAATGTTTCCTGTTATGTGAATAGTCAACTTTGACCATTCAACATCACAGAGGAGATATGCTCTATGGAAGTTTTCATAGCAACTTCTATGAAATTTCTTGTATGGCATAAATGGTCATGTATAAAGTCCCAGCACTCTCCAACAGGATGGTTAGGGCAAGGAGATATGTCATTACTCTTGGTTAGAGGTGGGCTGTGAAGACACCCTGAATACTGATACAAGGGAGGGGCAGGATAAAGACCAGATCAGATCCAAATCTGAAGATTTAATCCCCAATCTTGACAAATGACTACTCCCTAGGGTGCCAATAAGTGCCCTCTCCTGTCCTCTCAACAACAACCAGGTTTGCTGTGCCAACTGTTTCAACTGGAATATATCTAACATGTCTCATTTATTACAGTGACAATATTATCATACAGGAGACTCTACTTTTGAATCCTTGGGTATTTCATATCCTCCCACTAGTCTCAAAAAGCATATATATGTGTCTTTGTAATTAGAATTCTTATACATAACCTGATCTAGTGAGTTACAATAAAATTGTCAGCATGTACATGTATATGAGGTCAGATACCCGATCTTTTAAGAAGAATGTCCTCCTGAACCTAACTAGATATTGCTGTATCAAATTGTCTTCTGTGGAATTACCTTTCAAGATTCCACATTAATTCTTGTGGGTTTGTTATTTCAGAGTCCAAAATGTAAACCTCATGTAAATGTACTCTATATTTTTTAATTTGGTGCCTCATAACTCCACTGCCTGCACAGGGTGCTGTGTGCGTGTAGGTTCCAGTGCCTGACCTGTTAATTATAGGTTGATTATGTGTGTGTGTGTGTGTGTGTGTGTGTGTGTGTGTGAGTAACAACCCTGTGCACTGGTGTTATATAAGCTGTTTACAGCCATCAGAGGGTCTGGTGTTGTCCGGAATAAAAAATAGGATCTGGATTAATAAGAATATAAGTTTTCAGCTGAGGTTCCATAGAAGAACTTCAAATTAAGTCCTAGTATTTTAACAGCCTGTTGTGGGCACTAGATACGTCACTTCCATCAGGAAAAAAGAAAATCATAAATACATTAGTGGAAATACACACTTTAATACTTGCCCCACAGTTTACTAATAAAGTAGGAATCTGTCCAGTATAAAAGGAGTTTTTACTATAAGGGTAATTTTTACTTAAGGTGTTTGTGGTATGATCACATTAGTTCTCTGTAGTCATCTTTAAGGCATAAGGGCCCATGGTTGTGTTAAAATTATGCCCTCTTGTTGTGCATGAAATGCCCCCTAGTCTGCACAAGAATAAGTGTCAGTGGTGACTAATTTGAGTGCTCCTTTGTATCCATCTCAGGTTAATTTAGTCAGATAAGTTCCAAATTTAGCCTTAGCCGTCAAACCATTTGAACCCTAAGGGCTGTTTATGGGACAATGACTGCACTCCCCCACTTGGCAAAAAACGTGTTTGTAACTTTTGCAAACGTTTTTATTTGGTTTGGGTAAAAACGTTTTAAAAAAAATTATTTTGACGTTGAAAAAAACGTTTTGCAAACTTAGGAACCAAAATAAAACGTTTTTTTACGTCAAAAAAACGTTTTTCTGCCAAGTGGGCCTGCGATTTTTCTGAATCTATGTTAGATAGGAAGACAATTCAAACATATCTGAAAAGTCATCAAATAAATCTACATGGTCAAGTTATTCGATAGATTTTAAACCATTTTCAAAATTTTATGTAAGTGCCTAATGTGAGGGAACTTCCCATCCATGTCTGAAGCTTAACAGCCCCCAGGGCACTCCTTCCAAAGCCTTTCACTTGGGTCAGCAAGCGTTATATATACCTAAAATCCTGGTTCTTCTTTTACAGATACATTTAATAGAAACATGAGTATGGCATTCTTTCACCTGCCCAGGTACATTTTAGAAGACTTAGCAAGACGGTAAGGTAAATCCAGAGAAGGAAGTCCCCCGGTTGTACTACTTTGTGTGCAACCATTTTGTCTTTATCCTTGGATTACTAAACTAAAGTAGAAGGGATGTACCACTTTGCCATGGTAGTAAGTAAAGAGGGCAGGAGAAAAAAATCCTGCATAGAGAGTCTAAAAGATCTACCATAATGGCCCGTTTAAGCGGCCAGGTTTTAAGTGCCCATGCCCTTATTGATTTCAATACCCCTGTACTCCTAGCCCTTATTTGAAATCGGTACCTATTTGAATACTGGTTTTAGTGCATTAGATTGTTTTCAACAGCACTGTACCCTAGCAGTTATTCGAGCCCAGCAGTTATTTTAGACCCGTGCTTAAATGAGCAGTCTGGGAGAAGGCAATTATGAGACAACACTGGCTGCATCCCTGACCATTCAAATATAGCTCAAGATATCAGAACGAGATATGTATGTAAGCTTTTCCTAAGGCATATGCTTTATCGTTATATTATAATTGTCCATCAACACGGTAAAGATATGCCCACGCACTCCCTCGCGGGCGTACCTTTTACCGTGTGGATCCACATATATATATGTACAGAATAGGGTCTACATAGGAGGCCTGAGGATAACCATGCCACTATGGTGTCATTAGCAAAATGCCACGCATCTATCCTGATTAGTGATGGATTCTTGATTGATCATAGCTTTGACATAGAATATACTATTTTACCCCATGGATAAGGCATGACTAGTGTATAAAATGCAACCAAGGTTTCTAGACATTGTAGAAAAATCCAAAACACCAGAGTTTCTGTCATACATTTTCACAATTCAAAATCTAAAGATAGGCCAGAGCTTCCCGTGCCCTTATATACCAATTAGGGTGGAGGAGATTTGTGAAGTCTTTAGAAGAACTCCTCCTCTCACCTATAAGGCACACAAAGGGTCCATTCCCATGTACATAGGCCTGATATACGGGGTATTATCTAATTGGTAATATCATCCCACTCTGATGAGCCCCATGGTATGACAAGGTGGTGACCAGAGCTTACTTGTCTGAAAATGACCTCTCCTTTGGGAGAACACCTTTAATTACAGGCAGGTAAGGGGACCAGGAATGTATTTCTCAAAATGATCTATCTAGACCCCTCCAAATTGTCGGACCCATTACAGCCTTGCATCTATAGTGGCTACCAATGATTGCACTGGTATGCCTGGAGGGTGTTGCTCCTATAGTAAAAGGAAGAGCTGGCTAAAAATGCACTCATTTCCAGTCCTTTCTTTTCATGTAGCTATAACTTGTCCCTTTTGTTGCTCACAAGTGGTCATTCAAGTACGGTGCTCAAAAAGGGGGATTTGAGTAGTTACCTAGTTGGGAGAAGTCAGTCAGTACTATAAACTATAAATAAACTATAGAGTGTGTGACATGAGTAGGTACCTGGTAGTGCAGCTCTATCTATTTTAAACAAGGCAGGTGACTTTTCAGACTAATGTGGTGAGTGAAAGTACTTAGGTGAAGCAGTGCACGACTTGTTTAGAAAAGAGGGCACATACTCACAGCTCTTTTTACAATAGGAGCAACAGCCTACAGGCCTCCTATGTATTCACTTCATGAAGTGCTCACCGTACAGAGCAGTCAAAGTGCAGGGCTAGAGCGAGAGCCTCTTGCCACCTTACCATGGCAGCTCAAGTGATGGGAGAAAGTAAACAAGCTAATCATATTCTACCCCATGAGACATGGTGGCCCCGATATAAATGCCCTTTGACTTACATGTACACTATCAGCCCCAATTGTAAATGGGCTATAAAGACCATTGTAATGGGTACAGCACAACCTACATTGAGTCATTGGATTTGTATTCAGTTCATGTTAGTACAGGTTCAGTCAGTATTAAAGCGCTTTCTTTTTATTTTTTTCTTCATCACAGTCTTAATTGATTTTCAACCAGAGGATTTGGTAACTGTTATCTTAATCCAGAGTGTCTGACCCAGAAAAAGCGGGAAAGATAGTAATATAGTCCTCAGAGTCCAGGTAAAAAAAATACCATGGTAAATACTATGATTCACCATAGTAAACCATGATGTACCATGGTTTATTGAATTATACTATAATTTACCATTGTATTTTATGGTATATCCAACTATAGTCTATCGTAGTTTACTAATCTTTACTCTGATTTTGTCCTTGCAATATTTTCTGCAGTTGAAGCCTATTTCCAAATGTTGGAATTTCTATGTTACAGATAATTCATGTATCAAAGTGGAAATAGAAATTCGGGCACAGAATTAGTAGAGACACACCATCAGAATGGAGTCTAGTAACGAGAGTAGAAATAGGTTGCAATTATACAGTATTGTGACAATAATTCTTATTCTCATTCAAAGAGAGATCAATATCTATACCAGCACATGATCTCAGGCTTAAATACTATGGCGACCGGCGAACATTATTATGTAGTCCTACTGACAATGGCACTGTGTCAGTGAGTGGTAAAAATAATTTTTTTTTGTTGTAGTTAATATATATCATATAAACGAAGTGAGGAGCTTGACAATTTTTGTGTATTTTTCTTTTTCAGAATCTGCTAAAACAGTACCAAGACCCATAGATAGTGTGTATCCCTGCTCTCTTAGACCTTTCACAACATGCCTCCATAATCTACAAAACTCCCACACCACACCTAGGACGTCCTTAGTAGGTCCCTACACCACCTAGAACGTCCTCAGTAGGTCCCTACACCACCTAGGACGTCCTCAGTAGGTCCCTAGACCACCTAGGACGTCCTCAGGGCATCCCCACACCACCTAGGACGTCCTCAGTGCGTCCCCACACCACCTAGGACGTCTTCAGTGGGTCCCCACACCAACTATGACGTCCTCAGTGCGTCCATACACCACCTAGTATTTCCTCAGTGCGTCCCCATACCACATAGGACGTCTTCAGTGGGTCTCCACACCGTCTAGAACATCCTCAGTGCCTAAATACCTCGATATATACTTGAGCAGATTTACCATAGTATATCATCGATGGTATCATCTTATAGTTCTATGCTATAATAAACATGATATACCAGAGAAGTAAAACCATTGTTTGTTCCAAAGTACCCTAGTGAATTTACCATAATATATCATACAGCAAATATCATGGTAAATCATACCCCTGTTCTACAACAGGGGGTGAGCAGGGAGACATACACACACCAAGTAGAAGGGTAGAGGGGTGGACTCACCTGACTAGGGCAACAGTGAGAGGGGGGGGGTGGGTGGTCACAGGCACCACACTCCACACAGAGCACTAGCCCACCCACATATACACAGTACAGAGACACACCAAACAACACGGGTGGGGGAAGAGTGAGACTGACCAGTGAAGGCAGAGGCCACCGGTCGATCGGTCATTCACGCGGTAGTGGTAGGAGGAGGCACAAGCCACGTTTACACACCATAATATATCATACAGCAAATATCATGGTAAATCATATTTGTGCACCAGTAAATTATGGCATGTATCATGAAATATTATGGAAGACATCTTAGTATATTGAACAAGTAACCAATGGATAATTCATGACGAGTGTGTGTTAGTGAAGGATAATGACACGAGGCCGTAGGCCGAGTGTTATTAGCCTTTGCTAACACACTACTCCTCCCCATTGACTAATTTTTTTATACCACGAAACCAATAAATAATCAATAGAATACCAATAAATTCAAGTTGAAAACAAAAATTATTCCCCCTCCCCGGGACTCGATCCAGCCATAGTGTGTGTACACAGGTACATACACCTCCTTTACCGGCAGCGGACAGCGACAGCGGCCGTCTCGGCTCGGGCAGGCAGCGGCACACGGCTAAAGATTTCAATGCGTCTCGCTGTTATGTTTGTGTACTAAATACACCTCCCTGCCCGGCAGGGGACAGCGACAGCGCACACGGCGAAAAAAGATGCGTCCGGGCCGGGATTCGATCCGCGGACCTCTGACGTCTGAGCACAATGCGCTAACCGCTAGACCACTGCGTCTCCTCCATTCACTGCGTCTCGCTGTTATATTTGTGTAGAATACACCTCGTCGCCTGGCAGCGGACAGCAACAGCGCACACGGCGAAAAAAGATGTTTGTGTAGAATACACCTCGTCGCCTGGCAGCGGACAGCGACATCGCACACGGCGAAAAAAGATGCGTCTCGCTGTTATGTTTGTGTAGAATACACCTCATGGCCCGGCAGTGGACAGCGACAGCGCACACGGCTTTGTATCATATCCAGACGTAATTCTAACCAAGCGTCTCTCATCAGTCCCTGTGGCGCAATGCATAGGGAGTTGGATTAGGGATCTGAGACTGTAGGTTCGAGCCCTGCCCTGGCCTTGAAAATTTTGTGGGTTTTAACATGTAACATATGACATGTAAGGACATGAGAGACATGTGGTTATCTATGGATAACCACATGGGGTGCAGGTTATCCATGGATAACCGCACACCTTAGAAAATTGATGCTAAAGCATACAGGGTGTGCAATATCGACAGATATGTGGATGGGAATAGACACCAAAAAGCACTGTGTAACCCAGAAATCGTGGTATAACATAATATATATCATAATCTACAGGAATAGACAAACTATGGTAAAGTTCCGAAGTACCCTAGTAAATTTACCATAATATATCATACTTCAAAGATCATTGTGTATCATAGTGTACATGAGTAAACCATGGTATATAACATGATATATTACGGTAGACACTATAGTTTATCATGATACATATGATAATTTACTAAATTAGAGAAACCATGATAAGATTCAAAAGTACCCTAGTAAACCTACCATGATATGCAACGCATTGTAAACTACGCATACTATAGTATTTTTTATCTGGGAGGCTACTCATTATCGTATCATCAGTTTCACTGATATGAATGTATTGTGAAAAACAGGGTATAATTCATCCAGGCAGAATATTAGCCATAAAGGGTTGAGTACGGGCGTGGACTGGTTACCAGATTTAGTCTGTGTAGGTATTATCCATATGCTATAGTAAGGGTGAGAAAGTAAAGGGAACAGTGCTGCCCTCTGGTGCCTTTATTTGCTATGCACAGACCTTGATTACGGAGGTGAGTGGTGACTTTGCCAAAGTAACCTCGAGCCCTGCCCTGGCCTTGAAAATTTTGTGGGTTTTAACATGTAACATATGACATGTAAGGACATGAGAGGCGTGCGGTTATCTGAACAGGAAATATTATGGGCGCCTGTAGATATATCCCGTTATGGATCATTTAAGCAGCATGGTCTGAAGTTATAGCCAGTATTGAATAAGCGCCGGGGCACAGAGTTATGGAAATCAATGAGTGTCTGGTAAAACTTCAATCAGGTATAGGGAATTACAAATAAAGCCCGAATGCATGTCAGAAAGAATATTTTCAAGACTTAAATGATCTCTAATATTGCGGTTTGCAAGGTTTGATGTGATGATGCTGTTTGAAATTTTACACATTTAAGGATACCTATTAGGATATATCCTAAGATAATATAACAGCATTTTCTCTCTGAAGTGAGACGGGCTTCCCTAGCCCACTTAAAAGGGTCTATATCTCCTCTTTCCTATCCTCTCAGGATGTGTGTGGTGCACATATGCGTGGGCACTGACACATTCCTCTGTTAAATTATCAACCTGTGAAGCACGGGATAGCCACTTAGTGCCGCTAAAGTGCTGTAAAACACAAATCAATCAATCAATCTGAAGTGAGAATATAAAGAGAATGTATAAGCTATGTACCGTACTGACTCTTTACATTGCTCTGGCACTTATAGATTTCACACCACTCTATCCCAAGTGCTTGTATAAGTCTGACACTTATTTGTAAGATTACTAAACAGCTATTTGCAGATATATTAGATGTGATCACAAGATTACCTGCAATAGCTAATTTGATTCTGGGAGCGTAAACATGGTCGTTACTACGCCACTAATGCACCTAAAAGGTATTAGTTCCGGTTGACCATGTAGGGATATAAAATCAATGATATCACACCTGTTGTAGAAGTGGTCGCCACAGAGAACGATGGTCATCTTACCTTCTTGGTCAGCACTGCAGCACTTAGAGCAAGGAGGTTGTGTAGCTTCCCACCAGGAGGGTCTTGCCAAAAAACAAACGTGAACCCAAAAGGAAAACGTGCACGTTTTTGTGTTGCTAAAAGATTATTTGGATAAACGTTAAGATGAAACATGCACGTTTTCTTACATATCAAAATGAGTTTTCCATTGATTCTGCTGTACTTTCTTTGTCAATAAAATGAAAACGAGTTTTCCTCAGCACTCTCTGAAAAGATTTACAGATATACATCCTCGTTTTCTTTTGGCAAGACCCTCCAGGTGGATGTGTGGTCAATGCTCAGTACTCTCTAGAATTAGGAGATGGATCGGGGGCCATTGACACTGTTGGGCAGCAAAAGTTTCTTGGAAATCCTCTGTGGGATCCTGTGAGAACTTAAGTGGCCTGTTTAAGTGCCCAGGATCTCATCAATTCCAATGCCTCTGTATCCCAGGACCTCATTCAAGGCACGTGTTTCTTAAAATATTATTTAGAGCTTAGGATCAGGTTCAATACACTTATACCTCAGTGCTTATTCAAAACTAGCACTTATTTAAGACCCTATCACCTAAATGAGCCATTTCGGGATTTATCTACAGGCACCTATGATATTTCCTGCTCAGACCCCAGTGTCAACCCCTTATGGGACACATCGTGCTTTGAAACACTATACGCCTTGTCTTCACAATACATCCATGATTATGAAACTAATGAGATAGTAAGTTGCTTCGATTATTTATATTATGTCTGGTCTGGTTGAAAATCAATAAAGACTCTGTGCAGCACTGCATCTGACTGAACCTATACGGGCATGTCCGCTAAAATGACCAATTTGAAATTCAATGGAAACATGGCTAAAACACTTCTATACATGAATCTATTGTCCATTGTGTGCACTACAACTACTAACGGCTGGTCTATAGTATTCAACTTGTTAGCTCCGAATAACACAAAAGAGGGTTTATGGGGACATTGCTTGACCAAAATTAGAGTTTGCATGTTATTTCCACCAGATGGCAGCACTGCTCAGGATGGAGACCAGGAAAGGTCTCTGGTCAGTGACCCAGTAGCATTACATGTGCTATTGTAATCAATGAGCTGACAGAGATAAGGTGATATTCAGGAATACTTGCTAGCAAAGCAGTGCTGAGGTCCTAGTTTTCAGGCTGTGACACCCTGATGCATTGGGGCTAGTCAGAAAGTATCATATATGATAACAAAAGGATGGATTGATTATAGAAATTCACACCCATCATGCCAATCCCAAACAACTTAAGATGGACAGATAGAAAGACACATCCCAGCAAATTGTCGTTTTCTGTCGCCATGATTGGTCATCAATGATGACTCCTTTTTGAGTGATAACTCACTGCGTCATCTTTCACCACTGTGTTTCAGACTCACATGGCATGGCGATTTATCACAACGGTCACCAACATGATCTCACTCACTGCCTGAGTATGTGCCACCCCTTGTCATCCCTCACAAAGCATGGTGACTTATCACCACCATCGCCAACATGGATCTAACTCACTGCATGAGTATGTGCCACTGCCTGTCAACTCTCACTCAGAATGGCGGCTTATCACAACCATCGCCAACATCGATCTGACTCACTGTGTGATTATGTGCCACTCCCAGTCAGTTCTCACTCAGAATGGTGACTTATTACCAACATCGCTAATATGGATCTTACTCCCTGTGTGAGTATGCGCCACTCTCAGTCAACTCTCACTCAGAATGGCAGCTTATCACCACCATCACCAACATGGATCTCACTCACTCTGTCAATATGTGCCACTGTCTGTCAACTCTCACACAAAATGGCGACTTTTCACCTGCATTGCCACATGGCTCTCACTCACTGCATGAGTTTGTGTCACTCCTAGTTAATCTTCTCTCAAAATGGCGACTTATCATCACCATCGCTGACATGGATGTCACTTGCTCTTTGAGTGTGTGCAACTGTCATCAACTCTCACCACCATTGCCAACATTGGTATCACTCAATACGTGAATTTGTGTCACTCCAAGTCAATGTTCTCTGAGGATTGCATCATCAGTCACTCAATCAGTTATTCACCACCATCGCCAACATGGATCTCACTCACTCTGTCAGTATGTGCCACTGTCTGTCAACTCTCACACAATATGGGGACTTTTTACCTGCATTGTCACATGGCTCTCACTCACTGCGTGAGTTTGTGTCACTCCTAGTTAATCTTCTCTCAAAATGGCAACTTATCACCACCATCGCCGGCATGGATGTCACTTGCTCTTTGAGTGTGTGCCACTGTCTTCAACTCTCACTACCATTGCCAACATTCAATACGTGAATTTGTGTCACTTCGGTCACTCACTCTCACTCAGAATGGCAACTTATCACCACCATTGCCAAAGTTGTTGAGACAGCACCACTGTCCAACATGTAGCCTGTCTAGGAAGTGTGGGCATGAAGTATAAGTCCCATACGTATCAAATGTGCTTTGTTTCACACTAATTTCCATGTTATACTTGAGAGTTGAATCAAACAAGACTATATAGAGAAAATGTCAATTGAATTTAGATAGAGGTATCTCTAAAATGAAAGCAACTATCCATAAACACCTTTTCTCTGGTTAGAGGGAAGAAACATATGGGAATACCATCTCTGGCAAAACATACTTTGATCTGGCAGATGTGAGGCTGCATGATTACCAATGTTGATGATCATGAGCTTTTCATCTAACAAGGCGAGTGATCACCAGCGTTGCCATCACTGGTGAGTCTGAGTGATCACAACTCTCGCCATCCATGGTGAAGCTGCACTTTGACATGGTGCATGTTTTATCTAGCGAGGTGAGTGATCAACCGCCTTGCCATCCCTGGTGAGTGTGAGTCATCACGATCCTCGCCAACCATGCTGAACGTGCGCTATGGCATGGTGTGCATTTCATCTAGCGAGATGAGTGATCACTCGTGTCGCCATGCCTGGTGAGTGTGGGTGATCAAGATCAAGATCCTCACCATCTGTTGTGAACCTGTGCTATCACGAGGTACGCGTTTCATCTAGCTAGGTGAGTGATCACCTGAGTGACCATCCCCTGTGAGTGTGAGTGATCACGATCCTTGCCATCCGTGGTGAACGTGCATTATGACATGGTGTGCATCTCATCTAGCGAAGTGAGTGATCACTCATGTCGCCATCCCTGCTGAGGATGAGTGATCACCATCCTCACCATCTGAGGTGAGGCCATATGATCACTACCATTGCTATTCCTGGTGATCTTGTGCTATAGCAACGTCATGTTTTATCAGGCGACATGTGTGAGCCACTTCACACAGGTTGACTAGGAGTCACGACAATTTTGGGGATATATACATGTAAGGGCCAGGAGATAAGCCATTACCCTCGGTTAGAGGGGATAGAAGTGACACTCTTGATACAAAGTAGGGGAGAGGAAAAATTCCATATCTGATCCAAATCTGAAGACTTTGTCCCCCATTTTGACAAATGACCACTCCCTTGGGTACCAACAACTACCCCCGGATGTCCTTTGCCCCTTGAACAACAGCCAGGTTTGCTATGCAAAATGTTTCAACTGGACTATATCCAATCTGTCAGATTTGTTACAATGAAAATAACATACAGGAGATCTTCCTTTGGCACTGTGGATTTTATCATATACTCTCAATAGTGCATTATATGTGTCCCCAAACAGCATATTTCCCTTTCTGATTATATGGGGGGGGGTTACATCTACTTTTGTTCAGATACCAGCTCAAACTATGCATCTGGAACAAAAAACATATGTAATCACAAAAAGTATGGGTGGTATATGATGAAACTTTAAGCTCGAGCCCTGTATGCTAGAGATAAATGAAATGAATTGATTTGACATAAAGCCACCAACCTCATCTTACCTACCTATGAAATGCTTGAATTCTAGAGGAATGTCCCCCTGAAGCTAAATATATGCCGCTGTATCAAATTGTCTTTTGTGAAGTTACCTGTCAAGAGTCCACAAAACCTCCCTGGGTCTGTTACCTTACAGTCCAAAAAGTAAACTTCATTTCATACAAACGTCCTCTATACTTTAACATTCAGCACCCCATAACTCCAATGCCTGCACAGTGTGGTGTGCACAGTTTGCAGGTTCTAGTGACCCATTGATTATAGCTTTATGTGTGTGTATATGAGTAACAGCCCTGTGCACTGGTGTTATATAAGCTGTTTACAGTCATCACAGGGCCTGATGTTATCCGGAACAAAAACTAGGATAGGAATAAATCAACCTATAAGTTTTCAGCTAGTCTTCCATAGAAAAAGCTCAAATTAAGTCTTGATATTTTAACAGCTTGTTCTGGGCACTAGATACATCACATCCATCAGCAAACTAGAAAATCATTCAGATATTAGCGGACATGCCCACTTTAATAGTACAGAAATACATGTGATCCTTAGCTTTATTCTTCTCTTTTAAATGTTATTTCAAATAGCTATGAATTATACTTGCTTTCAAAAAATATTTAACTCACTCTAGCATTTCCATACTTAACTACACTACCTCCTACAGCTGCCACCTGCCAGACATTTGCAAAATAAATATTGAGACGGATGTCAAATTACAATTGGTTTTACAGTTTACAGTTTTGAGTAGACTGACATGCTACTATCTAAATGTACTTGTGAAGTGAGGAATCATTTGCAAGAAATTCACTGGAATACTTTAAACTTTTGGTGATATGTTCCCTTCAGGTTATATCAATTTGAAACTGAGGGGTGAGTCCTTGAGTTGCATTCCTACATTATGACAATGCACCCCTTTCTAGTTACCATGTATAGATTAGGCATTATTACACTCGGGATAACAGAGAACTGACACGGAAAAAGAATACTAGAAAGAATTACCAGATTACCAAAAGTTGAGGAAAGGGTTATCCTAGTTTATACCACGATTTCTGGCTTACACAGTGCTTTGTGGGGTCTATTCCCATCCACATATCTGTCGATATTGCACATCCTGTAGGCTTTACCATCGATTTTGGAAGGCGTGCTGTTATCCATCTAAGGCGTGCTGTTATCCATCTAAGGCATGCTGTTATCCAGGATAACAGCACGCCTCTCATGTCCTTCCATGTCATATGTTACATGTTAAAACCAACAGAATATTTCATTGCCATGGTAGGGGTCGAACCTCCAATCTCAGGTCTGTAGCCCAACACCCTATGCACTGCGCCACAGGGACTGACGAGAAATGCTTGGTTTGAACCATGTCTCGATATGATACAAAGCCGTGTGCACTGTCGCTGTCCGCTGCCGGGCGAGGAGGTGTATTATACACAAACATAACAGCGAGACGCATTGAAATCTTTAGCCGTGTGCCGCTGCCTATCCGCTGCCGGGCACCGAGGTGTATGTACCGATCGTGTACACAAAATGGCTGGCATCGAGTCCCGGGGAGGGGGAATAATTTTTGTTTTCAACTTGAATTTATTGGTATAATATTGATTATTTATTGGTTTTGTGGTATAAAATGAGTAGTCAATGGATAACTCATGACTTGTGTGTGTTAGCAAAGGCTAATAACACTCGGCCTACGGCCTCGTGTCATTATCCTTCACTAACACACAAGCGTCATGAGTTATCCATTGATTACTTGTTCAATACAGTGAATTGTCATAGTCAGAATCCTTCTGAGACTTGGCCTGGGTTCGGGAATAGACAAGAGGTGCCTTCTATATACCAAATGCATGATGTTGTCCCGAGTACAATAGTTTTCCCCAGTGCATTCTCCCTTATGTCACCTTATGCCATCACTCTACATACTACACTATGCATACTATTGGAGATGGACCTGTAAATAGACAGTTCTATATATTGCCCTGGGTGCGTTAGGGGACCCATCTCCCATGTCTACAAAATCAGTAAGCCAACCACTTTGATCATATTGAATGAACCATTGTCAGTCATGACAGTGTGGGCACTGTTGTGAAATATACCTACAACTGAAGTTAGTATACACATGTAGGGAACTGTATTATGAATGAAATATTGTCGTATTGACATGGCATATAATGATATGTAATTTGACATTGTCATGGTATTTCCTGACATAGAAGTGGTATTGTCATGAGATTTTATAAATGTAAATGCCACGACACGTGTACTTTTATGAGATATAAATGCCCCTTATATCACATTATGGTATGTTTGATATTTAAATTGCACTGACAATATCCATTATATGTCATTATATGCCATTAAACCTGTTTAAATATGGTATTGTCCTGGAAAATAAGCCGATATTTTATCTTATAAATGCCAAGTTTGGTGCAGTGATATAAAGAATATGGAACCAAAGCCATTTACACATTGTATTGTTGGCCTTCTAGTATCAGGTAGGCCTCTGGAGCTTAATTCAAAACATCCTGGGATCACAACCCCAGCGATCTTAGTGTAGGCACATATCATAAGACCTGGCCGGTCTACCCTATCTAATGCAGTGGTTGCAGGCCTGTCAAGAATAGCAAGTCCTGGGATAACTTCACTATACCTTTTCCAGCACTGAGATCACTGCGATCTTAGTGAAAGAATTGCATAGTGGTTTCACCTGAGTACAAGTGCACTTACAGGGAACACTCCTGATCAAAAGAGTGAATAGCCTGCTGTATACATATAGAGCGGAGGGAGGACATTTGCTGAGTGTCCTTGAGGGCTCTTAGGGCTACTCATACTGTTAAGTGCACTGTAAGGTAATTCTTCCCTTCTCTCTCTTTGTCCTGGGGGGAGGGCACAATGCTTCTAATAGGCAAGCATAAATCATGTATACATTCATGGGAACAACTCTTGAATACATTATGGGGGTCAACTGCACACTGTGCTCTTTTGTTAGGCCATATGGGGATGGGGAACGATGGTATAAACACTGTTGTGAAGAAGAGTGACTCCACAGCTATTCCTTTATTTTGGGACTCTTACCTCTGTGCCCAGTCAGTACTTCTTGGAATAGTGTAGGAGGGCTGCGGCTAAGATCGATGCGATCTTAGTGCTGGCTAGGAAATGTGAACGCAGTCTAATCTTAAGATCACTTAATAGGATAAGGTAGAATAATTCCTAAGATCACTGAGGTTGCGATCCCAGGATGTTTTCAATTAACCTCCTGGACTTAGAGGACACCCTCTCATATGAGTTGTCAGCTGTACCTGTCCCATGGATACTGGTGAATTGTTTACTCCAAAGAACAAGGCTATACCAAAGGACAAGCTGAAACTTCCCCAGAGGTCACCCCAAAGATAATACACATCATGATTGATGTCTTTGCTATGTTGTGGATTATGCATTGGTGATGTAATACATTGATAACATTGTAGTGCTTGGTATTCACAGGTCAAAAATGCAGACAACTCATGGAGAGGGAGATGTCATCATAATTCACCAAATCCTCTCTATAATGAATGAAGATGAACTATATGCCATCAAGGTTCTTGCAGAAGACACTGATATCTTTGTCCGACTACTAGCATAACTCGACTGTGCTATACTAATGGGAGAAATCTCAAAGGATAGAGGATGCTTTGATATCAAGACTCTGCTGGACAATGCTTGGGCATAGATTGTGAAGGTCTATATTTACATTTTACGAAATGTAGCATCAAACTTAGCAGATGTTGTCCATGAGGCAACAATATTTATGAGAGCCTACTATGGACAGCTCTAGATAGACAATATGGTGATCCTCTGATTCAAAGTACGGAAATGTAAGAATGGGAGAGGTAGTTTGCTGTTATCACCATAGCTCAAGACCTTGCCACCTACTTCTGAGGCATTTAAACTTGATGTTTAAAGGGCACCCATCCGAGCCTGCATGTGGTTAGATTGCCAAGATCCTGGTATATATGGTGGTTATATATAACATTGTTATTGTTTAATATCAGTATGCGCCTGTATTGATATGAATTACACTATTACTCCTCATTGATATGAATTACACTATTACTCCCCATGTAAAAAAGTACAGGTTTCCTTAGTCAATGAACTTAACATTGACCTTGCATCTCCAATGTAACATGGGCACAGAGTAGTGCTTTGTTATAGACATAATCTTTCTACTAATATTGGTTATCATTTGTCACTATGTTACCTTGACACAAATTAAATTCAAAATGACCTTGACCTTGTGACCTACTATATTAGTTAATATTTTGTTGTATCCTTGGTGGTGGAATATTACTTTGACTATTGATTTGACCTTGACCTTGTGACCTACAACACCCTAAATTGTTAGAAAGCAGTATTTCTCATGATGATGGCTATGCCTATTGGTTGAGAAGAAATGTCATCATTTTCCTGGTGGCCATTTTGGAAAATAGCGTTTTATGGAATTTCCCCTGGGATGCCAGCTTGACATCGTTTGGATCTGTGATCAGTGTGGTCTTACAGTTCAGAATCACCAATAACCCACCATATCTTCGCTGCAAGGTGCCTCTAGACGGCACCCAGACTATTATGGTTTGGGAGAGGAAACACTCGGGTGTATTCCATATAGTAGTCTGCACCTACCATCATAAAAGTGTTCTCTTTAGGTGTTGTTTTAAACAATAATATCGTTGGCAATTCTTGCGAATCACACACCAAATATTTTTTGAGTTAAGGGTAATTTACTAACTCCAGGTCCCGGTTTGTTTGTACAACAAAATGGTGGATGTTTCAATCCACCGAAGCAGATCACTTCTCATACCAGGCCAGTAGTAACGCCTTTGGAGACGCTCTATAGAATGCTTCTTTCCAAAGTGTCCACTGGTTTGATGACCATGGCAGAAGTACATTACATCCCTTCACATGCATGTTGGATTTATTATTTGTAACACTTTATTACAAATGGAAATGGTTTTGCACCAGCATAAAAAGTTATCTCTGATCTCTTGCTTGGTCCATTAGGCTAAAAATCTCCTCAGTTCCCTGTTTTCAAACAAGACCTCGGGTCTACTTAGCTTCACACCTTTCCGAAGGTATATCATCAATCTTTTTATGGTAGCATCTGCCTTCTGAATTTTTCACACATTTAATCAAATCGTTAACATAAATTAGAAAAAGTAGGGGACCCAATATTGAGCCCTGAGGTACACCACAGACCACCTTTTCTCTTGTAGAGGTCGGCGGAAAATGTCCTGGAGAAACCGGGAGTCGAACCCGGGACCCTCCAACCTGAAGGCGGAAGCTCTACCGCTGAGCTACTTCCCCGTCTGACATTCTCTACCTTCCACCTACATCTGGATTGGTATGATACACAAGGGGGGCAGCTTATACCAGCTGACCAGCCCCTGAGGGCTGGTACAACTGGAATGGGGCAGATGGCCTACCGCCATGGACTTACAGCCAGAGCTGGCCCCTACACTCCTCCCAACCAGCTTCAACCATGGCCAACCAGCACCAAGCATTCCTCCCAACCAGATCGGTTGGGCTTTATCAAGCAGTGTGAGGCACTCCTGACTTCCCAGTTGACCTACCAGTACACAGTACTGCCAGGGTCGAAGCGTATCTGTATCATACCGTTCCAGGCACCTACACCTGGATTGGTATGACACACACATAGGGGGGAGCTACCACCGGATGCCAGCCCCTGGGGGCTGGGATCTCCAGAAACGGGGCTGCTGGCCTTACGGCAGAGCTGGCCCCTACACTCCCTATGCCCCTTTCCAAGTCTCCTCCCAGCACTAGCAAATTGAATCGTCATTTGTGTCATACCAGCCCAGGTACCGAGTTCTCATAGTCCCCCCTCACACAGGTCAGGACCAACTCAGTTTCTCCACCAGTGTAGAGGTCGGCGGAAAATGTCCTGGAGAAACCGGGAGTCGAACCCGGGACCCTCCAACCTGCAGGCGGAAGCTCTACCGCTGAGCTACTTCCCCATCTGACATTCTCTACCTTCCACCTACATCTGGATCGGTATGATACACAAGGGGGGCAGCTTATACCAGCTGACCAGCCCCTGAGGGCTGGTACAACTGGAACGGGGCAGATGGCCTACTGCCATGGACTTACAGCCAGAGCTGGCCCCTACACCAGCAAAGGCTATAGGTACTTCGGTTCCACCCTGGATCTGGGAAAGAGCTGCACCAATACTGTTGTTACTAGCATCCATGTCTAGTATAAAATGCCCCTCGGGAGTCAGGTATTTTAATACTGGTGTAGTTGCAAACAATTGTTTCATTTTTTTGTCTAAACGCTTCAACCGGCTCTACACCCCAAGGAAAAGGTTCCCGAGCCCTTTTGGGTGTCCAATGAGCTAGGCATTGCATTAGGAAACTTACACATGAATAATTAGGAATGAAATCACGGTAGTATGAACAAGTCCTAGAAATGATCTCACCTCTTTTGCAGATTTGGGGGTTGCCCAATTCTCTACAGCTTCTAACTTCTCCGGATCAGCAATCCGGAGTGATAACCTACCTAGGTAAGTAATACTTTTCTTAAACAGATTACATTTCTAGGTTTTTAGCTTTAATCCATTCGATAGTATTCTACCTAATACCATTTCTAGATTAGCTCTACATTCTTGGAATGAACTAAATAGACTAAGCATTGTTTCCATAACATGTCACTAAGTAATGTCTCCATCATAGCTCAAAAGTAGCTGGAGCATTACATAATCCAAAAAGCAACACATTCTATTCAAATAAACCCAGATGACTCAAAAAAGCAGTTTTCTTGATATCTTCCGGTTTCATAGATATTTGCCAGTATCCGGATTGTAAATCCAGAGTGCAGAACCATTGATTACCCCCTGGGCTAGCTAGGGTTTTATCAATCTGAGGTAATGGATACAAATTCTTTTTCAGCATGCCATTCAATTTATGATAATCCACACAGAATCGTATGCTACCATCCTTTTTAGTGGTCAAACAAACAGGACTGGACCAAGGACTCGTGCTAGGAACAATTACCATGAGTTCCAGCTGTTTCTGGATTTCCTGTTCGCAAATTATTTTTTTATTTAAAGGTAGTCTTGTATAAGGAATTTTGAATGGTTTTCCCTCACCGACATCAATACCATGGTGTATTTTGTTAGTTAGGCCTACTGGCCCCCCTTCTATACCAAAAGCATTTTGATACTTCTGGAGCAGACATGCAAATTCCTTTTTATGACTATCCTCAGTCAAATCTGATTTATCAATCAATTAATTAAATTCTTCATCCAGTGGATGAGTACCTTTAGGGCTTACAGTATTGAGCAAGGTAGCACTGAAGGGAACACCAAGAAGTGACCTTTATTCAGAAGGGTACAAGGTAACATCTTACCTGGACGGAGTCCAGGTCTCTTCTGTGGGTCGCCCGGCTCGTTAGTAGAAGCTGGGCACGACACATGGTACTGCCCCCTCACAGAACAGCTAGACGCCAGAGTCAACATCTATTCGATCTGGAAGGAACTGGCCACATAAGAGCACGCCCCTTGGATGATCCACAATAACATATACAAGGTGATGCCGGCTCCTACAAATGTTATGAATTGAATCCCTGGTCCCTTTTCCTGCCTATTTAACATGTTTAGAAATTAAACATATTTAGGGTTAGGAATTTCTCCAAAGCTGTGAAGCAAGATGGTGTTTATTAGCATGTTCAGCTCCCAAACAATGGGTTTTTACAATCTAAATTTACAGTGTATACCCTCAAATGCCATTGGATTCTAATTTAGGAATACAAAAAATAATTACATAAGTGTCTATTCTCTTGGGGAATATAGGTAATTTGGAATCACGATATTTCTAGAGGAAACACAATTATAAATAGATTATGCTTTTTTGCAACCTTGGCAAATGCACCATTCCAGGTATTTTCAAAGTGAGACTCACTTCATTTAGAATATAATTGGTTTATAACTTCCTGAGGCTTGGTCCAGTGTTACCCACCAATCTGGGTCTATTCTGAATCTAGTATGGGGTCCAAGCCCTCTGAATGGTAATCCCCATCAGACGATATATGAGTCAGAAAAAGTGTACAAATGAGGGGCAAACATTGCAGAATTATAGAAGTCAAAAAATATATATTAAAACCTCATGATATTTATTAAGTAACATCTTAGCTCTATGAATACCCGTCGGTGGATGGGTTTCTCCAAAGGTTGTACTTTTTATTCATGGTCAATCAAAAATGAGCCATTTTCTTGAGGCGTCCGAGGCAATAACTCTAGAAATTGATTAATGTATGTGATAGTATATCCCAGCATCCGTTAATTTGATCTGCATGTATATACAATGCTGGGGATTATGTGTACACATTATGATAAAGATCACTTATCTACTTTTTATATTAGTGCACATGTCCATCTTTGCAACATGGGTAGCCGTCTTTGCAAAGATAAACATCCATGTTGCAAATACAGACGTCCATTCTTATTAGAGAAACGGGGTAAAACGGCCTCCACTCCAGGGGCCACGTCAACCCATACATGTATGAACTATAGATGACATGTGATGCACTTCCAATACATAGATATGACGTAATAACAGTGTCTGCAACAAATCCAAATGGGGTTTTAAAAATGGGCAAAATCGGACTATGTCTTTTAATCTGCACAATATGGATGATGCCACTTGGTGGTAATTAGCAATTAGAACATGTATCCACAAATTACCTTTTCTCCAATACATCAATGTTCATATTCTCCCATGTAAGAAAAAGAGTGCTACCCTCATTATTCTTTTTCTTCATGTCTATGTTTTCTCATCAAAAGCTCCCTTAATGGTTAAAATGCCTCACAGTAATTACTATGCTTTCCCCATTAATGCATTAAGAGGGGCCTCATGAATATCATGTTATGCCATGCTATGTTTTCTTTTTCTGCTTAATGAGCTCTTAGAGCACTAATGAGTTAAAATTGCTCTAAAACAATGTGTTGAGATAGGAACGTTATCTATGAGGAGTTATCACATCAAAAGTGGTCTCTAAAATGAGTTCTTAGGAAATTGATCATATATATACCTGCCAAGATGAACTAAAGTTGCTCCTTACCATCACCTTACTTCTTCTATCTCTGGTATTCCCATATAGTTCAGTCTTTATCCTTATTTACCTTTATCCCATTCTACCCACCCCTCCCTTGTTGTCTTCTTCCAGTTGTTTACATTTCAAAATTCTTTCCCCACTAGGTTCTGCCAAGCTCCTAACTAATATGCCCTTCCATACTCAGACTAAGTGGACACTGCCATTTCAGTTACTGGGAGGTAAGCCCCAGAGCAGTGAGGCTCAGATTAAATTTTAGGGTCTGCTAACCATAAAGCTTGGTAGGTATCAGGTTGGGATGCGCGACGCTGCACCCCAAACACCCATGGTCATCCGGTTTCTTCTGGTGACCGGGAACACATGGTCAGCAGTATTCTTCTTATGACATTCCTGTCACTCGTCACTGGTGACGGGCAGTCATCAGAACACCTTATGACCTTCTCCTGTATACAACCAATAGGGACAGTATCATTAGAGTTTAGGGCTGTTCCTCTAGTTCTATAAGAAGAGAGGGATGTTATCATGGTTCGAAAAAGCCATGATTTCTTCAAAAGTTCCCATGATAACATCCCTCTCTTCTTATAGAACTAGAGGAACAGCCCTAAACCCTAATGATACTGTCCCTACTGGTTGTATACAGGTTTTTTTATCAATTCAGAAAAGAATAGAATCTTGCCCCGCAGGGCTATATATGGGCAGATTCACTGAGCGATGTTTGGGCCTATTTTATGGACTTTTTGGATTTGAGGAGTTACAGTGAGAAATGTAGACCTCCATCCTTCCTTATTCTAGTCACATTTGATAAAATACATCTTGAGAATCAAGCAGAGGGCAAATCTATGTATATCGGCCTATAATTTGATAAGTTACGGAAGCTCGAAGTTGGGCGATACACTAAAAAAGCCCTTTTTTGTCCAATTAAACATCATTCCCATCTATATATTATTAAGCTAGACAGTACTAGACTGTCATAAACCTATTTTTCATTTGGTGTTGGGTCATAGCTATCTATCAAAAATCACTTGGCTTTGTCACTACCTCAACTTTCTTTCACACATGCCTTATAATATTGAACTGTGAGCATCCTCACGTACGTAACACTTTTTTTAGGTCTAAAACTACCATAATAACAAAGTACCCTCACTGTTCTTATTGACTGTGATAAGCAGGGTTCCTAGGGGGGTTTTGATGGAAATTAGATAAAAGTACTGGCTTGCCGCAGATACGAGCTAGATCTCATAAACCAAAATTCAACTCCAGACAGTGTTACGTACGTGAGGTTCACTTTTACATGTTTATAGGCTAATTGAATGAGAAAATCTTTATCTATTGTCTATTCTAGTTTAGGATGTATAGAAACTGAATGTTTGAAACAAAAATCAGGGCCAAAGTCTGCATAGTAAGGCCACAGTGGGGATGGCTTGGAAAGTTCTGTCGAAATCCTCACATACGTAACGTTTTCAATTTTTCACAAAAAATCATAGTAAAATGAACTTGATGGTTCTAAATGATGGTATATCTGGAGTATCTGTTTTGCATTTATCAAAAGACTTAGGTGCCTTGTTGAAAAAGAGTATTTGGGTACCTTGGTCTGCATTCAGGTAGGGTTTGAAATGCACTCTGAGAGAGAAGTGTCGTAAAAATGTGGGATTTTTTTTTTTCAAAGCGAGGGAAATGACCAATAATGGGCCTAAAGTGTGTAGATATGCCTTTAAAGTAGTAAGTTAACCTGTTCTGTATGAGTAATTATGATACAGAAGATCTGAGATGTTTTAAATTATTGTTCACGTGGACTTAAAAAGAATCCATTGAATTCCTCACGTACGTAACGTTTTCGAGTGTTTGCGACAAGTCATAGTAGAATGCACTTGATGGTCCAGAGCAATGGTATATGTTGTTTATCTGTTTTGCAATGATTAATAGACTTATGGGCCTTGTTAAGGAAGAGTATTTGGGGTACCCTGGTCTGTATTTACGTAGGACATAACATGCCCTCAGAGTGAGAAGTGCTATGAAAATGTGAGATTTTTCTCAAAGCAATGGAAATGACCAAATGAGTGGCCTAAAATGTGTAGATATGCCTTTGGAATGGTAATCTAACATATTCTTTACAGGAAATAGTGATGCAGATGATCGTTAATGTTTAAAAGTATTGCTCAGGTGAAAAATCATTTGAATTCCTCACGTACATAACGTTTTTTTGATATTCAGAAACACCCATGCAGATCTGGATCAGAATGTCTGCATGCTATATTGTTGCAAAAGGGTAACAGTAATTGTAAGTAGGGTCACTCTAGATAATAGAGATTGATTTTCATGAAGGTCTACTCATTTTTAAATGTATGAGGTTAAAGTTAGGAATGCTAAGCTACATGTTCACAACTTTCGCTAATCTTCATATTTGGCGATGAGGTGTAATAAAAAAAGGTCTTGATACAGGGATTTGATTTTTACTACACTTAAAGACATGTGTTATAACATTATGGACATGAAATATGATGTAGATAGGATGATATCTAATAGGTTTTATGACTATCTGTTGGAAAACGTTATGTACGTGAGGGTAAAAACTATGGTTTTATGCCGTGGGCAATAAAGTCTGACATGTTAGGAGTTGGTGACTTGAATGAACCTTTCTAGTAAGCCAAGATATAGGGTTTTCAATAAAATAAAGTGTTATTGAGTAATATTGAGTTTGTGATTCCAATGGTTCTCAGGCTGGTGAACATCCTTCACTGAATCACACCTTATATAGGATAGAATAGAATCTTGCCCCGCAGGGCTATACATTAAGGAAAGAAAAGAATCTTGCCCCGCAGGGCTATTAAGAAGGAACAGAAAAGAAGTTTGCCCGGCAGGGCTATCAAATTTAAGCTTCTATTGGATTCCCTCTTAATAGCCCTGCGGGGCAAGATTCTTTTCTATTCCTTCTTAATAGCCCTGCGGGGCAAGCTTCTTTTCTATTCCTAATTAATAGCCCTGCGGGGCAAGCTTCTTTTCTATTCCACAAATTTAGAATAGAATTCTATTCTTATATAGAATAGAAGGTTATATAACACAAATACTAGTGATTTTCCTGCCTTTATGTACTACCCTCAGACTAGAAAACCACAGAATAGGTGTCTAAGGGTATGTGGTGCAATGATTGCACCATAGAAATGTCATAAGGTGTCCTGATGACTGCCCGTCACCAGTGACGAGTGACAGGAATGTCATAAGGAGAATGCCACTGACCATGTGTCCCCTGTCACCAGAAAGAGCTGTATGACCATGGATGTATGGGCTGCGACACTACTCTATTGTCATTGACAAGAGGAATTCTGTAGTGACTTGGAAGACAATTCTCTTTTTTTCCTGATTTACATGAGAATACAATGACTCCTCATGCAAGTATAGTAGGTGCACAGATATAGGCTAATCTAAGTCTAATAGAAATATGTCAAAACTTCAATGATTGACAATACTGCTTTCAGTGAGTTAACATTATCAGAGCATTTTAGGAAACTGACTTGCTACTTTCCCTATTCTTTAGTGGCAGTTTCAAAGTCAGAGGTGACATACATTGGGGCAAGTATACTCTGGTGCCCCGAAGTATAGATCCTGAGGGCACCACCATAACGTAGTCCTCAGCAAAGCACAGGGTTGCTAGACTATCTCTATAGCTCCCCCTATGCCACTGTTAAGCATGGTTTGCATTTTTGTAATCTGAATCATACACTTGGAGAGTGCCAGGTCCAGGTCTCTCTGGCTGTGACTGGTGCCGTTCGAGTGCCAGTTAAGAGCACAGACCAAATGGAGCTAGTGTTGTCTGTGTGAGGAGACTTCAAGCAGCCACTGAATACATGTACTTTCCGAACAGAAATAAAACATCCTACAGAATCAGTATGTTAAACTCTCTCACATGCTATGAGAAAGCTATTTGGCTATATCTGCGGCTGCTTCTCCTGAACAAGTCTTACATGTGTTTTATGACCAGCTGGCCAACTAGAGGTTTACAACAGTAATGTGATTGTAACATCCACCCATGTGATGACAAGTGGAGGGCACTAAGTGAATATAAACTGTAGAGGGTAGCTTCAGTAGGGTGCAAAGTCGTAAATCATCAGTAGAGTTTGGTCAGACATGGGGATATATCATGACTATCCATAGACACTCTGTGGTTTGAGGGTATTAATTTATGCCTGTATAGTTTCTAGCTATTAAAAATCACAATGCGATTGAGTGAGTGACTAATAGATGTTTAACGCCATTTCGACACCTAAGGTCATATTTATGGCAAGAACCTCATTACACAATTTCACAGAGGAATGTGTCAGTGTCCGTGCATATGTGCACCACACACATCCTGAGGGGATAGTACAGAGGAGATATAGACCCTTTTAAGTGGGCTAGGGAAGCCCACAATGCGATTGAACCTGTACTAATGATACAAACAAAATGACATCCTCACACCCTGTTTAAAGTTTGAAATATTACAATTCAACATAATCAGATTAATTTCAATTGGAATGTATGGACATTTTAAAGCCTTTAAAGAGTATTTGGTTAAAGTACAAAAGTAACCTATTGGGAACCAGAGGGTGTTGCTTCTTTTCATAACTATGTAAGGGGTTTTATGTAGCTGATGTGGTCATTCACTTACCAAGGATTGCATGAGAAGACTGACATGCCCATTTGCTATCATAATGTATTATTGCAGTAAAGGTTTATTTGTCAGGAATCCGCAGGAATAGATCTTGTTGTTGTATGGATCCCCCGTGATGCGTGCATTTATAACTGAGGAGTGCTTGTTCTAGCTTACAAACTTGGCATAATCATATAATGGTGAGGAGAGAACCATTATGAAAATAAAATGCAATGAAGTATAACTTGATAAGGTCATTGGCTGATATATGCAAAGGCCCGTCCTAGGATGTAATGACATTCCATATTACCTTCCTGAGTGAAAGTTAGGCTTCCTGCATAAGGTTATGCCTTCCTTGCATCTTGCTCAAGGTGGCAAACGAGTAGAATTTGGGAACAGAGGGGATGCAATCTAACTCATCATACCTGAAGAACATGAGTCATCCTCCCCCCCCCGTATTTGCCCTGACTGCACCTTAGTCCATTGCTCTACATTCTTCCCAAACTATTACGAACAAAGCTTCTATAGCTTCTAGCCTAGAAATAGACAGTTTACAATATACTGCACTGGATAAATTAGAGGAGCCTATTTCCCAAATACACTAAGTCAATCAGCAAACCACTTTGCTCATATTATAAGGAATGTAGTGGCGGTGTTTGCAGTGGAGTGAAATGTATAGATCTAGTGTAAATCTTCATATAAACAGCCAAGGTTACATATGAGGATGGATTTTGGCTGCACCTTCCATGATGCCACTGACAACAGGATGTGGCTTAAATGCACACTTCTATAATACAAAACAGAATATATCATGCCAGTAGCCTTTCTTCTATATAGCTTCTAATGATGGAGACCTACATAAGCCACTTTAAATTACATAGCTCAATGCCTGAGCCTGTAATGTGTTTATGGTTTCTTACTGTAAGAACTGTGTGTTGTTAGATTATTTTCTTTAGCTATCTCTGGGAAGGCCTAACGAAGTATGTATTCAAACAAAGCTCTTGGGTTCAATGGGTTTTCCAAAGCCTACGTCAAGTACACCCATTTTTCAATTCTCCTAGAAATTTGCTTGCCATGCTTTTGGTTATAACTTTTTTTCTCTCTATGTTGAATTAATTTAAATGAATTATCATATGCAGGTTAAGATGGAACTGCCATGAAAAAAAGAATACCAGAATGAATAACTAGATAAGGTGAGGAAATGTTTGTCCTAGTCAATACAGTAAATTTCGATAATCACGATCTTACTAAAGCCTGGACACATCTAAAGTATGTTGGGGAATAGACAATAGGTGCTATCTATATACCCAATGCATGGTGCTGTCCCGGGTACAATAGTTTCGCCCAGTGCATTTTTCCTTATCTCACCTTAGGCCATAAGCCTTCATTCTACATTTCCTATATCCTACTATTCATTCTACTATTCCAATATCCCCTATCCACCAAGTCAATAGGCCAACCACTTTGATCATATTGTAAGGACCATTGTCAGTCTTTTTTTAATTTAATGTTTATTCTGGAGCTTAAGGTCAGGTTCTCGTGGATCCTATATTATACTCCCGGAGCGTGTTGCTCCTATGGTAAAAAGAGCTGTCAGTAGGTACCCTCTTTTCAAAAGAGGTCACGCTCTGCTTCACCATTCAACTTGCACTCGCCGCATTAGTCTGAAAAGTCACCTGTCTTGTTTAAAATAGAGAGAGCTGCACTACCAGGTACCTGTTTGTTTGTTTGTAATTCTTTTATTTATACAGGCTATAGTAGAGGGTGATACCCTTTTTTGATACAAAGCCTGTTGTAATATCAAAATCGTACAATGATTGTTTCTTACAGATGGATAAACGCTACAAAATTGTAGACCAAACTGGTCTGTTAAATAAGTTATAGCGGGGACGTATAAACTTGTCCCTTATGCACCTAATTTGTAAAGCAAGTTGTGTTAGAATTCCAAGGCCTATTGCCATCATTAGTGTTAGTAAGATAACAATACCATGGCAATCAGGAGTACTAGGAATAAGGTGCCGGTGTCAAGTATGCATCAGTAGAACTGATAATCAAGAAGGAGGTACAGGAAGAAGAAAAGAAAAACAGAAGTAATTTTAAATAGCCATGTGTGCACCCACACGCATATGTACACATACATATACACATGCATGAGCAGGTGCACAAGCGGAGGGGGGGGGAGATAAAAAAGGGGGGGGGAATTTGCAAGTAAGGCCTTATTCTTGGTGTTCTTCTTAAAATAGCCAGGTTTATATCACCGAGATCATATGATCTAAGCAATAAATTTATTGGGTCTGTCACTAGGGTTGGTAGTATGAGGTAAGGGGGGGGCGGCCGAGGCAAACGGAGGCTCATCTTCTGTTTGGTGCAGTGTGGTCCGGCAGCCCAGCTATAATAAGCTTGTACTTATCATCGTTCCATTGTTTGAATTGATCCCTTGATTTGATAGCTCTGTCAATGGACCATTCTGGGTATTATTATTATTATTCATATTTACTAAATTCTTGGCCATATAAAGCCTAAGCTCTGCCCATGATCCACACTCAATAATCTCCTGTATTCCTCAATAGGAACCAGGATCCTTTAGTCATCACAAACACACTTCCTCTATTAGACTCTGTGGCATAAGGTACAAGGATGTAATAACATTCCAACCTTATCTACTCAGTCCAACTGGAGGAAGTGGGATCCACCCGTGGTGCCATATTTGGAATGAGAGGATATTTCACAATCTCCTCTCAATCCTCATTAACATAATCTACCCACAGGTGGCACTCTCTCCAGTGTATTTTGAAATATGTTAGGAACCTTAGACTCACAGTGTTACTGGCTGATAAAACCCCTTTTCCTTCAAAAACATCCTACAATGTCTATAGTCAGAGTATAGGCATTGCCCCCCCCCCCGCCCCCCACCCCATCTCTACACCCCAATTTATTATTCCTAACAAACCCACCCATGGTAACTTTCTTACCACCCTTCAAACAGACATACATAGAACCACCCAGACACTATAGGCATATTTTCTTCGTGTAATAGATGTTTCCTCTCCATTTCCCCCTTTATTATTTCAATGGAGAGTACTCATTAGAACCACCAAATTCACTTTTTTTATGTTTTATTTTTCCACAAATTCCATTTATCCCCTCCAAAATATCAAACCTTAGTACCACAACTAAGTGGGTGACATTGCCAAAATTTTTATTTAATTCTCTGAAGGCTCAGGCAGCCGTAAACTGGATGATCTGGTTGGCACGCCACATAAATTACCCACGGTCACAGCGTACGCTCGGTTTGTGTCCCATTAAATTGGGGCATGCATGCGCCGGTTTGTTACAAGCTCAGGGCTCCTCTATACCCTAAGGTATTACCAAATGACGGCCTACTGTAGGAGCACAGTTCTCTTGCATCCTGATCCGTGTTTATACCTCTGTTTACCATTGGTACTGGAATATTTGGTGAGACACTTAATAAAATAATATTTCAGCATGGTTCCCTGCTGTGTTAACATAACAGGAACAAATGCACCCCTGGCAGGCTGACTAATCTCAGCGCCACAACCATCTACCCCCCCCTTTCATAACTACAATATTCAGATCATCCAAAGATCATCCGCACCCCATAAAGGTCCATTAAATTTGCATATCACGATGATCAGGTGTATGCAAACCAACCAATAGCTAGGCCCCGTGCCATATATGGGTGAGACATACCTTATCGGGAGGCATGTAATGAGGAATTAGCCAACCTCATGAAGTGCTTATAAGCCTCACTCCACCCCCATCTTATCCACCTTTTTAAAACAATACACCGAACTTACCAAACCCAGTCACCATATGGAGCAAGTATCCTGAGACCACAGGGCCAAATGCCGAGGCTGCCATGCAACCAGCCCAGGTAGGTTTTAGTCTTATGTGTCCATTAGTAGTGTCATCAATCGTTCTAGCATGACAATGATGGATTATGCCATCATGTGACCCAGATACCCATTACATGCCAATGGTAGTGTGCGCCCAGAGTGCTTTGTAAAATGTGATAGTTGAATTCGCAGTCCACTTCATGCCTTTCTACGACGACCTGGCTGCTTTAGATCTTACTTATCAACCTTTTGGCAACATCCCACCCACCCCACCCGCCCCACACACAACCCATCCTACCTTAGATTACCCATTTATTTAATACTAATTTTTAAGCCTTAAGGCACCAAAGTCATTGGATTCAACCCAGGGTGGCCCATCCATAGCCTTCTAGGCCCACATGGCAAATAGGAGCAAGGCCATGGATCTGTTTGGCAAGCTGTTCACTGTTATCAAGCCAAACGCCCCCACCACTGTATTGAACCATTTTAGCTCACTAGTCACTAAACCTCTTACAAAAGTCAGGGTAAAAATACATCAATTACCAGCCATAGATTAACCTAACAAGCTAGTCTATTTTAGAAATTATGCCTACCAGTGTCCTATTAGCAACACACCCCAAACAACAACCCCTGAAAATTTTGTATAAACCTTTTCATTTTTCCAACCCAAAATTCCCAAAATTCACCGCACCCCACACCCCACCCTTTTTCTCTCACACAAAACCAAGCCCCCTCCCACTCAACCACCCAAGCCCTATTTCCCCCCCAAATCAAAATTCGTATGAGTCACTATTGCAGTAGAGTACATGTGCACTGGCAAAATCAAAACAAACCGTTTTGTCAGTATACCCGTAACCATAACAACGGGGGAATCACCCATTCTATTTATAGAACAGGTGTCCCCACGCTGTAATAGTGAATGCCCGGCGAGTTTAGCCACAGCATCGTCCCCCGATCCAGGAGACCATACCAGATAGAAGGCTCGGGCCCAAACGGCCGCATAGTATAAGGGCCTCTGCTAAACCCCAAGAAGCCCAGCGCCCCAACTATCTATATATGTTTAAACGCAACCTGGCTGAGAGGGCCACATACATAGTCCATGGTAGGTAAAATTTCGACTCACTATTCCAACATAGCCGATTTCGGTTCATGACGGAGACCACCGTCCCACCTCAGCGACTACCCACCTAGCGACCCCCACAATCATATAACTTAGGACTGTCCCGAGGTTATACCCAAATGTCAGTAGCGTTTGGAAGATACCATCACACTTATGTGGGGATGGCAGGTAGCCCTTACACATACGCCGCAAAGACGCTTATGTGGGGATCGCCCCCCCCCTATCTAGCCTACCCTTCACCCCCGCCCCCCCCCCCCGCCCCACACTGGACCGCCCCCCCAGCCCCCGCAAGACGCCCAAAACACACCCATACACAGCCATCATCAACCACAATGAGCTAAACAACATCATAGCCACAGCTAAGCCTAACTAACACAATAGATCAACCTGCACTAATGTTCATCAATGTTGACACCGGCTGCAGCGCCTCGTCCGACAACTTTCGCGCCATATGCGGCAGCCCGGCGCCATCTTGGTTTCGTTTTAGTTACCGAAACTGACAGACGTCACGGCCGTCACCATGACTACCATCGGTCATGTGACATCTGCACGTGGCACCTCTACCACAACAACAACATTAGCACATGTTCAGACTTTAACTTGCTCAGATCAGACTTACCTCAGTAGCCATTCGGCATACCCCCGGGCGGGACAATTATCCACTGGATCTGTGTGATGCTGAAACACAATCCAAAAAGTGGATTAGACCAAAATGTCCCATGTCTCGACCCTCAAAATTGTCAAAAATTCAAGTATCACCCCTTTGTGTATCAAAATATACTTACAATCCGCCCGTCATGGTGATCACTACGTGTAAGATCGTGCCGTTAGGCAAAACGATGTCCACCTCGTAGACCTCCATGATTATGTAACATTATGACATCACACACCCCCCTTTTATAGCAGCCCGGATCAAAATTTTGGCGACACAGGAAAGAAATTTTTTTTTTTTCGCCCCCCCCATTTCGGCCCAAAAATTTAAATTTCCCTTCAATCAGCATCAACAGAGTTCTTTTTAGAATATTTGAGACAGGTAGGAGTCGACCTGAGCAGGTCATACCTACATTAATCGCCATAACTTATCTGATTTTTCGCCATTACGGTGCAGCGCCAGCTCGCTACTACCACCTGGTGGAATTTAGATAAACTAACCATAGCGTCCCTGGATACAGGACCCGCGCTAAACCGATAAATCAATTGAGCTCTGTACTTAGGTTTTGTACGTTGACAAAATGATATTGATCTCACGTCCTTTCTCTGTATTGACCATGGCCTGTCTGCAACCCATAACAGACAAACTATAGGTCGATGAATTGTCTCCTCTTCCTGTTATTTCCTCAACAGGCTTACCACCAACACAGCATCGTTTCCTTCAGTGCCAGAAGCCAAGACCAAGGAGGAAGGACCAGTACCATCAAGTCCAGAAACAACTAACACCAAAACAACATGGCAACTTATAAACCAATAGTTTCCTCGCCATGGAACTTTTCAGGCCACAAATGACAATATCACCATAAGGAACATCAGGACCTATCTCCCAGCAGTATACACCCAAATTGACACTTCAAGAAACACAAATAGACACTTTTCAAAACGAATTTTTGTATAACATTTAAATCCAAATCGCTGAGACACAATTGTGACATTAATTTATAATTTTTGATGAATTTTACAAGAGACACACCAAAAATATCCTTCTGGCTTGCCTCTCTAGGTGCTATAAGATTCATCACCTTTACCACTGTTTTTCAAGCTCAACTATGACATGTATTTATGAGTTTTAGTCAAATTAGTTATCCATAATCAACAGGTTGTATACATAACATTTTTGTATATTTTCATGAAAATTACCATGTTTCTAGTCAACAATAACACCGAATACCACCTTGACTTATACCTTATACCCGACTGTGTAGCAGACACCACACAACTTAAGTTATGAGCCTTGGTAATGTGGAGCCAAAGACTCATCACCTTCGTGTTGATTGTTGACCCCACAATACCAAGAATCACCAAACTTGGTTAATTTTCATCTGGATATATTTCATTGCGTATTATTGTATAAAACCAACATGATATCAATTCAGAAAAATTTTCATTTTCCCACAATAACATACTGGTACATATATATTTTAAGCATTGTACATATCCCGGCATTTAAAACCTGTATATATACATTAAGTCACTTGATCCACACAAAAACTTTATTTTTGTAATTCCATAAAGGAACCCTTTTTTTTATACTGCATATAATGTCAAACCCATCAGGTTTTTCACAAAACCCAGTATTTGTATCATAATACCCATAATTGTCAATGGACTTGGCAAAGCCTCATCTTTTCTACTTATTTTTCTCCCTTTACACTCGTGCAGAGACGAGTAGGAATGTGGGGATTTGTCAATGGACCGTTCTGGGTATTATTATTATTATTCATATTTACTAAATTCTTCGCCATATAAAGCCTAAGCTCTGCCCATGATCCACACTCAATAATCTCCTGTATTCCTCAATAGGAACCAGGATCCTTTAGTCATCACAAACACACTTCCTCTATTAGACTCTGTGACATAAGGTACAAGGATGTAATAACATTCCAACCTTATCTACTCAGTCCAACTGGAGGAAGTGGGATCCACCCGTGGTGCCATATTTGGAATGAGAGGATATTTCACAATCTCCTCTCAATCCTCATTAACATAATCTACCCACAGGTGGCACTCTCTCCTTATGACATGTGTCACTATTCTATTGAGCCACATGTACAGAACATTTCACAACACTGTGAGCTGCTCGGGCTCTTAGTATATAAGGTAGCCTGAGCAGCTCCCAATCCATCTATTCCAAGCTATCTATTCCAAGCTATCTATTCTAAGCTATCTATTCTAAGACCATCTCTCCCAACTTACACCTTACACCTATACCTAGAACCTATGACAGGTTGAGCTATAGGATCGGAGGCAGAGCTTAGATCTTGGCGAGTGTTATCATTGTTACCACCTTTATGAAACACTCATGTCAGCTATGCAATAAAAGGATCAACTGAACTTCCCTGGATTCCGTGTACATTCACTTCACCACATGTAACCGTCCGTTGACAGCTCTAACAGTATTGTCTAGTTTGTTCCAATATAAGGCTGCCCTGTGTTCAAGGCTATGTCTATATATAAGGTTCCTGGGTCTCTTTAGTTTAAGTAAACATTCATCGTGTTGTCTAGTTCTGATATTTCTTCGGTCCAGGGCTTTGATGTCCAATGACAAATCAAAAACCTTTTGTAGCTGGTGTTTATCTCTCCTATCGGACATATAATTGATGCCAGCAATTTTCATAAGCTTTTCTGTGTTAGTGGTGCCAGTTTTTCAAAAGCATGTTCTGAGGTTTTTATTTATGACCAACTGTATTTTATCTTGATATGTCTTAATGCAGGGGTAGTAAATAATGTCACCGTAATCAGCTATGGGGATAAGCATCTTTGTCAGTACGTCCCTCGCCGCCTGGTCAGTGAGGTTGTTCCTAATTTTCTTGAAGAGATATGATTTGTGTTCAAGCTTGTGAGCAACATTATCAACCTGTTTTTTGAAGTCTAGCTTTGTGTCCAGAGGGAGGCTAAGTAGTTATAGGTTGGTGCTAAGAGAATATTGTCATTTCCAATTTTCAGTTGTCAGGGTTATTAGGATAGGGCGAGGAGGGGGCTTGTTGTTATTACCAGGTGTTGTTGTTTGGAGCTTGCCCATGTGGTGTATATCAGTGCAGTCATTACTGTTGAGATTAGTACCTAGAGCCAGAAGTAGTGCATTGATTGCTGCCTAGGGTGAGGGGAAATCTGTTTCTGATATTCCCTTAATTACCAGATTGGGCCTCCTAAGTTTAATTTCCAAGGCCTCCCTATCTTTTTTCAGTTGTTTTATAACCACAGAGTTTGTGTTAACCTGACATCTCACATCTTAATACAGCTCTCTTAATTTGAGAATATCTTTCGCCATATTTCCATCTGCCTTGGTACCCCCTCCACCTGACAAGGCCTCTATCTTAGATTTCACATCTTGAATATCACGAGTGTTAGTATCAATATCTAAGCTCTGCTTATTGATATCTTCTCTCTGCTCATTCACTGTAGCAACAAGTGAGTTTGTGACCTCTACCATTTTATTTGTATTGACAATGAAATTGTTCAGCATGTCTGTCATAGCACTGAACTTTGTGAGATAATCAGACTCAAGTTCTTTGTTGGTTTTTGCTTTGCCAACTGTAGAATCTCCATGGTTGTTTTTTTTAGGAATTGGAGCTGTTATTTTTATGGGAGAGGTCAAAATGGGGTTCAGAGAGGGAAGGTGTTTAAATTGTGAGTTAGCTGCTGTTCTCTGACTCGCCATGGTGTATGTAGTTGGTGGTGCTGCCTGTTCAGGTGAGGGTACAGTCAACCTAGTAGTCAGTGTTATAGGTGCTGTGGGTGCAGGTGTACTGGTGTTCAGCCTATCTTCACTCAAACTTGATGTGTGGCTCCTTAGTCCATATCTACTAGTCATACCTAGTGACCAGATAGGGTATAATTGTGTCCAGGATTATCTGTGTATGTTCACAGTGGTTATTGTAATAAATTGGAGTTCACAAATGCCTTTGCTCCCTTGTATTGAACGATTATTGTGAGTGCCCGGTGGAGTGTGTCTACTCTAGTCCGTGGCCATCTTGCAGGTCCTACTCATGTCACATGCTCTATAGTTTATTATACTGACTGACTTCTCCCAACTAGGTACCTACTCAAATCCCCCTTTTTCAGCACCATACTTGAATGACCACTTGTGAGCAACAAAAGAGACAAGTTATAGCTACATGAAAAGAAAGGACTGGAAACGAGGGCATTTTTAGCCAGCTCTTCCTTTACTATAGGAGCAACACCCTCCTGGCTCCAATGAGCCAATGATTATTCTTCAATTTTACAGGCAAATGGCATGCACTGAGTACTCACATCACTAACACCAAATACCATAGTTTGGTGACTAAATAAAAGGAACATACTGATGAAATAATGCAGTAGTATAACAGTCAGTTATGCCAGTGAGTGCACTCCTGTGAAATGTACCTCCAACTGAAGTTAATCTACACAGGTAGGGAGGTGTATTATTAGGGTCATACTGTTAGGCATATTCAAAGGCCCAGGAGATAGCTTCACACTGAGCAAGTCTTGAAGCAGTATTCTAGGAAATAAAGTGGACTCTTCCAAGATAATAAATAAATAAATTACCCTATATATAAAAAGGCATTGGTTCGTTGCTGGTCACCACCCCTTTGAAATAAGGTTGACTGCTTGCCAGGAACAGATAAACCAAAAGAGGCTAGATAGAAGTATGTACTTTTTTCAAAATTAACTCGATTTTTCTTCTCAAATTTACCAAATCTAACATTTTCACAGTGTCATGGGCAAATTCCTGGGTACCTGTAATCCTAATTTCTTGAACTTAATTTCATAGATAATTTTAGGGAAAAGAATCTTGTCAAATATAATCTCTCATAACAACAAGAAACAGAACAATTTACAGAAATCAGCCATTTTGTTCTGTTTTAACATACCCTTAAAATAACAATTTCCCAAAGTGAGTATTCACAAATGCTACAGTATAATGTTGTTGTTTATCAAAATCATTTCTCCAAGAAATTTGACATTAAACGTGATCAAAATTACTGAGGCATTGAGGACCAAACTTCTGAACTGGACTCTTCCGAGAAGATCTGCTTGGAGAGTGTTGTTGCTACCTTATTTTCGGTGCTATATCCCGTCACTAAGCGACGTCACATCACTAGGCAATGTCATGTCACTTTGCAATCAGCGATCCTCAGACGTCACTGGCTGTATCTAGGTCACAGGTCAAATGTCAAGGCCGTATGACGTCACAGATGTGGCCGCAGATCGTCAGAAGGCGCCACAGATTTTGCCACCCTCTTCAAGAATAAATGGAGGGGTGGGGTGAAGGTAGCCAGGGTGTGGGGGTGAGGGGTTGGGGGAGGGGCATGGTTGGAGCAGTTCTTATCATATCTATGCTCCTTGCAGCCAAATTTTTATGGTAGACTGTATTTGTATCATTTACTTATGTTAATGCCCCAAACTCTAGTGGCGAAGCCACTAGTTGTAGTAAAAACTCCCCCTATCATCCCCATGTGATAAAGTCTTTTTTATGCTCTTTCGGTCCAGTGGAATTAGCCTTTGCCATGGGAGCCAATGCTGTCTGATAGAGTTTGTAATTGGACTAGTCATAATGCTACCACACATATTATTACTAAATGAGACAGTTTGATGAAACACTCTGGATTCCCTTTGCACATATACAGCACATCCAGTGTAGTAGACTAATACAGCATCAAGGTAAACATGTTAGTATGATCACTAGGATAGAACCTAATGCACCAGCTTAACATAGCATTCCATATCAAATGAACTGTATGGAGATTTTTACCATTAAAATCATAAACAATTTCAGTGAAAGACGTTTATTTCAATGAAAGTACTATTGTCAGCGTGAGATGATCCTGCCAATCTGATCATTTCAATGAAAGGATTTTCTATTAATGTTATAAATTGAATCTCTGGTCCCTTTTCCTGCCTGTTAAGGTCTTCTCCCAAAGCAGGGGTCATTTTCAGATCTGGTCAGCACCTTGTCAAATTATGTGGCTCATAAGAGTAGCATGGCATTTCCAATTAATCAGACCAAGCCGCCAGAGAGAAGGCAGGGTGTTGACAGGAGCAGGCCTTGAGGTCACCCATGGGCAGCTATTAATATGGTAAAATGGTTTTAGTGTAGGGTATCTGGCATGACATGATATCATTTAATGACAAGTTTAATGAAATACACTAGGTGAGATGACAATCATCTGCAAGTTCATAAAGAAGAATGCATGGGCTGTAGACTGTATATGATTTAACTTCCTCTTGGATTATCTGGAGGACATTTTCAAATTAGAGCTTTTTACCACTCTTTTGAAATAATATTTATAAAGCCAAAGCAAAACTCCTTTTTTTCAATAAGTGGTAATAAGACACACAGACATATATAGAGTAGTTCCTGCATTGAAACGAGCCTTATGAAAGAAGTGTCAGTACTCCAAACTCACTTGGAAACATTATCTGATTACTTATGTACAGATATAATGTTACTGCAGGTTACAACGGAAACCCTTCATAGAACTAAACATTTCCCAACTTAAACACAAGGAAATTGTTTAAACACTTGCTATATTCAAATACATTGATATGTGAACAAACCTTATGTGAACAAATTTAGGAATTAAACATGTTTACACATAGAGTAACCATGTTGTTTGGAAAATGTGTCTCAAGATGTGGTGCAAGATAGTTTTGACAGGTTGATAGATTTTTTGTTGGTTCAAGGCATATAACTTTTGTGAAGATGCAGTGGCTTTAAATCTCTCATGAGTAAGAACTGTATTCAGCAAACCTTTCTTGGGGGGAGGTCTATAAGCATGCAAATGGGATGGAAGAAACAATTTTTTTTTTTAAAAAAGATAACTTTCGTTGTGTGAAATTTACTGTTGCTACCCATCTGAGCCTAATCTGAATCTAAATCTAATAATGGGTTCAAGCTCTCTGGACAGTAATCCCAATCATAAAAATACATGGGTGCACGCCATAATTCCAACGGTCAGAAATACACCTTAAAAAGCATGTGCCGTGGGCCATGCCAATCGATATTTAGAAATACATGTATGGACACTAGATGACATTTAATCTGCACAATATGGATGTCATTTTATCTGCACAATATGGGTAATAGCACTTGGTGGTAATTAGCAATCAGAGCCTGTCAATGGTTCTTGTTCCCCCATGTAAGAAAAAGTGGGCCCCTCTCATATTTTTTTTCTTCCTTTTTATGTAATCTCATCATAAGCTCCCTCTATGGTTAAGACGCCTGGCAGTAATTATCATCTTTTCCCCCATTCATGCATTAATGGGGGTATTCCACCGAAACTGATTCTTGGCCGATAGTCCATCTCCGATGCATTTCTGATGCATCGGCGACAGAAATAGAGAATCGGAGACGATCGGACCCTTATCGGGTGGAAATCGGGTATCATCGGCCAAGAATCGGGTGCAGTGGAAGAGGTCGTGAAAAAAATCGGAGACCATCGGAATCACGTCGGGAACGCATCGGGAATGATCGCCGACGGTTTCACTTTGGACCCGATTTTTTCTGTTCAGACAGAAAAAATCGGCCAGGAATCGTTTCTATTTTTTGTCGGGCCGGCAATTTTAGTTTCCGGGGAAGGCGGTAGGGGGGCGTACACGTCGCCGATCACATGGAAATCACATGACCTGCAGTTCGGCCGTACTAGAGGAAAACATCCAAGATGGCTCCACGGCGTGCAACTAAGCGCATGACGCAAAGAAAACCCGTAAATACAACAAATGACGAGAGGAATGAGGGCCAACAGCCTGAGGATACCTCGAGGAAGGGATAGGGAACACGTTTCACGGCAAGAGGTAGGCCTAGGCTTGAAATAACAAAGGAAGATGAAGAATCTGCTCGACGTCTTCTCGACCGTACTACCGGTAGTAAATCTGGGGCAGTGGAGGAGTACAATGAAGACGACGACAATGATGAGCCCCAAGACCTCAGTTGCACACCTTCCTCCCGTTCCAGGGGAGGCTATTCTGACTCCAAAGGTCCCTACTCACGGCTAGCTATGGGTGGCAGCCGCCTAACCAAGAGAAAACTCATCCCCAATTACGATGAAAACAATGAAGATGAAGAGGAAGAAGGCAGTCCTCGTCCTGCCAAGTCTTTAAAGAGCCCCCCTACCTCTGCAGGTACAGAAATCATTATTGATTACAACGAGGATGATCCCTGGTATATGGACCCCGATTATGATTCACAGGAATTTTCTTTGGACAATGAAGAAGAAGAAGAAGACGATCCCCTCCCTACCATAAAGCCACCCAAAAAGAAAAGACCTGTAGCCCCCACAAACTTTGACATGACTAAAAGAAACCAGGAGGAGGCCAAGGTCACCAAGGTCACTCCTAAGAAGACTGTTAGGGAGGTTAAAAAGAGCCAGGTTACTCCTAAAAAAACTATAGGTCAGTTAAAGTCCAGACCAGATGCCCCTGGAAGTGGCCGACAGTACTTCAAAGACAATGCGGTGTTGGAAAGGTTGTGTGAGCTATGGGAGGCTGTTCCATACCTGTATGACAAAAATCACAAGCTGTATAAGGACCCGACAGCAAGGTGGGCCGCCTTAGGAAAAATTGGCGATGACTTAGGGATACCAGGTAATTTATTCAAGATTTTCAAGACCCACATATTTCAAATCGTCCTAGACAACAGAAAAAATCCAAGATAAAAAAGGGAGAAATAATTCTGATTATTAAAAACAGCTTTCATTCATTTCTACTTGCTCTTGTGTTTAAAAAAATCTGAATTACAATGAAAATAAAAAAAATTCTATTTTTTTCAGCCTTCTTTGTGAACACAAGGATGAATTCGCTGAGGACAGACTATCAAAAAATAGTTTCAGGCAAGGTCAAGTCGGGCTCTTCTGCAGCAGACGGGAAGCTCCCATACAAGAAAGAGTTGATTAAGCGGCTTTGCTTCTTCTTGGATCCGTATTGCAAGAAGGAAGCAAGCATAACTAACTACAGGAAGGTAAGTTCTCCACTTTCTTGATTTTTAAGGCCAATGATGCTCGCAATGGATTAAAAATCCCAAATAAAATAATCCCCAACAAAAAGTTATCCCAAATAAAATAATCCCCAAAAAAGAAATCCCAAATAAAATAATCACAAACAAAATACCCCAATATAAAATTTGATTATCTATTTTCCTGCTACCTTGATCAATTAATCAATCAACGACAATTATAAAGTAATGCATCTTGGATAATTTTTGCTTGCTATTACCCTGATTAATATAGCAGACTACCAGGCTATCTTCTCTGCTCATTTACTTTTCCCCCTTTCTTGTTTTTTCAAGCAAACCCAGGTAGAGGAGGAATCACCAGAACAGGAGGTCGACAACGAGGACCAGGACCAGGGCCGTAGTGAGGAGGAAAACTTGGAGCCTGATGAAGGAGGGTTGGAGGAAGCTCATGTAATCCCAGATGAATACGAAGAAGAAGCTGTTTCATCCAGGATGCGTAGTTCTCCCAACAAACAGAACATTGATTCACTTTAACCCCCGCATGCCATTTATCTTAGACGCTGGTGGTATGTTCAGAGGGTTCGTTGGGTCATTAAGGTCAGCGTAGAGGGGCCCTTCCTTCCATATGCGGGAATCACCTGCCTTGCCTTCTGACCCTATGTCTACATATATGAACCGGTAGTAGGCGTCTACGACAGCCATTAACACTACACTAAAATACTTCTTGTAATTGTAGAAGGTGGTTCCACTCTTCCGGGGTTGGCGAATACGAATGTGCTTCCCGTCCACTGCGCCGATCATGTGAGGGACTTGCCACTCCTTCCAAAATCCATCTGCGATTTCCTTCCATTCCGCTTCTGTTTGTGGGACCTGGAGGGAGGAAAGGAAAGCTTATATAAGATGTAAATTATTTAATATATGTTTCTTGTATATATCCCAGATTTTTTTGTAGCAGACAAGACCTTCGGCTAGGTGAAATCCAAGATTTTATAATTGAAACACTTGATACCCCATAGAAAAGAAAACAAAGAAACAAACCTTCAAGAAATCTTTAAGAACGGCAGTCAGGGCAATGCAGGTGTCTCTTATTATAAGGTAGACTGTTGACCCCCCCCACTAAATGACCGTGGTGTAGAGTTTGACTGCTGTCTCCTACAAAATAAAAAGGAAATTAAGTCAGGTGTCTCAGATAGTTGAAATCCCAATAAAAAAGACGCTATATTTAAAATACACATTTTATCATTGATATTCTACCTTTGTAAATTTCACGGGATACTTTTTATATATCATACATTTTATAGAAAATAAAACAAAAGCTCACCTAAAGCCAAATACCGTAGGGTTATGTCTAGGCGTTCCTCTGGCTTAATAGACTCTCTGAAGTTTGTGTCACGCCTGTATATCAGGGGGTAGACCTTGCTCAGGAGCTCTTTGTATTCTCCAGGGCCCATCCTCAGAGTGTGGCGAAACTCATTCACCTCGTCCATCTGAAATTATTTTATAATATTTTTATCTCTGATAAATTTTATCTTGGACAAATAAGGACTCACATCTGTTTTTTTTATGACCACAAGCTGCTCTTCTCCTCTTGATCTCTTTAAAATAAGTGAAAACACCACCACCCCATTGAGCTCTACTCCTGTCAGGGGAACATGAAGCCACAGACCGGTACCCCTTGTCTCCTACACCCCCAAGTAAACAAAGAAGACAGAGTAGTACTTACTTCCAGTAGGTCCCTGTGCAGTTTAGTGAAGGTGTTTCGCTGCAGATTGTCTGTCCGGTCCTTCAAGTATGGAGCCACGTGGTACTTGTGCTTCCTCTTCTTGCCCTGAAGTATGTCAGCATCTTCCTCATCCAGTTTCATGAGCATTAAAGTGGCGTGAGCGACCACGAGCACATCTGTGGGCTCCATCTTGGATTTGCTCAGTATGTAGGTCATATGGTTGATACTAGGTCATCGCCGATGAAGAGGCCTCTGGTGGAAGAGGGTGGAACCATCCGCGATGACTGTCGGCGACGACAATCCGACAATTTTGTCCTCGGTGGAAGAGTGAATTTTTTGGTGATTTTGAGACCCGATTTCACTGTCCCCGATAAAATTTGACTATCGGGCCGACAAAATTGTCGGCCCGACAGGCGCCCGACGACCGTCGCCGATAGCAAAAACCCACTATCGGGCCGACAATTCTGCCGGTTTTGGTGGAATACCCCCATAAGGGTGATTTCATGGGAATTATGTTATGCTATACCATGCTATGTTTTGTCTCTCGCATGGCTTACCTGTTAGAGAGCAGTAATGAGTTATGGCCCTTAAAAAGTAATAATATACCTGTCAAGATGAAGTAAGTCCCTTCTGTGCATCATACTACCTCTTTAACTAAATTTTATTCAACTCTTCCTCATGCCCATCTAGTTGACTCTTATTCTTTATTTTCATTTTCATCTTTTTTATTTCTTATATTATCTTATCTTCTTTTTTTTCTTTATCTTATCTTTTCATCCCCCATTCATTCCCGTACTACGGAGCCCTGGAGGGGACATGCAAAAAAGATTTTTTCATCAGTTGGTGCGCACGAGGATGTAGTTGGTGCACACGAGAATGTAGATGGTGCACATAAAAATGTAGTTGGTGCACACAGGAATAAGTTTGTGCACACAATAATAAGTTTGTGCGCACGAGAATGACTTTGTGTGCACAAGAATGTAGTTGGTGCACACGAGAATAACTTTGTGCACACGAGAATAAGACTTAGTTTGTGCGCACAAGATTTTGGATGATAGAAGATTGTAGTTATGTACATATTTATACATACGTACACCCCTCTCCCCCGTCTGGGGTCCTACAATTGTGAGCCTTACACTAGGCTACAGGCTACAATGGGAAATTCTTTAACATAATTAATTTCCTTTACTCTAAATTTCGTAAATTTCCCTGTTAAATTGAATCCCAAAATCTATAACGTTTTTGTCCAAGAAGAGCCCAAATAGGGTCCCGTGTAGAAATCGATTGATAGGGCCAAAATAGGACCCCTTTCCTGAAACATAGAGCATTATAGGGTCTAACTGTCCCTTTTTGACTAGTGTGGCACAAACAATTGCTGTTTTCCCATTCATTTGCATTGGGAGTAAATTTCAATAACAGATTCTGAATCAGCGGAATTTTCTACATAGTATTTGTTAAAGACAACATTATTGGGCAATTGATATTGCCCAAAATTGAAATCTATTACTCGGTAGTATTAGAATAACAGGATAGGAATCATAGGCTATTCTGGTACAGATCGATTCTGAAGTATGACCTCATACATCTGCGCCATTACTCTAGTTATATGCTGTTGTAATTGAACATATAAGGCTTCGTTGAATACAGGCATAAGCACCTCTGGGAATACAATGCAAAAATATTCCATGATAATTGACATTTGCAGTTATGCCATGGTCCTACGGGATGAATTTGCTTTTAGATAAAGAATATTTAGTGATTTTGAAGAAGCCGAGTCATTGTTGTTTGTTTTGATCCGCCATGACACCTTGCTCGGTTTGGTTGGGAGCTAGCAGTAGAGCTCATGCCCTTAGTTTTGTATTCAGTCTTATGTGCAGGGATTTTTCAATTTTAAACATGGCCATTCTCTTACAAATATTTACATAAACAATTCATAACATAATATTATTTAACTAGTTCGGCTTTTTTCGTAAAACTTCTAATAACCATACCTAAATGGGTCAATCCACTGAAAGTGGGCACTTGTCCATGGTAGAGGGTAATTTTTAAAAACTAAGAATTAGATCACGAAACTTAATTTTATTGATAGCCCTATATCTTGGCTCTTAGGAAAGGTTCATTCAAGTCACTAACTCCTAAGCGGTCAGTTTTTATTGCAAATATTCAAAATTATGAAAATGTAATGGGCGTGAGCAAAATGAATTCTTCTCTACAGCACAGAAATATTTGTCAGAACTACATGATTTTCAGTTAGGATATTTGACAAAAGGTCCCAAAGACACACTATGAAGAAAATAGGAAAAAAGATGGATATTTACAATACATAAGGAAATAATATGAATGTAATGGGCGTGAGTTTAATGGGCGTGAGTGAAACAACTTTCCCAGGCTTCAGCCAGCAACTCAGCAATATAACCTCACCCAGAATTAATCTAGGCAATAAAAATAATCTAAGAATACTTATAGGATGCATTTGGAATGCATCAAGCCTGCCAACACGCTTGCAGTGCATTTTACTCATGCCCATTACGCTCACACCCATTACGCTCTCGCCCATTACATCTGTCAGTTGATCCCTCTTTTTGGCATAACCAAGGCATGTAGAGACTCCAGTCTTTTTTAAAATGACTTATTAACAATAGATCTTCAAGTTAGGCTGGTTGAAAGCAAGAAAACTTTGATAGTATTTGTCCTGGATGTAGAAATTTGAATGTAATGGGCGTGAGCAAAATGGACTTGAAAATACTTGAATATGTACTGCACAGTCATGCCTGCAAGTAGACCCTAAGTTTCTGTACCATAAAATCCCCTATGATGACCCTAATCTGGGTGGGAAATAAGAAGATTGAGGGTAGTGTTTTAGTAGGCCTACCAGTGTACTTTCATTTTGCTCACGCCCATTACAGCACCTGTATTTGGTTATAGAAATGAACAGGGGAAAAGGAATGCCAACCAGAGCACCTCCAAACAACATGAAAATGTTAGATAGGACCCCCCACTAAGGAATAGATAAAATTATATTGGTCTGTTGCTGTTTGGCTTGATTGTATAGACCCTGGGATGAGGTGGAAATTGAATAAAAAGGCAATTTTTGGGCATTTTTGAACTTTGGGCCACCATATCTAAAAAAATAGCAGGCCGACATATGTAAACTTGCCCTTCTTTTGAAGCCCAAGGCATTTTCTTTGAAATGAAACCAGAAATAAGAAGAATGGTTACTTACTTCTTATTTTACAGCCCCCTGTATCCAAAAAAGACCAAAAAAGACCCAGGTGCCCAATTTTGGTGGATTGACCCAAATATGAAACTAGCAAGCTCTGTATAAATTTCAAAATGCTCCCCCATTGAATATGGCGTAAGACGTACTAATCTATAGTGTTGTCATACTAGTAATTATGCATGATCAAGTTGTCATATGAGAAATATCATATGACTAGTGGTATATAGTGTAAATCCAACAAGCTCCTATAAATAGTGTTATTTCCAGTTATCACTGGTTTATTCAGCTTTAGGCAACATGTAAGAAATATCAATCACACAGTTGTTAATATGCAGGTAATTTCCACTTACAGTAAATATACAATTGTTCATAGAGTATAATGTTCTGTTCCACTCCACCTGTGAGGTAAGAATAATAATACAATGTCCAGCATAGTTCTAGGTGGGTTCCCACACCTAGCTCCTGGACTGCTGCTTAGAGGAATAATGTAATAATGTGTAACTTTACCCTCTGGTGGATGTCTTGTAGGAGATAGCCTCTGGCCACTAATGGTTGAACCCTATGCCTGTTTGGCATAGTTTAACCATAGTGTAGAGGTATAGCAGGTAGCAGGAGATGACTGGAGATGTTACCTCTGGAGTGGTTCTGGAGATTCTGCTTTCTAGGAGGAGCAGCCAGGCTATTTGTACCATTTCTTGGCAATGCACCTCAGACTGACTGGGGCCAGTGGCATCTGCCTAACTCTGCAATTGTTTGAGGGGAGTCTTTCATGTGTCACTGGGTGCACAAAGGACCCCCATGGATGCCGCTATGTCCCCCATTGTCTTGATCGCTGTGGCATGTTCTGACCCTCATAACTCGGCCAATTACGCCGTTACAACCGCCATTTTGCGCCTGCGCAGACTTGAATATGTGAAGTTATCAATGCCCGCTTTTTGTGCACTTAACTTGCGCTGATTTGTCTGTGGCGCATTTGGAGGTTGAATTAGTCTACCTAGCGTAACTTCCTTAATAATAGGAGTAGAGCCTTGATCTTGGGCTCATTTTGACCGTCTACTTATGGCTACTTTCCATAAATGCTTTGATATTTGACCGGAAGGTTATGGCGTCATGACTTATGTAACCTATTGTTCAGTGTTTGGGTGCTGAGACACTCATGACGGCGTCGGCGGTGCCCAGGCACCCGTGACGGCTGTTTGCATTCACTTACAAGTTATTAGTTTGTGCACTGGACCATGAGGTCGCTGATTTAGACCCTTAGAATCATTATATTGTGCAGTGGACCATGAGGTCGCTGTCTTTGATGTTGTAACCTATGTATAACTGACCTGGCTGGTGTGCAGTGGAGCATGAATGCTCTTATAGAAAGTTTGAGCGCTCTTATAGCTCTTGTAGCCAATCCATGTATTAATTTCTTATGTATTCTTTGATTAATACAGTAATATGTTACAATTTATGGAATAATAAAATGGTATATGATAGTGTCATAGATATTATCCATGGCATAAGAACAAAAACTTACCTTGACATTTTTCGGCTATTGTTCTGCAGGATATTGGGGGTAGATTAACATCTTTCGTAGGTAGATCTACAGCTTGGTCACAATTTATCCTACTGCTGCGGCTTGATTGCCGTGGAGTTTATCCATGGAAGTGAAGTGCCAAGTTATGCTGGTACCCCAGCGTCTTTAGTCCAAAGCAATGCAAATAATACACGTCAAGTTTGGGTACCAGCAGAACTACAAAATTCACTGGATACTTCCGGTTGATAAGCCAATCAATGAGCTCCTTGTAATCTCCTACTAGAGGCTAAGCCATGCCATGTGACTGAGAGAGATTCTGCTTGGAGACAGCAGAGGAGGCCGGCAAGTGCTGTGTGCGTGTGCCATAAAAACCCTGCACCAGTGGTTCTCCTAGGGGGAGGGGGGAGGGGGGCCACTTGAGAATATATGTAAATAATGTGCGTTTCTTAGACAATCTTTCCAAAGAGCTTTCCAATAGTGAAAGAATTTTTTAAAATATTCCAACTAGGACCAAAGTTAGACCTAAATACCATTTTGGCCGGGAAAGGGATACCTTTTTCCAGAAAATCTGGTCAGGTAAGGGGTGCATTTTATGAAGATATTCCGCTGAAAGAGTATGAAAATTGAGAGGATAAGAAAAGGGTTACACTTTTCGACCTATCTCCCGTCCAAAGGGGTATATTTTGGTTGAATTCTCCCCCGTTAAAAGGGGTATTACTATTAAGTCAAGGGCTATGCACGCACATGGTTACTATAGAACAGGGAGTGCCCCCCCAGTGGTTCTACAGCTGTGACAACGTACATGCGACGTCCGAGCAACCTGCAAAGACATTCGCATTCAGGGGGGGGGGGCACTCTCTATATGTTCTATAGTAACCATTTGTGTACACAGCCCTTGAATTGGTACCCCTTTTTACTGGGGCAAAATCTGACCAAAATACACCTGTCTTGATGGGAATTAAGGGCCGATCAGACTGGTAGTAGGAAAATTAGAGCTACTATGGGATTTTCCGGCCGGAAAATTGGGGATGAAATCATACAGTATGGCATGGTCCTACGACCCAACTAATCGGTCAAAATCTCACGATTTTAAAATTGTGGAAGTTTGGTATGCACTTAAAAAATCGTGGTAAAATCTCACCGTTGTCATGGACTTTTTGTAGTAGTTGTGGCTTTCCCACAACCAGTCCGACCAGCCCTAGTGTGAAACCCCTGGAACTAAGAATTAAGAAATCCTTAATTTGAGACATAATTTTGAGTCCTACAGACTTGTGCATTGTCTAAGTCCTACAGACGTGTAGTCAAGTGTGTGGCGATTGTGGTGGAATCATGCCGAATCAACCTATGGTCATCTGCTGCACACCAGCTTATTCTTGTGTGCACCAGATTATTCTCATGCACACCAGCTTATTCACATGCGCACAAACTTATTCTCGTTCGCACCAAATACATTCTAGTGCGTACCAACTTTTTCTCCTGCGCACCAACTAATGAAAAAATCTTATTTTGCATGTCCCCTCCAGGGCTCCGTAATACCCTGATACATCCTCTTCCAGTTGTCTACATATCAAAATCCTTTACCCCCATTAGTCCTGCCAAGCTCCTAACTACTTTGCCCTTCCAATCTGAGACCAAGTATAGACACTGCCAATTTCAATCACTAGGAGGTAAGACTCAGAGTAGTGTGGCGCAGATTAAACCTTAAGCCGTAAATCACCTGCTAATTTTAAAGCTTGGAAGGTATCTGATTGGGATGCATGACCTCACTCTATCGTCCTTAGAAAGAGAAATTGTATAGTGACCCTGAAAACAATTGTCATTTTTTCCTCAAATTTCCATGAACTTCATAATTTCCCAAATCGTGATCTCTAAGCAGGTTTTATATGTCTTATAGAACTAGCTCGCAAAGGAGAGATAGGTTTATAACGGCAATATGCCAGTAAATGGAAGGCAACGGGTGAATATAAAGTGTACACTTGGTTGGGTGCAAAGTGTGGTATCATAGATCCAAGTAGAGACACTTTAGGGGATGTGAAGACCAAGATGCCATTCCTCAAGATGCTTCAACTGCATCAGTTCTAAACGAATATAATGTACCTCAGATATATGAGATTACTATCCATAGACACTCTGTGATTTGAAGGAATTAATTCATGCCTGAGTAGCTTCTAGCTATTATAAATCAAAATGTGATTGGACCTGTATTAATGATACACACAGAAAATCATATACTCAGACCCCTTTTAGAAATTAGTGTAATTTTGATTCAAATTATTATGTGGATTATGATAGCTTTCAAGCAACATGGGCATTGCCATAAAAGATAAAGGTAACCTATTAGGACCTAGTGTGTGTAGCTGATGTGGCTATTTATTAATTAAAGGTGGCATGGGAGGACTCACATGCCTATTTGCAATTGTAATGTAATTGATGAAGTACAATTGTCCGTCCTTCATAAGCATATAACGTTTGTAATTATGACCTTCATGATGAATGGATGAAGAGGGAATCTTCTAATAAACTGAGTATTATGGTATAAAGGTGAGATGAGAACATGAAAATAAAATGCCAGGAAGAATAACCGTGTATGGTCATTGTCTGGTTTAAGAAAAGGTTCTTCCTAGGATTAATGACTTTCTTTATTACCTTACTTCATGGACGTTATGGCTTCCTTGCATCTTACCCATAGTAGCAAAGGCGTAGGCTTTGGGAATAGAGCGAATCTAATCTACACATATCTAACTTATCATGATTCCTGAAGAACCTAAGTCATCCTCCTCCCACCATTTGCCCTGATTGACCTTACTCCATTACCAGACATCCCACCAAAACCACTATGGACAGAGCAGCCTGGAAATAGACAGCTCTATATATGATATTGCATTGGATAAGTTAGGGTACCCATTTCCCACATCCACCAAGTCAATTAGCCAACCACTTTAATCATACCATAAGAAACATAGTGACAGTGTGTGCACTAGGGTAGAATGTATCCAGGGTTAATCTTCATGTGAAAGGCCTACCGTAAACATGAGGATGGATTTTTACTGCACCTTTAAGGATACTCCTGATCAATATTAGGATGTGGCTTAAATGCACACCGTTCCAGAATATGAAATACTATGCTGTCCTAGATATAGCACCAGCTGCAATTTGTGGGTTAGGGTGTACTTTTTAATTTATGGGTGATGAGTGCCTCTTATGTGAAGTTTTACTATATTGCTAAGGCAAGTCTGCAATATAGGGAATACATTATTAATGAGAAGTACAGTATATGTAGGATGGGGCAGCTCACAGTGTAGCCTATACATGTGCCAGACCCATCTAAGTGTCCTATAGCACATTTACAGATTATGCACAACTAAACTGAGATGTAATTGTACAGGATATTTCCGATATCACTAGAAGAGCTTCCCCAATGTGTTATATTAGAAAATAACCTCCTGATGTGAGAACCTTTGAATGTGATAATATCATGTTAGTATCCTTTTTTCCCCCGAATATCTTCTTATGTTAGACACCTATATGATTAGGTCCAAACCCCTATTGATTTCATAGCCCAATACCTATATGAGCCTGGTAGGTTGCATTGTTTCATTCCGTAGGAACTCTGTGTTATCATAGTTTTATTTTTTTTATCTCTGGGAAGACCTGAAATTTTTTTTTAAACAAATATCTTTCAACAGGTTTTCTCAATTATGAGCCAGCAAGCAGAAATGGGGGTTCCTGCAGGATTTAGTACCTGTTTTAGCCACCAGGGGGCACCACTATGGGTTTGAATAGGAAAGATATGCCTAAAACAATTATAGGGTAATTTTCTATGGAGAATTCAATGATTTTTGATAGAATGTTATATTTTGGGTAAAAAGGTTCCAAATTAGGAATGTACAAAGAACGTTTTTGGGCCTAAATAGGCATTTTCGTTGATTTCTGTTGCCATGGAAACATGATTTCCATTCTAAATAAGAAAATCAATGATCCCATTCAAAAGAATTTTTCACCAGGTTTACTATGGTGAAAACAGAACGAAAATACCATTTCTATATCAAAAGTTATAGGCAAAAGAATAAGAAAATTATGCTAATTTAGCAAATTAGCATAAATTATGCTGATTATAGATGTATCTCATGACCAATTAGGCATAGAGCTTATTGCCATTCAGAAATGGTCATACCTACCCATATTTAGCAAGCCATTCCCTTGAAACTAACAGGAGCATCTTCTCTTGCAATATCAGTGGAAAGCTAGTGATCTGAATTTTAAAGCTGACTTTTAGCACGGAGCACCCTTTTTTCTTGCCTCTACTAAATTAGCTTTCAATTCCCCAAGAAATTTGCCCGACAGATCTATTCAGATCTACCCTATGGGTCCTTTCGATCTGCAGATAAATGGTCCATGTTGATTTTTTAGTGGTTTAGCATTCAGCAGAATTAGCCTTTGCTGTATAAGGGTCAACAGAGTCTGGCACAGTTTATAATGATATATATGAATCGTCCAGATTTGGTCTGTTCTTGTTCTCCCTTCAGTAAAAACTTCAGATATCATTTATAATTTATTCTGGTTGGGACGGCATAGACCTACAAGGGATATATGGGTTTTGCCTATCTATGACGTATATTATATACCTTATAACAGGGCTCCCCTGCTCTATTTTAAATAAAGCACAGGGAGGGGATAGATGTACCATGCAAAGCCTTAACATGTCTATATATGTATAAAAAGGAATTGAAAGTCTATCTCTAATATCATAGCCTGGGTGATTCATCCAGTTCAAGTGGTACAGTTGGGATAGTTTTTTGCCTCACCCGACAGATACCCTGGATACTCTACTCTCAGTCCTACCATCCCTGATTAGAAAATTTAGTTACTATCCTATATATGGGATTATATACACCCGTGTATATATATATAATTAATATGTACAGCGGTTGGAACTACTTTCTCCTCCAGGACCGCGCATTAATATGTATGACGTCATGGTAAGCAATAGCGCCTATATAAGCTTCGGGATCCAAATTAACGGTCAGTTGGCGGATATCCTTCGAGCGGCATACACCATGCTGGGTGGTGCTGGAAAATTTTAACTTTAACTTTGTTTTTTCGTATACTACGGTAAAATACCCTGCAATATGGGTAGGAAGTCGACAGGTAGTGCAGGTGCCAAGCCTAGGACTAAGAAATCTACAAAGAATACGAGAAGTAAGACCAACTCTAGGACTCCGAGCAGTTCTGATCCAAATCTGGTTGATCCAGTATCACCTACCCCAAAAGCTTCAGGGGTTAATTTGGGCTTATCTGCTGACCAGACGTTCATCAATTAAGAGGAGAGGACTACGGTAATGGAGGATCAGCTCGCTGATATCAAAGATCTACTCGAAACCATAGCAGCTAAACAGAGCAATCCGGTAGAAGGGGCGTGTCGGGCGGACACACATGGTGATGTTTTGACGCAAGCTTCCAAGGACGCTGTAACCAAGCAACGGGGAAGACGTAGACAGCGCTCACCTAGCGACCGGGGAGGCCATAACGACAGGCAAACAAGATGGCGGCGAGATCATTCACCGTCGTCGGACTCAGATAAGGATTCATCTTCTTCAAGAAGTTCCTCTACTGATACGAACCATTCTACAAGGAAAAAACATCGTGGTGAGTTCGATCAGAAGAATTATCTAGAGAAGAAGTCAAAAATTGACTGTATTGAACGTTTAATGCTGGTAAATGTACGTCTTGCTAAGGACAAGTATGAGGAAGGCGAGGATATTTTCCATTTGCTTGATCATCTTGAAATGTTAATTGAGAAGTCGAGTACAAAAATCTATACGGTTTCAGCATTGTCCAAATATGATAAGTCTGTGAAGGATAGAGCAAACAAAAATGGGTTGAAAGCATTCGAAAGAGTAGATAATTCTGACATTCTTAGATATTTATCTTACGATGGGACCGTTCAGGCCCAGAAAAGTCAAGTAGCAAAGCCCAAATCTTTCAAATCTAAACAGTCAACCCGTACATGTTTTGCTTATAATAGATCTGAGGGCTGTAGGGAGGATCCCTGTAAATACCGTCACATTTGTGATGTGTGTGGGTCTCCTAGCCATGGCAAGGATAAATGCCAGAAGAACAAAAAGGATTAGTGTGTCGCTCTTAGGCAGGGTCCTATATTAAAATCTGAAAATTTGATGCCTGATTTTAATTTAGTATGTACGGTAGACCCTCCTAAGCCCCCCTTTAATATCATTCCGGGTGATAATATTAATAATGATAATGTAAATATTTATAATTCTTGTGACTTGTCAAAGAATTTATTTATTTCTCATAGTTGCCCAGTACAGGGTGAGGTTGAACCACTTTTTACAGTGGAATGTTTAAATAGGCCTAGCATCAAGGTTTATGATAGTTGTGTAAATGGTGTATGTATGTGTGAACACTTCATTTATGGTAGAAGGCCTCAGATACTTCCATGTCGACTGGCTAGTTTTCTTAGGCAGTCAGACTTAATTAAGATCAATCAGATTGAATCTGATTTTCTATGGTGTGGTTTTACTGAAGGTTTCAAAATTGTTGACCAAAGTTGTGACACTTCGTATGATTGTAAAAATTATAAATCTATTCTAGAAGGTAATTTTTATAATGAAATGTGTGGAATTATTCTTGAGGAGTTGGACCAAGGTCTAGTTACAAAAACTGAGTTTAAACCCAAATGTATTCACTCTTTAGGGGGTGTGGAAAAATCTAATGGTAAACTTCGTCCCATTACTGACTGCAGTATGCCTGATAAAATCTCTATAAATAATTATATGAGTACCACTTCTAGTCCATTTTCATATAATTCTATTAACACTGTTACAGCTCAGTTAGATAGAGGCGACTTCATGAGTGTGGTAGAGTTGAAATCAGCTTACCGTACTATAGGAGTTTACGGTCCACACATCAAATATCAGGGTTTTCGCTGGGATTTTGGTAGTGGTGAAGAATTCTATGAAAGTAACCGCCTAACCTTTGGTTTAAAGTGTGCGCCATACATTTTTAACAGAATATCAGATTTTATTGTCTCAGTGGCAAAATTCTATGGTATTGAAAGGACTGTAAATTACCTAGATGACTTCCTAATTCTTGCTAATTCTGAGGAAGAATGTAGAAGTCAAAGAAATATTCTCATTGAGTGTATGGAGTTTATGGGTTTCAAAATATCCAAAGAAAAAGTAACTGAACCTAGTCAAAAATGTGTTTTCCTGGGTATAACCATTGACTCTACTATTATGGAATTATCACTCCCCCAGAGTAAGGTGGATAAAATGAAACTCGCCATAGATGATTGTATAGGTAGGGCGTATGTATCTAAAAAATCTTTGCAAAAGATTGGTGGTTTAATGTCTTTTTGCTCCCAAGTAGTTAGGGGAGGCAGAACTTTTAGTCATCGTGTCTTTGACTTGTGTGCTAGGGCCAGGAACAGAGGTGTCATTAAACTTAATGAAGAGATACGTAAAGATTTGAAATGGTGGAAGGATTTTTGCAGTGTTTTTAATTGTAGAAGTATTATTCTGAATGATAACGACTGCACCCCTATGTATTCGGATTCTACAATTCAGGCTTTCGGTGCCTGGTATGGTACAGATTATTTATATGGTACTTGGTCGGATACAGACCCTTTAGATGACCTTTGTGGTCATTTTGTAAAATCTCCAAAATTGGATATTTTGAGAGTTCACCATAGAAATATTAATGTATATGAGTTGTATCCAGTTATGGTGGGCCTTAAACGTTGGTTAAAAAATTTCAAAAATACCCGAGTTCATTGTATAACTGATAACATGCAGGTTTTGGCTATGTTAAATACTGGTCGTTCAAAAAATAAGTTATGTATGGAATGGCTACGTGAAATTTTTTGGCTATGTTTCATTCATAATATTGAAATTTATTCTACATATATAAAGTCAGAGGAGAATATTTTAGCTGATCATTTGTCAAGGCTAATTTATAAAGGTGTTCCTAAGAAATGTAAAAATACCCTGGCGGAATATAATATGTGTTGCTATGATTCCAGATCTGAGGGAGTTAGAGCGGAGAAGGAGAAGGTTTTTGTATAGGGGCGTGGCTGAGTCCACACGTAAAGTTCGCAGACAGCAATTTAGTAGGTACAAAAAATTTTGTAAAAATTTTAACTTCAACTCCCTACCTTGTTCTCCTTCTCAAGCTTCGTTGTATAGTGTATATTTATCAGATAAAATGAAACCTGTATCTGTTAGGAATTATTTGTCCGCAGTATGGTATTATCAGAAATTAAGAGGTTATTCTGATTATAGTAGTAGTTTTATTGTAAAAAAGACACTGGATGGTATTGAACGTAATTATAATGTTTTTCTATTAAAACATATCCATTAACTCCCAGTGATATGTTAAAGATCAAATCTAATTTGAATTTGTCTGTATATGAGGATGTAGTCTTCTGGTCAGCTATCTTATTGTGTTACCGAGGTGTGTTCAGGGTGGGTCATGTAGTGGATTCCCCTCATAACTTTAAATCTAAAAATGTGTCTTTGTCTGTTGACTGCATTCGCATTGATGTTAAATCTTCTAAAACTGACCAATATGGTAGGAAACCTTACGTGGTATATTTAAAACGAAATGATTATTCTGGTCTTTGTCCAGCTAGGTACTTAAAAATTTGTAAGGAATCTAAAAGTAGACTATTATTCACTATAGGTAACAAACCTTTGACTTACAACTATGTTAACACCAGGTTGAAGGCTATTTCTATAAAATGTGATATTCCCCACAGAGTTTCAACTCATTCACTCCGACATGGTGGAGCAACTCTGTTAAAAAATTCTGGTTTAAAGGTCGATGATATTAAAAAGAGAGCAAATTGGAATTCTAATATTGTATATAATTATTTACATGATTCCAAGCAGGACTTATTAGCCCTAGACGTAATGTTATAGTGTGGAATGGTGTATCCATTGTGTTTGGCGGTTATTTGGCATGTATAGAATTGATATTGACTACGTCAGTTCTCACCAAACCCATTGTCTCCTTCCTTATTCCACTTGTGATATTATTATAATATTTATTAATTATTATTATATTGCCCAGAGCGAACATAATTAACTTATATGTATATATATATATATATATTTATATATATAATATAAATATATGTTGAATTAACTTGTAATCACGGTTTCTTATCCTGTTACTATTAGGAGAAGAGCTATGCCATGATCACTAAATATTTTCTCACCCGACAGATACCTTATGACCCGACAGATACCCCAATGTCAGTCTTGCCATCCCTGCATTAAATATTCACTTAATATCTCATGTATGTATATGCTAAATTACCTTGTTATCAAAGTACCCTGGTATTTACAGCCCCATGCACCATTCAGGGTTAGATATATGCCATGAGCACTGAATTGTCTCACCCGTCCTGGGAGCCAATGGATACCCTAAAAACAAGATATTTCCCACGTATAAAGATATTAATAGACTTTAACAAGAGAGAAGAAGGCTTAATGAATATATAGGAATATATAATAATAGTTTATCAACACTCCCTCTAGGAGAAACAAGATAAAGATACAATGAATAAGGATTTTGTACCCAATTTCTGCTCTATATTCTCACCCGACGGATACCCTTTTGGATTTGTGTAGCAGGGACATTATAAATTCCAGGCTAATATCCTTATACCTGGATGTAGCCAGGCATATTATCTACCATTTAACACAGGAATAGGGAAGGTCACTCATTTGTGATTAGTTTTATAGAGTTTGACAAAAGACATGCTCACTTGTGCAGGTGCCCTTCTCAGGTCTCGATATTTTGTTTTTCCGAAAACCTAACAAAAAAACAAAGAATGGACATCTAAATTCCTTCATACCATTCTCAAATATGTTTATTTTATATATCAAAAAAGAATTATTAAGGTATGGTTTCTATGGTAGATGTTAAAAAGGCATATCTTACAGCAGGGTAGGGAATACGTCGAGTGAGACTCGATATCGAGTTACTCAACTTCCCTGCTCTGCCCTGAATCTGGAAATGATATTTAACCTACCCACATATATGGAGGTTAAGACCCAACACCTATACTATATGTACCCAAAAACTTATTAGGCTGGTCCAGAATATATTTGGAACCCCCCTGGCAGCCCAAATCTGGATGATTCATGATGGGTCATATATTGGAACTTTTATAGCCCTACCATATATATTCTGGCTTAGTTAGAGGGTCTATGTAAGTTTTGACAGCCACATCAACATGATGAATAAGCATTGATTCCCTGTGCATAAACAACCCATCCAATGACGGAAACCAATACTGCCCAGACACTCATTGATGGGTTATCACTCATTGACTCTGTAGTCATTTTAACATGTTACATAGACAATAAATTGTTGGTCTTCATTTCATGGGAATGGATGGGGTGGAATATGATGTGCTAATTTCACATTTTCCTGGAACCTGACCTGTCAATGGCAAGTTGACAATGTATACAAAGTCCAGATGCCTCCAATGGTCTCTGTTCCCTGGCCTGTGCAGTAGATGATACTATAATCTAAAGAACCACATGTAGATGACAATAGGTTGGCCAGGCGAGTATGGTTTTGGGTGATTGGATGACTGGAACAAAACAAATTGAACCTGACTTTCAAGGAATGTGACCTGCCGAAAGCAAGATGACAATGTTCATATAAATTGGGCATGCCTCCACTGTGGTGAATTACATTGTATGATCACATCCCACTGTGCCCAAGGCACTGTTGGACACGACCATTGATACATAATAGTGCAATATGATAAAATCTAAAAAGAATCACATTGCTAAATTAGTTGTGAGGGATTTTTCCTTTCTCAGGGAGCACATAGTAATGTTGAATTTGAAAATCAGTAAGATAAATTCAATGACAGCCGATCTACCTTAAACCCCAATGTATTTATAAGCTGCAGCTTATGTGTGAAACCCTGCATACCCCTAAAGGATTGTCCCAAGGGCAGGGTGCTGCCTATACATGAGTTATTCTTGCATGTCAGTTGGCATGTGGAGGGCTGTGGAGGCATTCACTGTCTTAAGTTCATCTGAGTTCTTAAGTAAAGCTGTCCTTTCACAATCGACTTCATATGATGTGAGCTAGTTTACTATGAATCTCTTTTTGTTTGCTCCAAAACCACTAAAATTACCAGGGGAGTTAATCACTGACCCCTCACTGGTGCTGAAAGGACCGATGCACATTCAGTTTTAACCTGTCTCTAGATTCCTCTGCACATAAGGCCTATTCTACTTACCTTCCTTCTCCAAGGAATAATACTAACAATAATAATAATAATAATAATTAAGAATAACAAGAAATATTATATACCTTATAACATGGCTCCCCTGCTCTATTTTAAATAAAGCACAGGGAGGGGATAGATGTACCATGCAAAGCCTTAACATGTCTATATATGTATAAAAAGGAATTGAAAGTCTATCTCTAATATCATAGCCTGGGTGATTCATCCAGTTCAAGTTGTACAGTTGGGATAGCTTTTTGCCTCACCCGACAGATACCCTGGATACTCTACTCTCAGTCCTACGATCCCTGATTAGAAAATTTAGTTACTATCCTATATATATGTATATATATATATATATATTTATATATATAATATAAATATATGTTGAATTAACTTGTAATCACGGTTTCTTATCCTGTTACTATCAGCCCCATGCTCCATTCAGGAGAAGAGCTATGCCATGATCACTAAATATTTTCTCACCCGACAGATACCTTATGACCCGACAGATACCCCAATGTCAGTCTTGCCATCCCTGCATTAAATATTCACTTAATATCTCATGTATGTATATGCTAAATTACCTTGTTATCAAAGTACCCTGGTATTTACAGCCCCATGCACCATTCAGGGTTAGATATATGCCATGATCACTGAATTGTCTCACCCGTCCTGGGAGCCAATGGATACCCTAAAAACAAGATATTTCCCACGTATAAAGATATTAATAGACTTTAACAAGAGAGAAGAAGGCTTAATGAATATATAGGAATATATAATAATAGTTTATCAACACTCCCTCTAGGAGAAACAAGATAAAGATACAATGAATAAGGATTTTGTACCCAATTTCTGCTCTATATTCTCACCCGACGGATACCCTTTTGGATTTGTGTAGCAGGGACATTATAAATTCCAGGCTAATATCCTTATACCTGGATGTAGCCAGGCATATTATCTACCATTTAACACAGGAATAGGGAAGGTCACTCATTTGTGATTAGTTTTATAGAGTTTGACAAAAGACATGCTCACTTGTGCAGGTGCCCTTCTCAGGTCTCGATATTTTGTTTTTCCGAAAACCTAACAAAAAAAAAAAGAATGGACATCTAAATTCCTTCATACCATTCTCAAATATGTTTATTTTATATATCAAAAAAGAATTATTAAGGTATGGTTTCTATGGTAGATGTTAAAAAGGCATATCTTACAGCAGGGTAGGGAATACGCCGAGTGAGACTCGATATCGAGTTACTCAACTTCCCTGCTCTGCCCTGGATCTGGAAATGATATTTAACCTACCCACATATATGGAGGTTAAGACCCAACACCTATTCTATATGTACCCAAAAACTTATTAGGCTGGTCCAGAATATATTTGGAACCCCCCTGGCAGCCCAAATCTGGATGATTCATGATGGGTCATATATTGGAACTTTTATAGCCCTACCATATATATTCTGGCTTAGTTAGAGGGTCTATGTAAGTTTTGACAGCCACATCAACATGATGAATAAGCATTGATTCCCTGTGCATAAACAACCCATCCAATGACGGAAACCAATACTGCCCAGACACTCATTGATGGGTTATCACTCATTGACTCTGTAGTCATTTTAACATGTTACATAGACAATAAATTGTTGGTCTTCATTTCATGGGAATGGATGGGGTGGAATATGATGTGCTTATTTCACATTTTCCTGGAACCTGACCTGTCAATGGCAAGTTGACAATGTATACAAAGTCCAGATGCCTCCAATGGTCTCTGTTCCCTGGCCTGTGCAGTAGATGATACTATAATCTAAAGAACCACATGTAGATGACAATAGGTTGGCCAGGCGAGTATGGTTTTGGGTGATTGGATGACTGGAACAAAACAAATTGAACCTGACTTTCAAGGAATGTGACCTGCGAAAAGCAAGATGACAATGTTCATATACATTGGGCATGCCTCCAATGTGGTGAATTACATTGTATGATCACATCCCACTGTGCCCGAGGCACTGTTGGACACAACCATTGATACATAATAGTGCAATATGATCAAATCTAAAAATAATCACATTGCCAAATTAGTTGTGAGGGATTTTTCTTTTCTCAGGGAGCACATAGTAATGTTGAATTTGAAAATCAGTAAGATAAATTCAATGACAGCTGATCTACCTTAGACCCCAATGTATTTATAAGCTGCAGCTTATATGTGAAACCCTGCGTGCACCCTAAAGGATTGTCCCAAGGGCAGGGTGCTGCCTATACATGAGTTATTCTTGCATGTCAGTTGGCATGTGGATGGCTGTGGAGGCATTCACTGTCTTAAGTTCACCTGATTTCTTAAGTAAAGCTGTCCTTTCACAATCGACTTCATATGATGTGAGCTAGTTTACTATGAATCTCTTTTTGTTTGCTCCAAAACCACTAAAATTACCAGGGGAGTTAATCACTGACCCCTCACTGGTGCTGAAAGGACCGATCTTTTATTGACAACAAAAGGAAGTCATTTCTGACTTATGTGTCATACAGAAAATGGTTCATAGCAAAAAATATCTAGATCTACTTACTACTCTACATGATACATGCCTTATTGCCTCATATCGTGATGATGAAAGAGTAGTGAGTACACGGGTCCCATATTTTCGCCGACTGAGATATACTACAAGAAATATAACTGGAAAAAATGGAGTACAGGTCTACATGAACTTCTATTTTACCAGGAAAATAACATTGGAAAGCATAAATACCACTGGGTGGTAAGATATACGATCCTAATCACCAGTGAATGGAGACACTTGAGCAAAAATAGGGAACTTGACCTACTGATCGAGACACCGGTCGTCAATGTAAACAAATATGGCGGGTCGTCAATATATGCAAAATCATGGTGAAGATAGACATAGACAATCGTCGGGAGTGGAAATTGAGGAATACCTTGACCAAAACGTAAGACAAAGCCCAGAGGACCAGGTAGACCGAGAAAAGATGTGAAAAATGTTAAAACCAAGGCGACAAAAAGATCACGACGGCCGAGCAAAGAAATCTCCTCTACGATGGCTGGTTTGGTCGATAGCGTATCACCGACCTATCAACTAAGACAACATAAAGCCAAACACAGAGTTAAGGACTGTGAATCAAATAAGGTGAGAGGGGAATATATATACAGCCAGATACACCACAGACAAGAGAGGAGGAGGGTAAAGGAATAATCAGCGACTACGAAGATAGTGATTGGTCTTCTGCAAGTGATGAAGAAACCAAGCTAAAGAGGGCCCCAAACTATAATGATAGTTTGAACATTGCCGAGAAAAAATACAAAGGTTCAAAGAATCTTTTCAAGCATGGGTTCAGCGAGATGATGAAACATATGAACTTGAATAGGGTCAGCTCGGAGTGCCAGTTTGAAGAACTGAAAATAAAAATGGACGGTTCTTACAAGCTTCTAACAGACCGTCTAGACCACATAGAGAGAGAAGGAAGAACCATGGCAAACCGTAATACTGCCAACATTAAAGATGTCAGGAACATAGCTGAACAAGCAGCAGAAGAAGCTAAATTAGCCTCTAAACTTGCTAGAGAGGCCAAACAGCTAGTTGATGATGTCAGGAGGGACATAGAGGTGAAAAGCTACAATCCATCATATGCTACAGCTGTAAAATATGACATAAGTGAGAACTATAAATCCCCAAGGAGGTTCAACCCGATAGTAACAGGCCTCAAGGAAACCCTGGATGAAGTACCTGTTGAGATAGCAATGTCCTTGGTAAAAACATTACAACCAGATATAAATAAAGGCTGAACTGAAACTGGTGATGAGCATCCAGAGATGAGGGTAGAGCCCTTTTGAATTGTTTCTCAACAACCTGGAGGAGAGATGTGTGCTTGAGAGGGAAGGCATTATTAGCTAAGCCAAATAGTGAATACACAACTGTCTATGTAAACCCAGATGAAGAACCTGAGGTCAGAAAGGTGAAAGGCAACATGAGAAGGATTGGCAAGTGCTGCCAAGAGAACAACATAAGTGATGCATGGGCAAAAAGGTACAAGAGTACTGATAAACAATGTATTGTATGATGGTTTCAAACCTGATTTGATACCAATGACCTATAGACCATCAGATGGCAGAGAGGCAAAGAATGTGCAAGTTGAACAGCAACAGGCAGCGGCAAGGGAACCTGAACCTGCTATTCTACCACTGACAAAAAGGGTGAAGAATGGAGAGAGAAATTAACTGCTCACAGACCCACATGACCAGTAAAACTCATGCAACACCTATCAATGTACGTCTCCAGAGAATGGCTGAGAAGGAGTACAGGAGCAACTACACTGTACTAAAGAAGACACCTCCAAAATCCAATGCACCTAGTAGAATTCCAGGAAATGGTGACAAACCTATCATTGACTTTGCGACCTCGATCCTGATCCACACCCCCACACAGGGCAAACAAGCTATGTCTATCTCCCCTGACATGCCAATAGGAAGACTTTATATGAGACAAACGGAAACAAGTGTAGTGTTCTGTGGTGAGAGATGCTACTTGAGCAACTTGTATGGTGTGAAGATTGAATATCAGGGTATAGTCTTCCAGTCTGCAGAACAGATGTACCAGTGGGTGGGGTGTGTGGAAATGGAGGACTTTGAAAGTGCAGAACAAGTGATAAAGGCTCCCACAGCCCTAGCTGCAAGAGAAGAAGGAGGAAAGTGTAAAAAAGGCCTAAGATGGAGGAAAATGAGGCTACAAGTTGAAACTCTGTCTTAGCAAGAAGTTCATCCAAAATCGTATAAATGTTGAAAGACCTACTGAGGAAAACAAACAAGTACCTAGTACATAGTGACCACGATATGTTCTGGAGTGCTGGAGCTGAGTACGAAGATCCCTGTCTGGATGAAGATAGCTACAGAGATGAAAACATGTTGGGTGTATTGCTCGAGGAGCTGAGATCCCGTCTTCAAGAAGAATACATCATGAAGAAAGATGTTAAACTAGTAGAAAATACACTCCATGAAGAGAGGCTAACCACACAGGAACAACTCGACCCAATATACCAAAAAGACTGATGTACAATGGCCGGTTTGGTACTATAAAAAAACTTGAAAAAAGGACGGTTCTAACAGGGATATTGGACCGTTCACAAAAGCCCAACGTATGAACTATAATAACTAGTACTGTTTCTTTGGTAAAACATGTAGACTGATGTACAATACAACATATGTGTTGTTGATATGGGACGACAATATATAATGTCCCATTACTAATAAAGCTGGTGAATTGGGTTTATTAGGAAGTATTGATATATCTAGTAGTAGGTTGGTCTACTAATAAAGGTTTGTTATATCGGTGTAGGTTTATTGATGTATTATTTTACTGTTCAACTTACTATGTTTCTCACCACATGGACCATTACCTTGCATTTTTGTGGTTCAGTTATACCACTGCTCGGTGATACGGATTCACTGTATAGGATAGCAATCACTCCCGTTATCCTGATATTAGACCCTAGGAACTATAGTGTCTATATCTACTTAGCACATGTAAATATATTAATTAGTATGTTTCTAATCTTTTCTGGAACACTCTCGCACTGCTGTTGCTCGCTCTACTGTATGTAATTAATAGCCCGTAGGGAACATTAGGTTGGTATCTCCCTAGGGGCTCTATCTAGGGCCCTGAGTCATTACTTGGGGCCTTCATATTTTTGTTTTGTGTTTTTTGTTTGTGTTTGTTTTTTCTGAGCCTGAGAAATGTCTACTACATTAGTTAAGGATTTTATTAAGACCAAGGGATTCAAAGTGGTGCATCTTAACACTCGCAGCATGTACAAAAAAAGGATGATATTCTTATGTAATTGAATGGTTGTAAAATTGTCTGCATGACTGAAACTTGGTTTAATGATGATGTGGATAATGATCTGGTTTTATGGCCAGGTATGAAACTGTTCCGACAAGATAGAAGAACTGGTAAAAAGGGTGGTGGCATTGTAGCATATGTTACACATAAAATAGCTGCTTATGCAACGAAGGTAAACCAACTGTGTATTAACACTAAGGATATTGAATGTTTTGTCTTGGATATTGCTATTCCATCTCAACCTGTCATAAGGTTAAGGTTAATGTACTAGGCCATATAAGAAACGAGTATCGTGTTTAGATAACATCTTAACCAGTTACGGGGACGATGTAATATCCAGGACTCTGAACTTCTTAGTTAGTGATCATTTGCCTGTATTTTCTGTCAAAACCAAACAACCGAGTGTAGTTACAACGAAATTGGTGACTATGAGACAGTATAGGAACTTTGATAAAGAGCTATTCCTGGATTGGCTAATGGAAGCTGACTGGGATGATTTCTATGCTATTGAAGAAACCAATCATGCTTGGTTATTTATTGAAAATTTAATTACCACCTTTTTGGATGGCATTTGTCCTCTGATTACAAGCACTTTTCCAGATAATGGGCATAAATGGATGAATGGTGATATATTAAGCCTTATACGCGAACGAGAAATTTGTGTGAACTTGTTTCTAAGAACTAGGGATGGAAAATACCTTGCTAGAGCCCGTAAGTTACGCTGTAGAATAAAACTCAGCTGCAAATATGCCAAGGAGGCTTATTGTAAACAGGAGCTAGAAGAAAATGAGAAGGATCCAAAGAAATTCTGGCATAATATAAATGCTATTATCAAGCCCTCTGCTGATCCTAGTCCCCCTATGTTAATTGGAGAAGATGGTGAAATAAAAACTAATCAACAGTCTGTGAATTATATCAATGAATATTTTGCAAAGATAGGGAAAAAGTTGGATGAAGCATTACCTTCATGCCATAATATTGTACACAGAAATCCCGGTGCTGGGGCACGACCCAATGAAAATCGGGCTTATGATCAAGCAATCAGAGTGACGGAAGAGGAGGTAATGTACTTAGTCAGTGAGATAAATATAAATAAAACATCAGGAATTGAAAATATCAGATGTGATATTTTGAAATTGGCCTTACAAAATATGATTCCTCAGTTTACCTGGTTGCTGCAGAGAAGCTTTGATCTAGGCATTTTTCCAGACAAATGGAAGTGTGCATGTGTAACACCAATCCCTAAGAGTGGAAACGAGCGGTTAGTTACCAACTGGAGGCCCATATCCCTCTTATCAGTTCCCTCGAAAATAGCAGAGCTTATCATGCATGGTCATGTTTACCATTTGTTGGAAAAAAATAAGAAGTTTAGTGAGTCTCAATTTGGTTATCGCCAGGCTAAAGGAACAGGAGATGCGATCTTTCATTTTTTAAATGACTTATATGACAATATGGATAGGTCACATGTCACAGCGACATGTTTTTTGGACCTCAAAAAGGCCTTCAACAGTGTGCCACACCCTGGCTTGTTAGATCATTTGGTTTTGGCAATAATATCTAGATGGACGATGTCAGTTTACCCGAATTGGGAATTTTACTTCTATTTTTGAACCAGTCCCATATGGAGTACCTCAAGGCTCAGTGCTAGGGCCTCTGTTATTTATTATGTATGTGAACGATGTCTGTTCCGCTATACAAACATGTAGTTTCCTCATGTATGCTGACGACTTGGTCTTTTATAGTTCAAATAGAAACGATTGACTGTCAATTTAGATAAGACCAAGACTGTTTGGTTTGGTGCGATGCAGAAGCTGAAAAGGCTACAGCTATCTAAATTTACTATGTATTCTAAGCAACTTGATTTGCAGTCAGATTATACCTATTTAGGCCTACAGATTGACAATCATTTAAGCCTTGAGCTACCAATGAAAGATATTTTCCAAAAGGTTAATAATCGCTTATTCAGGTTTAGTAAATTGAGGAGTTTAATGACCCGGAATGTTGCAATATTAGTCTATAAGAGTACTATCATGTCGCTCTTTGATTACTGTAGTTATGCCTACTCAGGATGTAGCAATGAGGAAAATTTGAAGAATGTCCAGCGGCTTCAGAATAGGGGCCTGAGAACATGTTTCTGGTCTCATCCCACAGGCTTGAGTGTAATGCAGATGCATGATGCTGCCAATGTACCTTATCTTGATAGAAGGCGGAATGAATTGCTTCTAACTGTTATGTATAAATACTCGAAACATGTTGATATGCTAGATACATAGCGTGGTGATCGTATAACCCGTTCTGATTCTAAGATAAAGTTTAAGGTGAAAGTCCCTCGACTCAGTACTTATAAAAGATCTCCTCTATATAGAGGAGCTGTGCTATGGTCTTTATTGGGTAGTTGGTATCATCATTCGGAAGCGAAGTTGCAGTTTAAAACCTGGATACGAAAGATCGATAACTTGAGGATCAAAAACAATAAGCCTGGAACTGATGATGATGAAAATAGCAGTGATGGAACTGCCTCGATCAGGAGCATACATGATAATGAAGAAGGAGGGCACGATTCGATTGACATTGGGGAATCTCTTGATGAAGAAGACGGAATTGAGGAGTTCTTCAATATCAACTGATATCTCTGAGGCTCTAATAGCTGATTGGTGACATGATAATGCTTCTATAATTGTAGATCTTGTGTGTATAGATTCCCGACTGGATGGAGCTGACCGGTTGAGAGGCACCTCCAGTTAAGGAATGTTTAGTACTGATATTCTGAAGCTTTATCATCATTCTATTAGCAACATGACTATCCTCCCATAATCCTGTATTTTGTGAGAATATATTCCAAACTGGATGGAGCTGACTGGTTGAGAGGTACCTCTAGTTTACGAATATCCTCTGGATGGTTTTTCTGGACTTTGTTCTCACACTGGAGCTGACAGGATGAGAGGCACCTTGTGGTAACAGAGTATCCATAGTCCAAGTTATGCTATAAACATAAATCACATTAATATATGCATATATCAATGATGGAACTGGAGTATACAACCTGGTGCCATAATCAGAGCTACTACTTGATATATTTCCAAGGCTTCAGATAAATTAATTCATCTGATGAAGGTGACAGATATTGACCTTATTATGCATATGGCCACAACAATGATGTGTGGATATTTTATAAATGTAAAGTCCTATAAATATGTGCTGTGATTCTTAGTTGTGAATCACTGCTAGTATGTTGATGTTGCAACCCATTTTTTGAATCCCTGTAGTATGGTAATTGTGATAGTAACACTGATTAGTGGTTTACAAACTTGATTCAGTTTAGATAGTTTCTTGAGCTCAAATCCGTGTTATCTATATTGTTATTGTTCTTCTTTTGTCTATGTATGTCTTGCCCTGTTATGTAAATTGTTGTCATGTCTAGTCTTAATTCACCATCATAATGTATGTAAATCATTATTACTCATTATTTAATTGGGAATCATAGCTGGCAACCTGAACTGTATAGTTACAAAACCTGAGACACATAATGGTGTATTATATTGAGCTTGCTTGGAAGCAATTTTCACAACAACTGAACTTGATTTAACAGTTGTATGTCAATTTTCCACTTATTTCATTTGTGAGATGTACAATAAAATACTTTTCAAACTCAAAAAATCCCCAAATAATGGTTTATTTGTAGAAGGTGATGTCAGACGCAGCAGTTGTATATTAAAATATGGGTAAGAGCCCTCAGGAGGTAGTCTCCAAGACAGGTTGAAAATACCTAGCAATGAATGCTACGTGACAAATACAATTTCATCAGTAGAGATTTGCAAGGCTTTGATTTAATAGGTATCACTGAAACATGGCTGAAGACATCGACTTCAAGTAACCAGCTTCATATAAATAATATGACACTGTTTAGAAATGATCGTCATAGAGGTAAAAGAGGTGGAGTAACCTGCTATGTTAGAAATGTTTTTGTTCCCTATATAGAAGTACTTCAAGAATTCACAACAGTAAACAAAAACATTGAGTGTCTATGCTTGAAATTGAACTATCCTGGTCATAAATGTAAGATCATTTGTATTGTATATCGCCCACCTAAGGGTAAAGTTCTTGAGTGTTATAACTTCTTGACAGCATGTATGGGACATACCAGTGTTAAACATAAGGAATGTTGGATTATGCGAGATTTAAATGTCAACAGTAGAGCCAGAAATTGTATAAAATTTAGAAGGATGTCAAACTTCTTGAAACATACTGGACTTACATATCTAAACACTCCTTCAACATATTACCACCCTTATGGGAAATCCACTGTGGACCATTTTTATACAAATTGTGACTGTGTTAAAACACATGATGTACTTGATAATCTATGTGGTGACCATATACCAATATATGTTATAAGGAAAAAACAGAGAATAGCAAAACCCAAAGCAATATTGTTACGAAGTAGAGATATGAGACATTTTTCAGAACGTGACTTTTTGAATACAATGGAAACTTAGATCGGAATAATCTTGTACAGGATGACAAGAATGTAAATGACAAGTATGAATGTATAATTAACAATGTTAAACTACAGAGCTTGGTGAATGATTCTATTGGTACTGGAATATTGCCTGATATTATGAAATTGGGACAAATAGTCCCACTAACTATCTAATTGGAGACCCATAACAATGACAAATATTTTCTCTAAATTGATGGAGAAATTGATACACTCCCAGTTGATGAATTATATTGTTGAAAATAATATTATTAGTGATAGACAATAAGGTTTCATACCAAATAAATCGACTGTAGATGCAACTTTTGGGTTAATACAGTACCTGATTGAAGCTAGAAATAGAGGTGATTATTCTTTAGTACTGTTCTTAGACTTAAAAAAAAGCTTTTAATACTGTAAATTTGAATATAATGATGAGTAAACTACGAAGTGTTGGTTGTGATAATAACTGTTTAAGGTGGCTGAAATGGTTTCTATATGATAGAAAACAAATAACTGTAGCTAATGACACCACCTCAGATGAAAAGGTACTGGATTGTGGGGTAGCATAAGGGACGGTACTGGGTCCTTTGCTCTTCAATATATATATAAATAGTATAACCAAGGTAATAAGTAATTGTGAATTTTTTCTTTATGCAGACAATGTAGCACTGGTACTAAATGGTAGAAATACCGAGATTATGAGTAAATTAATGCAGAACGAAATCGGTAATATTGAGAAATGGTGTAGACAAAATATCCTTACTATGAATGTCAAAAAAACTAAGGTCCTATGGTGTCACTCAAACATGCAACGTATTATTAAATACAATATCACCTCGAACAATATAAAACTGGCATGTGTTAAGCATTTCAATTACCTTGGTGTTTTAATTGATTTTGATTTAAATATCAAACAGCACTGTAAAAAGATGGATTCACAGGGTACTGTGAAGTTAAAGCAACTAAGAAACATTGTTAAATACTTGGATGTAGATACGAGCCTTAAAATCTACAAGACTATGATTGTTCCATTGTTAGAATATTGTAGTTACATATTGGAAAATGGACCTGTTACCCTAGTAGATCATTTAGACATCATACAAAATCATTGTCTAAGAGCATGTAAAAAGGTTCGACAACCACAGGATATACCTATTATTATCATGTAATGCGAAAAGTCTTGCAACAAGAAGAAAGGGAGTACTTGCATGTATGATGTATAAATATATACAGGTACTGGAGAATAGAATAACCCCAATAAGACCTCTTAGGGGTAATGACAGAATAAAAATTAGGGTAAATCGACCTAGAATTGAATTATATACATCAAGCCCCTTATATAGAGGCAATATCATCTGGGAATATCTACCGGTACATGTACAGTCTGCAGATAACCTGCAACAGTTCAAGAAGTACTTACGTGATATATTACTATGACTCTGACTTAATACTTGAATTAAGTTGAAATATAATATATAATTTATGACTAATATGTGATATGTGACTGTTCATGGAAACCACCTGTCTAACATCATTGAATGTATCAATGCAACTTTACATAATTGATTGTATCCTCTTTATTTCGGCTGATAATTGTAAAAGCTTCAGTACATTAAGATATTGTTGGCCAATAAACCTGTTTCAACCTCAGAAACTTTACACTACACACACAGATCTTAGGTGATTAGAAAAACATATATATACAGGCGTACACAGATGCAGGTCCAAGGCATACATACCCAATTGGGCTAACACTTTAGTTGCACATCATCCATTAATCGTACATAGAAAAACATGTTAAAACAAGTACATCAACATCCTCACATATGTCTTTGTTTGAAAGCAGTATGTATATATTTACCCAATGCATTTAGGACATCCTGTTCAGGTGTTTTCGTAATATTTATAAATTTATCTATGTCAGACATGTTTACATAGTTACTGATTTTACTACTGCTGGTCTCTTCTAATATCTTTCTATTTTCATTGTGAAGACTGCACCTTATAAGGAAATGTATCTCATCATCAGTTAATCCACTATTGCAATACATGCATATTCTCTCATTGGGTGGTTTGGATGGCTTGGAGTGCCGCCCAGTCTCTATACCTAAATTATGCGAGCTCGCACAAAGTTGTGCCAAGGCATATCTGTACAGTTTACAGTTATTGATACAGAGGAGATAATGTTCTAGTTGGAAATCTGATTTGAACATCCTATTAGTTCTTAGTCTTTTATCTTCTTGTGATACATTTATTTCATTCATGATATCAGTTTTATGTCTTCCATAAATTGCTTCAACTAGTGCCTTCACTGCCTAAGGGTTTTTAGGGCACCCTGTGCATCCCACAGCGCCTTATATGTCTCATCAAGTGACCCAAGAAGATTTTTAACAAGGCTGCACCAATTAGTTTGGTTCGCCGCATCCAGATTTTTAGACTTAGGTAATACTTCTTGAGAATGTGTGAATCTGGAAGATTTGAGATTCTTTCCGAGTACTTTATAGCCTGTACCTTTCCAATGAGCCCTTAGAGGAACCCTACCTGTATCAGCATATACTGCCGCAGAAGTTGGTAATTCAAAAGGCTCTACAATCGCTACCTATGAGATGTTTGCGTAGGCACATTTCATACCATCTCATAAGACATAGTGTTACTACACTAAATTTTGTAGTGGTGTTAGGCCAGTCCAGAATAGTAACTACTATGCAGTCCTTCACTATTCCAGTTATAGTACTAACACCACCCCTTAGAAACAATAGTGGTTCCCCCTCAGTGCAAGAGCACCTGTGTGGGGGACATTCCTCGTCACAAAAGTGAATGCACCTGCTGAGAGTCCTTGGGGGCTGTTGAGGCTACTCCTGAGTTAAGTGCACTTGAATGCATTTTCTCAGAGTCCTTGAGGGCTCTTGAGTCTACTCATGCATTAAGCGCATAGTAATGTCATGCTTCCCTTCTCTCTCTTAGTTGGTGCAGTGGGGGCACTGTACTTCTATGCAGAACTCAAGTGTAGCCAATCTTGAGAGAAGGAGTTTTTCCACTGCTATTTTTTACCTTCCACTGCTATTTTTTCTCTGTTGACCTGTTGACACTCTGCACAGTTGTTAGCTGCACGGAATAGTGAAAGCAGGGCTGAGGCTAACAGTGCTCAATAAAAAGTACCTGGCTATCAGAAAGGAAGGCAGGCCTACCTTACCATATCAGTGAAGAATAAGGGAGGGAAATCATTAACGCAATTAGCAATGGCAGCGCCTTTTGAATTAACCTCCTGGTTATCATCTTTCTTATCAGAGGAAGATGAACATTTGTTTCCATTTGGAAAAGGCATCCTGCCTGAGTATCATGACATGCTGAGCCTGCTTCAATGCCACACATTGGGAAAAAGGATCAGCATGAGTATGGCACAAGGCTCAGGCATGGTGCCATACTGAGTCTGAATCTAACTGAATACTCCAGCAAAGCAGGGGTGTAGACCCTACACTGATGTTTGATATTATATCATATCCTAGCACCAACCACACTAGGTGCCTCATTAGCTCAGTTGATATGGCACTGAACTTCACATCTGAAGGTGGCAAGTTCAAGCCCCATTGAGAATTATTGTAAAGATTACTTATTTTGGAAAGTCAATCTTATTGCTACAATGTGAACATGAATATGTGTTCATAATGGGTTTGTGAGAAAATTGTTCCCTATTTAGCCCCCCTCTATCCCACTCTTGCACATACTCGATATCCTTTCTATTATCCTCTAGTCCTTGTAACCATGATATCTAAGAAATACTCTTATCTATATATAGGGATGTAATAGGAATTGGTCACTAAAACATTTAGAGTATGATCGTATATTTGCAGTAAATTCAAAAGTGACATATTGTACTGTGAGGTTACTTCATTAATTTGATGTTTTTTTAGCCTTATTTACTGGTCGTTGTATATAGAGGTAATAAAGTGTCTTTTGGGGTTTGAGGTAGCTTCCTTTAAAAGGTAGAGTAATCCACTACCTCAGCCCAGTACACCTATTAAGCTGTGCAGCAGTGCTCAAATAAAACCAGTGAGAGATACCTATTGACCGAAGGCTTTATTTATTCCTCTCCTCAGCTACGAACACGTCAAGCATCAAAAGGGTACAAAGGTTTGCCAAATATCACAACATCTCATAAACGACCAACCCTCAATCATGTCCTATCATTTACAGAGTCTTATCAAGAAGCGTATACTATAGGAGAGGTCACTGAGAGCATAGTCTATGGGTAGAGTGTGACAGGCCACCCCCTTCTACCCCCCCATGAAACTAGGTGCCCCTGGGTTTTCATTGTTGATTTCTGTAGAGGATTAGGTGGTTTATGGAGCTGTGGTATTCCTTTATCAGGGTGATACTAAAGGGGAAGAAGAAACCACCTGGACCAGAAAATCCTGATGAATCCAAATTTTTTATCATGATTCTCACAAATTGACTAAAAGTTCCCCGAAAATGAGGTTTGATTAAGAAAATATTTTAAAGATGTACAAAAATAATATTCAAAATAATGAGAAGTCTTTATAGACACACGTAAACCAGAGTTAGTACCTCAATGCACATTTCCAAATGTCTGCCTATCTCACATACTGCCTATCCCTTAGTCTACCTATCACTCATACTGCCTATCTCTTAAATCAAAAGCATCTTGAAGTAAGGCTATATCCCAAAAGACCTAGATACTAAAGCTTACTCCTTACTTAAGCTAATCTTCTCTGGTCCAAGTTTCCCATAGTATACCTATCCTCAGTCTTCCTATCATTCATTTTACCTATCCCTCATGTGACTATCCCTAAGACCACCATGTTTAAACTGTATTGTTCATCTGTTTATTTAGGCCCTAATGGTTAACAGTTACATTGCTTATCATGTCTAACATTTTGATCCTACCTATCCTTAACAATGCCTATCATAAAGCCTACCTATCCTTCATTATACCTATCCCCCAACTCTGCATATCCCTCATATTTGACTTGCCCATCTGTCGCTACCACCCATGTTTTCTTGTTTAACATTTGCTCATCTTACAAGGTACTCCCTGTGCCTATCCCTCAAACTAGATATTGCACATGCTACCTATCCCCCTTGCTACCAATCCTTTTGAATACCTATCCCTCATGCTCTCCATATGGTTTTCTTACCATGTCAGCTCAGTCAATCTAACTCGCTCTCTCTATACATATCTCAGCTTGTGTTCAATTTCTTCCACCTGTCTCCAGGTCTATGCCTTGTGAAATATACCTATCCCCCATTATGCCTATCCTCCATTCATATCATTATATAGGTAAACTTAAAGATATGCAGCATGAATGTTAGGTAGATGTATGAATAAGGTGGACTGTAACCAGTATGTTAGGTGATAGGGTGACTAAGAAATGGTCATCATAATGAAGGTTGGTTGTGACATAGGTAGGTAAGAGAGGTGAGATGGGTAAGAGAGCTGTATAGAGTGCATGGGGGATAGGTAAGGATGGGTAGCAAGAGGGATAGGCAGTATGAGCAATTAGCAATTTAAGGAATAGGCACAGAGTACCTTGTAAGATGAGCAAACGTAAAAAAAACAACAAAAAAAACATGCATCCTAGGGACAGATATGCAAGTCAAATATGAGGGATGTGCAGAGTTGGGGGATAGGCACAATGAGGGATAGGTAGGCTACATGATAGGCATTATCAGGGATAGGTAAAATTGAAATAGTAGACATGGTAAGGAATGTACCGTTAAACAATAAAGGCTTATATAGCAGACAAACAGCGCAGATTAAACATGATGGTCTGAGGGATAATCACCATGAGGGATAGGTAAAATGAATGATAGGCAGATTGAGGATAGGTAGACTAAAGGAAAGAAAGAACAAATGAGATAAGGTAAGGTGAGGGGTAAGCATTATAAGTTAGGCCTTTTAAGAGATAACCAGATTGAACTGTCAATGTTTCAGATTGAAGAGATAGGCAGGATGAGTGATAGGTACACAATTGATATGCTGTATGTGGGATAGGCAGAGTAATGCACAAGCCCAGAACTTGCCTGACTGAGAGATAGGCAGACATTTTGGTATGTGGATTGAGGTATTAACTCTGATTTATGTGTTCTATATTTAAAGATTTGCAATCATTTTCAATATCATTTTTGTACATTTTTAAAAGTATTTCCCTCATCAAACATCATTTTCGGGTACTTTTGGTCAAATTTTGATAAGAAAGACCAACATTTTTGGATTCAGCAGGATTTTTTGGCTTAGATGGTCTCTTCATTTCATTTGGTATCCCTTTCAGGAAGATACATGATAGCTCCATAAACCCCCTTATCCTATATATTGCCCAATACTGAACACACAGGGTCACCTAGTTTCATGGGGGGGTAGAGGGGGGTTGGCCTTCACTATAGGACTGTATGGACTGACCTATCCTATACTGTACAATCATTGGTCTTATCATGACAATCTCTATTTCTTCTAACAATGTCTTCCTCGTTCTCTCCTATTTCCTTCTGATATTAAACATTCCCTTTCCTGGTGACAACTCACAATTCCTAAATTCACATGATGTTAAATAGTAGGCAAGGCAGGAGGCGAGTTCAGTCTGATTTTAACCTAAAAGCAGTATAGTGCATTCACATGGAAAGCTTGAATAACTATTATAGGAAGCCGATCTCGCAGTAGATCCTAAGCCCACACAGGGATGTTCCCTGCATGGAGAGGGAAAGGCCTTCCCCAGGCCTGGAGTCAGATTGTACTAATCACTGCCTCTAATTCCTACCTCCATCTTATATGAAGTCCCTTGGTTGAGAGCTAGTCATTCCCAGTCAGTGCCTTTTAGAGCTACCAATAGTTGCGCCTGGCCTACTCTCTAGATCTCCTCAGCAGTGAATGGTGAGTGTGTTGTTGTTGAATGTGCATGCAATTCCCAAGGTGATAATCTCCTCCTATATAATGATATTGTTTTCTGATGTATATAGGCTATCCAGCTAATGGTATCTGGCTACTAACTGCTAGCTCAGATATGTGTGCCTAACTTTCAATGTTGCTTCCATGCTCCCTCTGAACGAACTCCCCATTTCCATCTCAGAATTCCATAAATATATTATTTAAGGAGCCTCCTTTCTAAGCGTTGTTATCTCAATGCACCTGCTCCGGGAAATGTCCGCTGAATCTAAATCAATTATCTCTTTCTTTTTCAGATAGTCTCTCCTGTTTTCACCCTGGCTATTGGTGTTTTTATCCCTTTCGTCACTCGACTGAAGCAAACAAGCTTTCTACCCCAAATCTCATTATGGTCTCGCGCACTACAGCTTACACTACTAATTCCCTTGGAACATGCCACCAATCCATTTTTTCCTAAAATGCTTTATCAATAAACATCCATTACTCTGTCTTGCCTTACTGCCTTTTTCTTCATATCCCTATTAAATCCTTTACATATCTTATAACTGTCGGCACTTCTGATTACACATTATTATCTATTAGAGATTTCTCTATCACCATCATACAATATGGTCCCAGGCATAGTTCTAATGTTTTTGGGCTGGGAAAAAAGTAGAATACCAGCTTTCAACACACACAGAGGGAGCAGATCATATGAGACTTCAAGTGGAGATCTTTGAGCACAGCCAAGATGGTGTAGTGGCACCATGTTTAACTTCATATCAGAAGATCCTTAGTTTGATACCAGCCCAGGGATGCTCTTGAAAAGCTGCATGTTTTCAACCAGAAATTTTTTGTTATTCAAAGAATTTATTTTCTTGCTATCTTCTGACTTGGCAGATGTTGATGATTCTGTCAGTGTTTAAGCAAGTGTCTATCTCAATTAGTTACAAAGTTAGGTCTTAGAAAAATACACTGCAATAGATGACATGTTTCCTATTAAACTAAAAAAAAAGAAAAATGTTTCACAGCACCACCGATACTTGAACCTGAGACCGCTCACATGCAAAGCAAAATCCTACCGCTGCGCCACCGCTACAACGTTGAGCCAGGTGGCAATAGTCATATAAGTAGGACTCTGCCCTACTTACTGAGGACATTGTGGACATTTGTCCTTACTATAGGCATTTTTCCTTACTATGGTCGCTCCAGTCTGTGGTTCCTATCAGTCTACTGGGCGTCATATGACCAATGATATTTCACTGTAGTAGGTCTATGGTTGAAATATCATATTGATATTGCCACTTTCAACACCTGCCTTGCTAGCACAGATAGAAGCACAAAGGGGTCACAATCAGGAGGTACCCGGTTCAAATCCCATGAAGGAGCAATAAGAAAACTGAAACCAGGAATACACAAACTAATTATGGATTACTTAGACTGCCATAATAAGTGGAATATTCAACCATCTAAAATCCTTGTATGCATGGAACTTTTGTCATAGGGTGCCCTTAATTTCTATATTTGTTTAAAGCGTTTATCTAATTACTCATGATTGGGCTTAATACACCCTACAGCTGAGTAGTTTAATAAAATTTAATGGTACAAATGCAGGGCTGTGTAATGATTCTAATTTAGTATGTTTGTAAGGCCATTGTAACACCTAGGATGTAGTAGGGTAGGAAAGCCTCCTGCAATGTTGGAGTCTGTTCAGATAGGGTCAAGCAGTAATTGCCTGACCCTCTTCATAGATATACTCAGGCAATGTCCTATTCTCTTCTATTATGTTACTCCAGTTGACCCTGAGCCTGTCTCTAAAGAGACTCAGGAACTGTTGAAGTATGGCAGTAGAGAGGGTACAGCTGGGCTATACACACTCTAGCATAGAGTGTCAGGCAATGCAGGAGTATGCCCCTACCCCAGGCTCACCCTGAGAATAAAAACAGTCTCATTTTGGCAACATTTGCCTGAGCCTAACACTAGACTCGCTCTGAGTATCATTATTTCCTCAGTGTATAAGCCTATGGGACTTTTGGATTATATTTCATTCACAATGAAATATGAGAAGAAATAAGAAAAAAACTGTATATAATTTGTTTATTACTCCTCACTCCGTTCAACAATTACACATTGCCTAATCTACATTTTAACATCCCATAGAGTGATTCCATATCTTCCCAAGATTTCTATGTTGTTTTGTTTTGGCTTAGATTTCTTTTATAAAGATTATAATTATATGATAGACACAACTAGAACAACAAACATTGATTTCAGTGGTTTTTTATTATACCATAATAATCATGTAGATCACAACGTTTCAGCGCATGTAGGCCTTCATCAGGTGATATGATTTCCAATATTGTATCATATAAGGTAATTCAATGAGCAAGCGTTTCAGAGGTCGTAACCATGGCAACTATGGAGACAATTAGGTCAAAGGTCAATAGGTCATACATGAGGTCCTAGGGGTTTATAACAAATTCTATATAAACTGCTTTAGACATAGTCAGTACTCATGAGTGATTTTCTAGTGAGAGCTATGTTATGTATGAGTTACCGGTACAGTTACCGGTATAAAAAATGACATACTTGTATGATTCTAAGTAAGTTACAGTTAATTAATTCAACGTGTCTGGGAAGGTTGTTTCTGGCGTAAAATGCCGACGCGTTCCATCCTCTGACGGAGGTGCGTTCCCATGTTCTGATCAATATTATTTATGGAATAATATAAATCCTTTAACACATCCTTAGCTAACACTACTCTCTGATAGAAACGTGGGTCATACTCTGTTTGAGTTTCGATATTTCTAGTTCTCAGAATAGGTGTAGGAACATATGGTGGGATTACAATTTGAGATTTTACTTTCTTAGTGGGAACATATTCTTCATCATAATCATGTACAATCAGTTTGCGTTTGTTTCTAATTTTAGCAGATGAGATGCTGGTGGTTGATGAGCTTGGACTGGGGCTGGCAGACCGGCTGGTCATGGTGGTGTCTATGTCTAGTAGGTCAGGTTGGGGTGATGGTGATTGAGTTTTCTTTGTGTCTTCCTTCTTAATAGGGATATCCTCCTGGGTTGTTTTATTTATATCTTCAATGTCGCTGTCACTTAGATTTAAATCATCACGTAGGATCTCAAGATCTGCAGTAGATGGGACTAAGACAGGCATGTCTGGTTTCTTTGTAGTTTCACCAGGCACAGTGATTGAATTGGTAGTAGTCTTGCTAGAGGCGGGAGTGGTGGTTTTTGAAGTTGTTGTGGTTTCATTTTCAGAATCAGTGTCCGTGTCAGAAATGATACGTGGTGTGATGGGTGTTTTCCTTTTCTTTTTCAAACCGTTTTTTAGAATGATATTAAGTGGATGAGAGTGACGAGAGTTTTTACGTGCTGTGGGATCATTGCCAGGTTCAATGAGTAAGGTAGTGTGGTTGGAGTTGTCATTTTTGGATTGTACCGGTAACCCTTCCTTGGTCATAGATGTGTCTATGTTTTTCTTCACGTTGGCGGTGCCTTGTGATGGAGGCTTCTCTGCAACGAGTGGGTAAAAGGACAAGTCTGAATTTCGGGAATTTCAATGGGTCAAAGTATTTGGTTTCCTTGAGTGGTGGGGTCTTGACAACTACCGGTGTTAGTTCAATTACTGGTTTATTTGGAGTTAGCTCGAATCCATGTAGTGTTTGTTGGTGTCGTCGTAGGTTTGTATTGCGGCTAAAGGTTTTGAAGCATGTCGGGCATGCAAACTTACTTGTGATTTTCACGGGTTTATCACCGATATGTGCTGTGTTGAGATGTCTGTTTTGATAAAGGAGAATATGTGAAATGAAGTTGCTCGCATGTTTACTACATGTATTGTACAGGATTTTATCACTTCTTTACAGTAGCAGTTTTATAAAGACTAGCAAATCAAATTTTGAGATTCCCTTTATCGCTCTTATTTCTTATATACTGCCAACTAAAATACCACTCAATAATTGCATGCCAGGGAACCATGAACTAGATCATAATTATGTGTAGACTGTTTGCCTTCCAGTCCTTACCATAAGGGTAACCATTACCCAATACAATAGACCAGAAATACCTCTTTGTTTTATAATCCATACCTAACCATATGAGGTTCGTATAAAGCAGGTAAATGATCCTTTGCCATCTGAATGCATTAAGGAAGTGTTGGGCAGTCCACCTTCCAGTATTGAAATCACAAACCATATCAACCCTGTTGGAATGTATCAAATACAAAGGGTCAGCATGGGCTAACGAGCTACTCACTAGAGCTGTATTCATACTACAGTATGACTAAAGGGAATTATTCATTATGTAAATCTGCACCCCTAAAGGGGCTTAGAGGAGGTATAGCTTTAGGAAGTACTCAATGAGTGACCATGTTTGTAGAGCTAAAAGCCATTTTTACATAAGGTGGCAGATTGACCCAGCGATCACTTAGTTTACCAACAGTATGTACTTTCAGTGATGACACATTAATTCGGCATTATCTTTAATACTAGTGACCAGTTTTGGTGCCTAGAATCGTGGCATATTCCATATTGGAAAATTGCAACCACATTTTAGTGACCACTAAATTCTGTATTTAGTGACCTAAATGTAGATATGGCCTTGAAAAGTCCATATGAATGTCCCCAAAGCAGGACTAACAACATTTTGCTTTATAGCCGAAAACAACTTTTTCGTCAACATTTGCAATGTTGTGTGAAAATTGGTTGAATTGCTAGGAATGAAAATTTCACTTAAAGGTAAAGGAGAAATCTGAACACAAGGTCATTAACAGTTGCAAATGTGTAAAACGAGATTTGTACCTGTACTTTCTGATCTACATACACTGCAAAAAAATGTGTTTAGATCCTAAACACAATTCTAAACATATTCTTGCAACGTTTTTGTAATCACATTAGTTTCCTAAACATGTTTAACCAAAAAATGTGCTTAGCTCAGGTATTTAGAAATGTAGGTGTTTAGGTTTAAAATTTGTGTTTAGATACCTATGAAAATTTGTGTTTAGATGTTTACGAATTTTTGTGTTTAGATGTCTATGTGATTTGTTAGGGTTAGGATTTGCAGACATGTATGCATTGACAAAAATAAAGGAATATCTTTTGATTGGTTTCTCATTTACTGGGGGAACATCAACAGGTATTTATCTACATGTCAAAGTCTCCAAAGATGTCAGCCACAGCTACACATATACACATGTATGTACACACTATGAGAGACTTCAGAAAGTACAGCAGCTTGGCAGCAAAGACATTGCTTTATCCATTCCAAAATAACATGAAATAGGTGTAAGTCATGGAACATATTGACTTTTTTATGGCAATGATGCTGGTGTCTAGTCAATTTTCTATTGCTGTTCTCATGACAGTCAATAAAAAGAAACGACAATAAACATGGGATTTGGGGACATTTGTCACAACAATTGATTATAATTGTGTACAGACAGTCCATTCAGAGGTAGTGCTGCTACCTGCTGTGGATTCAACATCCAAGCACCTAAACTTATTGATGTTTAAATCTAAACACCTATTATTCAGCTGGGTTTAGATGAAGACAAGCCTGCGAGTCTACGAGAGATTTTGGATCAGCTCCTCAACGACCTGTCATTAGACTTTAATGATACAGGTGCTGAAGCAGTGTATCGTAGAGGTTAATGGAAAATACCAATTCCACAACAAAATAAGAATCCTCATTTCAAAGTACCTAAAAGGCCAGTAGTAGTTGTCTTTTCCTCACCAAAATATAAATTGAGGATGTATGGGAAACCTTACATGGAAGGGGCTTCATCTGGCTGACGACATCACACCAGAAGAGAAGAGAATGCAGAAAGACCTCAGGGCCATTCACGCTCTAGCCAGGAACAAGGGCATTGATTGTAGTGTTAAAGGCACTAACCTGGTGATTGAGGGCCAACTGTACTCATAAAAGGACATCAACAAATTGCCACACGATTTATCCTTGATGAATGCAAAAACTGTTGAAACGGGTTGGCCTTTCAAGGGGAACATTCTATTTTTTCGAATCTATACAAGTGTCCCATTACATTTGAAAAATCAGCAATATGACTCAGTGGAAAGAGCCTACCATGCAAAAATGGGTATAGTTAGCAACCAGATGAATATCCCAAGACGTGTGCTTGATGCTAAATCCCAAATAGATAGTATTATGCAGCCAAACAATGCAACAAGACAAATGACTGGTATGACATCGATGAGGAGGTAATGACCCGACTGCTTGAAATCAAGTTTGCACAACCCAATCTTCTCCAACCACTAGTCAACTCTCAAGGAAAGTACCTATATGAGGCCACTTACCACTCTACCTATGGTGCAGGCTTCCATCTGGGTCAAAGGGACCAAAATTCCATAAATAATGTGGCCCACAATCAATATGAATGTGCTAATAAGCTTGGGGAAATGCTCATGAAAATAAGATACAAGCATACAGATGAAAACCCACTTCCAACATCCGAAGAAATCCGACTACAGGACGCTAGAAAAGACAAAACATAATTTTCTACACTAGTGATGTTTGTGTATACTACCACTTATTGTTGTACTGCCTCAATTGACTCTTTGTAAAGATATCTCTACTACTCGTAATGGTGTTTAATTTATGTTATCTAAAACTGCTGATATGCTGCAGTAGTCAACCCACTTGTATCAACCAATGAAAACATACTATACCGGTATAGGGTGCGGCAATAAGGCCTATGCCCCTTTTGTGGTATATATTTGCGAATTGTATATGGAGCCTGGGGGGCCCCTTTTTTGATTTTGAATGGAAATTTTGCTTTGTGATGCTTGTATATGATAACTCTGTATTACTTGTTTCATGCAACACATTTCCCTGAACAGTCTAATAGGCACCAAGGGTCTGCGTCTTATGCATATGAATGCTCATAGTATCAAATGTAATTATGCTAGTATTTGTCCTGAAATTTATCCAACTAATCTTGAAGTCTTTATTTTTTCTGAAACATGGTTTAAGAGTGAATACGACGAAACTGATTATCAATTTTCTGGTTACACGTGTTACAGATTAGATGGACAGTCTAGTTGATGAAAGAGGAAACATTAAAATTGATGGCGATGTATGTATTTATATAAAACATGGGATAAAACATGACTATAACTTGTTCTCTACACTTTTCTGTTCTGACCCTGACATTGAACTTCACTGATAGCTATTACCAAGGACCATATGAACCCTATTCTCTTATTTAATGTGTATAGACCTCCTGATGGGTCTAAACTAACCTTTATTGATGCATTTATTGAGGCAGTCTCCACGATTAATGATAGAGACCAATATGAAATAATAGCTGTAGGAGACTTTAATCTTAATGTTACTGATGATAGTGACATTGTTCACGACCTACTGAATAAAATGAAGGGTATTGATTTTATCTATGCTAATACTTACCTAGGTAAGGTAGTAAAACCTTACTGAATAAGCGGAATGTCAACTTGTCATGGTTCCCTGAGACAGCAATATATGACTTACCTAAAACACATTGAAACTACATGTAGCCGGAAAGGTGATACGTAAGGGAGGTTTTCTTTATTTCTAATACAATAGTATTAATGCTCTGACTGCGAGAAGAGAGGGTCAAAAGGTCTTATTCTAACACAGTGACATTGATGCTCTGAGGAAACAGATCCATTATTTTCTATTACTTACCAAGGACCGCATTGAAGAGGCATTTTATCTTTACTAGTCATTCAATGATTCAAGGTCCCAAAACACTTGGCCCAACAAATAGCACCCGTTACAGTGAATTCTCTTAGAGAAGTTAGAATTATCAGATTTGCCTAAATAGGTGGACTGGGGATTTGCCGATTTGAGTTCTAGCCGGAGATTGTCATTTTCTTTTATTTTTATATCTAAAAATTTATGTTTGTATTTATGATGTTTTCAGTATAATTTTCTGTCTTTTTGTCTTTGTTGTGGATGTAGCAATGAATATTAGTTAAGTGACTGGATTTCGCTACCACAGTTGAAAGATTCACTTCAGTCTATAAAGACAAAAGACGAGAAAGCGGGATCTCAGTATAGGATCAGCACTAGTGGAGAACCCTCATTCTGAGCATGGAATATAGACTCTAGTCAAGTACTATTTTTATAGTACTTTTATCGATAGGGTTCTCCTTGAGACACTTTGTATATATGCGACCCATCCTAACAAAGTGGTACTGAAGTCACACATTTAGAAGCCTAGATATAGGCTTCTCAAGTGGTATAGTGTCAAAAATATCAGATTTTTTAAAATTGATATTTTAGCATTTTTCTAACCTATGGGTAGATATCTTTCAGAATCCTTGCCTACTAAACTGAATTTAAGCCCCAAATGCCTAGAAGACATAGCTATAGTTTCTTGGTTATATAGAATTACATGGGAATTATATAGGATCCATAAATTATTATATGTTTAAAATGTCAATTATCTCAGTTCAAGTGATTTTTAATTCATCCGACTAAATTTACAGACGGAAGATCCTTAGAGGACCACCTGGTTCAAAAATGCAAGTTTTATATACCAAATGAAAGCTCTTGATTTCTTGTTACTTACTTTACTCGGCCACATGGATGAGTAAACGCCATGGTAGTGCGGGGAGTATATGATACAAACACATAGCAGATGCGAAATCCCATATCAATTGCAGACATAACTGCTTTGATGTTTGAAGATTAGTCAAGTGCAGTGGGAAAATATCTGAGTGTTATTATTTTCTGGACTTGTATGGTCTAGTGCGAAAGAACTTTTCTTTATCCACATAGGGAATTCTGATGTGAGTCCATCTTTCCTTCTATCGTTCTCAGTTAGAGAGTTCCTTGCTAACCTTATTAAAGGTATTCAGCTGATCAACATGCAACTGGAATATGTAAGAGTTGGAAAGAAATATTATGTCACAGAGACAGATGAAAAATTTTGTTTAGATGAACATTTAGGGGGATACATTTGGGATTTACTGGGGCTTGAGAAAAGAAAGATTGCCACGTTGCAGAATATCACCATGGTTTGTATTATTAGGAGCAAGATTGGCATTAAGGACTTGCCCAAGAAACTGAGGTCATGTATTTATGAATATTATCAAAAGTACTTTGTGGATTATTTAAGGGTGTTAGGGAACCCTAGACCCATATTCTTTTTGTGTCAAGATTTAAAAATACTCAGATGTCCTGTATGTCATAGAAGGAGGATGGCGTGTCAAATCCATCAAGAGCAAATTGAATGGGCCCTAAAAGTAGAGAACTATGGGCTCAATAGTTGAAAGGAGGCCAGGTAAAAAAAAAACCCATTAAATTCCTCTATCAAACTGCGACTCTCCTCAGATGGTCGTGGAAAAAGGAATTCCCATGAGCATTAAGTCATAAAAAGGGAAACATCACTTGATCACTAGGAACTTTGAACTTTTGTGAGAATATAACATCCAGGAGAAAAGCAATATCTCCCCACCCACTTACTGCCCACAGACTTGTAACAGTTACTGTGTACCGATGGTACTAATGAACATTGAGAACTGTGAACCTGTACTGGTAGAAGCAATATCACGAGAGATGTATTTGCTAGAATGATAAATGGTCTTTCCTTTCTAGATGTCTGTCTATTTTATTTCCTAATAACCTCAAGTTATTATAACGACAGAGGTCGTACTGCTAACGGTATCATGATTGAGGTGATAAGAGATAACATACCTGTCCAAATGGGATTGTAATGGTTTAGTTACCTCATTGTCCAGCCAGAATAGATTTGGAGAAGAGTACTAGAATGGTAATTATTGTCCTTTCTTTTAATTTTCTATTTTTTGTCTCAGAACCAGAAGTGTTTTTTTCAGATTTCCGAGATGTCTTTGTTTTGCTGTTCTTTTTAGTAGCATTATTATATTTTTGCTTGTGTTGATGAAACAAAATGTTGTTGTTGAGCGTTGTGTTATGTTCGACTATATGATTTTGAGTAAAAGCATCTCGCAAGAGTTGTTTCTTTTACTGAACCTTGCCTATATAACTGATGTTTTGATGTTATAGGAAGTATGTGGAGGGAGGACACCTGCATGTGTGTCTCTAATATATATATATATATATATATATATATATATATATATATACTACTTACCGAGGTACGTGCCAAAGAAATGGCCATGCCACGTTTTGCAGTCTGATCAGGAATTGTAGACTCTAGTCGCAATAGTAGCCATGGTGATAGCAGAGAGGCTCAAGCCAATATTGGCTGTGCAGCTAATTGTATGCATATATATATATATATATATATATATATATATATATATATATATATAAATATATATATATATATATAGATGTTGATGAGCATAATAATGTGAGTAAAGGAGATATATATATGTGTGAATATAAAACTAGCAACGAAGTAAAAAAAGAAAAAGAGAAAGGGGAAGAGCAATATATATGATACCAAAAGCAATTTAGGATTCATAATCATATGGTTAGGTGGAGGAACCCGGGTAATTCCAGGAAAGGAGAGTAGGGGGTATAAATAAGTGTGGTCAGAAAAGATGTAGGGAGATAGAAGATAACACTACATCAAGGCCCGAAGACGGACCTTGAATGTATTCGCGGGGGGCCTTGTGAGGGGGGTTTCAGGAAAATGGACATTGGGGAGATAAAAAGATATGAAATGTAAGGCGGGACAATAGTAGAGATGTTTTATTTAAGAAAGTAAGTTGTGTTAAAGTTTTGAAAATAACGTTGACAAAGTGGAATAAACATGGGAGAATGATATTTGTATGTAAGGATCCGGCTCTAACTAGAATCGGTAGAAGGGACAGAAAAGTAATCAAAAACAAATGTGACCCATCCTTACAAAATGGTTCGGAAGTCGCACATGCAAAATGTTTAGTTATTGGCATATTCATTTGCTCATCAAGTGCTTTCATTTGGTATATAACACTTGCATATTTGAACCAGGTGGTCCTCTCTAGATCTTCTGTAGGAAAATTTAGTCGGATCGATTAAAAAATGATTTAACTGAGATAATTGACATATTAAACATTTAATAATCTATGAATCCTATATGATTCCTATGTAATTCTATATAACCATTAAAATTAGATCTATGTCTTTTGGGCATTTGGGACCTAAATTCAATCTAGCAAGCAAGTATTCTGAAAGATATCTACCCATATGTAAGAAAAATGCTAAAATATCAATTTTGAAAAATCTGATATTTTCTGACACTATACCACTTGAAAGGGCCATATCTAGGCTTCTAAATGTGCAACTTCAGTACCACTTTGTTAGGATGGGTCACAAATAACAAATAACATTTAGGAACTAGGGGATCAGAGTCCATGGGTGACTCATGAAGAGCCAACATATATAAACAAGACTATGTTCTAGGTTGGACTCAAAACTTCAGTCAGATGTTTACCTTTATGGGGTGATCTGTTATGTACAGCAGAACACACTCCTATAAGGTATCCCATATTATCAGGGGAGCAAAGTCCAGGAGGTGTTGGGTAAAAGTAGCCGGTGTTCGGTGAGTATATAACGCAGGTGCAGTGCCAGGAAGGGTATGAATTGTCAGGGAGTAGCAGGAAGCACAGTTCATCCTGGAATCAAAGGGGAACATTGTATCGTCATCAGCTCTCAAGGAGAAATTATATATTTGTTGGGAAGAAAGTATTAGGCCGAGCGCTTTAATTTGAAGTAGTCTCTGGGAACTTAAGAACTCAACAGGAATTAAATAGATCTACCTATCCTCTATCTAACCAATACCATCATGACTGAAATATAGATACATACATTGTATTGTATGTTAAGGTTGCTCTTCCTCACTCTATTAGGAATACATTAGGAGGTTATTATTCAGATTATTCACTGAAGCTATGAAAGACATTGTTAACGATTTGAGATCCAGTTAAGGACTTTATTTGTGAAGTTTAGGTACTGCTGAGAAACTACCAGGAAACAACGAAATTTGAGGAAATGATAATGATTTAAGATCTGTGAATGAAATGTGCAAACATGCCAAATAGAACTATTATGAATTAAAGCAATGGACTTGAAATGAAGTGACCAGGATTATCTTTTGACATATACCTGCGGGTGCAAATAAAACTTCAGAGCTGACTTTACCCATTGTGTCTTCTTTTCGTATGGGCTTTGAGATTTTGACACAAGTCTTTACCACTTGACACTAGTGAATTCCCCATATGATTCCTAAAAGTAGCGGAAGTACAGTGGATAATTTGAGGTTATTATCTATTTCTTAGTTACGGTGGAGGTCTTCATATAACAGGTTAACCAATACCACACCAAACCACTCGAAACCCTCCACCCTCCTATAGCCCAGGGTCAGTATACTGTCTGATTCATGACATCGATACACACTCAACACTCATTCTTGAGGAAATATTATAGAGAACAACTCACAGCTGGACAGGAGGGAGGCGGTGACAAAGGACCGGCTAAAGACTTAATGACAAGACACATTAAAATCAACATAAAATCATAAACCTGGTACCAAATTATTTCTAAAGTCTTAGGTAAAAAGAAAAAAAAGACATGTGATGTACCCTTGGTAACACGGGGTCACCATTTGAGGGGTCAAAGGTCAAGGTCAGAGGTTGCTGGGACACCTGAAGCTGTTCAGTTCAGGTAGGTCGCTGTCCATGGCAACTAGCACAAAATCCTTACAAACTTTGTTATTTGGGATCAGACTGATCTTTATCTCTAATTTACTGGGTCATTGAGGCATGTACACTCAATAGAAGTTGAGAATTTGGCCCTCTAAAGATGAAAGATAGGGACAGAATTTGACATTTCTCCTATTTGTTCCGTGACACCATGTAAACAAACACCTTATAAGACCAGCCCAGTGGATTTGTCGATTTGTCAGAAATCAGACTAGTAGTCTATGGTGGAAGGAGCTCTGTATGGGAGGCCAAGAGGATCTTGCCAAAGGATTAGCAAGAAGAACCTCTGTTAATCTTGTCAGAGAGTACTAAAGAAAACGTGCATGTCTTTACTTATTTTCATAGTATGTGTATTTACAAATGACTTAACCGCAGCATTTTTGAGAAAGAAACGTGCACATTCATCTTAACCAGTTTAAGTAAATTGATTTAGCAAAACAAATAGTGTTTTATTTTTTGGTCCTTGTTTCCTCCAGACTATTCCATCCTACTAGCTGGGAAGATTAGTCAAAACGTTTTAACTGAGTGAAAAAAAGAGCTAAAGAATTATCTCTAGAGAAGGGTATCCAAATATTTGAGTGACAACTGGTACGCACATTAATGCAAAATGCGGCCCTTAAAAGCCTCAGAATGGGGGTGTGCCTATCCTGATACAATAACAATTGTGTGTAGGTGTATGGTAAGGAGGCTTAGGTCAAGGTGAATGCTTTGTCTCAATTGACTAAGTCCTCTTATTGCATCTCAGCATTAAATAGCCAGCGCCGATTCTCTAGGATGACGTTATTGCAGAGGTCATGTGATCAAAGCATTCAAAATGTGGGAGGTAATGCAGGAGTCGATGCAGCATCTGATATGAACAAATTTGAATTACTTTCGAAGGGAATTGAACAAAATTGATAGACACATATTAACATAATAAAGATCACCTTTTGCCCCTAGTTTCCTTATTCGCATGTCCAGCTTTGTGAAGAAACTGTAAGCAAAAACTGGCCATCGTCCATCATAACCATTATTCACAGACTATAAGCTCCTGCCTGAGCTCCACTCTTTTTGCTTACACATTCCATCAATTTGACACCAATATCATGACAACATCTCATAAATGATGTGGTGGTCCTGGATAAAGAACAGCGTCGCAGACGCCATTGTTATGCTAGTACGGCTCCAGACCCCTAAAATTGACATGGTGACATGGCCCTTTTTCATATTTGTTTGTGACATTGACCTCAGTGGTCATAAATAATGATAAATGTCATTTCTTTCATGGTCAAATATGTGTTTGTCCTATAATATCACTTCGTATGTGGATGTGAGTCTGTGAGTGTGTAGTGTACTAAAAATCAAAATGAAAACCTAGGGCTAATATTGCTTAGTCTACCTCCAAACTTCATTAATCCTTTCTCAAATGTTCACTGTAACTTTTCTGAATGAGGTTATTTTGTAAATAATCTTGTAAATAATAATAATGTGTTTTAATCTATATTTTTATTACTGATGCACATTTTCTCCAAGCTGCATTAGTCTTGCAATATTTCTTGTTGATTACCAAGTGCTATCATTATATATAATGTATATTAGGACTGCTACATAGCAGCCTACCTGTCTTGTTTGTGACTTAGTCACTATAAAGAATCAGGGTAATTGAGACCAAAACACTCGACAAACCCAGTGAGTGGTATACTTGGTTATAATTTGAACATCAACTCAAAATTTCATTTTTTTCTCATCTCGATGTACATCATTTCATCTTGATGTTACAAGTCCTATCAATCAGGATGGGACTGTCATGACTTTATATACACAAAATAACAAGTGAAATCTTTTTGGTCGCAATATTATCACCTCCTTTGCATAGTGGAGTGATCAATAAACACGTTTAAAAATGAAAAAAAAAGAAAAAAAAGAGAAAAAAAGAGTGGCATCACATAGGGGGCTTCTTGAATTAAAGATCTGACATAGTAGGTTCTCAAGGCGATCTGGGAAAAATGACATGTGACATAAGCATTTATTAGAATCGAAATGGGACATGGGACCCACCTATCCAATACCCCCTGAGGATAAAACACTAGGCATAATCTATAGGCCTAGTAGGATTATGTGTACTTAGTAAAGTAGTGAAGGTCTGGCTTATGAAAGACGTCAGAGGCAGTGTTAGCACGAAGGTGGTGGAATAAAGAGTCTGGGTAGCTCGACGGAAGTGAGCAGCTACTAGTACTGCTACAAACCAGACATGAGCATCTCTGGGAGCAGCTCATAGGGAGACCTCTGGTGGTGGGTATATGGATTACAAGCCAGGTGCAATGACATGGCAAGTACCACATGTATAGCATTAGTAAAAAGATTCTTGACAAAACCCCTCCACTCAAATGTTGCTTGGAATGACTGAAATTTAGTGGTGCACATGGTGATTGATACTAGGGCATGGTCCATTGTTCCGTGCATATGTGGCTTTCTTTTTGTCTGCAATGGTCTATACACAGTGTTGAGGTTTAGCTGGATCAACCCCTAAGATACCAGGCATGACCCCTCACCGGAATGGTTGATCCCCACTCAATGGCCAATCAACCATGAATAGAACTGCGCACAACCCCTATTGCCCATACTGTAGTGACATGTATAAGTGACCAGGGGCTCATTGATTTCAATCCCGCTGTAGCCCAGTGCCTATACGAGACAGGTGCTTGTTTAAGTACTGTTTTAGTGCTTAAGGTTAAATTCAATACACCAATAACTCCAGTGCTTATTTGAGACCCCAGCGCTTAAACGGACCATTACGGTATTTGGTCACTTCATGCTGTGGCAGTGGTCAGTCACATGTGTGACAACGCACGTCCACACAGCTCACTGCCCACATTGCCACACAGCCAGAACCAGTCCCCCTACTACAGAATGGTGGGTGTGCTGGTATGAGTCACACAGTCATTGAGTGAGTGGGTGTTGGGGCAGGAGCACGTGGCTGAGCAGCACATGCGCATTGGGCTGGCTCTAGGTGAGCAGCTCCTCTCACAAACTCAGAGCAGCTCTGCCAAATCTAGAGTTACTCACCATAGCCCATGTCACCTGGATGATTAAGGACACAGAGTAATTGCCTTTAGTTTTATTCTTTTCCATCCTCACACATTGGAGTAAGCTGTGTACTATCAGGATTGGCCATGGGCTGGACATTATCAAAGAGACTTCTGGCGCATCTAAAGTACCTAACTACTGTGGAGAGCACCTGGGTGCTTTAGGATGTATGTGTTTTACTGTTTTTTTTTTTTGTTTGTATTTTTCTCTATTCATAAATTGGATTAGGTAATGTACCATCAACCTTTTCTGATGTGCGGAGCATTATATATCAGGCAGACTAATTGGCATTCTGGAGCACCATATTAGTGCTCGCAGGTAGTGTCTAGTTGGGAGGACCTAGCAGGCCCCGTGCTGGTCTGGGAGCACATGGACCACTCACCTTCCTCTGAATGAATACGTCATTCACTCATAACATTGGATGGTCTTGAATGGCCAATATTGAACACTGACCAGACTTGATAATTCATATCTGATTAGAGACATGCTGTAGCAGTTTCCCTCAAAAAGACTTGCCTACAATTTCCTTTTGTCTGCAGCGATCACCTCTGTCAGCCCAGCCATGCATGGTCATCTGTGTTCCAGTATAGGTACAGTGACACCAAAGCACTATTGACCTATGGGACAAACCAAACACACCTCGTTGGGTTTACTCATATTTAATCATGTTCTTATCTGACTGGATAAACGCTGCGTCTGACAAGGGATTTATTACCCTGTATATCCACGCAGAACGCTATAATTGCTACAATTGATTCCGCCCAAAAGGTTACCCAGCTGGGCAACACTGCACTTTCTTATATGACAGTAGTTTAGCTACTGTTTTCCTATCGCTCATTCAATATTTCCAATTTTCTTTTCAAGTTGACCTGTTAATTGTGCTGTGACGCACTTTGCTCTGAGAGCACTACTGAAGGATAGCAGAGACCTTGAGAGGTTGTCGATAGACCGTAGGTTGAGGAAGCAGGGACTCATAGCAGGTGCATCAGGCGTCTTTCCTCCAGTTGTTGGATTGAACAGTTGGAAGAGAGAGGAGTTACAGAGGTGCGGGACATGCAACGAGTGAGCGTACAGGAATAGGAGGCTAAGAAATCGAAGGTAAGAAATCCATAATACAAGCTAATTGATGCTGTTTTTTTTCTTTAGAGTTGTATTCTTCAAATAGAAGTGACATATATTACCTTTGAATTGGCATATTTTAATGATAATCTACTTTTCAGCAGATATCTGAACCAGACCCACTGTGTTACCTTCATAGCAGGAAGGTTGCAATAGTGTTTCACCTCATTATTTCATGTGGAGAGCTAATTACTGAAGCATAGGAGAGGGGAGTCACCACAGGGGGATAAGGAGACAAAACTCCCTTAGCAAACTCCTTTATAGTGCAGAATGCTGTGTCCAAAAAAAGGCCTCCCGTAGGATCTTTTTGTTAAAATTGTTTTTTTATTTGCAGATTTGGAAGGACTATAGACATAAGAAACAGAAAATCTTAGGGCCCGAATCTTTCCGGCCCCCGAACCCCCTTTTTGGGGCACTTTTCAAAATGGCCACCACCAAGTAGACTTTAGCTCATATATCAGGAGGAAATTGCCCGATTTGTGATCTTTTTATCAGGAAAGGATTTTTTGAGGATGCTGATTCAGAAAATGTGAGTTTCGAGCCAATTTTAGGTCATATTCAAGGTCATTTGCTCAAGGTCAAGGTCATAATTACAATTCAAACTCTTAATCCTGGACTTGATTTGCTGATGCTGATGAACTTTACATCTGGATAGGGGTTTTTGAGGGTGCTGGTTCTTTAAATGAGGGTTCTAGGCCAGTGGGAGGTGATGCACAAGGTGATTTGCTCAAGGTCAAGGTCATAACTGCAGTACAAACTCGTATATCAGGAGGATATACTCGGGTTTTGAAGGTCACTACATCACATTAGGCTCATATTTCAGGAGGAAATAGTTTGATTTTGGTAATCTTTACATTAGGGAAGGGAGGATGCTGATTCAGAAAAGGAGGGTTTCAACCCAATTCAAGGTCATATTCAATGTTATTTGCTGAGGTCAAGGTCATTATAACAATACAAATTCTTATTCCTGGACTTGATTTGCTTATTCTGATGACCTTGACATTTAAATTCGTTTTTTTTTAGGATGCCAGTTCAGAAAATGAACGTTTTATGTCAGTGGAAGGTTATGGTCATTTGCTCAAGGTCAATGTCATAACTGCAATACAACCTCGTATATATCAGAAGGATGTTCACTAGGTTTGATGTACCCTACCTCTGTTTCAAGAACAGATTGCCTGATATTGATGGGGTTTTTTGAGAATGCAGATTCATTGCATGAAGGGCTTAGACCAATTAGAGAACACATAACGTCAATGTAGTAAATCAGTAATGTGATATCAGCGTTGTCCAGTTTTCATGGATAGGGGTTCATCAAGCTGAGGACTCACAAAATGAGGGTTTCAGGCTAATTGAAAGGAATGGACAACGTAATCTGTTTAAGATCAAGGTTAAATTTGCAATATAGACCAGGGCTACACTTGAGGGCTAGACACTAATTTTCTAAACAATGGGCAACTAGAGCTCATTATCTGAGAACTCTATGGACTCAGACCCAGAACTGCAGGTCTAGGCTTGGCACCTATCTGTACTGTACACAACAATTATAGATGTATAGTTCAGGGAGAGGTCTAGTATGGAGAGCGGCTTATAATCATACAAAGAAGAAGTCTTATTTTCCTAGTTCTGATGATACAGGGATATAAGCCCCTTGATTTTCCTCTCCCTCCTGTCGGTCAGGCTGCACATGTCAACCTGACCTACCCCCTGGGATTTACCAAAATGTCATCCACTAGAATAAGATTCTGCTCAAATTTTCACCCCCTAGTCCAAGAAACTGCTGATGAAGTGACTATATATTCTGCTAAAAAAGTAGGATCCATATAGTGGTGTAGAATCTGCCTGAGATGCATATGGAATTAGTATAGATATATAGATAGAACTGAACGACCGTGGTGTACGAGGTGGCCGATCCACCACGAGGGGGGTGTCTCCACCTGAGGGGTGGATTGGCCACCGAGGACACCAGGGGACTTTAGTTCTCTATTTATTTTATGTTTTTAGAGGGTTTAAATAAGGAAAAACCAGCAAAATCCGGTACCGTAGTTCCCCGTACGAGTGGCGGTCAGCCATTTTGAATGTTTACATGTGCCCGGTACGAGGCTGCAGTGGTGGATCGGCCACTGTGGTGGATCAAGACACGTTACGCCACTGGGTGTGTGGCGATTGGCTCCGCAATGCTATCTCTACAGGAAGAAGTTATTCACATAAAATAATAGTATGGTCCTGGTATGCAGCATCTCAGGCTCCAGGAGAGTTTGCAATGCTGACTGACCCATGGGTGAATATACTGCCAATGTATTTACTGGATACATAAGTGTTTCAAAGACATTATAAATCAACACTGACATCATCAACAGCCTGTCAGAACTCTGAATTTCGATGGCATACTCAACACTACTGCCAGCATGTCCGAGAGCAAGTCAGTTAGTGTCACTTCAGATGTTAACCAAACAATCCTGGAGGCCATTTCTTTAGGCACTACGACTGCACAGAGTCACTACAATATCAAAGCCCTCACCTTAGTGTCAGCAATCGTAGGTAGTGCCCTACCACTGCTCTGTACAATCAGCACTTATGTAGTAATTACATAGCATTTGGTAGGGCAGTCGTAGTACTGCAGGCTCTACATGACCAATGCCGTTTGGCTGTAATTGCACTAAATCAAAGGTCCAAACTATGACTTGAAGATGAGCAGTCGTAGGGTGTTAAGAAATGGCCTCCAGATCAACAGCTCAAGGCTCCCCACAGTAAGGGCACCAAAGCAAACAGCAAGAGAGGATCCATGAACAGACTAGATGCATGTGTATCATAGGATCATAGATATGTTTGTGTGATTTTGTTATTACAAAGGACCTGAAACATATATATCAAGCACCCGGTCTATGTTCTATGCTAATTTTGTGTATATAGGAGACAACCCCTATGTCTTTCTATATCTGTTCCACCCTCTTTTAGCAGTGCATTTAGATATATTTCTATTTCCTCATGAAATCATTAAGCCAATACACAAAGGAGTGCCAAATCGGTTTAGATTAACAATGAAGTCACTGCTACCACTCTATGTAAATCAGAGAAAATCTATGGGTATTCAGCAATTAAATACTTACAAATCATAGAGGAATCTGGTATGTAGCCTATATTGCATGAAATTGCCCTTGGTGTACTTAGTGTCTGGCCTTGTAGGGAGGAGGTATTTTACACTAGGTTTCGCTAAAAAAAACTACGAATCAGATCTATGACATCTATGTATGTTTGGCTATCCCTAGGCTACCCCCTATGCATACCCTCAAGTCCTTAATCCCAAGCCCCCTCTACAGCTCAAGCAGGGCTTGACAATTCCCTAGGTCCGGAGCCTGGGACACAAGAAAAATGCTGTATCAGGCTACATACCCTAGAATATCAATAGCAAGCCATGTATCCTTGGCTACAGTACCAGATTACTATCCCTAGGCTACTTTTTCCAGGCTGCCTACCCTTGGCTACCTATAACAGGCTACCTAACCTAGGCTACCTCTCTAAGGCTACTTATCGTGGGGCATCTATTGCAGGGTACCTTAAGCTACCTGTGCTACTAATCCTCTACAGGCTACCCACACACTACCAGGCTACCCACCCACTGTACCAGGCTACCCACCTACAGTACCAGGCTACCCACCCACTACCATACTACCCACCCACTGTACCAGGCTACCTTCCTACTACCAGTCTACCCACCCATGGCACCAGGCTACCCACATACTGTACCAGGCTACCCACACACTACCAGGCTACCCACACACTACCAGCCCACCCACCCACTGTACCAGGCTACCCACCTACAGTACCAGGCTACCCACCCACTGTACCAGTCTACCTACCCATGGCACCAGACTACCCACATACTGTACCAGGCTACCCACACACTACCAGGCTACCAACACACTACCAGGCTACACACACACTACCAGGCTATCCACACACTACCAGGCTACCCACCCACTACCAGGCTACCCACACACTACCAGGCTACCTATCTACTACCAGGCTTTCCACACATTACCAGGCTACCCACACACTACCAGGCTACCAACACACTACCACACTCCCCACCCACTGTACTAGGCTACCCACCTACTACCAGGCTACCCAAATACTACTATGCTACCCTCACACTACCAGGCTACCAATCCACTACCAGGCCACCCACAGACTACCAGGCTACCCATCCACTACCTGGCTACCCATCCACTACCAGGCTACCCATCCACTACCAGGCTACCCACCCACTACCAGGCTACCCACACACTACCAGGCTACCCACCCACTACCAGGCTACCCACACACTACCAGGCTACCCATCCACTACCAGGCTACCCATCCACTACCAGGCTACCCACCCACTACCAGGCTACCCACCCACTACCAGGCTACCCACACACTACCAGGCTACCCATCCACTACCAGGCTACCCACCCACCACCAGGCTACCCACACACTACCAGGCTACCCATCCACTACCAGGCTACCCACCCACTACCAGGCTACACACACACTACCAGGGGCGCAAAAACGTTTGACCCCTCCTGAGGGGGAGGCACAAAAAAGGTTTACCCTCTTTTTGGCAAAATAGCTACTATACATCAAAGAGGGGTAAGAAAATGTTTCCTCAGTTTGCTTAACGTAAACCAAAAATCAAAACGTGCACTTAAAAGCAGTTTTTGTTTGGCATTTCATTAAAACGTTTTTATTCTAGCTTAGGCCACTTAACAAAAAAAAAAACTGGTCTCACATGACCATGTATCATTGTAAAATTGTGTCTTTTTTCTACAAATTTTTAGTCAAAAACATGACAAAAATAAGAAAAACATGGCATATTTTGTATCAAATTAAAGAAATGATGTCACCAATGCAGTGGATAGGAGATCGAATGCATTTTCACAACTTTCAATAACCAGTAAATTCATTCTTAGGTACTGAAATCAAAATTTTGGTCATAGTTAACCGCGCAATGCAGTTGACATCCCGATATGTCTAGAGTAAAACAAAAATCACTCTCGTCATATTTTTCAGTGGTTAGTTGAAAACCAATCATTAATAAACATTGAAATTGGTTTTAAACCGGTTTTTTTTTCAACAAGTTTTCAATCTTTTTTAATGCCTTTCAAAATGTTTTTCACTCAAACCTAATAAAAACAATTGCAAACATTGAAAATATGTCTTTTGCCAAGTAGGTGATCTGTTTTATAAAATAATGAGCACTCCATAATCATAGTACGGGCTTGGGAAAGATTGAGCCCACTTTAAATCAATATCTAAAGCAAAATTTAAGAATTATGTAAAATGATTCAATTTTTCACTGAAAACCTATACTTAAAACAATTTTCATGCTAAAAAGATGAGTTCACCGTGAGATTTTATCAGACAGAGGAAGGGGTCATCCTTACACACAAGCCGTTACTTATACCTGAGGTATTACGCCCCCTGTTACTAGAGACACAGGATTCATGTCATTGACCCACCTGGGCTGCATTCATGCATCAAGATGGTCAATGGGTATGATGCTGCATTCATGCATCAAGATGGTCAATGGGTACGATGCTGCATTCATGCATCAAGATGGTCAATGGGTACGATGCTGCATTCATGCATCAAGATGGTCAATGGGTACGATGCTGCATTCATGCATCAAGATGGTCAATGGGTACGATGCTGCATTCATGCATCAAGATGGTCAATGGGTACGATGCTGCATTCATGCATCAAGATGGTCAATGGGTACAATGCTTTAATAAGGCTATACATATATAGCGGCCCACTACCCGGGAGTGTTTAACCCTTCAAAGGCCGCTCATGCAGCAATATTTCAAGCCCATTGGTCATCATGATGCAGCCTGGAAAGTAACTTGCCATGGCTTTATTCATCTATCATGCCGGCATCATGCCAACCCTAAGGGTTGATACAATCGCAAAGGATCAGTATTGTGCCCCAATGAAGTGCTGGCGAGCAGACTTGCCAGCACTTCATCGGTGCATCATGAACTACTGCGTAGGCGGCCCCTACAGGGTTATAGCATAGAGGTGGAGGGTTATATGGCTTAACCTGTTTACACTAAAGCTGAGTACCAGAGGTTGGAGTGGACTCTACAACATGATAGCACTCCCTTATCTAACACCGATTATCACAACTGTTATGTGAGGGCTCTGACCTCCATAACGTGGCTACAGTGCATCTTGATACTTAGAATTTTTGAAACGCCTTTAAAGGTTGATAGGATGCGTCATGTCCATTGATTTTCATGATACATGAATGTAGCTGTGGCATCAACCCGACCGTGCACCAGATCTATAGGGTGGTTGACATCATGACGACCACTGCTCTTCTGCATTCACGGTCCTTAAAGGGTAAGTTCGTGTACAGGACGATTTGCCATCTGATATTTGCCAGAGAAAATAAACAGCTCCAGCCAGATGGATTTTTGCCCAATTCTAACACCATCATAATTAGATGCATTAGATAAACCTGCTGCTTTCATCTCTTGAAACTATTTCACTTACTCTATCAAATCCTTTTTTGAGTTGATATCAAGGCCCGTAAGGTACATTTTTTCCTAGCTATTATAATACACTAATTATGCATTTCAAGGCCATGCACTAACCGTATTACTGGGTTATATTTGGCTCTGTGTTGAATTCAATTATCTACCGCGAGCAGCTCATTGTCACCTATAAATAGCGACCTGAGCAGATACTGTTTCACCCAAAGCGTATGAGTAACGCTAAGCTATTTCGTCTTTTATTCCATTAAGGGCAACTAATGTATTCTCTTTGGTCTACATGATACAGAATGCAACCCTAATGAGTAACTCGACAGGACTACATTCCAGCATAACTGCCACCCTATAAGGGATCGATACAATCCCAAAGGGTCGTCAGGATCCTCCAATGAAGTGGCGAGCATTTCATTAGTGCATCATGCTGACCAATGGGTATGATGCACTTACTTGTTAAGCAATACATCATGTCATGTTACTGGCCTCATGTGTCATGATGCCTGAATGCTGTCCTGTTGATAACCACCTGTCAGAGGTGTATCATGCCGACCAAAGGCATGATACATCAATGAAGAACCAACGTTCAAAAGGTTAAAGAGGTTTAAGGAATCCAACTCATTTACGTAGTGCATGACTGGGAACACAACTTCTACCTTAGTATCTGTAGGTGGTGAGAGAGTGACACTGCGCATGTTCCGGGTAGTTCCTTCTGCTGCCATCTTGTGGCTTGTTACATATGGGTCTCAGTGAAAAAAAACACCTCCAAATACAGATGACGGAAAGGAACTATAACGATTTATACACACATGTACAACATGCACTTGTATATATATATATATATATATATATATATATATATATATATATATATATATATATATATATATATATATATATATATAGCATAGATGACATTTTTATACAACCCAAATTAGTTTCATTTCCCCCCCCCCCCATTCGTTTGACATTTTGATGTCATTTTCTCTCATTTTGCCATTACCAAAAGAGTGCACCCTTATTACCGGCTGAAATGTTATCCGTCTGGCCATTAGCATAACATTAATCGTCAAAACTCACTTGCTTTTGAAATCGGATAACATGTTGTACATCGTCTAAGCATTATTGACACATAGATCCCTAGCCTGTGACTGCCTCTCGAGGTGCATAGACCTCCTTACCGGTCATGTAGCCGACGCTGACATGGCCGCTGGCGGCCTAGGCAATACAGTCTATCTCGAGGTGGATAATCCTACCCAATCCTCCCGAACTATAGCGGACAGCTAAACAGGGTCACCGAGGGGTAAGAGATGGACAGACTTACTGCAGACTGGCGTTGAAATTTAGCAAGCATTGAATGAGGTGGAAGGTATTCTGTGCAGATTATCAGTAATGTATTAATGTATATTGCCACGACTGCCCATCAACACTGAATCCTGACGGATCAAACTAACGCTCCACGAGTTCATTAACCCTGTATGCTAAGGGCCATTTTCCACCATCCGATAGAGTAGGCATATCCGCCGATAGGCACTGCAGTCGGCCAACAGAGGGACACGCCTCACTATTGACCTCTATGGGCACCCCGGCGGCCGGTGTGGGCGTGTGGTGCCCCGGTTGGCTGTTAGAGTGAGCATATCGGGTGGTGGAAAATGGCCCTAACAAAAGTGCTCTGAAAATATAATCAGCAGGACTACATTTGTACATCATGATACCCGAATGGGTATGGTGCATCGTAGGGGACGTTGCTCTATTAACCTTTGAAGGGTTGATATTAACTTACCCCACACTAAAGCAGTCGCTAAAAGCAGCCCTGCATGTCCTTTTAATATTAATAATTAAATGTTCTGAATGGAGAGCTTGAGTTTTACGGATATAAGGCTCTTGGGCTGGTGAAAGGTAAAGCATTTGTATTTAACATTTGGGACCTGGAGATGTGTTTGTTGTAGTCCCAACATGGATGTCAAAAGTGAAATAGTTCTGGTTACTGGGACACTAATGCTGCTCCATTCACATAGGCATTAGTTGAGCTTTTAAAAGGCTATCCTAGATTATCCTAAAGGTCTAGAAGGAGCTTAGTGAGTATGGTAGTTCCCCCTTATGAATGATATAAGGCCAACTGTAACCAGCATGTAAGACACACCCTAAACTCGCTCTACACAATGAGCTGCATCAGCAGCCATATTTTGGACAGATTTATATCAATCTACAGGACAGGAGGGAGTTGCTCCTATAGTAAAAGGAAGAGCTGGTTAAAAATGCCCTTGTTTCTTTTCATGTAGCAATAACTTGTCCCTTTTGTTGCTCACAAGTGGCCATTCAAGTATGGTGCTAAAAAAGAGGGATTTGAGTAGGTACCTAGTTAGGAGAAGTCAGTCAGTATAATATACTATAGAGTGTGTGACATGAGTAGGTACCTGATAGTGCAGCTCTCTCTGTTTTAAACAATGCAGGTGACTTTTCAGACTAATGTCGTGAGTGCAACTTGAATGGTGAAGCAGAGCGTGACTTCTTTTGAAAAGAGGGTTCTTATTGACAGCTCTTTTTACCATATGAGCAACACGCTCCAGAATATATATGATGCATGAACTTTCCGGAGTGTTATCTGTCTGGGGGTCGTTTGATCACACAGGATTGAGTAGAGAGTCACACTTTGTTTTATGCACTATGACAACTTAAAGCTGCTACAAGACATGAAATATAAAGAATTTTCGTTTAGGTTATATCTACAATCAGCCCGCTTGATCGTGTGATTTTTTTACATCTTAACCAATTCTGATAGTTTTAACTATGCTAATTTCAAAGAAATAGATGTCTAGAAATAAAATGATTCCAGCATTTTATCGTCATTGACAAGCACTTGATTGCATTAGCTCAGTAGTGCCACCTGTAGTTAGGAAATCAGAATTGTTTTCTATTGCAATGGCTGCTTCTCAAGGGAAGCCTGCAGGGTTGCAGACTGATCAGTGCTTGCACACCGAGTCTTTGGTTTGAACTAATTAACCAATGCAGTTTACCTTCCCACCAAGGCAGTGAGCACAGTTAAACATTGCAATTTTCACTGTACATGTATTCAAACCCACTCCTTACTGAAGTAAATACTATGAAATTGATTGGAAAGATATACAATCTTCTGAAATAGAAATCAGAGCCCATACCACATCTTGTAGCAGCTTTAAAGGCATGGTGCATTAAAGCATAAATGGTCCTTTAAGAGTCAAAAGGCAAATAACAAAATAATTTGTGCATGTGTTGGTAACCCTTCAAGGACAGCTTATGCCTTTAAGTTCATGCTGTCATGATACCAGTACGCAGATTGTGCAGTGCTGTTGAGTCTATTGTTCAGCACTATACCTTTGTTCATCATGCAGACGCATTATTAATATATCTACTCCATGAGATACAGATCTACCATGATGGCAACTTGGCATACGGTAAAACCCCGCATATAATTATGCTGCACTCATGTATAAGCAGCACTCTGACTTTAGTAGAATACTATAAACCACACCTGAGGGCTGAAACGGTTCCCTTTTCTTCCTTTAGTCTATATATCAAGAAAGGAAAAACATATAATATGCATTGTGACTTAGGAAGATGTCATCAAGCCGCTGAAATGGTTTATTAGCCAAATACACAGGGTTGTAGGTTAATAGATTTATGTCCTGTGCAGCCATACAAAGGTTGAGGGTGTAAAGAGCAAATCTATTCTGCCTGCACCAATAACACATTGGTACAAGATACTATTACACACATTGGTTGACTCAGCTCTCCATTCCCTGCTATACTTTGGACAATATGGCCCAGGCTGTTATAACACCCCCTGAAAGGCATTTCTAAAGATAGTATCACTGATCACAGTCTCTACGATTTAAAACCTTCAGAAATTAGAGTGGGTGATCATTAGTAATGCACTTTGACTGCTCTGTACAATCAGCACTTTGCTAGGGCAGTCATTCAAGTACAACCATTCATTAGTCCCTACACTGTCAAACCGCGACAAGGGTTTCACAGAAGTGTCAATGGACCATTCTGGGTATTATTCATTATTTTACACATTTATAAAATACTTCGCCATATACGCTCAGGACCTGCTCACAAGCTCACAGCTCAATCCCCCCCAGTGTGTACAGTGAGCTGCTCTTACATCACCCACACCAGGATGTTGTGAGAGCCAGACCCATCCTATTTCTGGGCACTGACTCACTGGGAGTATCACAACATACCGACATACCTGTGGACGCATTTCTAGGATGCAGAGAAATTCCACAACCTCCCTTCATCCTGATTGGTCTATCTATAAATAGAATCATTACCAGGTATGGCGACACGTCAGATCTGATCAGACCCAACCAGATCTGACCTGTTCCTACCAGGACATTTCATCACCCTGTGAGCTGCTCACCTTAGTATTTAAGACCTGGTGAGCAGCTCCCAATCATCTATTCTAAGCTCATCTTTTTACCTACATTATCCCACGTACAACCTCCCTAGTATCTAGGACCTATGACAGGTTGAGCTAGGAGCTTAGGTGCAGAGCCTGCACACTGGCAAGTGTATCATTGTTAGCACCTATATGTACACTCTGTCGTCATGCAATAAACAAGGATCAAAGAACTTCTCTGGATTCAGTGTTCATTACAACATCGACTTGTAACGGTTCGTTGACAATGGTGGAGAACTCCTCAGAATGTCCCACTACTAACCTCTCATAGCCATGAGTAATAGTGAGACCACACCCAAGGAGCCAGTTTCTGAATGTACCTTTGCACCACCTGGGCTAGATGCGCCCAACCCACCTGCAACTGCAGCACACCATTTCCAGAGAGAAAATTCGTCACCCGACGCCTTCAAAATAATCCAGTTATACCCACCCGTCACACCAAGAGACACCTCCCCTGGTAGAAAAAATAGCAGAAGTTATACAGCGTCTCAGTCCGACGCTGACAGCGACAGCCCCAGGAGCAGTCGCAATGATTAGGATTCAGGGGACGGAGCTACAGCACCTATAGTCCCCGCCCCCACCCTAAAGGACCTGACCATACGACCGCCCCCCCACTACTCCTGATCCTACTAATGAAGCAGAAGTTAACTCAATTGACTCTCACACCTCCAGTAACTATTACACAGAACGTATAGAATATGAGGAGGACCAGAACTCTTGCACTGATGCTGTATGAACGAATATGAGGACTACAGCCGAAGAACCTCGATTCTGAAGCCGAAAAACAAGTCTGATCAATATGGACAGCAAGGTAAGGCCATTTTCATTGATACAGAATTGACTAAGAGTGCAGTATCTGTTGACATAGATAACCACTTGTATAGAGCTCTCATTAATTCTGGCGCCTCCCTGTTTTCCATCAGCCAAGAAATGGCAGACAAAATATCTAGAACAAATTTCAGACATGTAGACAGTCTAGACTCTCAGTGTTACTGGATGATAAGACCCAATCCAGATAGGTCACTCGATGACCACAACCTCCCTCATCAACAGCCATGAACTTATAACCAAGTTCCATGTGGTTCCTGATTTAAATCACCTGCCCATCCTAGGTGTAAAATTCATGACTAAAGACAACAATTTCCTTGGTCCTGAACCTAAAACACCCAGTCACATCAGGGCTATATAAAAAAAAACATTCCCATAACACCCAACACTACAAGAAAATAGGGATCCCTTTACTCCCAGAAATATCTTACAACGTCTGCATTCAGAGTATAGACCCCCCACCCCCACCCCAGCCCCACACCCCACCCTATTACTTCCTAACAAACCCCCCATAATAACCTTTTTACCACCCTTGAAACAGACACACAAAACACTACCCAGACACTATAGGCATATTTTCCTCGTGTAATAGATGTTTTCCTCTCCATTTCCCATATATTATTTCAATGGAAAGTATTCATTAGAACCACCAAATTCACCTTTTCTTTTTTTGTTTTATTTTTCCACAAATTCCAATTATTCCTTCCAACACATCACAACCTTTCAACCACAATTAGTGAGTGACATTGCCAAAAATGTTATTTAATTTCCTAAAGTCTCAGGCAGCCGTAAACTGGATGATCTGGTTGGCAAGCCATAAACTACCCACGGTCACAGTGTATGCTCGGTTTGTGATCCCATTCAATTGGGACATGCATGCACCAGTTTGTTACAAGCTCAGGGCTCCTCAATACCCTAAGGTATTACCAAATGACGGCCTACTGTAAGAGAGCAGCTCTCTTGCATCCTGATCCGTGTTTATACCTCTGTTTACCATTGGTACTGGAATGTTTGGTGAGACACATAATTATATTAACATCCTTAATTCCTGCGCCACAGGTGGCCAGGATAGTGATCAAATATGACCTGATTTCATCATTAGTATTTCATATCCAACCCACCCATTAACCCAACAATATTGCGTCATAGCTGACCACTCCATCCTAACGTAATACAGGATCATAATTTGCATAAGACCGACGGGTCCTCTAGCATCGAACCAATAGAAAGGCTCCATGCCATTTTAGGGAGAGACTGTGATTGAGAAATAGCCACCTCATGATCAGCATATAAGCCTCCTCCCACCCCAAAAATATCCATTTCCGAAACAATACACCAAACTTACCAAACCCAATCACCACATGGAGCAAGTATCCGGAGACCACAGGGCCAAAATGCCGAGGCTGCTATGCAACAAGCCAAGGTAGGACTTGTCTTATGTGTCCATTTAGTAGCGTCATCAATCGTTCTAGCATGACAATGATGGATTATGCCATCATGTTACCCAGATACCCATTACATGCCAATGGTAGTGTGCGCCCAGAGTGCTTTGTAAAATGTGATAGTTGAACTCGCAGTCCACTTCATGCCTTTCTACGATGACCTGATCACTTTAGATCTTACTTATCAACCTTTTGGCAACACCCCACCCATCCCACCCACCCCACACACAACCTATCTTACCTTAGACTACCCATCTATCTAATACTGTCTATTAGCCTTGAGGCACCAAAGTTATATGGACTCAACCCAGGGTGGACCATCCATAGCCTTCTAGGCCCACATGGCTTTAGGAGCAAGGCCATGAATCTGTTTGGTCAAAGCTGTCAATCCAAAAAGGTTTGAACTTGCTCATTTTTACCAGGCCAAATGCCCCCACCACTGTATTGAGCCATCCTAGTTTATTAGTCACTGTTCCTCACACAAAGTTAAGGTAAAATACATCAATTACTGATCATAGATTAGCCCAACAAACTAGTCTGTTTAAAATTATGCCTACAAGTGTCCCATGGTGAAACACACCACCCACACAATCACAACCCCCACCCAGGTTGCATGAATTTTTTATTTTCTTTATTTTTTTCCCCCAACCCAAAATTCACCACATAACTAGGCCTTACACACATCTCCCTCACAAAAGCCAAGCAAACAAACCCCCCTACTCACCCCCCTCCCCAAACCACATTAAAACCCTTATAAGTATTGACCCAAATCCCCCACTAAACTCACTTAACTCTTTGATGGAGGCGAGCTCCCTGTTAACTTAAGTCCCTCATGACACGATGTAGGACTTAAGAACCTATCTGGTGCGCTTCACACTGCCTGCAGAGATGCAACCATGGCAACAGGAACACCTAGTCTATTTATAGTACGAGGCCCTCCCACATTGTGATGGTGAATCCCCTGCGAGTCTCGCCCCTGTATCGCCCCCCCCCCTGATACAGGAGGACATACCAGATGAGGAAGCTTGGGCCCAGCCATCAGCAAGCAAAATGAACCGCACTGAGTTGGACCTACTGAACCCTAAGAAGGCCCAGCATCCCAAGAACCTTATATGTTCATTCCTAACCTGGCTGAGAGGGCCACAGATATTGTTATTGGTAGGTAAATTTTCAACTTACAAATCAAGATGGCCGGTTTCGATACATGATGGGATCGTCCGGAGTCCCTTCTGCCCCAACCTCTTAAACTCACAGCCTCCCCCCCATCATATAACTTAGGTCCGCCCCAAGGTTACACCCAAAACCTTAGTAAGGCTTGGACGATACCATCACATTTATGTGGGGATGGCAGGTACCCCATCACACGCGCCGGATAATATGGCGGATAACGCCATAAAAACGCTGATGTGGGGATTCCCCCCTATCCAATTTACCCATCAGACCCCAGCCCCCCCTCCCCAAGACATCGCCCAAAGCACAGAACGCTAAACACCAGGCCTATTCACTTACACATAGTCATAACAATAGATAGGCCTGACTAACACGATAGATCGGTTTACACTGATGTTCATCGATATCGGCACCGGCTGCGGCGACCGGCCCGACAACTTTCGCGCCACACGCGGCAGCCCGGCGCCATCTTGTTTCTGCATTAATTACCGAAACCGACGGACGTCATGGCCATCACTATGACTACCATCGGTCATGTGACACCCGCATGTGTCATCCCTACCACAACAACAACATTAGCACATGTTCACACTTTAACTTGCTCAGATCGAACTTACCTCTATATCCATTGGGTATCCTGCCCGGAGGGACTATGGTCCACTGAATCTGCGTAGTGCTGAAACCAGATTATTAAGAGCAGATTAGACCAAAATGCTCCACGTCTTGAATAGCCAAAATTGTTAAAAGACTTAAGAGCCGCCACTTTTGAAAGTCAAATACACTTCCAATCCATCCGACATGGTTATGGTGATGTGGAGGATGGTGCCGTTCGGCATAACAAGCTGCACCTCGTACACTTCCATTGTTGATTATGTAACATTATGACATCACAGAGCGGACGAGTGCTCTTTTATAGGAACCCGAACCGAAACTTTGGCGACACAGGATGGAAAAAAAAATTTTCCCCCCCTTTTCATTTCATTTATTTTTTTCAGCCGGAAAATAAGTTTGTTTTTCTTGAATCAGCATCAAAATAGTTCCTCTCACACAACAGATATGAGCCAACCTGAGCAGATCTAAGCCATATTAAATCCCATATATTACTGAACTTTCTCGCAATCATGGCACAGCGCCAGCTCGCTACTACCACCTGGTGGAGTTTAGAAAAACTAATCAAAGCGTCCCTGGATACAGGACCCGCGCTTAGCCAAATGAATCAATTGAGCTCTGTACTTAGGTTTTATACGTTGACAAAATGATATTGACCTCGCGTCCTTTTTCTGTGTTAACCATGGCCTGTCTGCAACCCATAACAGACAATCTGTAGGTCGATGAATGGTCTTCTCTTCCTGTCGTTTTCTCAGCAGGCCTACCACCAACACACGTCGGTTCCTTCAGTACCAGAGGCCAAACCCAAGGAGGAAGGACCAGTACCATCTGAACCATGGACCAAACCAACATAAAAAAAAAATGGCAACTTATCACCCAATAGCTTCCATGCTATAGAACATTTCAGGAGAAACAAGTGACAATATCGCCATAAGCAACCATGAACTTTGAAATTTATGATATGTCATGGAGACCCAATCTCCCACCGACCCCACCAACAACTACCCAAGATGTTTATTTGGACAGAAGACTGACTCTTATTTTTTTTATAAACAAGGTCAACCTTTTTATGCCTTCAATAGATTGGCAGACTCTTATGATCTTATAGGTGACCTTTATAACATGACCTTTTATAATGTCACCTTAGGTGCTACAAGATTATCCCCATTTGTACACCCTCTTCAAGCTCAATTATGTATTGTATTTATGAGCTTTAGTCAGTAGCATAATTAAGTCCATATTTAACCTTAGGTTCTTAAGTTTGGCACAAACTATGAAGAGCGGGGCCAACAGTCATACCGAATACTACCTTGACCCTGTCCTACATAAAATCTTCAATTTTTTTCTCTCTCTTCCCACAGCCAGTCCAAATTTATACTGGCTAAACATGTGCCCTTGGCAGCTTGAAGCCAAATTTATCTTGGGAAACTCCCAACCTTGGTTCGATTTCCCGGTGCCAACTCCACATACTGTGTAAATAACACCTTTCTTTCCTTTTCTTACCGGTACATCATATTTGTAAATACTCCATATACCTCAGCTTAAACAAATGTATTTTTATACTCCACGACAAACTCAGGTACAAACACTATATATGACGTGCCAAAAAAAAAAAAAAAAAAGAAATATGTGTACCCATTTATTCCTGTAGTAAGTATCATAAGGTTTCTTTGATCCAACAAGTAATAGCATGCTACCGGTATCTCTTAAAGGAACCTCCATGTACACCCATTTCATTCTTGTACCGTATTTTCATACCGAAAATCTCTTTGTATCATGTACCCTGTATGCATAATACCCAAAATTGTCAATGGACTTGGCAAAAACCATTATTATTAATGATTTTCCTCCCTTAAACCTCGTGCAGAGACGAGTGGGAATGTGGGGATTTTTCAATGGACCATTCTGGGTATTATTCATTATTTTACACATTTATAAAATACTTTGCCATATACGCTCAGGACCTGCTCACCAGCTGACAGCTCAATCCTCCCCCCAGTGTGTACAGTGAGCTGCTCGTACATCACCCACACCAGGATGTTGTGAGAGCCGGACCCATCCTATTTCTGGGCACTGACTCACTGGGAGTATCACAACATACCGACATACCTGTGGATGCATTTCTAGGATGCAGGGAAATTCCACAACCTCCCTTCATCCTGATTGGTCCATCTATAAATAGAATCATTACCGGGTATGGCAACGCGTCAGATCTGATCAGACCCAACCAGATCTGACCTGTTCCTACCAGGACATTTCATCATCCTGTGAGCTGCTCACCTTAGTATTTAAGACCTGGTGAGCAGCTCCCAATCATCTATTCTAAGCTCATCTTTCTACTTACATTATCCCACGTACAACCTCCCTAGTATCTAGGACCTACGACAGGTTGAGCTAGGAGCTTAGGGGCAGAGCCTGCACGCTGGCAAGTGTATTATTGTTACCACCTAATATATGTACACTCTGTCGTCATGCAATAAACAAGGATCAAAGAACTTCTCTGGATTCAGTGTTCATTACAACATCGACTTGTAACGGTTCGGTGACAGAAGAGTGCTTCTATTTCTGGTATACTGTGGTAGCTGATGTTAGTACAAAACCATTGACCGAAGTATATTGTGCTGTAGCTACTACAGTGGTCTTTATAGCCCATTTACTGGAAAATCACTGACAATAAGGAGATTTTACTTGGGCTGCCTACTGTTATCAGTATTTTCTCTCTGACATTGGGGTTTATGTCTTCATCAAATAGGATTTGATAGGGCCGAAATAGCACTTCAGGTACTAATAGAGGTCACTATGAGCAGCACACAGTGGTTAAACTGATGACTTAAAGACTATGTTGGCGGCTGGGGCTTATTTTAACATGGCAGACAACCTGGGGGCATCTTGTAATACTGGTACTGAGGGGGAACATACCTCACTAAAGCAGTTATGAATATTTTTATCATCAAATATATCATGATATACTCTATGTATAAAGCCTCGCAACACTATCACCTACTATAACTATATCACTGAAATAGCAGGAGGTAAATTCAAAAGATCCTGCAATCGCTACCCCTGTGATGGTAGTGCAGGCACATCTTAAATAAGACCTAGTCGGTTCACCCTATGTATTATCGTGGTGGTAGCCCAGTCATGCACAGCAAGTCCTGTGGATTATTCCCTATTCCTTTTCCAGCCTTACCACCAATGTGATGGTACCGAAAGAAATGCATTGTGGTTTCCCCTAAGTACAAGTGCACCTATAGGGAACACTCCTCCTCTGAAGAATCTGACAAAAACATAGGACCTATCCCCTGACATATTTAGCATTATTTAGGGTTTGAGTGCATATGTATACAATGGCTCTATTTCTGTTATAGTTTTGAAGAGCTCAAGACTCCTCTCCATGATTTACAACAATCAAATATCATGCAGTTGGTAACAAAATGCTCATGGACAAATCGTACAATGGATGATCGAGACAAAAATGGGGGGGGGGGGGGCAAAACGTTCCCTTTTCTTAAACATACCCCTGAATACTTATAAATGTGGAGGCCAAGGAACTACGACTTCACACTGCCACTATGATTGATTTGAAACACCAAAGAATAGTATAGATGATTGTAGCTTCTGCCCTATGACTGCTCTGAAAAATTAGCACCTATGAAGGAATAACATAAGGATTAGTAGAACAGTCTATATACTATATTATAAATATTTTTCACTACGATTTTTAAAAGAAGAGCAGTCGCAGTGTGTTGACTCCCGAGTCAGTTTGAACATTGAGAGTGTTATTGATGTCATTCACATTTGTTTTGTGCTGAAGGAAGGAAACTCCCACAAAATATTAAACTCTTTATTGCTGCAGGGGGTTTAAACGACAAGCATTATTCAGTCATAAACAAACCCCCACCTGCATTGTCATCATGGTGCAGAAGAATCCTACATTTTATCCCACTCAATGTTAGGTTTTGCATTCAGTATCAATGATGATTTTGTCAAGGTATACCCAATATTGTCAAGGAGGTTTTATACATTCTCAGGGTGTTGAGAAGGAAAGTCTTCATGTAAGTTTGTATGGGGACACAACTTCTCAACAAGGGTATACATGAAGAAACCGGACCTCGTTTTCTACAGTCCAATTTTACCCAGTAAAAAAAAATATTCTTACATTGCTGATCAAAATGTGAATTTTCGATAGATTGCTAAGATATTGATACATGCAAAATATAGCATACAGAGATACACCTGAGCCATGCCAAACTAAATGTTTCTTCACTTGATAGCTGTCAAGCCTCATGAAATATACTTATCGATTTCAATACCTCGGTACCTCTAGCCTTCCTTTGAGACAGGCGCTTATTTGAACAGTGTTTCTGAAGGTTTTAACATTGATTGCAAGGTCCCTTTACCTTGGCATTTATTTGAGACCCTGGCACCTTTACAAACCATAAATGGTAACACTACTTCTTGGAGAAATACTCAGTTTGAAGCCATTTTCGGCACCGTCAATACTGCATGGATACACAGCTAATGTTTCTCCATTAGTTAATCTAACAGTACATAATGTCATGTTTGTTTAATTGATGCTTTAATTGTTTACATACCAGTTTCTGACTCCATCCTACATAATACAAGGTCGATACTTATAAAACACTACATTTGAAGTACTAATATGGCATTTATCCAGTAGGCATATGAGAAAGTGCAATATTGATTAATGCAATAAATACCTCGTTCCAAGCCACGAATCCAGTATAAGCAACAAATTGGCTTTAGTCCGATTTTATAAGCCATGCTTGGGGCTGAATGTCACTGTTGTGAGCTTGTTCATGTAAGTCAAAGCCTTAGCTTTACCATATGCTGTAAGCTGCTATCTAAGCGATCTGGTTGTTGGTGCCTACATGACAATTTACAGCAGGTCTTACTTGAAGTGGTTCTACAACTTCACAGAGCCATTTTGGCTATGGCTGCTCTGTACGACTGTCACTTATGTAATTATCAAGAGTTTGGGTAGCAGTCATAGCAATGCCAGCAGAGTGTGATCTTGGATTAAGGGCTACAGTGGAACAACAGTACTGGAGGTCGGTACACAATAGACAAGTATATAGCTATTCTCGTTGTGTCATGGTTGAACCATTACACAAATGTTTTCTCGCTATGTTTTTTTCTCTCTCTCTGCATAACGAGAATAAAACCGTTACACAATCCTTTTCTCGCTGTAGAAAAGTCGTTGTGTCTAACTTAGTGCCTACACAACGACAAAAAAAAAGGCAGTTCCTTTGTACCTTCTGCCTTTTGGTAGTTCAACATTGATTCCTATGGGGCATGTCGTACAGTGATAAAAGACACAGGAACCAGTGTAAACAAATTGACATAAACAGAGGGAAAGTCTTTTTTTTCAATATGCCGCCCCCCACTGACAGATTGGGAAGGAAGACAAGAAAGTGTCATCTAAGGGACTCACCTTTGACTCTTTTTGATGACAAAGAGTTTGCAGCAAGATACCGCCTCTCTAAAGATGTTGTAAGAAAACTGGTGGGGGAGTACAAGCTGTACAGCAAATTCAAAGGGAGCAAGAGAGGAGGAGGTCTTTCTCACGTCGACAGGGTAATTTTATTTCACACCTAATTTTGATAGAGTCAAAATATATCCAAAGACCCTGTAGCCTATGTTTGACCTATTCAGTCTTGTATCTGAGGCCCATGTCACAAGTCTCTTGTAAGAATAACCCATGTAACAATGTCTGTTTCAGTGGTCTACACCCATGATCATCCTTTTATATGAGCCATGAAACCTATAATTAAATCACTTAATTTTATCTTTATTTTCTTGTTTCTTTAACATATATCTTTTTTTTCAGTTCTGCCTTATCCTGAGATACTTTGCGTCTGGGAGTTTTTATGCCATGACTGGGGACTCTCAGAAAGTCTCGAGGACTGCTGTCTGCCGTGCTTTGAAAGATGTAGCGGGCTTCTTCTACACCAACAGAAACAGATTCATCAAGTGGCCCCAGACCTTCGAGGCCAAGGTGGAAGCTGCCCTGAAGCTGTATAGGCACAAGGTTAAACACAACGATGAAGAGGTAGAGCAGAGGACTCCATTTGTCTTCGGGTTCGTAGATGGTACCCACATAACTGTCAAGACTCCGGAGGAAAATGAGAGCCCGTATGTCAACAGAAATGGATACCACTCCATTAACACCACAGTAAGTTTGTACTTTGCTTCCTATTTTAAAGGTAACATAATTTTATTTCATGTTAGCATCTGTAGTATTAAGCAAGGCCTCCAGGTTTTTTGTTTATACATAAAATCATTTATCATCTCTTAACGTTGAAAATAACTAAACATATATGATTTTGTCAGCACTGATATAAAAAACTTACGTAAACAATTTTTTTCAGGTCATATGTGACTATGACAAGAAAATCACATACATTGATCCCAGGTGGCCCGGCTCGGTCCATGATGCGTATGCCCTAAGCTCCTGCCCTGTCGGCGATGAGATTGAGTCAGAGGTGTGGGAGGACTTTGTCCTGTTAGGAGACGCGGGGTGAGAAAATTTTTTCCCTCCATTCTTGTCAAACAAGGATTATTTGAAGTCATATTTTGTCTAATCTTTGTGAGGTCTTTGGTTGACAAGCATACCCCTGTTTTCTAAGAATCGATACCCCTCTTCCTATGGTACAAGATAAGTTCTTTCCCCCTCTTTTCCCTGTCTAGGTGCATCTACATTTTATCCCCTTTTCCTTTTTCAGATATGGAGTAAGGCGAAACCTTTTCACTCCTTTCAAGGACGAGACGTCTCCCAAGATCAGAAGTTACAACATATGGCATCGGAAGAGCCGAGTATGCGTAGAACAAGCATTAGGGATCCTGAAGCAGCGTTGGAGGTGAGCATGGTTTCCTTTTTTCATTCATAACATTCTCTTATTGTTCAAGGTTTGGTCCATTATGTAAGGGTTTATGGTCCGGTTTTAATTTTATTATACCTTCCCTAAATTCGAAGCAACCTTTTTGAATTCCTGGTCTCAGTATATCTCCCTCTCCTGAAATGACAAAAGTTTTTTTTTCAGGGTCCTAGACTCATCTGCAGGCTACATACGCCACAAGCCACAGACAGCAGCCAGAATAATCTACAGCTGTGCCTGTCTCCACAACGTTGCCATTGACCATGGAATCCGAATAGTAGAAGACCAAGATGACCCTTACAGACCCCTCCGAGTTCCTTTGGCTCAGCCCACCCACAGGACATGGCAAGAGGAAAATGACCGCAACAAGAGCTTTCGACAAGCTTATGTAGAAAAGTTTTTCTAATGTAAATCCTGAACTAAACTTTGGTTAAAAAATGGTGTCTGAATCCAACTTACAGTTATAAATAAGTTAACTCTATTTATAAGTATTTATCTCAAATATCATATCACATAGTTTGTACAAAGAACGAAATTTAAAATGTCTATGAGAAATAAGCATATTCATAGGGTTGTTTTTATATCCTATAGGCTTGTTTTGATGTATGGGCAAGATAACCTCAAGCTTCAATGAGGCATTTTTATAAAGATTAAAGCAATTCTTAACCAGAGACACAAGAGACATAATACATCTACAGAGAAAAATCCACCTTAAAGTAAATATATTTATAGCCTTTGATTGTATTTTAGTTGTCTAGAAGTTTTACATTTGACTAGAGCAGCTTTCATAAAACACTTCTCTTTCTCTTTCTTTCACCTTAAGCAAAAGTAGGTGTATCTTTATATTTGAAATAAATAAAATCTTTCTCTTGATATTCAACAGAGAGAATAAAGTCTTTGTTTTTGGTTAATGAATAAACATGTAAATGTTACTCCTCAGAGTATGATACTCTCTCTCTCCTTACTATAGCTAGGATAGAATAATTGAGATGATCTACAAAAGATCAATATCTATAGATATATCTAATCACAATTATCATTATGCCAAACACCATGACTTTGAAACATCATCTCACCATGTCATGTCTAAACACATGGGCAAACCTAAACATAAACAAAGTAAACACTTTAGAAAGCTATAAACACATTGAAATATAAACATAAACACAAAGGCTAAGCACATTATTAGGCTGAATGTGTTTAGACTCTATACACCTTTTTTACAGTGTTCCTTAGCTTTAGACCTTGATTCTCTTATCCTTGCCCTTTCTTGTTTTCTTTTTCGCTTTTCCTGATACAGAGCTGTATATTCCTTTCTTGTGCACTTAATGACTGTGGTTTCTCTCACTTTCTCTCCTCCTTTAGCCTTCTCTGCCAACTGTGTTTTCCTTTCTTCCTCTTTCTTCCTTGAAGTCTCTTTGACAATATCACGCCACCTTTGATCTTCTTCCTCGTTCCTTCTCTCCTCCTTCATCTTCTTCTCATGCTCCCTCTTTCTCTCCTCTTTTTTCATCCTCTCTTTCCTGCGAGTCTCCTTGTCTTTCTCTTTTCTTGGTATCTTTGTGACCTTCATCTTCTCTTTAACTTTACTGAAATCACTTGTACCAGGCTTCCATATATCCTCCTCCTTCATTGCAGGTTCTGCTCTATTTTGTGAAGGGTTCAGTTCCATGGCTGTTACTCCAGGTATGCCCCTGACCGCCTCCTCCTTCAGGAAATCTAGGGCTTTAGCCTGTACTCCCGACATCTGCATCTTCTTGGGTGGAGGTCCGCTTCCAGTTTTTTTTTATTTCACGTCGTTGGGTGTTATACTTTTTCTTCTGTTTTTGAGTGAAGTCGGACGTCTTGTCTCTGCATTGTCGCACCGTACGGTGTGTCTTCGCCTCCATGTTAACATACAATGCCACATCTCTCCATGCCTGGCGGCGCACTTCCCTTCCAGACTGAGTCCCTGAGAAGTGGTATTTGATAGCTCCACGGTTCATGTTCACTGCTTCCATTAGAGCGTCCACTTCTTTCTTCCCCCATCTGTCTTTGTTCACCGGCACGTCTTCTATAAAGGGTAGGTCCTCTCCCTCACTCTCAGAAGAACTTGCATTAGAATTTCTATCTTTCATCTGAGCTTCAGCCAGGGAGGCAGGGAAGTTGTTAGTGTCATTTAAAGTGTCACCTGCAGTAGGTGGACAATAAACCACAGTTGATGCTTCCGAGTCCACCGATTTGTTGTCCTTGCGCCTTAAAAGAAGCTGCCTTTTCTTTTTGTGTGCAAGAGGCATGACCTTGCCATCCTAAGGAAAAAGAAAAAGTCCTATTATATTCCTCTTAAGTACATAGTTTTTCTTATACCGGTAACACAACGAGAAAATACTTTAGTCATAGTGACAACTTTTCTTGTTGTGCAACGTCGTGAATTTGGCGGCCACGCGGACGGAAGAAATATCTTCTACATGCTATAAATTAACCATATCTATTTTTTTACATGTTCCTGGAATAAAAAAAAAGACAGTACATGCACAAGAGTCGCATACCTTATGTCTTTTCCTCTCCATTTGAGATGTAGACAGCTATTACACAGGATACAACCTTAACCTTAGTTGTGACGTCACTCCTTAACACCAGTGTCGCCCCCTGTGCACAGCGACTTTTTTCAAAGCAAACTCTCATTGTGAGCGATGTACATGTACATAAATTAGTACCTTTATTTTAAATTTAGAAGAAAAGAGGATGGTTTGTTAAAAGGGGCTTGCTTTTTATTGAAAAAAAAGGGGGCCTGTCCCCCCCGAAATTGGGCCAGGCTATTTCTCTATAGAACAGGAAAAGTTGGAGGAAAAACTTCTCGTGCCTCTCCTTATTTTTCTTTGTTTTACCCCCCTAGCCCCCATGCCATGAAGTAACAATGAAAACAATTAATTTTTATATTATATCAAGGAAATTACAGGGAAATAATTTTTCATAGATTTACTTTATTAAGAAGTCCAAGCTTTGACTGAAACAATGAAGAAATAGTCTGATACAATAACAATCTCCAAGTCTTTTGGAAGAAAGTACTAGTTTTGTGATGTAGAAAGCATAAAGACTAGAACAAGTTAAACTATTCTCTCATAACAACTTAAAAGTCAATAAGACGATTAATCTCTGTTTTTTCTTTGTAGTTGGATTTCTATGAGAAAACTTTTGGTTGAAAGTCTTCTTTTACATAATAAGTCATATAAACAGTAAAGTGGGGTCTCTTCTTTTGTTGACCCTGGAACATGTGAATTATTTGACATTATTTATATGAGACAAAACTTTTGTCTTTTTTGGTTGTAACTCTTGGATAACATGATTACTCGGAAGTAATATAGACAGGGCTCTTCTCTTTTGTTGACCCTGAAAAATGAAACTCTGACTAGAGTAACTCTGGGGAAAATAAAAAGAATATTAAATGACATATATGCTACACGGGAAAAACTGTTGACCCTCGTGGGAACTAACTTGGCGTAACGTAAGTAAGTTACCTTTACATGACCATGTTAGAATATCATGTATAAGAGTCCTTTCATTTACGCTTCGCTCCTCGCTTAGCTTTCTTAGGAGCATTTCTACCTCCGTCTGCTCCTGTCCTCTTGCGGGTAGTTGGGCCCTGTCTCGTCTCATCACTAGTATCCTCTCCTCTAGAGCTTTCCTTATCCTGTGGTGTGTTGTTTGAGTCTGTCGCTAAGTGCATTCTACCCAGAGTAGAAGCAGCTTCCAAGACTTCTTTCTCACTCCTACCCTCTGTCTTAACTGTCGCCTCAGGCAGTTCTTTACATCTGAGTACAATTCCACCTTTGCTTACATCTATGTAGGTTCGATTGGATGCTCCGGCCTTGGGTGGTGGCCTTGCTCTAGTTCGCGCACAGGTAGAAAGAACCAAAGTCAGTCCAAAACTCCCTTCGGGGACTTCACTTGTAACATCTATCACGGAATCATCATGACATAATGGTACTAAAACGGATGGCTTCTTGTTACTCTGGTCACTGGGCTCAACAGGATGTTCTACTGGTAAAGTGCTCCCGAAAGAAGAGAGGGGAGTGATAATTTTGTAAGACTGAAAATATTGGTCTCGCATTTCAGGTGCGGGTTTTGTGTTCACATGAGATTCACACTTACTTGCCTCCTGTAAGGCAGCAACGGGGTCTGCTGTGGGGTCTGGTGTGTTTGCATGGGGCAGGTGAGCATCTGCTGGTTCTAAAGGGACACAGAAAGGGATGAGTGCACCAGGTTCAGATGTACTTTGCTCTTGGATGGCTTGTGATGTACTAGCCACAGCTTCATAACCACTTTGAGGGTGACCGAGTGTCTCTGTAGTCTCAACATGTGGGTGAATGAATGTTCCTTGAGTAGCACAGGGAGCCTGACAGAGTATTGCTGTAGGCCTCATATGAGTAGACACCCCCAGGAGATTTCCTTCGTTGTGAGTGGGAGAGTGGGACAGAGTGGCTGTAGACCCAGGTTCTGGACATGACACCTGGACAACTGTACCGTCGTTGCAAGAATGAGACTGAGACAGAGTGGCTGTAGACCCAGGTTCTGGACATGACACCTGGACAACTGTACCGTCGTTGCAAGAAGGAGACTGGGACAGAGTGGCTGTAGACCCAGGTTCTGGACATGACACCTGGACAACTGTACCGTCGTTGCAAGAAGGAGACTGAGACAGAGTGGCTGTAGACCCAGGTTCTGGACATGACACCTGGACAACTGTACCATCGTTGCCGGAAGGAGACTGAGACAGAGTAGCTGTAGACCCAGGTTCTGCACACGACACCTGGACAACTGTACCATCGTTGCCAGTAGGAGACTGAGACAGAGTGGCTGTAGACCCAGGTTCTGCACATGACCCAGGGACAAGTGGAGCTCCATTGCCAGTGGGAGGTTTGAAGATAGCAAGATGTGCACCTGAGAAGGGGGAAGAACCCATGACAAGAGTCCCTTGTTCAGTAACATGCAGCAAGTTTTCGCTCGAAGCGGACTTTGGGTCTACAGTGACAATTTTGAACTGGCCCGACAAGGTATCCTGTTTTACCGCTAGGGTCTGGGTGTCTAGGTGAGGCAGATCTGGAGTCTGTGTTAGGGCATTCGAAAAACGCTTTTCCCCCTCGCTTAAATAGATCAGCTTACCAACCACTTTTATGAGTTGCGCAACGTTGCGACTGCATGTCGCCTGATTGTCTATAATGTTCTTCCTCTGAGAGGAGAGAGTTTCTGTTACTTCAGTAAACCTCTCCACTAGATTCAGGGTTCTGTCTTCATTTTCCCTCCTGTTTGATTCCATTGTTAAAATAAAAGACTCCACTTTAGCCAGACGTTCATTAATTTGTTCTCTTTTAACCTTGTCTTTAAAGCTTACTTCCCCTGACCCTTCACTACCAAAGGACAGCTTCTTACTGCTGTTTTTTCCCCCTGACTCTCGTTGGGCTATCCTGGGGCTGCGTCTGACACCCTCCTTAGGGGAAACTCCTTTAGGGGTGGAAGTGAGAGGAGGACTCACAGATTGACTTACGCCAGTTAAGTCTACAACATTGTCATTTTCAATAACATCTACCTCCATGTCATCAGATTCACTTTTCTCTTTGTTATGGTCCTCCTCTGTTAAGTCCACGTCAATAGATGCAGCGTTTCTCACCGCCCGCCTCCCAGGTTTTTTGAACGGAGCCTTCCCTTTGGATTTGACAGAAAGAGAAATTTCAGGAGGATTCTTTGAACTTTTAACGGATGCAGGCTTAGAAGCTCCCTTAACAACAGAACCTCCCTTAACTACAGTCGGAGAAGCCTCTTTCTTGACAACTGTTTTCGGCTTGGTGGGAGTTGGTTTGGTTTTTCGGCCCTGGGTGGTTTGGGTTGCACTTAACTGGTTAGCTAGCATAAGTTCTTTTTCTGATGGTATATGAATGACGTTCTTAGCTGTCACTGCGCGTGCACTTTGTCGTTTCACCTTGCCAGTAGGAGAAGGGAGCGTTCTCCCCTTCTACCTTTGATTCTTACGTCTCTTCTTTTCTTCCTCTAGGGCATCTGTGTAGTGAATGAACTCACCTGAAGGACCTACAAGAAAAAAAAGGAGATAATTTTTAGAAAGTGTACATGGCACTTTCTCTTTGTGGCAGATAAAGGAGGGATTTATTTTCTTTGAACTGAAGCTCTATCATGAAGCTCTTAGAAGAAAATTATTTTATCGTTATGTGTTAGAACTGACACCAAGGTCAAATACTGGTTTGGACTACGTTGAAGAGAATGGGACTTAAGTTAAGTCTGGAGGAGGGAATATTCCGAAAGGATAGGTTAATTTATAAGGAGGACGAAGACATGTTAAAAAAAAAACAAGGTTTGGTTATTCTCACCTGCAATTCTCTCGACGCCTTTATATTTGAGGCACATAACCTCTGTCAGAGTACAACCATCCACCGAATAGCCCGCGTCTATATCGGCCAGCAAATTCTCGTTCTGTCCAAAAAAATTTATTCTCTTTTCATACTTATTCAGATATAAAAAAGTATTATTTTTGTCTTTGACAGAAAGTAGACTACTTGGTTATAAGAAAGAGACCCGTGGTAAGACGAGCATGAGTTTAGTTGTATAATAGCTTTGCATGTACGTTGAGAGAGTGACTTTGTTATATGTATTTTCTTTTTCCTTTGTTCTGTGACTTTAAATGATTTCCTTGTTCACAAAGACTGACGGTCGTTTCACTAATAAACTTACCTTCGTCTTCAGCTTCCAGAAGAAGTCATTTAAATGGTGACGTGTCTTCTGAAGATCTCTGTCCGCGTTCTGTATGCTGTTCACAGTGGCTAAAAAAAGAAAGGTAAAATCAGTAAGGCTCTTTGACAGAAGAAAAGAATCCATGTATTTAACAGAAATATTATTTAATAACAGGCACCTATTTACTTATTACGCACACGAATAGAACGTAAGGAAATTTTAAAATGAGACACTCTACTGTTCTTGAGTTCAAGTCGACGGTAGAGATTGGTTTCCTTTCATAACTTTAAAAGTCAAAAAGAGAGGGCATGTCAGCCGTTTACTTACCGAGCACTGTGTCCCATCCTTCCTTACGCCTTGCCAAGCCGTCTTTACCTCTGGCTTGCAGGAAAGCCTTTTGGTTGAGGGCAGTGTACATTAAAGCCCTGTATTCTCGGTCTGTCCAGAACACTTCACGGCACCTTTGAGTGCCTCTCACAGTTACCTTGCCTGGGGACTTTACAGGGAGTTTCTTCTTTGACGAACCAGTAGCTCGCTTGGGGGGAGGCTCCTCCTCCTCTGACAACTCACTAGAAACTTCGACTTCATACTCTTCTTCTTCTTCTAACTTTCGTCTATGGGAAGTGGAAGGATTGAAAATGTCTGGTAGGTCGAAAGACCTGTGTCCGTCCTCGTGAAGTTCCTGTCCCTCCTCCCCGTCCCTGTCGTCCTCACTACTGCTAGAGGGAGAATACCCTCTAGTGTTCTGAAACGAAAAAAGGGCAATTTTTACTAAATAAAGAAAGAGGACAGAGAGTCGAAGAGGAGAGAGAAAAAAAAAATTGTGTCAGACAGCTTGTTCCCTTTTATCGCTCATCCCGGCACATTTTTTGGATCTTAATAGACTTTAATAAGAATGTTCTACTTACTTCTGCAGATAAGAAGGCCATGTTCTTTCAGGGTAGGGGCTCTGTCCCAGCTGAAACCAAAACAGTTGCCGCCTCCTTCCCGGAAGTGACGTTGTGAGGGAACTGGGTCAAGTTACGCAGGTTTCCGGGCCTCTTTTCTCGCTGTGCGACATATTCTTTGTCACAGCGAGAATTACACAGCGAGAATTAAAAATAAACTTTCGTTGCAACAAAGGCTCTTGTAGGAAAAAGGCAGAACCTATTGTGTAACGGACCATAAAAGAAGTCTTAAAGGTGTACGCTGATTAGGGAGAAAATAACGTAACGTAAAATCGCTGTTTGTGTAACGACCTCCTGGCCCACACTATGATTTATTATATCAGAGTTACCGAGTTTCTGAACAATTTTCGGTGCCCAAACTGGATAATATTAGAACAGACCTACCATAACAGCAAGTTGACACCAACATATATATTTCCACCATTTGTGAAGCTAAAGTTTTGATGCGGGTGACTGGCCGTGCGTCTTCGCCATAGTGTCAACAACACCTGTCCCAACATCAATTGTGTAGTGATTGTACTAGCCATCAGCTCGCAATGTGAAGCACTAGCAAAATTATTTATCATATTCTGGCCATTTTGAGGGAATATAGCCTCATGGATACTACATCGGTAGGAGTTATTAGAATATATAATAAAGTATGTTCTGTTAAACTGATTAAGCCTCAAATGCTCTATAACATGTGTAAATGGAGTGTATTTCCCGATGACATGCCAGGCTGGCCCGGTAAACAAAAGTCCAAGATGTCGGAGGTCCTTCTCATCTGCTCCGACTTGCAACAGAAAAATTTCATCAATTTGAAACTTAAACACGTTGAATTGATAGTGGAAACCATGATAAAAAGGCAATGTGTAATGATTATGCTTACTCTCCTGCCTTTTAGACTATCATAATATGAAAGGGCCTTGTGTATTTGAGCATTATCCTATCCTTCTAATCTAGTTCTTATGATCATAAATGATTAGCACATATCCTCTGGCATATAGACTCTGCCTGTTTAAGGTTTCATTAGTAACACTCACAGGAAGCTTCACAAGCTAGCACTTTCCCCTCTACATAGACGCCCACGCTGTCTCGATTAATATCCTATCAACCACTTAAGAGCTGTATTTTGTAAAAATGCATCAAATGCATCAAGAGGGCATGGAGTCAAACCTACACTGTAAAAAAAATGTTGTTGAAATGACGAAGGATCTCTCCTCACATAGTTGCCAGAGATCCTTCTTTATTTTCACATCGTTTTCACACTGCCACCCGGAGATTATACACTGACTCCCTGTTGTGTAATTATGGTGGTTCATTGTTCGATTTTCACAAGGACCCCTTGTAGATTCAACAGTTATTTCTTACAGTGTAGCCTTGTCTGTCTGTTAAACTGACTACATGCATGCATGCCAACCCTATGGAGTAGATGCTCTCCTGACTGGTCATAATCCAATAATTAGGTGCTGGCAGGCATACCTACCAGCTGTTCATTGGAAATAACATGAACTGCGGGGAACTATGAGGCCCTTAAATGGCCGGGTGAAAGAGTTAGCCTCATAAACTTGTGAGCAGGTGGACTTAGGCAAACTAATCCAAGGATGGTAGGTCTTACCAAAGACAAAGAGTTGCTGGAGTCTTTTTTGCTTTAATGAGAACGATAAATTTGATGAGGATCTGAAAAAATCGTATATGATGCTTCTGTGAATTACCTACACAGAGTAGAATATTTCACAAATAATTCTCCTTACAGATCCAGCCACTATATGTTGGGATTCATTACAATACGACCTTTACTATTGCCCTCCATGTAGCCCTGAATATCAAATAGAACCTAAAATGCTGACCTAATCGGGGCCAGTGATGACATGGCTTGGATTTGGAAACATCCTTCCTCAGAAGGACAAAAGCTCTTTGATTGGAGGCCAGAACAGGCTTTGCATGCTAAACCACACATCACAGAGCCGCTGTTTAATCAGGGCTGTTTAATGATGGTATCATCCACTTAACTGGAGTAGGACGTAACACAATTTGCAATATCTTTTTATTGTTTGAATATCGACATCTGATGAGTTGTTCCACAGTCAATGTCCCCTCCCTTCTTATCCAGACTGATATTGCAATGGCACTTTTACAACAATACCATTGTATGTATTTCATTGAAATCTCTGTCCCCAGGCTATTGAAGCTTCTTGGCTATATTGGCTATCAGGTAAATTGGGTTTGATTTGACCTCCCATATCTTTCCCCTCCATTTAGCCTGAAGCACTTAAGTGGCCATCTATAAGCATATGTATACTTCCATTTTCAGCCACTTAAACAGCAGTATATGACACTTGGCCTAGTGGAGGAGATGTATCCGCTTCATACACATGTCCAGGCTGACCTAGGGCAAATGATAATTAGGCAAACATTGGGGGAAGGCAGGCAGGGGCAGATTCACCCCGGCCAGGCTATAACTCGTGTTTCTATACATTATCATATGTAAAAGAAACCCATTAACTACGCTGTATGGTCCTTCAGCCTAGGCTATGTTCACTGCTGTGTAAATTGCCTCCAAGGACCAATATACATCAGGATCTAACTTCAGAGCCTAGCCGGTTCTTCATTGGTGCCTAAAGGAAATTAACTAAGATGAACCTGGAGACACCTTGGTTACTTACAAGTCCACTTTTTCATCATGATAAACAAGAAAAATGTGGCAAGAACCACGGATAGGAGTTGCCACTCCTATCCTTGGTCCAAGCCTCATTTTTCTTGAGCTCCTGGGGGCGGGGGGGCTCCCTCATAAAAAAAAACAAAAAATAACGAAAGCTACAAAAACGTTCTGCAACATTCACTCACCCATCTCTGCACACCCATCTCACACATTGACACAGATGATACCCTGTCTACCCCTCCCCCACACACCCCTGCATCCACCCCAACCGCAGCCTTCACAGGGCTGCAAACAGTGCTGGAAAGTTGCCTGCAGGCTGAGTGTCCCGGCGTCACCTTAGCAATATTTCCATGGTGACGGGGACCCGGGGACAGGGACCAGTTAATCGTCTTGACAGAGTGGCCGCCACACTGGTAGCCTACCCAGCGCCCCTAACTTTAGGACTAGGAATATCACATTTTATCTCACTTGATGTGAAGTATTAAGCCATCAGGTATCAGGTGCGATACCATTCCTGATGTTGTCAAGTGATACCTGATATTGTCAAGGAATTTTGCTATCTAAAAATAGGACACTCTGAAATCCTGGTTTCGTCACGAAATTGACCCAAGATGAAATCCGTCAATTTACAGTAAATCTTTATTTTCGGAAGATGTTCTTCAAGCTAAATGGCTGTTACTTCACCTCTAGGGTATTTGGACATTTACAATTAGAATATCAATAAAGAAATAAGCTCTGACTACTCTAGAATGGTGAAATCTTAAGGTTTACTTGTCATATCGGGAGCATGGACGTAAAAAAAAAACTAGGCTTTCCTTGCCAAAATTTTTCATTTGACGGAGATTAAAACATTTATTTTCAGGATGACATTTGCAATCCAAGAGATAGAAACATTAACCACGTTTTTCCGCACCAAAAATCTATTTATTAGGATAATACTAGGCATCTCGATCTACTCCTTACATCATAAATGTAACGCGGACCTCGGCGCAGACGTCAAAGCGTCAGTGAGCATCAGTGTACCTCTTGCTTGCTAGCGATGTTGCGTCGCAACATCGCTAGCCAGCCGGCGTAGCGCAAGACTTCACTAGTGACGTCATGGACGAAACTGAAAACATAATGAAGTTGCATGGTCGCTACGCTCCTGGCCGCTTCCGGCCACTAACACGGCTTGCAAAATGCTTTCTCTTTGTTTTATTGGAGGGTATCCTCACAAACCCAAAGCATGGAAAACCTTTGTTTCAGCTTAGAGAGAGAGAGAGAGAGAGAGCCCATCCATATCATCTGTCATAGCAACATTGGTCTTTTTCTATTGCTTCCCAGATTTCTGTTAAATACATCATTGAAACTCTATTTGGGCTTACACGTACATGTCTGATGACTTTACTCCCCTAGTCTAGTGAGTACTTTATATGAACTCCACTAGACAGGAGTTTATAAGCTCCATTCACAGTTCAACTGGCCAGCATCTGTTATGAGAGACAGGTAGACCTGTAAACAAAAACAAAAACCTGTATGTCCTTCATGTATACAATGTGTTCAACATACAGCCAGGTCACTAGGCTACTTTTGAAATTAGCATCACCTTAAATGGTTATTCCTTACACACCACGACTGCTCCTTTCAAGTTGAACAAAAACCTCTATATAGGAATAGCACTGGGATTGTGCAAGCATGTATATGTATGAACATGACCTCCAATAATCTACCTTCACATATATCAATTAGCATTAGTAGTATAGTATGTATCAGAACAGGATTATAGCTAATCTAAGGATATTACTCACTGGGGATGCAGCCAATCAGAGGCCTCCATTTGGTCACGTGACCTGTAACGTCACTGGAACCCCTGTGGTGCATGCCCATATATGGTCATGTGACCTTGACTTAACCTCATTTGCATAATAGGCCATGCCTCCATTTGGTCATGTGACCTGTGACGTTAATGGACCCCCGTGGTGCATACCCATATATATATATATTCATGTCAACCTCGACCTTGACCTAATTAAGGGTGTGCATACCCATACATGGTCATGTGATCTTGAGCTTGACCTAATTAGGGGATTAACCCGGACACGTGACCCTTCATTTTGCATAATAGACCAAGCCCCCTTGACTTATTTCGGGGACCAGGACTATAGCTAACTACAGGAGGCAGCCAATCAGAGGCTTCCATTTGGTCACATGACCTGTGGTGCATGCCCATTTTTTAGGGGTTAAAAAAAAAAAAAGGGAAAAACCCTTGTGGAGGGAAGGGGGGCCCTTGGGGTGGGGGGGCCCCTTAAAGTAGGGTGGGGTGGGGGGGCCTTGGGGTTGGGAGAGGCCCCTTTAAAATAGGGGGGGAAAAATATATTATTTTTATTAGAGAACCTGCCCCTCGAAGAAGGGGCGGGTTCACTGATATCAAAATTATTTTGGGAGGTTTTTAATTTGTGGTTAAAATGTAAAGTATAAAGGGTATATATAACTGTGAACCCGCCTGTGTGCTTCCTATGTGTGGAGAACCCTGGGTTAAAAAAGTAGCTCATTATTGCCCAAAAGAAATTAGCTAAGGAAGGTATGGGTAGCATGAGTACCAGACACTTTGCCCCTTATTCATGACCCCACTCGCGTATCCAGGTATAGATGGGGCTGAAAAGGGGATCAATTACATACTGAGTAATTTACTTAAGGACTAGGCTGGCTGCAAGGTTTAATCTAGAATAATACAATTGAAATTCAATGGTTCCAAAAGCGCTTTGTTTGGAAAACCCCCATTACACATTATCTCCTGAGCAAACCAAATTGATATGTCAATTGGATGTCATAAGACAATGCTTGATCCAGAAAATATCCACCATTATTTCAGGAAGTCTGAAAGGGGCTTACAGAAATTGTTATCTTTTTATAACTCTTCAAGTGCATTCCTGTCCAGTGGGGCTTGGGGCCATAAAACTACCAATCCTGGTTCCTATTTCTATAGCTATTCACTTGGCGAGATGTTCATTAAGCTCTGCACTTCTGACTGATTTCAGATTAATCTGTCCTTTTTGTAATCTCTCTAGTCCAATGTGGAGAAACCCCCTTCACTTGTCACATCAAACCCTGGCATGCCCATCTTTCTCAGGTGGGAGGTGTGCAATTTGGCAAGTATCCTGTTACAGTTTCTCTAACAAGTTCTGAAATTTCACCCGGGTTGTTTCACTAATTACTTGTCGCTTATGGCATTCTAAAGCCAGCTAGTTGATCCCATCTGACAGCACTTATATACATGCCCTGGTTGGTTAGTGTTTGGGGTAGTCTCCTTAAGCTGTAAAATAGAAGCAGACACCTGTCCGGACCAAGGAGAGGCAGGGGAGAGAAGGGACTGCGTCATTGAAAAAAAAAGTATAGGGAGTGTACCTTGCAGGTACCAGTAAAAGGTGATATGGTTCCCTCCGGAGACCGTTGACTATTTAATGGACATGCTATGGTTCCCATGTTAGTATGCACATAGTTCAGTAGAAACGTCTTAGAACTGGAGTTGCTTATATAAGTTACTCCAATAATAATACTTTGAAAAGTATCATGCAAAAGATATTCAGTAAACAGAAAATTAAAAAAAGCCTCCCCATGTTACTCGAAAACCAGCTAAAATAAAAAACCTGCCTGCCGTCCTCTTTTTCTTCAATGAGTATCTTAATCAATTGCTGGCATATTCTTGTCCACTCTCCAATACTGCACACATGCATTGTTTTTCATCTATCAATGCTCTTTAGCTAATTGAAGCCCTTGATTAGACCCTTATAGACCAGTCTGTATTGGATAAAACAACCTGCATTCTATTAAGTTACATGATCTGCAAATTGGCTACACTGAGCTTTCTCCATATACTGTAGGGCTGGTGAAGGGGAAGTTCCATGTAATGTTCAAATGGGAAGTTTTTATGCCAGACTTTTTTTCAGGAGCAGTCACAGGCAGTGTTCATTATAACAGTTTAATTACTGTTGGAGGAATATCCTGTAGTGGCAGCACTAGGCTCCCACAGAGCACTGTTGGACCAGGTAGTATGGTCCCATGCCACTGGGGGGCATGCTGCCCCGGAGCACTATAAAACAGCGCTCCATGCAGCGAACTCTTCAGTTGTGCTTGAGCTACGATAGAGAGCAGAGCTCCCGAAGCAAAGCTCTAGGAAGGATGATTAATTGATGACTGATGTTGATGTACTTTACAACAATTGATTACAAGTTCCCATTTATCATACGTGACTGTGTACAGTTCTCTGTCCTCTGCCTGAGCCAATCCATTACAACCCATTTTCCGCTCCTATATAATGACAGTTCAGACCTTTGAGAAATGGGTCTGAAACAGAGAATTCAATAGCCTAGCTTACAGGAATTTAGTACAAAGATTTATTGTTTGAAACTTCCCCTCCATAGACTCACGTGTACATCCCTTAGTTATGAAGAGCAGGGATTGCTGTAGTAATCATTACCTTTGATACTCCACATGCAGCATGTGAGTAATTGGATGTATACATACATAACTCCTATTGTTATATGTTAGACTGTTATCTATGTACACCTATCAACCCCAACACAAGCCCATCACCTCCTGAAAAACTATAGTTGAAAGAGATTGTAAATGGGGACTGTAATGATATATCCGGAGGTAATTTCTTAAGGTATTATGATTGCACCTAGCCACTACAATCTGACACCCTAATAGCTAGTGTCAGTGATTGTAGCTAATGCCCTACGACTGATCTTTTTCGGTAGGGCGGTCATAGTACTGGGGGGGGGGGACTACACGCCCAAAACTATTGGCCTGTAATGTCACTAAATTAGGAGTCCCCACTACAATTTGAAATAACTGGTGTAGCATATTAAGAAATGACCTCGTTGCACTACCATTATAGGAATATATCCAACCGTATTTATCTGTCTCTAACATTAACGATTTAAGGACAGCATATTATATTGATTTCACATGCACCAACAGGACGTCTCCTCACACACCATGCAGATCGTTCATGGTGTATTCAAAATGTATGGTCAGTAGAATGCAGTATGAGTGCAGCCATGGCTGGTTAATCAATGTTGTGGCTGTTCAGCTTCCTGAGGGCTTCATAGCAAGAAATAATTAAGAATGGCACCTTGCTCATTTATTTTCATCTTTTGAATGTAGGCCAAAAAAAGACTTCTCACCAGGACTGTATCCATGAATCATGTTGATCCTCCGTGGTATTTCACAATATGGGTCATTTTGCTGCAGACGGAGTGGTTATAGATTTATAGGTTATGCCTGAGGTATTGCATAGGCTTGACCATTCTAACGAAAATGTATGGTGCTGGCATGGGAATATTGACGCACTATCTGCATTTATAATCTATGAGACTAATTGTCATGATAGGGAGCAATCTAAAGTAATTTGCTATAAATTAAATCTTAGAAACTAGATCTAATCCCATTGACATTACAGTCATATTTATTGTTTCTATCAATTTGATCATGCCTAGATTATAACCGTTAATAGATAAAAAAGAATTAGGAAATTAAAGAAAAGCAAATTTTCTTTATCCACATACCTATTCATTCAAGAGAACAATTAGTGTTATCTCAAAATTGCACTTAGTTACTGGGCAACAGTCCATAATGCGTCACATCTTGCCCACTCTTTCTGCAATATATATCCTTATGCCTATATCAACAGCGGTTCTGGTCTGACAGACCTGTACAGACCTCAGTCTATTTCAGTACATGTTGTGTAATTATGTCACAGGATACATGCCAAATGCCACACCCGACACCCCCAGAACTATTGGCATGCTAGGGTACTGTTTGACAAGTAAATGAAATTATTGTGAGAGGGATTTGTTTGAGCTGTGACTAAACCGTAGAATTCTCACGTGAAAAGGAGGAAGAGACCAGTTTTGCATAATCTTATATTGAATCATTTGTGAACAAAAACCATCACATACCATTTTTATATTTGATATTCAAAGTAGATACGGTTATATAGAAGATCTCTTTCCCAAAACGTGTCCCAAATTACATAGATAGTCTAATGTATCAGCGCAAACATCATTTATATCTATAAGTTTGTGAAGCCTTCTCTTTACCCGGATAAAGAAGAATGCAATGCTTTTAATCCAATTTCTTTAAATGGGTTTGTGGCAAGTAAATAAATAAAGCAACTTATTGAATAGCTATATATATGTTCACTGTATGGCAGCGGATAGCACGGTCAATAATTTGATGTAGATAGTGTTTGTAATATACTTGCAAGATAACATTCTCAGGTTATAGCCTGGGGCAGGTGAATCCAAGTGGGGGACGGGAGGGGGGTTACTCACTCTTTAATAGTAGGTACCAACTGTGAAACTACAGCCTCCTTTTTTTTTGCCATTTGACAAATTCCCCCAGAAAGCTGGACATCCCCCATATTCTGAAAAGATAGCTGTCAGCCTTGAATTTGTTTTATTATGAAAATATATGAAACAGCCGTTATTTTAATAACCTAATAACCTATAACAGTTATAGGTAACTAATTGTATACTTTCATTTAATTGGCAGGCCTCTTTTAACACATTGACAGGCACAGCTCACTGAGGTCGATATCACAGTTGATACCCAAACTGAGACTATTAAGTACCTCCCCTGCCCGGGGATAGATCCTCATGTGCCTTGCATCTCCCAATGGTTGGCTAATTGCCATTTACCCTGGGTCAGTTGGGACATGCGTATGTAGAGGATTTATTGGCCATCTCTTCCACTAGGCCGAAGGTCATACTGCATTTCCATTGCCTGAAAATGGAGGTAGGGCATATAGATAGCCACGGGAGTGCCACAGGCTAAATGGAGGGGAAAGATATGACAGGCCAAATCCAAGCCATTTTTACATGATTGCCAATATAGTCAGGTAGCCTCGGGAAAGGAATTTTCAATGGAATGTGTAAAATGGTGCTTTCAAAAAGTCAAAACAATAGAAGTCTTGATAATGTCTTAATCAAATACGGACATTGTACCATTATACCCTCTGAGAGCCCCACTGTTGTCTGACTAAATCCCTTCAGGCCTCCATTTTGGAAGCCTCTTGGTGAATGTTTGTTGCTATAGCATGTAATCATAATATGCATGCAGCTTTTACAACCTTGAGTACTAGTGTTACTGCCCCGGTAAGTTCCGCCATGACATATAGACAATTTCAGAGGCCTACTGTGGCTTATAGCTCCTCCTGATGTGCTCAGGGAACTGGTCAATTGTTCTATACAAAGTGGCCTCTTCCCTGAAGTATTAAAAAGGGCATGCGTGATTCCTCTCCCGAAAAATGGTGATTTAACTAGGGTGACTAACTGGAGACCCGTGAGTCAATTAAATTGTGTGTCCAAGCTGGTGGAAAGGGTAGTTCATTCGCAACTAATGAACTATCTAGAGGCCAACAACCTGCTTAGTGACAGACAATACGGCTTTAGGGCGGGTAGGTCTACAATGGATGCGGTCTATGGGCTAGTTCAATGTCTGTATGGAATCAGGAACAAGGCTGAATTAGCCTCAGTTGTGTTCCTGGATTTAAGAAAGGCATTCGATACTGTGAACCACACTCTATTACTGCTGACACTGGGAAAACTTGGTTGTGATGCTAGGACCCTAGAATAGCTGGAAAGCTACCTAGAGGACCGCACACAAACAACAGTGGCCAATGGGCACACCTTAGACGTCAAGCGGCTGGGTTGTGGCGTACCACAGGGCTCTGTGCTCGGCCAGCTCCTTTTTCTTGCCTATATCAATAGTATATCCCTGGTAATCGAAAACTCGGAGTACTATATGTATGCGGATGACCTAGCAATTGTTACTTTTGGGGTGGATCCCATTGAAATTAGTAATAAACAACAAGATGACTTGAATAGAATTACAAGATGGTGTAATACCTTCAAATTAACTGTCAATGCTGAGAAAACAAAGGTCTTATGGGTGCACTCAGATAGAATTATACCTGACCTCGCTGGCTGTGATGTCAGGCTTGGAGGGGAGGTCCTAGAACAAGTACACGCATTCAACTACTTAGGGGTCATGGTGGATAGGTTTCTTGTTTTCTCTGATCACTGCAGGAAGGTTGCCACCAATGCACGAGGCAGGTTGAAGCATCTCAGAAACCTTAGAAAATATATGAATAAAGACCTGGCCCTACGGCTGTACAAACAAATGATCCTGCCCATACTAGACTATGGTGACCTGGTTGTAGATGGATCACTTGTTGATAATGTAAAGGCATTGCAAACAATCCAAAATCACGGCCTGCGTACATGCCTGAAAAGCAAAGACCCTAGAGATATTAGCAGGAACAGGCTTCATGAACTATGTAATTGTCAGAAACTGCTTCACAGGTGTAATGAGCATCTCCTGTGTGCTATGTACCGCCTTTCCTGCAATGATGAAAACGTTGCTCAACCACCGAGGGTACTGAGGGGTAATGATGGGGTCCATCTTAGGGTGGATATGCCCCACTATGCACTGTTCAGGAGCAGTCCACTGTATAGGGGCAACCTCCTCTGGCAGACCCTGACAGCCCAGCAACAGAAGGCTCATGACATAAGTAAATTCAGAGATGGTATTAAATGAAAAAATGTATTGACATGTGAAGCGTTGAAATATTGGACCCTATGGAATTAGTCCTGGGTTTCTCATGTAATTTATCTGTATTAACTGGTCTAGGTGGAAGGCTGGTGATTCATCAACCAACCACTATACCATATGTTATATTATTATTTGAAAGTATTTAAATGGGTGTGGTGATTTCATCCGCTCAACCTGTAAAAGGCAGAAGCACCAAAAGCTGAGTTATTTGGCCATAAGTCTTACCAATTGGCATGAACTGTTGTATATGATTGGATCCAGAAATGTACTGTTATATTTTTTTGTTTATTTTATGGTGTGAATAAGTGTATTTTTCACTAAGAATGTCCATTGAATAATAATCATGGTAATTTTTCATATATTGTTATTAGAAAGACAATTCATTCCACATTGATCATCATGAAAATAGCACTAGTATGTGTGTATCTTTTTGATCAATAAAATTCCTTACTACTACTACTTGGGTCTGGCATATAAGTGATATATTTTTATTTTTTAGAGTGATAAGTAATCTACTAGTGTATTATCCAGATCGGTAAGTGGCTTACTACATTAGTTAAACAGAGGCGGAGGCAAATACAATAATAAAAAAATCTCATGCTATCAAACCCAAGGTGTGGGTTTTTAAAACCAGGTGAAACTAAAGTTAAGAATTCGTTGCATGAGTTATATTCCACGTTTTATGATTATGCTGATTGGATGGCCGTTACCAACGAATGGTATATATATATATATATATATATATATATATATATATATATATGTGTGTACCTAAAGCAAACTATGTATTGATCATGCATTACGTAGGATCGGGTCAAAACAATTGAAGTATCAATGGCACCAACAGAACAATACATACTGTTAATGCAGAAACATTAGCATTGTATCTATGCAGTATTGACATACGTACATGGCCTCTTAACCACAGAAAGCAATAGGGTCTTTCAACCATTTAATGTGACAGAGTACTTAAATGACCTTTTGCCTTGTGCTGCATTGACCCATCCTGGAATTCGATGCATCACTGTATCATAGACATTTGTGTCTTATGGAGACTTTAAAACTAAAATCTTTATCTGTCTGCCAGGGTTCACTCATGTCTTTAAACAACCGGTAGGACTGAACCATCAATGCAATAGAGGCCCTTGAATGGTGGGAATACTGTAATAACTGGTAGATTATGCGGTACCACACATGCATTTACCATCTACCCACTCTCAGCACCGAGCGTTCACGTATACATAGTTAAGGTTAACCCTATGAGGGTCAGTATAGTGCTTCCAGGTTAATGTATTTCTCTGCCCATGATACACTGATGCAGTGCCGGTAAATCTTAACTATGATCAGCACTATGTTGGCTGAATCCTAATAAAAAATTGGCTTATAGGAACGGCCCAAAGCTGGAGTGCAGCATACAAATGAGAGTATTCCAAGCCTTGGCTATGGCTCCGAAAGTCAGGGATGCGGCTTATATGAGGGTGTGGCTAATACAAGAGAATTGAAGGTTTATCAACTCTATGGGTTTGGCATAAAGCATGAATTAAGCCTTGGCCAGCTGCATCGATTTTGACAAATAAGTATGACAGATATATGTCCTATGCAGCCATGCAAAGGTTAAGGTATGAGCGTGTGAAGAGCAAATCTATTCTACCCACACCAATAACACGTTGGTACGAGATAGCATTACAAACATTGGTTGACAGAGCTCCATCCCCTACTATAATTTGGACAATATGGCTCAGACTGCCATAATGCCTCCAGATATATAACAGCAAGGATCGCTTGATCCTATTCCCCTCTCCCCCACTCTCCAGTGTATACCACCAATGATAAAGGGGTACTGGCGAGATGAGCTATCATGATGATAAGTGCTCAGTTTCAGTTTTAAATGGTGCAGTGAATGCATAGAGGGTATTGTTTCATTGGCAAGGGTACAAGAACATTCTACTTTCAGGAAGGAGGGGACAGAGGGGGCAGAAGTAGTAAATATCCAAAAACGCATGTAGTGTCTCTTTAACCACCTCCAGATTAGTGCATCAATGGAAAATGCCTATGATCAATGCAGCCAATGCTGACTATTGACCCCATAGGGTTAGCATGCTACTCAGATGCACCCCTGGCAGGTGGAATCCCTCTTGCATGTACCAGAGAAAACGCTACGCTGCACATCATCTGGTTGTAGGTTAACAGTGATGTACAATGGGATGCTTTGTACTCAATCATGTCAAGTACATGTTTTTTCCTATATATTAGTGCCTTCGGCACGAAGGGGTGGGGGCAGCTATGATACAGATAGTTTTGGACAATATAAGGGCCAACCCCGCCCCACTTGCCCGGCTCCTCCCCCCCCAAACAGGGAGGCAAAATCTGTGGCACCATCTGACGATCTGTGGCCGCATCTGTTACGTCATACGGCCGTGACCTTTGACCTATGACCTAGATGTAGATACGACCAAGCTTCACCGTCTAAGATTCATTTTCCATTATGTAATGTCAAAATTTTAAAACTTGTTCATTATTATAATGTACTCTATTGAATACAGTCTCAAAATATTAGAAATCCTAAAAATAGGGAGAAAAATTGAGTTCACATCAAGAAAAATATAAGGGTCATTCTCATGAACTGTTGGCAAATGGCCTGAGGGTGACCTGAAAAGGGCTAATTTTTAGATCTATGAGCAGATAAAAATCCTTTTGTCTTAAAATACTATGGGTCTTGGCCTACTCATATACCAAATTGGGAACATCAAATCAGAAAACTGTGGCTATGGCACCTGGCTAAAGACACTATATTAATTATTGTAAGACTGCATGAGGCGTTGACTAACGCATTTACTATTTTAGTCACTACAAGGGTTTATTTTTTATAATATAGGTATGTTATACCTTTGGAGTTAGTTACTCTAGGTAGGGGAGGGGCTATGCCTCATATACACAGAATTTTCCTTCATATTATCATGTGCTGAGTTGCTCTCTTTATATATTCTTTATACAGGTGGTTTTGTGCTATCTTTGTTTGGTTAAGAGAATAAAGTAATCATTTTATTGTAATGTCTTCCAAATAGGTACAGAAAGTGGAATTCCACTAAAAGATTTCAATTCTAACATGAATGTATAAAGAGACTATCCTATTTCCAATGGTGGGTGGGTCTTGGGCCTTTTGTACTCTAAATACCTGTGAAGTAGCTATAAAGATGGGGTTCATAAATGCGTTAGTCAACGCTTCATAGACTATACAAGAGCAGATTTTACCTTATTTTCAGAAGCAGGTGAGCTATTCTTTTGCTTTTTATTCATTTTTCTTTTCAATTCAGTATCTTTGTAATTATTCGAAAGTGCTGACTTCAGATTGTATGAGGGACTTAGTTTTCAGTTAGGAGTGCCATTGATATGCAATCTATTTCAATGATGATTATCACTATTACAATGGTGATATTTCAAATATATTGATATTCAGAAAAGAATCATAGGACAAAAATGAAAGGACTGGTAGATTATAATTCCATTCCCACTCCTCAGCTCCTATATGAGTACAAGTGACAACTGATCATCATCCTAGGGCAGTGGCCAAAAGTGATATCCCACTTTTCAGACCTGAGGTATTTTCAGCCACCAGGCAGTTGACTCATGAATATTCTATATTATCAATGGATATGGATTCCAAAATTGTCTTTGGGCATAACTCTAGTTCTATTTGGAACAATTTTAAAATTCTTTCACGATTTAAAAGAGCTTGTGCTTGGGATAGCGGCGCATATCATATTTTATCAATGTAATGCTTTTGTCGATGCAATAATCATGAGTCTAGAAATGCTGATATATCAATTCTATTGGTATCAATGACACTCCTATTTTCAGTACCGGTATATACTCAATATTTTCGCTGAAAGGAAAGTAGGAAACAGGTATCTTGATTGCACTATTGATATGGATATCAAACACCCATAAGTAGTATAATTTAGCTGTAGGTTAACATCACCCACTGTACCATGACCATTTTACTTGAAAAACTGTGTGCAGCAGACTTATCTTTTATTTGTTATTTTCTTGATGATGTGGCAATTCATGCATCAAATGATTACCACAACATTATAGCAGTAAGCTAACCTCATGTATACATGGACTATGACTTTGAAGGGAATATGTTGACCTACATAAACACAATTTAGATGTATTTTTTTTTCTCTATATAAGGTAATACTTGAAAAGCCTGACCCATAGCCCAATTGTGAGCATGTGGTAAACAATTGACTTCAATGATAAATAGATATCAAAATTTCCAAAAAGAAATTGTATGTAGTTGAGGGTTTAAGGTAGTTAGATTTATACAGAGCACTGGAACTGTGTAGCTCTACATGACTTTGTTGCGTTAGTCAACACTTCAGAGAGATTAAAGTGTCAGTTAACATTACACACCATGCTGCATGGATTTATGCCGCCCATTATATAGAGGAACTCTCTTGATTAAGTATTTTGTTCTATTGATTGAAAGAGATAGTTTATGTGCAAAATAATGATGTAAATGCACACAATATGGGTGCTGTGTAGATATTTCTTCTTTTTTATGCGTTAGTCAACGCCTCAAGAATTTTGCTGTTAGTCAACATTACATGCAATGTACCTTTGATCTATTACTTTATGTATGTATAGCAAATCTCTCTCGTTTCAATATGTTGCTTACATTATTACAAAGAATATCTATGTGTAAAATGAAAACTTAAATATGCTTAACATGGGGGATGTAGAGATAAATAATTTTGTTTCTGGGTTAGTCAACGCTTCGGGAATATTACACAAATATACCATGAAAATGTTTGATTGGCTACAGAGGCAAGTGTTTTCCATATTTTCCCAATTCCTTTTTAATACATATGTGTATAGGTAGAAAGTGTTACATAGTAACCTATAGACAACATTTATTGTAATTTTGGCAAAAGCTATAGGGGTTCTTTTTTCATCCATTTATGCGTTAGTCAATGCTTAAAAAAACTACACAATCTCATTTTAATGCCCACTACCTGTATTTTAGGAACTAATGAGAGGTTTAAAGCACTCCAGCATTTCATTCATTGTTTATCTATGTGAAAATAATGAAATTGGCTGCATTTTCTTTCCTGATTAAATTTTTTTGTGCCATAGAGCATTCTCTTACTAAGGAAAAATACCTAAAAATATGCTATTTCCACCTGTTTTTTGTTTCTCACATAGTTAATATTGTCCATAGAGAGGCAAAACTATATACCCAAATGTAGCCAAACATGTTGTGGACCTGATAGAATCAGTGAAAATCAATTCAAAGCAATCCTCTGAGATTTATAACATAATAAGGCTAAAATGCTGATCTGCTAACAGTTCATGAGAATGACCCATAATAACCTTGTTTGACTAATCTGGTACCAGCGAGTAACAGTCCTAATTCTATCATATTGACTGCTCTAGATGTACCAGCAACGAAGACGCCTCTATTTTAATACGGGGTAATAAGACATATAATTAACTCTCCAAAGATGCTAAAATTGTTATTTCATGCCAATTGTTCTCCAAGAACCATCATGAATTAACATAAATTGTAGGCAGATTATACACAAACGAGGATTTGGCAAAGTCCCCCCACCTGGTCCTTAATGCACCAGAAAAACCAACATTGACTTGCAGGAGGGTTGTATACTAGACCATCTTCTAGTTCCAAATTAGGTGTATAGCTGAAATAGCTTTAAAGGCAAACCAGTAAACCTATAGCCTTTGTTCATAGATTAGAACCATTGCTCCCCTGATTTTGTGCCTAACAACCAACACAAGGTTCAGGCAAGATTCCACAGGGTACTCTTGTTTGGTCTGTTGAAATAACCTTTGGATCATAGAGTCTCCTCTAGCTCATAGATCCTTTATGGAGTCTTATAAATATTGATGTAGACACCATGCACCGTACACCTGAAAGGATACTGATAACCCTTTATGTTAAACAAGCTCTTACACAAGGAGTATATATTCATATACACAGGACTAAGCTCAGGATCCATCATGGTATATTCATAATGTGGTAAGTAGCCTACCATGAATAATAAAGTGTATATGTTGCAAATAAGCTTGATGGCAATTTTGTGATCATATATTGAGGGTCTACAACAGGCTATCTAGATAACATCATAAATATTCAACATATGCTCGGATTAATGTAATTGTTTTATCCTTGAAATAAAGCTTTGAATTTTATTTTGAGTCGTCTGGTTTTGAGTGACATTTCCACCAACAGTATTTCCTAAATATATAGATAGGAAAGCTGACTTTCTGAAGGGGCTCTTTGCTGTAGGGGACCACAAGCTAGGAAGTCAGAATCTATAAAATGTCCAGGTTTCACCACAGGGGATGTGTGCTGAACATGCCAGTCCCTACTGGAACCAGTGTACCAGCAGGTCACACTTTACCAGTGGTAATATTTCACCAGAAGAGCATCATCTTCCAGTCATGATAAATCATTATATAAACCAATTGCAAAAGTAGTTAGGTCTTCATCAAGGTGAATGGTTCACTACATATGTCCAGTGTACAAGTGTAGCAACTACTAGTGGTAATCTTTTACAAGAGCCAGGAACTTGTGCCCCACAGCCTTTGTGTGTTGAGACAGTGGCCAATATACCAGAATTGCAGCCTTTTGCTCGGATGTAAATTTATACACCTCAGGTTTACAATCTCAACCTGGACATGCTACACCGGATTAGAAGTAATCAGTGTCCAGTCTGAGGATTTTTAGGCTAACTAATTGAGAGACACTAGTTTGAAGCAACCTTTCTGGGGGCTTTGATTTTTAGACTCTAAGGGGAGAAAACCTTTGATAGGTCCTACAAACCTCACTGACTTTACCTACGATTTGTATATGTGCTATGCTAGGCCGTAAAGAAATATAAATAGTTTGATTGATAAGAAATAAATAGTTTGCGAGAAAATAAGTCATTACCATGATTACAACAAGAAACAATGTTGGCTAGCCATTTTCTACTAGGAAGGTCTGCCTCATCTTACACTGAAAACCTTGAAGATCCAAAACTAGTCAGCAGTGACCACTTTAGGTCCTCAAGTTGACGATACCTAAAACTACAACTTTAGGTAGTCAAAATGACGACTTTAGGTCATCATCCTGACAACCTAAGTCATCAGTATGACAACTCTGTACTGTCAGTATTGTCATACTGACGACTCAGGTCGTCAGGATGACGACATAAAGTCATCATTTTGACTACCTAAAGCTGTAGTTTTAGGTATCGTCAACTGGAGGATATAAAGTCGTCACTGCTGACTAGTTACGGATCTTCCACGTTTTCAGTGTAGAGAATGCTCCCCTGCAATTTAAGTAGTTGTAAGTAGATCCTGTATAAATCAGACTAAGATGGACTACGATTAGGCATACAAAATCAGTTTACTTGTGATTGCTAGTGGAAATTGAAAGCGTGTGGTTGAATTGTTCATGACCACACAAAGGCCTCTCTCTAGCTGAAATTGTCCATAGACCCGATTTGCTCCATGGAATCAAATGACATTTCAAGCATAGTAAATAACAAAATTGAGTTAACAGAAAATAGGACTAAGACGAAGCTTCCTATATCTAAAGGTTAGAAGGTTCTGTGCTTTGTAATCAGATTCCATTATGTAAAGTCTAACGCTTAAATCCCGCCATATGAGGATCCCCTGTGGACAGGCCAAAATCACAATGAATAGAGCTTTAACAAATTATTGATACATTCCCAAAAGCATGCCATGATACTAAAATGCCGCAAGTTACTCACTGATGTGAAATCAATATAATGCTGTCATTAATTGGCTCATGTTATCTGCAGATGGATGTCACCTTCTTATACAGGTAGTACTAAGGGGTCATTTCTTATCAGGCTGTGAGTGCTCACTTTCTAATTTGTAGTGGGAACCCCTAATTTAGTGATATTAAAGCCTAATAGCACTGTGACGCTCCTACCAAACTCTATGTGATTGCTGCATAAGTTTTAATTGCACGGAGCAGTAGCAGAGCATTACCTAGTATCACTGACACTAATTATTAGGATGTCAAATTGTAGTAGCTGTGTGCAGTCAGAGTACCTTAAGAAACGATATACAGATACATCTACATTCTCTTTCCACCTAGTGCCTGGGGAGATGATGTGCTTGTGATAGGAGTTATTATAGGTATACATCCAATTACCCACATGCTGTTGGTTGGTGGAGTATGAATGGTAATGATTACTACAGCATCGCTGCTCTTCATAACTTAGGGCCGTTTTCCACCATCCGACAGGGTACCTCTTTCGGCCGACAGCTGCCCCACTCAACCACCTCAGCCGACGGGGCAGCCATAGGGTTCAATGGTGGGGCATGGTCTCTGTTGGCCGAAAATAGTATCTACTACGGGTCTAGCGGCCGATAGAGGGGGCATATCGGGTGGTGGAAAATGGCCCTAAGGGACATAAATAGGTCTCTGGTAATTCTTTTGATATTCAAAAATTGGTTCTGTCCGTGTTGAATGACCAATAAACACCATTCAATGGTATAAACCATTTAATAAATTCCTGTACGCTAAGCTGTTTAATTATATGGGAGCCGTCAACAGATATTCCTCCAACAGTAATTAATACTGTTATAATGTACACTGCATGCTCATGAAAAAAGCTCTCGCATAAAACTTTGAAGATTACATAGAACTTCCCCTTCACAAGCCCTGAAGTATGTTGAGGACGCTCAGTGCAGCCACGCTGCATATTATGTAACATATTGGAATGGAGGTTGTTCATTTCCAATACAGACTGATCTTTAATAGTGGCCTATTCAATGTGTCTTCCTCTACTTTGTCAGGCTTCAATTAGCAAAGAGCATTATTAGATGAAAAACAGACATATCATTCTTTCATTAAGCATCTGGTTTGCTGTTTATCAGAAATGTGATATAATAGATGCTGATCCATCTTGCATTTTAAACTGGTTTCACAATATTGAGGGTAAATGAACTTAATATCAATACATGCTCAAGGCATTATTCTAGCCTTGAGGTGGTCACTAAGAGTGTGTATCATATAATTACTGACTCCGTGGGCAGTGGATGCAGCCCCCATAACAATACTGATTCCTAGTAATTAGGGAAACCAACCTGATGAAATGTCAGTACTCTTTGCAGAACCTGTCACAGGATACATGCCAAATTGCACACCTTCCACCTCAGAAAGATAAGCAAGCCAGGGTTTGATTTGACAAGTGAAGGAGACCTTTCCTTATAGGACAAGATTACAAAAAGGACAGATTAAACTGAAGTCAGGCAATAGTGCAGAGCCAGAGGCCTTAATGACCAACTCTGCACCTCCATATCTAAGGAATAGGAACCAGGGCCACCAGTCTTATGGCCCGAAGCCCAGATAGCAAGAAAGCATTTGAAGACCATGTCATATACTGATATATATTATATTTCGGGTCCATTTCTGTCAACCCCTGTTATTGGCGGGCGACCTGCCTCTATGTTGAGGACAACATACAGGCAGGCCATGCCTAAGAAGTTAGCTGTCAATCATCCCCTATTTTAACCCTTACTCACAAGAGGGCACCCCAGCACCAAAATGGTTTACCTGTCTCTCCTATACAGATGTTTGGAATCTAAACTGTGATTGGAGAGCATATAACTGCCATCTAGTGGAGTTCAAGAGAACCTCTTATCAGGATATGGGGAAAATGCCATCAGGCATGGCCTGCAGGTATCTTGCCCTCAATACCTGCAGGGAACGAGCGTACCCCTGTTAAGACTTCATGAATTAATAATTTCTGGATCAAGTATGGAACAAGTTATCAATTGATGATTCATGTCGCAAGGGCGCAGCCCGAGTATAATTATCCTAACACACACAAGTCATGAATTATCCATTGACTACTTATTGTATTACACAATATCAATAGATAATCAATAGAATATCAATAAATTCAAGTTGAAAACAAAAATCGTTCCCCCTCCCCAGGACTCGAAGCCTGCCATAGTGTGTTTACATACTGCTAAAAAAAATATACACCCGGACCGCCTACCTGCATAAGCTGAGCGCAATGGGCTAACCACTATACCACCGGGTCTCACACCTTGGCGCCCGGCTTGGCTTGGTTTGAAGGCATCCAGCAGTTATCTCCGTTATACAAGCAGCAGCAGTAGTGCTGGGAAGGGGAAGGCAAAAACGCGGACAGCTACTAGTGGCATTCTAACCAAGCAAACACGTCAGTTATCCATGGATAACATGCCTCCTTACAGGGATAACATGCCTCCATACATGGATAACATGCCTCCTTACAAAAGTCATGATGCATGCATCATGGTGTGCAATATCGACAGGTATGTGCATGGGAATATCCAGAAAAAGCACCCAAAATCAAGTCGTGTAATAATGAATGATATATATCTAATAGACATATCAATTGAGTTTCCCTCAGTGAAATGGGATTTTTCTGAACAAGGAGCCTTTGGACCAATTTGATTTCCATTGTACTGTAGATTAAGCATTGCAGCCAGCCTAGTCCCTAAGTAAATTAGTCAGTAAGTAAGTGATCCCCCTTTTCAGTCCCGCCCATCCCTAGATACAGCCTGATTATGAGGAGGAGGAATCCACCATTACCATGTCTAATCAAAACTAAGCTCATTCCAGACATTGTTTAATCACTGTTATCTTTTTATGTGTTCTTTCTTTTGTATGTTGTTACTTCATTACATAGCATAATGGCCAAACTCTATTAGCCTTCTCTGAAAGGGTTTGGGAGCAGGGGAGAACATTGCTTCTGTACAAAGTTCATCGAATGTTAGGCACACCTTGTGGATTATTAAGGCCAGACCTATAAGGTACCCCTAAGGTCTAGCTCTCAGCAGTTTCATACTAATATTTATATAGTTATCCTACCATGTGTGTAAGCCACACTTTGACTTTAGAAACATCTTACCCACACCAAACAAAAAGACTACTCACTCACACACAAAAAAAAGAATCTCATGTTTGACTTAAGCAAAACGAACTTCAGCTGACAGAATCTGTTTTAAATATAATGTGAATGAATATAAGAATAAATGAAGTATTCTCTAATGACTCCTAAAATAGTGTACAGGTGCAACCCTTTATAACAGATTATGTTTCTGCCCAGAGGTTGGACTGTTCTAACACAATAAAGTGCAGCAGTAAGAGGATCCTGTGTTGACTTCTTCAGGTTAACGACAACGTGTCATTTTACAAATTTTCGCAATAGTGTTCCACAACGTAAATATGTTATGTGAGATGTTGACATGAGAGAAGACTACAGTAATATAAATGTGTATTACTCTGATATATTGTCAAGGAAGCAGACATTGCTATAGCTAGGTCAACTCCAACAGGAGGGTCTTGCCAAAAGCTGACGAGGAAGAACCTCTCTAAATTTTTTCAAAGAGTACTGATGAAAACGTGCATGGCCTATATCGTTTTCATAGTATTGACAAATAATGTAACAGCAGAAAGGATGGAAAACTCTTTTTGGGTTGTGAAGAAACGTGCACGTTTCACCTAAACGATTATCAAATCAATTATTTAGCAAGACAAAAATGTGCACGTCTTCTTGTTGGGTTCACGTTTGTTTTTTGGCAAGACCCTCCAGAGGATGTAAGACTTCAGTAAGGTTGAATTCTCTCTGGTAATTAATGCCGACTGAAGCAGTAAAATGGTGTCGTGTTGCTAAATGAGATAGCAATGTGTCATAGGGGGAACAAGGCTGATACATACAGGGGGTATCACAGTAAATCATGGACTGGAAATACAGATGATGAAGGAGTATACTGGCCTCCTTAGTTTAGCATTATAAGGTAATGATGTGCAATGTGACCTTTAATGCTGAAGTAAAAGCATGCATAGGCAATGTCGACTGCAATCTTAATTCTTTTAAACAGAAATTCAGAGCAATATTGAGCTTGAATTGGGCAAAATGCAATACACTGCAATCAAAGCTTTTACTGATCTTTATGCTGCTCCTCCTTGATACCTGTGTTCGCTAATACATGCATATTGTAAACCAATGGTTAGATATACTAGTAGGAGCCATTGATTTGTATGTGAATCCCACACCCTCTGGCTTTCCATCCATCTACCCAATTCCACCCATTGACACCTGCTTAGGAATGTCTACCAAAGGTTGGTCCAGTCGGACAGACAGTTCCATCACCTCAGCCAGAGGTACAAACAACATTCTAGTACACATGCCAGATTTATCAGGCACATCAAATCAATGTTGAGAGTTTTCATCTTTTAGCAAACCCCATAGCACCACACATAGGATTTTGCTCTCCTTTTCTCAGGTAATTAGATACAGCCCCAAAATGACTTTGCTAATTCTTCATGTTGTATCCAAATGTATATCCGCAGAATGTATGAATGCAGCCATGGCAGAAAAAGCTGCATTGATCTGTTTATTATGTGCACAACAGGAGCATGACCGGCAAGACCGTAGTCCAATGTCTCAGCTGTATGATTTTACATACTATACTGGGTTATCCTTAATAAAATTCACATTCATGCATCATGATGACTAAAGACCATAATTTGTTCATGCATTACGCTGCAGAAGCATGGTATAATCCCATCGCCTGTAAATCATATTCTACATATATTGGTAATGGAGCTATGTCTAAATTCTGACAGTTAATTGAAAAAGTGAAAAAAAAGCAAATAATATAGGTTTTCTTGGAGGTACATTGACTGAAACATTTTAAGACAATACATTATTCTTGGCTCAAAGGAACAACAAGAATACCTCTGACATGTATTGTCATGTGATGTCCTTACAGCAAAAGAAAACCAAAGACCTAGCGTACAAATTTACTTTTGTAGACATTAAGGCATTTTAGTCTGTTTTAGTACATGTGTAACAATATGTCACAGGATACGTGCCAAATAGCACATCCGGCACCTCAGAACTATAAGCACACAAGGGTCTTGTTTGATAAGTTAACAAGTGAGATTTCTGTTCAGCGGGTGATACAGATCTTTTGGTTTCAAGAATGATACAATACTACTTCTGGCCAAATGCTAGAACCCCCATGCGTGAGAATGCGTGGTCCTTGACGTATTTTCTTTTTATCCATTTAATAAACACAAATTTTACATTTGATATTAGCATGGCTGTTTTTGTTTCTAAAAATACGTTTTTCCATGTCTAAATATTACATAATATGGAGCATCTAGATAAAGTATAGTTCAATGTATCAGAGGGCACAGAATTAATCAGCCTCTATGTGAGTCTTTTTAACCCTTCAACAGAATTTAATGTTTCTAATCAGATATGCTAAAAGCGTTTTTATGGCCAGTAACTATATCAACTATTTTATCCTAGACAAATAATAATATCAGCTGTATATGGACTCTATGGCAGCAGACCTGGGCTAAAGGTCCATACAGTACATATTTACTATACATGTTAATGTTAACTTTACATGTATGATAATATACAGAAACACAAGTTATACCCTGGCCGGGCTGAATCTGGGTATGCCTGGTATCTCCCGATGGTTGGCTAATTGTGTGCTAAATAGAGGAGAAAGATATGCCAGGCCAAATCTAAACCCAAATGAGAGCCAATATTGTTGGGTAGCCTGGGGACAGTATTTTCATTGAAAAACATACCATGGGATATTTGTAAAAGTCCAAGAGCAATATCAGTCTGGATTTCTTTCCTTTCTCAAGATAAGAAGGAAGATGTTAATATGTTGAGCATGATGTTAATATTCAAACCACAATGAAATAATGTGAATTCTGTTAAACATTTAATCTCCTTCAACACGTAAAGTGTTTAATGAACTCTGAACATTTAATCTCCTTTAAGACGTAAAGTGTTTAATGTACTCTAGCCCTGGATAACAGTGGATGAGGGATAGTTTAGCATGGATAGCCTGTACTGGCCTTCATTCAAAGACCCTTTGTCCTTCTGCAAGGGGATGTTTCCAAATGCAAGCCATGCCATTATAATACTGGGTTAGCATCATAGTTTCTATTTAATATTCAGGACATCATGTTCAGCAATATTAACGGTTCCATGCATTGTGACGCATCTAAACAAAGAAAATGATTTGTGAAATATCCTACATTGTATGTAATTCGCACACGGACCATAAAGGAAGATTTTAACTTCTCTTTGTTAGAAAAAGATCCTGATCAAATTTATCGTTCTCATTACAATAAGGAGTTCTAAGCAACCTTTGTCTTGGATTGCTTTGCCTAAGACCAACTGCTCACACGTTTGTGAGGCTAACGCTTTTATCCAGGACTTTAAAGGGGCCCTGGCACGGCGAATGTATGGCCGCATTAATAGGTCACTTGACCACAAATTGACAAATCAGAGTGCTCCGCTGGTTCCTGCGAGTTTACCAACGATCTTTGGGTCGGTACCCAGGTTGTACTTTGCCGTGCTAGCCCCCCTTTAAGTGCCACATAATTCCCTAAGGTCCATGTTCCTTTCTTGCCGTGATGCACCATTTTAATGGTAGGTATGCTTGCCCGCACCAGATCGTTGGATCATGACGACCTGTCTAGAGAGCATCTACCCCATGGGGTTAGCATGCATGATACATGAATGTAGTCAAGGAGTGTAGAACACGGTTTGCCATCATGTCCTCTTGATGTATTTGATGCATTTTTACAAAATACAGCTCTTGACTGGTTGATAGGATATTAATTGAGACAGTGTGGGTGTCTATGTAGAGGTGAAAGCGCAATCTTCTAAAGTTCTTGTTGGTGTTTCATCTGGATGGTGGACATAATCATCACACCTTTATAATCGCTCATAAGGGATGTATCTATTAATAATGCTTCAAGGAGGCTGGTATTATGCTTCACTGCAAAGCTGATGGATTACTTGCAAGGAATGGGATATGATAATGTGAAACCAAACGGCATCCTGTCCATATGTATTGTTGTAGCAGTTTTGGTAGTTCAGAAGCAAGAGTCCATCTTGGATAATGCCAAATCGGGTCAACACGTATATATATATCCACACAAAATAGGTTTGATTTCATGTACATTGCATTATAACCACTTGTTTCAGGGATTTATTGCTTCATTTTGGCACAAGGGCAGTCATCTTAAAAAGACAGCTGAATTTTCATGTTTACTTTCTTGACGCATTGACTTATGGATCATTTAGAACATCCAACCATGATTTATGGTGAGTAAGGCTGCATCTTAACATCAGGATTATCCATAATCATGAGATTAATGTGAGGGTACTTTGATATTATAAACAAATATAGGCTACACAGTGAATGGAAGTCATGGCCTGTCCTCAGTGCAGGATTTCTGGGAATCAAGAGGGCTGAGGAATTTGTAGAGTGTGTGGATACACTGCTCTCACATATCAGAAACTCAAATGCAAGATGTCCTTGAAATCCACTTTCAGCATCTGACCCCCCATCTGTAAACCTGTGGCTCAGTAAGTGACATACATGGGGAGAGATTCCAACGGGACCTCTCAGAGATGTAAGAATTCTAGCAGGCTAGTAATGGGGTCTGATGTGGGATCAGCCTGAACATTGTGTACAAGAGACAGGCAAGGCAGTCCTAAAGAAATGTTGTCTAGCCAACATTTCGAGCATATTTACTACTTTTACTGCGTATTACTGAGTCAAAGGATGAGTAATTCATTAGATATGGGCTTGTTAAAGGTAATCAAACATAAATAAAACAGATTTGATGTGAAATCTGGTGTTTGTACAGTATGCACTAATATGGATTTGGCTAACGAGGATGAAAATGGGCAATTCTAGGTATTATAAGTATCTAAAAATTAAGAGCTGCCAGAAAAAAAAAACGGATGTTATTTTTGAATTCCCCAGGTCAAAATACATACAAAGTAGTGGTTTTTAGCTCCATTTTCTTTTGAAAAGTGAAATTTTGTTGTACAGTGTAAACACTATGTAAATATGGTGCAGAACAGGATGTGACATCAATGTATTAAGTTATGAACGGTGATTATTTCATCTCTCAGACTTCTTCAAGGATAGCATATTTGCCCTAAACTCGAGATTGTCATGTACCTGCATTTCTATGACTGCCCTTCCAAACCCAATTTGATGATTACTGGTGACAATCGTTTAGAGGGCTCTAGGTCATATAAATAGCATTATTCTAGAACGTGCCCTCCTTGTTTTCTTAGTGTGGACAATCCAGATGTGCAACAAAGTGCGTTTGTGTCCTAGACATGTAGCAATCCTAAAAGCATTCTTATAGGCTTACTGTGCAGGATTGGTACTGGGACACTATAGAGACTCGTTATGGCTCGAGGGCTAAAAGTCTTAGGCTTACATGAACAAGCTTAAAACAGTGCCAATAATTCACAATTTTATGATTCAACCCCAGGTATGGCTTATAGAATCGAGCCAAAGCCAATTTGTGGTTTATATTGAAGATGTTGCTCAGAAGAGAAATGTATTGCATAAAGCATTATTCCTTCTTTCTCATTATATACTGACTGGATGCATGCCATGTTGATATTCAAAATATGGTGTTTTATAAGTATTGATCTTGTATTATGCAGAATGAATTCAGAAACTGGTATGTAAAACAATTGAAGCATCAATTAAACGAACAGGGCATTTTACTCTGTTAGAAAAATTAATGGAGAAACATTCCCTTTGTGCCCATGCAGTTTTGATGTACAAATTGCCTACAGAGGTTCAGCATTGATGTACAAATAGACTGTTTCTATCGAAAATCCTGACATTGAGTAGGATAAACTATAGGACGGCTTAGATTATTTAGTCATTTTCAGTGCACGTTCCACTGCTATTGGTCAGGTAGTTTTCTGGTACTGTGACCGATTTTCCTTATAATACTTTTACAATATCATATATCGTCAGATTAGTAAAATTTCATGCAACCGACAATAGTCGGACCAATGTTTTTTGCACATTTTATGCACCATCCAAGCTAGCACGACTCATCCAAATGACATCTTTTTAACATAAATCTGATGAGCTTTTATAAAATGTAGAAATGATGTCCCAGCAAATTGTCGTTATCTGTCGCCATGATTGGTCATCAATGGTGACTCCTTTCTGAGTGATAACTACGTCATCTTTCGCCACTGTGTGTCAGTCTCACATTGCATGGCGATTTATCACAACAGTCACCAACATGATCTCACTCACTGCGTGAGTATGTGCCGTCCCTTGTCATCCCTCACAAAGCATGGTGACTTATCACCACCATCGCCAACATGGATCTAACTCACTGCGTGAGTATGTGCCACTGCCTGTCAACTCTCAGTCAGAATGGTGGCTTATCCCAACTATCGCTAACATGGATCTAACTAATTGTGTGATTATGTGCCACTCCCAGTCAATTCTCACTCAGAATGGTGACTTATCACCAACATCGCTAATATGGATCTCACTCCCTACGTGATTATGTGCCACTCTCACTCAGAATGGCAGCTTATCACCACCATCACCAACATGGATCTCACTCACTCCGTCAATGAGTGAGATCCATGTTGGCGTGAGTGTGGGTGAGGATCTTGATCACCCACACTCACCAAGGATGGCGACACGAGTGATCACTCACCTCGCTAGATGAAACGCGTACCACGTCATAGCGCAGGTTCACCATGGATGGCGAGAGTGGTGATCACTCAGACTCACCAGTGATGGCGACGCTGGTGATCACTCACCTTGTTAGATGAAAAGCTCATGATCATCGACATTGGTAATCATGCAGCCTCACATCTGCCAGATCAAAGTATGTTTTGCCAGAGAAGGTACTGCCATATGTATCTTACCTCTAACCACAGACAAGGTGTTCATGTTGATATTTCCCTATGTATTTTTCCTGTAAGCAGAGAAAAGGTGTTTATAGATAGTTGCTTTCATTTTAGAGATACCTCTATCTAAATTCAATTGATATTCTCTCTATATAATCTTGTTTGATTCAACTCTGAAGTATTACATGGAAATCAGTGTGAAACAAAGCACATTTGATACGTATGGGACTTATACTTCATGCCCACACTTCCTAGATAGGCTACATGTTGAACAGTGGTGCTGTCTCAACAACTTTGGCAATGGTGGTGATAAGTTGCCACTGTGAGTGAGAGTGAGTGACAGATGATGCAATCCTCAGAGAGCATTGACTTGGAGTGACACAAATTCATGTATTGAGTGACCAATTGTTGGCAATTGTGGTGATAAGTCGCCATTTTGAGAGAAGATTAACTAGGAGTGATACCATGCTTTGTGAGGGATGACAAGGGGTGGCACATACTCACGCAGTGAGTGAGATCATGTTGGCGACATGATCTCAATATATTCATGAGCAAATGATCCTGGCAATGACCATGTTAGTCAACATCAAATAGCTGCCCTTTCATTTATTTAGGCATTTGATAAGAAATATATACACACCTGGATTGTTCCAAGTCAATAATTAAAGTCATAAGTATGCATCAGTACCCATTGACTCACTACTTATTGTTTGTCAATTATCACCTAAATACCATAGTAATTTTCCAGTTCATGACCTTTTGGATTTCATTTTCTGTGAAACCTGTCTGATTATCACACAAAGGTTGTTTACAAATGTCTGTGCCTTTTAAACCATCGCCAATGTACAGACACTTGGAAGGTATGTATTTACATGAACACTTGCAGGCAAGGAGATCTAGAACAGGCTCTGGTGCAGGAAAGCCATCCATCCAATCTATTAGGAGCTGATTATTCTCCATGATCCATCCTTTGCCAACTGGACTGGGAGTTTCCGGGTGTTGCTTAAGACATCAGCACCAAAGACCAACCTGATAGTTGATTGCCTGAGAGATTCATCAGCTCTCAGCATCTTTAATGCATTCAACTTTCCTCTCCTTGCAAGTACAGTGTAAGAATTATGGCCCAACATTACTCTGCATAAATCTATGCCCAGCAAGTGTCCATCTTTTTCGATGTTGACCATTCTCATACATGCTTTGGTGCTGCATTTTTGGTACAACTTTGCATCAATTATATGATGAAATGCCAGCATCAAATGAAAATATCTGTGTCCTCGTAACATGTATATTACTATGGAATCGTATCCATCTGATGGAGCATGCTGTGCATGAAGTAGAAGAAGTCACCCATTCTTTTTTTTCCTGGTGGCACTACAGATGTGTCACTTCCTCTGAGTCCACCATAGTGATTTTGAAACATTTTTCAGTATCAGTGATATTAACAGTTTTCCCATGTAGGCTTTAATTTGACCTTTCCCATTCACTGACATAGAGTCTGCTTTTGTTACTTAATTTCTTGCGATAAACTTTCCATTCTTTCACATTTTGTTTGCTTGTGATACTTTGCAACCGATGGCCTGCCTCCATGGGTAGATTGCTCACTATTCTTGATAGAGATCTCGAGGCATGTGTCTGTACTAGGCCTGCTACTATTTATTTACTATATTGATAGTATAGCCAGCAAGCTAACACAATATCAGAGTATTCTGTATGCAGATGACCTAGTCTTCTTCACTAGTGACAAGAACCCGCAACTAGCGGTAGCTGCACTACAGAAGGAACTAGACCTAGTTCTAAGTGAATGTTTGCAACTGCGCCTAACAATCAACACAACAAAAACGAAGTTCATGCTCAGTGGAAGTAAAGAGAAAATGAAGGTAGTCATCACTAATCCCCCAACCATTAGAGGGCTTCCACTCGAGCGTGTATCCCATTACCCATACTTAGGAGTAAAACTCGATGAGAGTATGAGCCTGACACCTGCATTAAATGACCTCATTAGAAAGGTAAATCACAAATTATTCAAGTTTGCAAAGTTGCGGTGTGATTTGACTAAGAATGCTGCCGTTCTGGTGTATAAGAGTATGATACACACAGAGAAAAGAAGACTGATCACTTTGACACATACTGCACAGGTCATGATTGTCTCCCACATGACATGCGTGAAAGGCATGTTGAATGAGGTTGACACTCTCACATTTGGTTCGTCAACTCCATTTGACATGCGTAATGAAGACAGTTGTCATGGTGACATATGTGCCATGTCCCAATGACATGTGCTCTAAGTGTCAAATCAAGTTGACATGGATATACATGTCATTTTGTCAGGAAGACTTTTTTCAGTGCAGAGCCAATTTGATCATGCCTGCTTCTTGCATTCTGGTGCTAATTATACTCTCACAGCCAAATTACAGCGATTGCAGAATAGGGGTCTGCGTATTTGCATGAGGACAAACGTACGAGTTATGTCTGTCAATGAGCTACACGAATCGTGCGGTGTTGAGAAATTAGAGAAAAGAGGCGATGAGGATCTATTAGTATGTATGTACAAATATGCCAAGTTAGGAGTGTATGTGAAGGACACAACTGGTGACCGCAATACAAGATCCTTTGGCAAGATCAAATTTAATGTAAAGCGTCCAAAGCGAGACTTTTTAAAAGGTCTCTGTTATACAGGGGTTCAATGATGTGGAACCACCTGGATACCTGGTACCAGGAAAGCGAGCAGGAATCACAATTCAAGGCTCGTATCAAGAAGATCAAGGATCTGCACAAGAAGAGCGAGAAACCCAAAGATGAGACCATACTAGATGGAAGCCTGATGATATGTGACATATCTACTGACTGGGACAATGATAGAGACTACAACCAGCACTAATACTCTCATTGAATGCCAAATGGGGAATTCCCTGGGACAGGTTTCTCGAAGTATGCTCTTGTTTTTCTAAATCTAAGTCCTGTTTGGCTATAACCAGCGAACTAATGCTATACTTGTATCTGTATTGTACCACCTTCAATGGCTTGCCATATGTCCACTTGTGACCAATTAATTGGTACAAACCCCATCTGCCTTTGAATGTTTCTTTCAAATTTATTTATGTAGTGGTTGTCTAAGATTGTTTTATATATGTTTTTCAAATGATGGTTGATTACAACCAAAAACCACCGTGGACAGCGGCATATTCTGAGATGCTATGTGAATACTGGCCTGGAATGTCCCCTTGATCTATATCTTGTTTGATTTGATTATCGTTATAAAGTGTGTCTATGTATAACTGTACTTTGAGAGGCTTTAATGACTCGGGAGTTCATTTCTCGGAACTAGCCTTAGCCGTGTAAGCTTGTCTGCAAATCGCAGATTGGATAATCTTTTTCTTGACCTCATCCTGTAAATACTCATCTTTATTTCATTCTTAATGGATTTCACTGTTATTACAATATAATTGTTACTACCAGAGAAACCTGATCCCAAATGAATTAGCTACATTATTATCACCTCCTCAAGTAGTGGAGTAGTTAATAAACACTTCTTTAAAGTAAAAGAAAAACAAAAAAATAAACATATCTATTCTGTTACTTTTTACAACTTGATGTAAGATGATGGATAGAGCTGTCATTGCCACATCTCCAAATGGTGTTGGATCACCTTCAACTTTGAAGCACTTCTCATGTTCTGCTGGATGTATTCAATACTTGGGTGCGGAATTCTGGGACCCAAAACTAGAAAAAAAACTCAGATTTTCCCAAAACTACATACGGGTAGGATAGGCTTGGGCTGAGGTAGGACGGGGAAACACGTGGGGGAGGAGAGTGCTGATGCAAATTCCTCCCGCATTGTATCTACATGTAGAATAGAATACTTACTAGTAGACTGGCTCAAGTCTCTCAATTTTAATGTAAGAGAATTGAAATAAAGATTTAGATAAATTAAAGTTCTAATCAGATAAATTAAGACTACTTGAAACCATGTAGGGGAAATAGTTTAGGCATGGGTTCAAACAGGGGATTATCACCCCTACAGGCGCCCACACTTGACAGCTTTCCTGGCATCCACTATAATGGCTAGTTCGATACAGCACCTGGCCCATTCTAATGAACAGTTATCCATATTATGAAAAGGGGATTATATTGTAGCAGGCTCGCCCCTCCAGCCAGAGACAATACAGGTTCTCATCAAAGTGTTAGTGCTCCATATCATATAACGGGTGATTGGGAGTTCTTTCAGTGGAAATTGTATTCACCGTGTTCTAAATAACACAGAAACAATTATCTTCTTTTTAGGATTGTAACCTGATTGTTTCCATACTGCAAAAATCTAGGGGGTTAATTCATAACATTTAGGGAAAGTTCTTTCATTAAAAGTGATGATCATTTCATGTTGAGAATAATTACCTCATGGGAAAAAATTGTCCTACATTGTCTCCCCAAACATTGAAGTGCCCCTCCATGCCATGGACTGCCAGCTACCTGTGCCCACCTCTCATCCCCACCCCACTTGGACCACTGCGAACACCCTTACCCCACCCCACCCCCATTCTCCACACGCTAGTGGACGAGTTCTCCAAGCCCTGGTGGGCGACTTGGAGAGTGGACGACTTAGTAGTGGGTGAGTTTGTAGTGGAAAACCTGGAGAGTGGATGAGTTGTCTGGCAAGCAGGGCTTCATATAGATGTATTTGGGAATACTGATGGGACGATTATAGTGCCTCCCATCCATGACAGCTTTCATTTCATGGTCAAATGTTCATAAATATATTGGCATTTGATAGCTTTTCACTCACCAAAGATCATTACATAGAAATGATAGTTATATATCATAGATGTGATTATGGCATAAACATATTGTAAATAGTTCCATTTTTGAGTCAGAATGTCCATATACAGTTTTTACCAGTGATATCAAGTGACAATAACAAAGCCCTCGCTATGTAACAAAGTTAGATCCTGAAAAGTGGATGTTTTTGATGATATCAATGATGGAATTTAAAACAAGTTTACAGAAGATTGATCTTGTGAGACTCTCTAAATAAATATGATTAACTGAAAGTGCAATTGAATACATGACTCATATGGGTAGTCAATCTTGCTATTGTACAACTTCTTTTTATTTATTTATTCATTTATTTATTCAAACATTAACTTTTTGATTTTATTAAGACTGATACATACATATGAATCCTAAGTCCTCTTATACTGTGATGGCATGTACCAGTATCATTGATATGCTCCTGATTTTCTGACCATTTTGTGCTGTATTACACCTCTCAGCCGTATGCTGACATTTTAGTCCTTTAGCTATTGAACAACCTAGCTAGTGTAGGGATCTTCTCCACACACTTAGACTTAGAACTGAAAATGAAGGGAATGGGGATTGTGTAATCTATGTCTGAATAATATTGTAAGGATGTGCCAATTGGCAGTAACTACTGAATTGACTGTATTGGGTGTGATTGATAATATTATGGTATGTAAGATCATGATCATTTATTTCAAAGGTATCGACATTTATTTTGTTGTTTACCAAAGGGTACCAGATTAATTATATGTCGCTTGTGTGGTGGCATTTAGCAAATTTTGGTTGCATGAACATGACCAGATAATGAAAGGGACTGATTAATTACTAAACGTTTATGCGTACCAATGTATTGTATGTGCTGACATGACAATGATGTCTAATACTCAAAACTATCATTTAATATGTATCTCTTTTGTATACTGTGAGTCATAACTGTTTTATATTGAAATTTCACATGTTATATACTTCTAGGAAAATTAAATTGTACTTAGGGATTGGTCATCTCACTTCCCACTATACAGGGAGACCACCCATTTGTGTGATATTGGGAAATAAAATCTTTCAAACTCAAAACTAAAAAAAAAATACAATAGCTTCAATTTCTGTTCTAGATTGTTGTGCTTTTACATCCCTTCATAAGGACACAATGCCTGAAATAACAATTCACCCCAAGCAGGTCCGCTATACACGAACATCTGGAAACTGGGTTAAAGGACATAGTCCAATAGGCCTGATAGTCATAAATGTTTTTTGTCCTAACACAAGACATATATGGGAACTATTTGAGATGATTTTGGAATAGTGTATACTCATTTAATGGTGTCTAATTCAATTTGATACTAAATGGGTATGAAATTTGAATTTCTTTAATATAATTGTGCCTTTTGCTAAATATTGACCACATACAAAGTGCATAATTCTGATATGCGTATTTGCGGATGATGAGTAATAAATAGACTTCGATTTGGTACCACTTTGAGGATGCTGTCTTGAGTATTAAGGGGAGTCCATAACCATGTTTGGGGTAGAAGGGAAAAAATTAGAGGTTGCTTCATAAACATGGGCGTGGTATGCAGAATCTCCCATGATTTAACTGCTATCATGCTGTTTCCAACTCTAGACATATACCTTATTAAAATTAGTGTTAGCAATTGCCACCCCAGATGAGAGTGATATCCAAAATCTTGGGGTCAGGCTGATAGACTACGGGGAAACCTGTCCATATCAATATGTATACACTGCTGCCTGAATCCTTATCGGTGATTCTCTTACATAGTGAACAAGTAATTAATGGATATGTCATGAAGCGTGACTGATATCCAAAAATACCATGCAACGAGAGGGGCGATATCAGTCATGCATCATGACATATCCATTAACTACTTATTTTAATACATGATTTCAATAGATAATGAACAGAATATCAATAAATTCAAGTTGAAAACAAAAATTGTTCCCCCTCCCCGGGACTCAAAGCCTGCCTCTGGGTTGGTGAGAACGCGGACAGCTTCTGGTGGCATTCTAACCAATAGACCACCGGTACACACACCTTGGCGCCTGGCTTTAAGGGTCAAGGTGCTGGACGCGTTCACACTACACTACTGCTGGGTGGCTTTATTTCATAGAGACCTGGTTCTAGCCAACCACTTCTCTCCAGTTGAAAAAAAAAAGATTAGCCCCGACCAGGACTCGTCCTGCCTACCTCTAGCAGGAGAGCGCAATGCGCTACCTACTAGACCACCGGGTCTCACACCTCGGCGCCCGGCTTGGCTTGGTTTGAACGCGTCCAGCAGTTGTCTATAATTATAATGCTATTCTAACCTTGCACATGTCATATCATATCAATGACTTATACAGACTTGGTTCTACCCAAGCCTTTCTCATCAGTCCCTGTGGCGCAATGCATAGGGAGTTGGATTTGGGATCAGGAGACTGCAGGTTCGACCCCTACCCTGGCATGTATGACATGATAAAACAAAGAGAATGTAAGGAGGCATGTTATCCATGGATAACATGCCTCCTTACATAGATAACTGCACGCCTTACAAAAAGTCATGATGCATGCATCATGGTGTGCAATATCAACAGATATGTGCATGGGAATATCCAGAAAAAGCACCCAAAAGGACAGAAGTCGTGTAATAAGTTTGGATATATCCTCCCCCTACACACACAGACTTCTCTATGGTAAAATCACCTTCATACCTATATTGGGACATCAAACAATGTGAACATATTTGTAGAATGATATATTCTTCTTCATTTTATCTAATGGGAAAAGAGTCATATTACTGCTTCACTTTACGATGCTACAACAGTGTTTCCCATCCCAAGGCAGATATATATATAACACCTATAGACTTACACAATATTGTAACATATGTTGGAGAAATCTTTGTAAAAAAAGAATTCTATGAACTTTCCATTTCCAGGGAGATATGTGATATCTCATTAGGACTTACACCTACAGTCTGAAGATTTTAGATATCAACCTAATATCACATCTTTGTAAAAAGAAATTGTCTACCTCAGTGTAATTTGTATAAGTTGTAACCCTGAATGGTCTGCATGTTACAATATTGCAATAGCCGCCCCTAGGGGATTAAGTGCTGTATTACTCATCAATACATTATATACACTCGTACCTAGCACCATATGATGACACTAATGACTGCCACAATGTCCCTAAACTTGACACTCGTCAAGCATATGGTTTAGACCAGAAAAATAAAACATATGCTAGAAGAGTTACTAGTATTTCCAGTTCCTGCATACTAAGGAGTGAGGCATAGTGGTAAATAAATGTAGTTATCTCCCACTACCCTTTGCTGCTTCCTGTAGGTTGGTGCCCTGAGGGTTCATTACGAGAAATTCTAGCATTTCTAAAGCTTTTAACATTATGCTTAACCTAAGTGATCACTACACTCCTGTAGGATCGGCTTTGTCAGTACAGGTGCACCATAATACATAAAATGTGTGGCTTCACAAGATGGCAGATTTCACAACCAATTATGGCAGAAGGTGATAATAGTTTTAGTAGTGGGCTATAGGTCTACTATTTTTGTCTTCCTATAAACAACACTGGTTTCTGTTGCAGAAACATTAGTATTTAGGCATTCTGTGAGCTCCAGGCAAATAATATTATAGGATACCTGATGGAAACTCACACCTACAAAGCAATATAAAAGGCAGGAGATATCACTGTACTTATTCATTAACTTATTTATATAATTATTTATATTTTATCATTTTATTCTAAACAAGTTATCCTCGCTACAGATCATTTAAATGAATCAAAATTAGGCGGAGTAGTTTCTTTGTTGGCAGTGGGTATGAGAAGGGGAAAGTGCCTCACTGTGCACTATTGCAAATTTCAAATCAGGGTGCGGATTGTAGCTAAGATAGGATTACTTAATATCAATACAGTGCTGCCCAGAATCAAGCCATGTGTGCCTCATTGTTCTGGCAACAACCCAGAGTGCACCGTATAAAATCACAAGGTGTGCTTCATTTGTAGGGTAGTACAGAAGTACTCTAGTCACAACTTCCTCCAAAGAAGATTTTGGGTAAATTTAGTATCATCCTAGACAATGAAGTAAAAAATACCCTTCATGCCATCAGAGATAAAACACAGAACAGAAATTAAACAGCAAGGCCCTGCCCTTTTTGGGGTGTCTTAGATCGACATATTGCCAATTACAAATGGTCAGTACATTGTAAAAAATAATGGTTGAATTTACCAGAGGTCCTCATAAAGAGTCCAGTCACATACTGGGTGTACCTAGCACAAATTACAAATTTATCTCCCATGGTTTTTCAGGTTCCTTATAGGTACCAAAACATCATACAAACTATCAAACAAAATGCATTGAGGGGCAGACTATTTTGGGGGTCTCTCAAATTTCAGACCCAAATTCATAATTTTCATAAGACATACGCAAAAAAAAAAAACTCATATAATTAACTATTTTTAATAAACAGTATTATCGATACATTCATTGTATGTTAGTAAGTTGATTTCTACTACACAAAGTCAAATGTATCTATGAAAGCAGTATGTAACATTTAAAATACTGATATATAACATTGTATTGCAATATCACCTTCTGTTTTCTATCCATCATAATCAATAGGAAATACACTTTGAAATATAGCTATTTATCTGTCAGGGCAGTACATTAATAGATTTACAGGATTTTGAAACATAAAGTTGACATTACTCTTATCACAAATAAATCCCCCCACCCCCAGAGATTCATCCTGCACATGTATACTGGTATATGGATCCTGCTAAGTGAATACTTTTGCACTGCTGAGTCCAGTGTTACTGTAATCCTCTAGGTAGCATTGCATGACCATTATAGAATTAGTAGTGCCGTGATCAGTCATCTATATAGAACCAACTACATTGGCCACATGACCAACCAGTTCCTGGTAAGATGGTGCTGCAAATTATAGGTACAAATATTTCCAGAATTATGACCATTTGCTTCAATGGAAGCTTGTATTGGACTTTCATCTTAATCTGCAGCTATTGAGAATTGGGTCATGGATAGGTGTGTCATTTACTGCCAGTGAACAGCACTGAGGGAACACAGATAAATAGATTATGGGAGACATCCAACATCAGTATTTCCTCCGATAAAATACATTCACAAAGAAATGTCCTTTTTCACTATTTCTTTTAAAACTTAGTAACCAGAGTGAGTTCTCAATCAAACATCAATTATGTTCAGGCTTGGAAAATAATCATGAAAGAATCATGGAAGGGGATTTTTGAGATGGATGCTGACCGAAGGAGAACCAGGGGGGATAACAAAATAAAGTTTGAACATGGAATTAATAGATTTGTGAGTTCTGACAAATCTGCATGGTTCAGAGGTTTCAAACTATGGGACAGCCTTAGTGCCGATATCCAAAGGTCTAAGGACCTAGAGGCATTTAAACGAAAAATACAAAATTTTAAACCACAATGTTTGGCAGCTGGTCGACAGCCACAGCTATTCCCACAATAGCAACACAGGGATTGGTGGACAGTCCTTGGGTCTGAAAATATAGCTTTCAAGTACTTGGCTTAATCAGGATCTGGTTGACAGAATCTTTGTAGCATGCAATACCTCCCTGCTAGGCAACTGCTGTCAGCAATGGCTCCACTTCCTTTTTAAACAAATGGTACTCCTGGTTTCAGGCCAAAGAAATTATGACTAATGTACTTTATATCTTTTTTTCTTATTTCCTTCTCGTTTTATACATACAACTTTAATGTCTTTGACAATCAAGCAGCATATGCACCTATCGTCACCAAAAGGGTGGCTTTATTTTGACATATTTTGGGTTGGGAAATTATGGTTCATATTATATTTACTCACAGAGCCACTGTTGGTATAATTAGTGAAAACATCAACTCTACTGATTCATATTAATGATTTTCAGAAATATACAAACAGTTCTGACAGCTGATAATTCAGGTTTGTGTGTTATTGGGGGATCATGCATACTTCCTAATCGTACATTGAGTAAACGCCACCCCTTGGTGTAAAATCCCTTATGGGTGCTTCAAATATGAACAAGCTATTGCTATCTGTGATGGACACAGTACAGGTGGTACTGTGTCCATCACAGCACAAAGCCTCCAAAACATGGGAACTACCATTTAAAACATGATGCTAATCTCCATTTGCACACCATAATTTGGGTTGGTGTTTGAAATCTTCCATACAGGGTGATCATTCCTTCATCCAACAGGCTAGACATGTAGAAGATTAAGAGAGATTAGACCAGACCCTGTTATTTTCTGTTATGATCTATAGGGGACTCCTTTGTCTTGACATTGTTTCCATAATAAAACAATACCCTATTTCACATATCTGAAAACCTCCATGACCCTATTTACAGGAGCTGAAGATGAGGATGAAAGTCTCAGACAACATATACCAGACCTTCCATTGATGTAAACAGTCCCACCCAAAAAAAAAGAAAAAAAAGAAAGAAGACGGGAAAGGAAGAAAGAGGGGAAAAGGAGAGGGAACAGAAAAGAGTAGAGGCCTAAACAAGATTATTTCTACATCTAGGTTTTTTCTCATGAGGCACCAGATTATGTGCCATTTTGTCACTTTTTTGAGGGGGTTGGGGGGATGAGGAGTGTATTAGTATAGTTTGGACTGAGGGTATTTATCCTTAGATGGCACCAGAATTCAGCCTCAAGAATTTCAAAATTTTCCCCAAACCCCCACCTTGCATGAGAATTGCAGCTGAGACCAAATCTTAATACAGATATTTAATTTTATATGGTGTACAGTAATGCACCAGAATGCACTGAATGCTTTCTGTGTATTGGGGGGATAGGCCTAAGCCTCCTATCCCTGTTCAATTAGAATGCATCAGAAAAATTGTCCAGATACAGATATTGTAATAAATGGTACCAGAGTAGAAACTGTAAGTTTTTTCCCCTACCTAGGAGTTACAGTAGACAGTAAGTTAAGTTTTGACAAACAAATTAAGCTTATTAAAAGAAACATTTGTAATAAATTATTTAGATTTGCTAAATTAAGGAAATATCTCACACAAGAAGAAAGCATAAAAATATATTGTTGTACCATCCGGCCGATTATTGAATATTGCTCTTTTATAAGTACTAGTTGTAATGAGGAAGGTTTAAAGGCATTACAACGTTTACAGAATAGAGCTTTGAGAATTTGCCTTAGATGCAATATTGTTAAATATAGTGTTGATGAGTTACATGTCATCTGTAAAGTGGAAAAATTAGAACAAAGATTTGATATGTTACTTTTAAGTTTGATGTATAAGAAATCCAAGGATCAGATAAATCATGGTCATGCATATAATACAAGATCGCAAAATAAGATACGTTTTAAATTGCCAAGAAGTATATCTCGCCATTATAAAAGATCGCCATGGTACAGGGGTGTAGTCCTCTGGGACCTACTATCTGAGGAGGTTCAGAGGGCTACCACAAAAGTTAAATTTAAGAATGAGGTTAAAAAGTTAAAAAACCTCAGATCAAGGCTAAAGGTTGGATATAACTAAGGAACAAAGGTTGATGGAGACGGTGTAGTCACCGCGCCGCTCCAAATATTATTTATGTGATCAGCATATTTTCATCATCATATAATATTATATCATTGATGATCATTTGATTGTATTTTGTGTTTCTTGTGTCATATTGATATATATCTCAACAAATACTATGTGATTGATTTGACACACTTGCCTGCTTCCTTACTGTTATTTTACATAATGACATATGTCTGATTATGTGGAGTCTATATTTACTTCAACTGTTTGGTATCTGTTTGAAATATAAATAAAATTGGTCGGCTCTATAGCATTACATAAATGAACCTGACAGTTCATTAACGCAATGAGCTAGTCCAAAAAAAAAAAACATAGCAAATCACCGGCTACAGAATTTATGGATTTATTAAAAAATGTATAAAACACAACTACTTCAATATTTATAGCAATTCTCAACCTTTGACCTTGAATTTTACCCTCTGCCCCTCGCTGGATTTTGTTTGATAGTTAGTATGATGTTTTAGGCATATCAGTGAGTAGAATGAGTACAGTCTAGACAAATGTGTATAGCCAAGCAAAAAGGATCCCCCAGGGAAAAAGTCAATTTTTAAATTCAGGCAATGAACTTTCCAATGATATATTACATGAGAAAATATATCTGCTAGATTCAGAGTTACGGTTCAATTAACTTAGATGGTTACCGACCTATTCAAATCCCAAATAAGGTCTACCTTGTATATTTCATGAGATATATCAGATGATATGTAATAATTAGGCATAATTCTGCAAATTAGGGAAATTGTCATATTCTTCACATTCTTTTTCTCATAAAATTTGATCTGATTATCAGATTTTTACCATCTTTTCAACACACCGATCCTTGTGGGTGTGGCTACCAATAGGCTTTTTTGATTCCTCAATTTTGAGTGAAAATAATGTTTCCATGGCAACCAATATCAACAAGAGCACTGATTTCTGCCCTCAAATGCCCAAAAACGTTCTATTTACATTCCAAATTTGGAAGGTTTTCCTCAAAAATGGGAATTTCCCTTTAGGACGATTGTAATCTACATAAAAAAAGTAGTATATAACTATTTTTGGTATATTTTCCCCCTTTTAGGCCATAGTGGTGTCCCCCTGGTGGCCAGAATTGGTACTAATCCCCCTTGGACTGTCCTTTTAACTTGTCTCCTCACAAATTTCCAATTACTCCTGGGCCCAGACCCTTTTGGTGTCCAGTTGACTGGACTAAAAGCTGAGAAGTTGACCAACGTAATTGAAAAGCATTGGACAATTTTTTTTTGTACAAGAAGCCCCAGGCACCAGTACTCTGTAAACAACATCAGGTCTCTGGCAACGTTGTGACGAGGAAGTGTAGACTAGAGGTCCCAGCCGGTTGTACCTGCCCCCTCTGTAACGCAGCTGCTCATACCTCCTCTTCTAAGGCCTGTATTGTATCCAGGGCTGTAAATGTCGGTGTAATGAGGGAGTAAGATTCACTATCTTATCATGGAGATCATTGCAAATGTATGACAAATTGTGACAGCTTCAATGCTTTTCTGGCCATTTGAGGGTTTGGGCAAAAGCTGTGAGGGTTCGTGCTATAACACTGACAGGAAGAATGGGGCATTTAATTAAGATATGATGGTGGGGGTGGTCATTAAGGCCCTGTACTGCCAACATATCTCAGATTAATCTCAGCTTGTTGTAATATCTTTCGTCAATAAGCAGACATCACCTTTACCTGTCAAATGGAATGGTCTGCTCATCTTTCTGGGGTGTCAGGTGTGACTTGTAACCTTTGACAGGCTCCCAGAAAGGTACTTGGGTGTCCAGGGTTGATTTACTGGTTTCTCATGTTACACTGCAAAAACATTGCTGTCATGTTAATGGCAGTTCTTCATTAACATTGATACAATGATTTCAGCATTACTTTTACAGTGACTGCTTGCAACAGAGTTCTTTACTGTACTGCCGTCTGGAGCTTCATGGCAAAAGCCTCACTGCTTCATTGCCTTCCAATTATGGTGGTTCACTGTTCACTTCAATGCCTGGTCAATTCAGCAGTTAATTCTTTGTGTGCAGGCACAAGCTAGGAAACTGTAATGTGTACGGGCACTCGTCCCAATATAAAACCATAATGATGCCAAACTTCACTGATGATGTGACTAACTTAGTACACGTTGGCACTGAGTGATCATAGCTAGGACTGCAGATAGTCCTGGGTTCTTGACAATTTGACCAGGTATATAATTATTATGTATGTACAGACTGTTTATGACTAGCGAGTGCCTTACCTCTATTTTTATAATTTTAGTCAATATTTGGCCAGACTGGTCATATTTAAGAAAATGAGAGTGTAGTCTTATAGTCAATGGTGTTTCTTGTAAAAGACTAAAGAAACACTACATAGGTAGAGTTCATATGGAAGTGACACTAAGGATGTACAGAAGGCCTGTGTGGTAGACGTGATAGTGTCTCTATTGGTAGAGGTGCAGGCATGTAAGGATACTTGGAGGGTATTTAGCTAGTGTAAACTGTATACTGGGATAGCAACCCCCCTCCCCCAACCACTTGTACAGTAGGTATCTGGTTTTCTTTCAGTGTGCTCCACTCGAGTCTGCTATAAAGCTGTTTGTGTAGCATCTACTGGGCTCTTCTTCTCCACTTGTACTGTATTGAGAGATGGTCAGCTTTAGATGTAGCTTATTAATATGTCATTCATTAAGCCTACTTGCTTGTACTTGTAAATGTTTAGATGTTTATTCTTCTTCTGAAATGCAGTTGAAAGTATGCTGGTAAATTATACTGTTATACTATATGTAATTCGGGGGACTTTCTCAGCTGTGATACATAATCTCAGACTAAATGGGCAAGGCTTAATTTAATCCGCTGCATTTACCTTTAATCCACTGAAGCCAGTTCATATCCACTCCATAATCCAAAGGAAATTCATATTCATTTCCTCTTTGGAAATTTGATATAGAAGGAAAGATCCATAATATTATTTGAATATTTTTTCATCTTTCAATGCCTATAAGCCTCTAAATGTAGAAAAGGGTGGATTGAATAGTATCTTAAAGATCGATTTATAGTGGGTGTAAAATCATGAAAAGCACCTATAGTGACTGTGATACCTATTTCCAAATGGTATGCACATTGGTTTGGTGAAGGGAAAGTTCCTTTTCATCCTGTCATCTTCTCCTGAGGGCTTTTTATGTCATGCCTTACCTTGCTATGGAAAATAATCATATTAGAGTTTAGATATTTAGAAAATAGCATTGGAGCAAGCACCTGAATAGCGTAGCAGGAGAGAATTTGACACAATGGTTTTAAACATTGAATATGTAGGGGCTCGTAGAGCATGATATAGTGTAAGTGGCTTCCTCGAGAGGGCAGTTCTAGCGGTGCACCCACCACAGGTATATAGCTAAGAGGTCGCTAAGATTACTGGCCACTGCGGGGTGGTGATGGTACTGTTCGTCCTCCTCCAGCTCCTACCTGGGGCCGGGGAAGACATTAGTCAGGCTTTAACCACCATAAGAGTCAGACCACTTTCCACCGTGCTAAGTTGATGATTTAGCACTACCATTCGAAGTGGATTTAAACAAATACTGAATAATCCTGTGCCGGTTGCACTAACCCGAGATGCCTTGTCTGGTTTTACTTTAAACTATACAAGTATACCAAATCAAACCATAAAACTGGTGCTGTGACCAGTTCTTGGTGTTTAGTGTGTGGTCCTGGAGACCTAACATGAGCACAATGAACCCTGAGGACCTCAAAACAAATTGAGCTTCGACAGTTCGGAATCTGACCTGATCTTTGATAGACAGGCCATGAGCCTGAATCAGATAGTAGAAAATGACAATGAAAGTAATGGGCATACATCCATCAGTGGGCCAATGGTCGAACAAATCATTCGAAAACCACTGGCACAAGCAATTCCAGAATCTACTGGAATAAAATCACAAGAACTATTAATACAACATACATGGTTGACAGAAGAAATAAGGATCCTATCGAACATGTAACACCAATAGCAATTATGACTAATAGAGTTTGAGAACAAGCTTCGAATACTACTAGTGCTTATATCCCAAGTACTGTTACACATCAAAGATCCTTAGAGAATTTGAATTTATCTGTATTTAACATAGGTGGTTCGAAAGGTGTTAACGACTCAGCAGCTGAATACTTACAGGATAGAATAAGGGGTCAGCAAATGAATAAAAGTTGAATCCGTCAAGGATTAAATAAAATGGAAAACTAAGAACGCAAAGTATTAAGATTGCATAATTTAAAAAAAAAGAAACATTGTAGAAAATGAAAAGAAAAATTGGAAATAGACATTTTTTCAACAACTCAAAATGAAGACTGATGAAAAAGCAAAGAAATCTCTAATATGAATTGAGTATCATTTGAAAGAAGTTAGAATTACCTAAATCTAAATGGGAAAACGAAAAACTAAAACAAAAAGTTGATCTGGATGAACTTAAAGCTGAAGCTAAAATTCGTAATATGAAACTCAAGGAAGAGGAAGAAGATACAAAAGCTCGAATTGAACAGTTTAAGTTAGAAGCTAATAAAATATTGGAAATTCGAGATGACTGTATCATGGAGAATGAAGATATAATGAACTTTATGGAAGAGAGTAACCAGGTGTGATGCCGTTTTGGGTTGTTGAAGATCCATCAAGTGGAGGTTGAGGTACCTCGAAGCTGATTCAAAATATGATCATGATGTGTATAACCCCCCTGTTTGTGGTTCCTGTGGGTGACGGAGAGCTATGCTGGCATGTACGCATAATGCTACATGTTATTCTGTCATACTCCCAATGATACAAACAGAAGAAGGCTGTCCTACCAACAATCTATGGAGAAAACTTTGAACGCCTTTTACCTGGATGAGGCTGCCTTGTGAGCTGATACTGATCTCAAACAGGAGGATATTCGAAGAACAAAGCGCGTCGTGATGGTGAATCTGCTGCTAAGATTCCGGAAGGTAGTACCAAACACCATTTTTGCAGTGAACCTTTTCATAAAGCCAAGATATAGGGCTATCAATAAAATAAAGTCTTAAAATGTAATGCTGATCATGAGTTTGTCATCTTGACCCCCTGATCCCCATAAGTTGGAGGTTTCACAAGAATCTCCCATGAGCTCTTGTGCCATTAACATAATCGCTTAAATATATGACCTGTAGTTTTGTAAAAATCCATTTCTTGAGGGGATGGCAATTGTGTAAATTCTCCAATGCTTTTGTAAATAACATCACCCTTCATGGTCTAATCAGCTATATAAAATGCATTGCTTTCATCGGTATTGCCATTATGTTATGCATTGGCTCATCATATTGGAGTAAATACACTTTAGATGTAGATCTTGACTGTTTAACATGTGTCTGGCATATAATCTACCATGAATAAAATCATTATTGAATTCTGGCAGAGGAAAGTTCATGTAATATTCACAGTGCCAGACCTTTATAGGATTATTCTACTGCGTTGGTATTGAGTGGGAATGGGGAGTGTTTATTTGCAGTAAGTAAGCAGTGCCTTTAGTAACCAGGAAGCAGCATCAAAGTGGTGGGGGATTGTGGATATAATTACCTATCCTTTTTCATCTGAAAGTATAAAATCTCCATGTTATACCTAATGGGATAGCCACTGTACCCATCTGAAGTCAGTAAAGGATACAGAATGGTTTGACACAAACTTAAGGTCATGCTGAATTTATGAAACCTAGTACCTGGGCTCACTATGTTGTATCTGCCTCATGAGAGGTTTTGGAAGATTCAAGCAGTATCCTGTCACTAAATTATGGTGGTATGATGAAGACACTGCATGAAGATTTTCGGTTTTTGATTTCAGGCATCTGACATGAACAAGCAAAAAAGCTTTTTAAACCTACCTTACTGACTTTTTCAGTTAGTCAAATTTTTCCCTCATCACAAATTTAGTTTTTTCTAAGATCGAAATTTTTATTTTCTTTCCTTTAGGGGAAATGGCAGATTGCAGATGATTTGAGCTGAATTAATAATAACATTGATAAGTATTATCCGAAATAGCCCTCCTGAAGGGACAGATCATCCCAGGAGAAAAAGGCCAGCCATCATATTTTTTGTTGCAATATCGGCAATTACACAAGTAATTGAAAAGTATTTCTGATCAATAAAAATGTCTCTATTTGTTGAATGCCTAGCATAGAGGGTCATGAAATTTATAAATCATAGTTAAGTGAATTAAGCTTACATGACCTCCTGAAAACATTGCCTACAGAATCTTGAAACCAAAGGTCGGAGAGAAAAAAACTGTGTAAATCTTATACTTGGTATGGAATACAGGATTTTAACAAGAGTTGACCTCACAGTGAGGCCATCAACAGTACAAAAAGAATTACCATGCCTCCCATTCAAATCTGTATGAAGACTCATTCTCAATATGTAATGAAAAACAAATGTCAAGTCTACCCCAAACCAGCAGAGATGTATAAGTACACATGAAGTTACTGCTATCCTGACATTTCGCAAATAGAGGAGCATTTAGCATAGTGGTCCTGGCCTTGTAGAACACAGTCCCCAGTGCAATTACGGGCCATGAACATAGCACCCTGCACACCCCTGTGATTGCTCATAGTCCAGTGTGAAGTGTTCTGGTTCAGTGTGTAAACCCTAGGTGTATTTACTTCCCAACACCAGACTCCAACTCTGGCACATTGGTGTCTATCCCCAAACAAAAAGGCTGCAAGGACTGTATTGACATTTAGAAGGCTCCTAGCCCCCTATCCGTTGATATCGGACTCTCGTAAAAACATTACCACTGGTAATTGCTGACTTGTTAGAACACTAGATTTCTGTGGTGAAACAATCCCATAAGTCAAGGTCACACTCCTTCAAATACCCAGCTGATCAGCTTGTTGTCTCCTGCAGCAAACTTTCTTAGTGTTTAGACAAGTTCAGCAAGTACTGAATCAACTTTTATAACCCCTTTAGCTAACTGACACTTAGATATGCTTATGAATAGTGACTTTTACCACTAATAGATTCATTTAAATTGAACATTCATGCAGTGTTAGAGAGATGTAAGTCATCAAAATTCATAATTGCATGATGCCCTTTCTAGACGCCTTTCTGTTATATAGATGTGCACGACACTACATCACTCATGATAGGCTAGGCATGATGTTATACATATGGCTCTGTCTCACCAGTTTGATTCAACTACGCTCAGGGAGTTTTCTGACCGGGGAGGTTTTGACCGGGGAGGTTTCTGACCAGGGAGGTTTCTGACCGGGGAGGTTTCTGACCGGGGAGTTTTCTGACCAAGGTTTCTGACCAAGGTTTCTGACTGGGAAAAAGATATGGCCAATTGTGCCACAAATATATGGGGTGGCAAGAAATTTATCAGTCTAAAATAGAGCCAGGATAGGTTTCAATCCTATATTGTCTGAAGAAACTATGCCTTCTGTGATGGAATTCAAACTACAGGTCAATAGATGTTTTTATAACTGCCGGTCAGAAACCTCTTTGGTAGAGGAGGAAGTCAAGAAAATCTTCTTTCTTGGTTTGTCCTGAGTCTGGAAAGGAACGAAAAGCACAGGGAAGGATGCCCTGGACCATAAGGAACATTGGGGAAGTGGAAAAAACAGTACCTTTCTGTGACCACTTTCAAACTGGAGGCTAAATTAACTCTGTAACTGCCGGTCAGAAACCTCAGTCAGAAACCTCGGTCAGAAACGGTCAGAAACCTCCCCAAACGTAATTGCATCACATTGGTGAGAATGAGTCATATACCTGTGCTCCGTCCTTTGTATATCTGTCCATCAATGAACTTCTTTGTCCACATAGAGAGCTCATCTGTGACAGAGGCACCTTCTCATCCCCCGCCGTCGTCATTATTTACAATAGCCTCCATAGAGAAGCTATGATCTGTGAAAATAATATTAGATCTCTGGCAACTTTGGGACAAGAGTTCTGCCATCATTTCAACACCATTTCTTTTACTGTGTGATGCATTGCTTTAAAATAGATACAGGCTATTGCCCTTTCAAAGATGTCCCATCTTTTATAAAGTAACCTTTATTCATCTGTCTTAGATAATGATCAGCTGACCAGTGTATCCCTAAAGAGCTAACTGCCTAGGTTGCATTCAGGCATCATGCAGACCAATTGGCATGCTACTTAAATACAGGAGGTTAATGATGCATGATTTGTTCATACAGGAAAAAGTGCAGAAACGTTTCTCCTTTCCATCAAAATCCATATAGACTGTTGAGGAAATCAACATGTATCGATGAAATGAAGAAGATGAGAACAGGTAGAGTTCGTTTAGAATTGGTCCTAGGGATGTACAGAAGGCTTGAGTGGCAGTCATGGTAGTGTCTCTATTGGTGAATGTATGGACCCTTGGAGGGAATTTAGGTAGTGTAAACTGTACTGAGAAGGGGAAGCCCTAGTCACTTGTGCAGTAGGTATCTGGTTTTCTTTCAGTGTGCTCCTTAAGAAACACTTAGGTTGGCTTTAAAGCTGTCTGTGTAGCATCTACTGGGCTGTTCCTACCCACGTGTACTGTATTGAGGGAGGGTGAACTGTAGCTTATCAAAATGTCATTGTTGAGCCACCTCTCTCATCCTTGTACATGTTTAAAAAGTTAATCATATGTCAGAAATGAAAATGAAATTATGCTGGCAAATTCTAATCATTGATGTGTTATTCATGAGATCATTTTCAGCCACTATATAACAGCCACTATATGATAGACACTCTATGATAGACACGCTTAGACTAAATGGGCAAGGCTTAATTCCAATTGCTGTGAAGCAAGCTCATAGCCACTCCATGCTCATAGCCACTCCATTATGCATGGGAAATTCCCATCAATATATATTTCCTATTGACAGTAAAACTAGATATGTAATGAAAGGACAAAACGTCTATCTCTTTTTCATCTGTCAATGCCCTTTTGCACTAACAGCTGGCCAAAGTAGAAGTGGGTGAATTAGATATCCCCTTGAATATAGATTATATTGGATGACAAATCTTTCATAGGTGCTATTGTCAGCTGGTATACAAAGCAGCTACACTGATTTCCCTCCACATTCTTTAGTTTTGGTGTAGGGCAAGTTCCTTTTCATTCTGGCATCTTCATCTGAGGCCTCTCTAGACAAGGCCTTACCTTTGTACAGACATTGCTACAAATTAGAATTTAAATATTTAAAGAATGGCGCTGGACTACCAAGTAAGAAGTTAAAACAACAGTTGAAACCATTGAATAGGTTCTGGTGATCATAAACAAGGTTAGCATCGATTTTTGAGAATTATTACAATTACAGGGTAATACAAACATTGTCATCTTGTCAGTGCCTCAACTGGCCATTTTCATTTCTGCATGGCCAAAACAGATCTAGTAGATGGCACTCTCTGATAGTTGATATGCCAACCCTTCTCTTCTGGAGGTTTACAACTGATAGGTAGATGGTAGTGATAGAGCGAGAACTCTGCACTGATCATCACCAGAAATCCTTCACCAGTTGCATACCTGGTATAAGAGTAGGCCTATATTTATAGAGCTGCTCTCCCTAGCCACCAGGTGGATTGAAACCACGGATAAGGTCTGTAATGATATATCTGGTGCTATCTTCAAAAGCAGGTGATCCATCTAACCATATGTCTGTAGAGAAAATGAACCCTGGTAGTATTGCAGATGGGGATGGTGTATTTCAGTATTATAATAGGAGCATATATTGTATAAGGCCAAAATCACAGCTATTTCGGCCTGCTATAGGATGGGATCCTCAAAAGAGGGGACTAGCACTCCCCAAGCAAACCTGGCCCTTCATTATTCATGTAATGGGTATTTCAAATACGATTGGTGGGGCAAACATTAACTACCTTGATGTCTTTTTTTAAAAATCAATAATTCATATCAGATTAGCCTAAATTTGACTGACCAATAGCAAGGGGACTATCCTTAGAACAAAGCTCCTCCAGAAGCAGATTTATTCATATTCTCCTTTTCAAAATATTTATCTGTTTTCTCATCGCACAATTGTTCCTGCTACATGACCAATTTGGTTTAGACAGATTATCTGTAAAAACGAATGAAAGCATTGCCATTATTTTTACATGTTTAGTAAGATTCTGGACTCCCATAGACTAACGCACGGTAAAGCATATTGTGATTATTTACGATATATGGATTCGTATTTGCCAAAAAGTTATTTGACATTTTGACTGTATTACCCCTCCTTCCGGCCTCATCACGGGGCGCAGGAAACAAACAAACCCATTTCCGGTTGGCAAGGGACTACTTGCGTCGTCTGCTAATTATGGCTTCGTATAGAAATTCTACCCAAGAAGCAAGAAATAATGCTGTAAAGGTGCAAGCAGTAGATATTTTTTATGATGTACTCCCAGATATGATTGCCAACATTTGTTTAGAAGTTCCCCAGGCCCAAGTAAAAATATGAAGCCTAACTATGTCAAATCTTACATTTTCTGATCGTCCCCAAAATGCCGCCAATACAAACTCTATGGCACTACCACTTGTCAAACCTACTGTGACTCGCAAATTTCTTGGAATAAAAAAGGCCTAATATCCCAGATTGGGGGGGGGGTGGTTCAGTACTGAGCCTAATACTAAGTAAACTTCAGTCATTTTACTTATTTGCCATCGTACTCCCATTAAAAAATATGCAGTGGTTAATATGTTATAGCCGTTTTAGTTTTGGTCGACATGGGCCTATGTATGGGCCTAGCTTAAAAAAATTCGAGTCTTCATTCAGTCCTTCTACCGGTACAGTCCCCATAGACTTATCATTACGTGAACAAACCTAAAAGTAAATAATTTCTCCTGACCTTAATATTTCGAATTTTTGGGTGGGGATTGCGCCAAATATTAGTTTAACTATTCTAGTTTTTAGCCTCTTAAGGATTTTTAGGGGGTTGAAGCCTAAGATGTCAAAAAAAAAATAAAGCATTTTGATGTCTGGCCGTATCAATTATTTCCATACACTTTCAATGCTAAAATAGGCCCATGTCGACCAAAACTAAAACGGCTATAACATATTAACCACTGCATATTTTTTAATGGGAGTACGATGGCAAATAAGTAAAATGACAGTGCTGAGATCTAGCCCTAACTAGCTTAAAAAAATTCGTATATCAAGTCTTCCATTCAGTCCTTCTACCGGTACAGTCCCCATAGACTTATCATTACGTGAACAAAGCTAAAACTAAATAATTTCTCCTAAGCTTAATATTTCGAATTTCTGGGTGGGGTTTGCGCCAAATATTAGTTTAATTCCTCTAGTTTTTAGCCTCTTAAGGATTTTTAGGGGGTTGAAGCCTAAATGGGTAAAACGAAAATAAAGCATCTTGGTGTCTGGCCGAATCAGTCATTTCCATATACTTTCAATGCTAAAATAGGCCCATGTCGACCAAAACTAAAACGGCTATAACATATTAACCACTGCATACTTTTTAATGGGAATATGATGGGAACGAAGTAAAATATCCCAAGTTTAATGTGTATTAACCTCAGTGCTGAGATGAAGGCCTAACTAGCTTAAAAAAATTCGTATATTAAGTCTTCCATTCAGTCCTTCTACCGGTACAGTCCCCATAGACTTATCATTACGTGAACAAAGCTAAAACTAAATAATTTCTTCTGGGCTTAATATTTCGAATTTCTGGGTGGGGATTGCGCCAAATATTAGTTTAACTATTCTAGTTTTTAGCCTCTTAAGGATTTTTAGGGGGTTGAAGCCTAAGATGTCAAAAAAAAAATAAAGCATTTTGATGTCTGGCCGTATCAGTCATTTCCATATACTTTCAATGCTAAAATAGGCCCATGTCGACCACAAGTAAATGAGCTGTCATTAAATAAATCCTGAATACTTTTTAATGGGAATATGATGGGAACGAAGTAAAATATCACAAGTTTAATGTGTATTAGTCTCAGTGCTGAAAATTAGGCCTAACCCCCCAATACAAAAATTATTCTGTAGGTGCGCCTTATAGCTGTCACCATAGAGTTATCATTACGTGAACAAAGCTAAAACTAAATAATTTCTACTGGGCTTAATATTTCGAATTTCTGGGTGGTGATTGCGCCAAATATTAGTTTAATTATTCTAGTTTTTAGCCTCTTAAGGATTTTTAGGGGGTTGAAGCCTAAGATGTCAAAAAAAAAATAAAGCATTTTGATGTCTGGCCGTATCAGTCATTTCCATATACTTTCAATGCTAAAATAGGCCCATGTCGACCACAAGTAAATGAGCTGTCATTAAATAAATCCTGAATACTTTTTAATGGGAATATGATGGGAACGAAGTAAAATATCACAAGTTTAATGTGTATTAGTCTCAGTGCTGAAAATTAGGCCTAACCCCCCAATACAAAAATTATTCTGTAGGTGCGCCTTATAGCTGTCCCCATAGACTTATCATTACGTGAACAAAGCTAAAACTAAATAATTTCTCCTGGGCTTAATATTTCGAATTTCTGGGTGGGGATTGCGCCAAATATTAGTTTAACTATTCTAGTTTTTAGCCTCTTAAGGATTTTTAGGGGGTTGAAGCCTAAGATGTCAAAAAAAAAATAAAGCATTTTGATGTCTGGCCGTATCAGTCATTTCCATACAGTGCTTCTACCGGTACAGTCCCCATAGACTTATCATTACGTGAACAAACCTAAAAGTAAATAATTTCTCCTGGGCTTAATATTTCGAATTTCTGGGTGGGGATTGCGCCAAATATTAGTTTAACTATTCTAGTTTTTAGCCTCTTAAGGATTTTTAGGGGGTTGAAGCCTAAGATGTCAAACAAAAAATAAAGCATTTTGATGTCCGGCTGTGACATTGCTCCCATAGAGATTGCACTGAGGCTCAGATCAGCGGTACATTATTTGCAGTTTAAATTTTTATTTGAACCTTTTATGGGAAATTACACCACTCTCATGGTAGATTTCATCATTTTACAGTGCTTGGGGGGGTTATTTTTTTGGTTTTGTCAAAATTAAGCCGGAAAATAATTAAATTCTTTGCCTTGACCCAGATTTTCACCGATCAGCTGATCGCCTACACTTGCCATAGTTAGGGCTAGATCTCAGCACTGAGGTTAATACATTATAAACTTTAGTTATTTTACTTATTAGCCATCGTAGCTTTTTTGCAACCTAAATAAGAATAACTAGTATAAAATAGTAATAAAAATGCGAGATAAAAGCTACTTTTGTGATTTTTGTGTCAGGGACTACTTTTTCTGCGGAGTAGTCCTAACCAGAAGTAAATAACCAAGATGGCGGGACCTTCCCCAAAAGTTCGATTAAACAGTGAGTTTTTGTTTGATTTCATCGCTTCCCTGTGCCTAAACATGTAAAAATAAATATAGGAATGACAAATTTTGTGTATCGAATGTTTGTATTGACATCTCGAGCCAACTCGTATAACTCACTCGAGGGAAATATGACCGGCTCTCGATGTCAATACAAACATTCGATACACAAAATTCGTCATTCCTATATACATATTCTTTACATTATCTTATCACACTTTAGATTTAGACCCTGACTGTTTAAACAAGTGTCCGATACATCAATTGGCATAAGTAATATCAGCATTCAGTCATTCTGTCTAAGGGAAGCTCATACAGCATTTACAGTGCCAAACTCTCAAGTATTAAAGACTTATACTACTGTGTTGGGGAGTGTTTATTGGCAGTACCTAAGGAGGGTCCTTAGTAACCAGAAAGCAGCATCAGACGGTGGGGGGGGGGGGTCATGGGTAAAATGGCCTAGCCTTTTGCATCCGAAAACATCTCAACTCTTTAGCTTATAGGATAGCCACTGTACCAATCAGAAGTCAATGCAAAGTGTGAGTCAACGAACATGCTGTGCTGCTTCATTAGAGTTGATCTGATGCATATAAATATCCAAGCTCACTATGGTATACCTACATCATGATTCAGGCAGTATTCCTTCACTGAAGTATGGTGGTTCGGTAAAGCCTTTGTATGATGGTTTTCCCTTTTTGATTTCGAGCCTGATGAGAAAGTAGACATATGAAATATTGAGTATGAGTAATAGGGTTTTAGGTTTTCAAAAACAGTATATTAAACAAGTAACCAATGGATAACTCATGACGAGTGGGGGTTATCAACGGATAATAACATGAGGCCGTAGGCTGAGTGTTATTATCATCGATAACCCCCACGAGTTATCCATTGACTACTTATTTTATACCAAGAAACCAATAAATAATCAATATAATACCAATAAATTCAAGTTGAAAACAAAAATTATTCCCCCTCCCCGGGAATCAATCGAAGCAAGCCATACTGTGTGTACAGGTACATACACCTCCTCGCCCGGCAGCAGACAGCGGCAGCGCACACGGCGAAAATAGATTTCAATGCGTCTCGCTGTTATGTTTGTGTATAATACACCTCTGCGCCCGGCAGCGGACAGCGACAGCACACACGGCGAAAAAAGATGCACCCAGACAGGGGCTCGATCCATGTACCTCTCACGGCTGAGCGTAAAGCGCTAACCGCTAGGCCACTGCGCCTTCTCCGTTCACTGCGCCTCACGGTTATGTTTGTGTATAATACACCTCCTTGCCCGGCAGCGGACAGCGACAGCGCACACGGCTTTGTATCATATCCAGACTTGGTTCGAACCGAGCATTTCTCGTCAGTCCTTGTGGCGCAGTGCATAAGGAGTTGGATTTGGGATGTGAGACTGCAGGTTCGATCCCTACCCTGGCCTGGAAAATTTCGTGGGTTTTAACATGTGACATGTGACATGTGACATGGGAGAGGCGTGCGGTTATCCTGGATAACTGCACGCCTTACCTGGATAACCGCACGCCTTCCAAAATTGATGTTACAGCCTATAGGGTGTGCAATATCGACAGATATGTGGATGGGAATAGACACCAAAAAGCACTGTGTAACCCACAAATCGTGGTATAACAACATCTAAGCTGACCAACATTTTAACCTCCTACATTTAATTTCTGATTTATTTTCGAAGCTTTCAGGTAGTCAAATCTTGTCCTTATGTCAAGTTTAGTATCTTTTAAAATCTAAAGTTCTATTTCATTCCTTTGGGGAAAATGGATCATTGCCCACAATTTGTACTAGTATTAGGTTGATGTGTGACTTTAAAACAATACTAATTTCTATTTTCATATCCATGAGTAATCAAGAGTTTAAAAAGCTGATGTTTGGACAGCTTACCTAAATCTGTTCCAGTTTGGTTATACAGGATCTACTAGTTTATACCCCAAACTAGGGAGGGAATTTTTTAATTTTCTTACTAAGAAATAACAAGTGAAAGGACAGATCATCCTAGGACAAAATTGCCGGCCATTATCCTTTTGCTGTAATTTTTGCAATGAAAAGCTATTGAAAGATATTTCTTTTCAAAATATATGTATTTCGTAAAGGCCTTGTATACAGGGTTATGTCATTTTTAAACCACAGTCCTGAGAAAATGGTTCGAGCTAGCTTTCCTTCGTGAGGTAGCCTCCAGCTGCATTTTTACAAAGGACTAGCTGAGTGAAATCTTGCTCTAGGGCTAATAAAATGAAGAAAATTTCAGTTTGGAAGTGAATATTCCATGCTTGATTTGGTAAACACCCCTTTAAATATAATATTTTAACAATACTTCGATGTTGTTTTGATGCGATGAGGCCATAGACAGCAGGAGAAGATATACCATGCCTCCAATACAAATCTATGGTAAGACTCCTTCCCAAAATGTGATGAATAAAATAGATGCCAAGCCAACCCATGATGTTTGTACTTAATAACTAACTGGCATTCCCAAAATAGAAGAGCATTAAGCATACTATTACCTTCCTCATAGCCTCCAGTGTACTTTCAGGCTATGCACATAGTATCCCCCACATCCCCATGATTGCTCGGTGTGGTGTGAGGTGTATTAGTTGATGGTGTAAACCTTAGGTGTATTTACTTCCCAAGACCAGACTCCAATTCTGACAAATTGGTGTCTATCCCCGAACACAAAGACTGCAAGGACAGTATTGATACCTGGGAGGCTGCCAGCCCAGTCCATTGACATTGGACCCTTGTAAAACACCGCCACTAGCAATTGCCCACTTGTTGAAACACTAAACACCGGTGGTGAAACCATCCCAGGTAAACACACGCCTCCTGGTTCAAAGTGCTTCTTCTGTGATCGTATTGCCTGATGAAAGTTCACACTACTTCAAATATTCAGCTGTCTAGCTTGCTGTCACCTGCAGCAATACTTAGAATAGCCTCCATAAAGAATCTACAAGCTGCAGTAGACACTAAGTTCAAGAGCTCATTTCTTTAGTGGACTCTTACCTGACCCTCATCTTGGCTGGTCTTCCTTCTTAGGGCACAGGATCAGAGGAGCAATGGCTCTAATGAAAGAATAGCTATAATCTTAGAGCTTTTACTATAACAAGCCATAGACATACTGCATTGTTGTGTCAGCCTTTGCAGTCTACACCCGATTCTGTTCGAGCAGAAGGTCTGGTATACAATGTCTTGCTAGTACATTTTGGCCACTCCAGTGAATTACATTGAAATAGATATCTAGGCTCTTGCCTTTTCCATGATGGTTAATTGAAGGGCGGGTGTTTATGTAGAAATTCAGTTTTATTTGGTAATCTCAGATATCAGCTGATGTCTCTCTACTGATCTGCCTCGTTTAGGTCTTTGATACTTCAAGCTTTCTTCATAGAGAGAATAAATAGACATAAAACATTTCAAAATCTGTCTAGACTGTTGAGGAAATCAACATGCTTTGAGCACATGAAGAAAGAAAAATCATAATGACTCATGAATATGAAACCTTTATCCATGATGTGACCCCTAACTTCCTAAGCAGACCTTTGCATGGTTAGTGTTTATATAGACATGAACCCAAGACTGCACAGTAGGCTTGTGTGGCAAGGATGATGGTGTCTCTATTGGTAAAACTGCAGACATGTACAGATCTTTGGGACGTATTAAGGTTGTGTAAACTGTACCAAGCTGTCTGGTGGGCATACATCTATTAGTCTGTTATAAAGCACTTGTTCTCTAGCTAAGGGGAAAACCTTAGCTTCCTTTTCTAAGAGAGCAGTTCATTACAATTACATTCCCCAGGGGCACTTTCTGTGTTTCCCGTTACATGCGTCAAATATCTAGGGTCAGTGGGTTGAATGTTTTTTTTGATGTTTTATAAAAATCTATGGGTAGATATGCATATTCATCCATTTCATGGTAAAACTATGAGAAAGATGAAAAATGATATATGCATGTTAAGGTATGGACTCTAGACCAATAGAAATGTTGATGAAAATATAAGAAAAATATGGAAAGGTTCCTAAGAATTCGCCAAAATTCTCAAATTTGATAAAACAAAAGTTAGGGTCGACTCTGTTTTGCAAGGGTTGGTTGGGTAACAGGAAATACAACCTTTTTTTTGCCTTATCAGGACATGTTACGTGATGTATTAAGTATTAGTCTTACCGTTTCCTCTCAATAGCAAACCTGGCTATCAAAGAATCAAACTTTATCATCTATCAAAAACTTTTTGCACCTGAAGGCTATCAAAGTAATTGAATAGTGCCTTGGAGATCCATTCGAAAACCTTTAAAAGTCATCTCAATTTGGTTTGGCCCTGTGTGCTACAGTGCCTGCATCTAGCATCCTGTCTTCTCTTTATAGGGTTGATGAAGAGGAAGTTCTCGTAATCATTCTCAGACATAAGTAACCCAATACACTTAACAGATATTTTACCTTTGAGGCTTATATGAACCCAAAAGACTAAATAGCAGCCACAGCTATCAATCGTCCATGGTAACTTGTGAATACACAGTGCATACAACATAGCAACTATATATGGTCCACTCTCCCGACAGTTTGGGGTGTTAGGTCATGATTGTGGAATGTTAAATTCTACCTGGTGTCCTCCTTAGAAAAGATGACATTCAACAAACAGTGATAACCTGGAGCTAACAAGAACCAATTAACGACCGTTAGACACCAAATTGTCAAGCTGGAAAGCCAAATAAGCATCGTGCTTCTCTCACTTGATAATTGAGATATTGTTAAACAAAGCCCCGAACTAGAGCCAAGTGAAAAGGGGACCATAGGACCAAAAACCTTGCGCCTTTAGTATGAATAAACTGAATTAAAAAAAAAAAGAAAAAAAAAGAGGAAGTGCTAGTCATTAGCTCACAACATATGAGCACCATTTCAAACGTATATACATGTGATTGTATCAGTGATGCATAAATGTATCGCAGGCAATTGGTTCTATCAGTTCAATTATGTCAAATGTGTATTATATGATTTCTTTTACTAGCATCAAATCTGTGAAGTGCTATAGACATGGGTGCTGCCAGTCTCCTAGAACAATACATTTAAACCTTCCTTGGCGACATACAGAAAAGTCTTATGTGTCTTTACAAACACCACTCACTCCCATCCATTCCTTGTTATAGGGGCTTTCTTGATTCTGAGATTTCATTTGTTTCTTTCTTCCTAGTCTCATGTTTATTCGGCCATAAGAGAATTGTAGTATGAACCATGAGCTCTCTATGAAGTTTGAATACAATCATTCAAACAAACTAGCATTTTCATCTGTGTACAAAAGCATGAAACTGTCTCATTTATGTAGGGAACCTTCAGGTTGTCAGAATTTCACTCATCTCAAAGTCTCAAAGTCGGGTATAAGCAACAATCTAATTCCTTGTATAAATAGGAAATTGCAGAAAATTTGAGCTAGAGACAGGTTTTCATGTCACCTTTAAACAGAACAGCTAAGTGCTTTCTGTTCCATTAGCAATTAAGAATCAATAAATCTAATGCTTGTTTCCCTCAGCTAAATCTGTCTCAGTCAGATTATACAGAATTGTTTAACACACACTTAATCCTCAGAAGGACACTTCCCTATTCACATAATGATAGTGAGGTCAAAGAATTGCCTCAGACAGTTTTTGTTTTCGCAATGCAAACTGGGGACTGAGAAATGAAGACACTCTAAGTTTGAAATCTATGCCAGTGTGTCTGTGTATACATATTCATTACATGTCATCCAAGTAAAACACGGTAAAATACAACATTCTGGCATTCTACGGCTCCTGCTAAGAACATAATATTGCAGCATAAACAGGTGATAAATGCCCCCAGGAGGGTCTTGCCAAAAATGAAAGTGAACCAAAGAGGAAAACAAACAATTTTTTGTATTGCTAAAAGATTGTCTTGATAATTGTTAAGATAAAACGTGCACGTTTTTGACACCTCAAAAAAAACGAGTTTTTCTCACTACTCTCTGAAAAGATTTGCACAGGTTCTTCCTTGTTACTTTTTGGCAAGACCCTCCTGTACATCTCATGGATGATAATTATGTAATGTAAAGCCGTGATGTATTACACCTGTGCTTGACTTTATTAGTAGGTCTACATTTAGTTGCAATAAGAAAAAGTTCACAAGGAGATGTGTACCTGACTCCATCAAGGATGCTGTATACCACCATGCAAATCAACATTATATTATGAGCAGAGTGTCATAGTCATAAAGGAACCACCAAACTCATCACCAAAGGTACATCATGCCACTCTTGCTCTGCTACTTATACTATTATGAATATACCAAGATGAATCATGTACTTAGACCTGTGTATATGACTGACCTGTGTATATGACTGACTGTCATCTAACTGTATAGGACAATCAGCATCTTTGAGGTTGTATGGATACACTACATGTCTGTCAGTCTTAACAAAACCTGAGTAAAGGGTCTTGTTGTATCTACACTAAGTACCTGTGTGATGGCATAGAGAGGTTGTTCTTATGTAATAACAAGTTCATGATCCACCTCCTTTACCTTATTCTTGAAGTATTATTGTAAATAAGAACTCTAAACTGTAAATCTAAACTTTGGTAGATACATCCTAAATGTGTGGATGAGCTATAAGCCCAACACACTGTTTTATAGTGTCAAATACTCTGGTATGACCAGCACCCTGACACTGACAGCCCCCTATAAGTCTCAATAAACATCTGATGCAGCTTATACAAGAGAATTTACGGTATTCAACTGATCACTTTAGTGCCACATGATGCATGTCTTCATCAAGGAGGACATAGCGATCCTATATTTTTTAGAGTTGCTTGCCGCATAGCGGCTGGGAGCGCAGTGACTATAGCAACTCCATTATGTTTTCAGTTTGCCAGTGACATCACGGTCACCTTGTGACGCAATTTGTGATGTCATACATTGGCCGTAACGTCACACGTCCGCCGCAGAGTGGCAACTGGCAACTCCTATCCATGGCCCTTGCCACATTATTCTTGTTATAGTTATAATTACCCCAACCCTAACATTGTGCGAGGTATTTAGCTCAAGTATGGGGTGACAGACCGCTTCAACATCTACATCCTCACACTTAAGCATTCGGCTTTTAGGCTGGCCAGGGCATGAAGCAATCTCCTCTCCTGGATCATCTGCGTTTTGCTAAGATACTTATGAAGGTAAGCAGGGAAATTATATCTTTTTTTTCTTTCCTCTGTGCAGTAAGCAGAAAAGGTTCACTCGAAAAAGTAGCTGTTAAATGTACCAGGGATCCTCGTGAAACTGAATAGTGAACCACAGTATTCACATTTCATTGAAGCAGTGTGGTTTCTACAGTGAAGCCCCAAATGACTGTACAAGGATTCTCCACGAAAATAACAATAGATCCCTGGCAAATTTCGGAAAAACATTTCACTGTGGTTTTGACAACAGTTATTTGTACAGTGTTGATACTAAGTTGGTGAGAAGGATTCTTCAGAACACTAAGTTTTTTTTCCAGATTGCCTGACCAGTACATAACATAACACTGCCATGAAACCTATTTTGCCTTCTGTCCATGATGCTGACATTTGGCAATTGATATGCTAGGATAGCAAAAAACAAGTCAAATAAGGGTAAAAATGTTATTAGCATTCTGTGTGGACAGTCTTAGCCTCTACCAATAATGCATCTTCAAGTGAAATATAGTAGGGGACAATTTCATAGACCCTGGTACACCCTTTATGAGCAGCAACTGTGGACTTTACAGACAGTAGAAACTACGTTTTTGGTCCTGATTTAATAATGTATGGTGTAGGCTGAGAGCCTTTCACAATACTTTTACCTTTCTGTAGTGCTATACAACCCAGCTATACTCTCGACAACACACAGCACTCCCAATATGTTCCTATCCAGCAGACCCCAAGTCAACCTGTCTGATTTACCATTAAGATGCCTGAACTTATGTCCTCCAGAGCCACCACCTTTATCAAACATTAATGTGATGCTGACTGGAGTTGGCTGTTAGTGTTAGTGTAAGTCCTATCCCCCCAGTGTGTCACTGAAAATGTGAGGTTTTAGGCAAGTCTGATGTCTGTATAAATTGTCCATTACTGATGTGTCCCTTGCCCCATCCCACTTAACGTTGTGATAAGGAGAGGAACCACATCCCCATTTACATATGACAGCGAGAACCCCACGCTAGGATGACAAGCAGGGAGTGTATCAGAGCAGGCGTCTTGTTACCCATAATTACATAGTGGAAGATGAACACTGATTTGCATGTTGAACATAATTATCATAGCAGAGTGTCAGTATCCGTTTTCCCCCCATGAATTTCCATGGGGGAACATGAGTTTATATAAATAAACATGAATGATATGGATGCTTTAATCTAAAAAAGCTGTTGTCAAAATAACAGTGAAATCCTTATCCCAAAATTGCCAGAGATCTGTCACTACTTTCACAGGGATGTCATTGTACCACAACACTGCTATCTGGGACTTCATTGTAGAAACTACTCTGCTTCCCTACAATACGATCTTGAAGGTTCATTGTTCAGTTTTTCGAGGGTCCTCGGCAGATTAACAGTTATTTTCTTGAGTGTTCTTAAAACATGTGGCATAAATTGGGGAGTTGCCATTCACCATTTTAGGCAGTCTAATAGGTATGGATGTATGGGTATGTATGAATGTACTAGTTGATAATGGATACATGCAAAGGAGTCATAGTTTGTTTTCATAATGACTCATCTATACACTGCAAAAATGGTGTTTAGATCCTAAACACAATTCTAAACATATTCTTGCAACGTTTTTGTAATCACATTAATTTCCTAAACATGTTTAGCCTAGCCAAACAATGTGCTTAGCTAAAGTTTTAAGAAATGTAGGTGTTTAGGTTAAAACTTTTGTGTTTAGATATATGAACTTTTGTGTTTAGGTGTTTAAGAATTTTCGTGTTTGGGGACATTTGTAACAACAATTGATTATAACTGTGTAAAAATAGTCCATTCTAAGGTAGTGCTGCTACCTGGTGTAGATTCAACATCCAAGTATCTAAACATATTGATGTTTAAATCTAAACACCTATTATTCAACTGTCTCAACTCTAAACATCTAAACATGTTTAGCATAAATGTTTATGTAGTTAGAATAAAAGTGTTCATTTCCTAAATGTGTAGTCGATGAGACACCTAACTGACCTATATGTTTAGGTTTTAAACGTGTTTAGACCTAAACATGTTTAAAATCTAAACACCATTTTTGCAGTGTAGGTAGCAATACACAGTACATCAGAGCCTCAAAAGAAGGATGTGTGTTTGAAGCCATAATCCAATAATATTGATTTTGCCCTGAGCTGGGAGAGGAGGGGATAGTGTATGAAGAGTCTTTGACAGGCTGTTTATGAAGCCACGTCAGAAGTCTTACAGAAGTTTGATTAACTTTTACTTGATGTATCAGAATTATTTCCCTTTGCCCCTCTGCAATGTATCCCTCTACACTTAATATTGATGATTTTCACTTCTGTTGGAGCTAGAGGTCCCTATAGTAGGGAATATGGATGCCCCCACCCCAGGAAAAACACACAAAGAAAAAAAAAGAAACTATTGATCCTAACTCTGATTCCTTTAAAAGTCCAGTTAATCGATATTATGTAGTAGGTCTATAATTTGATTTAGTGGTGGGTGGTGTCCAGCACAGATCTCCTATAGCCATAAACCCATCCAGATCTCAACAAAATGGAATAATATTATAGTTTTGGCATCTGTATAAAACTGTCATTAGTCACATCATACTGCAATCACTGTGAGAAGATGTTTGGAGGTTGGGCTGTGTTTGCAAATCAGGGGGTGGGGATTTCGCGCTAGGATGGCATGTGAGGGATGTATCAGTTTTGGCAGTTGGCTTGTGTTACTGACATCTCTAACCCTATCTTTGGAGCTAACAGCATTTCATATCATTTGTAAACAACCATATAATTTGCTCCTCAAATAATATCCTATCTGATTGCCTAAGGTAGAACTCCAGAGCAACATCACTTTTCTCCACTTTTGAATCAAACGTTGTGCATCTGTGCTGTCTGTAGGGTAGATTGACTGTCCTCAGATTACAATTCTAGGTCCATCACCTCCTACATGATAGTTATCTGATATCATTCAACTACTTACAAGTCTTTTATTTCAGCGTCATCCTGACGTGAGAAAACTGAGTACAATTTTCATTTCCCAAAATAGAACATGTGCAACCATTAAAGAAATGCTGTCTGACTATACTCTTCTTAATATGAGGTGTTTGTTGTTTATCTGTCAACCAGCTTGAATGTTGCATCTATTTCAGCATTTCTCATGTGTCAATACTAGTGTAATGGTTCATCTCGTTAAGTTAAGATTAAATCATAACGAAGAGAGAGAAAAGTTTCCGGGTAGGCAACTGAGCTTTTATTTCTTAGCTTGCGTTACATACGATCACAGCCTCAGAGGACTACATGCTACTAGGGCATTCGGTTACCCTTTCGGGTAACAACCTGGTTGAGCAGTGGGTAAACCACTACTGAGGAACCTAGGGCTAGGACCAGCCTTATATAGGGGAAAAGCCCGCGAAACTCAGACCGGCCACGTGACGTGTGGCGGACGAGTGGTAGGCCCCCTGGTGTAATGGATACAAACCCAGAGGCAGGTGCTGCCACCTGCCATCCGGATTCCCCCACCACACCCGAAGGACCTAGTTCTGAGTCTCACGGGTACATGAACGTTAAAGTGTAAAATACCATACCCCTACACTGCCCCCCTTAGACAATAACTTGGGGGTGATTAAACCGCAGTGTATTAATAACCTAGCAAGTAATTGTTTACAATACTAAAAAGGGGTATTAATTACACTTGCTCGATGTGAAATAGGCTATAGTATAAGACTATCCTATTTCTGAAAAATTATACAATAATAGCATCGAGTGTCGTTCATGTCACTTCCACTAGTAGCTTATAACAACCACAAATGATAAATATAAAATTATCACAGATTTATAGTAACATTTTGACAACAGTAGGGTCCTGAAAAGGACCGGTGGTTGTAAATAATGACCGTATTACAGTTATTGAACCCGGAAAAAAAATTTCGACTTTTTAAATTAACAACTCTGTCCACTTTACAAAGTGAATTGAATATTAATGATCAGATATGAACAATTAATCTGATACTATATGAACACAATTAGGTATTAACCTGAGTAATACAGTACTAAGTTTAGAGAAATCCGTTGGACCTTCTCTTATTTTATGGAAAAATATTTATACTTTTTGAGATGCAGCTCAGTTTATACCTTAGTGTTTTATATTTACAGGTTACAGAAGAAATATAGTCTCTTTATATATTGAGACCAAGAATGACCTATCTAGACAGTTATAGGTCTAGGATTACCATAAACAACTTTTAGGATTCGCAGATCCAGTATATTTATAGACACTCTATAATAATATATCTTTATAAAAGATATTATATAGTTATAAATACAATTTTACACACATTATAATATTATCAACGAAGTTACTTGTTTTCATGATTGGAGGATGTAACAGGAGTCGGATGCTGCTGATGTCTTGGTATGGGCGAGCTGAACCCTGATGCCTGAAGTGCTATAGTAAAACTTGTTGGTGGGTGTAGCTAAACCCTGATGCCTGTAGTGCTAGCTAACTGGAGGTAATAGTAGATCCAGTTGTAGACTGTTGATGGACTTTATGGGCGTAGCTAAACCCTGATGCCTGAAGTGCTAGCTCACGAGTAGTAGTGGTGTAGTAGTAAATCCGGTTTGTAGTTCAAGAGTCCATATTAGTGTAAATTGTCCATGATTTTATAATAGGCACAGTCATTATATTATGGCACAGTACAATTATGGTGTTTACAGCATTTGTACTCCTCCTCCAGAGTGACTTGTTTGTTTCTCCTTCTGTTTTCAGTTTCCGGATTAGGGTACAGCTTGGTACCCGAATCAATACGGGTTGGATAAAAAAATGGTTTCTTATCCAACAATACATAGGAAATAGCACCCCGGGACACACAATTACGTCCGATCTTCATGCAACAGTTTTTTTTTTTTTTACTGTTCCATGTTCTCCTCGGGTGGCTGGTTTGGACCCGGTTGTTGAGCCTGTGGGGGTCCACACCGGTTCCATCCGTAGGTGCCAATGCGGGGACAGCAGGTGTTAGTTTCACCTTCTGGCGTGCCTCGAACAGGTTCAAAGCATGCTCAGGTGTGCCGTTCCAGTTATCCATGATAACTCCGAAAACCTTGAAGAACTTTTGCTGGTTCTTCATGTTCATTGCTCGTTCTAGGTCGAGCATCTGAGAAGCTGTTTCCTTCTCGGATAGGGCCTCCTGCCGCAGATTAGCAGCTTCCTGCTTATCTTTGGCAACATCCGCCTTTATCTGAGTCGAGATCCGGTTGATCTCTGACTTCTGGATCGTGTCAATGCACTGGAGAGTGCTCGACGCGGTCCGACGATACATATCCAGGTGGAGGTTTTCCAGATGGTGCTGTAACGTCTCAAACTGCTTGCTCTGAATATTGCAAGACAATTTGTCCTCCTTCTTGAAGAAGGTCTCCACGGTCTGGATCAGCTTAGGCCGATGAACCACAGCACCAGGTGGGGGTACCTGACCCTGAGGCTTCGGCTGTGCTCCAGACCCACTCGCAGTGACAGCTACCTGCGTGTGCGAAGAAGCAACCGCAGTAGTAGCCGCACTAGCAGTGGTCGAAGAAGGGCCTTGCTTTAGTGATCCCTGTGCCAGGGGCAACCGCGACAATTCCCTTCTAAGGTCTTTGGCCGTCAACAATGGCGCGGGTGGACGTTGTCTCACCACAGCACTCATTGTAGGTCGGGGAGCTTGACCTCCTACTGTCGGCAGTTCCTGCTTGACCCTCCCGTACTGATCAAAGATTTGCATCTCTGGTCCGGGTGGGCCCATAGCAGGGTACTGCTTCGGGTCTCTGACATTCAAAGGCGCGTGTTTCCGGGAGGACTGGCCACCCGGTCCACTGACACCAAAGAATGTCGGGTTCTGTGCACCTAGTGGAGTTGGTGCTCGTCCATAGTGGGAAGGAGTTCCAGTAGGAGATGGAAGATGTGGCTTCTTCCTTCCCCCATTCGTTTGTCTCTCCAACGCCTCCAGTGGTGACCTGGCTCGGCTTGGAGATTCAGACGCCTGTCTCTTCCTATCTGCCGCGGAGGGTCCCTGGCGGTAATCCCTGCGGCTTCGGACCTGTTCTCCGGATGGAGTTACATAAGCCCCACCACGGCGGCGGGCCTTGTTGCTCCTCCATTCGTTCAACAGATCGTACTCCTCCTGAGCGTACTCTAGTTTGCCGGACCCGGGAGTCTGGGCAAACCGAGCCTTTAGTTTCTGGTTAGTACCAGGAACCGTAGGCGCAAACTGCTTCGTACTCGGTGTGAGGGAAGCCAACTTCTCTGCATTGAGGCCCTTAAGGTTACCATAGAGTTCCGAGTGAATTTTCATCACCCGATCTATGGCTGCCTCCAGGCCCTCTCCATGCGAAGTCACATAGTGCCGGACCATGTCTCCGCGTCGGGGGGTGACACATCCTGTGCATTTAGCACATTTCTTGCCAACCTCTTGATAGCAGACATATTCCGGCCTCTGGTGCATATGAACCTCCATGAGATGACGAAGGAACTCGTCTTTCTCGATGAAGAATTCAACCTCACCCTCACTTTGAGTACAACGTTGGAAGGGACAATCCTTACGATCCTCCCCGTAGTACTCATCTAGAGCAAACTTGAGCTTGCCCTTCTGGTCATAATTGTACAGACCATTGGGTGAATTCTTAACGAATTCCCAATAGATCCAGTACATATTGGCCGGCTTTCTATCAGAGAGCTTCTTGCGAAGCCACTCCTCCATATCCTCACGCCTCTCACAGGTGATCCGAGGGGGCAGTCTCCATACGGATTTCCTCCCCTTCAGGTGTCCCCTGTGTAGAGGAATGAAGTCAGCAAAGTTGCTATTGGCGTTAGCCCAGATAGCAGCCTCTTGCTCGTCAGTCGGAGTGGCATCCACAACTGGGTCAACCGGCTCCTCTCCCTCCGGGTCGGATGGTACATCCACAGGTTGCACAACAGGTTGTTGACCCGCGAGAACCTGGGCTGCAGCATCTTGAGCGTCTCCACTCAAATCGGCCATTACGTCGTGTAGCTTGACGATTGGCACACCGAGCTCAACTTTTACGGTTGGGACAGCCGGTTCAGCTTCTGTATTATCAGCTTGAACGTCTACCTCGATAGGTTCAGGTTTGCGTTGGTCAACCCTCTTCTTATTCCGCCTGCGGGATCTGCCGTTAGTAGAAGTGCCAGGCTCGGATGCATCCGTCTCATTGCCGGAGACATCCAAAGTCTTAGCGCCCTTCTTATTGGCCGAGCGTGGAGACACCCGACGGGTTCGGGTACTGTCGGCCACACTCGTGCTGGTAGAGGGTTCGGTTCCTGACCGCTTCCCTTTACCCTTACCTTTGGTGGGGGTTGCTTTACCCTTTCCACCAGCTGCTTTCACCTTTACTTGCTCAGTCTTCGTAGGGGTAGACTGAGCAGTTTTAAGGGAAACATCTGCATCAGGTAGGGCCTTCTCAGGTACTACTGCTGCGCCTCCCAAGGTAGGAGCTTCAGCAGGAGACATGAGACGGTCCATCCGATCGGCCATCTTGGCTGTTATTTGCACGGGTGCGGGTCCGGGTCCGGGTACTAACTCCGGATGCGCCAGTGCATACTGCCTCTCCAATAGACGTACTACGAGGTCCTGTATTACCCCGAGTCTGTCTAGTGGAGACACACCAATATGGGCCTCTTCTGCCTCAATGGTTTGAGACGTAATGGGGACCCCTGGACAGTAATCCACAACAGCGTTACCTGCTGCTTCATACTCATCCGCTGTGCCTAACAGTAGGATCTGGTCTCTATCTATGTATCTAGAGACCTCATCTGCCTTGACACCGGTATAACCCGTTTTGTCAGACACGTAGGAAGGCCTATAAGAGGGATTCCTTCGGAAAGCCATTTCTGCGTCCCAGACGGCTTTACAAAACCATAAGTGGACTACCAATCCTTTGGCCATCTGATGGTAATCCATCAACCAGGACTCCGGAAAGGTATTAGCCCATTGCGGATGAGCACATTCCCAGATTGCGTTGACAACACGTTCATCAACCTCTCTGGACGTCCCATAACAGGTGGGTATCAGCATTTCCTCAGAAATTGCTAACATCCGTCCGTCATAGGGACCGGCTACATCGTGCCATTCTGGACTGTCTGGGTGGGGCAGCTCTAGGTACATTGGCCTGTCTATCGGAGAAGCAGGTCCCAAAGTACCGAGTGAGGCACTCCCACCAAGACGGGGCGGCAATTGAGGGGGAGGTGGCATCAGAGCCCTGTCATGAGACTGGGCTCCTGCCGGTTCTCCACTCAACCCTTCGGATGGAGGGGCTACGTAAGGCTCACCTACATCAGTTTGTTGTTGAACACCTCGGCGTTCAGGACTAACTTGTCTGGAGTTGTCGGATGCGTCATAGAACGATTCTATGTCGCTATCGTCTACTCCAGAGAAGTACTGATCAACATTCATTTGTTGATCCATCTGATCACATTCAGCATCGTATTGCTGATCGTCGTATGTATAAGTGGGACTCTGGGGAGAACCACTTCCATACTCCGGCGGGGTGCTAGCACCAGCACCACCGCCAAGGCGGACGGCCTCTTCTGCCATCGACAGAAGTGGCCCAATTCACCGGATAAGCAGTAAGTACTGCTTACCCAGTGAAAGGCGGGTGCCTTTTAACGAGGGCACACCTCGGAATATGGCTGTCTCGGGCTATCAGACTCCAAAAAGAGTAAGACCACCCTCGGCCACGTCTTCTTCCTTCGCAGGAATAAGACAATATGGCGGGATACTTGAATCGCTGCGCATGATCAAACCGGCGCCTCACGTGACCATTCGAAAATGGGTCAACAACTTTCCCGCGTGCCCTTAATTAGGTCACGCGTCCTTACATAAAAACAATACAATACCCGATCGGTCGTCCGTCCGTACTCAGGGTTCAGCTATGACAACTCGCTAGGTATTATGGAGTTTATGGATAGCATAAGCATATCCACCGGATTATCCGTCCAAAACCATGGGTACATTGTCATAGGGCCTTTTCCAGAAACTCATGACCGGCTCAAATATACATTGAACTAGGTTACAACATATAACAGTACACAGTACAGGACAACACACTCGTTGTGTTAACAGGCTAGGTTATGGCAGTCTTTAGCAACCTTGGACTGCGTCTAAGAGGTTTTGAGGCCTCTTTTATTGACCTGGTATCCATAAGAGCCTTTTCCAAGGTCTTCTTAGCCTTAGAAGGACCTTTCCTCTTATTTTTACCTGCGCCTGCCGAGACTTTTTGTATCTTCCCCTGCTTTCCGGATGTTACGACAGGGGGCACCACCCTCTTCGGGTCTGCAACCTTCTGTGGCCGCCCGGGTCCTTGCTTAACACGACTCTGTTCCATTACTTCCAATAGACCATCGCCATACATTTTGGTGGAGGTATCCCTCCCTCTCCATGGGCGTAGTCTCGCTACATTTGACTTGTAACATTTACCAAGCTGTGATTTAATAATCACTGTGCAGTCACTAATAACCTGAGTTATAGTGAAAGGTCCATCCCAATTGCTGGCTAATTTCAGGTTGGCTAGAGGTTGGTGTAGACGCAGTACTCTATCTCCTAGATTAAAAAATCTAGCTTTTAGACCTGTGTCATAGCCAACTTTCTGCCAACGCGCAGTTTTCTGCAACTCATCTCCAACCCTCTCAAAGGCTTGTTTGAAATTATCCCGTAGGGATTCTACAAACATCACCTGACAAGGGGTTTCCGGATTCATTCTTATTACGCCAAACACCAAATCGGCTGGCATAATCAAATCCTCTCCAAAAACGAGGAGATTAGGAGAACAGTTTGTGCTCGAATGTACAGTGCCATTGTAGGCATGTACCACGAATTCACATTGTTCATCCCAATCATCCATCTGCTCATTAACCAGAGACTTCAATACTTGGATCAAAGTCCTATTGAATCTCTCTACTTGTCCATCGCTCTGTGGCCTATAGGGATTAGTTCTTGTCTTGCAGATCGCCAGACAGTTACACATCTCTTGCCACAGACTAGACTCAAATTCTCTGCCTTGGTCACTATGTAACATGAGTGGGACACCTAAGTGCAGCACCCACCCTTTTACAAAGGCCATAGCACAAGTAAGAGCCTTATGATCCGGTAAAGGAAACACTCGGGTGTACTTGGTATAATAATCAGACACGACCATCATACACGTGTTGCCACTAGGAGTGGGGGGAATCCCACTAATAATGTCAACAGCTATTCTAGCAAACCTTACACCAAACAGTTCCTGGGATAATGGCAGTTTGCTTAACCCGGGTCCTGGTTTGTTCTTACAGCACTCAGGACAGGTCTCCACCCACCAGGTGAGATCTGTACTCATGCCGGGCCAATAGTATCGTCTGGTCAGACGTTCTAGAGACCGTTTCTTTCCAAAGTGTCCACTAGTTCTATGACCATGACAGAAATTCATAATATCTCATCGCATAGCACTAGGTATGACAACTTGCAAGGTTTTCTTCCTATTAGAATGGTTCTTCCATCGGAACAGAATACCATCCCGGACTTCTAGCTCGGCCCATTGAGCTAGGAATCGTCTCATCTCTCTGTTTTCCAATGACACTTCGGGTCTTGGAGGACAGATACCCTGATTAAGGAACTTAATCAAACGTGATGTGACTGCATCAGACTCCTGGAACTGCTGGATGGTCTCCAAGGACCAATTCAAGACATGTTCCGGGTGGGTTTCGAATGGAACTCGAACCCCTGCCAACACAGCATTGTGGGCTCCACAATCAGTGCACTCAGCATTTGCACATTTCCTCACTGGGATTCTAGACAAAGCATTCAAATGCTTTGCCCCGGCTCGGTGTTCAATCTGGCTGTGATTTAGACCGAATTCGGTGGTCAGTCCGTAGAGTGAAATCACTCCCCCACAAAAAGTGCTTGAACTTCTTCGTATAGACCACCACAGCCAACAACTCACGTTTAGTGGTACAATAATTTCTTTGAGTTTTACTCAACGTGTTACTAGCGAAGGCTATAGGAACTTCAACCCCATCCTGGACCTGAGAAAGGGCGGCTCCTATGCTTTCATTACTAGCATCAGTATCTAGAATGAAGTGATCATTCTCCGTAGGGTACTTCAACACAGGTGTACTTGCAAACAAATCCTTTATTTTCCTAAAGGACTCGTCTTGCTCGGATCCCCAAGGGAATCGTTCCTTTCTTATCCCGGGTGTCCAGTGGGACAAACTCTGGATAGGAAAGGCAACCCTTGAATATCCTGGGATAAAGTCCCGGTAGTAGGAACAGAATCCGAGGAAGGATCTGACTTCTTTCGCATTCGTGGGTGCCTGCCAATTTGACACAGCATCCAGTTTCTCCGGATCGGCTTTAATCCCTTCATTCGAGATTATTCGCCCCAAGTAATTGATAGATCTTTTGAAAAGATCGCACTTCTTGGGCTTCAGCTTCAAACCATTAGTTATGATCCTTTCCAGGACAATACCTAAATTTTCCAAGCATTCTTCGTATGTCTTCCCAAAGACAATCACATCATCTAGATAGACGAGACATTTCTTCCATAAGAGGTCACTTAATAAAGTTTCCATCATGGCTTCAAATGTCGCCGGTGCATTGCACAATCCGAACGGCATCACATTATATTGGAATAATCCAATATGACTGGAAAAGGCCGTCTTCTCCATATCTTTCGGATGCATACCCACTTGCCAGTACCCGGATTGTAAGTCTAGAGAGCAATACCATTGCTTACCTCCAAGGGAGTCTATGTCCGCTCGACATAAGACATCACAGGCTGTGCCCAGTGGTATCTTAACAGTCTGGGCTACACTGGCTACACTGCTTACTTGCCTAAGCACACATTGTACTTCGAGATGATACAGGTCTCTCACTTCCAATATTCCCCTCTGGGAATCTAACCTTGCTCCATATAATGCAGCAAAATACAGACCAAGTATACCATCATCCGCGATGTTCGCCACAGTAGGAGTAAGGAGGTAGTCCTTATCTTCCTGTAGACTGAACCTCATACATGTTCTACCGAACGTTTGTATCATGCTACCGTCAGCCGTACGAGCATTTCCTTCCGTTGTGAAAGTTTCATGATTCGTAGGCAAAAGATCGTAGAATCTCTTAGCAATGCAGGAGTGGCTAGCACCTGTATCGACAAGAAACTCAGCAGATCTACCACTCACAGATACAACTGCGTACCACCTCCTACCTTTCAAGTAGGTAGGACTACTTGCGTACTTAGCAAGTTCCGTCTTAGCGCCGAGGTCAAATCCACATCCCTTCAAGAATTCGAGACAAGGATGACCCGGGGGGAACTGGGCACACCCCACCCTGGCCAACTCATTGGCCGCTCCCTCTGGACTGATATCGGGTTTCCCTTTTGTGTTCTTCTGCCGGTTCTTGACACCTGGTGTACTATCAGTCTCCCCAGCCTCATGAGTAAGGAACTGATCAGGCTCCTTAGCTTCACTGCTGGGCGAAATCGCTAGAGGATTCTCACCAGTACCGCAAGCGGCGATAGGCTGGGAGTCATGGCAATCACTCATTCGGGGGGTAATCCGGTCGCCTTCATGGACACCCCCTCTCAGTTTTCCTTCTTCACTGAGTCCTCCTTACCCGGATTGTTCCGGTAACGAGTGTTTCTATAAACTGGCTTATCTGCCTCACACTCGGCAGCATAATGCCCAGTTTCCTGACATCGAAAGCATGTCACAACGCTCCTATCAGGCTTAGGCCTCCTAAGATTTTCAGTAATCTTCTTTACCAAATTGTTAACCAGGTCCTCTGATAAAGACGGACCGGTAGTAGGTTTGGTATCGGGTTGAGTCACAGGAGGTTTAGAAGTAATCACTTTCTCCTTGACGTAACCCGGCTTCTTTCCCCAGTTCCGGTTATACCGGGGGTTCCCTTGGCTAATGGCCCCAACGTTTTCATCTTCGTCAGGTTCCCCTGATTCGGATGAATCGGTTTCGGGTATTCCTTCCGGGATTATCATTGCTGACATCCGTTGGGGAACCTTCCTGGCAAAGATACGGGCCTTTCGATCATAATGATCTAAGGACTGGAACAAATCTGTCAGAGAGGCATCATTCTTCCAAGCTTCACAGGCTACTGTCCTGTGTTCTTGATTCCGCAATCCTTCAATGAATTGTTTAAACATTTCATCTAGGAAGCATTCATCATCTAGTCTCCATTGAGGTCTGGCTTTATGTAACAGCCGTTGACATTCCAAGCCGAACACTTTGGCAGATTCCTTAGGCTTCTGTGTTCTTTTAGTGAACGTCAGCCAAGGATCTTCTCCAACTATATTCCCATATAGATATGAAGCAATCTCTATGAGTTCATCATATTTCATATGGGCTGAGAGTCCTACTATTTGAGAATCTCTCCATTGTTCCACGGCTCCTTTTCCGTCGCCTTCCTTTAACCAGCATACTAGATAGGGGAGAGCTTCCGCTTTACCCCATCCATTGCAGTTAAAGACATCCGCGCAGCCTTGATACTCCTCCTTCCAAGGGTTCTTGGCGTTAAAGGGGGTAGGTATCTTAGCTACTCTACGAGCCGGATTCGTGGATCCAGTAAGGGATAAACCCTTACTCCATTCCATGATCTCCGTATCGGCCAGACCTTGATTGTAGCAATCAACACCTAAGTTAGCAATCGCTGCATTAGAGTCATGCAGCGCTTGTAACCCTGGAGAAAGAGATACTCGGCGACTGAGTCTCTTTTTCCTTGGAGGATTCGTACCATAAGTACTTCCAGGGCCTCCAGGTGGTGGTCCTCCTCCGCCCCCTGATCCTCCTGCTCCATATGGAGGCACCTGTAAAAAGGTGTATCCGCTGGTTTGAGGAGTTGGCCCAGGATTTTTGATGGATTGTGTATTTCCACCAAAGCTAAAGAAACCACTATTGAGATTAGTGTTTCCTCCTGTTCCATCTGACTGATTTCCATTATTGGAACCAGTCCCACCAGCAGAGGATCTGCTTCTGGAACGATCTCCTGGAGGTCTGGATCCTTGGTCACATCCGGATTGCCCTCCAGCTGGACTGGAATTCCCGGATGGTTGTCCGGTTGTTCCTCCGGACATGTTCCGGGTGCTACCTTTGGACGGATTCGCTCCTGTTTGGGATTGACTCCATCCATACTGGGCATACGGGCCATTTGGTCCCCCTAGAGGTGACTGTTGTGGCCATCCGCCGTCAAAGGTGGAGGTGTTTGCCGAGTGGCTTTGTTTAGTTCCACTCGCAGAGCCAGCCCCACCATTTCCCGTACCTAAACCAAGAGGCTTGAAGGTATTGTCCGTAAATCTAACCTGATGACTCTTTATTCCTTCATAACGAGGTACAGTTGTCTCTGTTACCCCGTCATCGCCCCTCAAAGAGTTCATCCTGTTACTCGTCGTGTTTAGGGCAATTCCTGAAACAGTGAAGTCTGATTCAAGAGTGCCTACTGCACGACCAGTATCTTCTAGATACTTTGACATCTGGATAGCTTTAACTTCCAGTTCGGAATAATCATCCATCATCTTTGTCTGTTTGGCAGCAAAATCTGTGGATTCACGTATCCATTGACCTTTGAGTTTTTCATGTTCATCGGTTTGTTTTTGATACGTTTTCCGAGCATCCTTGAAGGCTGATTCAATTTTCATCAGCTCTTCTTGGTACTTGCCATAGGCCGTTTGAGTTGAATTTAACTCTTGTTAAGTTCTATTCAACTCATCACACGAGGCTCTGTATTCCAGATCCGCCGTGTATAGTGCATCACGATACTGTTCGTGTTGGAGTTGAAAATCTTGTTTTTCTTTCTCCATCTGATCCAATAACAATTGTTGTTGGCGTCTACAACTTTGATCGTAATCAAGACGTTCTGATATCAACTGTTTGTTTTCAGTCAGAATCTTGTCTCGGGTTCCGGTCAGTGTAATAAGATCCTTCTGGATCTTCTGGTATTCAGCTCTCATGTCTTCAAGCTCGTCCATTTTGTTCCTTTCGAATCCACATTTCTAGTGCTTAATTCGAGAACTATATGGAGTTTCAAACATACCTGCACTAGGCTTTGGTACCTCAAATGGTAGTTTACCAAATTGAGCAGTACTTTTATGCATTGGTGCAGGTTTCGATGTACCTCCTGGCATGAATAAGGAGTCTCCAAATTCATCCAGTTCATCATGTAAGTTTTTTCTTACATCCTCTAACCCATCAGGGGAGTGTTACAGTGGATTTCTCCACTCTGTACCTTGGGGTGGTGATTTGATTTCACCATCCTCCATCGGGGAGTTTAGCTCATTATTTGGGCCATTTCCCCTGACTGGGCTCAGCTCAGTCATTTCTGACTGCGCTTACCCGAAGACCAACTGGTCACGGCACCAGTGTAATGGTTCGTCTCGTTAAGTTAAGATTAAATCATAACGAAGAGAGAGAAAAGTTTCCGGGAAGGCAACCGAGCTTTTATTTCTTAGCTTGCGTTACATACGATCACAGCCTCAGATGACTACATGCTACTAGGGCATTCGGTTACCCTTTTGGGTAACAACCTGGTTGAGCAGTGGGTAAACCACTACTGAGGAACCTAGGGCTAGGACCAGCCTTATATAGGGGAAAAGCCCGCGAAACTCAGACCGGCCACGTGACGTGTGGCGGACGAGTGGTAGGCCCCCTGGTGTAATGGATACGAACCCAGAGGCAGGTGCTCCCACCTGCCATCCGGATTTCCCCACCACACCCGAAGGACCTAGGTCTGAGTCTCACGGGTACATGAACGTTAAAGTGTAAAATACCATACCCCTACACTAGGATTAGATAAATCTCAAAATACCGTAGCTGCTTTTAGATTAATCAGAAACATTTGATACTCTCATGCTCTACCTTTTAAACCTTTGTAGGCAGCATTTTTGGGTGATACATGTAGAATAGCTCTAACAATGTTCTCCGTTAGCACAGTGTTGGAACCTAAGGTCAAGATTTGATGATGTTTTGGTAGAAGTAAGTTCAGCCTGAGGGTGCCCTTGCTTCATCAAGGGAAAACACAGGTTATGGCTATCCTCCAGCCAAATGAGATTATTCTGTGCTTCTCCTTAGCCCTAGGTTAAGGGGCGAGGGTCAGCGAGAGGCACAGCAGAGTAAGAAAAACATTTATAGCTCATCAATGCTGCGCTTTGAATAAGTCCTTGAGGGATAAGACTTGAAGACTACAATTGATATGGATGATGACGGAGTGTCCTCATCTAGCATCATGTCTACTCTGTAGGGTTGGTGAAGGGAGGGTTCTTGTAATCTTTTCAAGCCAGACATATATAACACAATACAAATCACAGAAACTTTACCTTTGAGGCTTATATTAAGCCAAAAGGGGTCCAAAAATATATGCACCCAAAGGCTAAATACCAGCCATAGATGTAGCAATCATCACTATCAATCATTCATGGTAGGTTTTGAATATTGAATACGACATAGCACCTTCACTAGCAAATGGTCAAATCCCCAGACAGTTTGGGCTGTTAGGCCATGATTGTGAACTGTTAAAAATGTTCCGGGTGCTAGCGTTAGAAAAAGATGACATCAAACAAACAGTGTTCACATACAGCTAACAAAGAAGCCTAAACTCTGATCCATGACAACTGATCATATGTATATGGTGTACAAATAAAATGCCAGTGAATAGATCACAACATATCAGCATAATTTAGAACATCTGTGATTGCATCAGTGGTGCATGAATATAGCCCAGGCAATTGCCTCCTATTAGTTCTATAGTAGACCATGGTGTCAAATATGTAGGAATTGTCTAACTAGAATGCAAATCTCTGAAGTGCTATAGATCTAGTTATGGGCACTACCGGTTGCCCAGACTATTACATTTGCTGGGAAGTGAAGTGTGAAGTGGCTCACACATGTCGCTAGATGGAACACGATGTCGTTATAGTACAAGATCACCAGGAATAGCAATTACTATGCCATGTGAGTCTAACACACAGTGGCGAAAGATGACAGAATGAGTTATCACTCAAAAAGTAGTCACCATTGATGACCAGTCATGGCGACAGATGACGACAATTTGCTGGGTTAGATCTCCCATTGGGACATACATAACATCTTGTGTGTCTGTATGAAAACCCCTTACTTCACCAGTTCCTTGTTATAGGGGCTATCTAAGATTTTCTTTTGAGTTCTTTCTTCCTAGTCTCATGTCTATGTAGCCATAAGGGAATTGTAGTATGAATCAGGAGCCCTCTGAAGTTGGAATACAAATATTCAAACCAACCAGCATTCTCATCTACATAAGAATTAATGAAACTGAGGCAGTCCAAATTTCCCTCATCTCAGGTGTGTTTTTAAATGATTGAGTCATTTATTTGATCCCTTGTATATATAGGGGAATACAGACAATTCGAGCTAGAGACAGGTTTTTGTGTGACTTTTAAACAGAACAGCTAAGTGCTTTCTGTTTTCAATACCATCAGCAGTCAACAGTCAGGAAACCTTATGCTTGTACCCCTTTGCTAAATCTGTCTAATTATACAGGATCTTTTAGCAACTACTTAGTGCTCAGGAGAACATTTTCTTATTTATATAAGAAAAGTACATTCAACTCCCCGAGGAGAAGTGCTTCAAATGGTTTTTCTTCATGGGTCGGGATTAAGCTGCATGTCATCATGCATAGTTTGCCACAACACAGACTGAAGACCATGAAATGAAGAACTTATCTAAGGGGTTTGAAAGCAAAAGCAATGTCATTTTACGTCACTCAGGTAAAAAGGAAAAAAAAAACTCCTTAAAATACAATATTCTGGCACTCTATGCCTCTGGCTAAGACCATAATATAGCAGGATATCTGTTGGGCATGGATTTCATAGCTCTTTTGACACCATTTCTTTGTACAGTGCTGATATCAGGTTGGTGAGGATGATTCTTGAAAACACATTAAAGGCTTTACCAGATTGACTAGGACATAACATAACACCTCCATAAATGGTATTTTGCTTTCTGTTTATGATGTTGGTATTTGGTACCTGGGATGCAAGGCTAGCAAACAACATACGGTGACCTCTAAATAAGGGTTATCCCCAAGGACAGTGGGACTATAGAGATGACCAATTTACATGGACATAAGAATGTAACATGGCATGTAAAAGTGTTATTAGCATTCTCTGTGATCAGTCTTAGACTCTCCCTATAATACATTTACAAGCAAAATATAGTAGGTGGCAATTTCATAGAGCCTGAGCAGTAAAAAATATGGGGATTCACCTATTATGCAGGTTAAACTAAATATTTTGTCCTGATTTTATATATGGTTTAGGGTAATAGCCTTTCAAAATGCTGTAGTGCTATACACCCTAACCAAGGATAATGGTAAAGGTTCACGAGGATTGGTTTGAGTGAGGTCTCACAAGGCTCCGCCTGGTGAGATGATCCTCACTCAGAGCAATCTGAGTGAGCCTTAACATTTATCTCATGTTGTTTTAGTGAGGTATGTTCCTATGTTGATTCATTTGACACAAAATATTGATATGAACAATTCATGTAAAACATCTGTTTCCTATGTATCTCTGCATAGAGGTAAGGTCGTAGACCTGTCCTCGCGGTAATCGGCAGATTTTGTCACTTATTGGCCAGTCTTCAATTAAAATTTGCGAGAAAAAAGCAAAATTTAATTTTCCGAGTATCCGCATAGACCCAAGATGGGTAGATATTGTACAGTTATTGGTTTTAAACAGTAGCCCAGGTGCACTAGTTACTCTGTATGTAATGGCAAGATGATATGACAGGTTTTTGCATTGTCATGGTAAAATGCTTCTTGTGATTCTGTTAGTTGTGTAAGGTATTCTAGTGTTATTTCATCTATTAGTAAACCTTTTTTACTAATAAATGAAGGCTAATAGGATGGTATTTTGTGAGATTTTGTCACTTATTGGTCCGGACTATTTTAAAAATTTGCGAGAAAAAACAGTAAACAGTATCCTAGGTGCACTAGTTACTCTGTATGTAATGGCAAGATGATAGGACAGGTTTGAGTGCCTCCTTGAGGTGTTCATCTATACATAGACATGTACTACTGATTGTTTGCCCAACTGACCGGTATACGAAGTATTTGCATAGTCATGGTAAAATGCTTCTTGTGATTCTGTTAGTTGTGTGAGGTATTCTAGTGTTATTTCATCTATTAGTAAACATTTTTTACTTGTAAATGAAGCCTAATAGGATGGTATTTTGTGAGATTTTGTCACTTATTGGTCCGGTCTTCGATGAAAATTAGCGAGAAAAAAGCAAAATTTAATTTTTCGAGCATCCGCACAGACCCAAGATGGGTAGATATTGTACAGTTATTGGTTTTAAACAGTAGCCCAGGTGCACTAGTTACTCTGATTGTAATGACAAGATGATAGGACAGGTTTAAGTGCCTCTATGATGTGTTCTCCTATGTACTACTGATTGTTTGCCCGACTGACCGAAATTCGCTATTCGGGGGGTCTATTTTGGCTACAGACTACATGCAGAATGTATTTGATGAGTGGCAAATGATGTTGGTTTAAGCAAGTGTACGTAGTGAGGATGTAATATAGTGATTTTCATGCATGTACAAAGAGTTTTAAGCCTGTGAGATCAAAGTTGAGAATGTGTGTTAAAATTTTCATCAAAATGAAAATCATCGTAAAAAATGAGAAATGTCATAACTTTGAAAAATTATGTGCCTCAGTTCTACTTTTTGGTCCACTTATACTGGACTATTTGATTAGTTTGGACATGCAATATGGTGATGATAGGGGGTTTATTAAAATAGTTACATGTATTATAAATTATTTCGATCAGTCGGGCAAACAAAATGATATGGTTTTACTGCGAGTGTGATAAAAACTGACCCCCTGGGAGTTAATGACTTGAATGAACCTTTTCATAAAGCCAAGATAGAGGGCTATTGATAAAATAAAGTCTTAAAGTTTAATACTGACTTTGCCTGAATTACTCCTTGACCATGGAAACTGACATAGTTGGGCGGATCCAGTCATATATAGTTTAGGGTAATAACCTTTCAAAATGCTTTTACCTTCTGTAGTGCTATACACACTAACCAAGGATAATGGTAAAGGTTCACGAGGATTGGTCTGAGTGAGGTCTCACAAGGCTCCGCCTGGTGAGATGATCCTCACTCAGACCAATCTGAGTGAGCTCATGTTGTTTTAGTGAGGTATGTTCCGATGTTGATTTATTTGACACAAAATTTTGATATGAACAATTCATGTGAAACATCTGTTTCCTATGTATCTCTGCATAGAAGTAAGGTCGTAGACGTGTCCTCGCGGTAATCGACATACCTCACTTCAGCGAGCTGGCACAGAAATACTTAACATATTTAAACTTCCCTCATATATTGGCCCTATGCACCAACACTTCTTATTTATGTATGCAAAAGGAATAGATGCTACAGCTAAATTTTTTTGGGACCCCCTTGCCAACTCATTTGACCATGATCTGTGACTATCTGTCATATCCTGGCCCAGTGATCACACTTTCTACATGTATATAAAATATGCAAGGATATATAGAATGTATTGTCAGGCTCATGCAAATTAAAGTAGATAGAAATTCAAAGATCAGTTATTGTTGTCAGGAGGCCATTTCTAAACAGCCTACGATTACACCCTTCAAGTCGTACCAAAATCCCCATAGGAATAGCATTGGCAACTTGTAGTCATAAGGCTGTGAGAGATCGTAGTACCTTTAAGAAATGGCCTCCTGAAGTATTGCAGCAACATTTTAATCTCTGATAATTTATGGCTATGCATATGAAAGTGACTGCATGTAAATGAAGTTTGCATAATCAGTTAGTCCTCTATGATGTATAACTCTATCGACGTTCAAGGTAAGCATAGTGGTCTAGCCTTGGGTGGACAGTTGATGATGTTTTGGTTGAGGGAGGTTCGGCATGGAGCATAGTTGTTTCAAACTAGGGACAACACAGGTTTGGGCCAGTTTCCATCCAAATGAGATTATTGTGTGCATCTGTTTGAGGCCAAGGCTAGGAGGGAAGGTTTAGGGAGACAGACATCAAAAAGATACGTAAAGGAAACACAGGCCATGAACTAGGAATAAAATATGTTTTCCAAATGCAATATTTAAAGTTTTGAATATGCCTAACATGCCATTTATATCATTACAATCCAATCCTTTTTGTTGAATGTTCCATTGTCTTACTGAAGGCCATTTCTCAATGTACTATGACTACACACGGCCACTACGATTTAAAAATGCCAAGGATAAGCCAGACTATTGTAGGAACTGCCCTACGACTGCTCACTATGATAAGCAGGTATGAAGTAATCACATAAGGTTTAGTAGGTCAGTCGTACTGGTGTAGACATTAGGGACTACTAGTGCATGGTACTGTTATGGCCAAATCATTAGGGTCTCACTACGATTTAAAGGACAGCAGTCGTAGTGTGTTAAGAAATGGCCTTCAAACAATTCATTTTAGCTGAAGTGACATCGTCATAATGATGAGAAAAGCTAAAATTTCACATCCTCATACATTCATTTTTCAAGATCTATCTAACCTAGCTCAACTAGAAATGCCCCCTGAAGTTTAGATTCGATTGACCATGCATTTGTCCTAAACCATTGACATCTATTTTTTGAGAAAAAAAATGGCGTGTGGCGAAGGCTAGCTTGGTGGAGGTAGACGGATTTAACGGCTGCAATCAAGTGTATCCTGGCTACAACTATATGGAAAACTAGTAATATCGGTACATGAATGTACTAAGAAGACGTGGTCTATATATAGAGGAACATTTGAAATGCCAACAAGGAATATGAGAGCTAGAAAAGGTTCGAGTAGAGACAGCGCCGGTGACAATATGGAGCAATGCAGCGGTGGCGAAGGTGAGCTTACGGGCGTTGACAATGTCTTGATAAAAGCTATGGAGGATATGAAGAAATCCAATCTTGCCATGGTAGAAAAGTTTAATGAGCTGCAAGCCACCATAGCAGAAAACTCCACCCGTATGAATGAGCATATTACGAAAACGGAGAAATATATGGTTGACAATGACAGCGAGTTGCAGTCAATGCGGGAGAGGCTTGACACCGCTGAATCAAACATAAACAAAGCGGCTGCCGACAGGAAAAAGTTGGAATTAAACTACCAAAGGCTTGCATATAGACTCTCACAAAGCGAATACAGGGTAAGGCAGCTAGATGAGGCTCGAAGACGTAAGAATATAATTATTGAAGGTGTCCCTGAGGACAATCCGGACCCACCACGTAAAATAATACTAGATATCATGAAAGACATAGGTGCTGTCAAAGAAGGAGAGTTCATAGGCATTGACAGTGCATACAGAGTGGGTAGGAAAAAAGCTGGCAGTGAAAAAAGCAGAAATATTTTCATCAGGTTTAGAAATATTGACCACAAGTTTAACCTATTCTCCAATGTCGCCAACATGAAAAATGTGGTTAAATGGAAAAAAGTGTTCATATCAGATGACCTGACATGGGAGCAACAGGAGGAGAGAAAAGATCTGAGATGTCTTGCTGCCGTGGCCAAGAATCAGGGGATTCCAGCTAAGTTGAAGGGTGGTAAAATGGAAATAGACGATAAGACCTACACCCATAAGGACATTGAGAGGCTACCTCAGGGTATTAATCTTGAAGCTGCTAAGGTAGTGGAGGTAAAGGATGGTATTGCCTATCAATCTCATCATGCATTCCTCTCTAACATGTACCCATGCACCATTGTCTATGATGATGTTACCTGGAACTGTGCAGAACAATTATTCTGGTACAAAGTTGCAATATATAACAATGACGAGGAACAGGCACAGTTAATAAAACTCAGCAGGGACGGCTATGAAGCCAAACGTCTATCACATAGCATCAAGTTCACCAAAAAAGACTCCAACGAGAAGAAATATACGATCATGAGAGAGGTGGTGGACCTTAAATTTGGCCAAGACAGTATACTTGAGCAGAAACTATGTGGGATTAAAGGCCACATATATGAAGCCACAACAGAGAAGGGATGGGGCTGCAATTACACTATTGCACAAGCCAATTTGATCTCCAAGGACTCTGTGAAAGAAAATAAAATGGGAGAAATTCTGATGGAGCTAAGAGACGCCTATATACAGCCTTAAAATGGGCAGGTAAAACGACACGGTCGGATCAGCTGATAGGGTGTGTGAAGAATAGACCATTTCTATATATAGACTACAGCGTCGCGACCTCTAGAGTCGCTGTATATATAGCACTATAACGAGCTAAATTTGGACGCGTGTTTGCTAACTACTGTTCAAAGATTGAGTGTCTAAAGGACATTGTGTACCGATAGTATGGTTATTATTATTATTACTGTTATTATAATTATTATTAATAGCATTATATCTGTTAGGTTATTGTAATGAACTGATGAGATATAATGAGAAGCCACTTACTGTAATGTATTAGATATATGAATATATAAAGCCGTTTATTGGTTTATATCCTAACGGGCTATACCGAGCCCTATAACGACCTCCATATGGAGTTACTGCTCCATGTAGGTGGCACGAGTTGCCTATACCTACTTAAATTATTTGTGACACTGAATATGTGTCTGGGTTGTGTAATTGCGGGCATTCCTAAACTAATCAGTAACAGATAACCTGAATAACATAAGGGGTGGGAATGAACTGACATTATCGCACCTGAATGTACGCAGCTTAAATGCTAATATTGAATCATTGAGAATTTATATGAATGATAGTGAAGATGCTATAATAGGTATATCTGAAAGTTGGCTTCAACAAGGTATGGCTAGTGGATTAGTCAGTCTAAAAGGCTATAACCTGGAACGATATGATAGGAATTGGGGAGACAAATTGTGTGGCGGAGTAGCAATGTACATAAGAGATGACTTTTCATATTCCAACACCTCGTATGCTCACCTCAATATTAGCTCTAATATTATTGAGATACAATGGATTGAACTGATACGCAAGAATAAGAAAAATATTGTTATTGCAAATGTATACCGTCCCCCGGATGGAGATAAGGCTATATTTATAGATACTATTCATTCTCTCATTGACAGAGCGAATCTTAGGCGCAAGGATCTCGTGGTAATGGGCGACTTTAATATTGACTATCTAAAGCCTGCTATGGTATCCACAAAGTTAATGAAAATTTGTATTAATATTCTTGGTCTAAAGCAAATTATACATGAATATACCCGATGCACCGAAGATTCTAATACTTGTATTGACTGGATTATTACAAATACAACCAAGACGTATAAAGCCATTGTAAGGAAATGGTGTATCAGTGATCACTATATGATAGGCATTGTATTCACGGATCATCATGTGTCCAAAGACAAAGTAAATTTTACTGGTAGAAGCTATAAACGATATAATGCTGAACTCTTCAGGGAATACATGAGAGACGCAGATTGGGGCCCATACAATGACTACGAATGTGTCAATGAACGATGGAATTTTATTTTAAATGTGATACTGCATAATTTGAATGTTATGTGCCCTATGAAATCATTTTCTGTAAAGAAGGATAGAGCCCCTTGGGTCACTGACTATATATTAGAATTAATACGAGACAAAGACAATGCAATGAAAAAGGCAGTTAGAACAAAAAATACAGATGATTGGACTCTTGCTAAAAGATTGAGAAATGATTGTACTAAATATATTAAAAAAGCTAAATCAACTTATGTTAAGGACCGCTTAAAGCATTTAAAACTGATAGTAAAAAGTTTTGGAGGGAAATAAATGGTTTAATCAAAGGCGATGGAAACAGGACTAACTATCATTTAAAGGATTTTGAGAATGATTGTATGGTTAGAGACGAAGAGGTATCTGATTTTGTCAATAATTTTTTCTTAGAGATAGGTCCCAAGTTAGCCCATAACTTTGAAGATAATTGGTTTTATGAGGGTATTGCAACTGATAGCTCTATCACTGACATTCGCACAAATGAAGAAGAAATCATAAAACTGATCAATGAAATGGATACAAACAAATCATCATGTATTGATAATGTTTCTTCAAGGGTGTTAAAAGATGCCTTACTGTCTATACCTGATAAGATTATGGACCTATTTAATATGTCACTAGAGAAAGGAATTGTTCCATCTGCATGGAAGGTTGGTACTATAGTACCGCTGCAAAAAGAAGGAGATAAGGCAAATGTATCCAACCTGAGGCCAGTAACATTACTTCCGGTTATAGGTAAATTATTGGAAAAAATAGTAAATAATAGATTAATGAATTATTTGGAGCTTAATAAAATTTTAGATGACAGACAAAATGGCTTCAGGTCGGGACACTCAACGATAGGTACGGTGGTATATTTTACAGATGAGGTATATAAAGCCATTAATGATGGTTTGTACACTATTTCTACTTTTGTGGATCTGAAGAAAGCATTCGATACAGTAAATCACTCTATTTTATTAAAAAAGTTGAGCAGAATTGGTGTTGGAGGTTCACTTCAGCGATGGCTTAGAAATTATTTAGAAGATAGAAAACAAAAATCTCTGGTAAATGGATTGATGTCAGGTCAAGGTGTGGTGAAGTGTGGAGTACCACAGGGATCTATACTGGGTCCTACCTTATTTTTAATATATGTAAATGACTTGGCAAATGTAATAAAACAGGGGTCTGTTTATTTGTATGCTGATGACACTGTAGTTTCAGTGAAGGGAAAGGATCTTGAACAAATAACCATAACATTACAACATGAGCTAAGAGCTTTAGAAGGTTGGTTTCAAAGAAATCAACTCACATTGAATACCAAAAAAACAAATTATATGATTTTTGGTTTGAGGCCTTGGCTAAAAAAGATTGTTAATCATAAGCTTAAGTTTGGTGATGCACAAATTGAACGAGTTTTGAGTGTTAGATACTTAGGTGTATATTTGGATCCTGTACTTAATTTTAACAAACATGCTGAAGAAATGTGTCGCAAAATGTTACATAAGGTTTTTTTGATGTCAAAAATAAGACCATTCCTAGATAATGATTCTTTATTGAAGGTGTACAAAACCATGGTACTTCCCTATGCAGACTATGGTGATATTCTGTATGATGTGGCTGGTATATATATTTTAGAAAAATTACAAGTGACTCAGAATAAGGCATTACGTACTGCACTGGGCCTGAATAATAGATACCCTACAAATCTGACCCATCAACTGGCTATGATATCTCCATTGTCCCCTCGCAGAGAAATGCATTTGTTAAATTTCATGTTTAAGCAGCAGTCTAATGTCTCCCTCTTAAATAGAAGAGATGTACCTACTAGAAACCATGATGCTACAATGTTTCTCACTATTAAACCAAAGTATGAAACTAGCCGTAAAAGTACATTATATAGAGGAGCTATGGTTTGGAACAAGCTTCCTGTATCTAAGAGAAATATAGGTACTTATGAGGAATTTAAGCTAAATCAAAAGATCGGGCTTGGTAGAGGCCTTTTTGCATAATATAAGTTGATCATTCCCTTATACCCCTTATAGAATATTACTTATTAAACTGTTCATTATTTGGGTACTGACTGCAATTTATTAAGATTTGTTATATAAAGTGGGGTGCCCGCCCCCGAGTTCACAACCCAGATGATACTTCTGGTGTTAATGTTGACAAGAGGTTGTATACACGTATATGTACTGAGACACTGATATAGTGTGTACTTTCTTATTGTAGAAAGTGTTTTGAGGCTACATATGATTAGTGATGATAAGAATAAACACATATTGTTATATATATATATATCATCTTAATAATCTGAGAATTGTACTGGTTGCGAGGACCATCATCAAGCTGAATAAGCTTTATCTTTGTAACCAGAATAATATAAAAATAAACGGGTTGGTGCTTTGCATCACTACCCATACTCAAAAAAAAAAATTCATCAGGGTGTCAGACATTCAATATAATATCTACCCAATTATTGTCACACCTCTCATTGGGCAGAATTCTCTATCGGTTCAGCTACACAGCACTTCAATAATTTAGAGGAATGATTAATGAGGCCCCAAAGATACATGGCAAATACGTTTTAGAAACAAAAAACAATTGAACACTCAACTGACTAAGTAAGAATTAATCCACCATTGGACATTTAACCTATGATGACAGCCATTTTCAAAAACGGAGTGAGCTAGAAAAGAAAGTCTACATCCAAATTATCCACATTATCACTCAATACCTCTGAGAGGGGATAAATAATTATCTGTACCATGGGAATAATCTACAAGGGGCTAATCAGAAAACAGAGCCCCAGTCTTTAGTCCCTGTTAGTGTTCCCAAATATGGGTACACTCTTACAGCAGATTTCGGGTGTTGCATTATGACTTACTGTTGGAGTATGTATGGGAAATTGTATCCAATTTTTTACATATAAGTTAATTAAAACACTCTTGATTTTTACAAAAAAAAAACACCTGCTGTATTTGAGGTGCGAGCAGAATTTCATCTGACAATTCAACAAGGATTGGTATATAATGGACAGCAAAATTTGTTGCAAATCATGCTGCAATTTTGTAGGGTATGAGAAAAAAGACATCACAAACAGCAAAATTGTAGATACTCAGTGTTATTTTGCAGAGTTAGAGAAAAAGGCATCACCCAAAAGAGACCTGCAAGAGGTGGAGGTTGTAAACGTTACAAATTAATCCCCTAGCTGTTTGTCATGGCATTTACGAGAGGCGGCAGTTAGGGCCCATAGTGTCATTCTGAATTTGAGAAAATGTAATTAAGATTGCCTAAACAGATTTACAATGACAGAAAGTTTTATCCAAAAAATACTTTTTTGAATTGTTGGATTGCACAAATTGGTTAAGAAAGCCCTATTCATTGAGTTAATCCTAAAAACTTGGAATGCCTTTATCAATTATTTGTCCAATTCAGTTTAACAGTAAAATCGAAGAGATGAAGGCAGGTCAAGTAACTCAAACTCTTAGAAATGTTTCTATTAGATATGTCTATGGTATGTTTACCCATTTGCAAAGAATTATTTACTCGATCCATAAAAAGGAATGAGTGTTGATCAAAATATAAATATCTTGTCCTTATGAGGCATTGACAACTTTCACTGAATATGTCTTAATGGAGTCCACAAAGTGCTCAGAGATATCCTATATATGATACATAATGCCTGTCACATCTATGGCATTGTGAGAGCTTTGTTGTAGCCCCTGTCCATGACACAATGAAGGTCTATCAATGGGCTCTAAATGCTGCTCTTGAACTGTCCATGAAGGACAGAGTTAAGTGGGGGTGAAGGAAGAGGGTATCGGGTAGAGTTTGCAGGTAGGGGCTACGGAGGGTTGAAATGGGTATATGCGAGGGGAGTGTATGAGTGTATTTTTAGGATGTACAAATCAACCCCATGGTTAAGCCTTCATGAATAGCTTGGAACCACCTTTGGCTCCAGAAACCTTTTGAATTTGGATATAGATTGTCACCTTAAGGGCAGAAAAACCTATTTTTCAGAGGGATTCTTTGCTCATAATACTTCAGTTTTGGGGAAACAAAAATATAAGAGGTAATTCAACTTCTAATCCCCTTTCCCCAACCATGAACTTTGCATGACATTTCCACCCTTTATTGACTACTCACTTTTCCCATCAGTTTACATAAACTTTCTACCTCTGCCTTTCCTATTTCATTTTTTCAATATATGAATATCTCATTTTACAACCTATCTGTTATCAGAAGGTGGGGTCTCACAGAACAAAAAACTCACATCAGTCATATACCAAGCCTTCTTGTGTTCACCAAGTGTGAGGTTAGAGGTATGTCTCTCATTTGTATAAATCCCCTATTGGTCTCATCACTCTACCCAACCTCCCCAAGCCCTTCAGCCAGGGTGTGATACTCGGGGTATACTTGCCATTTACATCAATCCCCATTGGTTGCACTAACTGCAGCCATTTGGAGCAGGCTTGAGACTTGGTCTATGTATGCATGTCGGAGAATTCAAAACCTTTATTGCTTTATTCCATTTCGTCTATCTTCAAACCCATTAAGAGATAAAGGAGGATAAGAGAGAGAACTAAAGGGTGAGGGTTGGAAGAGAAAACGGTATGTTGACACAATTGGTGTTTCAGGCAACAGAAATGCCAAGATGACATGGGCGAGGAGCAGCAAGAACACCAAAGGCATGGCAAAGGTTTTGCTCAGTTCACACAGTGCACCTACTTAAAAATATTGACCAGTCATGGAGATTAGCATTCAGCTTTTTTACTCATCAGAGTTTGAACTGCTTTATCCATCTGCCCTAATGGTAATCCTTAATCAACAAGTTTTCAACAAAATGCTTCAGACTTTGCATTTCCCTTCACATTTATTTCAAGTATTCCTGGTTGTAACATGAAGCTTTCTTATTCTTCAAGCTTACTATTTCAATAGTTTAAGGCAACTTACTATCCTTATATTTTCAGTGATATACTGCAAGAGAAAATACTCCTGTTAGTTTTAGAGGAATGGATTGCTAAATATGGATGCATTTATAATTAGCATAATTTATGCTAATTAGCTACATTAGCATACCTTTTTTATTCTTTTGCTTATAAAATTTGATCTAGAAATGGTATTTTCGTTCTGTTTTCACTATAGTAAACCTGGTGAAACGTTCTGTCAAATGGGATAATTGATTTTCCTATTTAGAATAAAAATCGTGTTTCCATGACAACAGAAATCAACAAAAATGTCTTCTTTGGCCCAAAAACATTCTCTTTACATGCCTAATTTGGGACCTTTCCACCCAAAATCAAAAGTGTTATCAAAAATTGTTGAAATCTCCATAAAAAGTACCCTCTACTAGTTTTAGGCATATTTTTCTTATTCTAGTCCGTAGAAGTGCCCCCTGGTGGCTGAAACAGGTACTAAATCCTGAAGCAACCACCATTTCCTCTTGATGGCTCACTAATGTTGAAATGTCTGTCGTCATATACAGCCTTAGAGGTAATGTGGAATATAGTCGGCCAATTACTCACTCATTGTTTAGTAATGAGAACCGAAGATGATATACTTGGAAATGATAGACATTTGGCATTTCACTCAGACTGGAACACACATTGTATAGAAGATCAAACACATCCTACCATTTTTCTCTTTGCTTTTGTGTGAGGATTAAGTCCATGGTATCTGACATGGATCAGCAAATGTCAACGGCCAAGGGATAGTTTTACATCAGATTCCCAACGTGAGATAGGGACAGGCGAACTATTTGACCCAAAACATTGAAGTTTTCTTTTGATGATTACTCTTTTAAAACCACACTCTGTACAACTGATACGCGTGTCAATACTCTGGATACCATGTTTGATGCATATATCGGGACAAGTCTTGGCCCGCAGGAGGCATGTCTGACTGAAACCCTTTCCCCATATGTTTGGTTGTGTCTACAGGTGTGGGAAGAACATTACGTGTATATGAGGCCATCACAAAGAGAGTGTATGACAATATGTTCATGTAGCTGTGTTTGCTTTTGGGTTTCATTAGTTTATCACACTTTTTCACACTTGAACTGCAGTGAAGGGATAACAAAAGAGGAAAGACACAACATAGGTGGATTGACAGTTCACTTTGAAATGCAAAGTTGAAAATATCTACCATAAACCTAAAATCATATACAGCTTAAGAGGCAATGTGGAATATAGTCCATCAATTATACAGTCTTCACTTCTTTTTTTAAGTATTTCATTGGGTCCATAAAAACATTTATACAATAGAATTGAATAAATGAGTTCATACATAGCTTGGGCACTTTGCCTTACCTCCGCTAGGCCCCCTGTATTGGCATGTTTGGTCATTATTGTCATATATGCGTTATGGCACACCATGCTGTTGCACTTAATTTTACACATTTGTAAGTCTAGTGTAGGTACCTTGCGTGTTGACAGCACTTTGTTAATGTGGAAATGTGATGAGATGAGTAAGTGAAATTATGACATCAGGTTACGATAACATGAAGCTGTATACAAAATTGCAGGACCAAGAAGCTTTGTTTTTTCTTTTATTTTTCATAAAACAGCTAAATTGTGGGTAAACTCCTCTCATTGATCCATTGAGGCTGCTTAGATAAAGTGTAAATATAGTTCAATAAAAGTATTTTTCTTCTTATATGCAATTCCTGACAATTTCCAGCAACATGCATTTCATTTGTAGTCATGAGGGGATTTTCCTCGAGCCTGACCTTTTATACAATTATCAGTGCTCTGTTCTGTAGTAATTGTAATTCATTAGTTTCTGCTCTGTACTCTCTGTCCCGTATAAAATCTACATAATCAAAGGCGGGGAGTATCATAGTTTTGTATACTGTAAAGGCTGAGGAAAAATCTAGGTACTTCCTTACTCTTGCTAGTTTAATCATTTCCTGTTTTAATGTTATTTATAACGTTTTCTCTATGTTGTGAAAAGTCATTTGTGGATCTAAAAGTAATCCTAGATACGAGAATGTATAAGCTCTGTCTTAAATCACATTGTTCAATTCAAAACAGATACAATATCATCATCATCATTATTATCAAAATTCACCCATTTTGTTTTCTTTTCAATAACTGTGAGCCCATTACTTAGCCACCAAGAGGATAGTTTAACGAGGCATTCCTGCATATCAGTCAGAGATGTGGTAGATATCAGAGCATCATCAGCATACAGAGTAACATGTATATTATCATAGATGGTTGGTAAAGAGATAATGTAAATTGAAAAAAAAAGAACAGGACCAACTTAGTAATGAGAACCCATAGCAATTTAGTATTCTAGAGGAATTTACCGATGCAAACTAATTCTGCTGTGCCCCCTCAAAGAATTCTTTGAATCTGTTGTGTTAAATAATCTAGATGATGACTCTTAGGTAAAGAAGAGGATGGAGGCAACTGACATTACATATTTAGGAGCTTTTTCAGTAGATCTACATTGTACAAACTGATGTACTTGGAAATGATACAGACATTTTGCATTTCCGTCAGTGTGGAACACATATGTATAGGACAACAAACACATCCTAGCTTTTTCTTTCTTTGCTTTTTATGTGAGAGCTTAGTTAATGATATCTGACATGGATGTCAGCAAATGGCAATGACCATAATTAGACATTTCAGCATATTATTCCCTAAGGCAACAGGGATACAGAGGATACATACAGACACACTATTTAACACAAGAATTTAACCCAAGTTTATTTGGATGATTACTTATTTATAAACACTCTGTACATGTAATAACTAATATTTGTATAAATGCTCTTGATACCGTGTTTGGTGTAGATATTGGTCCTAGTCCCAGCCTGCAGGGGGCATGTCTGTTTGAAACCCTCCCCTCATGAAATTGATTGTGTCTGCAGGTGTGGGTGAAACATTATAGATGAGGCCATTACAATGAGAGTCTATGAAAAGATGCTTATGTGACTAAGTTCGCTCTTCTCTTTTGTTATTTTAACACCCTCTCCCATTTGAACTGCAGCAATGGAATAAAGGGGGAAAAGGCAAGAAGGAAGAAATAAAAAATATTTAAGTATGTTCAACATGTTTCCTTACCATGCCAGATACAGATTCTCGACAGTTCACTTTGAAAAACAAATTTCACAACACAAAATTAAAGTGGTAAGCAATAAAAAAATAATGCTAATACAAACTGAACAGAACTTTCCAGGGAGAAATTTTGAAAGTGAAAACAGCATTAAGTACCAGAGGAAAAGGACAAATAGTATTGGATTATATTTTAGGTTTTTGGGTTAGGTAATGGCTTTGTGGTATGTGCCACCTTGGGAATACGGTGCAAAAATATTACAAAAAGAAGGTAATAGCATATTGAAAATGTAGCCCATCATGGAAGCCATGCATCGAGGCAAACCTCAAAACCAGGACTGATGTGAAAAGGAAAGCATCTCTCATCATAGTCTGACACATTTTGGCATTACAAGCTTTTAAAATTCGTACTATGCTTCTTTTTACAGCATTCAAAGAGAAAAGGCAGTTAGGACCCTAGGTGTCATTCTCCATGCTTAATTGATAGTGTAGTGGTTCGTCTCGTTAAGTTAGATTAAATCATAACGAAGAGAGAGAAAAGTTTCCGGGTAGGCAACCGAGCTTTTATTTCAGAGCTTGCGTTACATACGATCACAGCCTTAGAGGACTACATGCTGCTAGTGCATTCGGTTACCCTTTCGGGTAACAACCTGGTTGAGCAGTGGGTAAACCACTACTGAGGAACCTAGGGCTAGGACCAGCCTTATATAGGGGAAAAGCCCGCGAAACTCAGACCGGCCACGTGACGTGTGGCGGACGAGTGGTAGGCCCCCTGGTGTAGTGGATACGAACCCAGAGGCAGGTGCTGCCACCTGCCATCCGGATTCCCCCACCACACCCGAAGGACCTAGGTCTGAGTCTCACGGGTGCATGAACGTTAAAGTGTAAAATACCATACCCCTACACTGCCCCCCTTAGACAATAACTTGGGGGTAATTAAACCGCAGTGTATTAATAACCTAGTAAGTGATTGTTTACAATACTAAAAAGGGGTATTAATTACACTTGCTCGATGTGAAATAGGCTATAGTATAAGACTATCCTATTTCTGAAAAATTATACAATAATAGCATCGAGTGTCGTTCATGTTATTTCCATCACTAGCTTATAACAACCATAAATGATAAATATACAATTATCACAGATTTATAGTAACGTTTTGACAACAGTAGGGTCCTGAAAAGGACCGGTGGTTGTTAACAATGATCGTATTATGGTTATTGAACCCGGAAAAAAATTTTCGACTTTTTAAATTAACAGCTCTGTCTACTTTACAGAGTGAATTAAATATTAATGATCAGATATGGACAATTAATCTGATACTATATGAACACAATTAGGTATTAACCTGAGTAATACAATACTAAGTTTAGAGAAATCCGTTGGACCTTCTCTTATTTTATAGAAAAATATTTATACTTTTGAGACGCAGCTCAGTTTATACCTTAGTGTTTTATATTTACAAGTTACAGAAGAATTATAGTCTCTTAATATATTGAGACCAGGAATGACCTATATAGACAGTTATAGGTCTAGGATTACCTTAAATAACTTTTAGGATTCGCAGATCCAGTATATTTATAGGTACCCTTATATAATAATATATCTTTATAAAAGATATTATATAGTTATAAATACAATTTTACATACAATATAATAATATCAACAAAGTTACTTGTTTTCATGATTGGAGGATGTAACAGGAGTCGGATGCTGCTGATGGCTTGGTATGGGCGAGCTGAACCCTGATGCCTGAAGTGCTATAGTAAAACTTGTTGGTGGGTGTAGCTAAACCCTGATGCCTGTAGTGCTAGCTAACTGGAGGTTATAGTAGGTCCAGTTGTAGACTGTTGATGGACTCTATGGGCGTAGCTAAACCCTGATGCCTGTAGTGCTAGCTCACAAATAGTAGTGGTGTAGTAGTAAATCCGGTTTGTAGTTCAAAAGTCCATATTAGTGTAAATTGTCCATGATTTTATAATAGGCACAGTCATTACATTGTGGCACAGTACAATTATGGTGTTTACAGCATTCGTACTCCTCCTCCAGAGTGGCTTGTTTGTTTTCTCCTTCTGTTTTCAGTTTCCGGATTAGGGTACAGTTTGGTACCCGAATCAATACGGGTTGGATAAAAAAATGGTTTCTTATCCAACAATGCATGGGTAATAGAACCCCGGGACACACAATTATGTCCGATCTTCATGCAACAGTTTTTTACTGTTCCATGTTCTCCTCGGGTGGCTGGTTTGGACCCGGTTGTTGAGCCAGTGGCTGAACAGGGGGGTTCATACCAGTTCCATCCGTAGGTGCCAATGCGGGGACAGCAGGTGTAAGTTTCACCTTTTGGCGTGCTTCGAACAGCTTCAAAGCATGCTCAGGTGTACCGTCCCAGTTATCCATGATAACTCCGAAGACCTTGAAGAACTTTTGCTGGTTCTTCATGTTCGTTGCTCGTTCTAGGTCGAGCATCTGAGAAGCTGTTTCCTTCTCGGATAGGGCCTCCTGCCGCAGATTAGCAGCTTCCTGCTTATCTTTGGCAACATCCGCTTTGATCTGAGTCGAGATTCGGTTGATCTCTGACTTCTGGATCGCGTCAATACACTGGAGAGTGCTCGACACGGTCCGACGATACATGTCCAGGTGGAGGTTTTCCAGATGGTGCTGTAGCGTCTCAAATTGTTTGCTCTGGATATTGCAAGACAATTTGTCCTCCTTCTTGAAGAAGGTCTCCACTGTCTGGATCAGCTTAGGCCGATGAACCACAGCACCAGGTGGGGGTACCTGACCCTGAGGCTTCGGCTGTGCTCCAGACCCGCTCGCAGTGACAGCTACCTGCGTGTGCGAAGAAGCAACCGCAGTAGTAACCGCACTAGCAGTGGTCGAAGAAGGGCCTTGAGTTGGTAGTCCCTGAACCAGGGGCAACCGTGACAATTCCCTTCTAAGGTCTTTGGCCGTCAACAATGGTGCGGGTGGACGTTGTCTCACCACAGCACTCATTGTAGGTCGGGGAGCTTGACCTCCTACTGTCGGCAGTTCCTGCTTGACCCTCCCGTACTGATCAAAGATTTGCATCTCTGGTCCGGGTGGGCCTATAGCAGGGTACTGCTTCGGGTCTTTGACATTCAAAGGCGCGTGTTTCCGGGCGGACTGGCCACTCGGTCCACTGACACCAAAGAATGTCGGGTTCTGTGCACCTCGTGGAGTTGGTGCTCGCCCATAATGGGAAGGAGTTCCAGTAGGAGATGGAAGATGTGGCTTCTTCCTTCCCCCATTTGTCTGTCTCTCCAGCGCCTCCAGTGGTGACCTGGCTCGGCTTGGAGATTCAGACGCCTGTCTCTTCCTATCTGCTACAGAGGGTCCCTGGCGGTAATCCCTGCGGCTTCGGACCTGTTCTCCGGATGGAGTTACATAAGCCCCACCACGACGGCGGGCCTTGTTGCTTCTCCATTCGTTTAACAGATCGTACTCCTCCTGAGCGTACTCTAGTTTGCCGGACCCGGGAGTCTGGGCAAACCGAGCCTTTAGTTTCTGGTTAGTACCAGGAACCGTAGGCGCAAACTGCTTCGTACTCGGTGTGAGGGAAGCCAACTTCTCTGCATTGAGGCCCCTAAGGTTGCCATAGAGTTCGGAGTGAATTTTCATCACCCGATCTATGGCTGCCTCCAGGCCCTCTCCGTGCGAAGTCACATAGTGCCGGACCATGTCTCCGCGTCGGGGGGTGACACATCCTGTGCATTTAGCACATTTCTTGCCAACCTCTCGGTCGCAGACATATTCCGGCCTCTGGTGCATATGAACCTCCACGAGATGACGAAGGAACGCGTCTTTCTCGATGAAGAATTCAACCTCACCCTCACTTTGAGTACAACGTTGGAAGGGACAATCCTTATGATCCTCCCCGTAGTACTCATCTAGAGCAAACTTGAGCTTGCCCTTCTGGTCATAATTGTACAGACCATTGGGCGAATTCTTAACGAATTCCCAATAGATCCAGTACATATTGGCCGGCTTTCTATCAGAGAGCTTCTTGCGAAGCCACTCCTCCATATCTTCCTGCCTCTCACAGGTGATCCGAGGGGGCAGTCTCCATACGGATTTACTCCCCTTCAGGTGTCCCCTGTGTAGAGGAATGAAGTCGGCAAAGTTGCTATTGGCGTTAGCCCAGATAGCAGCCTCTTGCTCGTCAGTCGGAGTGACATCCACAACTGGGTCAACCGGCTCCTCTCCCTCCGGGTCGGATGGTACATCCACAGGTTGCACAACGGGTTGTTGACCCGCGAGGACCTGGGCTGCAGCATCTTGAGCGTCTCCACTCAAATCGGCCATTACGTCGTGTAGCTTGACGATTGGCACACCGAGCTCAACTTTTACGGTTGGGACAGCCGGTTCAGCTTCTGTATTATCAGCTTGAACGTCTACCTCGATAGGTTCAGGTTTGCGTTGGTCAACCTTCTTCTTATTCCTCCTGCGGGATCTGCCGTTAGTAGAAGTGCCAGGCTCGGATGCGTCCGTCTCATTGCCGGAGACATCCGAAGCCTTAGCGCCCTTCTTATTGGCCGAGCGTGGAGACACCCGACGGGTTCGGGTACTGTCGTCCACACTCGTGCTGGTAGAGGGTTCGGTTCCTGACCGCTTCCCTTTACCCTTACCTTTGGTGGGGGTTGTTTTACCCTTTCCACCAGCTGCTTTCTCCTTTACTTGCTCAGTCTTCGTAGGGGTAGACTGAGCAGTTTTAAGGGAAACATCTGCATCAGGTAGGGCCTTCTCAGGTACTACTGCTGCGTCTCCCAAGGTGGGAGCTTCAGCAGGAGACATGAGACGGTCCATCCGATCGGCCATCTTGGCTGTTACTTGCACGGGTGCGGGTCCGGGTACTAACTCCGGATGCGCCAGTGCATACTGTCTCTCCAATAGACGTACTACGAGGTCTTGTATTACCCCGAGTCTGTCTAGTGGAGACACACCAATACGGGCCTCTTCTGCCTCAATGGTTTGAGACGTAATAGGGACCCCTGGACAGTAATCCACAACAGCGTTACCTGCTGCTTCATACTCATCCGCTGTGCTTAACAGTAGGATCTGGTCTCTGTCTATGTATCTAGAGACCTCATCTGCCTTGACACCGGTGTAACCCGTTTTGTCAGACACATAGGAAGGCCTATAAGAGGTATTCCTTCGGAAAGCCATTTCTGCGTCCCAGACGGCTTTACGAAACCATAAGTGGACTACCAATCCTTTGGCCATCTGATGGTAATCCATCAACCAGGACTCCGGAAAGGTATTAGCCCACTGCGGATGAGCACATTCCCAGATTGCGTTGACAACACGCTCGTCAACCTCTCTGGGCGTCCCATAACAGGTGGGTATCAGCATTTCCTCGGAAATTGCTAACATCCGTCCGTCATATGGACCGGCTACATCATGCCATTCGGGACTGTCTGGGAAGGGCAGCTCTAGGTGCATTGGCCTGTCAACCGGAGAAGCAGGTCCCAAAGCACCGAATGAGGTACTCCCACCAAGACGGGGCGGCAGTTGAGGGGGAGGTGGCATCAGAGCCCTGTCAAGAGACTGGGCTCCTGCCGGTTCTCCACTCAAACCTTCGGATGGAGGGGCTACATAAGGCTCACCTACATCAATTTGTTGTTGAACGCCTCGGCGTTCAGGACTAACTTGTCTGGAGTTGTCGGATGCGTCGTAGAACGATTCTACGTCGCTATCGTCTACTCCAGAGAAGTACTGATCAACATTCATTTGTTGATCCATTTGATCACAATCAGCATTGTATTGCTGATCGTCGTATGTATAAGTGGGACTCTTGGGAGAACCACTTCCATACTCTGGCGGGGTGCTGGCACCGGCACCGCCGCCAAGACGGACGGCCTCTTCTGCCATCGACAGAAGTGGCTGTTCGGGGATAAAATATCCCAATCCACCGGATAAGCAGTGAGTACTGCTTACCCAGTGAAAGGCGGGTGCCTTTTAACGAGGGCACACCTCGGAATATGGCTGTCACGGGCTATCAGACTCCAACAAGAGCAAGACCACCCTCGGCCACGTCTTCTTCCTTCGCAGGAATAAGACAATATGGCGGGATACTCGAACTTGAATCGCTGCGCATGATCAAACCGGCGCCTCACGTGACCATTCGAAAATGGGTCAACAACTTTCCCGCGTGCCCTTAATTAGGTCACGCGCCCTTACATAAAAACAATACAATACCCGATCGGTCGTCCGTCCGTACTCAGGGTTCGACTATGACAATTCGCTAGGTATTCTGGAGTTTATGGATAGCATAAGCATATCCACCGGATTATCCGTCCAAAACCATGGGTTCATTGTCATAGGACCTTTTCCAGAGACTCTTGACCGGCTCAAATATACATTGAACTAGGTTACAACATATAACAGTACACAGTACAGGACAACACACTCGTTGTGTTAACAGGCTAGGTTACGGCAGTCTGTAGCAACCTTGGACTGCGTCTAAGAGGTTTTGAGGCCTCTTTTATTGACCTGGTATCCATAAGAGCCTTTTCCAAGGTCTTCTTAGCCTTAGAGGGACCTTTCCTCTTATTTTTACCTGCGCCTGCCGAGACTTTTTGTATCTTCCCCTGCTTTCCGGATGTTACGACAGGGGGCACCACCCTCTTCGGGTCTGCAACCTTCCGTGGCCGCCCGGGTCCTCGCTTTCGGGTCGGTACCACTTCGAGTTGCTTAACACGACTCTGTTCCATTACTTCCAATAGACCATCGCCGTACATTTCGGTGGAGGTATCCCTCCCCCTCCATGGGCGTAGTCTCGCTACATTTGACTTGTAACATTTACCAAGCTGTGATTTAATAATCACTGTGCAATCACTAATAACCTGAGTTATAGTGAAAGGTCCATCCCAATTACTGGCTAATTTCAGGTTAGCTAGAGGTTGGTGTAGACGCAGTACTCTATCCCCTAGATTAAAAAATCTAGCTTTTAGACCTGTGTCATAGCCAACTTTCTGCCAACGCGCAGTTTTCTGCAACTCGTCTCTAACCCTCTCATAGGCTTGTTTGAAATTATCCCGTAGGGATTCTACAAACATCACCTGGCAAGGGGCTTCCGGATTCATTCTTATTACGCCGAACACCAAATCGGCTGGCATAATCAAATCCTCTCCAAAAACGAGGAGATTAGGAGAACAGTTTGTGCTCGAATGCACAGTGCCATTATAGGCATGTACCACGAATTCACATTGTTCATCCCAATCATCCATCTGCTCATTTACCAGAGACTTCAATACTTGGATCAAAGTCCTATTGAATCTCTCTACTTGTCCATCGCTCTGTGGTCTATAGGGATTAGTTCTTGTCTTGCAGATCGCCAGACAATTACACATCTCCTGCCACAGACTAGACTCAAATTCTCTGCCTTGGTCACTATGTAACATGAGTGGGACACCTAGGTGCAGCACCCACCCTTTTACAAAGGCCATAGCACAAGTAACAGCCTTATGATCCGGTAAAGGGAACACTCGGGTGTACTTGGTATAATAATCAGACACGACCATCATACACGTGTTGCCACTAGGAGTGGGGGGAATCCCACTAATAATGTCAACAGCTATTCTAGCAAACCTTACACCAAACAGTTCCTGGGATAATGGCAGCTTGCCTAACCCGGGTCCTGGTTTGTTCTTACAGCACTCGGGACAGGTCTCCACCCATCGGGTGAGATCTGTACTCATGCCGGGCCAATAGTATCGTCTGGTCAGACGTTCTAGAGACCTTTTCTTTCCAAAGTGCCCACTAGTTCTATGTCCATGACAGAAATACATAATATCTCGTCGCATAGCACTAGGTATGACAACTTGCAAGGTTTTGTTCCTATTAGAATGGTTCTTCCATCGAAACAGAATACCATCCCGGACTTTTAGCTCGGCCCATTGAGCTAAGAATCGTCTCATCTCTCTGTTCTCCAATGACACTACGGGTCTTGGGGGACAGATACCCTGATTAAGGAATTTAATCAAACGTGATGTGACTGCATCAGACTTCTGGAACTGCCTGATGGTCTCCAAGGACCAATTCAAGACATGTTCCGGATGGGTTTCGAATGGAACTCGAACCCCTGCCAACACAGCATTGTGTGCTCCACAATCAGTGCACTCAGCATTTGCACATTTCCTCACTGGGATTCTAGACAAAGCATCTGCATTCAAATGCTTTGCCCCGGCTCGGTGTTCAATCTGGCTGTGATTTAGACCGAATTCGGATAGGTGCGCTAACCAGCGACCTATCATCCCCTCTGCATCTTTGAAGTTCAATAACCATCTGAGGGAAGAGTGATCAGTCCGTAGAGTGAAATCACTCCCCCACAAAAAGTGCTTGAACTTCTTCGTATAGACCACCACAGCCAACAACTCACGTTTAGTGGTACAATAGTTTCTTTGAGATTTACTCAACGTGTTACTAGCGAAGGCTATAGGAACTTCGACCCCATCCTGGACCTGAGAAAGGGCGGCTCCTATGCTTTCATTACTAGCATCAGTATCTAGAATGAAATGATCATTCTCCGTGGGGTATCTCAACACAGGTGTGATAGCAAACAAATCCTTTATTTTCATAAAGGCCTCGTCTTGCTCGGGTCCCCAAGGGAATCGTTCCTTTCTGATCCCGGGTGTCCAGTGGGACAAACTCTGGATAGGAAAGGCAACCCTTGAATATCCTGGGATAAAGTCCCGGTAGTAGGAACAGAATCCGAGGAAGGACCTAACTTCTTTCGCATTCGTGGGTGCTTGCCAATTTGACACGGCATCCAGTTTCTCCGGATCGGCTTTAATCCCTTCATTCGAGATTATTCGCCCCAAGTAATTAATAGATCTTTTGAAAAGATCGCACTTCTTGGGTTTCAGCTTCAAACCATTAGTTATGATCCTTTCCAGGACCATACCTAAATTTTCCAAGCATTCTTCGTATGTCTTTCCAAAGACAATCACATCGTCTAGATAGACGAGACATTTCTTCCATAAAAGGTCACTTAATAAAGTTTCCATCATGGCTTCAAATGTCGCCGGTGCATTGCACAATCCAAACGGCATCACATTATACTGGAATAATCCAATATGACTGGAAAAGGCCGTCTTCTCCATATCTTTCGGATGCATACCCACTTGCCAGTACCCGGATTGTAAGTCTAGAGAGCAATACCATTGCTTACCTCCAAGGGAGTCTATAGTCTCATCGATCCGTGGTAAGGGATATGAATTCTTCTTGGTCATACCATTCAATTTCCGGTAATCTATGCAGAAACGGATGCTACCATCTTTCTTGGTCACCATGCACACAGGGCTAGACCAAGGACTGGTTGATGGAATTATTACATCCTGTTCAAGCATTTTAGCTATCTCCTCCTCAGCTACCTTTTTTTTGGCTAGTGGGAGTCTTCTATAAGGAATCTTAAAAGGTTCATTCTCACCAGTGTCAATCGTATGCAGTACTTTATCGGTACGCCCCAATTGTTCACTCGGTGCTGCAAAAGCTTTACGGTACTTGTACAACAAGTCAGTTAGAGCTTCACGTTGTTCATCACTTTCTACATGGCTTTCGGCTACTAGAGTGTCTAGTTCCGGGCTCCTTTCGGGTGAGGAAGGGGCTCCGGGTGCCGAAACATGTTTACAGTCTTCTATCAATTCGGATAAGACAACCGATCCAAGGATCGTATCCTTCTGTACATAGACAGTCTTGTTACCGGTATTGGATATAGGAACCACCGTCCAAGCAGCGTTAGCTACTAGAACATCAGCGGATTCCAATCCGATACTTGACAACATGGCCATGTCTGGCTCTACAACTCCAGTTTTTCCTGAAAACTGTCTGTCCGCTCGACATAAGACATCACAGGCTGTGCCTGGTGGTATCTTAACAGTCTGGGCTACACTGGCTACACTGCTTACTTGCCTAAGTACACATTGTACTTCGAGATGGTACGGGTCTCTCACTTCCAATATTCCCCTCTGGGAATCTAACCTTGCTCCATATAATGCAGCAAAATCCAGACCGAGGATACCATCATCCGCGATGTTCGCCACAGTAGGGGTAAGGATGAAGTCCTTATCTTCCTGTAGACTGAACCTCATACATGTTCTACCGAACGTTTGTATCATGCTACCGTCGGCCGTACGAGCATTTCCTTCCGTTGTGAAAGTTTCATGATTCGTAGGCAAAAGATCGTAGAATCTCTTAGCAATACAGGAGTGGCTAGCACCCGTATCGACAAGAAACTCAGCGGATCTACCACTCACAGATACAACTGCGTACCACCTCCTACCTTTCAAGTAGGTAGGACTACTTGCATACTTAGCAAGTTCCGTCTTAGCGCCGAGGTCAAATCCACATCCCTTTAAGAATTCGAGACAAGGATGACCCGGGGGGAACTGGGCACACCCCACCCTGGCCAACTCATTGGCCGCTCCCTCTGGACTGATATCGGGTTTCCCCTCTGTGTTCTTCTGCCGGTTCTTGACACCTGGTGTACTATCAGTCTCCCCAGCCTCATGAGTAAGGAACTGATCAGGCTCCTTAGCTTCACTGCTGGGCGAAATCGCTAGAGGATTCTTGCCAGTACCGCAAGCTGCGATAGGCTGGCAGTCATGGCAATCACTCACTCTGGGGGTAATCCGGTTGCCATTGTGGACACCCCCTCTCAGTTTTCCTTCTTCACTGAGTCCTCCTTACCCGGATTGCTCCGGTAACGAGTGTTTCTATAAACTGGCTTATCTGCCTCACACTCGGCAGCATAATGCCCAGTTTCCTGACATCGGAAGCATGTCACAACAGTCCTATCAGGCTTAGGCCTCCTAAGATTTTCAGTAATCTTCTTTACCAAATTGTTAACCAGGTCCTCTGATAAAGAAGGACCCGTCGTGGGTTTGGTATCGGGTTGAGTCACAGGAGGTTTAGAAGTGATCACTTTCTCCTTGACGTAACCCGGTTTCTTTCCCCAGTTCCGGTTGTACCGGGGGTTCCCTTGGCCAATGGCCCCAACGTTTTCATCTTCGTCAGGTTCCCCTGATTCGGATGAATCGGTTTCGGGTATTCCCTCCGGGATTATCATTGCTGACATCCGTTGGGGTACCTTCCCGGCAAAGATACGGGCCTTTCGATCATAATGATCTAGGGACTGGAACAAATCTGTCAAAGAGGCATCATTCTTCCAAGCTTCACAGGCTACTGTCCTGTGTTCTTGATTCCGCAATCCTTCAATGAATTGTTTAAACATCTCATCTAGGAAGCATTCATCATCTAGTCTCCATTGAGGTCTGGCTTTATGCAACAGTCGTTGACATTCTAAGCCGAACACTTTGGCAGACTCCTTGGGCTTCTGTGTTCTTTTAGTGAACGTCAGCCAAGGGTCTTCTCCAACTATATTCCCATATAAATATGAAGCAATCTCTATGAGTTCATCATACTTCATATGGGCTGAGAGTCCTGTTATTTGAGAATCTCTCCATTGTTCCACGGCTCCTTTTCCGTCGCCTTCCTTTAACCAGCATACTAAATAAGGCAGAGCTTCCGCTTTACCCCATCCATTGCAGTTAAAGACATCCGCGCAGCCTTGATACTCCTCCTTCCAAGGGTTCTTGGCATTAAAGGGGGTAGGTATCTTAGCTACTCTACGAGCCGGATTCGTGGATCCAGTAAGGGTTAAACCCTTACTCCATTCCATGATCTCCGTATCGTCCAGACCTTGATTGTAACAATCAACACCTAAGTTAGCAATCGCTGCATTAGAATCATGCAGCGCTTGTAACCCTGGAGAAAGAGATACTCGGCGACTGAGTCTCTTTTTCCTTGGAGGATTCGTACCATAAGTACTTCCAAAGCCTCCGGATGGTGGTCCTCCTCCACCTCCTGATCCCCCTGCTCCGTATGGAGGCACCTGTGAAAAGGTGTATCCACTGGTTTGGGGAGCCGGCCCTGGACCATTGGTGGGTTGTGTATTTCCACCAAAGCTAAAGAAACCACTATTGGGATTAGTGTTTCCTCCTGTTCCATACGACTGATTTCCATTATTGAAACCAGTCCCACTGGCAGAGGGTCTGCTCCTGGAACGATCGCTTGAGGGTCCGGATCCTTGATCACATCCGGATTGCCCCCCAGCTGTACTGGAACCTCCGGGTGCTCGTCCGGTTGTTCCTCCGGACGTGTTCCGGGTGTTACCATTGGACGGATTCGTTCCTGTTTGGGACTGATTCCATCCATACTGGGCATACGGGCCATTTGGTCCCCCTAAAGGTGACTGTTGTGGCCATCCGCCGTCAAAGGTGGAGCTTCCTGCCGAGCGGCTTTGTTTAGCTCCACTCGCAGAATTATCCCCTTTATTTCCCGTACCTAGACCAAGAGGTATAGAGGTATTATCTGTAAATCTAACCTGATGACTCTTTACTCCTTCATAACGAGGTACAGTTGTCTCTGTTACCCCGTCATTGCCCCTCAAAGAGAACATCTGGTTACTTGTCGTGTTTAGGGCAATTCCTGAAACAGTGAAGTCTGATTCAAGAGTGCCTACTGCACGACCAGTATCTTCTAGATACTTTGACATCTGGATAGCTTTAGCCTCCAGTTCGGAATAATCATCCATCATTTTAGTCTGTTTAACAGCCAAATCTGTGGATTCGCGTATCAATTGATCTTTGAGTTTTTCATGCTCATCGGTCTGTTTTTGGTACGTTTCCCGAGCATCTTTGAAGGCTGATTCTATTTTCTTCAGCTCTTCTTGATACTTGCCGTAGGCCGATTGAGTTGAATTTAACTCTTGTTTAGTTCTATTCAACTCATCATACGAGGCTCTGTATTCCAGATCCGCCGTATATAGTGCATCACGATACTGTTCGTGCTGGAGTTGAAAATCTTGCTTTTCTTTCTCCATCTGATCCAACAACAATTGTTGTTGGCGTCTACAACTCTGATCGTAATCGAGACGTTCCGATATCAACTGTTTGTTTTCAGTCAGAATCTTGTCTCGGGTTCCGGTCAGTGTAATAAGATCCTTCTGGATCTTCTCGTATTCAGCTCTCATGTCTTCAAGCTCGTCCATTTTGTTCTTTTCGAATCCACATTTTTGGTGTTTAATTCGAGAACTGTATGGAGTTTCAAACATACCTGCACTAGGCTTTGGTACCTCAAATGGTAATTTACCAAATTGAGCAGTACTTTTATGCATTGGTGCAGGTTTCGAAGTACCTCCTGGCATGAATAAGGAGTCTCCAAATTCATCCAGTTCATGATGTAAGTTTCTTCTTACATCTTCTAACCCATCAGGGTAGTGTTCTAGTGGATCCCTCCACTCCGTACCTTGGGGTGGTGACTTGATTTCACCATCCTCCATCGGGGAGTCTAGCTCACGATTTGAGCCATTTCCCCTAACTGGGCTCAGCTCAGTCATTTCTGACTGCGCTTACCCGAAGACCAACTGGTCACGGCACCAGTGTAGTGGTTCGTCTCGTTAAGTTAGATTAAATCATAACGAAGAGAGAGAAAAGTTTCCGGGTAGGCAACCGAGCTTTTATTTCAGAGCTTGCGTTACATACGATCACAGCCTTAGAGGACTACATGCTGCTAGTGCATTCGGTTACCCTTTCGGGTAACAACCTGGTTGAGCAGTGGGTAAACCACTACTGAGGAACCTAGGGCTAGGACCAGCCTTATATAGGGGAAAAGCCCGCGAAACTCAGACCGGCCACGTGACGTGTGGCGGACGAGTGGTAGGCCCCCTGGTGTAGTGGATACGAACCCAGAGGCAGGTGCTGCCACCTGCCATCCGGATTCCCCCACCACACCCGAAGGACCTAGGTCTGAGTCTCACGGGTGCATGAACGTTAAAGTGTAAAATACCATACCCCTACAATAGCATGGGAGAAAATATTATTCTAAGAAAAACAGGCTCTCTGCATTATCAGCCTACCTTTATCAGCACCATGTAGGAGAGGGCCAATTCATCAAGCAAATCGATTTGGCAGTGTGAATGACCATTCAACAGGGAGGGGAAAATGCCAAATTATGGTAACTATAACAATCTGGGTATAATTGGAACTTACATATTTGCAAGCCTTTTCTAATTTAATGATCTTATTCATGGCATGAATAATGATTTCTGCAGTGTCAACAATATTTTATATTGTCGTCTACTCCCATATTACTATTACTGTCGAATCAGATTTTCAGAATAGTAAAGATTCAGAATACACCATGCTAGTAGTATTGTTAGACCTAAGAGATGATGAATGGTTTTGTTGTAAGGGTATATTTTGAATACCAAAGATTGCAGATATTTAGATGACCATAAACACCAGGAATTGAAAAGTTGAAAAAACAGGGGTGGTTTAACATATCCAATAAGTCTTTGGAAATACAGTATAACCTAGAAAGGACTACATGCCTGAAATTATAACCCATGTTAGACACTGCAGATTGCCTAAAGGAGCAGTGACTGCATTATCTCTATAGATAGTCTTGACAGAGTTATCTGACACTGGCATTGTCTTTGAGGACATTGAAGCAGCTAAGTAACAATTAGAGCATTAATAATACAACCCATCTTTCACCCTTCAACAACAGGAACTTTCTCACTCCTACGACTTAATATATACTGAACAAAGGCCATGTTTTTCCAACCTTTCATGGCCACATGGCACTTCAATGGACGACCATTTCTTGTTTCTATGGTGAAAATTCAGTTCTCTACTCCATTATTAATAGAATGCTCCCTTGGGGACATGTCTCCAGCTCCTTTAGAAGGATAGTAGATGTCTATTCCTAGAGGCTGTTTCTAAACGGTGGGGACATGGATTCTTATGGTAGGTACCTCACTTCCATGCTCTACTTGGCCCTTCAGAAGTCACTCCCCAAACTATGTCACTTTCCCATAAATCAGCACAGTGGAATAAGAGTGTTTTGCAAAAAAAGAAAGCTGAGACACTTATTTGCTTGGTCACACCTAAGTACCTTCCCAGAAAAGGTGCTCAGATCTGTTCTTTTCTGTTCTCTTTGTATCCTAATACACCTGCATACTTGCTTAGACCACTGGAAAGAGTGACTTGACTTCCTGGTATATGTGCTGTTACTTGGAAATTAAGTGCTGATCAATTCTGGATCAAGTTCCATAGGAAGCAGCTTTTTGAAACACAAGAGAGAAGTCACCTACCAAAGGTGAGGGACTTCCGCTTTTGGAAATGCACCTCCAACAGAAGTGACATACAACATTTTGGAAACAGACCATATACACATTGATCTCAGAGACAGACAAAACGTGTTATAAGAACATTCCAGCAAGGGCATGTACATAAAGACACCTGGGCAAGGTTTCTGCTATGAATAGAGATGCAGATAAATCCTACTAGAAATAGGTTTGTGTATATATACCCAGAGACTGATAAATCCTTTTAGATGAAGGCATGCTTTTACATCAAAAGACAGCCACATCCTTTTATAAGCAGGTTCGCATATGTAAACAGAGCCAAATCATTCTATTTGTATATCAAGTTGCTTTGTCTTAATACAAGATAATAGTTTTATTGGAAGAGAAAAGGGTTAAACATCTATGCTTTAGTTCAATATTTTGAGACATATTTTGTCTGCTTGTCAAATCTGTCGGCTTTAAAAAGAGTAGGCCCAGAGACAGAGGACAACCTTTTGATAAAAGACTTAAACGCTATAGACAAAAAAGACCAAGTCTCCTGAAAGTGATGCAGGTCAGAAGTGAGCAGACGCAGGACAAGCAGACAGGGTGTTTCTCATTCTTTGAGACTATACCTAACCCATAGATAGAAAATCAGTGGTTGTAATAGGCTAAAACGGTTGAGCTGCTCTAGAAACGAGAAGACACAGGACGAGCAAATGAGCAGATGCAGGGCAGTAAATTCATGTAAAACTCTCTTTACTAAATGCCAATATGATTAGCTTTTGAACCAAAATGTAGGCAGGTCAAATAACTAAAACTATAAGAAATGTTTCTATTAGGTATTGACTGATAGGGTGCAGGGAAACTGTTAAATATGAACTTAGAAGGCTGATGAATGCAATAGATTTACTTCATAAATTAGGATTTAATACATTTTCAGTTCATTCTGTTGTCACATTGCCTTTGCAAAGAACATAATCTACTCAATCTATCAAAAGCATTGAGTAAGGGTTTTGATCAAAATATAGATCTTGGCCTCATCAGGCATTGAATATGTCTTAATGGAGTCAACAAAGTGCATAGAACTATTCTATAACGATACATACTGCCTGCCACATCTCTGGTATTGTGAGAGCTTTATTGTAGCCCCTGTCATGTTGAAGGTTAAAAACCTGACCCTTGTGTAGCTACTGATGACATCAAATTTGAGTAGAGAGGCAATTAATTGCATTAGAAAGTAATGAGGAGTTCAGGCATAATTGACAGTGGCCATTACACAATATCCTTCAGCTCCTCTTTATGTGGTAAAAGGTTGAGTGTAGGTGGTAGGTGATAAATCATCCATGTCCCTCCATCCGTTTTACACCATAGAAATGAACAGCTGTTTTTCCAATAGAAATGAATGATAAATGGTCCATCCATTGCTGTGAATCCGGCTCTCAAGCCAGAATACGAGAGAGATCGAAAGCTGAAATCGGGATGTGAGGAATGTGTGTGAGTCTACCACTAGATGTCAGAAAGCTTATATATTAACTTAATTGGAAATAATTGAAAACAAATACATTGAATCAGCCCATGAAGCATTACAAGCTCACACATTCTATACTGATATCATCCATCACCCTTAACCATCATATTTGTATTTCTAATCTCCCAATCATCCCATTTTATTGTGTGCAAAAAAAAGGTCTGAATTTCATAGGCATACAAATCTTTAGGTTAAACAAATTAACCGGATGGTCTCTTGATCCAGAAACCTTCTGAACTAGGATATAAATTGTCACCTTGACCATATTTATTTGAGCCTCAAACTTTCAGGTCGTTCCGTGTTCCCATGAATACAACCTACTGACAGTCTTTGGCTGGGGGACATATTGATCGGCATGATCCAAGAATACAACTACCAAATTGGCCTGCGTATGTACTGGGTTCTGAATAATTGCCAGACTTGAATAAGCAATTCAATTCAATTTTCAATTTTAATTTCAAAGAATTTATTTGATCTATTCACATTTTACAAGCATTTCATAATAATAAATATTCTGTATGATATATTTACAATGTATTTACAGTAGAAATCATGTAAAACTGATAGAAAAAAAAGGCTGCCGCTTAATTAAAGAATTAGTTTAAGTTGGCCACCAAGTACTCACATTAATAAAGTTGTAGTCATATTATAAAAAAGATATATACAATGATATATTAATACATACAATTAGGAAAATACAAAAAAAAGAAAATAACATTACATGGACAAGACATTAACAACAGAGCAGTGTCAAACCAATAGCAAACTCTATCATTAGATATTTCTATTTGGATGAAAAGATTCAGACAATGAAAGTATAACAGTATTAATATAACCATCAAAGTATTTTATGTAACATCTTTTTTTTGAATGAACCAACTCCTTCAAACCCTTTCTTATTGAATATTTGAAGGAATTCAAATTTTTGAATTCCCTAAGTTTAAACGAAGTTAATTCCAACAATTAGAGACATGATAATGAAGACTTCTTTTGTACGCTTCACATTTTGGAATGACATTATTAAGAAGTATACCCTTGTTATATCTTAAATTTCTGGAAACAAATCTTCTATTGTCAACAATTTTTGCCCTGTTATAACCTTCAATGTGTATAAGAGACTTTCTTCTATCACATAGATAAGTCATCTTTGTTAATGCATGAACATCATCAGTTGGGAATCTCCTATTTAACTTTTGACAAATTTTTAAACCTCTGTTTTGCATTCTCTGCATCTTGTCAAGCAAAGTTACCTGACTTTTTTCATACAAAATATCACCAGAGTCAAATATAGAAAGGATATAAGTTTTATAAATTTTTAAAAGGCTTTCTTTGCTGAGGAATCTCGAGACCTTTGCTAGTTGATAAGATCTGTATGCAACCGTTTTCATTTGATTTTTAATGAATAAGTCATATGTATGATAGAGTTGGATCTAAGATGACACCGAAATATTTATAGCTTGGTACTCTGCTAATTTCATTACCATTTATGTATAGTTTTGCATTTTTAAAGCTTTTATTATGGCCAAAACCCATAAATTTAGTTTTATCCCTATTAACAGTTAGCTTATTTTTTTGTACACCACATAACAAAGTTATCAATATCTTTTTGCATATATGAAATTGACAATTCTTCCTTAGTATCCGAGGTATAAATGACTGTGTCATCTGCGAAAAGACAGATTTTTGTGTGACTACGAACCTTCTCTATGTCATTGATGTATATCAGGAATAAAAGAGGCCCCCATCTCAGAAGATATACCATTAATAACTGTATACTGTGATCTGTCTCTTAAATAGTTCTTTAACCAATGTAAGACTTTACCTTTAATTCCAATAATAAATAATTTAAAGAAAATTGATGATTAACTGTATCAAATGCTTTTTTCAAGTCAAAAAAGGTTGCTATTGTATTTTTTTTACTAAATTCTTATTTGATAAAATATCGTCAGTTAAATTTCCAATGGAGTTAATTGTAGGTTTATTTTTTCTATACCCAAATTGATATATTGAAATCAAATTATATTCTTCAAGGTATGTTGTAATTCTTTTATGAACTATTTTTTTCTAATATTTTTCCAGGTATTGCTAAAAGAGAAATTGGTCTTAGATTGGTTATATGCCTGTCATCTCCTCCTTTAAGAATCGGTGTAATTTTTGGTAGAAAATCATAGAAGGTTTGCATATGACGAATTTGGAGGTATTCCAGCCCCTACTCTTCGAATTTTAGTTTCCCCCTCTATTTCTTGGGCTCAAACTGTCAGGCTGGATGAGATCTACATGTTACATATGGGTTTTGATGGTCCCATATGCATATTTTGGGCTCCAGGGGGGTAAAATGTGCCCAAAATGACCAAAAATGTCTGGCCGAAATTGTGTCTGGGAGAATGACATTTGAGTAACAAGCCATGTTGAGGGCTTAATTTCCTACAGAAACAATCTTCATATCTCCATGAAAATCTCAGGTCCAGACTATTTTGACCTGTAGATTAAGAAAATCACATTATCATTTCTATCAGATGTGTCCTGGCTATTGTTAAAGAAGCATACTTATAAGAATTCTTTATCTGGGCACATGTCTGGGCGAATGACATGTAAGGCCCCATATGCACACTTTTTATGATTTGTGACCTTTTGCACATTTCCAAATTGATGGAAAAACCGCAGAATTCAAAGAAGTTTTAAATAGATGAAGTAGCTTATCTTTCAGAATTTTAGAATTCTGGAGCTAATACCATTAACTGAAGAAGACTTAATAACAGAAATACCTTTGATATATTCTGTTATATCATCCATTGATACATCAATTTTATTTAAACTTTGGTCTGTTACTATATCTCCATCAAATGACCACTCAGAGTCCAACTTATCAGCTAAATTTTGACCTATATTAGTAAAGTAATCATAAATAGACATACGAGAACTCCAATCTAGTTTGGGCGAATATTATAAACATACATAACCAATAAATCTCCAATGTGCTCCTTATCAACATTTCTAGTTGAATTTTTGATCCAATTAATTAGACCATATTGCAACATAGTAATAAGCAATCTTCTACTTACAATATAAACTCTTTTATTATTTTTTGATGTTAGGGCATCAGCTATCTTTTTAAGAATATCAAAGAATTTATCAACATCACCCTTTGGTGGTCTGCAAACCGTACATATAATACTATTTGTAGGTCTCTCACATTACCAATACCAGTTATATTCACAATATTATAGCCTGTAACACATTAGTTGTTAGAAGGTTTACCAATACTGTAAATCACATGTACAGCCGTTCGAGATCTATGGATGATAAAGTTGTTAATAGATTACCAACCAGGCTACATGATGCTCCCTTATGTAAAACAATTACTCCTAACTGTGTTTCTTATATTAGTAGTGTAGAATTCAATAGCGCCATAACATCAAACGCATTGACATGTAGTAGAAGGAACGCTGAAACCCTAGAAATATTTAAAACTGAAACAAAGAAACCTCTTGAATCCTTGTTACCCTATAGATAATCTTTAATTGAATATAATTTACTTCAATCTAAAATCAATCTTCTGCTTTCTCCATTTTATTCACCAATAAATCATATATAGATCTAGTGTCAAGTTTCAAACCTTTAAATATTTAAAGAGGTAGGACGAGAAGGATCAAGCCATAGCACTAATATAGTGGGGATGAGGTCCCTAGCCTTCTTTTTGACACATGAAATTTATTTGAGTATTAATAGGTTATTTTAACCTTATTGATGTCTATGTCTAAATTTAATGGTAAATAAAGAGAATTAAACCAAAATAAAGTGCAAATTATGTACACAAATCTACATAAATAGGTTAGGGGAACTCCACACCAAGCAAATAAAACAGTAAAAGGTGGAGTTTGATGGATATTTCTCTGAAAAATTACAACATTTTCCTGTTGGGTGTTACTCTCTGCTCAAAATTCAAAATTTCACCATTGATTGGGTTAGTGGGGCTAAATAACTGTGTGTAGGTAACATTTAACACATTCTTTTGAATAAGTGAGAGGTGCATCTATCATAAAAGCCACAAAAACAGTAATCTTTACAATATTAGGGACATGAGGTGTGAAAAAGTGGGATAAATCTTTGGGTCCGATGTAGATTTTTGGAATTTCCACCCTCAAACAGACACTTAAAGTATTGAGATCATAACCAAATACTCCAGGAAGATGCAGGAGTGTATAATCTATCATCAGGATATCATATGTACAAATTTTGATTACTAAGAGACAGGAGAGTGAGTTTTAGTGGCAGAATCTATTTTTGAGCAGGGAGTAACACAAATAGGGCCTGGGCAGTCTACATGCTTCAACCCCATGTAACGCCCAGTCATTTAGAAACAGTGGCATAATTCCACCACTCACAGATGGACAGCATCAGTTTTCATCAAAATAAAAGCATTTGGACCCAACAAAGTACATCAGCATGTGCCGTAGACCTTCATACATCTTATTACGGCAAAATTTTGGCTGATCCCTCACCATTTCTTTTGCTGTAGGAATAACAGTTATCGGTAATATTGAACAAAATAAATATCAAACAATAGCCAGAAGTGTCCTTGTTGTGATTTGAAAAGACCCGTATGGATGCGCCATGCGAGGGATGACAGAGATGTCATCTGGTTTAGCACCAAAGAACTTTGAATTTTGAGCAGAGAGTAACAGCCGATCATATTTTATGGTCTACAAATGGCACACCCAGTCGATACGGGACCAATTTTTGTTCATGATTAATTAGGAGGTGCCAATACACTATGCTAACCAAAGATTTACTATATAGAAGCAGTAGAATTTGATTCATTAACCAAAATGTTAAATTATAATTATATAATAGACACAACTAGAACAACAAAACTTGGGTTTTATAGGCTTTATTAAACCATAGTAATTATGTCAATCACAATGTTTCAGCTGTAGTTAGCCTTCATCAGGTGATATACTTATAAGATACATTGGTTATTAAGTAGTGCTTTGAGCAGGCAATTGTATATGTTGCCATAGATACAACAATGAGGTCATACATGGGGTCAAGGTCGCCTTTACGGGTCCCAAGGTCAATGTCATTTAAATATTATAATAAATTTCTATACGTCACATGTTACTGATGATTTTCAGCCAAGTTTACAATTTTTCGATTTTTTTATCAATGTTTACATAATAATAGATATTTTGTGAATTTAACCTTATATAAAAAATGGCATACAAGTATGATGCTATATGTTTTACTGTTTGGATTTGAAAATGCCAACGCGTTCCATGTGTTGTCTCAAGTGGGTACCAATGTTCTGGTCAATATTATTTACTGAGTAATACAAGTCTTTTAATACATCTTTGGCAAGGACCACTCTCTGATAAAATCTTGGATCATATTCAGTTTGGGTTTCAGTATTTCTAGTACGAGTTATAGGTGTAGGTACATAAGGAGGTATGACAATTTGAGATCTTACTTTCTGCTTAGGTTCATATTCATCATAATCATGGACTACGAGTTTTTTGTTTGTGGACAGATTTTGTACTGGCAGATGAGTTTATGCTCGAGGTATTGGAGCATGGGCTTATGGATCTGCTGGGCATGGTGGTGTCGATTTCAAGGAGATCTGTTACATCGTCTTGGGTGGGTACATTCTTCTTAGTGGGTGGTACATCGTTTTCCACAGGTGGCGTGTTGTTGTTGGTGGGGGTGGTTTCGTCCTCACTGTCACTGGTAGCTAAATCAGCGTGTAGTAAATTCAAATCAGGGGTGATGGTAGTAGGCATGTCAAGTAGTGGTTTGGTAGTAGGTTTTTCACTAATGTCTGTGATACTGTGTTTGATGGACAGAGGGTTGGTCTTCTTAGTAGAGGTGGATGGTTTGGCAGGGGTGTCATCATCTGTGTCAGTGTCAATGAGCCGTGGTGTAAGTTCCATTTTTTTCTTTTTCTTCAAGCCGTTTTTCAAAATGTTAAATGTTACTCCCTCCTCAAAAATGTGTATGCCAATATAGAATAGTAAAACCCTGAATATAAGCATAGTTTGACTTTACCTGTAGAGGCCTAGAAGCGGATTTGAATCTTCTACACTGGCTGTGATACAAAGCTATGATAAATATATGGTGTTCCAGTCTACAATCACCAGCAGTCTCAATAGAAGAATGGTTAGCATGTCTGACTTTGAATCACAGAATGTGGGTTCAAGACTGTATGGGGAAAGCATTTTTAACTTACACATACAAGGTTAAAGGAGTCTTTGTAAAAGGCCCCCCTGAAGCCCCCTTTATAATTTTGGCAATCAGAGGATGTTCATTATAATACATTATTTCAGGATTTGTTGCAAAAATGACAGTGGTCAACCAAGAATAAAACAAAATCAGAACAGGGGTTTGAACCTGTGCGGTCCCAGGCCTCAACTACTACACCAGATTGACCAGTCAAACTTTGAAAGTGAAATTACCCTGTTTATCTATAATTAATTACTCAGTCATAGTAGTAGCATATCACCATTTAGTAGATGTTCTAACATTCATGGTACCACCTGAGGACTCATGGTGTAAGGGTTAGCACATGGGATTCTGGATCCCAGCACTGTCTTGTGCATGGGTACGAATTCCATATGGGACAGAATTTTCCCGAGAATTAAATCTGCTGTTCAAAAATGACCCAATTCACAAAGCCTCCTGCCAGAAATGACCTAATTCATAACACCTCCTGCTGGCCTTCAAACTGTAGAATGTGGAAATAAACCTACAGTAGGAACAATGGTGGAGTATAGAGCTTAAAAAACCCTGTAAAATGCTTAAAAAGTACTATTTTAAAAACTTTGACACATCATGTATGTATAAGTTTGTAGGAACAGGGAAATCCACTGAGTACACTAAAATAAATTACTGGTGAATTGTCCAGGCATCTTCATAAAATGGCAGAGTAAACCACAGTAATTTTATCTTTTGTATTGTAGTAGAGGCCCAGATGGCAGTCCAGTTAAGCACAGTTGCATATGGAATTTCCATAAAATTACCGATGAATCCATAGAGCACCCATTTCACTTCTAATCTCCCTTCCCCAACCATGATCTCTTCTTTCTTGGTATTTTCCCCCTTTATTGACTACTCATTTTCACCATTAGCTTTTATTCAATTTCTCCTTTTACCTCCAATATTTTAAATTTACCACTATAATAGTTCTTATTCCATTCGTTTTCGATTTCATCCCAATACATAATTGCCATCCCTCAGGCCTATATTCCAAAATATGAATATCTCATTTCACAACAACCGATGCACAAATCTGTTATTGGAAGGTCAGAGAAAAGCCATTTGTCAGTCGTCTACGTATCCTCCCGATGTTCACCAAGTGTGAGGTTGGAGGTTTGTTTCTCATTTATATAAATCCCCCACTGGTCACACCACTCTACCTACCCTCCCTGAACCCATCAGAGAAGTGTTAGACTAGGATTGTGCTTAACATTTACATCATTCCCAATAAATCATATATAGATCTAGTGTCAAGTTTCAAACCTTTAAATATTTAAAGAGGTAGGACGAGAAGGATCAAGCCATAGCACTAATATAGTGGGGATGAGGTCCTTAGCCTTCTTTTTGACACATGAAATTTATTTGAGTATTAATAGGTTATTTTAACCTTATTGATGTCTATGTCTAAATTTAATGGTAAATAAAGAGAATTAAACCAAAATAAAGTGCAAATTATGTACACAAATCTACATAAATAGGTTAGGGGAACTCCACACCAAGCAAATAAAACAGTAAAAGGTGGAGTTTGATGGATATTTCTCTGAAAAATTACAACATTTTCCTGTTGGGTGTTACTCTCTGCTCAAAATTCAAAATTTCACCATTGATTGGGTTAGTGGGGCTAAATAACTGTGTGTAGGTAACATTTAACACATTCTTTTGAATAAGTGAGAGGTGCATCTATCATAAAAGCCACAAAAACAGTAATCTTTACAATATTAGGGACATTAGGTGTGAAAAAGTGGGATAAATCTTTGGGTCCGATGTAGATTTTTGGAATTTCCACCCTCAAACAGACACTTAAAGTATTGAGATCATAACCAAATACTCCAGGAAGATGCAGGAGTGTATAATCTATCATCAGGATATCATATGTACACATTTTGATAACTAAGGGACAGGAGAGTGAGTTATAGTGGCAGAATCTATTTTTGAGCAGGGAGTAACACAAATAGGGCCTGGGCAGTCGACATGCTTCAACCCCATGTAACGCCCAGTCATTTAGAAACAGTGGCATAATTCCACCACTCACAGATGGACAGCATCAGTTTTCATCAAAATAAAAGCATTTGGACCCAACAAAGTACATCAGCATGTGCCGTAGACCTTCATACATCTTATTACGGCAAAATTTTGGCTGATCCCTCACCATTTCTTTTGCTGTAGGAATAACAGTTATCGGTAATATTGAACAAAATAAATATCAAACAATAGCCAGAAGTGTCCTTGTTGTGATTTGAAAAGACCCGTATGGATGCGCCATGCGAGGGATGACAGAGATGTCATCTGGTTTAGCACCAAAGAACTTTGAATTTTGAGCAGAGAGTAACAGCCGATCATATTTTATGGTCTACAAATGGCACACCCAGTCGATACGGGACCAATTTTTGTTCATGATTAATTAGGAGGTGCCAATACACTATGCTAACCAAAGATTTACTATATAGAAGCAGTAGAATTTGATTCATTAACCAAAATGTTAAATTATAATTATATAATAGACACAACTAGAACAACAAAACTTGGGTTTTATAGGCTTTATTAAACCATAGTAATTATGTCAATCACAATGTTTCAGCTGTAGTTAGCCTTCATCAGGTGATATACTTATAAGATACATTGGTTATTAAGTAGTGCTTTGAGCAGGCAATTGTATATGTTGCCATAGATACAACAATGAGGTCATACATGGGGTCAAGGTCGCCTTTACGGGTCCCAAGGTCAATGTCATTTAAATATTATAATAAATTTCTTTATGTCACATGTTACTGATGATTTTCAGCCAAGTTTACAATTTTTCGATTTTTTTATCAATGTTTACATAATAATAGATATTTTGTGAATTTAACCTTATATAAAAAATGGCATACAAGTATGATGCTATATGTTTTACTGTTTGGATTTGAAAATGCCAACGCGTTCCATGTGTTGTCTCAAGAGGGTACCCATGTTCTGGTCAATATTATTTACTGAGTAATACAAGTCTTTTAATACATCTTTGGCAAGGACCACTCTCTGATAAAATCTTGGATCATATTCAGTTTGGGTTTCAGTATTTCTAGTACGAGTTATAGGTGTAGGTACATAAGGAGGTATGACAATTTGAGATCTTACTTTCTGCTTAGGTTCATATTCATCATAATCATGGACTACGAGTTTTTTGTTTGTGGACAGATTTTGTACTGGCAGATGAGTTTATGCTCGAGGTATTGGAGCATGGGCTTATGGATCTGCTGGGCATGGTGGTGTCGATTTCAAGGAGATCTGTTACATCGTCTTGGGTGGGTACATTCTTCTTAGTGGGTGGTACATCGTTTTCCACAGGTGGCGTGTTGTTGTTGGTGGGGGTGGTTTCGTCCTCACTGTCACTGGTAGCTAAATCAGCGCGTAGTAAATTCAAATCAGGGGTGATGGTAGTAGGCATGTCAAGTAGTGGTTTGGTAGTAGGTTTTTCACTAATGTCTGTGATACTGTGTTTGATGGACAGAGGGTTGGTCTTCTTAGTAGAGGTGGATGGTTTGGCAGGGGTGTCATCATCTGTGTCAGTGTCAATGAGCCGTGGTGTAAGTTCCATTTTTTTCTTTTTCTTCAAGCCGTTTTTCAAAATGTTAAATGTTACTCCCTCCTCAAAAATGTGTATGCCAATACACTTTAGGGCCTGGACTAAAAGATAATGTGTGTGGCCACAATTTTTTTTTATACCATATAACCCCTCAAATATCCCTAAAAAATTAAGTGTAGCATGGATGGTAGAAACAGAATATTTATTGGTATTTTGAGGAGGTTTATTTCTGGGCAGGAAGTAACACAATGCTGCGTTTATTTAGGATGAAGGGGGAAAAAAAAAGGTTAAAACCCTTTGGATCTCAGAGTAAACATATGTTTTGAAATTCCAAAAGTGATTTTTAGGGGTGTTGTACAATATAAGCAGTATGTGGGGGGATGTGAAAATTATATTCAGCAAAGTAGACACTTTTTGGTCTTTTTTCAACTCTGTAAAACCATAAGTCAAAAATATTATGGTCCAATTCGCTAAAGTTTACACTCATTTGAAAGCCTAGGATGTTTTCTCTTGAATGAAACCAAAAAGCACCAGGCTAGTGCATCGGTTTTTACCCTATTGGTAGGTAGGTAAGTAATGGAAGTTTATAGAATAGTAAAACCCTGAATATGAGCATAGTTTGACTTTACCTGTAGAGGCCTAGAAGCGGATTTGAATCTTCTACACTGGCTGTGATACAAAGCTATGATAAATATATGGTGTTCCAGTCTACAATCACCAGCAGTCTCAATAGATGAATGGTTAGCATGTCTGACTTTGAATCACAGAATGTGGGTTCAAGACTGTATGGGGAAAGCATTTTTAACTTACACATACAAGGTTAAAGGAGTCTTTGTAAAAGGCCCCCCTGAAGCCCCCTTTATAATTTTGGCAATCAGAGGATGTTCATTATAATACATTATTTCAGGATTTGCTGCAAAAATGACAGTGGTCAACCAAGAATAAAACAAAATCAGAACAGGGGTTTGAACCTGTGCGGTCCCAGGCCTCAACTACTACACCAGATTGACCAGTCAAACTTTGAAAGTGAAATTACCCTGTTTATCTATAATTAATTACTCAGTCATAGTAGTAGCATATCACCATTTAGTAGATGTTCTAACATTCATGGTACCACCTGAGGACTCATGGTGGAAGGGTTAGCACATGGGATTCTGGATCCCAGCACTGTCTTGTGCATGGGTACGAATTCCATATGGGACAGAATTTTCCCGAGAATTAAATCTGCTGTTCAAAAATGACCCAATTCACAAAGCCTCCTGCCAGAACTGACCTAATTCATAACACCTCCTGCTGGCCTTCAAACTGTAGAATGTGGAAATAAACCTACAGTAGGAACAATGGTGGAGTATAGAGCTTAAAAAACCCTGTAAAATGCTTAAAAAGTACTATTTTAAAAACTTTGACACATCATGTATGTATAAGTTTGTAGGAACAGGGAAATCCACTGAGTACACTAAAATAAATTACTGGTGAATTGTCCAGGCATCTTCATAAAATGGCAGAGTAAACCACAGTAATTTTATCTTTTGTATTGTAGTAGAGGCCCAGATGGCAGTCCAGTTAAGCACAGTTGCATATGGAATTTCCATAAAATTACCGATGAATCCATAGAGCACCCATTTCACTTCTAATCTCCCTTCCCCAACCATGATCTCTTCTTTCTTGGTATTTTCCCCCTTTATTGACTACTCATTTTCACCATTAGCTTACATTCAATTTCTCCTTTTACCTCCAATATTTTAAATTTACCACTATAATAGTTCTTATTCCATTCGTTTTCGATTTCATCCCAATACATAATTGCCATCCCTCAGGCCTATATTCCAATATATGAATATCTCATTTCACAACAACCGATGCACAAATCTGTTATTGGAAGGTCAGAGAAAAGCCTTTTGTCAGTCGTCTACGTATCCTCCCGATGTTCACCAAGTGTGAGGTTGGAGGTTTGTTTCTCATTTATATAAATCCCCCACTGGTCACACCACTCTACCTACCCTCCCTGAACCCATCAGAGAAGTGTTAGACTAGGATTGTGCTTAACATTTACATCATTCCCCATTGGTTGCACTGACTGCCACCATTTAAGCAGACTTTAGACCTGGGATATGGTTCCTCGTGAGAGCAAAGAGAATTTAACACTTTGCTTGCATGTCCAAAGCTCAATTTTCTCTCATGTAGTCTATACGAAAAATTTTCCCCCTCACGGGCTGTTCGGTCCTGACAGTTTTATAATTCTGCAGGCCTGGATTGACTTTAGCAGGACCTAATACTTTAAGATTATTACTGTCAGGAAAGAAATGATGAAAATCAAGAATTAACTTGCTATTTTGATCAATCATCTCTCAAAGATCTAACAAAAAGGAACACCTTTTGTTTTAAGCTGTAATAAACCTTAATTATGGTCCAATTTGCAAGCCGTAAAAACCAAAATGTAACCCAAGGTCCCAAATCACAGTCAGACATTTAGTCTGGCAGTCTGGCAATTTAGGTCGGCCCAGCGGCGATTCTGTCGGCAAAACCCAATGTCCGACAAGTTTTCAAATTGACTGTGTAAGAGCCTGTGAATTGCAGTAATGTTGACGTATCAACATTGAACCAACAGCATTATTACAGAGTCGATTCAATATGCCAAGGATGAATCAAAATGAAATCAATATATCAAGATTGGTTCAGTTAATAGGGTGTTGAACTAGGTGATGGCTGGCAAAAAGGACATCACTGAAAAAGTGTTGATCAACATTGACAACAGAAATCAACCATTATGGACATTGATTCAATAGTATATGTCCACTAGGTGGGAGATGTAATATTCACCTCTGAATACTGATGAGGTGTCTCATAATGGTGGGAGTGGATTTTCAGGCAAGTTTCCTGAGTGTAAAAATGTGGTGCAAATCTAAGATAACAATTGTCTAACTCAACTGAGCAAAACCTTTGATGTAGACAGTAAATCTTATGGAGAATTACAACTCTCATCAGGAATTTTCACTCACTTTGACATTGTGAATTACCATCCACTTTGTCCACTTAGATATTCAGAAAATGGCAAAAAAAATTCATTTATGCAACTTACAAACAGATCTCTTCACATTTTACTATTTGGTCCATCTTCAAATCCATTTAAGGATCACAGAGGATAAGAGAGGAGATTAAAAGTTGAGGTTAGGAAGAGAGAAGGGTATGTTGACACAACGGATGTTGCAGGCAACAGAAATTCCAAGACAACACCGAGCAGGGAGCAGTAAGAACATCAAAGGTTTTGCTCAGTTAGAACATTGCACCTTCTTAAATATTGACCATTCTTGGAGATTACCATTTTACCTTTTTTTTCTCATTACAGCTTAAACTTCTGCCCTAATAATAATCCATTATCTAACAAATTGTCAATGAAACACTTACCACTTTGCATTGCCGTTGACATTTATTTCAAGTATTTTTGTTGTTACATGAAGCTTTTTCTTATTCTTCAAGCTTACTACTTCAATTGTTTAAGACACCCTTTTATTGTTAAATATTGTTGGTATCATGGAGGTGCCTACCATAAACTTAAAATCATATACAGCCTAAAAGGCAATGTGGAATAGAGTCCATCAATTATTCAGTCATCACTTACTAATGAGAGCCAATAGCAATTCAGTATCCTAGAGGGATTTACAGATGCAAACTAATTCTGCTGTGCCCCCTTAACTGGCAACTCACATTACATATTATTTTCAGTAGATCTACATTGTACAGACTGATGCTCTTGGAAATGATACAGGCATTTTGTATTTCCGTCAGTCTGGAACACATGTTGTATAGGACAACAAACACATCCTAGCATTTTTTCTTTGCTTTTTATCTGACACTGGCATTGTATATAAGGACATTAAAACAGCTCAGCAGCAATTAGAGCATTAAAAATACAACCCATCAACAACAGGAACTTTCTCATTCCTGCCCACTTAATATACTGAGCCAAGGCCATGCTTTTGTAACTTTCATGGCCATATGGCACTTCAATAGACGATCATTTCTTGTTTCTATAGTGAAAACTTCAGTTCTGTTCAGTGACTCTACACTCCGTTATAAATAGAAAGCTCTCTTTGGGACATGTCTGCAGCTCCTTTAGAAGGATAGCAAATGTCTAACCCTAGATGTTCCAGACAGTTGGGATGTGGATTCTTATGGTAGGTACATCACTTCCATGCTCTACTGGACCACTCAGAAGTCACTCCCAAGCTATGTCTCTTCCCTATAAATCAGCACTGTGGAATAAGAATGTTTTGCAAAAACGTGCTGAGGCACTTAATTGCTTGGTCACACCTAAGTCAAGGATTGTACAGTATAGGATAGGTTACTCCATACAGTCCTATAGTGAAGGCCAACCCCCCTCTACCCCCCCCCACAAAACTAGGTGACATTGTTTGTTCAGTATTGGGCCCTTTGTAGGATAAGGGGGCTTATGGAGTTATCATGTATCTTCATGAAAGGGATACCAAATAAAATGAAGGGACCATGTAACCTAAAAAATCCTGCTCAATCCATAAATGTTTGATGAGGGAAATATTTTGAAAATGTACAAAAATGATAATAAAAATGATTGGAAATCTTTAAATATAGAACATGTGAATCACATTTTAATACATAAATCCACATACCCAAATGTCTGCCTATATCTCAGTCAAACAACTACTGTACCTGTGCATTTCTCTGCCTATTTCACATACAGCATATCAATTGTGTACCTATCACTCATCCTGCCTATCTCCTCAATCATCTACATCTACAGTTAAATCTGGTTATCTCTTAAAAGGCTTAACTTATAATGCTTACCTCTCACCTTACCTTATCTTATTTGTTCCTTCTTTCCTTTAGTCTACCTATCCTTAATCTGCCTATCATTCATTTTACCTATCCCTCATGGCAACTATCCCTCAGACCATCATGCTTAATCTGCACTGTTTTTCTGCCATATAAGGCTTTATTGGTTAACAGTAAATTCCTTATCATGTCTACTATTAATGCCTGTCATGAAGCCTACCTATCCCTCATTGTGCCTATCCCCCAACTCTGCATATCCCTCATATCTGACTTACATGTCTGTCCCTAGTACCCATGTTTTCTTTCTTTTTATGTTTGCTCATCTTACAGGGTACTCTATGCCCATTTCTCAAATTGCTAATTGTTCATACTACCTATCCCCCTTGCTACCCATCCTTACATATCCCCCATGCTCTCTATATAGCTCTCTTACCCATCTCAACTCTCTTAACCTACCTATGTCACAACCCACCTTCATTATGATGACTATTTCTTAATCAACCTATCACCTAACATACTGGTTACGGTCCACCTTATTGATACATCTACCTATCATTCATGCTGCATTTCTTTCAGTTTACCTGTATAATGATATGAATGGAGGATAGGCATAATGGGAGATAGGTATATTTCACAAGGCATAGACTTGGAGACAGGTGCAAGAAATTGAACACAAGCTAAGATATGAATAGAGAGAGTGGGTTAGACTGACTGAGCTGAGATGGTAAGAAAGCCATATGGAGAGCATGAAGGATAGGCATTCAAAAGGATTGGTAGCAAGGGGGATAGGTAGTATGAACAATATCCAGTTTGAGGGATAGGCACAGAGAGTACCCTGTAAGATGAGTAAATGTAAAATAAGAAAACATGGGTGCTAGGGACAGATGTGTAAGTCAAATATGAGGAAGTTGGGGGATAGGTGTAATGAAGGATAGGTAGGCTTTAGGATAGGCATCATTAAGGATAGGTAAGATCAAAATGGTAGATATGATGAGTAATGTACTGTTAACCATTAGGGCCTAAATATAGAGATGAACTATACAGTTTGAACATGATAGTCTGAGGGATAGTCACCATGAGGGATAGGTAAAATGAATGATAGGTAGAGTGATGATAGGTTAACTATGGGAAACTAGGACCAGAGAAGATTAGATAAAGTGAGGAGTAAGCTTTAGTATTTAGGCCTTTTGGGAGATAGCTTTACTTAATTGTAGATGCTTTGGATTCAAGAGATAGGCAGTATGAGTGATAGGTAGACTAAGGGATAGGTAGTATTTGAGATAGGCTGAGTAATGCACAAATTGAATACTTGTCAGATTGGGAGATAGGCAGACATTTGGATATATGCATTGAGGTACTAACTCTGGTTTACATGTTGTGTCTGTAAAGACTTCTCATCATTTTGAATATTATTTTTGTACATCCTTAAAATATTTTCCTCATCAAACCTTATTTTTGGGTCTTTTTAGTCATATTCTAAGAATAATAATCACAAAACTTAGATTCAGCAGGATTTTCTAGGTGGTTCCTTCTTCCCCTTTAGTATCACCCTGATAAAGGAATACCACAGCTCCATAAACCACCTAATCCTCTACAGAAATCAACAATGAAGACACAGGGGCACCTAGTTTCATGGGGGGTAGAGGTGGGTGGCCTGTCACACTCTACCCATAGACTTTACTCTCATTGTCCTCTCCTATAGTATCTAAACTTCTTGCCTAAGTGCCTTCCCAGAAAATGTGCTCAGATCTGTTCTTTTCTGTTCTCCTCGTATCCTAATACACCTGCATACTTGCTTAGACCACTGGGGAGAGGGACATGATTTCCTGGGATATGGGCTGTTACTTGGCAAGTGCTGATCAATTCTGGACCAAGTTCCATAGGAAGCAGCTTTTTGGAACACAAGTGAGAAGTCACCTACCAAAGGTGAGGGACTTCCACTCTTGGAAATGCACTTCCAACAGAAGTGACATCCAACATTTTGGAAACAGCCTGGTGGCCTGCCATCAAAGACAGAGCCAGACAGATGTCAGAGGTGGATGGATCAGGTGGTAGAACACGTGTGGGATTGGTCTGAGTGGTCTATTATTCCTTTGTCATTGTCATGCAGCAATGGGCCACTAGTTCTGTCTATAAAGCTAAGAACATGGCACTGTCACATGCTGGGAGGTCATCATTCCCCTTGGTAGGTGTTATCACATTAGAATCAGAAACCATCTGACCACACCAGGTTAGAATCACTCACAGGATTCATCAGACGAAGTCTTCACAAAGAGCACCTCTGTTTCTTTTTAGAATGATCATGTATGACCTGGAGGCGATAAAGCTGACCACAATACCATGAAGACTACTCCCCTCCTTGAATGTCACACACTGAGTTGACCACTCAGAACATACTATTGGTTCATTAATTAACTTTTTTTCAGTGGCATCGCCAAATTCTTGAGTATAAACTTTACACTTAGTGCTAATAATGGAAAATTACAGCACTACAGCCTTGGTGCTAGAAGGGTTATTCATCTGCAGGTAGTATCATGCAGGTAGTATCATGATTATCATAAAAGATTGCAAAGAGGTCTGACAGATTTCATTTACCTCAGGATACAGGAACATAACAGTAGTAATTTTCACTAAACAACTTGTCTATGCAAGTTTATAAAGAAGGTATTACCATGCTTATGCAGATTTGTGTAGGCAAAAAATGACAAATTATCTAATGTGCATCATGGAGAATAGCCTTAACAATGACCGAGTTAGCATAGTGTTTGAAGCCTTAGGTGGAGAGTTGAAAATGGGGGACTTGGGGGCATAGTACCTTCAAACCAGGGTCAACACACATTTTGGCCAGTTTTAATCCAAATGAGATTATTGCGTGCTTCTATTTGAGGCTAAGTTTAAGGGGACAACATGAGGGATAAGAACAAGGAAGATACTTAGATAAAACACAGTTCCTGAACTATGATAAAGTAGGTTCTTTAAAGGCAATGTTCAAAAATATAAATATGCGCAACATTTTATACCATTACAACCAAATCAATTTTGTTGAATGTTCCATCCTTTTACATGCAATTAATTTAAGCTGAAGAGATGGTCATAATGATAAGAAAAGCTAACATTTGACATCCTCATGAATTTGTTTTCAATATCTATCCCACCTTGCTGAACTAGAAATGTCCCCTTAGTCAAGACTCCTCTGACTATTCATTTATCCTAAAACATTGACAATTCCTCATGGTGCCAAACATTCGATAATATATTATATCCATCTACCCCACTATTGCCACACCTCCCAATGACTACACAGCACTACAATAGTTCAGAGGAATGATAGATGAAACCCTATAGAGACATGGTAAATACATTTCAGAAACAAACACAACCAAACCCTTAACTGATTATGTGAGAGTTAATCCACCATTTGGCAGTTAACCAACAATGACAATCATTTTGAAATATGGGTACACTCTTATAGCAGATTTCAGGTGTTACATTGTGACTTACTGTTGGAGTATAACTGTGGACAATTATTTACATATATAAGTTAAATATAAGCCTCTTGATTTTTACAACAAAAGAACACTTGCTGTATTATAGGTGAGAGCAGAATTTCATCTGACAGTTCAACAAGGATTGATATGGACAACAAAAGTTGTTGCAAATCAGAGCAATTTTGCAGGGTAAAAGGAATAGACATCACCCAAAAGAGACCTGCCAGAGGTGGAGATTTTAAATTAATCCCCTAGCTGTTTCTTATGGCTCTTTAGAGAGGAGGAAGTTTGGGCTCTTAGTGGCATTGTAAATTCAAGACAATGTTATTGAGAATGCCTTAAAGAATTTACAATGACAGACCGTTTTATCCAAAAATACAGCTTAATTTGTTGTCTTGAACGAATTGTTAGAAAAGTGCCTTTCGTTGATTTATTCCAGAATTAAAAGCCTATTGTAGGAGTGCCAGTGTCAATTATTTGTCTAATTTAGTTCAACAGTAAAACAATTATGATGCCAGATCATTTAAGAACAAGGGCCCAGATCATTTAACAAAAAGGGCACTTGTTATTTTGACAAATTTTTTTTACAGTGATAGCTAATGTCTTAAAATGATCCAAGGTAAACCAGTGGCTCCTTGGTGTTTTAAATGGCATGTTACTACAAATCACTTTCAAAATGTTGACATGTTCTATTGCCTTTACAAAGGGCTTATCTACTCAATCTATAAAAAGGCCTTATCAGGCATTGACAACTTGCATCGAATATGTTTTAATGGAGTCAAAAACTTGCCTAGAGATATATTATATATGGTACATAATGCCTGTCCCATCTCTGGCTTTGTGAGAGCTATGTTACTTCCCCTGTCATGTTGGAGATTGAATACCTGACCCTTGTGTAGGTAGCTACTGGTGACGTCAAATTAGACAGCCAATTACTTGGGTTCTAAAGTAATGAGGTGTTAGGCATATACTTGACACTCCCTATGACAGAACATCCTTCAGCTCCTCTTAATATGGTAAAATGTTGTGGGTAGGTGAATTAATTTGGTGAAGTGAAGGGGCTGGCTATATGAAGTGCCACATCAACAGCCCACAGATGGCCTGGGGATAAATCATCCATGTTCCTTCATCCTTTTTACACCATAGAAATGAACAGCAGGTTTTCCCCATACAAATAAATGATAAATGGTCAATCCATGGGATGTGAATGCTGCTCTCAAACCAGAATATGAGAGAGATGAAATGTTGAAATCATGATGTGAGGGATGTGTGGGAGTGTACCAGTATATGTCAGCAAGATATCTTATCTATTAACTTAAATGGAAATAATTAAAAACAAATACATTGAATCAACCCATAAAGCATTACAAGCTCACACATTCTATACTGATATCATCCATCACCCTCAACCATCCTATTTGTATTTCTAATATACCAATCATCCCATTTTATAGTGTGACAAATTAAAGGTTTGAATTTCATAGGCATACAAACCTTTGGGTTAAACAAACCAACCGCATGGTCTCTTGCTCCAGAAACTTTCTGAATTGAGTATAAATTGTTATCTTGACTATAAGTTTATGAGCCTCAACCTTTCAGTTTGTTCCATGTTCCCATGATTACAGCCTATTGACCATTAGGTTAGAGGTATGCTTCTCATTTGTATAAATCCCCCACTGGTCACCCCACTCTACCCACCCTCCCTGAGCCCATCAGAGAGGTGTGAGTCTAGGGATGTAGATAACAAATACATCATTCCCCATTGGTTGCACTGACTGCCACCATTTAAGCAGACTTGAGACCTCGATGTAGTTCCTTGTGAGAGCAAAGAGAATTCAACACTTTGACTGAATGTCAATAGCTTGGTTTACTCTCAAGTAGGAGCCCGTGAATTGCAGTAATGTTGAATCGAAATGGAATCAATGTTGAATTGAAGGCAATATTTCAAAATGATGAAACAGTAGATCAACTCTGGCAACAAAAATCAACCATTATGAATAATGGTTCACAATATTATGTGTCCATTGGGTGAGGGCTGTAATGTTACACTCTGGATACTGATGAGGTGTCTCAGAATAGTGGGAGTGAGCTTTCAGGCAAGTTTCCTGAGTGTAAAAATGTTGATGCAACTTTAAGATAACAGTTATCAGACTCGAACTCTGGAAAACATTCTGTCTGACAAGTATTCTAGAGGCTAATGGAATTTAACACCCGAGGATAACTCAGGGAGGTATCATCAGTGTTATGAGTTATCTTCTTATGAGAGAATCTTGAAGGAAGTATTCTAAGGAATGCACATTTAATTTTGAGTGAAGAGTAAATCTTATGGAGATTTACAACTTTCACTCTCATCAGGAATTTTCACTCACTTTGACATTGTGAACTACCATCCAGAAGTTGGTCCACTTAGAGATCCAGAAAGTTGCAAACGAAAAGGAGAGATATTTCCCAATGATCCAGTAAGTATGAATTATGCAACTTACAAACAGATCTCTTCACATTTTATCATTTGGCCCATCTTCAAATCCAATGGATGTTGCAGGTGAGAGAAATGCCAAGATAATACTGGCAGGGAGCAGTAAGAAAACCAAGGGTTTTGCTCAGTTTATACATTGCACCTACTTGAAAACATTCACTAAAGTCTTAGAGATTACCATTTTACCTCTTTTTTCTCATCACAGCTTGAACTTCTGCCCGAAAAATTATTCATTATCTAACAAATTGTCAACAAAACTCTTTCCACTTTGCATTTCCTTTGACATTTATTTCCGGTATTTTGGTTGTAACATGAAGCTTTTCTTATTCTTCAAGCTTACTACTTCAATCGTTTAAGACAATCTTCTATCCTTTAATATTGTTGGTTTCATGGTTTCAAAATACTGTTTAAAGTTAAAAGTGTCTACCATCAACTTAAAATCATATAAAGCCTCAGAGGCAATGTAGAATATAGTCCGTCAGTTATTCACTCATTGTTAAGTAATCATAGACTGTGGCAATCCAGTATTCTAGAAAGATTTACAGATGTACACTAATTCTGCTCTGCCTCTTTGAATCCTTTGAAATCTATTGTGCTGAACAATTTAGATGGTGACTCTAAGGTGAAGACAAGGATGGAGGCAACTGGAATTCCATGGTCATACACATTTGCTGTATTACAGTATTATAAGTCATATGGCAGTCATATTTAAAGTTAAACTTGATAAGACTGATATAAAGATCACAGCCAGAAACATTTTGCCATTACAACCATTCAAAATTAAGCCCATTCTTCTTTTTAAAGCATTTAAAGAAAGAAAGCAGTTAGGACCCTAAATACTATAATACTGTTCATACTTATATTGTCAAATTGAAGAACTCAGAAGAACAGTGCTTGATGTACATTATCATTATTTGATATTGGCTAACCCATCGCACTTAAACATATATACATTCATTATTAGTAGTAGACCGAATGACAAGCGCCTGATGTACAGCGCTACTTCTTTCAAGGTTAACTCGTTGTACTATGGATTACTGTTATGCCATGCTAAGTCAATTACAAGGACTGAGTACCTATCTCATTTTGAATGTATTGTATTTTGAAAATCACTTTGTGCAATAAATACATTATAAATTCAAAAAAAGATTCTCCAGCCTTACTTGATAGCATGGCAGAAAATATCAATCTAAAAAAGAAACATGCTCTTTGCAGTATCAGGCTACCTTTATCATTACAAATTAGGCAGGGGCCTATTCATCAAGCAACTCAATGCGCTGTCATAATTTTAAAACCTGTCATCTCTCAGGGAGTCAGTCTGATGGTGTGATTGACCATTCAACAAAGATGCACAATTGTGCCCAGCAAATTGTCGTGATTCCTCGTCAACCTGTGTGAAGTGGCTCACACATGTCGCTAGATGGAACACGACGTCGCTATAGCACAAGATCACCAGGAATAGCAATGGTGGTGATCACATGGCCTCACCTCAGATGGCGAGGATGGTGATCACTCAGACTCACCAGGGACGGCGACGCAGGTGATCACTCACCTTGCTAGATGAAACACGCACCTCGTCATAGTGCATGTTCACCAGGGATGGCGAGGATCGTGATCACTCACTTCCTCACCAGGGATGGCGACATGAGTGATCACTCACTTTGCTAGATGAGACACACACCACATCATAACGCACGTTCCCCACGGATGGCAAGGATCGTGATCACTCACACTTATGGGGGATGGTCACTCAGGTGATCATTCATCTCGCTAGATGAAACACACACCGTGCCATAATGCACGTTCACCACGGATGGCGAGGATCGTGATGACTCACACTCACCAGGGATGGCAAGGCGGTTGATCACTCAGCTCGCTAGATGAAATGCGCATCACGTCATGGGGCAAGTTTACCATGGATGGCAGAGTGGTGATCACTCAGACTCACCAGTGAGATGTTAGATGAAAAGCTCATGATCATCGACATTGGTAATCATGCAGCCTCAAATCTGCCAGATCAATGTATGTTTTGCCAGAGAAGGTATTGCCATATGTATCTTCCCTCTAACCACAGACAAGGTGTTCATGTAGATACTTCCTTAAGTATTTTTCCTGTAACCAGAGAAAAGGTGTTTATGGATAGTTGCTTTTATTTTAGAGATACCTCTATCTAATTTCAATTGATATTTTCTCTATATAATCTTGTTTGATTAAACTCTGAAGTATTACATGGAAATCAGTGTGAAACAAAGCACATTTGATAAGTATGGGACTTATACTTCATGCCCACACTTCCTAGATAGGCTACATGTTGAACAGTGGTGCTGTCTCAACAACTTTGGCAATGGTGGTGATAAGTTGCCATTCTAAGTGAGAGTGAGTGACAGATGATGCAATCCTCAGAGAGCATTGACATGGAGTGACACAAATTCATGCATTGAGTGAGACCAATGTTGGCAATGGTAGTGATAAGTCGCCATTTTGTGTGAGAGTTGATGCCAGTGGGTGAGATCCATGTTGGCGATGCTTGTGATAAGTGGCATTCTGAGTGAGAGTTGACAGGCAGTGGCATATATTGACGGAGTGAGTGAGATCCATGTTGGCGATGTTGGTGATAAGCTGCCATTCTGAGTGAGAGCTGACCGGGAGTGGTACATAATCACACAGTGAGTCAGATCCATGTTGGCAATGCTTGTGATAAGCCGCCATTCTGAGTGAGAATTGACAGGCAGTGGCACATACTCACGCAGTGAGTTAGATCCATGTTGGCGATGGTGGTGATAAGTCACCATTCTTTGTGAGGGATGACAATGGGTGGCAAATACTTATGCAGTGAGTGAGATCATGTTGGTGACTGTTGTGATAAATTGCCATGTCATGTGAGACTGACACACAGTGGCGAAAGATGACACAGTGAGTTATCACTCAAAAAGGAGTCACCATTGATGACAAATCATGGCGACAGATAACGACAATTTGCTGGGTGGTGTCTATAACAGTCAGGCTTTAAAAGGAGTCCACTTACTTCGTACCTTTCATAATCTTATTTAGGGTAAGAACAATGATTCCCGTAGTAATGATATATCTTTTACATTGTCTTCTACTCCTATGGAATTGGAACTTTGAAATCAGATCTCCAGTGGATTGTACTGCTGAAGTAGCATTTTTAGATCTGAGAGGGATGAATGATTTCTTGAAATGGTGCATTTCAAAACTTTAGATTGCACATATTTAGATGATCAAAAACGTGATTCAAAGAATTGAAAACGTAGTGAAAACCCAATGTTGTATCCAATAACTGTTTGGGACTACTTTGGCTTTCATATTATGAAGAAACAGCTACTAGCCTAAACTAAACTCCATTAAAAATCATAACTCAAATATAAACACTCCAGAATGTCTAGGCAGCGACTGCATTATCTTTTTAGTAAACCATAGCAGAATTATGTGACAGTGCTATTGTATCTGAGAACATTGCAGCAGCTCAATGAGAGCATTAATAATACAACCAATCTATCAACAACTGGAAAGCTCCAGCATGTTATCCTAAGCTAAGGCCATGCTTTTGCAGCCTTTCATAACCACATGACACTTCAATAGACAGTCCTTTCTTGTTTCTGTGGTGAAAATTGAAGTTCTGGTTAGTGACACTCCAGTCTTTTATTAACAGAAAGCTCCCTTGGGGACATGTCTGCAGCTCTTTTAGAAGGGTACCAGATGTCTGACCCTAGAGGTTGTTTCCAAAAGATTGGAACATGGATTATTATGGTAGGTACATCACTCCCTACTTCCATGCTCTACTGGACCTTCAGATACCACTCCTAACCCTAAGTCATATCCCTATTAATCAGCACCGTGCTGGAGGAGCTGTATGGAAGTGTCCTTTTCTTTATATCCTAATACACACGTTCACCTACTAAGGTACCACTGGAGAGAAGGATATGACTTTCTGGGAATTGGGTTGTTACATGACAAGTGCTGATCAGGATCCTTAGGAAGCAGCATTTAGAAACACCAACGAGACACAACATACGAAAGGTGATTGACGTGCACCTCCAACATTTTGGAAACAGCCTGCTGGCCTGCTATCAAAGACAAAGCCAGACACACCAAGGTGTTTGATGCCAGCGCTGGATGAATCACGTGGTAGAACACAATTTTTTTTGACTGAGCCCATGGGACATATAAATCTGATGCTCTCACTGGCAACTTTTACTCTGCATGACAGCTTTAGGTCACTTACAAACCCCTTCAAATGCAGCACTGAGCCACTGATATCACCCATCACCTTCAACCGTCATATCCCATTTGTATATTTAATGCCCCAATAATCCCATTTTATTGCGTGGAAAATTAAAGATCCTGATATTATCTTTACCATAGCCTCTTTTGCCCCAGAAACCTTCTGCATTAAGCCTCAAACATTGTGTGTATTTGATGTCATGTGTTCCCATTATTACCGCTGACTGACAGTCCCTGGCCTGGAACATATTGATCAGCATGATCCAAGAATACAACTACCTATTGGCCTATATAAGTGCTGAGAGCTGAATAAGCACCAGTCTTAAATAAGTGGCAGGGGTTCAGGGGGTATCGAAATTTTAAAATACACTATAATATAAGTGTCGGTTTTTGAATAGGCGCTGGGGGTAAGGCCTAGTTAAAATTGATATTTGCCTTGGCACTTGCCCTGAGAGACTATAGCTGGGGCCCTTTCCCTAGCCAGACTTATCTTCTATACATTGCCTACCATTTTACTCATGCAAAATGAATGAGTAGACTTTCCTCCTTTACTATTAAATGTCTGTTCCACAAACTTGTCCTAGTCTACCTATGTGATACTACCATGCCCTCTTTGTCTTTGAAACAGATCCAATCCCTTTATTTTGTGGTAAATCAGACTTTGTTTTCAGTAAACAGCTGCAATATATTGTAGATTGTTACCACACTTTAATTACTTGTTTCCCTCCCCAGCCCTTCACACCTACTTGACCTCATAATATAATCGATGACTAGTTAGAAGGTTTAATAGGCTAACTTAAATCAGAACAACCTTGACTATTGGCAATGATTGCTCTACAATGTGTATAGCTATAACCAATTCACAGCCAATCCACATTGAACGACCCTTGTTAATTAAGTAGTGGGGAGTTCATCTACATTTATAAATGTCATTTCATAATTATTTGCTATATTGATTTTTAAGTTCAATTGCAGAGGCTGGTGTCCTATTCAGATTTCTTGGTACAAAAAAATTATCGTAGCCAAAATTCAATATGTAGACCATTCGTTCTGCCATTTTAGTCTGCCTACCAGAGTTTGTATAGACCTAACTCGGACTGTAGGCCATCCCTACAGTCTGAGCCTCTCTGGACTGCTTGGCACTTACAAAGGCCATTATGGTATGGGGATTTACTTATCATCATAAATCAAGACAAACATGGTCCAGTCATCTGGGCACCAAATGGCCAGAACTCAACAGTAATTGCCAATCTTTCTAGATTATACACATTTTACTCAGCGATAAGCTCAATACATCATCCTAACTATCACACAAAATCCATTTAGGGGCAGAAGCAGATGAGGGACAAAGTGCCTCACTACCTTGTGTCAAATGTGTGACTACTCCAAAGGGGTCGAGTGTGCCTGCAGCACAGGATGCCTAACAAAGTCCTTCAGTGCTGCAATAGTACCTTTTTTGATGTCTAATCAATGTCACATCCTCCTCAAATTCCTCCTTGCATTGGATGCACGTAAGAGGCATGCACATATATGTGGGAGCATGTAGTAAATTCCTTAGTTTAATTGTCATTGGATTATTTTGCAAGCATAGATTTGCTAAATATTTTTTGATTAAATCTTTCCATATAGCCAGTACTCATTAGTCCCATTAAGTCTTAGACTATCACCCTATGAATATAGAATCTTACTGTTCTCATTAGTAACAATCTTAGGGTACAATCATGGAGTGTGCAAACTACTCCAGTATGTTATCTTGTAGATTAATTAGCTGCAAAGGCCAGGGAAGAAGCAATTTGCTGGTTGCATAGATATCTTGTTTCCTATGACAGTTCTTAACTTAACTATAATATTGACCCAATACACAAAAAAAAAAACCTTGATGTAACATTAAATCAAGCGAACAGTTCATCCCAATAAACCAAATATACTTCTTGAATGTATATATGATAATTCTATCCTAAAGTTGTCAAAATGACGACTTTAGGTCGTCATTCTGATGACCTAAGTCATCAGTATGATGACTCTGTACTGTCAGTATTGTCATACTGACGACTCAGGTTGTCAGGATGACGACCTAAAGTCGTCATTTTGACTACCTAAAGTTGTAGTTTTAGGTATCGTCAACTTGAGGACCTAAAGTGGTTACCGCTGACCAGTTTCAGATCTTCCATGTTTTCAGTGCATAGCGAGAAATAATGTGTTATGCATCCCAATGTGTCTAAACTGTACATGTATTGCTTCCTCTTTGTGCTGCATTGATTGCATAAACAAAGATGATATGAGGATTTAGTTCTAACTGGACCCATATAGCCACAACACAACACCTTGTACCGCAGAAACACTAACTCTCAAGAGAAATTCTTAGCTCACAATACTTCAATTTTGGGTAATCAAGGAAATAAGAGAAAATAGGTACTTTGTTCATGCTGATCGTTTCCTCATCCATAGTGTTCCCATTACAATTCTAGTCCCCTTTCCCCAACTATGAACTTTGCAAAGGTGTCTTTCTCTACATTTTCCCTTTTACTGACTACTCACTTGACCCATCAGTCTGCATACACATTCTCCCTCTACCTCCCCTATATCATTACACCACAGCCAATTGCAGTCATTTAATATTTCATCCTCTCCCAATATATAACTCCCTTTTTCAATATAGGAATATTTCATTTCACAACCAATCTGTTATCAGAAGGGGAGGTCTAACAGAGCAAAAACACTCGCCAGTCATCAATCCATCCTCCTGATGTTCACCAAGTGTGAGGTTAGAGGTATGCCTCTCATTTGTAAAAATCCCCTATTGGTCTCACCACTCTACCCAACCTCCCCAAGCCTATCAACCAGGGTGTGATACTTTGGGAATGCTTGCTATTTACATCAATCCCAATTGGTCGCACTAACTGCAGCCATTTGAAGCAGGCTTGACACCTGGTCTATGTATGCATGTGAGAAAACTTGTATTGCTTTATTCCATTTTGTCCATCTTCAGACCAATTGAGGGATCATATAGGATAAGAGAGGAAATTAAAGGGTAGGAAGAGAAAATGGTATGTTGACACAACTGATGTTGCGGGCAACAGAAATGCCAAGAGCACCAAAGGTTTTTCTCAGTTTACACGTTGCACCCACTCAAAAACATTCACCACAGCCTTGAAGATTTTCTTACTCATCACTGTTTGTACTGCTTTATCCGTCTACAACATTGTTAATCCATTACCTAACAAATTATCAACAAAACGCTTCACACTTCACTTTTCCCTTCTTATTTATCTCAAGTGTTTTGGTTGTAAAATGAAGTTCTGAAGAAGCTTATTCTTCAAGTCTACTACTTCAATGCTTTGAAACAGCTTTCTATTCTTAGATATGTTTGGTTCCATGGAAATGCCATTGGCAAAATACCAATAAAAGTTGAAGATGTCTACCATCAACTTGAAATCACAAATAGACAGCCTTAGAGGCAATGTCCAAGATACTCCATCAATTATTAACTAATTGCTTAGTAAATAGAACCCATAGCAATTCAGTATCATAGAGAGATTTACAGATCTACTCTACTTCTTAAAATCTGTTGTGCTAAATAAGTAAGATGATGACTCTTCGAGGAAGGCGAGGATGGAGATAACTGGCATTGCATATGCAGGTGCATAAAGACTCTGTACAACTGAAGCTTGTGTTAATACTCTAGATACCATGTTTGATGCACATATTGGGACCAGTCCCAGCCCCAGCCCCAGCCCCAGCCCCAGCCCAAGCCCCAGCCCCAGCCCCAGCCCCAGCCCAAGCCCCAGCCCCAGCCCCAGCCCCAGCCCTCAGGTGACGGAAGCCCATAATTGATTATGTCTGCAGGTGTGGGAAGAATATCACATTTGAGAGAAGAAAAGAGCCCATGACAATATGTTCAGGTAAATATTTTTGCCTCTTTGTTTCATTAGTTTCACACCTTTCCACATTTGAACTGCAGTAAAGGAATAAAGAAAGAAAAGGCAAGAAAGATAAAGACACAACATGACTGGATTCAACTGGATTCCTTACTCTGCCAGAAACAGATTCTTGACAGGTCACTTTGAAAAGCAAATTCCACTAGACAAAACTAAAAATACACAAGCACACACTGAAAAGATATTCCCATGAAGGAAATGGTAAATATAGGTTCACAGAGGTTATTTTCTAAAAAAAAAAAGACAAATAACATTTACATTTTGGTCAACCCTGTTATCAGGTTTTCTTGACATTAGCTAATTTGCATTGCCTAAATACTGGGTGCATGAAACACATAATCCCATACAGGAGAAAAATAAACTGCATACAGACATACCCACAAATCTTAGAAATATATACATTCCAAAAAAAGGGTCATTTTATATTATGAATTTAGCAAACCATGGCAGCTATTATTGAGACAAACATCAAAACCAAGACTGATGTGAAAGAAAGCATCACAGCCCGACAGATTTTGCCATTACCAGCATTTGAAATTAATCCTATTTTTACAGCATTTAAAGAGAAAAAGCATTTAGGATCCTAAGTGCCATTCTCCATATTTAAATTATAGCATGGGAGAAAAGTTTACTATTTTAAGACTACCTTTGTCAGCACTATTTCGGGAAGGGCCTATTCATCAAGCAAATCAATGGTTTGTCTTAATTTTAAAACCTGTCATCTGTCAAGGAGTAGGCCAGCAAAAGGTTTGGAGCTGTCCTTTTGAATTATTTCCCTTTGCAATTATTCAAGTTGACAGCAAATTAATGTTTGACGATGTGAATGACCATTCAACAACAATAGAAAAATGTGAAATTATGGTGACTGTAACAATCAGGGTATGAACAGGGTTAACATATTTCCAAACCATGTCAGATTTGATGATTTTATTCAGGACAAAACAATGATTCTTGCAGAGTTTTTCATTGTCTTCTACTCCCACGAAATTACCTGTGATAGCAGACTTTCAGAATAATATAAATTACAGAATACACCATCCTAGTAATATTGAAAGACCTGAGAGAGATGAATGATTTCTTGCAATAGTGTCTTTCAAAGGTTGCATATGGATGTTGAGATGACCAAAAAACGATTCAAAGGATTGAAAAGGTGGTGAAAAACCTATAACTGTTTGGGACAACTTTGACTTATAAGGAAAACCACTACAAGCCTAAACTCATAACTCAATCATAAACAATCCAGATTGTCTAAGTAGCGACAGCATTATCACTATAGACAATTATTATCTACCACTGCCTTCGTCTCTGAGAACATTGCAGTAGTTCAATGAGAGTTAGAGCATTAACAATACCACCCATCTATCACCCTCCAACTACTGGAAAGTGCCCACTTATTGTACCGAGTGAAAGCCATGCTTTTGAAGCCTTTCATGGCCAGATGACTTCAATGGATGATCCTTTCGTGTTCGTATGGTGCTAAAATTGAGTTCTGGGAGTGACTCTCCACTCCTTTATTAATAGAAGACTCTCTTAGAAGAGTCCATGTCTGCAGCTTCTCTTGAAGGGTAGCAGATGTTTTCCCCTGGAGAGTGTTGCTCCTATAGTAAAAGGAAGAGCTGGCTAAAAATGCCCTCGTTTCCAGTCCTTTTTTTTCATGTAGCTATAACTTTTTTGCTCACAAGTGGTCATTCAAGTACGGTGCTAGAAAAGGGGGATTTGCGTAGGTACCTAGTTGGGAGAAGTCAGTCAGTATAATAAACTATAGAGCGTGTGACATGAGTAGGTACTTGGTAGTGCAGCTCTCTCTATTTTAGACAAGGCAGGTGACTTTTCAGACTAATGTGGTGAGTGCAAATACTTAGGTGAAGCAGTGCACCACTTGTTTAGAAAAGAGGGCACATACTCACAGCTCTTTTTACAATAGGAGCAACACCCTCCAGAGCCTGCATCCTGAAGTTTGGGAAATGGACTCTCCTGGTAGGTACCTAACTTCCTACTTCCATGCTCTACTGCACCCTTTAGAAGGCACTGCCACCCTGTACTGAAAGTTAGTCACTTCCTTATTCATTAATCAGAGTGTTTTGCGAAAAGTGGGTGAATAGAAGTGTTTCCTTGCTCAGTCACACCTGACTGACTTCCCAGAGGAATCACTGAACTACATGGTAGTGGTTTTTCTCTGTTCCATTTATAGTCTAATACACCAGGATCGTGTTTCAATAGTTTCCACGACAGGTTCAGCCAGCTACGACTGGAGATGGGTCAAATCTTAGCAGGTGATCTTAGGATTTTGGCCTTGGTGACTAAATAGCTGGCTACATTACTGGGTGATCGTACTGCCTGCTGGCTAAATAGCCACCACAGCAGTGCTTCAATGAGGGACCCTGGTATAACAACCCTCTGTGTGAATAATTAGTAGGTAGCCTTAGCTGCTGCCCTCTGCACTCCTTTGTTCAAATGTATCCAATCTGGGTTCTTCACACTACTACCTATAACCCTGTGGCCAGCGCCTTCGACTCCGTGATGGCAGGTTTTTTTCTAAAGAATAAAATATCATTTGGAAAAGTGTGGTGTTTCATCTAAGAATTGAGCATTACTTCCACACATGGGCCAACTATGTAGTTACTAGTATGCAGTGGTGTAGATAGAGCACTAGGCCTTCATGCTTGTCATACCTAACCCTCACCCACCATGGCTTTCTAATAAAATATCAATGGATTTCACACCTAGCTGACACCTCAGCCCTACTATTAAGAAAGAATAACAGCATACATTGTTTTAGATACAATTAGGTCATTAGATATAGATCTATCAGATGTAATTTGAAAGGGAATTACGTAGAACAATTATACATCATCATGTCTTCCTAAAACCACCTAAAACTGGCCCCACCAGGCCCCTATTCAAGGCCCGGCCCCTATTTGACACCGATTTGACAGCCCTCCTACCCCAGCCCCTATTCAAAGGGAGGCTGCTATTCAAGGCCCGGCTCCTATATGAGACATTATGGTAGTTACTGCAGCCCTATGCTATTTTGAATACAGGAGTGCATACTAGACCATGAAGGAGGTATGACTGGTCACTATGTGGCCAATAGTGGCCCCTACGACTGGGTGCTATGACTTCATAGTGGTGTGTATTGAGCCAGTAGTTGAATAAATAGCAGCTGCTATTTTGAGGCCTCTACTGGAGCTCACTATGTAGTCAATGGTATGGAGTCATTTCTTACACCTCCCACTACGATTTGAGGGTGTCCAGTCGTGGAAACTATTGAAACACGATCCTGGGTACCTAGTTAGATCACTGTATAGAAGGATGTGACCTCCTCGGATATGGGGTGTTACTTGGGAAATACTGACCATTTTTAAACCAAGTTCCTTGGGAAGCAATTTTTTAGAACAAAGATGAGACATGACATACGTAAGGTGAGTGACCTGCACTTCCATCATTCTAAAAATAGCCTACTGGCCTGCCACCAAGGCCCCCAGACACACCAAGGTGTTTGATGTCAGATTTGGATGGATCAGATGGTACAACACAAGTGTAGGACTGGCCTGTGGGGACTAAAGTAATGGACAGAGGATCAAAACTCATCACGTGCATCAACCTCTTTGAATAGCTGTATTTTTAGATATTTGGACATTGTTTCTTTATTTAGTCCAAGGTCATTGAACTTGCCCAAGTATTTTTGTACTTTTTTTCAGAAAAACAGGTCCAGTACTGATAAAACGGCATACATGTATACACTACTGAATTCCAAGCTAGATATACAGGAGGGTGTTTCAAAAATATTGGGTTTGGATTCTCATTGTAACTAACTCACCTTACAGTTTCTCTAACCTGAGAAGCAACTTCTCACATTTTACTGTAATGTAATTGATTCTTCTGAATTAGGAACTGGCGCGAAAAGTGGGGGATGCAGTTCCAAGATTGGTCACACCTGAATGTGGTAGGCGGACAGTGTACGTGTGAAAATCACATATTGTGTCTCTGTATTGCATGCAGCTGTAACTGGCACTCCTCGTGTAGCAATAAAATATACTGTAACTGAATGCTCAGATTACTGCATTTCCCAGCAGAAACCCAAGAGCATGCTTAAACAGCTAATTGGAGCATATTGCATTTATACCTGAGTGTCCTTTCAATGTATCAATACAGCCCTTCATTGCAGCCCACCAGTGTATACATCATCCCAATAGGGGTGATACAGTGCCAAGAGGTTGGCATGATTAAGCTATTAATGTATTGATATTCTAGGACTCGGTGAGGTTTGCTTGAGATATTCGCCCGACCACGCAGGGTGAAGGCGAATATTTCAAGCAAACTTCACCGAGTCCTAGAATATCAATGCATTAATGCGTTTATTGCAGTTATTCATCCATTATGTATTAATTTCTTACCTTATAACCCCAGAATTAATCCAGGAGAAGACATTTTGTAAGTGCATATGATCCGCACGTTTTGCCAAGCCGCCATGGCTATGTTGTCACTCTGCCCGACATACCTCCAACTTTACACACATTTTTCGGGTATAATCCAAGCATGTCAAGTCCTGTACTTCTAGCACCGCCAAATATACGATCTCTTGTTGGTGGTCGCCTAAATTTTGGCTCCATTTTCTTATAAATAAATAAGAATCCATTGATTTTCCCTAGCGATACGTCTCGGCACCCACCCCGTCCGGCCATATCTTGTTTGATGCCTTTCTTCAGCCGAAATTATGTCAATTTACATCCGGGCACCTCCCCGCTTTTTCAACTAGACGGAATGGCCGGATCGCTATATAAAATCATTGGATTCTTATTTATTTCGAACAAAATGGAGAAATTAGGCATGGCATGTTCATCTAGGATATCTAAGGATGTTTTCCTGTTAATAACTCCACCTGGCACTGTTGGATTCTATGCTAAGGAGGTGTGTAAACATCAGGTATGTCGGAAAACCTTTTCAAATCCTTCATGTACATTTGTTTCTAGCACCGGTTGGCTTGGTATAGTGGACAGCGAGCTTGTCTCCTGCCACAGCGGCCGGGGATCGATTCCCCATAGAGTCTTGAACAGTTTTAACTGGAAATGTATGCAGAGGTTGACGTTGTATACTTCTCTCATTTATTAACATGTCCAGGTTAGAACCAAAGATGTCTTAGAAAAATAAATGAACTCTGAGAGTGCGGTTATACCCTGATAAGGGAACAGGGTTATGACCAAAAAGGCAGGCTGTTGGGCCTGAATCGTGAGCTAAGCGCCAATACAGTACCGCTGCGTAGACTCTCAAATGCTACATTGCTGCATTATGAAGGCAAAGGAACTCTAGACTCGAGGCATCATGCAACCCTCAAGAGCTAAGGGGGTATCTAGTATAGAGCTGTGCATTGTCAGCCCTGCTATAGTTCCTTAAGGGTCGTGTACAGTGCTCAAATACTAGGTCATTTCTTCACAGCGAAACACCCTCAGTGGGAACATACATGGCAAAAAGAAAAGAAATAACACCAACTGAGCAAACAATACTTTCTATTTTAATCGGTGGATAGTCTGTGATTCTTGTGAAGCAAAGTGAGATAGTATGGATAGCCCTATTCACTTGGTTTTGGTACATTGCCTAGACTCACTGGTACATTAATTCTAAGAACCATTGGCATCATATGGTGGGGTTGATGGCATTATAAGCTAGCAGATACTAACCAGGCGGCCATATGGCAGGAGAAAGAAGGAACCTTATACCGGGTGTGAGTTACCCACTGAGAAAAAACACTCCTGCTTTGCTATGTTGTTTACACATTTTCTAGCATTCAGGGGGCTAGAAAGAATTGGGTCTTTTAGATATTGAAGGCACAAATACATGTATACATACCAAACACAACTTGTAAACTGTGGATTGGAATGTACTGGTAAGTAATTTGTAATGTAGGCTAGGTTAGCCTATAATTCACGACCATGCCCCTAGTGGTATCATTTAATTCCACAGTAAAAAATGGTTCACTAAAAAGAAACGGTGATTTACTGGCACCTACATTGCTAGTAAATTCCCTTTGAAATCTGGGGAGAATCCCCATAGAGTGATCTTTAGGAGGGTGTAGCAGTGTTATTATTGGGGAAATCACCGTTCTTTTAAATTACGGTCAATCATCATAAAACTTTACACAGTTTAGACACACAAGGCAGTGGACACAGAGATTTCACTCAAATAAACCTTGTATGCTCTGGAGGTCGTTGATAAATGCACTACGATTGCTCATAGCCCTACACGTTTCTAATTCAAAAACTATGAATCAATGCCGTCTAAATCGGGAATTTTGGTACAACTTGGATTGTGTAGATGGATTATGTTAAAAAATACCCTCCAATGTGAATTAATAGATTAGATTCATTCTACCAACAAGAGCAAAGCATATGGAATTCATTTACTTAAAGCATTTGAGCCTGTATGCCCTATACGGCGGCCGTACGCCACACTCAAAAGGCAGCAGGACTGGCTAGTGTCACTGAAATAACTGCAAGTTTTAGCTGTAAAAAGTTTATTTGTTACCATTTGTTTCAAAATTTAAAAACTTAAATGATCGCAAAGATCTAGGGACACCAGGTGAGACAATATGACATGAGAGTCTAAATGTAATCATGGCCCTAAAAGCATCGATACATGTATGATGATCGCTACTCTAGTGTGCCAAAATGGCACTTTAACTCTTCTAAAGTTTTCCTTCTCAGTTATGCTTGGGGCAAAATTGTTGTTCTTGTAGGTAGAATAAAACATATCACCTACGATATATGGATCACTTACAACAAATATTTATTAATCATCTTCACATGTACACACTTATGTTTAGGGGAAGCGAAACTCGATGCCATACTGATAGAAAGAGGGTTCTTGCTCTTCATCAATGAGTTACATTGGATTACATGTTGCATTTGAGGAAATCCAGATGAGAGGCATGTGGGAGTTTCTCTCAGGATCAGCGTTGCTTTAAACAATACATCGAGACTCCATTCTGGTAACGAGTCGCTTCTTAAGAAGAAATCTCTTAAAGTCACAATACTTATGCCTATACGCCTATACATGTTCATATCTTCCGGAAATGAGCTTGATGATTGGACCTCATTAATGTAGGAAAATCAGAAACAATACAATGAAAATCTATATATTGTACATATTCAAATACTATATAGTCTCATTTGCCATGAAAACTAACCAAAGCGTCCATTGTTTCAGTTGCTGTTAAAGAGAGGCACTACTATGGTGAGTATATACGCCTTTCTACATTCATCATAACGACCAATGGGCATGTTGAATCAATGCATCAGCGGCCTTTAGATGGTTACTGAGAGGTGTGAGGTGTGGCAGAGGCAGACTCTGAGGTAGATACGTGCTCATGGCATCATAATTGATGATAATAGGACCTGCTCACACCCAGCTTCACAGAGCTGCTCATCGACCAGACAACTCACTCAGCTACAAGTGCTTTAATTAACCAATACCACACCAGGTGTCACCCCAGTCACGACTAATTATCACGCCCCCTGGGTGCAGACCCGTCAACGACAGCAAGATGCTGACAAAGTGCTGCCCCCTGCAGTGTGTACTGAGAACCAGAATCGTTAGTCACTACCGGTGAAGGGAACAGGAGAGCCTTATGGTGTACATGGTGGGAGGGGTAAGGGAAACATTAGGTAGGGTGACAGGGCTTATAGACATCAGCCAGACGTGCAGTCCCATATGGACACATTGTGACGACAGGGTGATGCCTGTGTATAGATTATTAAGCAGTTGAATGTTAGGGGTGATCCTCAACCTATGCCACGTTCAAGGTGGGAAGGGATAGCATTAAACTGGCAAGAATCATGTCCTAGCTGCACCTTTTACCCTTCCCTTGAACAGTGGATGTACCTTATATATATATATATATATATATATATATATATATATATATATATATATATATATATATATATATATATATATATATATATATAGACCAGGCACACTTTCTTCTAGATGTGATACACTATATATTGCAATATTCCAATGATCTCAACTATCATGTTATATAGGTATGTCTGATCACTAGATATGGCTCAGGCCCCATAGCAGGTGGCTGCTGTAAAGTGTAGTAGAAATGAGAGGTTTTAAGATAAGTTAATAATGTATGCCCACAGGGAAGACTGTGGGCCTACTGATAACTGATTTATAAGTTAAACTGAGGATTGCATCATCTATATTGGAAATATCCTCTTACTTAAGGACTTCTGTCTCAGTTAAGACATACTTTTATAAATAACTACTTGCTAATAAGCGATGATCACTTGGATCGGGAGGCTATTTCGATCCATTTAATGGGAAGTCATTGCTAAGTCAGGTGCAAGTCAGGTGCAAATTCCATTTTACAACAAAAGAATAGAAGGGTATACACTTCTGCCAATTTATCTTAGATGTCCCAGAATACTCTGTTCTATAATACTGAATTAGATGCTGGGTTCAGAAATAGGTTTTATTATCGGTATTATAAGGCACAAAGTCCAATGCATGAAAACTGTTATACCTTATAACCATGAGTATAATCTCCTATTTTCTATGGGTTCTATATATGGAAATGCCTCTGGCTAAGTATGGGTCGTCCATCAATTCAATTCACATAATCCACACACAGATAGGTTGTTAACCTAGAATACATTCAGTCAATTACCCCTGTTTACTCCATAAGCCCTAACTGTGTAAAGAGGATTTAATGAGTGAATAGGCGGTTTCTACTAACAATGCACCATTCACACGCAATACCTACAAGTGCCATCATTATTTCCATAACTACCTCCCTTGCTGAGAAATGTACAAGTGACTGTCCACTGTCACTTGCCCTGAATACCCTTTTTTTTTTAATTGAAATCAAAGTTTATTGAGCCTCTCACAATTTACAGAATCGTGGTAAATGAAGTACAACTGGAATTATAGTCAAACATCTATCAGTAAGTCAAACACAATCATACAATCAATAAAAAAAGCTATAAATCATATTCATACAGTAAATTAGATACCATATCAAATTGTACACCAAATCAATTTATAAAAATACATACAATTATAGACACAACAATGAATCATGAGAAATCTATGTAATTCCTGAAAACTTAAGAATCAATTCTATAACCTACTACCTTGCTGCAAAACAGGGGAAAAGTGATTGCCTGAGGGTAGTCAGTTTCCATTTGGGAATAGCACCTCCGATAGAATTGAATTCCTATTCTTTTGCAACGACCTCCTGACTACATCATCTACTAATAAGTAATGATCGCTTGTATTGGGAGGCTATTGTGTTACATACAACCAGATGCATATAACAGCATAATTAGCATACACTTCTTTTGCCTATTCAGAGGCGTAGGAAGCAAATCTTCATTGGGGGGGGGGCGGCCAGGGCACCATCGCGACCACCTTGAATTGCGTGATGGCATCTATATATGCGTATTTAGAATTCATATGGAAAAGTGATTTTTGGTAAATTTTGGATCTGACTTTAGGCTCAGACCCACATTCTCCCTATGACATCACCATAATAATCTACTTGAGATGTAAAGTTTTAGCTTCTTTTCCATTGTGTTTATGAGTTCTTGGAAAATATTGGGGGGGGGCAGACATACTCAGGCCCCACCTCCTTCATGATTGAGGGGGCCCAGGCCCCCCTTGCCCCCCCCCTTTTCCTACGCCCCTGCTATTTTTTCTAGATGTCCCAGAATACTCTGTTCTGTATTACTAAATCAGATGCTGACCTCAGAAGTAGGCTTTATTACAGGTATTATTAGGTTTTTATTATAATAATATAATAGACACAACTAGACAACAGAAATATAGTTCAGCAGTTTTATTATACCATAATGTTCATATGATCACAACGTGTCGGCGTGTTGTCGCCTTCATCAGGTGATATGGATATGCAGAATGAGGGGTATTAAGTAATACAATAAACATGCAATTCATTTGGTTGCCATAGTGACAACAATGGGTCGGGTCGCATGTAGAGTCAAAGGTCATGCAGAGGTCAATGATTTAAAATTTTACAATATATTAGCATGTTAAGAAATGAGTCATTGATATATTTATGCTATACTGGTAACACTATAATGATATCAATGGAGAGCGTTAGGTTTTCTTTTGACCACATCTATATAAAAAATGGTCATACAAGTAAGAATTTAATTATTTCTTGGATTTGAAAATTCCGACACATTCCATTCTTTGGCGGAGATGAGTTGCCATTTTCTGATCAATATTATTGATTGAGTAGTATTTATAAATATTTCAATACATCTTTAGCTAGTACGACATGTTATTTCCCATGGTTCTATATGTGAAAATATGTCTAAGTATGGATCACCGATCGATTCAATTCACATAATCCACGTGCAGATTTGTCATTAACCTAGAACTTATTTAGCCAATTATTCCTGTGTATTAAAGAAGCCTTGACAATATAAAGAGGATTTACTAGGTGGTGAAGAGGCAGTTCCTACTAACAACGCGCCACTGACACGCAATTACCTACAAGAGCCATCATTATTTCCATAAGTACCTCTCTTGCAGAGAAAGGTGTTAGTGGGAGAATCTACCAATTTCATACATGCATTTGCCCTGAATAATCAAGAAATACCTATGCTCATAACTCATGACGTGAAACATGGGTGCTCACAATGATGCACGGTTCGAGAAAATACAGACTACTACGGTGACTTTGTAGAGGGAAACAAAAAGAAAAAGGAAAACACTATAATATGTGGTATGCTTTTATTTGATACGAGGAAGTAACTCAACTATGAACAGAAGCTGCCCTTTTGGACCTTCCCCTTCATCCTTGTATATGGACAGATGCAGTGAAGCAGTAAGGGGTAAAAGGAGAAAAATAGTAGTGCCTTCCAAATAATGCTGCCTTGATTCTCAGGTTGGGGACGGGAATATCTTGTTGGGACACACCACGATCATAGGACAACAGTCTGGTTTTAGTCTGTACTAAGATTCTGATACCATGCACAGTCTTAGGATGTACTGGGATGTTAGTACACTTGAGTGTGCACTGGACCATGACACTCACCTCTACAGGTGTATGAGCCAATCAGAGCCCTGGTCATTGAACAATGACACCACCTACCTGTGCATACAGTATTAGGGTCAAAGGTGGGGTGGTAAAACCACTCCACCATTTGGTACTTATATATATTAAATGATACATTTACTCCCTTATTAAACAGCACTAAGCTAAAATGAAAACATGAGTTTGTAGGCATTTATCTATTCTTTAATCTTGTGGGTTCATATTTATTAACATATTAAACAAAAAAATAGCAAATCAGTTTTAGTGTAGCAAGACTGGAGGGAAGATTGTAAATATAGACATTTCTCAGAAAATATTCCAATTTTAGTTCTGTAAAAAAGGGTATATGTAAAATATAGACCCTTGCTACCTATGGTGACATCAAAACTATGTATTTTGATAAGAAAGTAAGAGAACTTTGAAGATAAACAAGGGTACTTAGTTCTTAGTACACACCATGATCCAGGGACTATCATTCAATCTTAGGGCGTACTAAGAAACAGGTTAGTCCTGAACCTGATCCTTCAAAAAGCCTTGCACTGAGAAATGTAGGTTAGATTAGAGGAATGTTGCCTCTTGCAACAGTTTTAATGGCCCTGAAGTGTGCCCATGCTGCCCGTGTCAAACCTAGATACACCAGCTAGCAGCACCAAAAGCTAACAGTGTCTGTTTTCCTGCAGCTAAGTTTTTTTGTTGCTGATGCCATGTGGCCAATGCCCCTTGGTTCTCCTGCCTGTGGAACCATAGCGTAACTAATCAACATTTCAGTGAAGGTTATAAGGGGCAAGCAAAGCTTCCCACATATGCAAAGTCTAATAAGATAGGTCGGTACTCAGAAAGGGTGCTTAAAAAACTGAGTAGGTTCACCAGGGCTGTAGGGGTGCAGTGACCATGCAGCCCTTAAAAGAATGGTTATACATTAATGAAAGCCGGCAAGTCTGCCCACTTGCTAGTTTGCTTGCAAGCACTTCATCGGAGCATCACATAGACCATTGATGCAGGAGTGTACTATATTCTTGCATCATGCATCATAACGAACAATGGACATGATTTCTCAATGCATTAACAGCCTTTAAAGGGTCAAACTGCCATTAGAATGTGTTTCTTCTAGGTTGAATCAGCTCCATCCTAAAATGCCTTTGATGTAAAATCCCTTGAGTGGGTCTTAGTGAAAAGTCACTAGAAGCTCAGGGTCACTTTTAGAACCCATGACTGTGTGGTAGTATAGTTTCAGGAATCCTTAGAAATATAAAAGCCTTCCTTTTTAAGCACCGTTATGTGTTTGAATCTTGATTCCTCTTTCTGCCATCATATCCTTTAGTTTAGTCAAAAGAATAGTGTAAAATTTTCTTTTCTCTGAAATATCTGCACTACACCTTTTTGCTGCAATATCAAGTAATACACACGGTGAGGCTGGGTACTGTTAAAAAAACATTTCCAGAGCTGTTGTCTGGTCATGGCAGCAGACAAACATCATTTTCTGTAATCACCATAATTATGGCTACTAGACTACTGAAGGTTCAGCAGCATGATTCCTTTCAGGAAAAGGTAAAGGGAACTGAATGTGAGAGGCATCTCAGTCCAATCATTCAAGAATTGACTGGAACCACAGATAATTGATGATGGAAATGGACTGGTGATGATTTAAACCTTTTTTGACAAGATGCACAAATTATTTATGCAGACTTGACAGTACTGCATTGCTTCATCATTAAGTATTCTCAGCTTTAAGACCCTAATTGTAGTATAAAACTTCTATATGATGCCATAAAATGTCTATATGATGCCAGCTAAAGACCAGCCATTGGACTATCTATTATGGTGCATCCCTGGGTGGATGGAGCGACACTATCTACAGACACAGGCACAGATATAGTTACTCTGCCACTAGTTAAGGGTCCTTGTAAAATCACTACATTAGGGAGTGGTCATTTCCATTCTCACTTTTTCATTGAGGTGGACACAATTCATCTGGGAATGTTTTAGCAATGAAACAAAAGTCTTGTATAAATATTTCAAAGAATCCCCTATAAGATTGTTCTGATGAGCTGCATTAGCCTAACATATCAGGAATAGAGCAGTATAAGTGCCATTACTACGAACCTGCTGACTCAATTGGCAGAGAGCTAGCTGCTCAGTGAGGCAATCACCAAGTCCATGAGCTGCTCCTCCACCTGGGTCCCATAACTGCTGATGACTGATTAGGAATGGTTGGATAAGGTGAGCAGGTTTCTCATAAATAGCCCCAGGCCCCAGGCCACAGGCCCCAGCCATCTCATAGAGCCATTCAGACTCCTCCCAACTCATGAATCTTATCAAAAGGATTCACTGTAAAACTGGACATACAAGGTGTGGCTTAGATAGTCAGGTAGCTGGGGCCAGAAAGCAGCTTATAAATCATTTTTGCTAAACATTCTGAGTAGAAGCAGGAAACAAGTGATGTGTGGGCCTTTGGAAAAAAACTGTCTCCGGACCGGCATATCACATAGGTGGTGGCCATCTTTGATTTCAGGGTCAAAACGTGAAAAACAGGCTTTTGACTTATATCTGTATTTCCTGTGCAGATATTAACATTATTTTGGTGTCTATACCCATAGATTCTAAGGCCAGGGATCAAATCAACTTAATTCTGTACTTGTTGGACCGATACATTATCATTTGACAAAATGGCGGCAGTCAAAATCTCAATTCATGGGTATATTTTTATCCAATCAAGGTCAAAAACATATGAAATTGTCATATAGATAGCCTCAGATGATCTAGATTTATAATACTTTTCAAAATTTGATAAACATCTTAAACATCTTAGCAATGAAAAAAAGACCATACAGAACATTGCTGGTGTCATGCTTTAACACCTATGACCTTCAACAGCTGTGAAAGTGATAAAAACGAGTTTTCCAATATTTGGGTTATCTTACTAAAATCAAGACTAACACTAATTATAGAGCAGTTACATTTGATAACATAGTCTACCTGGTCCAAACTACATTAGTTTAGGTTTTGAATAATTCATTCCATCTAAAATTGTCCCATGATTGGTGGCCATCTTGGATTTATTAGGCGACAATGGCTAAATGCTGTATGGATCTATAAGTATGGACAAATCAAGATTCGATTCAGGTCAAAAACATATGAAATGGTCATATAAACAGCCTTAGATGATCTAGATAACACTTTATTGATGTCTTAGCAATGGTTTAAGTTTATGCTGAAGTCATCCTTTAACACCTATGACATTTAACAGCTGCAGAAGTAAATAAGAACAGATTTTGCAACAATTGGATTATCTTATCTCAGAAATTAATATTCTCATTAATGATAGTGCAGTTACTTCCATAACAACAATGTACCTGCCCTATAATACCTCAGTTTTGTTCTTGAATAATTTATTCCCTTCAATGTTAACGTTATTCCTTTGACTGACAGACATCTTGCATTTGCAACTCATGAATAAAGTTGGCAAAATAGTTGGAGGGTTGGTCCTATAGCACAGAATGACAAAGCAAGAGGTAGATGGAGCCTTATCGATAATGAGAGAGTCACACAATCAGATGATACATAAAAACTGTTTGATTTACAGAGGACACTTCCCTTCAGCTAAGCACAAGGATTTTGGAACTAAGATAATGGAAAAAGATCTTGCTGTTACAGCTTATATGGCTGAAAAGACGAGATATACAGAGTTGGTATTCCTTGCCACAGGAGATGTAAGGTTCCACTGCTAGAATGAGATGTGTTATAGATGTGAATGTTTAAAACAGGGCTGTGTCAATCAAGAATCAGACTCTCTTTACAAGGATAATTTACCCCTTGAAGCTGGCTAGGATGTGGATGTTGACAATGATAGAGCATAAATTGTCTCTAGTGCCATTGTCAATGGACCATTCTGGGTATTATTCATTATTTTACACATTTATAAAATACTTAGCCATATACGCTCAGGACCTGCTCACAAGCTCACAGCTCAATCCCCCCCAGTGTGTACAGTGAGCTGCTCTTACATCACCCACACCAGGATGTTGTGAGAGCCAGACCCATCCTATTTCTGGGCACTGACTCACTGGGAGTATCACAACACACCGACATACCTGTGGACGCATTTCTAGGATGCAGGGAAATTCCACAACCTCCCTTCATCCTGATTGGTCCATCTATAAATAGAATCATTACAGGGTATGGTGACGCGTCAGATCTGATCAGACCCAACCAGATCTGACCTGTTCCTATCAGGACTTTTCATCACCCTGTGAGCTGCTCACCTTAGTTTTTAAGACCTGATGAGCAGCTCCCAATCATCTATTCAAAGTTCATCTTTTCTACTTATATTATACCATGTACAACCTCCCTAGTATCTAGGACCTACGACAGGTTGAGCTAGGAGCTTAGGGGCAGAGCCTGCACGCTGGCAAGTGTATCATTGTTACCACCTATATGTACACTCTGTCATCATGCAATAAACAAGGTTCAAAGAACTTCTCTGGATTCAATGTTCATTACAACATCGACTTGTAACAGTTCGTTGACACCATTGTCATTGGAAAACCTAGATGGTTTCTTTTTTCTTCCAAGAAACAAGGCAGAGCTGAAGAAGATTCTGGACCAAGACAAGGGAGGGGCCAAACCATAATCAGATCTCAGCAAGACATGCACTATCATAGATGGTGTGGCTATTGCACAAGCCTTTGGTAATCAATCTACCATGACAACTTTTGGCTATTTACCAGACAGGTTCTACAGTAGCAATTCCTTCCAGTATATCATGTGGCACGTGTAGATGTTTTAGACCATTATCTTCAGAGGTCTGTAAAGGCTGGAGTACAGTAGTAACTTAAAATTGAAGGGAACACAACATAATGTGCAGTCAAGAGAACTGAAGATTGTCAGGATAGAGAGGAACAAATCAAGTCTAATCAACTTCCTTTGTATTGAGTTCCCAGAAATGCACCATAGAAATGGGGATTTAATAGTTATTTGGGAATTCACTGATCCCCCCAAAAATGTATGATGTTCAAAAGCCAAAGATTTATCATCACAGATTTCTGATTATGAAGAAGCTGATCCGCATAATCTTGGAAGCAAGACTGATGCCACTGGAGAGGTTCAAGCAAACAAATGTCTCTGCCCAGGGCACTGATGTATTGGTTTTTCTGATAGCACATGTGTCATTATTGTTAAAAAAAGGTTTGGATGCAGACAGGGACAACGGGCAACAGCACATAGACACCAGATATTAGAACTGAAGTTCATGATATTGAGAGATTGACATGTCTTTGGGATGTAACAAGTTGGTTCTAAGGAATTGGTAAGGAAACTGCAATGACTGCCTTCAAAAAGCAACACTGTTGAGGAGGAGGTACTTCCAGGGGCTGAGGAATTTGTATGTCAGCTTGAACAACAAGATTGAAGTTTATTCAAAAACCATGAAGCCACTTCTTCCAGCAGGTTGATAGGAAGTTAGACATACTTCCTCCAACCAATGATGCCTTAATTCTGCATACAAAAAGAGCTCACTACCTAACCCTGCTTTGGCAGAAGACATGACATCCAGTACAGCAACTGCCTTCAGATTGTTCTGACAGAATCAGGAGACCTTAGAACAAGGCTAGTCACTACACAACCAGTATCACCAGAGTGACTTTTTCTGGTTCCAACAGGAAAGTGCTGTTCTACAAAACAATGTGCATGCACAAGTCAGGGACCTGGAACCATGCACAGGTGCCCATCAATTCACTGAATACTGCCAGAACTCAGCAATCTATTGATGGGTTTTTAAACAAGGGGGCCATTTTGAATAGAATAAGTGGAACACCATACATTAAAGGCGTAGACATAAACACCAGAATAAGTTGATCTGTCCACACTTATAGATTCATACAGCATTTAGCCATTGTCGCCTAATAAATCCAAGATGGCCACCAATCATGGGACAATTTAGATGGAATGTATTATTCAAGACCTAAACTAATGTAGTTTGGAACAGGTAGATTGTGTTATCAAATGTAACTGCTCTACAATAAGTGTAAGCCTTGATTTCAGTTAGATAACCCAAATATTGGAAAACTCATTTTTATCAACTTCTTCAGCTGTTAAAGGTCATATGTGTTAAAGCATGACTTCAGCAATGTTATCAGTTCTTTCACATTTAGGGTATTGACAACGTCACATATGTCACACAACCTTGTAAATTCAATCCAAATATCACCGACAAGCATCCTGGAAAATACCCACTCTCCATACATAGAAATAAGTTCTTCCTTGTCAGAATAGCATCCATGATATTTAACCTCCGACTTATGGTTTTACATCCGTAACATTCATCTTTTACTGTCCTATTAAACTCCCTCTGTAGTAAATAATGACAATTGTCAGTCATTAATAACCTGGCTGTTGGTCGTTCCACAATTGTAGTAACCATTGACACTTTACCTCTCTCCCTCTTAGCTATCATTACCACCTCCAAACAGTTTGACATCTCGAGAAAGTATTGAGGTGATATGTAGTCGTTAATGCATACCCTATACAGATGCACTGTGTCTGCCTTTTTGGATATATTTGTACCCCTCAACCTTTATAAATGAAAAAAAAAAGAAAAACATGAATATTTTGAAATAAAAATGTAATGATACAAATTATTTTTGTCATTAAAGTTTGCCTTAACCTAACCCTAAATCTAAATGGTTAAGGGGTACCAGATGTTAAACAATAAATCTAACCATTACCCCAACCCTAACCTTAACCTAAAAATGACTCCAACCCTAACCTTAACTGTAACCCTAAACTAAATCCGAAGCCTCACCCTTACCCCAACCCTAACCATAACCCTAATACTAACCTGAACCCTAATCCTTACCTCTGTCCTAGCCCTTACCCTATCAGTAACCATAAACCTAACCCTAACCCCAACCATGACCCTACCCCTACCCCTACCCCTACCGTTAACCCTAGCCCTTACCCCAACCTTAATCCTTACCCGAAACCTAACCATAATCCTGAACATAACCTCTTCCCTAACCCTTACCCTAACACTAACCCTACCCCACACCCCAACCCATAACCCTAAACCCTTAGCCTAACCCTAGCCCTAACCCTACACCTAACCTGAATCCTCATCCTAACCCTGAACCTGCCCTCAACCCTAACCCTAGCCCTAGCCCCAACCCTAACTGTAACCCTGAACCTAACACCTTCATGAAGCAATGGGAATTCAGGTTCCATAAGGTGTAAAAATCAACTCTGTGCCTAGTAGGAAAACCCCTAACCTCTATATTATACTTTTTGAGAACAATTTGTGTCATGGGGTCCTTCCATAAGAAGCTTAAGAATCATCTAGAACTGATAAATTAATTTTACAGGGAAGAATTGGTGAAAATTGTTTTCACCGGACTTCCCCTGTGAAAATTCAAATAGGTGTTAGAATAATTATTTTCACTGGGGAACGCTGGTGAAAATTATTTCATTAGGCTTTCCCTGTGAAAAAATTTTGGAAATTCACCATAGGTAATATAACAGAGCTGAGTCAATGCCAGCATATAACATATCTCCCTCCAGTGATTTGAAATGGAAAGAAACACAGAAACAGCTAGTATCAAGCAAAAGAAAGCTACAAAAAGAGAGAAGAGGAAAGATAAAAGGATTTTCACCTGATTTGTCTCTGTGAAAATTCTCACAGGGCATTACCCCCGAAAGAATCCTTTGAGATGATAGAAATGATAGTTTTCACTAAGAAAGCTCAGTGAAAGAAAATACTTTTCACCAAGGTTTATCCCAAGAGAAAGGATGTGGGTGGGGTGTTTTTTTTACCTCAATTGGATGGAAATTGATAAATTCAAGATGGCCACCACTCTGGGAACAATTTTAGATGTATTGTATTATTCAAGACCTAGACTAATGTAGTTTAGACCAGGTAGAGTTTTTTTTATCAAATGTAACTGCTCTATCATTAGTGTAAACTTGATTCAATAAGATAACCCAAATATTGTAAAAACTCACTTTTATCAACTTATGCAGCTGTTGAAGGTCATAGGTGTTGAAGCATGATATTAGCAATGTTCTATATGGACTTTTATCATTGCTAATACATTATTAAAGTTTTTAAAAGTGTTATCTAGGTCATCTGAGACTATTTATATGACAATGTCATATGCTTTTGACCATGATCAGATGAAAATTTACCCATAAATTGAGATTTTGTCTGCCCCCATTTTGTCAAATGATAATGTATTGGTCCAACAAGTACAGAAATAAGTTGATTGGATCTCGGGCCTTAGAATCTATGGATGTAGCCACCAAAATAATGTTAATATCTGCACAGGAAGTACAGATATTGGTCAAAAGCCTGTTTTTCAGGTTCTGACCCTGAAATCCAAGATGGCCGCCATCCAAGTGAGATGCCGGTCTGGAGACAGGTATTTTCCAAAGGCCCACACATCAATTGATGCATGAAACTTGTTTCCTGCTTCTACTCAGAATGTTTAGCAAAACAGATTTGGAAGGCCTCAGCTACCTGCCCAGCTAACACAACTCGTTCAATTTACGTCATTCTTACGTAAAAAACACATCATTTGGATGAGTTGTGCTAGCAGGGTGACTACAGTCTGAGAACCAATGAAACTACAAACTTAATATTATTTAACAACACTTTATTTTATTGAAATCCCTATATCTTGGCTTGTTAGAAAGGTTGATTCAAATCACCAACTCCTAATGAGTCAGTCTTTATAGCCTGTGGTGTAAAACCATAATTCTTTACCCTCACATACGTAACATTTTTAAACAAACAGTCATAAAAGCTGTTAAATATCATACTATGTACATCAGATTTCATGTTCAAAATGTTACAATACATGCCTTAAGGTGTAACAAAAATGAAATCACTGCACTAAGAACTTTTTATTACACCTCATTGGTAAATATGGAGAAAAACACTTTCTTTTATCTAGAGTGTTCCCTATTCACAAAAGATGTCACTCTTTTCCAACAATATATTTTGATCCACATATATATATTCGGGTCCAGATCTGCAAACACACTTCTGAATACCAAAGAAAAAAAAAGTTACGTATGTGAGGATTTGGATAGAGCAATACTTTTAAACATCATAGATTATCTGCATCACTTAGTAGGACTTAGTAGTTCAATTGTGAGCCAGCAAGCAGAAATCAGGGTTCCTGCAGGATTTAGTAGCTGTTTTAGCCACCAGGTGGCACCACTATGGGCTAGAATAGGAAAGATATGCCTAAAACTATTATAGGGTACTTTTCTATGGAGAATTCAATGATTTTTGATAGAATGTTATATTTTGGGTGAAAAGCTTCTAAATTAGGCTTGTAAAAAGAACGTTTTTGGGCCCAAATAGGCATTTTTGTTGATTTCTGTTGCCAAGGAAACATGATTTCCATTCTAAATAGGAAAATTAATGATCCCATTCGAAAGAATTTTTCACCAGGTTTACTATGGTGAAAACAGAACGAAAATACCATTTCTAAATCAAAACTTATAGGCAAAAGAATAAGAAAATTATGTTAATTTAGCTAATTAGCATAAATAATGCTATAGTATCCCATGACCAATTAGGCTTAGAGCTTATTGCCATTCAGAAATGGTCATACCTACCAATATTTAGCAAGCCATTCCCCTGAAACTAACAGGAGCATATTCTCTTGCAATATATTACTGCAAAGCTAGTGATCTGAATTTTAAAGTTGACTTTTAGCATGGAGCACCTTTTCTCCTTGCCTCTACACAATTAGTAGTTCAAAGGCATATCTTAACACATTAGACACATGGATATAACTCTATAGTGCAGCCTTACCCTAGAATATAGCAAACATAAAATAATATTGAAAAAAGATTACAGGATTGCTACATTCACTACTATTTTAGTTTTAGGAACCATATGCACATCTAATGGTGAATTATATTGTAGGGGTATGGTATTTACACTTTACGTTCATGTACCCGTGGGACTCAGACCTAGGTCTTCGGGTGTAGTGGGGGAGTCTGGATGGCAGGTGGCAGCACCTGCCTCTGGGTTCGTATCCATTACACCAGGGGGCCTATCACTCGTCCGCCACACGTCACGTGGCAGGTCTGAGTTTCGCGGGCTTTTCCCCTATATAAGGCTGGTTCTACCCCCATGTTCTTCAGTAGTGGTTTTACCCACTGCTCAACCAGGTCGTTACCCGAAAGGGTAACCGAATGCCCTAGTAGCATGTAGTCCTCTGAGGCTGTGATCGTATGTAACATAAGCTATGAAATAAAAGCTAGGTTGCCTACCCAGAAACTTTTCTCTCTCTTCGTTATGATTTAATCTAACTTAACGAGACGAACCATTACACTGGTGCCGTGACCAGTTGGTCTTCGGGTAAGCGCAGTCAGAAATGACTGAGCTGAGCCCAGTTAGGGGAAATGGCCCAAATCACGAGCTAAACTCCCCGATGGAGGATGGTGAAATCAAGTCACCACCCAAGGAACAGAGTGGAGAAATCCACTGGAACACTACCCTGATGGGTTAGAGGATGTAAGAAAAAACTTACATGATGAACTGGATGAATTTGGGGACTCCTTATTCATGCCAGGTGGTACTTCGAAACCTGCACCTATGCATAAAAGTACTGCTCAATTTGGTAAACTACCATTTGAAGTACCAAAACCTAGTGCAGGTATGTTTGAAACCCCATATAGTTCTCGAATTTAACATAAATAATGTGGATTCGAAAAGAACAAAATGGACGAGCTTGAAGCCATGAGAGCTGAATACGAGAAGATCCAAAAGGATCTTATTACATTGACCGAAACTCGAGACAAAATTCTGACTGAAAACAAACAGTTGATATCAGAACGTCTTGATTACGATCAAAGTTGTAGACGCCAACAACGATTGTTATTGGATCAAATGGAGAAGGAAAAACAAGATTTCCAACTCCAGCACGAACAGTATCGTGATGCACTACACACGGCGGATCTGGAATACAGAGCCTCGTGTGATGAGTTGAATAGAACTAAACAGGAGTTAAATTCAACTCAATCGGCCTATGGCAAGTATCAAAAAGAGCTGATGAAAATTGAATCAGCCTTCAAGGATGCTCGGAAAACGTATCAAAAACAAACCGACGAGCATGAAAAAGTCAAAGGTCAATGGATACGAGAATCCACAGATTTGGCTGCCAAACAGACAAAAATGATGGCTGATTATTCCGAACTGGAAGCTAAAGCTATCCAGATGTCAAAGTATCTAGAAGATACTGGTTGTGCAGTAGGCACTCTTGAATCAGACTTCACTGTTTCAGGAATTGCCCTAAACACGACAAGTAACCAGATGAACTCTTTGAGGGGTGATGACGGGGTAACAGAGACAACTGTACCTCGTTACGAAGGAGTAAAGAGCCATCAGGTTAGATTTATGGATAATACCTCAAAACCTCTTGGTTTAGGTATGGGAAATAGTGGGGGTGACTCTGCGAGTGGAGCTAAACAAAACCACTCGGCAAGAACCTCCACCTTTGACGGCGGATGGCCACAACAGTCACCTTTAGGGGGACCAAATGGCCCGTATGCCCAGTTTGGATGGAAACAGTCCCAATCAGGAACAAATCCGTCCAAAAGTACCACCCGGAACATGTCCGGAGGAACAACCGGAGGAACATCCGGGGATTCCAGTACAGCTGGGGGGCAATCCGGATGTGATCAAGTACCCGGACCCTCAGGAGATGGTTCCAGAAGCAGACCCTCTGCCAATGGGACTGGTTTCAATCAGTCACATGGAACAGGAGGAAACACTAATTTCAATAGTGGTTCCTTTAGCTTTGGTGGAAACACACAATCCACCAATAATCCAGGGCCAACTCCTCAAACCGGCGGATACACCTTCTCGCAGGTGCCTCCATACGGAACAGGGGGATCAGGGGGTGGAGGAGGACCACCACCGGGAGGCTTTGGAGGTACTTTTGTTACGAATCCTCCAAGGAAAAAGAGACTCAGTCGCCGAGTATCTCTTTCTCCAGGGTTACAAGCGCTGCATGACTCTAATGCAGCGATTGCTAACTTAGGTGTTGATTGTTACAATCAAGGTCTGGACGATACGGAGATCATGGAATGGAGTAGGGGTTTAACCCTTACTGGATCCACGAATCTGGCTCGTAGAGTAGCTAATATACCTACCCCCTTTAATGCCAAGAACCCTTGGAAGGAGAAGTATCAAGGCTGCGCGGATGTCTTTAACTGCAATGGATGGGGCAAAGCGGAAGCTCTCCCTTATCTAGTATGCTGGTTAAAGGAAGGCGACGGGAAAGGAGCCGTGGAACAATGGAGAGATTCTCAAATTGTAGGACTCTCGGCCCATATGAAATATGATGAACTCATAGAGATTGCTTCATATTTATATGGGAATATAGTTGGAGAAGATCCTTGGCTGACGTTCACTAAAAGAACACAGAAACCTAAGGAATCTGCCAAAGTGTTCGGCTTAGAATGTCAACGAGTGTTGCATAAAGCCAGACCTCAATGGAGATTAGATGATGAATGCTTCCTAGATGAAATGTTTAAACAATTCATCGAAGGATTGCGGAATCAGGAACACAGGAGAGTAGCCTGTGAAGCTTGGAAGAATGATGCCTCTCTGACAGATTTATTCCAGTCCCTAGATCATTATGATCGAAAGGCCCGTATCTTTGCCGGAAAGGTACCTCAACGGATGTCAGCAATGATAATCCCGGAAGGAATACCCGAAACCGATTCATCCGAATCAGGGGAACCTGACGAAGATGAAAACGTTGGGGCCGTTGGCCAAGGGAACCCCCGGTACAACCGGAACTGGGGAAAGAAGCAGGGTTACGTCAAGGAGAAAGCGATTACCTCCAAACCTCCTGTGACTCAACCCGATACCAAACCTACTACCAGTCCGTCTTTATCAGAGGACCTGGTTAACAATTTGGTAAAGAAGATTACTGAAAATCTTAGAAGGCCTAAGCCTGATAGGAGCGTAGTGACATGCTTTCGATGTCAGGAAACTGGGCATTATGCTGGCGAGTGTGAGGCAGATAAGCCAGTTTACAGAAACACTTGTTACCGGAACAATCCGAGTAAGGAGGACTCAGTGAAGAAGGAAAACTGAGAGGGGGTGTCCATGAAGGCAACCGGATTACCCCCCGAATGAGTGATTGCCATGACTGCCAGCCTATCGCCGCTTGCGGTACTGGTGAGAATCCTCTAGCGATTTCACCCAGCAGTGAAGCTAAGGAGCCTGATCAGTTCCTTACTCATGAGGCTGGGGAGACTGATAGTACACCAGGTGTCAAGAACCGGCAGAAGAACACAGAGGGGAAACCCGATATCAGTCCAGAGGGAGCGGCCAATGAGTTGGCCAGGGTGGGGTGTGCCCAGTTTCCCCCGGGTCATCCTTGTCTCGAATTCTTGAAGGGATGTGGATTTGACCTCGGCGCTAAGACGGAACTTGCTAAGTATGCAAGTAGTCCTACCTACTTGAAAGGTAGGAGCTGGTATGCAGTTGTATCTGTGAGTGGTAGATCCGCTGAGTTTCTTGTCGATACGGGTGCTAGCCACTCCTGTATTGCTAAGAGATTCTACGATCTTTTGCCTACGAATCATGAAACTTTCACAACGGAAGGAAATGCTCGTACGGCCTACGGTAGCATGATACAAACGTTCGGTAGAACATGTATGAGGTTCAGTCTACAGGAAGATAAGGACTTCATCCTTACTCCTACTGTGGCGAACATCGCGGATGATGGTATACTCGGTCTGGATTTTGCTGCATTATATGGAGCAAGGTTAGATTCCCAGAGGGGAATATTGGAAGTGAGAGACCCGTATCATCTCGAAGTACAATGTGTACTTAGGCAAGTAAGCAGTGTAGCCAGTGTAGCCCAGACTGTTAAGATACCACCAGGCACAGCCTGTGATGTCTTATGTCGAGCGGACAGACAGTTTTCAGGAAAAACTGGAGTTGTAGAGCCAGACATGGCAATGTTGTCAAGTATCGGATTGGAATCCGTCGACGTTCTAGTAGCTAACGCTGCTGGGACAGTGGTCCCTATATCCAATACCGGTAATAAGACTGTCTACGTACAGAAGGATACGATCCTCGGGTCGGTTGTCCTCTCTGAATTGGTAGAAGACTGTAAACATGTTTCGGCACCCGGAGTCCCTTCCTCACCCAAAAGGAGTCCGCAACTAGAATCTCTAGTAGCCGAAAGCCATGTAGAAAATGATGAACAACGTGAAGCTCTAACTGACTTGTTATACAAGTACCGTAAAGCTTTTGCAGCACCAAGTGAAAAATTGGGGCGTACCGATAAGGTACTGCATACGATTGACACTGGTGAGAATGAACCTTTTAAGATTCCTTATAGAAGACTCCCACTAGCCAAAAAAAGGGTAGCTGAGGAGGAGATAGCTAAAATGCTTGAACAGGATGTAATAATTCTATCAACCAGTCCTTGGTCTAGCCCCGTGTGCATGGTGACTAAGAAAGATGGTACCATCCGTTTTTGCATAGATTACCGGAAATTGAATGGTATGACCAAGAAGAATTCATATCCCTTACCCCGGATTGACGAGACTATAGACTCCCTTGGAGGTAAGCAATGGTATTGCTCTCTAGACTTACAATCTGGGTACTGGCAAGTGGGTATGCATCCGAAAGACATGGAGAAGACGGCCTTTTCCAGTCATGTTGGGTTATTCCAATATAACGTGATGCCGTTTGGATTGTGCAATGCACCGGCGACATTTGAAGCCATGATGGAAACTTTATTAAGTGACCTATTATGGAAGAAATGTCTCGTCTATCTAGATGATGTGATTGTCTTTGGGAAGACATACAAGGAATGCTTGGAAAATTTAGGTATGGTTCTGGAAAGGATCATAACTAATGGTTTGAAGCTGAAGCCCAAGAAATGCGATCTTTTTAAAAGATCTATTAATTACTTGGGGCGAATAATCTCGAATGAAGGGATTAAAGCCGATCCGGAGAAACTGGATGCCGTGTCAAATTGGCAAGCACCCACGAATGCGAAGCTAGATCCTTCCTCGGATTATGTTCCTATTACCGGGACTTTATCCCAGGATATTCAAGGGTTGCCTTTCCTATCCAGAGTTCGTCCCACTGGACACCCGGAGTGAGAAAGGAACGATTCCCTTGGGGATCCGAGCAAGACAAGGCCTTTATGAAAATAAAGGATCTGTTTGCAAGTACACCTGTGTTGAAGTACCCTACTTTTTGTGGGGGAGTGATTTCACTCTACGGACTGATCACTCTTCCCTCAGATGGTTATTGAACTTCAAAGATGCAGAGGGGATGATAGGTCGCTGGTTGGCGCACCTATCCGAATTCGGTCTAAATCACAGCCAGATTGAACACCGAGCCTGGGCAAAGCATTTGAATGCAGATGCTTTGTCTAGAATCCCAGTAAGGAAATGTGCAAATGCTGAGTGCACTGATTGTGGAGCACACAATGCTGTGTTGGCAGGGGTTCGAGTTCCTTTCGAAACCCATCCGGAACATGTCTTGAATTGGTCCTTGGAGACCATCCGACAGTTCCAGGAGTCTGATGCAGTCACATCACGTTTGATTAAGTTCCTTAATCAGGGTATCTGTCCTCCAAGACCCGAAGTGTCATTGGAGAACAGAGAGATGAGAAGATTCTTAGCTCAATGGGCCGAGCTGGAAGTCCGGGATGGTATTCTGTTTTGATGGAAGAACCATTCTAATAGGAAGAAAACCTTGCAAGTTGTCATACCTAGTGCTATGCGACGAGATATTATGTATTTCTGTCATGGGCATAGAACTAGTGGACACTTTGGAAAGAAACGGTCTCTAGAACTTCTAACCAGACGATACTATTGGCCCGGCATGAGTACAGATCTCACCCGATGGGTAGAGACCTGTAAGAACAAACCAGGACCCAGGCTAGGCAAACTGCCATTATCCCAGGAACTGTTTGGTGTAAGGTTTGCTATGGATGATTGGGATGAACAATGTGAATTCGTGGTACATGCTTATAATGGCACTGTACACTTGAGCACACACTGTTCTCCTAATCTCCTCGTTTTTGGAGAGGATTTGATTATGCCAGCAGACTTAGTGTTTGGCGTAATAAGAATGAAGAAAGAATGATTGCACAGTGATTATTAAATCACAGCTTGGTAAATGTTACAAGTCAAATGTAGCGAGACTATGCCCATGGAGAGGGAGGGATACCTCCACCGAAATGTACGGCGATGGTCTATTGGAAGTAATGGAACAGAGTCGTGTTAACTCAAAGTGGTACCGACCCGAAAGCGAGGACCCGGGCGGCCACGGAAGGTTGCAGACCCGAAGAGGGTGGTGCCCCCTGTCGTAACATCTGGAAAACAGGGGAAGATACAAAAAGTCTCGGCAGGCGCAGGTAAAAGTAAGAGGAAAGGTCCTTCTAAGGCTAAGAAGACCTTGGAAAAGGCTCTTATGGATACCAGGTCAATAAAAGAGGCCTCAAAACCTCTTAGACGCAGTCCAAGGTTGCTAAAGACCGCCGTAACCTAGCCTGATAACACAACGAGTGTGTTGTCCTGTACTGTGTACTGTTATATGTTGTAACCTAGTTCAATGTATATTTGAGCCGGTCATGAGTTTCTGGAAAAGGTCCTATGACAATGTACCCATGGTTTTGGACGGATAATCCGGTGGATATGCCTATGCTATCCATAAACTCCATAATACCTAGCGAGTTGTCATGGTTGAACCCTGAGTACGGACAGATGACCGATCGGGTATTGTATTGTTTTTATGTAAGGGTGCGTGACCTAATTAAGGGCACGTGGGAAAGTTGAAAGTCACGTGAGGCACCGGTTTGATCATGCGCAGCGATTCAAGTTTGAGTATCCCGCCATATTGTCTTATTCCTGCGAAGGAAGAAGATGTGGCCGAGGGTGGTCTTACTCTTGTTGGAGTTTGATAGCCCATGACAGCCGTGTTTCGAGGTGTGCCCTCGTTAAAAGGCACCCGCCTTTCACTGGGTAAGCAGTCCTTACTGCTTATCCGGTGGATTGGGATATTTAATCCCCGAACAGCCACTTCTGTCGATGGCAGAAGAGGCCGTCCGTCTTGGCGGTGGTGCCGGTGCTAGCACCCCGCCGGAGTATGGAAGTGGTTCTCCCAAGAGTCCCACTTATACATACGACAATCAGCAATACGATGCTGATTGCGAACAGATGGATCAACAAATGAATGTTGATCAGTACTTCTCTGGAGTAGATGATAGCGACGTAGAATTGTTCTATGACGCGTCCGACAACTCCAGACAAGTAAGTTCTGAACGCCAAGGTGTTCAACAACGAATTGATGTAGGTGAGCCTTATGTAGCCCCTCCATCCGAAGGTTTGAGTGGAGAGCTGACAGGAGTCCAGTCTTATGACAGGGTTTTGATGCCACCTCCCCCTCAATTGCCGCCTCGTCTGGGTGGGAATACCTCGTCCGGTACTTTGGGACCTGCTTCTCCGGTTGACAGGCCAATGTACCTAGAGCTGCCCCTACCAGACAGTCCTGAATGGCATGATGTAGCCGGTCCCTATGATGGACGGATGTTAGCTATTTCTGAGGAAATGCTGATACCCACCTGTTATGGGACGCCCAGAGAGGTTGACGAGCGTGTTGTCAACGCAATCTGGGAATGTGCTCATCCGCAATGGGCTAATGCCTTTCCGGAAGCCTGGCTGATGGATTACCATCAGATGGCCAAAGGACTGGTAGTCCACTTATGGTTTCGTAAAGCCGTCTGGGACGCAGAAATGGCTTTCCGAAGGAATACCTCCTATAGGCCTTCCTACGTGTCTGACAAAAAGGGTTACACCGGTGTCAAGGCAGATGAGGTCTCTAGATACATAGATAGAGACCAGATCCTAAGGTTAGGTACAGTGGATGAGTATGAAGCAGCAGGTAACGCTGTTGTGGATTACTGTCCAGGGGTCCCCATTACGTCTCAAACCATTGAGGCGGAGGAGGCCCGTATTGGTGTGTCTCCACTAGACAGACTCGGGGTGATTCAGGACCTCGTAGTACGTCTATTGGAGAGGCAGTATGCACTGGCGCATCCGGAGCTAGTACCCAGACCCGCACCCGTGCAGGTAACAGCCCCGATCGGATGGACCGTCTCATGTCTCCTGCTGTAACTCCTACCTTGGGAGACGCAGCAGTAGTACCTGAGAAGGTTCCATCTGGTGCAGATGATTCCCCTACAACTGCTCAGTCTACTGCTACGAAGACTGAGGTGGTAGGGAAAGCAGGTGGTGGAAAGGGTAAAGGAACCCCCACCAAAGGTAAGGGTAAAGGAAAACGGTCAGGAACCGAACCCTCTACCAGCACGAGTGTGGCCAACGGCACCCAAACCCGTCGGGTGTCCCCACGCTCGGCCAATAAGAAGGGAGCTAAGGCTTCAGATGTCTCCGGCAACGAGACGGATGCATCCGAGCCCGGCACTTCTACTACCGGCAGATCCCGCAGGCGGAATAAGAAGAAGGTTAACCAACGCAAACCTGAACCTATCGAGCCGCAGCCCAGGTTCTCGCGGGTCAACAACCCGTTGTGCAACCTGTGGATGTACCATCCGACCCAGAGGGAGAGGAGCCGGTTGACCCAGTTGTGGATGCCACTCCGACTGACGAGCAAGAGGCTGCTATCTGGGCTAACGCCAATAGCAACTTTGCTGACTTCATTCCTCTACACAGGGGACACCTGAAGGGGAGTAAATTCGTATGGAGACTGCCCCCTCGGATCACCTGTGAGAGGCATGAATATATGGAGGAGTGGCTTCGCAAGAAGCTCTCCGATAGAAAACCGGCCAATATGTACTGGATCTATTGGGAATTTGTTAAGAATTCACCCAATGGTCGTACAATTACGACCAGAAGGGCAAACTAAAGTTTGCTCTAGATGAGTACTACGGGGAGGATCGTAAGGATTGTCCCTTTAAACGTTGTACTCAAAGTGAAGGTGAGGTTGAATTCTTCATCGAGAAAGACGAGTTCCTTCATCATCTCATGGAGGTTCACATGCACCAGAGGCCGGAATATTTCTGCGACAGGGAGGTTGGCAAGAAATGTGCTAAATGCACAGGATGTGTCACCCCCAACGCGGAGACATGGTCCGGCACTATGTGACTTCGCATGGAGAGGGCCTGGAGGCAGCCATAGATAGAGTGATGAAAATTCACTCTGAACTCTATGGTAACCTTAAGGGCCTCAATGCCGAGAAGTTGGCTTCCCTCACACCGAGTATGAAGCAGTTTGCGCCTACGGTTCCTGGTACTAACCAGAAACTAAAGGCTCGGTTTGCCCAGACTCCCGGGTCCAGCAAACTAGAGTACGCTCAGGAGGAGTACGATCTGTTGAACGAATGGAGGAGCAACAAGGCCCGCCGCCATGGTGGGGCTTATGTAACTCCATTCGGAGAACAGATCTGAAGCCGCAGGGATTACCGTCAGGGACCCTCCGCGGCAGATAGGAAGAGACAGGCGTCCGAATCTCCAAGCCGAGCCAGGTCACCACTGGAGGGGCTGGAGAGACCGACGAATGGGGGAAGGAAGAAGCCACATCTTCCATCTCCTACTGGAACTCCTTCCCATTATGGACGAGCACCAACCCCACAAGGTGCACAGAACCCGACATTCTTTGGTGTCAGTGGACCGGGTGGTCAGTCCTCCCGGAAACAGGCGCCTTTGAATGGCAAAGACCCGAAGCAGTACCCTGCTATGGGTCCACCCGGACCAGAGATGCAAATCTTTGATCAGTACGGGAGGGTCAAGCAGGAACTGCCGACAGTAGGAGGTCAAGCTCCCTGACCAACAATGAGTGCTGTGGTGAGACAATGTCCACCCGCATCATTGTTGACTGTCACAGACCTTAGAAGGGAATTGTCGCGGTTGCCCCTGGCTCAGGGATTACCAAATCAAGGCCCTCCTACGACCACCGCTAGTGTGGCTACTACTGCGGTTGCTTCTTCGCATACGCGTGTAGCTGTCACTGCGAGTGGGTCTGGAGCACAGCCGAAGCCTCAGGGTCAGGTACCCCCACCTGGTGCTGTGGTTCATCGGCCTAAGGTGATCCAGACAGTGGAGACCTTCTTCAAGAAGGAGGACAAATTGTCTTGCAATATTCAGAGCAAGCAATTTGAGACATTATAGCACCATCTGGAAAACCTCCATCTGGATATGTACCGTCGGACCGTGTCGAGCACTCTCCAGTGCATTGACGCGATCCAGAAGTCAGAGATCAACCGGATCTCTACTCAGATAAAGGCGGATGTTGCCAAGGATAAGCAGTACGCTGCTAATCTGCGGCAGGAAGCCTTATCCGAGAAGGAAACAGCTTCTCAGATGCTCGACCTAGAACGAGCAACAAACATGAAGAACCAGCAAAAGTTCTTCAAGGTTTTTGGAGTTATCATGGATAACTGGGACGGCATGTTTTGAGCCTGTTCAAAGCACGCCAAAAGGTGAAACTAACACCTGCTGTCCCCGCATTGGCACCTACGGATGGAGCTGGTGTGGACCCTCCCATTCAGCCACAGGCTCAACAACCGGGTCCAAACCAGCCACCCGAGGAGAACATGGAACAGTGAAAACTGTTGCATGAAGATTGGACATAATTGTGTGTCCCGAGGTGCTATTACCTATGTATTGTTGGATAGGAAACCATTTTTTTATCCAACCCGTATTGATTCGGGTACCAAACTGTACCCTAATCCCGAAACTGAAAACAGAAGGAGAAAAACAAGTCACTCTGGAGGAGGAGTACAAATGCTGCAAACATCATAATTGTACCGTGCTATAACATAATGACTGTGCCTATTATGAAATCATGGACATTTTTACGCTAATATGGACTCTTGAACTACAAACCGGATTTACTACTACACCAAATAGTACTGTTTGTGAGCTAGCACTACAGGCATCAGGGTTTAGCTATGCCCATAAAGTCCATCAACAGTCTACAACTGGATCTACTATTACCTCCAGTTAGCTAGCACTACAGGCATCAGGGTTTAGCTATGCCCATAAAGTCCATCAATAATCTACAAATGGATCTATTATTATTTCCAGTTAGCTAGCACTACAGGCATCAGGGTTTAGCTACACCCACCAACAAATTCTTCTATAGCACTTCAGGCATCAGGGTTCAGCTCGCCCATACCAAGACATCAGCAGCATCCGACTCCTGTTATATCCTCCAACCATAAACAAGTAACTTTGTTGATAATATTATATTGTATGTAAAATTGTATTTATAACTATAAAATATCTTTTGTAAAGATATATTATTATATAAAGATACTTACCTATAAATATACTGGATCTGCGAATCCTAAAAGTTATTCTGTAATTCTTCTGTAATTTGTAAATATAAAACACTAGGGTATAAATTGAGCTGCGTCTCAAAAGTATAATCCTTTATTTTTATAAAATAGAGAAAGTCCAAGGGATCTCTCTAAAATCAATATTATATTAATCAGGTTCAATACCTTATTGTGTTCATATAGTATCAGATTAATTGTTCATATCTGATCGTTAATATTCAATTCACTTTATAAGTGGACAGAGTTGTTAATTTAAAAAGTCAAAAATCTTTTTTCCGGGTTTAATAACCCTAATACGATCATTATTTACAACCGCTGGTCCTTTTCAGGACCCTACTGTTGTCAAAACGTTAATATAAATCTGTGATATTTATATATTTATCATTTGTGGTTGTTATAGCTACTGGTGGAAAGGAATTGAATGATACTCGATGCTATTATTGTATAATTTTTCAGAAGTAGGATAGTCTCATACTATAGCCTATTTCACATCGAGCAAGTGTAATTAATACCCCTTTTTAGTATTGTAAACAATCACTTACTAGGTTATTAATACACTGCGGTTTAATTACCCCCAAGTTATTGTCTAAGGGGGGCAGTGTAGGGGTATGGTATTTACACTTTACGTTCATGTACCCGTGGGACTCAGACCTAGGTCTTTTGGTGTAGTGGGGGAGTCCGGATGGCAGGTGCCAGCACCTGCCTCTGGGTTCGTACCCATTACACCAGGGGGCCTATCACTCGTCCACCACACGTCATGTGGCCGGTCTGAGTTTTGCGGGCTTTTCCCCTATATAAGGCTGGTTCTACCCCCATGTTCTTCAGTAGTGGTTTTACCCACTGCTCAACCAGGTCGTTACCCGAAAGGGTAACCGAATGCCCTAGTAGCATGTAGTCCTCTGAGGCTGTGATCGTATGTAACATAAGCTATGAAATAAAAGCTCGGTTGCCTACCCGGAAACTTTTCTCTCTCTTCGTTATGATTTAATCTAACTTAACGAGACGAACCATTACAATATATAGTCTGGGTGGGTCTGAAGTACACATTGTAACCAAAATGAACAAAACCTCACATACATACAGTTTTCAAATTTGTGGGAGACTTGCAGAAATTTAAATGGTAAGTGCCTTAATTCTATCCAGGATATTAGCTAGGGACACTATTATAAGATTATCAACCAATTTATTTGAAAAATTCTATTTGAGGTGTGTGGTGCAACACATATAGTAAACACCTCACATACGTAATGAAATGCTGAGGATGGGGGGAAAGGAATACTGCTGGCAAGGTACATACCAAAAGAGAGGTTATATGTATTGAAATGATTGATTGTAGGTCTAGGAGTAAATAAATAATGGTAAAAGCAGGTAATCTCACAAAATAATGCACATTTGGGGTGTGGGAGGTGTCATTTCAAAATATCCAAACTGGACCTAATGAACCCTAGCAGTAAGGGTTGGCCCTAATTTCAACAAATAACAATGATTTGGGGATAAATATACAGCAGGATGGGCAATTTCCATTCCCCAGTGAAAACATTACGTATTTAAGGAAAATCAAGCCTTAAAGAGTATGGGGCTTCCTGGCCAAACTAAATGGCATTACCAAGCTGCTATGGCCAGTCTATGGCTTGGGACTTTCAATCAGAGGGAAATATAACCCAAAATACACCATTTCCAAGCAATCTAAAACAATTACAGACCCTTACATATTTAACGCACACTATTTCATGAGAATCCGATTGAAATTCCTTACCTTTTTGAGAAATTTCAGTGTCAATGGAGCAGTAAAATCACAGTAGACTGTGCACTTAGCTAATTTGAGATCCTCTGAGTGACTTCCAGTGGTCAGTCATTTCTGCCAGGGCAACTGGAAACATTTCTTTTCTCCTCCACATATTTTCTTTACGTATGTGAGAATTTCCACACCGATATACCAGAAGACCCTGTATGTGGCCTTACTATGCAGACTTGAACCATGATTTTTGTTTTAATCATTCAATTCATATACATACTACACTAGAATAGAGTAGAAATAAATAATTATTTATTTAGATAGCCTACAGACATAAAAAAGCATACCTCACATACGTAACGTTTTCGGGAGTTGAATTTTGTTTTATGAGACCTAGCTCATATCTGCAGCAAATCAGCACTTTCATTTATTTGCCATCAAAACCCCCCTAGGGACTCTGCTCAACACAGGTAATAAGAACAGTGAGGATCCTTTTTTAGCATTGAAGTTTAAGGCGTAAAATAAGTGTTAGGTATGTGAGGATGCTCACAGTTCGATATTATAACACATGTGTGAAAGGCAGTTGAGGTAGGGACATGGCCAAAGTATCTTTAATAGATAGCTATGACCTCTCACCAAAGGCAAAATAGGTTTATCACACTCTAATACTGCCTAGCTTAACAATAATCATAAGGGTGGGAATGATGGAAAATTGGACAAAAATAGGGCATTTTTGGTGTATGGTCCAACTTTGAGCCTCCATAACTGTAGTGTTCTACATCTTTTACTGTAGCTCCCTAAAACTAAAATCCTCTCAAAATAGGCCCAAACATTGCTCAGTGGATCTGCCCATATGGAAGCTGGTAGTTTTACGAAGTGGTGGATCTGATGATCTCATTCAAGGCAATCCCTGATCCAGAATGTAACATACTGAAGTAAAGTAGGAAAAGTAAAGGACCACTGATTGGTAAATGGGTTAGATATTGAGGATCTTTATAAACTATAATTGGGGTAAAAGCAAGGGCATATCATATCCTTGTGTACAAGTGATGATCAAAAGCAACAGATTTGGGAAAAGGCATTTGCATCATCAATCAGTAGCCTCTTTGTTGTCTTCTCAGACTTCTTGGCTTACTGCACCAATTACACCAGTTGGGAAGTAGGTTAGAGATGGATTCTAATAAACCTTTGGCAGATCTTGAGTACTTAGCTGACTCCAGGTGTCCCGTGGCCTTGAAGCATACCCTTAACTCATCACCCAATGGCATGATGGGCAGATAAAGCCTTTGAAATCATGTTTCACATGTGAAGCCTATTTTTACCACCTGGTTTTGGCATAGTTCAGGTTCATGTCGGTCCAAATACAATGACCTTTAGTGGGGACCTAGCATGGCAAGCTGTTATGCATGTATATATATATATATATATATATATATATATATATATATATATATATATATATATATATATCATACTGATTTAGTCCGGAGTACTAGTGATTCCATTTGACTCAAATAAAAGAGAATTTACCAAAGGTTTACTGAAGTTTACCATAGGTGAAATGCATTAAGGAGTGGGCGGAGCTGTTGAATAAATTTGCAATCCTAATTAGACATGCTGCCCACTACTCAGTGGGCACAGAACATTGAAAACATCAAAACCTAGATTTCGACATTGATTCAATGATGTCAAACAATTTGCAACAGTAATACAATGTAGTGTGGTAATTAGATGACTTATCCTGTACATGACCTTTAACAATGGTCTGGGTGTTGTTCAAATAGTATTTCTTGATAGCATCTAACATGGAAAGAGAATGGAACAAACCTAGAGGAACCAACACACTTCAGCTACTAAACTTTGTCAAACAGACTGACGAATTATTTCAATGTTCTAGTAGACCATGAGCGCTAGAGATTTTCCTTCATATCATTTTTGATAACTTTTTTAGATCCAGATGCTATAATCTAATTAGTGTATGTTGTAGGCCTGGATCATGTTTCAATAGCTTCCACGACAGGACAGCCTCAAATCGTAGTGGGAGGTGTAAGAAATGGCTCCATAGCAGTTACTACATAGTGAGCTACAGTACAGGCCCTAAAAATAGCAGCTGCTATTTATTCAACTACTGACTCAATACACACCACTATGAAGTCATAGCACCCAGTCGTTGGAACCACTATTGGCTACATAGTGACCAGTCATACTTTCCTCATGGTGTAGTTTGCACTCCTCTGTTCAAATGAGCATAGGACTGCAGTAACTTCATCTAGGTGATCCCACCTGGTCACAGTGTCACACACATTGTCAATTCTCATGGAAATGGATCCTAGTTTTAAGTAAGGTCAATTTTCATGATTCTACATACTGCTATTTTTTTTCTAGAAGTGCATGAATATATAATGTACATGTACTACAATTGCAACATATTATCATAATTCAACTGAGAAATCATATGAATGGAAAGCTCCTCATTTCTTCTGTTACTATATACATTATATCATTGAAATAATATTTTTCAATCTCAGACCCTTAGAATGCACCCTATGTCTTCCAACTGCACTGAAACGCAAGGCATACATCACAGAGGTTGTTACCTACCTGTACATATTTATATATGATAATGAATCCATTACAAATGCACTCTGAAGAATACAACACATCAAAGCGGGAGAGGGACACGGTAGGTTCTCAACCAGTTATAATGCACTATAATGCACACTGGTCATTGTAAGCTAATAGCATGTAAATAGCCATAGCAGAACCCCTTCTTTAACACTGGCCTGGGATTAAGACCATTTGGATCATTATTCTATATAGAAAGAGAGTACTAATATGGATACAAAGAAAAGAGCACAGATTGGGTACATTTGATTAAAGAAGTGTAGAGGGCAGCAGCTAAGACTACCCACTAATTATTCACATAGAGGACTGTCATACCATGGTCTCTTATTGAGTCACTGCTCTGGTGGCTATTTAGCCAACAGGCAGTACGATCACCCAGTAATGTAGCCAGTTAGTTGGTCACTATAGCCAAAATCCTAAGATCAGCTGGTAAGATTTGACCCATCTCAAGTCGTAGCTGGCTGAACCTGTCGTAGAATCTATTGAAACACGATCCAGGAGGTAATTCCTCAACACACTGCAACTTCTCACCTTCAAATTGTAGCGGGAGGTTTTCACACCCAGATAGTTTTGGTCATGCAGTGCCCAGAGTACTACGACAACTATACTAAACTAAATGTTATTGCTACATAAGTGCTGATTGTATAGAGCAATCATAGGGAATCACCTACAATCTCCTACTAAGATTCAGACAGATTCAGGAGGCCATTTCTTAAGGCACTACGACTGCATACAGCCATTCTGACTTCACAACCCCAAAAAGTTAGTGCCAGTGATTGTAGGTAGGCCACTACGACTGCTCTGTATGGTCAGGCCCTATGTAGCAATCACATAGCATTTGGTAGGGCAGTCGTAATGCTGCAGGGGCTACATGACCAATACTAAAGGTTCCTGCTACGACTTGAAAGTCAGCAGCAGTAGTGGGTTAGGAAATGGCCTCCTGATCATAGTGAACGTGTGTAGTCCCTCTAGTCTCAAACCCTATGATTGGCCCCTAAAGATTAGTTTATGACAAAAAGGCACAATGGTTTAACAACCACTCTGTAGCCATTAAAGTGTTTAATTTCTAGTTCTATGAGGCTGGATAAAGAACTTAGAGAAATGAGTTCGAGCAGAATGTGTGGGATGTGGTGGAAATGTGATTAGTTAAAACCTGTCCGTAACTTCATAACTTTATTAGGCCACACAGAAAAAGTTGTTTTTCTATTAACATGGTCTTAAATCTAGGACAGATAGTATAACTAGTTCAAACATTTATTGGGAAAGTAATGCCCTGTTTAGCCAAGAATGGTGGCACAAACATGTCTTTCTCTTAATGCACTATTCTCTTTTCCCAGCATGATGCAGTCCTTTAGTCTTGACAGACTGCCAACATGTGCCTGGGGAAGAGGAGTGATAGAAAATAGACTCACCAGCACTAGGTGGGCACATCATGAGGAAAAGGAAATATTTACATCAGGAAGGGGATTTAAAACAGCCCTCCACTACCCTCCTGTGCAATGGGAGCAAAATCCATGCCTGTCATTTTATGTGATGATAATCCTTAACTTGCAGGTATTGGGATAGCCTGCACTTATCATTCATCCTGTGGTAGGGGAAGCATAGTGATCGAATTTAACATAAGAAACACTGAGGTTTCAACTTGAGTTTGCTACATGGGCGGATATAGACGGGAATAGAATCCCTCACTTAAATGTCCTTACAGCCCTCTACTGCATCTGGTCACTAATGATTGCACTGATATGACTCCCATACATTATCATATGTTATTACTACATTAAGTGCTGATTATATAGAGCACTTTTAGCACATTACCTATGATCATCCTCTCTTATTTTGTGGGTGTCAAATGGTTGTGGTTGTGATCAGTCACAGTACATAGAGAAATGCCTTCCATATATCTTACTTGCATTGGATGTAATTAAGTATCATTTTGGGTCTTGAGTCCTTAATTTGGAGACTGTACATGTAAAAGGAGGGTCCCTTTTCCCCTTGTGCTGAATTCATTGTATGGTGATATGTCTGTAAGTAGATTATGACTTAATTTTGAATCGTATGATCATTATTTTATAATGTTTATACCACGATTTCTTGGTACAGGGTGCTTTTTGGTGGCTATTCCCATCCACATATCTGTCGATGTTGCACACCCTATAGGCTGTAACGTCAATTTTGTAAGGCGTGCTGTTATCCATGTAAGGTGTGTTGTTATCCATGTAAGGCATACTGTTATCCAGGATAACAGCACGCCTCTCATGTCCTTCCATGTCATATGTTACATGTTAAAACCCATGATAGGCTTGACCAGGGCAGGGCTCGAACCTGCAGCCTTAGATCCCTAGTTCAACCCCCTATGCAGTGCGCCACAGCGACTGATGAGATATGTCGGTTCGAACCAAATCTGGATATGATACAAAGCCGTGTGCGCTGTCGCTGTCCGCTGCCGGGCGACGAGGTGTATCTAGTAAAGAAACATAACCGCGAGACCCTTTCGCAGGATGAGACGCGGTGGTCTAGTGGTTAGCACGTTGCGCTCAGCCGTGAGAGGTCCGCGGATCGAACCCCGGTCTTTTTTTCGCCGTGTGCGACGAGGTGTATTCTACACAAACATAACCGCGAGACGCATTCAATGCTTTAGCTGTCCGCTGTCAGGCAGGAGATGTATTTTATACACAAACATAACAGCGAGACGCATCTTTTTTCGCTGTGTGCGCTGTCACTGTCCGCTGCCGGGCCAGGAGGTGTATAATACACAAACATAACAGCGAGATGCATTGAAATCTTTTGCCGTGTGCCGCTGCCAAGCCTAGCCAAGACCGGGGCTGTCGCTGTCCGCTGCCGAGTGCCGAGGTGTATGTACCTGTGTACACACAATGGCTGGCATCGAGTCCCGGGGAGGGAGAATAATTTTTGTTTTCAACTTGAATTTATTGCTATAATATTGATTATTTATTGGTTTCGTGGTATGAAATAAGTAGTCAATGGATAACTCATGACTTGTGTGTGTTAGCAAAGGCTAATAACACTCCGCCTATGGCCTCGTGTCATTATCCTTCACTAACACACACGCGTCATGAATTATCCATTGATTACTTTTTCAATACTTGTATAGTGCATCATGGTGGCAGAGGTTACTTACTTATAACATTCCCCTCTTAAAGCATTCTCAACAGAGAAGTTTATCAAGCTATGATGCATAAGCATAAACATAGAGATATAATAGTAATATCCATGGACAAATACAATAATAAAAGCTCAGCTTGTATTTTGTAAATGAGACCTGCCACTGTCCACATATATTTATACCGATTTTCTCTCTGGCTATGATGCATTATATGTCATATACATTATCCCTCCACCTCAAGGGACAAACTTTAATCAGTCCCTATAACCATAACACTTGGTGTACATTGCTCGCTGACAGGAATCATCACATCCTGCTACTGTAAGCTTCACGGCGGCCAGGTCCAATAACAACTTATCATCTTACTATTTACTGCTTCACCAGACAGCTATTACTGAGGCAGACTCGTATGTCTACTCGTTACTTAGTCCTCATCAGGCACTGTCAGGCAAATGGTCTATTCAGAGAGGTCTTGATGCTATTAAGTGCCACATAGTGCATTAATACATTATGTCCATTTATTATCATAATGCATGAATATCATCCTATTATCATGTCATAGCCAATTTTGTTTAGACCACATCTTTCAAATATTTATGGATTATACCACGATTTTGGCACTTCTGGTGGGTTTATATGCAGTTTAGCCGTGCATTATTCTGCATATACCACCCATGTGCATTTTTTCAATTTTCGGTATATTCTTTTTCGGGGTCAAGTTGGACATAGAATATTTTTGGAAATGTGTGGCGGAAATTTTGTCTCGCCATTGTTTCAATGTGAAAAATCGTCCCAACTCGTATGAGGATCGAACCCCGGCTGCAGTGGTGGTAGGCGAAGGCCTTAGCCATAGCGCTACACTAAACGGTGAAGAAACACAATGCGAAAATAAATAAATTCTAACCTGAGGTTCTAGTGGTACGTTTCCATTCAGTTTTCGTATTGATTCCAAGCTTGTCATGTAATAATATTAAAATCCCAAAAAGTATTCGATCCATAGACAAGGAATGCGTGCTAATTTTCTCCATTTTCATCGATATAAATAAGAATCCATTGATTTTGGCATCGTACGCAAGTCGCAGCCCGTGGCCGCTCTGCGCGAAGCCATTGTTTTTGTTCCTTGCCAGGAGAGGTACCGCTGTGTTCACACTCATTTTTCGTATGGAATCCAACCATGACAAGTCTTCAAATTAAAACATACATATCCTTAGACATTCTAGATGATCCCTCCATACGTATTATGTCCAATATATTCAAAATAAAGGAGAATCCATTGATTTTTCAAACCGGTCCAAAATTTTCGGCGTCTTCCTTGCACGACGAGCGGATGACCTATATCTACATCCGGGCCACTGACACACTTTCGCCGGACAAGGAGGCAGGTGGGAATGGCCGTACCGCGACTCGCTTACGTTGGAAAAATCAATGGATTCTCCTTTATTTTGAATATATTGGACATAATACGTATGGAGGGATCATCTAGACTATCTAAGGATGTATATGTTTTAATTTGAAAACTTGTCATGGTTGGATTCCATACGAAAAGTGACTGTAAACACGGTGGTACCTGTCCCGGCAAGGAACAAAAACAATGGCTTCGTGCAGAGCGGTGACCCGGGCTGTATCGCTTGCTTTTACAAAATGTCTTCTCCTGGCTATATTCTTTGGATATCAGGTAAGAAATTGATACAAAATGGAGGAAATGGTGGTATAAACCTGTTAGTTGATGCATATCGGGGCCCACGGGCTGTATATGCTGTATATACCCTCGCCGCTGCGTGGCTCAGGTATATACAGCATATACAGCCCTAGGGCCCCGATATGCATCATCTATTAGCTTATTATCCATAGGTAGCAATATAAATAATCAATATCAATAGAGTTGATGTTGACTGAATAGCTCCTCTGTCATGAAAGATTAAGAATTGGTGGTGTCACAGTCACTGACTAAGGTAAGCTAACACCTTGATACTGTAGCCTAGCAATGCACACATGCCTTTAAATATGGGGTTCATGGTTTGAATAGATGAATTATACGGTCTGAGATATGGCTACCTGATGTGTTTTCCCCTTATACACTTTCCTTGCTGCACTTTGAACACTCAACATGTAAAAGGAGGACATGGTGGGCGCATTGAGTGATGTCTCTGCTTTGGCGGTTTTATTCCTTTGTAACCAACAAATGATTGGTTCATGAATAGTGAAATAAGTTAGTTTCTGTCTCTGCTAGAAGCTCATTGTGTTGACATTGGTATCTCAAGAAAACTAATAACATGGCAGGGGCGTAGGAAAAGGGGGGGCCAGGGGGGCCTGGGCCCCCCCAATCATGAAGGAGGTGGGGCCTGAGTATGTCTGGGCCCCCCCAATATTTTCCAAGAACTCATAAACACAATGGAAAAGAAGCTAGGACTTTACATCTCAAATTAGATTATTATGGTGATGGCATAGGGAAAATGGGGGTCTGAGCCTTAAGTCAGATCCAAAATTTACCAAAAAATTACTTTTCTATATGAATTCTATATATGCATTATATAGACGCCATCACGCATCAGCCGACAATTCAAGGTGGTCACGATGGTGCCCTCGTCGGGCCCCCCCAATGAAGATTTGCTTCCTACGCCTCTGCATGGTTGATGAGTTACCTACAAGATAGATCCCAATGCACCCTATTAAATAATCACAATCTGGTGTAGAGGAAATAAACTTACCTTGAACCTGACAAAAACAAAAGAAATGATTTTTGCTTCTAGGCCGGCACTAAAAAAAGTGACGAATATACCAGTTAAATCTGAAGGAATCCCAATGGGCCATACCCCCAACTATAAATACCTAGGCTTTATACTGGACTCATCATTAAATTTCAGCAAACATATGTCTCAATTGAGACGAAATGTGCTAAATAAATCTTACTTGCTAGCTAGGATGAGACCATTCCTTTCCCTGGAAGCTAGTATTAATATATATAAAACGATGGTAGCCCCATATTTTGACTATGGTGACTGTATTTATTCGGGTGCCAACAACAATCTCCTTGAAAGGCTACAAGTCATACAAAACAGGAACCTAAGAGTGGCATTAAAGAGAGATAAGTTTTCAGATGTAGATGACCTCCATAAAGATACGGGAATCTTAAAGCTTTGCTTTAGAAGAAGGGTTAACTTGGCCAAGGTTGGTTACAGAAGAGCAAACATCCAAAAGTATGTGGATGATAGACCAATCCCCACCAGGGCAAGAGATGCCACAGTCATGAAGCTCAGAAAGCCCAAATGCTCCAAGTATAAGAAAAGTATTGAATATTCTGCAGCAAAATTATGGAATGGGCTTCACAGCAATATTAGAAATATTGTTGAATACAAAAAGTTTGGTGAAGCGGTAAAACAATTGTATGTGTGACCATCCTGCGTTCACTATCCCCAGGTCGCTATAGTTGGGAGGGGGGATGGGGTTAATAGGTGAATTAATCCATTTATTCTTTTTTTTTTTTCTTTTTTTTTTTATTCTGATTAAATATTTTGTTTTTCTTTCTTTTTATTGAAGTTGTGGGATCCCTGCCACCTATCTGTATCAAGCTTATTTGGTCAGATTATGTGAGGGGAAGCGATCAAGGACTGCATTAAGCAGCACCAGAGGCTCCCTCCCACATAAGGATGATCTATGTATTTGTTTATCTATTATGTGGTTATAACCATAAGGCTGTTTGAAAACCAATTCCCCTAATTTGGTTTATGTAACTACACTGTATAAGATTTAACTGATTGAGCTATTAAGACTATAATGTTAAAAAAATTTAAGCTGTATATCTATGAGGAACATTGTGAAAAACACATATGTATATATGTAATGATGTTTCCTAGAAATAAACACCATCTTTGAACTCAAAAAAAAAACAGAACGACTGAATGAAAGATCAAGTTTGGTGTCCCCCAGGGGTCAGTACTTGGACCCCTGCTCTTAATACTTTATGCTAATGGTGTAACCACCTCGGTGCAGAACTGTGAGTTACTTCTATATGCCAATAACATTGTCATTACAGCCCACGATAAGTCAGTTGAAGTATGTCATATACAAATCCCGTTTGACCTTGACTTGCTAGTGGAATGGTGCATAAACTATGGCCTGACTATAAACACCAAAAAAACTCAGGTGGTCTGGTATGGCAGCTCAAAGACGGTCCTCGCTGGCCAAACTAGAGAAATTAAAACCTTTGATGCACCACTGGATACACCTACTGAGTACAAATATCTAGGAGTTACAGACGACCAGAAGCTCACCTCTAACAACCACTTAACGGCCACTGCCAACAGTGTCAGAAATGATCGTCAAGCTAAATAACCTCAGGAAGTGCATGAGTGGGTCTACAGCACTCTTAGTATATAAGCAAATGATACTCCCTCACATGGATTATTTAAGTTTCATTATAGATGGTGCAAAGAAATCAAGGGTTACGAGACTACAGACCCTACAAAATAGAGCCCTCAGAGTGTGCACCAGAAAATTTGACATCCGATATAGGACAGCATAACTGCACCAATACTGCTCCGTGGAGATGCTATCCAGTAAAAGGGACCAACAGATGGGATTACTCATGTTCAAAAGGTCAAAAGCCCTTGAGCTAATGCCTACACCCAATCCCAGAACAAGAGGAGATCTAAAAATAAAGTTCCCCACACACAGACCAAAAATACAAAAAAAAAGGTCCTACTGCTAAAGGTATTAAAAAGGCTTAAACCTGAAATACAACAAGCCATTTCAACGCCCAGCTTCAAGAGGTTATATAACAACACTCCCCTTGACCCACCACCAATTCAATTCAATTCAATTCAAACTTCTTTATTTAGGCTGCATCAGGGGAACACAATGGTCTGAGTTATCCAGATACAGCAAATTAACTTTGACATAACAGTTGTAGTACAGTAGCTGATTAGTATTTTACAAGAGCACAATACAATTCTGCTTAAGATATAGAGCACAATCCGTAGGACCCATTCTTAGAGTCTCTGTTTGGACATGTGCTTTATAAATATATGAGATATATAAGTTTGTTCATTAATGATAGTGAGTATTTGTTCAGTTGTTGGTATAGTGGGCTGCTGTATCAATGTCACTTTAAAATATTAGAAAAGTAATAATCCGGGGGGTGATAGTGATAAATATTTTGGGGAGTTATAATCTATACTCACCAATTCATCATCTGTTTCAGATGCCCTTAGCCCAGTGTGGAATACTGTTGCTATACCAACTCAGCCTCCAGGTTGGAGGAAAACCACCCCTAAGAGTACAAGTTACATACCTCAGGTTCCCTAGGATTCCCATCCCCAAAGCACCTCCGCTACATGAGTTCTGTTCAACATGTGTATATTTAATTTAACCATGGTTATAAAGTTTCTGACATTGACATGAGAAAGGATATCTTCACTAATATACTTATGTTGGCACTGGCTATCCAAGTTTTGTTCTGTAATAGCAGATCAGATCTGATTGAATATCATGTAGATGATTCTGATTTGTAAAAAAAAAAAAAACAGATCTGGTCTCTCTGTCATACTATAAATTGGGAGTTACATCAGTACTGTAGCTCGGGTATCTTTGCAAGGGACACATGTGTTTATCCCAAGGGGATAAGGAATAGAAATTTCTTTATAAAAGGCCCCTCATGAGGTTAGGTTATACAATCACGTTTACGATTCAAAGCATTTAATGCAGTAATTATATAGGCTCTGGTAGGGCAGTTATACCAGTGTAGTCATTGGAAGCCACTAGATTCAGGGTGGTAATGGCATTTGAGCGAGCTGAGTTGTACCACCTAGAGAAATGCCTTACTCTGGTTATTTGAATACAGTTTTGAATGTTTCAGACTAAAGTCAATAAACCTTTACCATGCCATTTATTATTGCTCAGTACTAATCTAAAGATTGTGACTCTTATAAATGGGCCACTACAGTAAACATGAGTGAAAACAACCCTGGTATTAGGAGAGTGACAATGAGAAATCATGTCGACATTATATGGTTCCGTGTTCAAGTCCTTTCCGATCGGAAACAAGATATCCTGCCTTCAAGTCATACAAAGATTCAGCAAACATACAACTGAACATAATAGAATATCATATTACAATATCTTCTCCTAAATGTCAGTGTGCTTCCAGCAAGCCCACAAATACTAGAGGCACATATGATGACACTGTGTCCAACAAACAAATAATTGTGTGTTTCTGTGAATTGAGTAATTGACTGCTGCTTTTTTTCAAATGTCATAATTTTCTACACTATTTTGTATACTTTTCTCACATGTTCATGTTCTTTAAGATATGTAGATATATTCCTCCCTGCCCATACTTTATCATTTATTCAATGCAAAAAGAGTTAGACCTATTCTGTTGATGTATGTGACTGGAAACACATGATATATGAATCCATTATGGTGGTAGTGTATTGTCAGTGTCTATGACGCACATAGCCATGATCTAGATAGGGTGTTGGATGTCTTACTATATAACATAAGGCATATGGCATTTACTGCCCTGTTATATAAGTATTATTATTTGTACCAATGTATACATAGTCCCACCATATGAGCAGAATTTATGTACATAAAATATTCTTGTACTTTTAGTGCAATCAGTACAAGGTTGAAATTATATGCATGACGTTAAAAATTAATTGATTGGAGGTAGAATTTAAATAAAGATCTATTTTCATTTTCTATGATTATATGATGGTCATTCATACATGATTTAAATGTCACCATTAAAGTATGTACCTTTCTTAAATATTTCCTTCATCATTGAAGGAAATATTTATCTCATGCTAATGCTACTTCATATGAAGCCTCAGACAAAGAAATTCAAATAACATTTGGCAGGTATTGTATCGCTCACACAGCTGTAAGTGGTTAAATCAAGAAGTCAGGAATGGACAAATGCCTTTCATCTAAAATGACTGTATCTTGTTGGACCTTGTTAACGAGAAATAACTAAACAATTTTCTTCTGCAGTACAACCTATTCCAATTTGGACTGAATCTATAGTCAGGTAGCTGAGGCGTCCCAAATTGCTAAACATTCTGAGTAGAAGCAGGAAACAAGTTTCATCCATTAAAGTGATGTGTAAGCCTTCAGAAAAAAAAACCTGCCTCTGGACCGGCATCTCACTTGGGTGGCAGCCATCTTTTATTTTCGGGGTCGAAACCTGAAAAACAGGCTTTTGATTAATATCTGTACTTCCTTTGTAGATATCAACATTATTTTAGTGTCTATAGCCATAGATTCTAAGGCCAGGGATCCAATCAACTTATTTCTGGACTTGTTGGACCAATACATTATCATTTGACAAAATCGGGGCAGTCAATACAGAGCATTGCTGATGTCATGCTTTAACATGTATGACCTTCAACAGCTGCGGAAGTCAACAAAACAATCTTTGCAATATTTGGGTTATCTTACTGAAATCAAGTTCACACTAATGATAGAGCAGTTACATTTGATAAAACAATCTACCTGGTCCAAGCTACATTAGTTTAGGTTTTGAATAAAACATTCTATCTAAAATTATCCGGTAAGTGGTGGCCATCTTGGATTTATTAAATTTCATCATGTTAAGGTCAAAACCATATGAAATGGTCATATAAATAGACATACGACAACTGCAATCTAGTTTGGGCGAATATTTTATTGGACCTGGCCAATAAACATACATAAACAGGCCTAAGTAACACAAGAAGAAAGAAAAAAAAATCTCCAATGTGCAACCGGTGGTCCTTCCTGGGGCTAGGCAATATGGTCGACTACAAGGGCCATCAGTAAAGGAACCTGTTACATAACACCTGAATGGAAGTGGTGACATCTAGTAATACATTGGGAACTGCTACTGCCCATTTATCACCACTTATATGCGCGCATATAAGTAGCTTATAAATAGACATACGACAAGTCCAATCTAGTTTGGGCGAATATTTTATTGGACCTGGCCAATAAACATACATAACCAGGCCAACACGCCAAACAGAATGGAGAAGAAAAGAAAAACCCAGATATTACATGAATAAGGCGCTAACCATACGCCGATCAAGATGGATACGAGCTTGTTTGGATTTTGTCAAATAATGTTACACACTCAATGATTTCCAATCACCAATGTTCTTGATGTCCAATAGACTGAAACCTGCATCTGCCAAGGCCGATGCACCTCCTCTGTGTAGCGAGTGTGAAGACAACTTATCCATGCCTGACTTAGCACACAACTTTTGCAATTTGCCCAAGTACCATGAGTAACTGCCATGACACCATTGGCCATTTTTCATGTATGACACTACTTGAGTTACTGGATAGGTAGATCACCATAGATAACAGCAGGCTCAGGTAATAGTGAAGGCAGAAGAATGAGTCACTGATGAGTGTGAAAGGTAAGAACAAGACCCGCTCTTTAAATGAAATAGTCTTTGTATGGCAAAGTCTGACGGAGACACCCCAGACTTCCCATGTCAAGTCTGACAAGCAGACTGCCAGTCCTTGTTCCACAACATTGGACTTACGTAATAAGCCCCTGAAGAACATGATAACAGCGATCCAAAATGCCACGTTCTCAGAATACGACATATCCAATAGTTTATAAATACACATTAAGTCCTGCACTGAGGCTGGTCGCGCCTGGTCTACATGATCAGGGTCCTTTGAATACCTCTCATAGTGATGTAGAATTCAAATGTATCAGGGTTGACGTGTAAATATCCCAAGACCTTGTGCAACACCCAGAGTCCTCCTAGGTACTGTCTAATGGAGCTGTAGCGCAATCTTTCAGCCAAGTGTGCAACATATAACAACATGACTTCTATACTAGCAGGGAATGGAACAAGCACACCATATAATATGCAAAATTCCATATAAGAGTTCCATTGGCTCTTCCTAGTACGCTCTGTGGCTCCAGCCATCCACTGTGACTGGTAGTTCCGTAGTTTGTGAGTCAAGACATCCCCTGCAGCAGAAGTCATTTATCAGAAATAAAGGCAATCTTTTTGCACACCTTTTATCCGTGCAGCTCGACAGAAAGTCAGGAACAGCATTATCTTTAGATTTAACTAGAATAGCAACAATATGTACAACTGATAACCAAAATAATTCTCTTATCCACCACATACAGCAAACACTCCGTGATCTGCCTGTATTTATCATACGTTGGACTTGGGTATTGTTGGTTCTGACTATAACTTTTGTATTTGACCAATCATTTCCCCATCGTTGCACTGCGGCAACCACTGGCCAGACTTCCAGTAGGTTAATGTCCACCGACTGATCATATTCACAAGGGGGTTCAACCGTATAATGTAAGGGAAAACGATTGTACAACTGATTATAGGCAGGTAGCTTCCATGCACCTACTAACCAATCACCATTATAACATGAGCCGAATCCAGTTAGTGATGAGTCAGTGTCTACGACAGGATGACAATCAAAGGTACATAGAATTTTGGCAGAACCATTAAAAACATAACTGAACCTTTTCCGTCAGCGTATATCATCCATAAACCAATCAGGTAGTTTAACTACTGTGACGCTGTCAGCCATGTATTTGAGTAGGTTAATGACTCTATGTGAAAATGTCCTGCCTCCCTGAATAACTCTACTAGCATGTGCCAAATGACCACACAGTTCTTGTAACTCTTTTTTGGTAGCAACAGTTTTACCCAAGAACTGGTCGATCAGTACTAATAAGTTGTCTAATTTATCTGGGGGTAAGCTGATTTCCATTTTTACTGTGTCAATTACCAGACCCAAATACTGGACTTTGGTAGCAGGGGATAAGATTTTTTTCCATGCAATATGGAACCCGAGACGTCGAAGCAGATCTACTATTTAATATAGCCTGATGCCTCGCACACTCATCATAGCTGTCAGCAACAATCACAAAGTCATCAAGGTAACCGAAAACATTGAATATACCTCTGCGATTCATACATCGGATGATAAACTCGGTTAGTTGAGTAAAGATAAATGGTGCACATCTAAGACCAAACGATAAGGCTTGATCTTGAAAATATCCTGGCGCACCGTCCAGACTCCACACAAATACACATAAAAACGAGCCCTCATGTATGACATTAGTAACATCATCTACTGGATTATAATGAAACGGTTGGCAAGTTGTGTACATAAAGTCATTGATACTTTTAAGATTATCATCGGGATCACCAAGGCTGCAATCTTTCATGGGTCTTAAGCTGCCATCTGGCTTTAAAATAGCCCCCAGTGAATGCACACACTGAGGTCTATTAAGAGCCCTTTGGACTTTACCATCGATTAACTACTTTCTTACCAGATTGTCCATTTGGCATTTTACACCTTCTTTGATTATGGAATGGTAATTTCTTTGAAAATAAGAACCATCATAATCCACATCAATGATTTTGAAGCCGTTACGAACACCGTCTAGGATATGTAAGCATAATTACAGTCAACTTCCTCAAACCCCATACATTCATCAAAGAAGGCATGTGGGTTGAGTTGGAAGAACATGCCATCTAAGACATGAGCGGCATCACAATTCAAAGGACAAGGTCTAAACCATTCAACACCATTGACAATTCTGGAAGTATAGATAGTAGGAGTTAATATAATGTCTCCCGTATCTGGTAATGACTCTGAAGAAGTGACATGATTTGAACCACAAGGAATTTTGAATTTGTTGACATCCCATAATAAACTGTTTTCCAGTTCACTGGTATTGTCAGAATCATAGGAATTTATAATTCCACAATCTAAGCCAGATTCTTCGGAGTCACTAAAGCCCACATCAGAATCCACTAAGGCCTGATATCAATCATTTGATTTTTTTACAGTGCACTTTAGTTTTGTGTGATTACTCCCACAAGAACGACATACATGCGGGTGAGGGCAATCTTTGGCGTTACAACCATTATCACCGTTAAATGCATAGCAACAGTGAATTTCATCCGACCTTTTCTTTTTGTTCTCTTACTGCTGGATCTCGCACTAGCACCAGCAGCACTTTGTGATGATGGAGGCTGGATACCGAGAACATTACTTAAGTGCTCAGCACTCAGATTCTCAAGACCAACACTGTTTGAGAAGATGTCGTGATCGAATGTGTGTTCACCAAACAATCCCCCCCCGTTAACGCATTGCAAGATCATACTGAATGAGAGCATCCTCATTGCAGAATGCTTTCTTTTCAGTTAGGAACTTAACATGTTTACCATAGTTTTTACATGGGAAGTTTCTAGCCAACATGCTATTCAAAAGACCCATGCTAGCAGAAATAACATCATTCAATGCGGGTTTTTTTTTACTTTGTCATGCGGCATGTGCTGTTTAATGTCATAAGTCACAAACTTACTGCCACTGGCATTGTTAGGTGAGAATATTACTACAGGAGCGCCTTGGGTCTGTTATTGTAGTTGTTGGTTGGGATACCATGCAGTTGGGTTTTGTAGAAACTGAAATTGTTGCCCAGACTGAACACCGGGAGCCTGAAACAGGGGTTGTTAACCCGGTAGAATTCCCGAAGCTTGGTATTGTTGTTGAGGATTAGGAACAACACCAAATTGATACACAGACTGTTGTTGTTGGGATGTTGGCACTGGGACACCATACATGTGAGAAGCAGTCCAGGCACCATATACCATAGGTGTAGGTGGGAACTTGAGCCTGCCATCTGGTGCCCTAAATTGACCCACACCAGGCCAATTGACAGTCTGACTAACAGGTGTGACAGGTGGGGAATAGGGTGTGCCATCTTTGTAAAACAACTGAGGAACAACATTCTCCATAGTGGGTTGGGGTGGAAACCCATGCTGAGTAGCATTAGGACTAGTAGAACTGTCAGTTGCATGATATTGTGGATCAATACCACCAGAAATGCCTGAAGTATTGTTTTTAGGAGCTATACCACCATTTCTCCATTGTTTCCACAATAAGAATTCCTGCTAATCTTTGTTTAACTCACCGACTGGAAGGTCCGGTTGATTCTCCCGGGGGACCGGGTGATTGTACTGGGAAGGGGGCTTGTTTTCGCGGGTAAGCGACTTTTAAATTGGGTGTTCCGGTCTCCAGGAGGTAGATTTTTGTTAAAGTTAGGCAAATTAAACATACCTGAGCTGGAATCAAGGCCAGATTGACCTGCGGAGGGTCCAATAACACTAGAATTAGGCCTAAAAACATTGCTTGCGGTCGAAAACCGGCTTTCCGGAAGTCCAGGGCAGCCATCTTGGCCTCCCCAGTCAATAACAGAGCTGGCATGTGATTGGCTGATTATTGGAGAGACATGGGCGTTCGGGTCCCTTTTTTCATAGCTCACTGTATCCAACTCAGAGGATTCCAGATCTGTAAGACCAGTGGTAAGAGAAAAATGTTGAGGGTTGAACACCCCCATGGCACCTTGCCATGCCCGTACTCCATCGTCCAACGGGCGAATAGCCCTTTTATTGTCTGCCCGTAGGCTGGTCAATTCCAATTCCAATTCCTTGCATTTCGAGAGTTTCTCAATTTTTGCCTTTCTGGCCTTTTCCAACTCAAACTGATGCAACAAATCACTGTCCAGTCCCAGAATTTCACCTTCGGTTAGAGGGCCTTCCTCCCGGTTGTTCTCCCCGGCTGTCCGGTCAGTAGTCCCGGCTGTCTGGTCTGTAGTCCCGGTGGCCCCGTCCGTGGCCCTGGCTGTGCCCCCAGGCTTGTGTCTTCCATCGTGGATTTGGGCATGTACACTCCGGACATGCCTTCTTATTACCATGGTACTCGTGAGTACACAAATCGCATACCACCATTGTTCCAAATGACAGAGATTAGAAAATCTCCAATGTGGGGAGAAGAATCTCCAAAAAAAATCTCCAATGTGCAACCGGTGGTCCTTCCTGGGGCTAGGCAATATGTGTAGAGGCAAGGAGAAAGGGTGCTCCGTGCTAAAAGTCAACTTTAAAATTCAAATCATTAGCTTTACAGTGATACATAGCATGAGAAGATACTCCTGTTAGTTTTGGAGGAATGGCTTGCTAGATATGGGTAGGTGTGACCATTTCAAGAATGTTAATAAGCTCTATGTCTAATTGGTCATGAGATATATAGCTAATTAGCATAATTTATGCTAATTAGCTAAATTCCTATAAATTTTTATTCTTTTGCCCATAACTTTTGATCGAGAAATGGTATTTTCATTCTGTTTTCGCCATAGTAAACCTTGCGGGATGTTCCTTTAAATGGAATCATTGATTTTCCTATTTAGAATGAAAATCATGTTTCCATGGCAACAGAAATCAACAAAAATGCCTATTTTGGCCCAAAAACATTCTTTTTACATGCCAAATTTGGAATCTTTCCACCCAAAATAGAATGTTTTATCAAAAACCATTGAATTCTCCATAAAAAAGTAGCCTATAACAGTTTTAGTCATATTTTTCCTATTCTAGTCCATAGTGGTGCCCCCTGGTGGCTAAATCTGGTACTAAATCCCGCAGTAACTGTCCTTTCTGCTTGCTGGCTCACATATGGCCGACTACAAGGGCCACCAGTGAAAGAACCTCTTACATAACACCTGAATGGAAGTGGTGACATCTAGTAATACATTGGGAACTGCTACTGCCCATTTATCACCACTTATATGCGCACATATAAGTAGCTTATAAACAACCTCAGATGATCTAGGTAACACTCTTAAAAATTTTATTAATTTCTTAGTAATGATCATGCTTTAACACCTATGAACTTTAACAGCTGAGTAGTATAGTATGTATCGGTACGGAACTATAGTTGACTACAGGATATTACTCAATCGGCATGCAGCCAATCAGAGGTCTCCATTTGGTCACGTGACCCATTGCCATGGTAATATGACCTACTTGGGGGATTAGCGACCACCTCTCAGCCAATCAGAGGCCAACATTCTGGTAATGATGGTAACATGACCTAATTAGGGGATTAGTGGGACCATTTGACCCCTTGTTTGTAAACAACAACACGTGGTGTAAGCACATGTCCCCTTGTTTGTAAACAAAGGGACAGGGCTAATTATGTAAATGAGATATATCAAATACATTTTTTTTTTTTTTTATTTTATCAAAAATATAAATATAAGTATATACATTCATCTTTAAGCATAATCCAGACTGTACATAGTGTAATCTTTGTATACGGTTTTCATGCAAGCGTTCTTACGAAATGAAGAAATGGTGTGAATCATACCTCCTGTCCACAATTCATCTAAATTACAATAGAAATCTGCTGAAGTATAATACTAAGTACACCATTCAGTTTGTGTGGACATGACGCTTCTCAGTAGAGCACTCTGTATATTTTCAAAATGAAACTCTCTACAGAGCACATGATCTAAGCAAACTTGACAGAAGGTGTTGAATATTTTCTCAGAGTTATGACAACACATATCCCGTAAAAAATCTGAGTTTCTATCGAGAAGAAGTATTAAAGCGTTAGTAGATTCTATCATATAACGCCTTTTGGTGAGAGGACAGTTTTTCTGATTGTGAAATTGATATAGGCCTATTTATCTGTCTGTGAAGTCATCGCTCCCTCTCCAGAAAACATCTTTGAAACACTCTTTCAATGAATCGAACGTCTGATTAGAAATGAGACCTTTATGAACATTTCGTTTCAACAATGGTGCTTTAAAGAACATCACATCTGTTGCATTTATTATTTCCCATGTGTAAAATGGTTTGCAAGTGGACATATTCTCCTTTAACAATATACTAGTAGGCAAGGTAGTACCTTGAGCATCAGAGGTTCCAGCCAGAAGAGTTATATCCATGGGCGATGGGGTGATAATAACATACCATCTTGTACAGCATTCATCTCCGGTGAGGTTACCCACCTCAGTGTCTTTAGCCAGAGCTGCAATGTCTATGGATTTAGGTGTGAGCAGCAGCACCACCAACACCAGCAGCAGCAGCAGTGTCCAACCATCCATACAGATCGAAATAAAATTTGTTGTTAGCGTCACCTGTGAACAGATCAGCAAGGATCTTGATGTGTGTGGGGGAATATGGTGATGGTGTAGTGGTCTGTAGAGATGTCGGTGTTTCCATGACGAAGGTGGCAGAGAAAGTGTGAGGGAACAAATTTTCACTCTCCCTTATATTTTACCGAGATAAGCCTCTCAACTGTGAGTTTTAAGTCGATCAAAGACTTAAAAGAGATTTAATCCCATTTTCACAGAGACCTTCGCTCGGTGGGGTATCTGACTGTTTTGATTTTCACCTGCCATTTGCTGTAGGCACGGATCCCTTAGATCATTAAGTGTGGGCCTTCACAGAGGGAAAGGATAAAAGACTTAAAGGCTGTAATTCACATAGTCACAGAGATTCTTCCTCGGTAGGATATCTGTTTTTCACCCACCGTTCACTGCAGGAGGATTTAAGTTAGATTATCAAAGTGTTGTCTCATGGTGACAAGAGGAGCAGGAGGAAGGGGGATTAGCTTGTTGATTTTGTTAGACTTAATCTACTTACCACACATCCACCTTTGTAGTCACAGACAGAGTGGCAGACACACGGCCCGGGGTATTTTCCTGTGATGCATAGACAGTAAGGTAGGTAGGCGCCATAGTACCTCCTGAAGTTCAAGGGGTTACTATAAATCACTACTCAAATGTCAAAAAAAAATAAATAAATAAATAAAGTTTGCAGATACACTTTATAGCATTCCCTCAAGTTGGGGGGGCATACTACGGTAGGTAGGTAGTCGGGGAGGTGTGCACGTGTACACCATTTCTTGGCGCCACGCACGCTGCTGCTCCTGCTGCTGCTGCACACCCCACACCTCGGCTAGTAAGTGATCCAATTAAAACACTTCGACTTCTCTGTTACAAGATTATATTTTTCCCCTACTGTTACCCAACCCCTGTAGTTATTGTATACAGACTTTGAACGTTTTAATCTCCTAACGAGTCATAATCCCCTTATACATGACAGGAAAGTGCTGTTCTACAAGACATCAAGATGAACAAGTCAGGGACTTTGAACTATGCACAGCTGCCTGTCCATTCACTGAATACTGCCAGAACTGAGTGATTTAAATTGATAGGTTTTAAAACAGGGAAGTCATTTTTTTGTCTATTCACATTAGACTTTGCAGCTTTGGTGTTTAGAATAAAATGGTGCAGCACAAGTACAAAAAAATTAATAAAGTAGTAGATGTTGAGCTAAATACACAATAGTTGCCCAGGACAATGGTTTAATAGCAAGTTGTGACAATGAAAGCCACAGATATAAATATAATGACTGGACAGAAAGGAAAAGGAGGGTTTTCAGCAGAGGATGGGTATTAGCCCGACACAAAGGAGGTGGAGGAAGACCACATCCAAAGGTAATGTCTGTAGGAAAAGGTCAGACTTTAAAGTGAATAAGAATAGTCTAGTAGACCAACATCCTTGAAATCTGTAGGTGGAAACTGTTGTGTATCTTGGTTTCCCCTATGGTGCTATGATTGGGTGGTCAACCCGGGGGGGGGCACTCTTTATCTGATCATTAGTAACCATGTGTGTACCAAAAGTGACAGGGAAAGGGTACTTTTTTGGGGGTTGTGGGCAGGTCCTGCCGGATCCTTTCAAAGGGGTACATTTTTGTGCATTTTGGGCTAAAAGGGGTAGGGTTTAATGTCCAGAAAAACATTAAAAAAGATTCATTTTGTTTGTTTTTTTCCCAATTTCTTAAGTGTTAACACACCCAAGGGGGTGTGTTTTTGTCAAATCTTGCCCCAATAAAAGGGGTACATACGCCAAGGTGTTGTACGCATATGGTTTCTATAAATTTCAAAGTTGCCCCCTCGAGGGGGCAAAGGGAGTAAATTTAAAACTGGCTTTCATCACTAGCTGGCTTATTGCATAGAGATACATCTCTATACACCAGGCTGCTTTTATAATTTTCTAGTCTGTTTTTTAGTCTAATTTTAAATTAGGGTGGTTACTATGGAAACCTAGTAAAAATCAGGTTTAGAGCTATGGAAATAGAAAAAGTGGAATACCACACATAAAAGATGTAGACATAAACACCAGAATAATGTTGATCTGTCCACACTTTTATATACGGCATTTAGCCATTGTTAGATAATAATTCTAAGATGGTCACCAATCATGGGACAATTTTAGATGTATCGTATTATTCAAGACCTAAACTAACGTAGTTTGGACCAGGCAGGTTGTTTTATCAAATGTAACTGCTCTATCATTAGTGTCAACTTGATTTCATTTAGATTACCCAAATATTGCAAAACTTATTTTTATTGACTTCTGCAGCTGTTCAAGGTCATAGGTGTCAAAACATGACATAAGCAATGTTCTGTATGGACCTTTATCATCACTAAGATATTTATCAAGTTTTTGAAGGTGCTATCTAGATCATCTGAGACTATTTTGTCAAATGATAATGTGTTGGTCCAACAAGTCCAGAAATAAGTAGATTGGATCCCTGGCCTTAGAATCTATGGGTATACACACCAAAATAATGTTAATATCTGCACAGGAAGTACAGTCAAAAGCCTGTTTTTCAGCTTCCTACCCTGAAATCCAAGATGGCCACCACGCAAGTGAGATGATGGTCCGAAGACAGTTTTTTTTTTCTGAAGGCCCACACGTCACTTTGATGCATGAAACTTGTTTCCTGCTTCTACTCACAACGTTTAGCAAAAATGGTTTATAAGTTGCTTTCTTGCCCCAGCTACCTGACTAGAATATATGTAGACAGATAAGGAGAAAGGGTCCTCCAAGGTCAAAAGGGAGCATTTAAAATTGAAGCCATCAGCCTTAAAATGAGGCCTACCACTTGTGGATAGCCCTTCTGCTGTTGGAGATATGGCTTAATGAAGATGGGATGACGTACCCATATTAATACAGCCAATAAGCTCTATGATTCACTATTATGAGCAAATTATACATTTAATTTTTGAGTTGCTTGCCGCGCAGCGGCCGGTAGCGTAGCAACCATAGCAACTCCATAATGTTTTTGGTTTTGCCCCTGAGCGCCTATGATGTTGGTAGTGAAGTTACACAGCCCCAGTGATGTCATGCAACTCCCTGATTGTGCGTAGCAACATCGTTAGCCATGGCTTGGGCCATTGATAGGGGTGGCAAACCTGTCTTCCGTCCATGCCACATTTTTCTTGTTAGCATAATGATTTCAATAATTTATTGACAAATGACCAATGTTTTCCATACATTTGGCCATAACATTGGATGTAGAAATGGTATCTACATGGGGGTTTCAGAATTTAAATCCCCTTGAATCATTCTATGGACTAATTTATTTTTTGTTTTCTATTTGGAACGTTCTTTTGTAGCCATGGCAACAGATTTCTATGAGAACCCTTATTTAGGACTTGTTTTGGACTTAAAACGTTCCATTTATCTTGCAAATACGAAGGACATGAGAAAACATTTTTGAGAAATCTTTTTCTGTGTAAAAAAGTACCCAATACCAGTTTTTGGCCTATTTTTCACATTTGTAGCCTTTGTAGCTCCCCAGTGGCCTAACCCCTCCCCTCATCTGCTCATAATTATCTTCCCACATAAATCATTAAAGGTATGGTCTCCTGTATCAGAGCCTTCTGTATCTAAATCCATTGTGTTTCTCGGTTGAAAATAGGTCCTCTTCATGCAGGAAGATAGATCATCCAACGGTGTATCCCTAATGAATTGTCTCTCAGTTTTCTCTGTCTCCTGTCATCAGGTCATCTTTAAATTGAATGGAGTTAGAGTGGAGATGAATAGCTACAGACATTTATCTTCTAGCTTCTGGCTGATAAATAACAGAGATAGTGAATAAGTCTATTGACTGACTTCACTGTCAGCTGAATCAGCTACCTTATAGGCAGTGGTACCGTAACCTTTTAAGCACCTTGCTCATGCAGGATTGTACAGCTGAATGCACCCACTACAATTTGAAACCCTGGGTTATTATGGATAATATGTTACAACTGATCTGTATGATCAATACTTAACATACTTAGGCTATTATTGGTATTTATGGGGCAGTTGTACCAGTACATTTATTAGTGACCACTAGATAAAGACCTGTACCCTAATGGCTTTAACGTGAGTGATCCCACTACAATATAACTAATAAGGGAGGTCTATAGTTAGTCATAACATCTTGAGAAATGCCTTCCAGACCAACAGTTTCAAAGAATGATGGCACTATTCATGCTTGTTTTATGGAACTCACTGAGAAGGTGGAGGCAAGAATAGATATTCAGTCACCACTCTTAATGGTCAGGTGTCGTTACTCCAACCAGCAATGGGTGAAGGGGCTGGAAACAGATTCTGTCTACACATGCCACCTTTACAGTCATATTGTAGTGCCAGGTGACCATCTAAAGGCCAGGTTGATTATGTATTCATTTATCATGCTAATTGATTACCGTAATTCACGAATACTGCTCTGGCAAATAGTAATATATCACATGGGGTCTCCTCAGCTGGCATTGATTCATCCCCCTTAGCAAATAAAGGCAACCACAACACGGGCCTGACTGAGTTCCCTGATTCAGTTCCTGACAGAGTCAGAAGTAACCATACATGTTAATTAATACAGACTTGACTGGGAGAACTTCCCTAGATACCAATTGAGTCAGGCATGAATCAAACTCGTCAGCAATCTCCTTATTGTGTATTCCACTGCACTGTTGTGTGTAGTACAACTGACCATACTTTTACAGTATGGTCAGTATAAAAATTATTGGATTTGCTTTGTTTGATTGGAATTCAGGCCAGTGGAATACATGTTTTAATGGAATCTAAATCGGGACTCCTGAGGTTTTAACATGTGTGAGATATTACTGTAGCCCTAGTGAGTAGACTTTTTCAGGACTGCATTCATGCATAATAGTGCAGGATGTTGTGTAATTTCGTAGGAATTTGCTGTGCAAATTGATTTTTTCTGCATATTTAGATAGGTTATGGACATAGTTAAATTATCCAACCAAAACTACAAACACACTCTACATTGAATATTGAATGACTGCCAACTTTAGGAATGACACTTGCATGACACTTGTTTCTGCTTTCCTGCAGCAACCTCACAGCATTAGTTGTAAGGGGCAAGCAAAGCTTCCCTCACTAATGTTGGCTTCATATGCAAAATCTAATAAGAAGAGAGGGTACTCAGAAAGAGTGCTTGAAAAGATTTCACTAGGCCTGCAGAAATATAGTGACCATGTAGCCCTCAGGGTCTTACCGCTTAAGGGCTGGTAATGTATTGATTCATCATCTTCAGGCCTTTGAAGCAAGGGTTGCTTCCTTAGAGGAAATAAGGTGACTACAACTAATTGGGTCATTAACCCATTCACGGCTAGCATCGACTATAGTCGACACCATGGTAGGCCTAGCATCGACTATAGTCGACACCATGGCAGGCCTAGCGTCGACTTTAGTCGATGCCAGTTATATAGGATTAGTATAGGAATTGAAAATAGGCTCGTCCTCTAGGAACTATACTTTTTTCAGAGGCCGTCCCCATGGCCAGGGCAACAATTTTTGCTCTGCCCTTAAAGGGTTAATCAGTAATGGTGGTTTAATGGGTCCATGCAGGTCTTCACCTCAGCAAGGAAATGTGAAATATTACAGGTATTTGGACTTTATTGACATTGCAGCAACAAGCGGTAGGTAGCACTAACAATAATACAGTAAGGAAGTTTATTTAAACAGCACTTTATCGAGATCATCACAGAGATTGTCTTGGTATATATGTGCTACCATATGGTGGACATTTCATCTTTAGACAAGATGTGTCAATTCATTTATGCTTTATGCAGCAGAAATAGGTCCGGTTGGATTTTTGCTGCAGGCCATTTCGCAGCTTCTACTACACATGCAGCAACGTGCATTTTGTTATATAAGTTGCTACACAAGTGTAACACTGACTTAACTTGGACCCGAAGCACAGCTGCAGTACTGCAGTGCTGCCACCTCTAGTAGTGGTATGGAACTACCTTATCAAGTATTTCTTGTTTGTCCTCCGTCCCAAACACAAGTTCCATCAAATAAAACCTTTACACTTCCAGAATGATAACAATGAAATATTCTTATGACTCTTTGGATATGGCTTGTGACCAAATTCAAAATGATTTTTTATTTGCAAGTCAATTGTGATGCATACAAAGCTTCCTACATTCTGGTTCCAATTTCCAGATCTCTCTCTCTCTCTGTACATTTCTATAGTGTCTATTTGATTCTGCCACCCATGCATGTTTCAATTGTTTCTCTATTTCTACATATTGTAGACACATAATTGTTGAGGTTCTGAAAAGGATTTAATGTGACCTATAAGATGGCTTAATGACATGTGCACTCGGTGCATTTTCGAAAAGAAAATGTCCAAGTGCCTACTCTGTCACTCCATCGCCTATATTACTGTACCTAAGGGCTCCTTGTCCTGTCTGCTCAGGAGGTTAATTCAAAACAGTGCTAATTTACCACTGTTTTGAATTAACCTCCATTATAGGTAGCCAATGTGTCAGTAGCTTCAACATATATCTATTCTAAAATTCATGTCCTATATTCTGTCATTTTCAGATGAAATAGCCATCTGCAGACTACATACAATAGGTAAGTGAATTTGGCCTATATATATATATATATATATATATATATATATATATATATATATATATATATGTTTAAAATGTGTGTGTTATTTTGAAACTGAAGTATTAAAAGCTAATAGATAAACACAGGTTTTCGAAAATTTATTGATGGCTCCAAATAAGATAACCTTTAGTAGGGACCTACCATGGCAAACCTTTGTGCATGCATATCCTATTAAGTCTGAAATACTAGTGATTCCATTTGACTGAAATATTGGAAATTACGTTTTACCATTCAGTGCCCCTTCTTACGAATGGTCTTCTGTACAGTAGGTTTTAAATGCTTCCCATAGTTGGAGTACTAGGATGATATCCATTTATTATATAGTTTTCAACAGTGAATCAACATAGTATGGTAATCAGACTTATCTTGTATATAATATGAGTAACAACATTCATCTGCGTGTTGTTTAAACAGTATTGCTTGATTGCAACTCTTGCAATATGCAATGAAAGCAGAACAAGACAAAAGGGGACAGCAAGGTACTTTGGTACCTAAACCTTATCAGTCAGACTTAAGTACTATCTAATGTTCTCATAACTGATGAGCACCAGATAAATCTCCTTCATTGGTTTTGCAGTGCCTGTAGTACTCCACTAAACTGTACGTAATTGCTACATATGTGCTAATTGCTAACATGCTAACAGAGCAGTCATAGGAAAAACCCCACTTAGATTTAGACAGTTTCAAATCATAGTAAATGTATCCGAGAATGTTAAGAAACAACCTCCAGGGATATATCATCACAGATTATTAGCCCCTGGAAGGGCTTAATAAAATTCCAATGCATGCTGCTCTTTGCTTGGAGTGTCTATAATACACAGTCCTGATGGGCTGGTGATGCAGAAAGTAAAAATGAATGCAGACAGAACAGCTTGAAATTAGCCTAAATGTATAAGTTGTCCTGCTCACAAGAAGGGCACTTTGTGGCCATTAAAGGGTTAAATTTCTAGTTCTATCAGGCCGGGTAGAGAATTTAAAAATGAGTCCAGGCAGAATGTGTGGGATGTGGTGGAGATGTGATTAGCTAAATCCTGTCTGTAACTTCATAACTTCATTAGGCCGCACAGGAAAAGTTGTCTTTCTGGTGATATGGTCTTAAATCTAGAGAGGTAGTATCACAAGTTAAATTCTTTTTATTACAATTAAGTTCCAAAAGAGCAACTAGCTAGTAACAAGTGTCACCAATTGCTTGTTGACAAATAACATAAGAATTGGCTATTTATTCTGTACTTATATATAAGAGGGATGTCCTCTGTTTAGTTTAGTATGGTACCATCGAACATGCCTCTCTTGTTTTTGGCGTTGTCAGCTTTGATAACAGGTTCATAGTTCTGGTGTATTTTGGTGCAGTGTACGTGTTGTACGTGACAATTAAATTAATGAAGACAGGGCATTCCCCACATATGAGTGATAAGCTCACCTGAAAGTTATGGTTTCTGAGTTCGATATCTAGTACAACTGGTATGCACTTGTTATAACTTATTTCCCTATGCTGCAGCACACCCACTCAGACTTGAAATTTCTACAGGAATGAGAACCGAGGCACATGGGACTCACTTTTCATGAAATTTGCCCATAATCTATCCATCATTCTATAATCTGATTAACCCTATGAAACATGAAAATTATGAGAAACTATTGAAGCATCTATAGTCCCGTGAATATTGTCCAGGAATTGTTATGGATTATTTGGGGGGCTGAGGACCCTATATAGGCCAGATAAGGAAACAATGTGTTGTACACGAATTAAATTCCTTTATTTCATGAGTATGGAGTTCTCTTAATTCCTTAGAACCTATTATCTAACGATTCTGGCCTCTACAGTGCCTTTTTGGTCATAACCACCGTGCGTTATCAAGCTATAACCTTACTCTCAGACCTTTTCTTCATCTTCAAGAAGGTGCTGGTTTCAATCCGGACATGTTAATAAATTGGAGAAGTATACAATGTCAACTCCTCCATAAATATCCTGCTAAAACCGTTTAGGTTCAACGGGGAATCGATCCTGGCCGCTGGGGCAGGAGGCGAGCTCGTTGTCCACTATACCAAGGCGACCGGTGGTAGAACCCAATACACATGGAAGATATCGAAAAGTTGTCCGACATACCTGAAGTTTACAGAGCTCGTTAGCATAGATTTCAATGGAGCCTGGTGGAGTTATTAACAGAGAACCATCCTTAGATATCCTATATGAACATGCCATGCCTAATTTCTCCATTTTCTTTGAAATAAATAAGAATCCATTGATTTTCCATAGCGATACGCGACTGACCCGGCTGACCTCCTTGCCGGAAGTGGGTTCAGCCGAAAGTAGGTCAGGTACCTGATTATACCCGAAAAATTGTTGGAAAGATGAGGGTATGACGGGTGGAGTAAAAACAATGGCTACGGTGGACTGGCAAACCGAGCGGATTGCATGTCTTCTCCTGGATTAGTTCTTGGGTTTTAAGGTAAGAAATTGATACAAAATGGAGAAATATGTTCGATAAACGCCTTAATGTATGTTATGGAATTGCACTTGTGGGTTTATGGGTTAATAATCCACTCCCCCTTCGGGGTCGTGGATTATTAACCCATAAACCCACTCGTGCGTTCCCATAACATACATTAAACGCTACATATCTTACTTTGAGTTAAATAACTGATATCGCCCTGGCTTGTAACACCTATATATTGTGTTTTATGCCATGGTTTTGGTACCTACAGTGCTGATATGGTTATATCTGCTGTGCATTATCTGATTATATAGGTATATACCACCCATGTGCATTTTTAGAATTTTTGGTATATACTTTTTCGAGGTCAAGTTGGACTTTGGGAAATGTTAGGAGATATACAAATTCAATCTCGCCATTGTTTCAATGTGAAAAATCATCCCAACTCATAGGGGTATTGATCCCCGGCCACAGTGGTGGTAGGCGAGGTACTTAGCCATTACGCGACACTGAACGGTGGTATTGGTAGGACTGTATGTATACATCTATCACTATAATAGGATACAAAGCCTGGGGAGGTCACTTACATATAACTAGAATACATTCGATGTGTGAAAATATTGTCCAGTCTCCCTCCCTCCCTCCCTCCTTGTCAGCTATGGTGTGTGCGCGACAACTAGAAGCTGAGAATAGCATTGTACTTATAGAGCAGAGGAGGACATGCCAGATTAGCTTAGTAGGCAGAGCGTCGCACTTAAAATCAGCACATTTTTGTGGCCCAGCGATTGAATCCCTACTACCGTGGTGTTACTCACACTACGGAGTCTATGGGTGGTCACTGAACATATTATTTTAACTTGTATTTATTGATATTCTATTAATTATTTATTGATTATTTGATGGGTAAATAGTGGTATAAACCTGATAGGTCATTGATATCGGTGCCCATGGGCCCTGCATGCTGTATATACCCTAGGGCACCGATATCAATGATCTATTAGGTAAATATATCAATTGGGAGTGATATGATTTTTGAAATAAACTATGATTGTTGTTATAATCAGTGACAATATTAAACACTGGTATACACATTTTCCATTATGTAAGGATCTCCAAAAGTCATTTGGTAGATGGGTCTATAGTTATCCAGAATTTTAAGAAGTTCTATTTCAAATAAGATTTGTTACATAGGTAATTAAATCAGAAATCTAATATAGAAGCCAGGTATCTTCTCCTGGATGCCAGAAATGAATTCCGTGACCCTTTAAACATGCCTTTTGGCTTTTTATTTGTGTTATAACAGAATTAGAATTGTATTATTTGACATTTGGTTTGAAACACAATATGGAGGTCAGAAAGCTTCTCAGAGATGGCGGGAATGAATTCCTTGACCCCAGAAACATATATTTTGTCTGTTTATTTGTGTTTCTAAGTAAACCAGATATATAGGTATTTCTAGTTTTTGTTGGTATTCGGGCGGACATCTTGAATATCTCAAATTGCCCAAGGGTGAGAGTTCCACATCCACCTGGATATCATCACCTAGACCCCATAGATGAGTAATCAGCGGAGAAAAAAACTGTATCAGAGAAGTTGAGGTCACCACCCACGGCACCCAGACTAGATCCCTTAGCGATGTCAAAGGCATAAAAGAACAAGCATACAAATCTTATTTTCCATCATATTCTGGCAAAATGGGTGATAAAATTTTATGACAATTATCTCTGACTGATAATAGGAAGGTGAAAGACACTGATTCTGGTGAATCTGATCCAGGAGGAAATTAAACTCCAGATGTAATCAAGTCTGATGCACAGATACCTAGTAGTTGCTACTTTTAAGACACCATTTGATTATTAAATAACAATCTCTAGGATTTGAAAATCCTAATATGTAACTGGGTGGTGATCAATACATAATAACCTTTGTCTTCAAGAGACAGTAATATATACCTGTAATGAAATCATGCTGGGAACCCTGCATAATGTTTTCATGGAAAATATCTAATGCAGATGCAAAGACAGTTGTAGATATATAGATCTCATTTGGAGCATGCAAGGAGGTGTTGTGGTTTAATCTAATAAACAGTACAATTGTCAGCAAAACCATAAACAATGCCTTCTCATGTCATGGCTGAATATTACTATAGATCAGTACTAGCACCGCTGTATGGGGGGATGGAATAAAATGTGCTCATATTCCGTTACATGTAGGCCATGACATAAATGCTAATGTCATTTACCATGGGATATTTTTTATTATACCACGATTTCTGGGGTACACAGTGCTTTTTCGTGGCTATTCCCATACACATATCTGTCGATATTGCACACCCTGTATACTTTAGCATCAATTTTGTAAGGCGTGCTCTTACCCATGTAAGGCGTGCTGTTATCCATGTAAGGCATGCTGTTATCCAGGATAACAGCACGCCTCTCATGTCCTCCCATGTCATATGTTACATGTTAAAACCAACAGACTTTTTCATTGCCATGGTAGGGCTCGAACCTGCAACCTAAGATTCCTAGTCCAACCCCCTATGCATTGCGCCACAGGGACTGACGAGATACGCTCGGTTGGAACCACGTCTTGCTATGATACAAAGTGGTGTGCGCTGTCGCTGTCCGCTGCCGGGCGACTAGGTGTATTCTACACAAACATAACCGCGAGAAGCAGTGAAGGGAGAAGGTGCGGTGGTCTAGCGGTTAGCGCTTTGAGCTCAGCCGCGTGAGGTACACAGTTCAAATCCCGGCCCGGGCGCACCTTTTTTTGCCATGTGCGCTGTCGCTGTCCGCTGCCGGGCGAGGAGGTGTATTATACACAAACATAACTGCGAAAAGCATCTTTTTTCGCCGTGTGCGCTGTACACAAACATAACAGCGAGACGCATTGAAATCTTTAGCCGTGTGCCACTGCCTGTCCGAGCCGAGACGGCCGCTGTCGCTGTCTGCTGCCGGGGAAGGAGGTGTATGTACCTGTGTACACACACTATGGCTTGCTTCGATCGAGTCCCGGGGAGGGGGAATAATTTTTGTTTTCAAATTGAATTTATTGGTATTATATTGATTATTTATTGGTTTCGTGGTATAAAATAAGTAGTCAATGGATAACTCATGACTTGTGTGTGTTAGCAAAGGCTAATAACACTCGGCCTATGGCCTCGTGTCATTATCCTTCACTAACACACATGCGTCATGAGTTATCCATTGATTACTTGTTCACTAACACACACGCGTCATGAGTTATCCATTGATTACTTGTTCATTGTATTCACTGAGATGAGGCTGTCCATATTCAATGACGCCTTATAGGAGCGAAGATGTCCCATGCTAATTGACATTTGCTTATAGGGTTAGCAGAATGATTGAATGCAGCACTGAAAGTGAAGGACCTGTGATTATATTTCTTCCTGGAACAACGAAACAGTGATTTCTGGTGAACATTGCATTGTGAGGACTGTATGATGTAGATCCTATTCACATCATGAGAGATTTCTACCTTTGGTAAGGCCTGTCCGCCTTCAATTTCACATATAAGGCGTCATTGAATACGGACAGTCTCACCTTGGTGATTACGATGCAGTTATTCAACCATTACCCTTATTAGGGTCCCAATAAATCAATGAGATACACTTATGGGAACATATGGGATAGATGATATCAAAGACCATTGACGCACACATGATTTGTATATTGGTTACATGGTGTGATTGGCTAAAATTCTAAGGTCTGAACAATGGCTTACTTATGTTTACCTCATTTACACTAGCTCTCACTGCCCTTTGAACTGAATGTCAAGATGAACCCAGTAGTAAAAGAGCATACATGGGTTAATTCTTGTTTTGTTAATTATCTTTTTACTTTTCTGGAAACAAAGGATGGGGTCGTGAATAGTAAATTGAGTTTGTTTCTGCCTATGCCTGAGCCTATATATATGCCAATGTCATACAGGAAGTAGCCTTTCCTGGTGGCGGGCCTCCCCAGCCCCAGGCCATCTTTAAAAGGGGTCTATGTCTTGCTTTTCTATCCTCTCTGAGTGTGGGTGGTGTCCATATGCGCGGGCACTGGCACATATTCGTTCCTTGAATCTCCTCTTTCCTGTCCCCTCTTTCTTACATATGTCTGGTGTCCATATGCACGGGCACAGGCACATGTATTCCTTTGTGACGTGATGTCTAATGTACTTTTTCCGCCATGAATATGACCTTAGCTGTCGGCTTGGCGTTAAACAACCATTACTCACTCACTCACTCTTTCCTGGTGGGTGGTAGTATCAGGCTGAAAATGAGGCGAGCGCTGTTATTTCTCACTGCTTTAGAACACTGTAGTTGCCTTTCATTACAAATAGTTTATTATACTGTCCAGGTGGTTAAATGTTGTATACCGTATGCTACAGCTTGTAATTTATCACCACTGATCAGTGGTATGACAAACTCACATCACTGTGATTCTATAATTGATGCAAGACCTCATGGGGTCATTTTGAAAAAAAAAACTCATACCAACTGAACAATTGATGCTTTGTGGCCCAATGCCTTGTTTGCAAATTTTAATATTTGTCAGCATGATCCATAGATGCACACCATACTTGCAGTGGTTGCAACAGTTAGCCTTCCCAGCAAATTGTTGTCATCTGTCGCCATGATCAGTCATCAATGGGACTCCTTTTTGAGTGATAACTCATTCCATCATATTTTGCCACTGTGTGTTAGACTCACATGGCATAGTAATTGCTTTTCCTGGTGATCTTTTGCCATAACGATGTTGTGTTCCATCTAGCGACATGTGTGAGCCACTTCACACAGGTTGACGAGGACTCACAACAGTTTGCTGGCTTTAGTCTTCAATTTGGCACCCTCCTTACATTGGGCTGATATCAGTGTAATTTCATGTGTCTATATTGTGCCACCATCAAGAAATTAACTCAACTTAAGGCTGAGCTAGTAACTTGATGATAAACTGCCCCTCTGAAAGAGTCCTCATCAAAGAGTCCTCATCAGGCTATAACACATATACACAAACAGAGAGATGAAATTATATGGACGTAAACAATAAAAGCTCAGCTGGAACTCTGTGATTAGAACCACAGTCCTTGATGTCCTATTCCGCATATTTATAACAATTTGTTCTCTGGCAAAAAAATATAATATATATACATCAATAATTTAATACAACAATAATAATACAGTAATACAATATAACAATATATAATACAATATATACAATATAACAAAGATTAAAAGTTAAATTTTTGGCACCACCCAGCGTGGTGTGTGCCGCTCAAAGGATATCCGCCAACTGATGGTTAATTTGGATCCCGAAGCTTATATAGGCACTATTGTTTACCATGAGGTCATACATATTAATGCGCGCCCTGGAGGAGAAAGTAGTACCAACGGCTGTACATATTAATTATATATATATATACACGGGTGTATATAATCCCATATACATCAGTAGCAGACAATTTGAATAAATGCAACCATCGCATCACAGTACCAAAAAAAAACTGCAAAAAGCTGCAACAGCATCCGTAGAGGACCACAGGCAAAAATTAAATCTGCAAATCAATGGAAACCCATGACCTCAAGAAGCCTGCTCTTTTTCCTACCTCAGAAGCACAAAAGTGTTCATATGCATCAGCTGATGAAGGCCTGATCAAATGCATAATACAAATATTATGGTGAAATAATACATCTAAACCTGAATTTTTGTTGTTCTAGTTGTGTCTATTATATAAACATAATATAATTATAATACTTGGTGTATATTACATGTTGTATGTTTTTGATAGGAATCATCACATCCTACTACTGTCAGCTACACGGATGTCATATCCAATAACTTTACTTACTGTCTATTGCTCCGCCACGCACCTTTTACTGAGGCATCATGGTTGCCATGTCTACTGGCCACTCAGTCCTCATCAGACACTGTCAGGATAATGGTCTATTCACACAGGTCTTGACACTCTTAATCGTTGCGTAGTACATTAATACACTATGCCCATTTGTTTGACTATATCTTTAAAAAAGTTATGGTATAGGTAGCACTATAAATAATATCAATAGAATAGGTGTTGACTGATGTTCATGATCTGAATAGCTCCTCTGTCTTAAATTTAAGATTAACAATTGAGTTTATCACATTAATGGACAATGCCAACTCGTTGAGGTCAAAGCCTAGCCATGCACACATGCCTTATTATAGGGTTCATGTTTTGAATAGATGGATTGTTATGTCTGAGAAATGACTTCCTGATGTTTTTCCCCTTGTGCACTAACTTGCTGCTCTGTAGCACTCGACATGTACACGGGTGCAAAAGAAGTACATGATGGGCCCCTTGAGGGATGTCTCTGGTTTAGCTGTTTTACTCCTTTGTATCCACAAAGGGTGGGTGTGTGAATAGTGAATTTACTTAGTTTCTGCCTATGCTGGAAACCAGCTTTTTTGACATAGAAGATATGTGTCTTTTTGTCATACTATATCTTGGGAGTTGTAACATTACTGTTGCTGGGGTATCTTTGTGAGGGGCATGTATGGTCATCAAAAGAATATCTAAAGGGATAAGAAATTTGTTCATAAAAAAAGAACCCATAAGGTTTAGTTATATGTATACATTTACAGTTTAAAGGGGTTGATACTCTTAATTGCACTAATGGTCCAGTTCAAAAACACTAATGACACTGCTAATTGAGAGAGTTAAAAGGCTTTGTATTGGTGCTCTCCTTGCATGCAGCTTCCTCCTTCACCATAAATAGATAAAAGAGAGGTAAAATGTTGGTGCGGGCATGTCAGGAAATTGTAATTAGGTGAACATGGTGGAGTTGTCAGCGACTTCTACTAAAATTGATTCAGCTTTATAGATCTGAGATCTCATTCTTATTATGCTCCAATTTCATTTTGTCACTTGAATATATATGACTCTCATAGGAACTAGGCAAGCAATCTCAAAGTGGGTCGGGGGTGAAATGGGTTTCAGCTTCTCATTGTTATTGTGCCTATGTCCAACAAATGATCTCATCCTAAAACATCCCTTTGCTTATCAGTAACTAGCCCCTATGTGAGACAATGGTGCTTAACAGACCATTACAGTAGGCCTATGCATGAATATACAGCCCTGGCTTTATGACCGTGACAATGAATAAGAAAAATCATGTTGATGTCATGTAGTTTAGTGTTCAAGGCCTTTGCAGAAACAAGACCTACCTTCCAGTAATAGATAGATTCAGCAAACATAAAACTGGACATGGTCAGAGTATCAGATTACCATTTCTGTTCCTGATTGTTAGCATGCTGTTACCAAGGCCACACATGCTAGAGGTGTGTATGACAGTGTCGCCAACCGAAAATAAATGTGTGTTTCAGTGAATTAAGCAAACAATTTTCTTATATGTTCCTCTCTGCCCATGGTTTATCATTTGTTCAGTAGGAACATTCTATTTGGATGTATGTTACTGGAAACACATGATTGATGTTTCTATTATGGCCCGAGGGTATTGTTATAGTCTATGACGTACGTGACCATGGCGTAGATAGGGTGTTGTATGTCCTGACATAGATCACATAAGACCCACAACCTTTAATGCCTTGCTATAACTGTATGGCTGTTTGTCTTAATATATACACAGTCCCCGCGCATGAGTTGAATTGATGTATATAATCTGTATTTGAACCTTGCCTATCAAGAGTTAATACAAGGTTGAAATCATATGGATGAATCTAAAAATTTACATAACATAATCTGTAAAACTCTTTAAAAGAAAATAAAAGGTAAAATTGATTCAGAGTATTTTTTCTCTATTTTAGTAATGGAAACATGCCTTTTATCTTAAATGACTGTACTTGGTAGGATCGTACTGAGAAATAATAAACCATTTTCATTTTCTACTGCAATGCAACTTTTCCACTTTCAGACTTGGTATTTCTTCCTACATAAATCATTAAAAGTACAATCACTCATATTCAGGTCTTCTGTGTTAATATCTGTTGTGTGCTTCTTGGTTGAAAATAGCTCCTGTGCACGTTGTGTAGAGTTTCCTTTGTTGCTACAAAATAAACCAGATGTTCTTTGCTTCTCGTGGCAGAAGAACATCCCAAAAACTTTTCTCAAAAGTTATGGTACTGATGAGAATACAAATCATCGTTGAAAGTCATACCATGTGATCTACACCATTTCAAAGACAATTGTTTTGTGAATATCTTGGTATGACATTTTTGTAGGCCTATCTGTAAACACTAAAGACAAAACTATATATATTCCACCAAAATGCATTTAAATGCAACTTTATTTATTAAAAATATCATCAGTGTTGGTCGCCCACATGGGTCTATAGTTCCCTAGTACAGAATGGCTGATTATTGACGTGGACTGTAGTGTCTTCATGTCATCCACCCTATAAACTTTGTTTACTTAGTTTGGTTTGTTTGGTTGTTGTGTGGGTACTGCTACAAGTGACTGAGTTTATAAAGACTTCTGACCTACATTGAGCTGGACAAGTCACATGACCTCTAGCTCTCTATGTCTCTATGTCTCTCTCTCTCTCTATTTCATGCATCATGCAAACAGATCGGAGGATCTCTCTTTTTTGGCCTGCCAACTTAATGCAGGGCAAATGAGTAAAATATATCATCCGACCATGTTTCGCTAACAAATTGTCACCTGTCATCTTTAGATTAAATGGAGTTCAGTTGAATTGAGTGGAGATGGATAGCTCAAGACATGATCTTTTAGCTTCTGGCTGATTGATAACAGGGGGAGTGAATGAGTTTATTGACTGACCTCAATCTCTGCTGAATCGGCTACATTATAGGCACTGGTAATCTTGAAAGTGTCATTCCCCAAAGTTACTAAACTGTCCCTAAGTCTCAAAATTTCGCTCATAAAAATTTACAAAGTTAGCCTGGTCTGACGTCAAATCAGCTCTTGAATATTTTTTCACTATTACTGCCACCAGAGTGCAATGCATAAGGTGAAATGACTACTCATTGTGCATATACAGAAATAACTTCTGGCTAACAGGTCCAAAGAATGCTAACACTAATCACGCTTATTTTATGGAACTCAGTTTGAAGGCACAGGCATAAATAGATATTCAGTCACAACTCTAAATATTGGTAACACACCAAACAAGCAATGGGTGGTAGGAGATGTAGACAGATTCTCACTACACATGCCACCTTTACAGTCATACTGTTGTGCCCGATGACCATCTAAAGGCTGGGTAGATTATGCATTCATGTATCATGCTTATTGATTATCCTGATTCACGAATGCTGCTGTGGTAAATAATAATAGATCACATTCGGTCTCCTGCCCAGAACTGCATTGATTCAACATCCTGTCCAAATAAAGGCGCCCAGCAGACGGGCCTGACTGAGTTCACTGATTCAGTTGCCCGACAGAGTCTGGAGTAACCATGCATGTTTGATGGTACAGGAGAACTTCTGCTGCACACAGACCCAGATTCCCTAGATAGAGTCAGACATGAATTGAGCTTGTCAGCAGACCCCTTCTTGTGTATTCCACAGTATCATTGTGCGTGTGAAATACAACTGACAAATGTAATACTTTTGTCATTTGATTAGCTTCGTTTGGTTGAAATTTAGGCTTGTCTGATACCCACTTTCAAGCAGTCAGAATCAGAACTCCTGAAGGGTTGCCATGTGTGAAATATTAATGTAGCCCTAGTGAGTAGACTTCATCAAGCTTGCATTCTTATTTTATAATAATGTTGGATGGGTAGGGTACACTTAGTGCAATAGCAGCCATTGAAATTAATGTAAAGGTCATTTAGCCCAATACCACAATGGATGGAAACTCCATTTGCACCTAACCCGTTTCATTCTAAGGTAAGCCAAGCCTTGAAGTCAGGTTCCTCTATTTGAATGTGGGAGTAACATGAAAGTTGGAGACGTTTTCAAATTTTGAAAAATTGACAGCTCATACACCGGATGGACATTTAGCTGCTATATGAATATTATAATGGCACTCTGCTCAATCAGCTTAAACAATTTTCACTGAGTAGCAGCACTTTATTAGAATCTTAAGTTTTTTATCCTGGGTTGTATTTGAGAGTGAGCCATTCTGGGCGAAAGAGGTAAAATGTCCAATCAAAACTGCAAAAGCACCCTATGTGGAATATGAATAACCAGCAACTTTAGTACTCGCATATTCCCCTATTGTGTTCAAACTACTGTGGTCTTTTTCACTGAGGGCGAAGATATCTTCAAAGGGTAACAATAGGTGAATGTCATTTCCAAACTGAACTGAAGATATCTTTGAATTATTGGAGATATATTGAGAAATCCTATATCTAACCTGTCTTTTGACTGATATACTTGCATTTCTAACACATGTCTTTAGCCTCTGAAGATAGCCTGAAGACCTGTCTTTAATCCCAAATATGTCATTTCACAATGTCAGTCTATTGGGTGGATGGTGTCACCTCTAGACCTAAAAAGTCTTTAATACGCACCTCAGATAAGGCAACTAGTATCTGTTTTCAATGCACATACTCTTTCAAATGATTTGAATCATAAAAGATAATGTTATACATAGTTTTACAGCAAAATTATTAGTACAAGATTGGAAGTTATCTTCACTTGTCTCTAAAAGTGAAGAGAGGCCGGGAAAGAGAGGTCCTGGTTTCATAAGAGTAGAAGGTGGATGGCAGCGTGGTTGGGGGACATCGTAAGACGGGCTGTTTTCACTCTCTTCAATGAGGTGATTGATTATATTCATTCTCTGTGCATTATCTCTCTATTTTTGAGAATGGAGGCAGAAAATGACCCATAGCTATTTGATATGGTGATTTATTTTTCCTGTAAGCGCACCAATGTCCCATTACAAAATATCCTAGGAACATTTCTGGCCTCATACAAAAGGTACATCTTATATGCAGGGGTTTACGGTACATAAAAAAATGCTTGATAATGTTGGTTCTACTATAGTAGTATGGAGCTGGGCAGTGTAATCCCATTGAAGCCTGTGTTAACCAAAGTGAGACACTGGGCAGGTGATCTGGTAGATTACCCACCCAGTGGTAGAATCATAAAGAAATGCTCTCAAACTAGAGTGCCTTGGGCAGAGTGCATGACTCGATACTGTGCATAGAAATAACGTTCTCAGTCCACTACCATAATAACCACTACCATTACCATACTACCTAACATACAAGGCACAGGTAACATGTGAGGATGAACCCTTCTGTGCCTATAGAATCAGCAAAAGTCAGGGGTACCCCCTATAAGTGGTGATATTGCACCACAAAACAGTACTAAACTGCTTGAAATTAAGACCAAACTGTACCTTCAATTCTGGATGTCCCATACTAATTACATCAATATTTACCCTTTTCTGGTAGGGACACTCAGTTTAAACTGTGAAAATATAACTTTTTTCTAGTGTAATTTTGAAGACATCAACAACCCTAAATACTTGGAGTGCTCCTTATACATGAGGTATTACAGTAGGCCTTTTCCCGAACTACCTAGTCCATTCCCGTCCCCCCCCCGCCCTCGCCCATTTCTGACCTTTCTTGTACATTCCCTATCTTCTTAGCCCCACCTACAATCTACCAGGCCCATTCATGAAGACCTGTCTTCAGACCTGTCTTCATGCAACTCTAAAAGTTATGATGATGTCACTGATGAATGGGACACCCCCCTAGCACAGCTATTTATAGTAAGGAGACAGGTTCACTTTGGGATGAAAGTGGTGAGTGGCCCCCCAGTTTTTGTAAAAGATAACATGAACCAGAATAAAGGAAAGGGGAAGTGATAGCCTGAAGATACGCTTATTTGAAGATGACATATGCCAAGATCAATGACAGGTGAGTTATCCTCTGGATCTAAATCCATGACTAGTGAAGACAACTCATATAGAAACAGAATTCTGAAGATATCCACGAAACTATCTTCAGCATATCTTCATTTGTGCCTATCGTTAGTAACGATAACCCTCCACCAGTGAAAAAGACCACTGAGGTGTCAGACTGGTGGCATCGGCATGGCATTAGCAAAAAGTCTGTGTAACATGGTCAAGCCTGGCTGCAGCAGCTTGCAGCACCACAAGCTGACAGTGTCTGCATAGTCAGGTGATTCATCTTTTGCTGCGCCATTTTGTGGCTATAATAAAAACAGAGAGGGAGGCTGGGTGCTGGTGTAGGGGATCAGAGCTGTCATCTGGCCATGGCCATAGACAAACATCATTATGTAGGGATAATTGGCTCTGGGAGGGTCATAATTCTTTTCAGCAAAAGATAAAGGAAACATCTCCATCGAGTCCTTTAAGGATTTACCAAAACCACAGGAAATTAGGGGTGCAAATTGAGTGGGAGAGTTCTGTCCTGTGCATGATGACTTTTCAATCCTTTTCTTTCATGAAAAGGAAGTCAGGTCACAATTGCAACAACATAAATAAACACAGCTTCAACAACAAACGGATAAAATCTTTTGGTATCCTGATTAAAATTACAAAAAGAGGTTAATAATGATGGGAGAGGTTGACTGAGTAGGCTCACAGATGGAGCCATTGAGTAAAAATAATGCCATTGGGATGAGAAAAGTTTGCTCCAAGTTAGATGTGTCGTAAAACCCATAGTCCACTAGGCCTCTGTCGGCTGATTGAGCAATACCACTTCTATATAGAAGGCAGAGTGGACTATGTGTATAAGATATTTTACTATAGGTTCATTCCACAGTATTTCAACAAGTGGTCCCCTCATGACCCCCTCAGATCTGAAATTGTAGCCTCCATTTGTTCCTGAGATTTTGGCCCTTATGTATGTCAAATTAAACTTTTTAGCCCTAGTGCAGTCTTTTCAACTTGAAAACTTAAGATGGTCCATGCACATGATTCTGTGGACCCTAGAGTGACAGGCCATAAAGTTGTCAACGTAGGGAGCTAGGTCTTAAAGATAAATCGTCTGTACCAGGTGTGACAAGTTAGCCATTGTCTACTTTTTGGTCCAGTGAGCACTAAGCGTACTCTTTTATTCGTCAAAAAAACATATCAATCCAAAGTACTTCATTACTTGTTTTACTCACCAAATCAGTCTTTTAATGGTTTTGTATGGCTGAGTTAAAAGGGATGAAAGAAGATAGTAATACATTGAAGATTACATAAGTTGTGAACTGGGAACACCAATCTTTAATCAAACTTATGATTTTCCTTTTTTGAATGTTAAGTCGCTAAGCATTACCACACAAATGATATAAATTATATACGTGCATATTAAAAGATACATGTTCATTGAACTTGTGGATGAAAAAAGCGAACTGTTGAGTATGGGGCTCTCATAATTCTTGAATGTAGGGAATCTTCATGGTTAACACTCATGGACCATATAGTACTTACACCGCCTTATATGTCAAATGGTCAAGCAGTGGCATTAGGAATAGAAATGACCAGGCTAATTTAGTGTCAATATCTAGGTCAAGTTCTATACTTTTTGCAACATTATCACATGTGGAGGCCCATACACATTTCAGTATCCCAAATAGCATTGTGATGAATGGAAATTCCAAAAAGCTAATAATGCTACCATGTTTCACCACCAAATTTCTATAGAAATATGTGTCATAGAACCATTAGACAATAGGGTTTAAGAAATGAAGATATGCTAATTTTTGCCATATTTTGTTACCCATTTTTTACAGGAAGGAAACATTCAAACTACCATCACCTTTTAGGGTAATGATAGTACTTTTAGTCACAGGTACCATCAGTTGGTGCTAACTGTCCCTCCGACCCAAAATTGCCGTCGAAAAGTATGAAAAATCAGTTTTTTACCCTTTTGAAGCAGCCATATTAAATCTCTACTTTGGTGCAGGTGCTCCAGTGTCATTTCCTAAGCTCATGTCATACAGAATTGACAGAATCTCACTTTTCAAGCTGATTAAAGTAGTGGTTTTGATGCTGTGTTATCAAAGTAGTACCTCATCTATAGTACCTTCTTTCTTTCCCTCTTTTATATGTTGATGTTTTTTTGCGTTACCTAGACTGAAGACGATTGCTCTGTATGATTAGGCTGTAATTTAGGTATGGGTTGAAGAGTTCAAGTCATACAATGCTGGGATATGCCATCTTTATGTGAAGCTCTCTACTTTGCATTCCCCTAGCATGAAATATAAACTTTATTGACTCAATAAACCAGAAGACGTATAAACAAAGGCACTTGATTTCATCTATAGTGTATTGATGCATGGTGCATAAACAGTGCTGCAGTGATGCATCCTTTCTAAAAACGACACATTCTGGGAGTGTTGAAAAGTTTGAATATCAACTTTGAGGCATCAAGTTTAGTTGTTTAGTTTGAAAGCCAGCGAACTATCTATTACATTGCGTGCCTGGATGGATGGAGCTACCCGATCTATAGACACAGATATATAGATACTCCACCACTAGTCAAAGGTCCTTGCGAAATTGCTGAATTACATTAACAGGAATAGTTATTTCTTTTCCATTTTACAACAGGGGAGGAGGATGGCGAACAATGTGTCAAGCTGGTTAAGGCAGGTCGATAAATGAAACCAAATTTATATGGAAGTTCACTACAACGATGGCTGAAGATTTAGGGCCATACTCAAGAGCTAAATGGAAGTGCACCATTAGTAATTATTATGAATAGTCCCGGATGAATTGCACATGTTAAAAACAGGAGCCTATATTATTCTTCTGTTTTTAAGACACTGCCATTAAAGAATATTTATGACAATTTCATACGAGTATAAAAAGGTAATTCCAAAAGAATAAAATGGTTAAAAACTGAATATTATAAAACAATTACTCTATGAACACCTCTGAGAATCTCGTAGTAGTCAAATTAAAGTCTCATATATGAATATTTTAAGGAATCCCCTATGAGATGGTTATGCTGCTGTATGAAACTTACAGATCAGCAATAGAGCAGTGCGAGTGTCATTGCTACAGGCCTACTGTCTCAATTGGCGGAGAGCTAGCCGCTCAGTGAGGCAATCACCCAGACCATGAGTAGCTCCTCCACATGGGCCCCATAAGTGCTGATGAGTGATTGGGAATGGTGGGATAAGGTGAGCAGGTTCCTATAGATAGCCCCAGGCTCATCTAATCTAGACACATTCAGACTCCTCCCAACTCATGAAAGAATCTTATCACCAGTACCCACAGTAAAACTAGACATAGAAGGTGTGCCTTAGGCCTAGCTGGACTTAATAGTTTGTTCTGAAAGTTAGGTTAAGCCTGGTAGGCCCACAACTGATGGGATTGTGAGCTGTTCAGAATCAGGCCTTATAGATCTTGCATCAACTCACAATGTGATAATACACAAGGTATGCCTTGTAGGTGTGGTTCTATAGTAGTCCAGAACAATATGTGTCGGTAGTCATTGTACGGAATGACTGTAAATGGAGACTGGTAGTTCTACAAAGTGGTAGATTGCCTATTCTCAATTACAGATCTGATGGTCTCATTCAAGGCAGTCCCTGATCCAGAATGTAACATACCCTGGTAAAGTAGAAGTAAAGGAACACTGAATGATTAATGGGTTAGATAATAAGGTAATTTATAAACTGTCACTAGGGTAGAAGCAAGGACATGTCATATCCTTGCTTGTAATTGCTGATCAAAAGCAACAGACTTGGGAAAAGCCATTTGCATCACCAAATAGTAGCCATAAAGAATTTAGCCCATTAATCAGAAATATCAGGCTCCAAAGAAAAACTACTTCGCAGACTTCTTGGCTTGCTGGACTAATTAGGGAAGTAGGTTAGGGATACATTCTAACAAACCATTGGAAGGTCTTGAGTACTTAGCTGACTCCAAATCTACCGTGGCCTTGTAGTTTACCCTTAGCTGATCACTGCATGTCGTGATGGGCAGGTAAAGCCTTTGATGCCAAGTTTTAATTGTGAAGCATCTTTTACCACCTGGTTTTTAGCCATCAGGTTACTCTTCATAATTCATAATCCAATCAGGTTCATGTACTTTTGTCGCCAGTTACCTTATTCATCTTAAAATGGTCTATTTTTCTTCTTTCCTATCCCCTCTGTGTGTCTGTTGTATATGTGCACATGCACAGTTTTCTCACAATGAATATGACCATAGCTGTTGAAACAGTGTTAAAAATCTGTTACTAGCCTACCACCTTTGTCACCATGATGCGCCATACTGCATATATATATATATATAAACATATATATATATATATATATATATGTGTGTGTGTGTTTTTGTGAGGATAATTATATTGATAGGTCAAAAGGTGACTTTTAGTGGCAATGTACCATTGCACACCTTTGTGCACATTTATATCATATTCAGTCTGGAGTATTGATTCCATTTGACTGAAATTAAAAAGATTAGCAGAGTGTGTAGTTTTGCTTCTTACTAGAACCTTATTTTGCGATGCTGGAGTTCTTGAGCTGCTTTAATTTTTATCATTTCTTTCCATTTACATCTAACTGTTAAGTGATGTTTGTTTAAGAAGTGGCCTTCTTTGGCATGCTTCCCACTTTTGCATGGATATTGAAAATATTGAAAGACTGTCTTCCAACATTGATACAACATTACCAACTTGTCTCTAACAGACTTAATCAGACTTATCCAGTACATAGTATATATTCTAATAGTAACCTGGGTGTTGTTCAAATTACTACTTGATTGTATCTATTGTAACATGTCACGAGAACAGAACAAAACTAAAGACAAGCAACTAAACCCCATCAGCCAGACTGAATTATTCTCTTATCTGCATCATATCATATTTGTTAACTTTTTCAAATCCAGATGCTATAATTTAATTACTGTCTGTGGTGGTTACACAAGGCCTGGAAGTAATTTCAAATAATTATTGTGGTGGGAGCCTTGAATTCAGTGTCCTTACCTCCAAATAGTATTAATCATGCATTGCCAAACATTTCTACGACTTCATTACTAAACTCTAAATATTTGTACATAATTGCTACAAAGTGGTTATAAGGAACTACCTACAATTGCCCAATTGCAGTGTTTGTATTAGGTTTCCACTATGATTTGGTGAGGGCCCACTTGTAGCATTGAGAAAAAATAATTCCAGGGGAATCCCATTACAGGTCATTAACCCCTGAAGGGACATAATAGTATTTTGTGCATTGCTTGGAGTGTCTATAATATACAGTCCTGATCGGCTGGTGATGGAGAATGTAGAAATTAATGCAAACAGAACAGCTTGACAGTAACAGAAATTATGATTAGCTGTCCTGCTAACCAGATTGACACTCATGATGATCACAAAAAGGTGCAATGGTTCAAGAAGTGGCCATTTAAGGGTTGAATTTCTAGTTCTATCAGGCTAGAGAGAGAACTTAGAAATGAGTACAGGCGTGTGAGATGTACAGAAAATGAGATTAGTTAAATCCTGTCTGTAACTTCATAACTTTCTTAGGCCAGACAGGAAAAGTGGTCTTTCTGCTTAGATGGTCTGTAGTCTAGGACAGGTAATATCACAAGCAAAATTTCTTTTTCTTCCAATTTAGTTCCAAAAGATTGACTAACTACTTGCAAGTGTTGCCAACAGCTTATGGATCCCCTAGGGATGACAAAAGCATAGTTGCAAAAGCATAGTTGCATGAGGATAGAAAGCACAATCCAAATCTCATTTTCTATCAAATTCTGGCCAAAGTGGTGATAAATGAGCATCACCTGTGAATGATGGTAGGACGGTAAGGGACCTGTGATGACATTTCTTCCTGGAACAGGCAAATAGTGATTCTGGTGAATCTGATGCAGGAAATTAAACCCCACATGTGATTAAGCCTGATGCACAGGTACCTACTGGATGTTACTTTTAAGGCACAATTTGATTAAAAGTCACAGTCCATAGGATTTGTCCCAAAATGAAACTGTATGGAGAACACCGCCATTCTTCATTACCACAGAAATCACCAAAACGCTGTGGCAATTACACACTATCACCCGGTCTTGTAAGCAACTAATTCATTTTTCTCATGATTGATTAGATGTGGAGGAGGATTTCTCCCTCTCATCTGTGTATATTGATTGTCTACTAGCAGCTATAATTTAATCAGTGTCAAGGGGGACACCACAATGTGTGGGGAATCTCATTACAAATCATTAGGTCCTGATGAGACATAAATGTGTTGATGCACTGTGCTCTTTTCCCAGTATCATGTAGTCATTTAATCTTAACAGACTGCCAGGGGCATAACAGAGATTAGCTCTAAACAGGCACATCACAATGGCAAAGGAGTACATACCTCTGGTAGTGGATTTAAAATGGCCTACCACAGCCCTCCTGTGTGATGAGAGCAAAATCCATGGCTATCACTTTATAGCAATTGACTTATATTGCATGGAAATAACCTGCACTAATCATTAAAATATTGGAAGTAGTAGCAGAGCATAAATAAACAGCAGCAACACCATTGGTGCATAGAGGCAGGCCTTTTTGATATTCAAATTCAAAATTCACTACCACCATCCCTAGTGGTAACAGTACAAAAATTGATAGTAGAAAACCAATAACATCTATTTCTGAGTGAGCTCCCACAGGCTGAATGGAGAGTGGACTATGACAAAATTGTACAATTCCATAACCTAGGGTACATTCAGCCAGTGACCACTCATTATCCTATTAACCATTACACTGGAGTATGAGGGCTGGTTGACATAGATCCTATTCAAACTAGTTTTGAAAAGGGAAATGAAGCAGTGATAATTCAAAGAATTTTCTTATTTTCCATTTGTGTTTATCTGTCTAAATATAGAAGAATGGCTTCTCATTTACCATCCATCAGTAAAGTGAAAGTGTTTAGCAAGTTGATAATTAACAAAAGGACATTTTTAGCCATCTTAATCTAATAAATAGTACAAATAAACCAGGCTTTAATGCTGAGCAGAATGAATGAATGGATGCAGCACTGCAATTATTCAGCCTTTAATCCTCCCAGAGTCCCAACATATCAATGGTATAATGTGAGGAAAGTATGTGTAATAGATGATGTTAAAGACTACCAAAGTACACATGATCATTGTGGTATTAGTTGTATATGGTGATTGACTGCAATTCTAAGGTCTGAGAAATTGCTTTCTTGTGTTCTTCCCATCTATACTAGTTCTCTCTGCTGTTTGAACTGAATGTCAAGATGTACCAACATGGTAAAAGAGTGTTGGGGCCAGGTATACCAAAAAAAAAGCCAGCTGCCCCGTTCCGGGTGTACCAGCCCCCAGGGGCTGGCATTTGGTGAATGTTCAGTGGTAGAACAGCTGCTTGCAAGTTGGAAGGTCCCGGATTCGAATCCAAAGACATTTTACACCGCCCTCTCTCTTAAATGTGGATTTTCTCTTTTTTGACAACAAAAAATGGTGTCATGAAGTTAATAGGGTTTGTTTCTCCCTATTCTGGAAGCTTTATGTAGATTAAATGTCACATTTGACCTTTATGAATACATTACCTTCAAGTTTTTTTACTTGTTATTTTTTTAAACAAAGAATTGGGTCATGAATAGTAAATTGAGTTTGTTTCTTCCTATGCTGGAAGCTATATGACTTGTGCAGATGACATACGGGAAGTAGCCTTTGCTGGTGTATGGTTGTATTTGGCTGATAATGAGCTTGAGGCTAGTGTTGTTATTTCCTCACTGCTTTAGGACACTGTTATTCCCTATCATTACAAATAGGTAAGATACCTCCATGCAGATTATGTACAGGCTGTTTACAGTAAAATTTATATTACCATATGTCAAAGTTGTTTTTTTTTATCACCACTACTAAGTGGAATGACAAACTCACATCACTGTTACTCTATGATTTGTGCATCAGAATCATATGGTTATATTGTGAAAATACCCCAAAGGGAGAGTAAAGAAAAGGCCAATTGAAGAAATTTAAAAGGCCGACACTCCTAATTGATAGTAATGGTCCAATCAAAGGAAACTGATTTAGCAGCTAAGTGAACTTCGATCAGAGAGTAAATACACTGTAAAAAAAGGTTGTTGAAATAACAGTGGAATACATGTCCCAATGTTGCCATAGATCTGTCATTATTTTTTCTAGAGGTTTACTTACTGCCACCTGGGGATTCTTTTAAAAACCACACAGGGTCACTGCAATATGATTATGGTTATTCACTGTTCCAAAAGATCCCTTGTAGATTCAACAGATACTTTTACTGTGTAGGCTACATATCGGTGCTCTTCAAGTGCCTTATTTACCATTTCCTAAAAGAAAATATCATGATGATTAGCAACAAAATGTGTGTGTGTTTTCCTATGTTTTTTATAGTACAATTTCGCATTATTGCTGGCTCAAACCTGGGTCAAATTTATTTCATGTAACCTAAAAACACTGTAGTATTAGGTTGAGTTTGCCACTATCACCATGGTAAGCAGTTCTAAAGTAGGAGTGGGTCCAAAGGGGTTTCAGCTGTCAGTGTCATCATGGAAATCTTATTCAAAGACAACAACTTTGATCAAATGTAGGAGTACCCTTGGGCCTCTTATTTAACAGAAGTACATTTGTAACACAAAGATCATCATCTCACAAGAAGACCTTTCTACCAACTGCACTTTTGGTGCTTGATGGCCCAATGTCTTGTTTGCCATTTCAAAATCTGTCAGCATGATCCATGCATGTAAAAAGGCTTTACTCAAGGTTGTATTGCTACACCCTTTCAAATTCTAGTAGAATCCCTCACTTGAATGTCAGTACAGCCTTGCACCTAATGGTCACTAATGACTACACAGGTATGAGTGCCCTACCAAATCCTATGTAGGTACTACATTAAGTGCTGATTGTAAAGAGCAGTGGTAGCACATTACCTACGATGACCCAGTCTAACTTTGAGGGTGTTAAATGGTAGTGGCTGTGCTCAGTCATACCATGATGAACAAGTAATCAATGGATAACTCATGACGCGTGTGTGTTATTAGCCTTTGCTAACACACACAAGTCATGAGTTATCCACTGACTACTTATTTTATACCACGAAACCAATAAATAATCAATATTATACCAATAAATTCAAGTTGAAAACAAAAATTATTCCCCCTCCCCGGGACTCGATGCCAGCCATTGTGTGTACACGATCGGTACATACACCTCCTTCCCCAGCAGCGGACAGCGGGCGTCTCGGCTAGGCTTGCCAGCGGCACATGCCGAAAAATAGTGTACATACACCTCGTCGCCCGGCAGCGGACTGCGGCAGCGCACATGGCGAAAAAAGATGCGTCTCGCTGTTAAGTTTGTGTATAATACACCTCCTCGCCCGGCAGCGGACAGCTACAGTGCACACGGCGAAAAAAAGCTTCTCGCGGCTATGTTTCTGTATAATACACCTCGTCGCCCGCCAGCGGACAGCTACAGTGCACACGGTGTAAAAAGATGCGCCCGGACCGGGGTGCGATCCATGTACCTCTGACGGCTGAGCGCAATGTGCTAACAGCTAGACCACCGCGCCTTCTATGTTCACTGCGTCTCACGGTTATGTTTGTGTATAATACACCTCCTCGCCCGGCAGCGGACAGTGACAGCGCACACGGCTTTCTTTCATATCGAGACGTGGTTCTAACCAAGCTTCCCCCGTCAGTCCCTGTGGCGCAATGCATAGGGAGTTGGATTAGGGATCTGAGACTGTAGGTTCGAGCCCTGCCCTGGCCTGGAAAATTTCGTGGGTTTTAACATGTGACATGTGACATGTGACATGGGAGAGGCATGCGGTTATCCTGGATAACCGCACGCCTTACCTGGATAACCGCACGCCTTACCTGGATAACCGCACGCCTTCCAAAATTGATGTTACAGCCTATAGGGTGTGCAATATCGACAGATATGTGGATGGGAATAGACACAAATAAGCACTGTGTAACCCACAAATCGTGGTATAATGAGGGATAACTTCCAGATCCTACTTACAATGGATATTGTGTGTAGAGTAGGACTTCAATTTTCCTTGCATAATCATTATTTCCCAGTGAATACTGATATGGTGCATAATTGAAAGAGAGGTTACTAAATAATAACTTTACTGCTTAAAGTGACTCACCTGAGAAATAGATCATACTTCAAAATATTAGCACAAACAGAGAGAAGAAACTATATGGACAAGTAGAAGTACAACAGCTCAGCGTGAGTTTTGTGATCGGGACCGCCACCTGCCTAGATGTTCTTTTCCACATATCTGTACCAATTTCCTCTTTGTCTATACTGCGTCATGCATATAGACATCACACTCTCAAACACAATAATAATGTGGAATAGGCCTATTATGCTATATGCATCTGACAGGAATCATCACCTCCACTTCTGTATATTACACGGCAGTCATGACCAAGAACTGCGCCCAAGAACTACTTACTGACTACTGCTCAACCAGGCACCTTATACTAAGGCAATATTGGTGGCATGTCTACTGGCTATTTGGTTCTCATCAGACACTGCCAGGCAAATAATATATACAGACTGGCCTAAACCCTCTTAAGTGCTGCATAGTGCATTAATGCACTATGTCCATTTTTTATCATGATGAATGAATGTAGCCCTGGTTATGTCTAGGTCTTTATCCAACCCTTTTGACTAAGCAGGATCTGTTTTTTTTTTTTTCAAATAAACCCAAGACAAAGCTATTTTAATATCATTCTTCATATGACCATTGATATAGACATTATTGAAGTATGTAACACATTTTTTTCTATGAATGAATAATGTATACAAATCTGATGAGAAAGGGCCATAGCAGTGGCCTTAGTAATAACTACCATTTAAACTCTTCTTATCCTAATCAAGATCTTTTATCTCATTTAAATCTGGTCTGAGTGGTCATTGACTGAGATATCTTTTTCTTATGAATATAATAATACACATATCTCAGAAAACAGTACAATGGATTTAATTTACTTTTCTTCAGCAAGCTCTAAATGTAAAAACTCCCAGGTGGGATATACTGCACTGTTAAACCTCTTTTGTTTCTTAGCCAATTCCAGAGGCAGGATACCGATGACGGCGGTCTAGCTAGTCCTGAGAACTAAGGCGTCTGCCGCATCCGCGCTGGCCCTGTTTGCCGCGTACGCTGCAGCGGCCAGCAGCAGCCACGCGCCAACATCTAGTCCTGGGGACTAGAACGCGCCTTTACTCGCCGTTCTACAGTTTAGTCCTCAGGAGTAAACAGGTGGTCCCTGGGACTATGAATCTCATCCCCAGGGCACCATGACTATTCGCTACTCTTGGATGATTATGAGCCAGGGTCTAAGTCCCAAGGACTATAATCTAGTCCCTAGGACTGTATCTTTAGTCCCTGGGACTAATGTGTAGTCCCAGGGACAATCCTTGGGACTAAGGCCTTACGTTTTATTTTTCGACCACATGGGTACGTGGAACTGCCCTTGGTGCTAGAAAGACATAGTCCCTGGGACTAAAAACTTAGTCCTGAGGACTAAAGATTATAGTCCTCAGGATGATATTTTAGCCCTGAGGACTACACATCTAGTGCTAGTGACCTAGTGCTAGTGACTAGAGACATTCCTGGTGATTGGACGTTAGTCCTGAGGCCTACAACTTTAGTCCTAAGGATTTAAAGTGTAGTCCTCGGGCTAGAAGAATGGTGCTGAAGGCTAGAAATTGATCAACGCAGCCTTTTCCATATCTATACCCTGGTACAAGGTTCAGTCCCTGGGACTAACTGTTAAGTCCTGAGGGCTAAAGATGTAGCTGCCTGGTCCTCAGGACTAAAGATGTAGTCCTGGGGACTAGAGATATAGTCCCAGGGACTATTATTTCAGTCCAGCCGGTCCTGAGGACTAGGTGTTAGTCCCGAGGACTATCTATATCTGCCAAGTCTCAAGGGGTAGGTGGGATGTAGGGTCTTAGTCCCAAGGACTATGCTCTAGGACCATAGGCCTACCTTCAGTCCTTTAGTCACCATTGGACTACTTGTAGTCCCAGTGACTACTGTGCAGTCTGTGCAGGGACTAAAGATACAGTCCTGGGGACTGCAACATTGTCCTTGGGACTAGAGACACAGTCCTTGGTCCCCAGGACTGTATCTTTAGTCCCTGGGACTACACAGAGCAGTCCTGGGGACTAAGAAGTAGTCCTCAGGACTAAATTTGAAGTCCTGGGGACTACATCCCTAGTCACAACTACATTAGACATCAATCAATGAATTAGTCCTCAGAACCACATGCATTAGTCCTGAGGACTAGGCAAATGTTTTTTTAGTCCTCAGGACTAAACAAGTAGTCCCTGAGTCTACGAATTAGTCCCCAGGGCTAAAAGCTTAGTCCTGGAGACTAACAGCACAGTCTTATACAAAGTCATGCGGTCTGCAGGGTAATTCATGGGATTAATGTACAATTAGTCCCTAGGACAATATCCTCATATTCTTAGTCCTGGGGACTAGGCTTTAGTCCTTAGGACTTAAGCATCGCATTTTTATTAGCTATAGTCCTGAGGACTACCACTACGCCCGCACACCTACGCGCACCGCGGGAGGCTCCGTTTAGAGTCCGCGTATGTAGGTTAGCGTGGACCCGCCAGTCACCTTAGTCCTCAGGACTAGCTAGACCGCCGTCATCGGTATCCTGCGTTCCAGAGGGTAGGTGAATAACCTAGGATGCATCCCGCCTGTTCCCGATTATCCTAATGCCCATTACAACGGATTATGAGTGCTAGTGGTTGTAGATCCTTTTCATACAATGAGGGCTTTTAAAAAAGGTAATGGAGAAGTAATTATCCAAAGTAGTTCTCATGTTGCTTCAGGAGGCTATTGCGAAAAGAATCGGAGCCGAATTCTCACTGTTGTAACTCACCTTCCAGTTCCTGGCCGTTTCCCTGCTCAGAGCTAACTTCTCACTATACACTCAGAATCAATCCTCTTAGTGTGAGTGACACTGGGAAGCATTCCCTAATTCATGAAAACTTAAGAATCAATTCTATGACCTATTACCTTGCTGCAAAACAGGTGAGAAGTCATTGCCTGAGGGTAGTCAGTTCCAATTTGGGAATAGCACCTCCGACAGAATTCCTGTCCTTTTGCAAAACCCTCCTGCCTTCTAGACCTTGTAATGACAGGGATAATGGGGTTGGAAGCCGGGGTGGAAAGCAGGGGTCTCAGAGACCATATACCCATATATAGATCTGCTAATGACGGAAATAGAAGGGGTGGAGGTTGGGGTGGGAAGCAAGGGTCTCAGGGACCATTTACACGGATTTTTATGTCCTTTGGTCCCCATAAAGTGGGTCCTGATATGTAACACAGGTCCCTCTCTCTCTCTCTCTCTCTCTCTCTCTCTCTCTCTCTCTCTCTCTTTCTTTCTTTGACACATCATTACTAGGGATCAGAGGATCTCTCTGATCATGACGACAACTTTTCTGCTTGTTTTGGTTCTTGATGCAGGGCATATGAGTAAATTATGTACTATTGCTCACTATATGCATCACACAACACAAAGGGTTGACTCTCCCTGATAAACACAATACGCCAATTTTGCATTGACATTTTAACTTGCCAGCACTGTGTTGGTACATAATGCATACTAAACCCATTTGATGACAGCATGTGGTCATGGAATTGACACAGAAATATATCCTCCAACCACTTATCACTAATGAATTGTCATCTTTACATTGAAAGGAGCTAGAGTGGAGATGGATAGCTACAGACATGATCATTTAGCTTCTGGCCGAATGGTAACAAGGGAAGTGAATAACTGAATTCACTATATGCTGAATCAGCTACTTTATTGCACTGAAAACCTGAGAGGCCCGAAACTAGTCAGTGCAGACGACTTTAGGTCCTCAGGTTGACAATACCTAAATCTAGAGCTTTAGGTCGTCAAAATGACGTCTTTAGGTCGTCATCCTGACCACCTAAGTCGTCAGTATGACGATTTTGTATTGTCAGTATGACAAGTTTAGGTTGTCATTTGGCCTTGACTACCCTAAACTCGTCTTTATTGACGAGTTTTAGGCGGCGGTATGTTTTCTGTGTGGTTCTGGTAACTCTTTAGGTATGCTACTTATGCATCAGTACTTTGTGTTCTGTTGTTCTCATGATGAATAATGCAGCTCTAAAAGGATGTCTAAGCAGCCCTAGAGGCTGAAATGTCACAAAGAGCACAGGGTCTACATGAGGGCCCTATATAAATCATCAATATTCTCTAAATCTGGCCATAAATCTGATGAACTGTGGAAAGCTTGTCTGATGTTGAATCTGCCCTTGAATATTTTTGCACCATTCCTGCTGCCTGAGTGCAATGCAAAACCGGCAATGATTACTTAGCATGCATATAAAGAAATGGCTCTTAGTCAACAGGTCCATAGAATGTATTGGCTGTATTTGTGAGCAAGCCATTCTATGTGAAATCGATGAAATGGTCAACCAAAACTGGAAAGGCGCCCTATGTAGTATATGAATGGCAAGCAACTTTAGAAATGACACTTGAGGTCCACCCCCTATTGCCTTTAAACTACTAAGGTATTAGATGGTGACATTGGGCAAGCATCATTCGCCACATACAGTCTATGCTGCCTGTGTTACATGGTCAAATCTGGCTGCAGCAGCTTGCAGCACCAAAAGCTAACAGTGTCTGCATCCACCGCCGACGGATGGACCATCCATCGGTTTCATCTGTCTCATTCATCATTGATGGTCTATCTGTTGCAATCCGTCGCAGTGGATGCAGCCCTTACAAAGGTCAATGCCACTTGCCCATCATGCCTGTGTAACCATAGCATAAGTAATCGACCTTTCGGAGTAAGTTATAAGTGGAAATCAGAGCTACCAACACTAATGTTGCCTTCATATGCAAAGTCTAATAATATGATATTATGGTACTCAGAAAGGGTGCTTGAAAAAATGCCCTGAGTGGATTTACCACGGTTGCAGGGATGTAGGGAATATGCAGTGCTTTAAGGGTTGTTAAAGCATTAATGAAGAGGTGGCGAGTCTGCTCACCAGCTATTTTTTTTAGCACCCCATTGGAGCATCACGCACACCATCCATGCAGGAGTGTATCATAACCCTGTAGGCATTTATGCATCACAGCAACCAATAGACATAATCCCTCAATGCATTAAAAGCCCTTAAATGGTCAAACCTTTAGAATGCCATTAGAATATGTCTCCTAGGTTGAATCAACACAGTCCTAAATTGCTCCTGATGTAAAATCCTCTGAGTGGGTTTTAGTGTAAAGTCACTAGAAGCACGTCAGTTTGTCAGGGTCACTTACAGAACCCATGACTGGGTGGTATTAAAGTATCAGGAATCTTTAAAAATATAAAAGCCTCCCCAGTGAAAAGGGGTTTCTGTTTTCAATAAAAAAAAAAAATGATCTCAGTTCCTTGTATCCTCTGTTTTTATTTTTTCCTTTTTAATCAGCTTTATGTTTTTGAATGATTCCTCTTACAAACATCAAAGAATATGGCAAAAAAAAAGTTCTCTGAAATTCCTGTAATGCACCCTTTTCCTGTAGTATCAGGAAATATGCAAGATGAGGCTGGCTGCTGGTGAGGAAATGGCTTCCAGAGTTGTCTTCTGGTTATGGCAGCAGACAAACATCATTTTATGGTATCACCATATGGCTATTTGGCACCTGAAGGGTAGGCAGCATGATTCTGCTCAGCACAAGCTAATAGGAACATGATCTGAGGAGCATCTCTATCCAGAACTTAAATGACGCTTGCAGATCCTCAATCGTTATTTCTTGAAACTACAGACCCGTAATTAGAATTGGAAATTGAGTGGGAGAGTTTTGTGCATGATGATATTTCAATCCCTTTCTTTCATGGAAAGGCAGTCAGGTCACAATAATTGTGACCTGACTGCCTTTCCATGAAAGAAATTATTGCAAGAACAGAAATAACCACAGATTAACCCACAAATCTATTTCGTTGTTTTTGGATCCTGATTACTAAAACAAGAGGAAAATGGAAGGAGATGACTGAAGAAGCTTACACAGATTCAGACATGGAGTTAAAATAATTGGCCAGTGGGGGGAGAACTATATAATTATACTGTAGTAGAGCTTCATGTATAGTAAAATTACATAGTGCACTAGGCCTCAGTCAGCCAATGCAGCCATACAACTCCCTTATAGAATCCTCGTCAGAGGCCAAGTTACTGTAGGGAGGCGAAGTCACGTCACATGCAGGCAGATTCTGAGCTCAGCATTATCACTGGCAGGCTTGAAGGATAGGGGAATATTTTAAGGCTAGCATAACTTTTTTAAAAATGAGAGTTGAGCCTTAACATTTCATATGTGGTGGGCCTCCAGGTCAATTCAAATATTGGTCATTTTAGTTCCAAATCAGAAATTTTTTTACAACATAGTTTATCACAAGACTTAGGCTCCCTATGGGTTTAAGAACTTTCACTAAATATACTATCATAATATAGTTTGTGATTAAGGTAGCTTTGAATGAGACTATGAATCCTTATATTCTAAGGCAGATACTAGTTGTACCACTGATCGCCTCAAAGTACTGACACTTTAAGATATAAATACCCTATTCCAGTGATAGCTTTGAATGGAAAATTACAATTCTGGGAATACTTTTATGAACTCAGTGTGGTTCACATTCAGCTTAATGTATTCTTTCTTTACGTTTCAACAATAGCCTACAGTCCACTATCTCTGTGACAGCAAGACCAAAAGTAATCGACATGACTTTAAACCAATCAACGCTTTAATCTCTTGAAAATTGAAAATATACCAGGATATTGTACAATCTAAATATATAGTTAGCTAAAATGTCCAGTTGTCTAGGAATACATAACTGATTCCTTGGCCAATTTACATAGAGAACTTGTTGAATATTTTGGGTAAACATTTACATGAATAATAGCAGTGATCTTGCTGTCTGCAATTATGTCTTGTTGTTATAATACCTGAAACTCACAAAATGTTTACATGGATATTGACACAAATTGGCAAAATAATAACTTATTGAAATCATTGAAGGTTTGTCAGCAAGACCATTGCCATGGGGAGCACATGGCCTTATACTTTCCTTTTTTTGAGGCAAAAAATGCCTTAGAGAGTACTGATTATAATTAGTCAAAGAGTAGAAAGTGCATTCATGCATGATGCACAAAACCATGATACACCGCAGGAGGGTTGACATGATGCACCAGTGTAGACTTGAACCACATAAAAAGGAATCTCACCAGTCTTGGGTGACCTACACGTATTACTGTCTACCTGGGTGGTCGGAGCTATAGACTGTAGGCATGGTTCCTTGATATATCAATATGTTCAGAATAAGTCTTATATAAAGGAGAGACTCCTAGGAGATCAGGGTGCTTCTTTGATGTGTCAAGCTGGCAATGGCAGTATAATAAAAGGTTATAGATATTTATCAGACTTGGATTGTATGATGTTCTATTTAAATATTCTTACATCCATTTTACTACTCTGTAAGGATTAGAGGAGCTCTGAGAAGGCTATAGATCTTTGAACTTTGAAAATCCATTGACTACAACATAAATTATAAGGATATGTAGGGTTTGCCTTATGTAATTGGTAATACCAAACTAGGGATACCAATCAAAGCAAAGTCTTATATGAAAACTATGAGTAGTTTTCTACAAGATGGCTGAGCTGATGTATTTACCTTATAGATCAGCAATAGAGCAGTATGAGTGCCATTACTACAGGCCTACTCTTTCAATTGGCGGAGAGCTAGCCGCTCAGTGAGGTAATCACCCAGACCATGAGCAGCTCCTCCACCTGGGTCCCATAACTGCTGATGACTGATTGGGAATGGTTGGATAAGGTGATCAGGTTCCTATAGATAGCCCCAGGCTCATCTCATAGACACATTTAGAAATTGCTGGGCGCAAAAAGGGCGTGTAAGTCCCATGATTCCCTGCGAGAAATGGCCACCAAAATAGCCAAGAAATTGGACAGGAAGCCGTAACGCGGTATGCTTTAAGTATGGGGGGTTTTCAATGATGGAGAACTTCTCTATATAGATAATTCTCTTGAGTAAATGACCACCATAACCAGTTGCCTATATCTCTAACACACCAGCATATGAAGGGAATCCCATAAGAAAATAGCAGTTATGAAGGATTAACATTTTTTGTCAGGGCCTATGGCCGCAAAGCATTGCGTACCGAACTTGCTGTCCAATTTGGAGGCTATATTTCTCACACGGAATAATGGGACTTACGCGTCTATAGGGAGATGAGGTCCTTTGGAATTGAATTGAGATATGAGATATGAATTGAGATATTGATTTACATTTACAATTTGTTTCAACCTCTGATAAACTTGTAGAGGTACAATAATAACTAGTGCCATCTGGGGTGGCGGGTGAGACCTGTCGCCTGGTGTTCCTGAGGTTCTGGGTAGGTGGCAGCACCTATCTGGGTCCGTGGGACACCTGGCGACGAACCGGGAGCATCCCTATAAAAGGCTCTGCACTCACCTACCACGTCAGAGGCCATGTAGGCCTCCGTACATAACCCATGTAATATCATGTTATCCTAATCATAGACTCCCAAGGGTAACCGGAAGGTGTAAACAAATAAAACTGTTGGCATACACCCGGAATACCGTCTTTGTCTTTCCTTTCGAATTACGAGACCCGAACCCCTCTGGTTAGAAATACCAACCATTACATTGGTGCCGTGACCAGTTTATTCTGGCGTGTATAGCCCGGACTACAACGTCCGAATAGCATATACATGGGTTAAATGACTTAACTCAGTTTAACCCTGATGGACAGGTATCTGTCCAAGACAATGCAAATGGTACCCAAGTGGTACAAGCCCATTCGAACCCCCAGGAATACGGATATTCAGCCTGGCGACGATCCCCATTATCAAATAGATAGTGAGGAGAATATACCAGACGCTGTTAGAAGGGAACAATCTATACAGAGGCGGATAGAAAACAATTCTCTCGCTGGAGAGTTATGCAATTCGATGTTCGAGGCTGGTGGAAGCACTAACCCGGAACATCAAGCTCCAATGCCTATAAAGAGGGTAACATTTGGAGAGCTACCATATGATGTTCCAAGATTAGGTTTGCCAATCTTGGATTACAGTGCCATAGGTGATGCAACATACAGCATATCGAAGGTGAGGAATTAAAACAACCGGATGTCTTCCTGATGAATGACACCTACATTGCTTTGAATGAAACATTAAATGTTTTAAATAAAGCAAAGGATGAAGTTGCTTCAGAAAAGGAACAACTCAAACACGATCTTCTTGAACTAAGAAAAGAATTCGATCAGAAGAGAAAAAGCTATATGACTGACCGAAAGAAACAGACTGCATGAAATGCGGGAATCATTCCAAAAGGAATATGATTCGATACATAGTCTTATACAAGAATATGTAGATACGAATGATCAGCTCTGTCGAGAAAAAGTAAATACAGAAGCTGAAGTAATACATTATCGTACTGAGTTAGAAGACTTGAAAGAAAAATGGAACAAGCAAGCTCAAGATAATGAATCGGTTCGGGATAATAACATATAATCAATAACTAGATCAAGATGAAGAAGGTATGATCCAAGACATACAGGGATTGCAAGAAACTGTGTTGGCATTAGACAAGTATGTTGAAGCAGTATAAAAATCTGTAGCGAATATAGATCCGAGTATCATTTCAAGCATGCTGAATAATGATGATGGAATGGTAACAATACCATCAGATTGGATAGTCTCCACACCTACCGGTCAGCTGCAGACACAACCCACCAGATTTAACCCTTTTGTTAAAGATGGAGCACACAAAAATGTTAGTTCTGGAGTATACTTGAAACCGGATGGTATTGGTTCCGGGGGAGTGAGCTCTGATGGTTCGACTGATTCAGTCAATGCCACTAAGCCACTCGCTGATAATTCGTCCCCACCTGCGGATCCGAGGAGAGATCCACACATGGAACGGGCACCACCTATACCCAAGCTAAGTGGTAAAATGAGACCACCGCAAGCAAATGTTCCCATAAGGAACACAGTTCCACCGCCTACACCCCAGGCAGTGGCACTGGTAAGAGCTTTGCTAACCCCGCCCTCTTATTTTTTGAATCCGGGACATAGCACCCCAGCTGGACCTAGGTATCCGGCCCCAGGTCCAACTATTGTCCGCGCGCAGGCACCTAATAGGACCCTGCGCTGCCTCCATCTGGAGCAGTCCCTCAGCCTGTACCATTGTCACAGGTAGGGATGACAGGTTCAGGAGGGAATGTGATATCACATACTTACATTCCCCAAGCAGTATCCGGTGGCCAGGGTCCACCCGGAAATGCCGGACAAAATATTATCGGAAATGGTCAAAATGGCTATCATCCGAGACCACAGTACAGAGGTTCCGGATCGGGATCATGGTACTCTGGGAATGGATATAACCAAGGACAAAACCAAAATGGTTATTTTTTTTTGTCCTAGGTATAATGGAAACCAATCGTATAACTACGAATTGGCCGGCTATAATGGCGGATCCGGAGGATATGCAGGCGGGTCTTCAGCACTCGGTGGAAATGGACCCCCGAATGGACCACCAGGAGGATCTGGATCTGGATCCGTTGGGATGGTAGGAAGCCTAATCGTAGGGCCTCCATGCCTGCTGCAATGCAGAGTATTTTCGATAGGAGTCAATGCATCCAAAATCTAGGTATTGACTGCTACCGGAAAGGTGCCAAAGGCATGGAAATCATGGATTGGAGCATGCGAGAGGCCCACAGGCTTCGAGGCTGCGCTAATCCAGCAAGAAGGAGTGCTACCTCCTCCTCATGACCTGAATGAACTGTGGAAGGACCGGTACCAGGATGAAGTCAACTGTAGCGGTTGGACTAAGGAAGAAGCCTTACCTTATCTCATCTGTTGGTTAAGTAAAGGCGGAAATGTAGCTCTAAACCAATGGAGGACTGTCTATGGAATATACAGTACTTACGACCAATTGGTCGAGTGTGCCGCCTACTTGTTCGGCTCTATCGTAAAAGAGGATCCATGGGTCACTTTTAAGAAAAGGACTCAGAAACCGAAGGAATCCCATAAGGTATTCGGTTTAGAACTACAAGATTTATTGTCTAAAGCCTGACCAAATTGGGCACACGATAATGATTGCTATCTGCAAGAATTGTTTACACAATTCTTTGGTGGATGACGAGATGATGACCATAAGCAAGTAGTATGGGATTCATGGAAGGATGAAACTTCCTTCAGTGATCTGTTTGTGGCTATAGATGGCTATGACAGAAAGAAGAGATTAGTGGTTTTACCCAATAGTCCCTTGCAAACATCTCCAATACAGTATTCGGAAGCACCATTTGGAGCTTCAGGAGTGGGTCAGATAGCTCCTGTAGAGTTGCAGGATGTTAATTCTGATAACGAGTATGTGTCTGATGAAAATGGAGAACACATCAGTGCTGTTCAAATCGCAGGCAAGTATTACCGCCAAAAACGGTATCGTAAAATAGGTCCGAGAGACAAAAGCAAAACAGGTATTTACAAACCTGCCATTTGTCGCCCGCCATCAACTGAATCTGTGGATACCCCCACCATGGCTGCTTCAGCCGCACCTACAGATTTAGTAGAGACCCTAGTCACTCGTTTGACTGAAGCTCTGAGGCGCCCCCGAGTGGACAAGTCCAGAAGGAGATGTTTCAGATGCCAAACCATAGGGCATTACGCTGCCGAGTGTACAGCAGAGAAACCGGTGCCTAGACCGCCGGGTAGTTATTCTGGCTAATTGGGCCCCAGGGTTTACCATGGAAAAGTTTCCTTGGGGACATGAACAAGATCAAGCCTTCAAAAAGCTAAAGGATCTGTTCATGAGTACTCCAGGATTACAGTATCCGAATGAAACGGATCACTTCATACTGGATACGGATGCTAGCAATGAAAGCATTGGTGCTGCTCTGTCACAGGTCCAAAACGGAGTAGAGGTACCAATAGCATTTGCTAGTAATACTTTGAGTAGAACTCAATGTAACTACTGCACAACTAAACGTGAGCTGTTAGCATTTCTTATGGAGAACTGATTTTACCTTGCGGAAAATGTCATGGAGAAACCGGGACTCGAACCCGGGATCCTCCAACTTCGAAGCGGAAGCTCTACCCCTGAGCTACTTCCCCTGGCCTGACATTCTTTACCTTCCAACTACACCTGGATCGGTATGATACACACACTAGGGGGCAGTGATTACCTGGTACCGAGCTCTCTAGAGATCCCCCTCACAAGGCGGGACCACTCGGTATCTCCACCAGTTATGGGGAATTACTGCCCCTACACTATGTCTATTCATATGTAGACTTATATAACTGATCAACAGTTGCAGTGTTAATGAATGGTCAAGTGTGATACAAAGTTGATTTCTCCCTGGAATGCCTCTTTGATGGTGTCATTTTACTCTAATGAACCATGCCCCATTGTAGTTAGGATGTATGAATGCAGCATTGGTCTATTGATGCCATTTATGTACCTATACATTCTGTTGACCCTACGTGATAAAATGAGTGCACTCAATGATAGTATTCAAGTTAAAGTTGATGATGTTGTGTTTGGATGCAATTGCTAAATAACCTCGATGAACTGGTAAAAGTATTTCCATCATTGCACACCCTTGTCATCTTAATCTCGAACCTATTGCCAAACTATACATTCAACCATGTCAATGTTACCTGCTTCCTAACACCCTTTTGAAAGTTGAAATTTCAGACTTCTTGGCGTGCTGCACCAATTACATGTACACCAGTGGACAAGTAGGTTAAGGATCATTTCAAACAAACCCTTGGCAAGACTTCAAGTCTGCCATGGCCTTGAAGTATACCCTGAATTGATCACCCTATGGCATGATAGACAACTAATCCTTTGAAAACATGTTTCAATTGTAAAGCCTCTTTTACCACCTGGTTTTGAGCCATAAGGTACCTCATTGGGCATAATTCCTTTAGGTGCATGTAGTTTTGTCACTGGGCTTTCCTAGCCTGGTCTCCTTCCCTCCTCCCTATGTCCTTAGTTTACCTTGTGCAGTATTGTACAGGCACTGACACATTCATCAGTGAAATTGTGTAATTTGGTTTTCTTGCCATGAACATGACCGTACCTGTGGAAATGGCATTAAACATTTAAAACTCACTCACTTATATTTGTTAACATAAAGCAATTTGTCAACCCTGTAGGACCAGTATTATGTACTGCTTCAGCCAGCCCCACAATGATGCTTCATGATGAGAAATGAATACAGAGGCTTAGACATGATTCGGATGATAAATGGTTAATTCTTTTGAGGTTGTTATGCAGAAGTTCATTGTGCCCATTGGTCATCATGAAGCACCAATGAAGTTCATTGGATCATCATATGGACACTTGGGGATGGAGTGTATTGACGGCATAGGGTCGGCATGAGGCAGGTATGTAGCCTCTTGCCAGGGCTGCATTCACGTATCATGAAAACCAATTGGGATGATGCCTCAGTGCATCAGTAGCCCTTAATGAGCTAAATGTTTGGTGATGTCCAAAGAGTCATGTACAGCAAGTTATCCATCAACCTTGAGTAAACTATAGTAGACCAATTGATTGAATCAGTGCATGCATCTTTTCTGAGGTTGTTTACCTTATTATGACTGTCCTCTTCCTATTGGTGAATACAGAAATACCCACTATGCAGGGCTATAGTTATGACATCTCATAAACACGTGCAACTGAAGAATTGATGTAGGATAATATCCATCTATTATGCTTAGTGTTTGGATGGACACTAATATGCCTTGTTATCATTACGTTTATACACCAAGCCTTGATTGATCACTGATCTCATCTAGGCACCAAGGTTACAGGAATAATGAAACGTGAAGTGCTAATAATATGCCTTGAATAAGCACCCGTCTTGTTTATAGGCTGGCTGAATATGCTACCTACAGGTAAATGCTGAAAATATAGCTGCGCATGTCCCATTCTTCAGAAAGATCTTACCAAAGCAAATCAAAATTCAAATACTTATTATTTGTGTTTGATTATGCGTATTGTTGTGTGGCATACCGTTTGTCTTAATTTACATGTGTTTTTTGAATATTAGTGTTATCAATGCAAGCACAGTTTTTTTTTTGTTTTTGTTCAGATTAATAATGGAAAGATCTAAGGTCTGATAATGGCATCTGCAGCTTGTTGCCAGGTGGGTTTGCCTTTGGGCATGGGTAGTTTAGCACCAGGAATGCTGGGATTCCCAATTGGGAGGGTTCATGTAGGCTATATTACATGTGTACATAGCTGGGCTTGATACCCCCACTGACCTTTACCTCAACACACTATATTGGAACTAGACTTAAGAGTGAGAATTAGCCCGAGAAGGCAATTTATAAGTCAACTGTTCATCTGGCATTGGTTTTGAGTTTAGAATATTTTTATTTGGCTTCTAAAAACACATAACATGGATAGCTCAAGCCAAATATACAATACTACCATTGTGGAAAAACATGCTTCAGTTAATGGTATACACACAAATCCTATTCTGAGGGTCTTACATCATTCATTTCCAAGTAGAGAAAGATTTCTACACTGTATAAATAATTTCATCAAAATAACAGTAAAATAATTGTCCCAAAGCTGACAGAGACCCATCATTATTTTCACTGTGATTCCTGTATTGTACTGCTTCATTGATGAGACACTGCTTCACAGGATGATTAGATGGGTCCATATGAGATGACCTTTAGTGAAGACCTACCATGACAAATATTTGTAAATATATCATATTGATCCAGTCTGAAACACTAGTGATTCCATTTGACTGAAATAAAAATAATACATGTGCTGTGATTCTTCCGAACCTTTCTCTATTATACTCAAGGCCTTCCTGTTTCAATTGAGTCAATTGAGTCAATTTCTGCCTATTTATGTTTTACTGTTAGGTGCCCCTGTCCCCCTGTACTGACAGGCCTTCTGTACAGGAGGTTGTGAAATGTTTCTTTGGCATGCTTCCCACTACCCAGTAGAGACAGGAAGTCGACTATTTTGAAAGCTGTCTTCAGACATTGATGCAACATTATCAACTAGTTTTTAACAGTGATTCGACACGATTATAGTAATTAGACTTATCTTGTTCATGATAGGAGTTCTAGCAGTACTCTTGGTGTTGTTCAAACAATATTTCTTAATATAGTCTAGATTCTACCAGAGGAGACACCAATACACTTCATCAACCAGACTGAATTACATTTGATACATTTTGAGTGCTGGAAAATCTCCTTCATATCATTCTTGTTAACTCCTTTAGATCCATAAGCTATAATCTAATTAGTGTCTATGGTAGAACCACAAATCCTGGAGGTAATTTCTCAACACACTACAACTTCTTATCTTCAAATTGTAGTGAGATGCCTTGATTTAGTGTCATCATTGCCCGATAGTTTAGGTCGTGTAGTATTACTCACCTACAATCCTCCATTAAGATTTGGACAACTTCAAATTGTGGTGAATATCTGCTCGTCAATTCTGGCAAACCGTATGAGTCAATATGAGTGACGCACTCCAAGTATGATTTGGCCATAAAGTTTGTATGGGGTTTCCACTACAATGTGTTTAGGGCCCACTCGTAGCATTTGAGAAATGACCGTCACTTTTAGGGGAATCTGATTAAAGGTCACTAATCCCTGAAGGGACATAATAAAAGCTTATTGCATGCTACTCTTTGCTTTGTTTGGAATGACTACAATACTTTATACAGTCCTGATTGGCTGGTGATAGGGAACGTAGACATTAATGCAAACAGAAAGGTTTGAAAGTAGCAGACAGATGATAAGTTATCCTGCTCAGAAATGCACTCATACATGATGACAAAAAGGCACCATGGTTTAAGAAGCCCTTTGTGGCTATTAAAGTGTTTATTTTGTAGGTTTATCACATCAGGTGGAGACCTTAAAAATCTGCACCAACAGAGCATGTGGAATGTAGAGGAAATGAAATTAGTTAAGTCCTGTCTGTAACTTCATAACTTTATTAGTCCATAAAGGAAAAGCTGTCTCTCTGGTTACTAGGTCTTAAATTGAGGACAGGTAGCATCTCAAGTTTTTTAAATTTTTTTTTTTTTTCAGGACAGTCCTGACATATATTTAAAATGTCACCATTAAAGCATGTATCCTCATTTACTGCTGGATGCCTCCAGTCGAAAAAATAAAAAGAATTGAAAGTTTGCCTTTACTGTCTGACATTTTCCTATAAAGAAGGAAATAATTGTCTCATCCCCTTGTTACTTCATATGAATGGCACGTGGCGGGCATTGTAGTGTTCTCAAAACTGTGAGTGTCTAAGTCAATCGAAGTCAGGAATGGAGACATACCTTTCAACTTAAATGGCTGTACTTAGCAGGGTCTTACTGAGAAATACTAAACCATTTTCATTTTCTACTGCAATGCAACCTTTCTACAATTAGACTGTGTATTCTTTCTATATGAATCAATAAAAGTACAATCTTTCATATCCGAACCTTCTGTGCTTAAATCGGTTGTGTGTTTCTTCGTTTAAAATAGCTCCTGTGCATGTTGGGAATAGTTTCCTGTGTTTCTCAGAAATAATGAGATCAATGGATATTGCATAAGTGTGATACTCTTTACCTGTCCTCATCTCATCTCATTAATTTCTGAACTGCTTACTTTTAGTAAGGTGTTCATATGACATGCCCTCAACATACACGTTAATTACAAAGACACTTGATTGTGCTGCCGTACCATAATTTCTAGAAAAATAGTATCATTGTCTTTTGAGGGGGCGGGAGTAGTGCAACATGCACATGATAGGAATAAATGCATTTACGTGTATTTGTATTTATGAAACTCAATGAAATACATTGTTGACAAAGCTTTTGGTCATGTGATGTACACCATTTCAAGGGCAATTGTCTTGTGAATCTCTTGGTATCAGTTGTTTGCAGGCCTACATGTAAACCCGAAAGACAGTATGATAAATATTCCACCAACAATTAATGGAGCTAAACACAGTTTTATCCATGATAAAGCCACCCTTTCACTCTGCAAAGGATCTTTATGATCATGACGACCACTTGCCAAGATGCGTTAATGCACTAATAGTAATAGTGCATTCAATCATCTTGGCAATCATTTAGCCTTAAAAGGTTAAATGCATGATGCTGCTTTTCGTCCTGACACATTATTGCTGTAGGGTATGGTATATGTATGAATTATGCACTAGTGACAAATACACACATCACACCATTCAGAGGGTTGACTATCCCTGATGCACACAATGCATCAATCTTACATTGGCAGTTTAACATGCCAGCACTAAGTTGGTACATCATGCAATCTAAACTCATTTGATGACAGCATGCCGTCATGAAAGAACCATTCACACAGAAACAGATCATCCAGCCACATATCTCTAATGAATTGTCTCCTGTCATCTTTAGATTGAATGGGGTTAGAGTGCATGTGCATAGTTACATACATGATCTTTTAGCTTTTGGCTGATAAATGATAGTGTGAGTGAATTAGTTTATTGACTGACTTCACTGTCTGCTGGATCAGCTACTTTATAAGCAGTGGTTAATCTTCAAGCACCCTGCTAAAGCATTAGTACATTGTATTACCTTGTTGTCATGATATATGATGCAGCACTGGAAGGCATTTTTCAACATGGTACGACTGAACACAACCACTGCAATTTGAAACCGTCAAAATTAGAGTAGGTAGGTTATGTTCTACACTCGGCATGATTAACACTCAATGTAGTTATTACACAGGGTTTGGTAGGGCAGTTGTACCAGTGTAATCATTTGTGACCGCTAGATGCAGAACTGTAATGAGGGGTTCCACTATGATGAGGGAGTGCAGTCATGCCATCTTCAGAAATGCCTTCCAGACCAATAGCTTCAAAGAATGATGGCACTATTCACGCTTGTTTTATGGAACTCACTCAGAAGGTAGAAGCTTGAATAGATATGCAGTCACTCTCAATGGTTAAGTGTCATTACACCAAGTCAGCAATAGGTGAAGGTGATGGAAACAGATTTTTTTTTACACATACCACCTTTACAGTCATATTGTTGTGCTGGATGTCCATCTGAAGGCTGGGTTGATTACACATTCATGTATCATGCTTATTGATTGTTGCAATTACTTACTTCTCTGGCAAGTATATCACATGGGGTCTTTTCAGCAGGACTGCATTGATTTATTGTCCTCACCCAATAGACCATGCATGTTTGATTGTACAGACTTAACTTCAAGAACTTCTGCAACATGCAGAGACAGATTCCCGAGATTCAACCATGAATTTAGCTCATCAGCAGTCCCCTTATTGTATATTCCCCTGTGTTCTTGTGTGTAGTATCTGCATCAGATGTAATACCTTTACTGTATAAAAAGTTTTTTGATTAGTTTTGTTCGGTTGGAATTCAAGCCAGTGGAGTACATACTTTAAAGGAGCCAAAATCAGGATTCCTGAAGGGTTGTCATGCATGAAATGCCTTAGTAAAGTAGACTTATTCTGGCCAGCATTCATGCAATATAATGATGCTGGATGGGCTTGGTACATTAGTGCAATAGCAGCCATTGAAATTAATGCAAAGGTTATCTAGCCCCATATCACAATGAATAAAAATTCTATTTGCACCTAGAAGGTGATTAAGACCTTGAAGTCAGGCTCCTATATTTGAAATATATTATCTGAGTGTTATGGGGATATTCAAATTTTAAAAATGTGACAGCTTAAACACTGGACAGATGCAGTCTATACAACAGGTTTTTCCCTCTACAGGCCATTCTGTCCTGCAGACCTTATTGTTCTGCAGGCCTGGATTGATTTTGGCGGGACTGGATTCCTCAAGATCATTATTGACAAGAAAGAAATGATGAAAAACAACTCACTATTTTGATCATTTACCCCTTTGAATCAGAATAAACTGTAATGTCTTTTGTGTTAGGCATTCATGCATCATAACGACCAATGGGCAAAATTCCTCAATGCATTAACAGCCCTTAAAGGGTAAAACTGCCATAAGAATGTGTCTCCTAGAGTGAATCACCTCCATCGAAGGCCACTTTTAGCACCCATGACTGTGTGTAAGTATAGTATAAGGAACCCTTGAAGAGCCTCACTAATTCCAGGTGAAAATTGGTTTCTGCACATAATCTCTTTTGCTTCCATTTTAATCACCCTTATGTTTTTACATGTTGATTTCCTGACATCATGTCCATCAGTTTAGACAAAAATAAGTATGTTGAGCACAACTTGTAGTGTCATGGCCGAGTAGAGTAGTCGCAATCGCCGGGGCTCAGCTTATTCCAAAGGATTTACCGTGGTTAATCACTGGAATCACAAATTACTACACCTACAATCAATCCATTGATGTCTAGAGAACACACAGAGAGTCAGTGAGTATCAGTTTGTACCTACTTTAGCCGGTTTTTGATTCTTGTACACTGATCTCGGTTATGCCGCCCAAACTTGCCAACAACAAAGGGGATCGCAATTCGTTGCCTACCCGGAGCAGGGATCTCGAAAGTCATTGACTACTCCATAAACTATCTAAATAACCATCCCTACATCAATGCTATTTATCTAAGTGCGGGAATCTGTGACATTACTCAGAAAAATGCAGATGGAAGCATATCTCTGAGACCAACTTCCCGCAATGCTGTCAGGGCAGTCAATCGCATTATCATGAAAATTCAGAATGGGTTACATAGAATTAGAGCACTGTTCCCAGGTGTGCAGATTGTACTGACTACTATATATGGCTTAGACCTTACCTGCAGCTGGAGTGGGTTTGGTACCCACAGGGACCAATCATTGCTCAATGACATTGTGTACAATCTGAACTGGCATATTATACAACTAAATCATGAAGTTATAACCCCCAGGACCGACTTGTACATCCACCTCTTTAACCCTGACGCTGGATGCAGATATGACCTTCTACATGACGGGACACATCCTGATGTCCCAACAAAGGACGCCATCGGGCTAGAAATAGGAAAAGTAAAGTGTTCAAACCACCTATGCCCAAAGACTCCTAGTCTGATTTGTCGGACTACTGCCCATCTCGATTGGTAAGGTGACAACTGTATATCACTGTAACAGTTCGTTTCGACTTATATGTTGGGTGGCATCTTTGGTTCGCTTAACACTAGAGATACCAACACAACATGAGGATTTCGGTTTTGGGCAAAGCCCCAGAACTTCCTACCGCTCGGGTAGGCCTTTATTCGAGAAGAGATCACTGGACTAGGTCCAGTCCTCTTCTGCGGTTCATCCGGCTCCTTAGTAGGAGCTGGACGCGAGGCGTGGTGCTGCCCCCTCTTGTACCAAATGGGTATCGCAAAGCAACATCTGGTTGGCATAGAAGGAACGAGCACCACACAAACACATCTCTCTGATGAAGCACACTAATATATACACAAAGATGCTGGCCCCTACACCACCCCCCTAGACTTAACCTAGGGCCACTCCTCGTCATCGCTGTCACCGTCCTTATTGACGGCGCCGGGACACATGTAGTGGACCGTGTCGTAGGCACAGTCCGCGAAGCAGCGAGGAGTCCGTTCTTTGAACCCCTCGGCTGCATTCTTCCACATCCATTTCTGATTGTGGTCCTTCGGGACATCCGTGGTCATTTCTTCCCACGTTGTCACGGACTCCAAATCAGATTTGGCCGACTCGGGCAGTTCTGGATCGCTGTCGCTATCCTCACTGTCCGTGTAGATACCGGCTCCCCTACGGCTGGCTCGGCTGGTGGTAGTGGTACCAGCCGAAGCCTTGGTAGAGGACTTGGCACCTTTTCCGCTGGTACTGGCAGTGGAAGCTGCAGCCGAGGTGGCTACTGTGGTGGTTGAGGTTGTGGTGGTGGAGGCGGGCGCCTTCGGCTGGCCCTTACCCCTCGGCTTGGTGGGGGGCGTGGGCTCTGCCGGAGACGCTTTCGCTCTGCTCTTCTCCTTCCGGCGCTGAACCTTGGTTGGCTGCGCTGGCATCTCAGGACTGGAATCCGACTCCCGTGGATTCCTGTCCTCTGTACGAGGGCTCCTCCTTCCGCTGACCGGGGAGTCAGAGTCGGAAGAGACCTTAGCTTTTTGTTGGGCCTGCTGCTTGCGATGGGCCCGGCGAGCTGCGGTGAGCTCCTTCTGCTGCTTGGCAAGCTTGGCTCGCTTTGCCTCCACAGCAGCCTGCTGGCGCGAGATGTCCTCTTCCGAGATCTCGCCAGGTGCCTCCGGAATGTCGGCAGCTGGGTCGGTCTCGGTTGTGGACCTCTCGACGGCGATGCGAACATCCTCAGCCTCCAGATCACTCTCGGTGAGAGGACCCTTAGGCGCAGGTTTGCGGGTCAATCGCTTGACCCGGTCGGTTTCCACCGAGGACAGAGTGACTGTGGAGTCTGTATCCATGTCGGATTCAGACTCTCTTAACTCCGAGGCCTTTCGGGTGATGCCCTCGGAGATCAGCACAGCTCGGGCCAGACTCTCGTTGACCGCCATCTTCTCCGCTAACTTCAGATAGTTGCGGAGCCAAGAAACTGGCATATTGTCAGCCAGCTCGTCACTGCACGAGTCCATTACCAGAGTCTTGAAATCATCTGGTATGGGCTCGGGCACACCCTGCTCCACCGCCATTGGTCCACATCCGAACATGGAGGCGTGCATGGGGATGTAGGTCCCCCAGGAGGTGTACACGACACCGGCCTCGCGATCGACGTGTGCCATACGTTCGATCCGAGTCTTGAATCCCGGAGGATACATTGGAATGTCCAGGACATCCACTTTGCTACCCGAAGCAGCTGCTGCAGACGAGCGCTCCGGGCGTGGTGGTGGTGGAGGTGGCATCCTCTCCCGGTCGGTGGCCTCGGCCATAGCCGAGAGCGTCCGGGCGGCCTCCTCTGTCGAAGAATCCATAGATTCCTCGACCCGAGACGGGACCTCCGGGTCCTCGTCTAGCTCCAACAGAACGTTGGCAGTCTGACGCGCGGCGTCAATCGTCCCTTGTGCCATGGCACTGAGGGCGACTTCCAAATTATTTGGCGTCTGTGTTGGACTCCTCCCGAAGGATTCGTCCAACAAAAGGTGGATGTTAGGCAAGCTAACCGACAGCTAGGGGCCTGTAAACTGCCAACACTAACTAGAGCAAAAACGGGTGGCGTCTAACCACCACGAGTCCGCTCTAGTTATGACCAGTATGACGTCACACATCTCGCCTCGCGAGATCCCGCCGTGGCTATCCGGTGACCTAGTTCTGAGCTTTCCCGCCGCACCCGCGGCGCCACCTAGGGAACTAGATCTGAACTAACATTCGACCCGACATGCGAGACGCGGCCTACCACCCGAGTGCTATCTGCTGGAGTTTGGCGGTGTATACACCGCTTCAAAGCGAATGTACCGGTTAATCCGACCGCCGCTCACGGGATACAGCTACCCGGGGAGGGCACGTTCGGCATCTCCAGCCGTGGAACGTATGTTACCCGCCTATGGCGGACAACACGCAGCAGCTCGTTGTGTACTGAGTTAGGTTACGGCAGACCTCAACCGGGGACTGCGTCTAACGCCTTCGGTTAGCCTTTTATTTTTCCAGGCTTTACGTACGGCCTTTTCCGGATTCCGCTTAGCCACTGCGGGCACCTTCCCATACGTAATGCCTTCACTCAGCGAGACATTTTTCCTTTTCTTACGATTAGGTCGTTTCCTGGCCTTCGTCTTCTTTTTCACCATACCCTCGTCTCCCGGCGTCTTTCTCGGCCGGCCTCTAGGGCGTTTCATCGGTACTACCACGCTCGGTCCGCTAGGGACAGATACAGGTGGTTTGTAACCGAACTCCCTCTCCGCCTCTTCGCGTCCCTTCCAGGGCCGAAGTTTTCCGACATTTGTCTTCCATTTCCTACCAGTTAGGCAGTCCTCCATCATCACCGTGGACTCGGAGATGACACGAATTATTTTAAACGGACCTTCCCAAGGCGTTACGAGCTTTAGCTTCTCCAGCGGCTCGTAATACCTTAGGACTTTGTCCCCTACATTAAAACGAACTCGTTTAGCATTGGTGTCATAGCCCAACTTCTGCCACTTCGCACTCTTCAGCAGTTCTTTACGAACGGCCTGGTATGCCTGTTTGAACCTGACCCTTAATGACTCCACAAACAACACAGTGCAGGGCGCCTCCGGGTCTATACCAACCACTCCATACACTAAGTCGGCGGGCATTATGATGTCCTCGCCGAATACTAGCATGTTGGGGGTGCAATTAGTGGATGAATGGACAGTGTTGTTGTAGGCATGTACCACAAACTCGCACTGTTCATCCCAGTCGTCCTGGTGGGTATTAACCAGGGGCTTTAGCACTTGTATGAGGGTTCTGTTGAAACGCTCTACCTGCCAATCCGACTGTGGTCGGTATGGGTTTGTTCGGGTCTTGCAAATGGCTAGGTAATGGCACATTTCCTGCCATAGCTCCGACTCGAACTCCCTTCCTCGGTCGCTGTGCATCATAAGGGGAACGCCCAAATGTAGCACCCAGCCTTTCACAAATGCCTCCGCACACGTGGCGGCTTTGTGGTTAGGAAGGGGGAACACCCGAGTGTACTTGGTATAATAGTCGGTTACGACCATCATACAAGTATTGTCTCGGGGCGTCGTTTTAATTCCGCTGATGATATCTATCGCCACTCGAGCGAATCTGATACCAAACAATTCCTGGGATAGGGGTTGCTTACCCAGGCCGGGTCCCGGCTTGTTTTTACAGCAATCCGGGCAAGTGGCGATCCACCGAAGCAGGTCGCCTCTCATACCGGGCCAGTAGTAACGCCTTTGTAGGCGCTCTATTGACCTTTTCTTACCGAAATGGCCACTCGTTTGATGGCCGTGGCAATAATACATGATATCCCTCCTCATCGGGGTGGGTATCACTATTTGCAACAGCCTACCATTGGTGGGAGTTGTCTTCAACCTACATAGTATGCCGTCTCGTATCTCTAGCTCAGTCCATTGGGCTAGCAACCGCCTTGCCTCCCTATCTTCTAGGGATACTAGCGGCCTTGCCGGTTTAATACCTGACCGTAGGTACTCCATTATGCGTGCAGTGGTGGGATCCGACTGTTGGAACTTCTTGATGGTCTCTGGGGACCAATCGAGATAGCTACACACAGCCTCCTCCCAGGGGATACGGGGGGTGGTATAATTAAATACCAACCCGGCTACCACAGCGTTGTGGGCCCCGCAGTCTTCACAAGTGGCATTTTGGCACCTTCGGATGGGTCGTCTTGACAAGGCATCTGCATTAATATGTTTAGCACCGGGTCGGTGCTCTATTTGCTTATGCTCTAATCCGAATTCGGATAGGTGAGCTAACCATCGTCCTATCATCCCCTCGGCGTCCTTAAAGTTAAGGAGCCACCTAAGAGACGAATGGTCGGTTCTTAAAGTAAAGTCACTTCCCCAAAGGAAATGCTTGAACTTCTTCGTATACACCACCACAGCGAGGAGTTCTCGCTTGGTGGTACAATAATTTCGCTGTGTCTTGCTTAACGTGTTGCTGGCAAATGCTATTGGCACTTCGACTCCCTCTTGGACCTGAGAGAGAGCTGCCCCAATTGCATCATTGCTCGCATCGGTGTCTAAGATGAAATGTCCCTCGGGAGTGGGATATTTCAACACGGGTGTATTCCTAAACAAATCTTTTATTTTATTAAAATATTCTTCCTGCTCGCTGGTCCATGGGAATGGGTCCCGTGCCCTACCCGGGGTCCAGTGAGCTAAGCACTGCATGGGGAAGCTCAAACGAGAGTAATTTGGTATGAAATCACGATAATAGGAACAGAATCCTAAAAATGATCTCACCTCCTTAGCACTCGTAGGTCTTTCCCAATTTTCAACAGCTTCCAATTTTTCCGGATCTGCACTCACCCCGTTAGGAGTAATGATCCTTCCCAAGTATGTAATGGTTTTCTTAAACAAATTACACTTCTTGGGTTTGAGTTTAAGACCGTTTGATAGTATCCGGTCGAGGACTAATTGCAGATTCGCCAGGCATTGCTTGAACGACTTGCCTAACACGACCACATCGTCCAAGTAAACCAAACATTTCTTCCACAAAAGATCACTCAGTAAGGATTCCATCATAGCCTCGAATGTAGCGGGGGCGTTACACAATCCGAAGGGTAAGACATTATACTCTAATAGCCCCATATGACTGGAGAACGCTGTCTTCTCCTTGTCATCGGGGTGCATCGGTATTTGCCAATACCCGGACTGTAAATCCAAGGTACAGAACCATTGGTTTCCGCCCAAGCTATCTAAAGTCTCGTCTATCCTTGGTAAAGGATACGAGTTCTTCTTTGTTATACCATTCAGTTTCCGGTAGTCGACACAAAAGCGGATTATACCGTCTTTCTTAGTGGTCATACAAACAGGGCTGGACCAGGGACTCGAGCTAGGCACGATTACCCCTAGGTCCAACTGTTTTTGTATTTCCTCTTCGCAAATTAACTTCTTCTTTAGAGGAAGTCTATGATACGGAATTTTAAAAGGTTTCTCGTTGCCCACATCTATGGTGTGCAACACCTTATCGGATCTACCCACCGGTCCTCCCTCCCTACCAAAAGCACTCTCGTACTTTTGTAGGAGTTTCGATAGGCAATCCTTATCCTCCGTATTATTTAAATCAGACTGATCAATCAGCTTTTGAAAGTCTTCATCCAAAGGATGCTTACTAACAGGGCTCAGTGGTTTATTGAATTTGGCCTCGGCGACATGTTCAACCGAGCTCATTCTCCCAATACTGTCGCCTCGCTTCAAGTAAACCACCGAACCACTTCGGTTAGTCATGGGTAATACAGTCCAAGCTGCATTAGCCACTAATGTATCCACTGAGTCTAACCCGATGCTCGACAAGTACACCGTATCGGGTTCATAGACTCCAGTTTCATTCCTTTGAGCCATGGACCCGCCACAAAGGACATCGCAAGTGGTACCCGGTGGGATCTTCACCGTATGTATCACTGATGCGACCGAAGACACCTGTCTCAATACGCATTGGACATGCAAGCCATACGGGTTCCGTATACTCATCATACCGTCCCTCGGGTCCAAGACGGCCCCGTATAAGCTTGCAAAATCCAGTCCGAGGATTCCGTCATCACTAACCTCTGCTATAGTCGGCGAAAGAACAAATTCTTTGCCTCCTATACGGATAGGCATAAACGTCCTACCAAATGTATGCATACTGCTTCCGTCGGCCGTGCAAGCATTTACCCCCGTTTTGAGGTTCTCATGGCTGCTGGCCACCGAGTCGAAAAACCTTTTGGACACACAGGAGTGGCTAGCTCTGGTATCCACCAAGAATTCTCCTACCCGGCCTTCCACAGATATGGGTACATACCACCGTCTCCCCCCTAAGGGTGAGGGGTTACTGGTAAACTGGTGAAAGTCTCCCGAATCACCAAGATTCAATCCGAGTCCTCTCAGGAATTCCAGACACGGATGACTTGGGGGAAGGCGTGTCCCACACACTCGGATCAACTCTTTGATCCAACCTTCCTCTCCTCTAGTGCGGCCACTCGCCTCCATATATTCACTCCCATACATACAAGCACTAGGGTCCCCGGCCCCGGCCAAGGTGCAGGGGTGCGCACCCCCGGCCACCCGGCCTCCAGGTGTAATTGATTCGAAATCTTCCACCGGGTCACCCCCGGTAGCATTTTGGCATTCGTTCTTCCTTGGGGTCGTATCAGATGCCGTTGATACAACCCCCACTAGTTTTCCACGTCAGTGGAATCCGTAGTGTTCTCCCTTCCTTCACCATTGTCCTCGGCTTCATAGAAGGCAGCCATTACCGGCTTAGCAGCGGTACATTCAGATGAATAGTGTCCCATGCGCTGGCACCTGAAACACTTTACAGTTCGGCGATCCACTCGGGGTCTTTGCCGACTGGCTTGGATGGCATCTGTAATTTTCTTACACATGTCCTCCATAAGTTTGGTCATGTCTGGAGACTGACCCTTCACTTTATCGGCGCTTACAGGAGGTTTGGCTGCCCTTTCAATGGCCTTCGGGTCATTCTTGACCTCGGGTGATGGTCTAGAGTCCCTTGGCTTATTGATCGCCTTCCTTGGAATATACTTCCTGCCTGTAGTATTCTTCCTTAATTGAACCGAACAGAAGGTACCGTCCTCCTGTTCGATTTCAATCAATTCGAAATCGTCTGAGGGAGTTTGTACCTCAGACTGCTGGACTACTGACACCAGGGGAGCTGAGCTGCTGGCATTCGGTATGTCTCCAGCTAACATCGTTCGCTTCTTCACGGCCATATCTATACCATTAAATATGTCGTGAAGCGTTACGCCTTCTTTCCAGGCATCCCTGGCAGCAATCTGCTCATCTCGGTCTCTCAGACCCTTGACGAATTGTGTAATCAAATCGTCCATATACCAGTCTTGGTTTTCAGTACCGGGTCTAGCCTTGCTTAGCAGGGCATGTAGCTCCATACCGTATGCTCGGAAAGCTTCGTGAGGCTTCTGAGTACGTTTCTTGAAACGGACCATCGGGTCCTCCTTGACCATGTTACATAACAGTCCGCTAGCAGATTCTACCAACTGCTCAAAACTTCCAACGAGACCATACCAGGTCCGCCATTGCTCTACAGCCATGCGACCTGGCCCGCCTTTCAAACATCTTACTAGATGCGGCTTGGCCTCGTATGGGGTCCACCCATTACAATTCATCACATCGATGAAGTCTTCAAACCACTCTTTCCATGGTCGAGTACCGTCATATTCTTTTGGAATAACGGCTACCCTTCGGGCAGAATTATGAGCATACATCAATCTAGTGCATTGCTGTTTGCTCCATTCAACCGCCTTTGTTTCATTCAAGGTTCGGTTGCCCCCTATACCACCGAAGCTCGTATTGCCCGGTGGAGGTGGTGGTGGTGGCTGTGTGTACGTCCACTGTGGACCACTGTGGTTCGTATAACCCGCACCACCCTGATTAGGGCCGGGACCCGAGGTACCACTGTAGCCTGCGGTACCGGGGGCACCGCCCCCTCCTTGTGCGTTTCGATAACCGCCGCTGGGAGGTTGGTTTCCCGCCGAATGACTGCCATCGTTTGATGGATTGGGTTGGCTGCTGTCATTACCAGCTCCCAACCCCACACTGTCACTCGGATCCACATGTATGTGGAATCCGCTAGTCTCCGCACTACTGTCAGAGGCGTCCCGTGGTACATAATCCGGGTCCAAGTTGTGGACTATGGGGACTTCACTTATCCGGACTCTACTAGTTCGGCCATGTTTATCTTGGGTTCTGATATAAACTCCCCCTTGATCTACATTCCGCGTCGCATTATCATTGACAAAAGGATTATACGGCGGATGCTTCGGCGTGGAACAGGAGACTGGGTCACCCTGTTTAACGAAAGTCGAGTTCGGGTTTGTATCCTTACTCGCCGGAGGGGCATTCGCTTGCTCCTGCTCCTGTAAATAACTCTCCATGGCAGACTTATTTATTGTGAGGGTAGCTAAATCTGTGGTCAGGTTTCGCTGTTCCTCCCTCAGCTGTGCGTTTTCTGCTAAGATTTCGGATCGAATCTTTTCATTTTCCGCCACAGCTCGGTTTCGTTCTTCCTGAGCGGCTAAAGCCTCTCGCTTAAAAGTATCCTTTAGTAAGCGGTACTTTTCACCTTTTTCTTTCTGAGACCTTTGGTACTCATTGGTCTCTTTCCTTATCTCGGCTTGTTCCGAGACCATTTTGGCCTCTGTCTCCGCCTTCCGGAGTTGAAGTTTCTTTAGCTTCTCCTCCATAGCATGCAACTCGGATTGTAATCTGTTTACATCCCGGGCCTTAGCAACCTCTTCGGCTCTAGCCTTTTCGATTGCTCTAAGTCTATTGGCTTCTTCGAGTTCTAACTCGGCCAATCTTTTCTCTTTCTCGTGTTCGTCTCTCTCCTTCCTTTCCAAACGATGGGTTACCGAAGTTAGACGATATTTCAGGTCAGATTCTTTCAGAATCGCCTCCTGCTCATCGGACCGTAATTTTCCGATCCGAGACTTAGTTTCCTCTTCTATTTTTAATTGGGCCTCCATGAATTGTTCATGTTGCCTCTTAGCCTGTAACTCTACCTGTTCTTTGGCTTTCAAATAGGCCGGGGTAGTTTTATACCCGGGGCCCATCCGACGTCCGTATATAGACCTGCGGCTGCCTCCAGGATTAAACATGGAGTCAGACAAGCCTTCGTCTAGCGATCGGCCTAGGTGATGCCTTTCGAGCTTTTCGGTTCAGTTCCCCTAGGCTTAATCTTCGCATTCACTTCTGGGACTATTGCGTCCCTTATGGCTTTACCATCGTCGCTGTCATGGTCCGACGATGTCATTAATGGGGGTACCTCGTTTGCAACATCTGGTACTGCCTCTGGAGGGTTTGCAGTACGTTTTCCAGGGCTTTGTGCTACTGGCATACCCAAGTTACTAGCCGAGCCTGCTGGTACGATAGGACACAGCTGGCGTCTGCTAGTTATAGCTTGGGACCAATCACTCAGGTCTAAAGTTGGGGGTTTTATTACTCCTTTAAACAATCCCGTATCCGGTACTCCCATTTGTGGTGTACCCGGATACAAGTTTACGATACCATCACCCGTGGTACCGTCCATCAGACCGGGTGTCAGGAAAACAGTTCGGACACCCGCTGGATTATACATTTGTTGTTGACTGGGTTTCCAGTCTAACAACAGATGCTGGGATGTGAAGTCATGCTCTTCGAATCCCTCTAGCCCAGGGCTGGGGGGATCCGCTTCGGGTTTCCCGAGGCTTTCGGCCAATGTGGCCGCGCACCACCCCCGAACCAACTGGTCACGACACCAGTGTAATGGTTCGTATTGACTTATATGCTGGGTGGCTCTTTGGCTCGCTTACCACTAGAAACACCAACACAACACGAGTAGTTCGGGTTGGGCAAAGCCCCAGAAACCCCTACCTCTCGGGTAGGACTTTATTCCACTCTAGTCTACAGGTTAAGCTGCGCGTCTGGACTGGACTAGGTCCAGTCACCTTCTGCCGCTCGTCCGGCTCCTTAGTAGGAGCTGGACGCGAGGCATGGTGCCGCCCCCTCTTGTACCAACGGGGTATCACAAAGCAACACCTAGCTGGCATAGAAGGAACAGGCACCACACGAACACGTCTCTCGGATGAACGGCACTAATATATATATACGACGATACCAGCCCCTACACTACCTATTGTTTAAAGTTATATCACAGTATATATAGGTAAGTCTATTATTACAATGTTGTACAAAGTGTATGACATTATGGGGCATTATGAATAATATGTACATAATAATAGGCATTGTCATATATAACCCAAAGTAACTAAATAATAACATAGATAGGAGGTGGTGCCTTATGCACCATCAACCTATGGTGGAATATTAAAGTAACAATGTTACAAAGATATTTTAGTTAAGACGGGATTAAATATATATTATTAAGGATATGACATGGTGTGGTACAAATGTACTATATACAATATAAATGTCATTGACCCGAGAGGTAAGGTAACCCGAAAAAAAAATTTTTTTGTGTTAAGTTTATATAAAAATATAGTTTATAGAAAAATAAATTATGCTATACATAGGAATATGACTTTAAGAGGTGTCCTACTGGGGTAGGAGGATCAGCCTTACAATAAAACTAAACTTCCGGCGAACCTTTGGCGATGTACGAGTGGTGGCAAGCCACGTTGCTGTATGTAGTGCCCTGGTAAGGATGGGAAGATGGAGCCCCCTGTTCGTATGGTAATCCATGAGTGGTTCGGGTGGCGTCCATCTTGGCTGCAGTTCATCATTACAGTCCGTCGGATCCGGGTAGTCCTCAGAGAAATTAATCTCTGGCATATCACACATCTCTCGGATGAAGCACACTAATATATACACAACGATGCCGGCCCCTACATCACAAATTGCATATAAATCTGAGCCGTTGTACATGATGAAATGCTGGTTGTTGAGTGGTGACTGATACATGAATTTCTCACTGTTTTCCTGTGTATTTAAGTTCTTAAGCTCATCCGATTACGGCCATGACTATTATAAACTGACAGACCGACATGAAGTATGTCACCTGCACCTATCAGCTCTACTCACCCGCCTGGCCGTGATGCATAACACAACTCCAGCACCTTAATCATGAACTCTCGCAGTTTAATCATAACGGCGACCTACTTAATATCACCAATGCATTAAGGTAGGATCCACTCACTATTCCTCTTAGAGCACATGGAGTGCCCGGACATGCTGGAGCACAGTGTTAGCCAATAGGCTCCTTGGAATAATACTGTGCCTGAAACTGAACCTATGGTTACAATGCTAGCGCTCAGAGCCATCATAACTTACTAGTGACCATTTGCCCCATGCACGATGTTTGTGTCTGAAACTGACTAGGTCGTTCTATTCATATCATACTCGCAAACCAGACCAAACGAATATAATACTTACACTGCTAGTGCCCACTTGGCAGTTACCTACCTAATTATGAAAAGTCATGCATTAATTGATCATTGCATAACTTATAGTTGGTTTATCAAATCATGTTTATGTTGTCATAATGCATAACGATGTCCTAGTACTAAGCCTCAAACACCTGCCAAATTACTATTGTCACTAATATTTGTAGGCCACAGGCAACCTCAAATAATATTTATCTACATCCAATGGGAATGCTACTAATAATTAAACAGGCAAATCTCAATAACCTCTGACCCTCTAAGAAGCGGATTTGACCCCTCCTTGTGTCCTTTGGTACTGTGGAGCCCCACTGGGCACTATAGGAGCACTCTTCCTAATCACCTCAGTATCAGTCAAAGGTTGAGTACCCCTTGGCTGCTACCCGGCCTTCCCCTGGTACTAATACTCGGGGTTCTCCATCCCTCCCAAACCAGCTGAATGAACTAACCTGCAAGTAAAGAGAGCCTAATTAATACACAGTGCGTCTTGGATGGTCTAAAAGGTATCACTTTCGTCTCATGTAATGCTAGGAGTCTAAGTCAGAAAAAACTATTGGATATAAAATTGAGTCTGGATTGTGATTTCTTATGTATCTGTGAAACATGGTTAGACACTATTAGTGATAGGTCGCTACAATATTGGCATGGAAAAACTATTTTTAGATTATGTTAATATATATGTGAGTGAATACTTTAGCCCCTATTGCACTACATATACAGATCCATGGTCATAATGAACATATATAGACCCCCTAATAAAGATCTCGAGACCTTTTTAGACCGGCTTGTTGCTGCGCTTAAAGCTATCGAATGAGAACGTTATGAATTATGGCTCATAGGAGATCTTAATATCAACACCCACGATAGGAATAGTGTAGGAGCCAAGGGCCTCTTTGATAAATGACGTGAATATAACTTAAGGCGTCTAAACGAAGAAATAACCTGTCCAAATAGTAAAAACAGTGGAGGGACCTGTATTGACCACATTATAATCGACTGTAACATTGTCAGCCACTCCGGAGTCCTGAGCTGCCTAATTGCCGACCACTATAATGTTCATGCATGTAGGAAAAAACCTGCAGAGCATCATGATACAGTGAGTTTCAGTGGCAGGTCCTTGATGACCTAGTTGAGTATATTGGCAACCTAAACTGGGACATATTCCATAACACTACCAACCCTGATGAACAAAAGGATTTCATACAAAGCATCCTACTAAATTATCTAGATATAACTTGCCCAGTAAAATAATGTAGAGTGAAAAAGAAATCGCAACCCTGGGTGAGTCAGGAAACTGTAGAGCTTATAAATGATAGACAACAACTACTGACTGCACTTCAAAGAAATACTGATCGAAATAAATGACACGATCTGCAAAAAGGGGTCTTAGTGCAGAGGGCTCTAAGACCCCTGTTGACAGTCTATGCCACATATTCTGAATCAGGTTAGAAACATGAGAACTCGAATACAGCGTCAACTAGATAATGGAAAAAATGACTTTGTTCTAATTTTGCTTGAAGAAGCTGCTAATGACCCCACTCGTTTCTGGAGAGAAGTAAGAGACTTAATTAACACAGTTACAAAAAACCTAAATATCCAATTAGTGAATGATCTCACTGGTGCCACAATTCCAAAGGAAGAAACTGCTGATTATATTAATACCTACTTCGCCAATATAGGTAATGATCTCTTTACCAAACTCCCCCAAGGCGGGCTCCATATTGATGAACCAACCGTAGATGACAATGTAAATGAGTTTGATTTAGATAACATCATCTCACGAATGAAGATTAAGAAATTAGTAGAAAAAATCGACACTGATAAATCATGTGGAATTAAAGGCCTAAATACTAAGGTTCTAAAGGATGCCCTGCTATACCTAATAGACAAACTGACGCTCATTTTCAAAAACTCTGTGAATAAGGGCACTTTCCTAGTCTCATGATCAAAGGGGACCCTTATAACAATACCCAAAAAAGGTAATCTAAACAATATTAAAAACTGGCGTCCTATCACTTTATTGCCGCTACCAGTTAAATTATTGGAAAAAATCATTCACGCTGTAATCTCCCAGCACTTGGAAGATAATAAAACATTATGTGACAATCAATTTGGGTTCCGCCCCGGTCGAGGTATGAGTGATGCCGTCTTTCATGTTATCAAAGACTTTCATGATAACTTTGATGATGGCCTTATCACTCTGGCTTGCTTTATAGACTACTGCAAGGCATTCAACAGCGTTCATTATGTGACCTTAAAAAGGAAAATTTGCAATCTGAATATACATGGAAAACTAAAAAAAAATGGTTAATGGACTATTTGACTCACAGTTCACATGAAACAAAAGCCAACGAACATAGATCAGCTGAACAAAATGTGGGTTTTGGAGTACCCCAGGGCTCTATTTTGGGCCCTTTGCTATTTGTCCTGTTCATAAATGACCTACCAGAGAAATTACAAAATTGTAATTATGCAATGTACGCTGATGATATTGTCCTCTATGTCGGGGCCTCCTCCCAAGACGAAGCTGTTGCACTACTACAGAATAATCTGGACCGTGTAAACATCTGGTGTAAGGAAAACTATATGACAGTTAATCGTAGTAAAACAATGTGTATGCATATTGGCTCAGGTCACAATTTGAAAAATATCAGAGACCCTATATTAAATTTTGGGAACTCGCCTTTACCCATGTGTAGTTCTTACACATACCTAGGCATTGAGATCGATTCTAAACTAAGTGTCACACCTCACATTAACAAGATAAAGAAATCAATTGGTAACTAACTGTATAAACTAAGCAAACTCCGCAACTCAATGACCGAGGAGGTGAGCATACTAATTTATAAAACCATGATTAGTCCGGTTATTGACTATTGCTCTTTTTACACTGGTAGCAGCCATGCAGCTGAACTAGCTAAGCTTCAAAGAATCCAAAACTCAGCATTAAGAACCTGTTTAAAATGGCGTGTCAGAGAAATTACCATTGATGAATTATGTAGTGGTCAGTGAAAACGTCTCTGGAGACACCGGGATTCGATCCCGGGTCTCTTGCTTGCAAGTCGAGTGCTCTACCGCTGAGCTACATCCCCTGGCCTGACATACCCTGTCACCAACACGGCCCCACTGACATTTCCACCTTCCAACTACCCTGGATCGGTATGGTATACATAGGGGGAGTGACACAACCAAGTGAACAGTCCCTCTGAAGGCTCTGCGCACCTGACGGGGGAACGAACCCCTACAATTACATAAAAAATGCTCAATTGACAAACTAGAACGTAGAAGAAAAGTACAACTACTTAATGTCATGTGGAAAAAGGCGCACAATGGAGATGTAGTAACAATCAACAATATAAGAACCAGAGGGGATCGCAAAATGAAGTTTGTAAAGAGACGTGCCAGAACTACCTTTAACCAGAAGTCTCCCTATTATAGAGGCATAGAACTATGGGACTTGCTCAGTGCCGAAACACAATGCCTACCAACCAAGGGACAGTTTAATACAGCAATCCAACATCTGTTATAAGCGATAACTCTTAACTGGTACCAATTACAGGGCAATATCATCGCCCAAAATTGGCATCCCTCTGGAATAGACTGTCTAACTTTACCCAAACTTTATGTTATGCAGTCTAACATACTTATCATGTTTATTCACCACTTCATTCTAATTCAATCTTGCTTATGCCATCCTTCATAATATTGTCTAATTGACATTGTTTGTATCTATCTCTGAAATCCTAACCAATGTTTCTCTTGTGACGAGTATGCCAATAAATCAATCAATCAATCAATGTTGGAGTCAATTTCTGTTCTCAAAACTCTTCGAAACCAGTCTTTTTGAATAGGCCAAAGTCAAGCATAGGCATGTGATTCTTGTGCTGCACCTTTTGACATGATATCAAGAAATACGCAGGGTGATGTTCAGGGTGAGGCAACAGACAAACAGCCTCCTGTAGGGCTATTAGGTTCCGGGAAGGTCAACAGCATGATTCATTTCAGCAAAAGATAAAGAAAACATCTTCATCCTTTAAGGATTTACCTGAACCAAAGGTAATTAGGGCTGGAAACTGAGTGGGAGAATTATGTGCATGATAATTTCTCAATCCTTTTTTTTGTGGAAAAGGCAGTCAGGTCACAATTGCAAGAACAGAAATAAACTGAGCTTCACAAACAAATGGATTAAATTATTTTGGTATCCTGATTACAAATTCCAAAAAAGAGGTAAATGATGATGGGAAGGGCGCCCCTGTGAACACAATTGCCTCCCTACGATGTTTCAACATGAAATAAACGTAGTTCTGCTACGTGTTTTTGCCTCCAAACGTTAAGGTTTATTTACCTCCAACAAACGTTTTCATTTTGGCATAATTAATGTAGTTTTGCCACTTTTTTTTACCTTCGTTGATGTTTATTTTTTTACCTTCAACAAACGTTTTAGTTTGAAATACGTACATATACCTTATACAGAGGTAAATTAATGTAAATAAATTACATCAAACAGGTAGAAGTACGTTTATCCACCTCCCGTGGATGTAAATAAACGAAATGTACAGTGGATTATCTTGATAAGAGGTTACGTAAATATAGCTCAATCCCAAAGGTAAACCAACCTTTATATTCCAAAGTCTTATATTTACTATTCATAAACCAGACTACAACAATGATATCATTGTTTTATACACATCAGCCTGCAATCGGACTGGTAGAGCACACTGAGTCATCCTACCGCCATTTGAATCATCATTTAATTTGGCTAAGGAGGACCCATGCATCCACGTGTATACATGGTTAGACAGAACAGGTTGACTATATATGGTTCTTAATACCACAGATTGGGTGTTTAACATAGCCAACATCACATGGAGGTTGACATTATGTAAAAATATATCCTCTGAGTTTTCCCAACATTGTCCACCATTAAATGCTTCATATTCGTTGGTAGGAACCAAATCAAAGTAAACGTGCAGGTTTATTTTCATATATCCTCCACGTGTAAATACATCATTTTTCAACTTTATTTTAGGTTAATGTATTACCTAAATCAAATAGACCATTAACTATGTTCCAGGAACGTTTAGAATACACTTAGTTACAACCAAACTAATTAATACCTAAATACTACGTTGGAATTACGTAGTGTGTTTACATGGGGATGACTGAATAAGCTCACAGATGAAGAAATGGAGTAAAAATAATGCAAAATTATATCAGAAAAGTTTGCTCCAAGTTAGATATGTCGTGAAAACCCTATAGTCCAATAGGCCTCTGTTGGCTGATTGAGTAATACAACATTTTATCGTGATATAGAATCCTTCTATTACACTACTTTCGAGGGCAGGAACTTGTTGTCCAAGTGCTTGCCCGAAAGCACTGACACTTACAGATACCTTATTTCAATGATAGCTTTGAATTGAAAGTTACAAAAGCAACCCTGGTCAGTCTTGCCCTATTCGTGCCATGTTAGTCCTCTGGCAATACCTTTATGGATCCAGTGGGGTTGGTATAATACATAAACTAGTTCTTACCACAAAAGGTCTGAGGGTATAGCTAAATGGGGAATTGAAGTGTTATAGAAATGGTATACCTTATCTAAAAAAACTAATTTCTTTCTTTTGTTCCTTCCTTTATATTTTCACTATCCTTGTGTTACCCAGAAGTATTCAGGAAGCAGAGCACCATTAAAGTGTAACATCAAAACCATGATATACCCCAGGAGGGTTGACATGATGCGCTGACGCAGGCTTGTACTGCACACAAGGGAACCTTAACTGTAAGGTAGCAAGTGCAGTTTGAAAGTTTCTTTATAGTGCCAGCTATAAGACCAGCATTGGAATACCTATTCTATTAAAGAGTTCTAGATCTTTATCAGACTTGGGTTGTATGATGTCAACTCATAAGGAGTTATGACAGATAAATATTCAGAGACACTTTCATCTGGAGTAATGAATACTACAGAAAGATCTGACATTGAAACAAGACAAAAGACATTCTATATTGATACTACTAGGGATACTACCGTAATACCCTGCATGTAAGATGCATTTTGTATCCCAGGATAAGCTCCCCTCAGGTTAGGAGGAGAGTCTAAAACACCTCAATATTCACCCATCCATTTTACCATTCATGGGGGATAGGGGGAGCTCCAAGAAGGCCCATAGGTCTTTGAGTTTTGAAAATCCATTAATTAGAACATAAATTACAAGCATATTTGGGGTGTGTCTAATATTGCTAGTGATACCAATTGAAGCAAGGATTATGAGGAGACCGCTACAAGACTGCTGGGCTGCTGCATAATACGCCCAACACTTCATCAATAGAGCAGTATGTGAAGTCCATTACTACAATCATAATGTCTCAATTTGCAGAGAACTAGCTGCTCAGTGAGGCAATTGCCAAGACCATGAGCTGTTTCTCCACCTGGGCCCCATAACTGCTGAGGACTGATTAGGAATGGTGGAATAGGGTGAGCAGATTTCTAACAATAGCCCCAGGCTCTCATATACACATTCAGACGACTCCCAACTCATGAATTTTATCACTAGGACCAAATGTAAAACCGCCTCAATAAAGAGTGGCATAGGCATAAAGATGGGCCCAAGGTGGAATTTGTACTTTAAGTATGTTCTTGAAGTTGGGTATAGGAAGGGTTGTGTTGCAGTAGATTAGCATTTAAGCAACTTAGAATCAAGCCTCAGGCCTGGCCTGTCTTATATGTCATCGATCAAAGTACAAAGTAGACGAAAGGAGAGCTGGTATTTTTACAAAGTGGTAGATTGCCTATATTCACAATAACAAATCTGATGATCATCTTATTCAAAACAATCCCTGATCCATAATGTAACATACCCAAGTAAAGTAGAAGTAGTAAAGGACCACTGAATGGTAAATGGGCTAGATAATGAGGTACTTTATAAACTGTCAGTAGGTAAGGGATAGTTTCTAACAAACCTTTGGAAGGTCTTGAGTACTTAGCTGACTCCAAATCTACCATGACTTTGAAGTATACCCTTAGCTGATCACTGCATGTTGTGATGGGCAGGTAAAACCTTTGATGCCAAGTTTCAATTGTGGAGCATCTTTTACCATCTGCTTTTAAGCCATCGGGTAATCCTTTAGGCATAATTCTATCAGGTTTATCTACCTTTGTCACCAGTTCCCTTATTCAACTTAAAATGGACTATTTCTCTTCTTTCCTATCCCCGCTGTGTGTCTGATGTATATGTGCACTGGTACAGTTTTCTCACTATGAATATGACCATAGCTGTTGAAACTATGTTAAAAATCTGTTACTAGCCTACCACCTTTCTCACTTTTGTCACCGTGATGCACCATACTCCATGTATTTGTGTTTATGGGAATAATTATATTGATGGGTCAAAAGATGACTTTTATTGGCTATAAACCATGACATACATTTGTGCATGTCTATAGCATATTCAGTCTGAAATATTGATTCCATGTGATTGAGAAGAAAAAGATTACCATCTGGTGTAGTATTGCTTCTCACTAAAAACCTTTTTTGCCATGCTGAAGTTCTTGAGCTGCTTTTATTTGTGTCACTTTCAACATCTATCAAAAAGTTGTGGCAAGTTGGGAACCTGAGTCTTTTCCAGTTTTGGAGGCAGCTGTGCATGTAAAATGCCTTCATTCAAGGGACATTTTTGTATATGCTGCAGAACACAAGTCTTGTGTATGGTTCTATCTCAGAAATCATAACAAAATATGAAAATAGAATCATTTGCTATGCATTATTCCCTCATAATACATGTCAGACTAGACAAAATGCCCTCTCTAGGTGCCATATGGGCTGGAAAAGCACCATGCTCATAAATGCCTTGATTATTTTCAAGATAAGAATATCTGAAGACCTGAACAATGTGAACAGGTCCATGGTGCAAAACCCATTTGTTTCTATTAAATTCCATCATCAATTGTTGTTTTGATGGCCCATTGAAAACCATATTGAAATGCTATTAGAACCCCATATTAGGCATGTGAGGCCTATTAAAATGCACTATTGAGCTATTTAGCTGTAAATAGCAACAAAAGCGTTGTCGGCACCAAAGACTAGAATCATAAGATGTGCCTAATTCTTCTCACACTTATTGTATCACTTAGATATTTCACATGCCTTTAAAGATAATCAAGTAGACCATAAAAATGGATAATTATTTATTTTTTTTTTTTTTTGAACAACTTTGAACTTTATTGGTCATAGACATATGAGTCAACGAGCAGACTATACAGTGAATGATTATACACAAAAATTTCTTATATGAAGACCAATAGGTTCCTGGGTCGAGGCGTATCAAGAGATATTATTATGCCTCTCCCCAGTATATGACGTTACATATATAGATTCTTGAATAGTTTGACATTGAGTTTTTGGTACATGGCGGTGTATATAATTGTATTTAAACAATAAATAAATTTTTTAAAAAAGAAAATTGTTATTTCTACTTACAATCATAATGTTGCATCAAGTATAATTGATCATTATCAACGAGGTTTTTACATTTTCTTGTTTATGGGATAGTATCCATTAAATCCAATTTCATCAGGTTTTTGAAAGTACTTATTTCTCTTGTATTTCTAGTATTTGTAGGTAGGGTATTCCACAATTGTGCGCATTTTACTTCTGGACCTTTTTCATAGGCTTTACAATTGATATTACTATAGAAGAGTACAGGAGCATCGTGTAGGCGAGTTTGTCTATTTGCAACTCTCACATTAATACCTAGTCTAACCATTTTGTGTGCAAACATCTTGCAATGGTATTGTCTTCTGTATATAAGTTTGGGAAGATTTGCTATATGATGAACTCTATATGTCGATGTTAAGATATTCAAACCAAGGCATGTTTTAATGCATTTGTTTTGCAGTCTTTGGAGTTCATCAAGTAAAGTTCCATTGGCAGTATCATAGAAGATATCAGCATAATCAATTATTGGTAATACATAGGTTTTATATACGCGTAGGAGTACTGTGTGTGATAGCATATGTCGTATTTTATATAATAGAAATGATTTGTAGCGAACATTTTTCATTAAGGTCTTCACATGTAGATTAAAATTCAGTTCCTGGTCTATGAGTACTCCTAAGTATTTATACGAATTGACATTCAGTAGCATTTTTCCATTTATTTCTATGTTAGGTCTACGTAAATTTTTGAGGGTTTGGGCTGAGGAAAAGGTCATAATTTCTGTTTTGCTCTCGTTAATAGTTAATTTGTTCTTATTCGCCCAGGTTATGAATTTGTTTAAAGCATGTTGTAGAGTTGTCTCTAATATGTCAATAATGGGTCCGGACACATATAATACACTATCATCAGCATATAACATTGTTTTATGTATATCATCCTGTTGTATGCAGTCATTAATATATAGTAAGAAAAATAAAGGACCCAAAATTGATCCTTGGGGTACTCCACAGGTCAGGGGTAATTCTGCTGACCTGATATTATTTGCCATAGTACATTGTTTTCGGTTCGTTAAGTAATTTCTAATTAATTCCAGATTTTTTCTCCTTATACCATAGCGTTCTAGTTTTTCTAGTAATATCAAATAATTAACCGAGTCAAAAGCCTTTTTGATATCAATAAATGCAGCTAAAGTGATATGTCCTACGTTTCGATTTCTTAATACATCATTTACAAAGAAACTTATGGAATCAGTAGTAGATTTGTCTTTCTGGTACCCTCCTTGGCGCTCAGTTAATATCAGGTTAGCAGTTAGGTGCTGGGAGATTGCATTGTGTATTAACCTTTCAAAAATTTTTCCCGGTACAGGGAGCACACTGATTGGATGATAGTTAGATACATTTGTATTGTCTCCGCCCTTTGGTAGGGGGGTGACTACAGCAATTTTCCAACTGTTAGGAATTTTACTAGTTTCTATACATAAATTGATTATTTTTTCAAATTTTTCAATCATACACAGAGCAGCTTCTTTGAATATATTTGTAGGTATATAATTAAGACAAGAAGATTTTGATGTATCGATATCTTTTAAACACTTTATAATTTCATCTCTAGATACTTCAAGGTCTGGCATATCGGTTATACATGTAGTACCATCGAATGACCATGGGTCAGTATGTTTACTAGCTAGATTCGGTCCTATATTGACAAAAAATTCATTAATAAATGAGGCAGTATCAGGTATTTCTACTGTGTCCTTATTTTCATTTATCAAATTTATTATACTATTGTTCGCCTGCTTTGATGGAATGACTTTCTTTATACTTCGCCAAAATGCTTTAGTTTCTTTGATATTATCATCGCATTCTTTTTTGAAGAAATTTTGCATTGCAGTCTCTTTCTCCATGTTAACTTGGTTTTTAATGGTTCTAGCTCTGTGCCAGTCGAGTACAGACCCAGACTTTCTAGCTGTTTTTAGCATTTCATTTTTATCATTAATCCGTTCTAATAAATAATTTGTCATCCAAGGCGAGCTTTTGTCTTTAATTTTAAATTCTCTGATGGGGCACATGTTTTCTAAAGTATCATATAAATTTTTTTCAAAAATATTCCAACAGGCTTCAGAGGTTTGTGAATTTTCAAAGTCAGTCCAGTCTAAGTTCTTAATTTTATCTAGAAAAGCAATACTGTTATAATTTTTATAGGACCTTCCAGTGAAGTATCTATGACAAGCTTTTATTGTGGCGTTTTTTCGTATAATATAGATAGGGAGATGGTCACTTAAATGAATATTTAGTGGACCATAAGATAAAACATTGTTACAGTTTGTGAAAATTAGATCTATGCACGTATTATAGCCTGCAGTAGTAGTAACACAATTTATAAGTTGGGTAAGGTTGAAATTTTCCATCATTTCATATAGCATGGTCTTGTCGTTATCTTCTGTAAGTATATCCACATTGAAATCACCTATACAAATAATATCGAAGTCATCCAAATTTTCAATCTGTAACAAGGTTGCAAGCATTGTATCACAAAAGGCAGTTAGATTTCCATTTGGTGGTCTGTATACATTACAAACTAGAGTTTTCTTTGCCATGCCCTTTTGTATAAGAAGCCATTGAGTTTCGATATTAGGGTTACCTCTATTAAGGTGCTGGTATGCAGTGGCAGAACATGTTACAGTATCAAGTATATGCGCAATCAGGCCTCCTCCTCTAAATTCACTTATTCTATCATGTCTATACATGTTATACCTGGATAGTCTATACAATCCGTCTTCATCAGTATCATTAAGAAATGTTTCAGAGAATAATAATACATCAATATTTTTATTATCTAACTCTTCTTTCAGGCCAGCTGGTTTGTTTCTTATGGATCTGGCATTGAGGTGGACTACAGAAAAACCTGATTTAAAGTTGTGAGTATTATACAGGTTTATGTTAGGTATTGTCGTTCGACACGTGTGTAATAAATTTTTCCTGTATCAGTTGATACCATGAATACATATTTAAATGCGACATATATGATGAGAAATAGAAAAATAAAATAATAATAAAGAAAAGGAAAAAAAAAACAACGGGGCATACAGCTCTAGTGGCCGCCCTGGGGTGGAAATATGATTACTAGATTAAGGTTGGAGCACTCCAGTTAAAGCGACATTATTTCAGTTTACATCATTTTATATTCAGATGAGTGCTATAAGGCAGTTCTTTTGTTACAAAAATATACATGTTAATATGCAATATAGATACACATATGAATGTACAATTTCTTTAGTGCAGTTTCTATCAGTCTTTATGCATGGAGGAATTTATAGCTGTGGTTGAATAGGTGGCGGGTCGACGTTAGGATGCTGGTCAGCGACATGTCCTATGTTACGTGTGGGGGTTGTAGGTTGAGTGTTTGTCAAGGAGTTTCTAATCGCATCAGTAGCTTTCCCTGTACGTTTTCACCTTTCAGATTGTTAATGCGACATAAGTTTGCTTGGCCTAGGTAGTATCCTGTACCATACACTGGATGAAAGTTTCCTTCATATAGGTTAAGATTGCCAGTTGAGATCAGGTATTCCTTGAGTTCAGGTGTAGCGAATTTAATGGTGTTAAGTCTATACATGATTTTTTCAGCCTCCTTGCCCCATTTGGGGGTTTGCTTTAAGGATTTAGTCTCTGACATCATTTCGTACGGACTGGATAGCTCCATGATACGAGCAGCCTTCTCTGGGCTGTCACATAGGATAGCTTTGTGGTATTGAAATCCCTGTTCAACACTTGAGAACACATTTTCTCCATCATCTATTTCTACTGGGTAGAGATTTGACAGCTTGTGATGGTTGGATCGATACATAAGTCCATCAGGTGTTCTAGCTTCATTTGCTTTTTCTAGTGTCAATTGGTGTGGTAGATTGTTCAGGTTCTTATGGCCGTAGGTCTTCCCCTCAATTATCACTGAGCGCTGTCGTAGTTTAGAGTCTATATTGTTTGCGCGACATAGGAAGAACACTGACCGTAGATCTATGAAGTTTCTAGTTTCCTTCTCATTTAGTTCATCGCCTACAGATACATGGTTCCACATTCTGTTATGCTTAAGGTGCTTGAGGCCTTTCATGAGTTCAGATTTACATTGAAAATTGAGAAATGTAAGCCTAACCAGTCGATGTTTACCTTCTTCGACGCCATGTTGGTTTTGTCTCCGTAGTTTCGGACCATCCCGTCTTACCGAGGCTATCATTTCTTGGCTCCATTCTAGTTTTGTATCGTGGAATAACTGACCCATTTTTTCGTAGATTCTCTCCTTCAATTTCTTCAATCCCTTGTATAATGACTACCTTCTGGGACTCTAGTTTGTCCATTTTTTCCAGTTTGTTTTCATGTGTTTGAATGATACGAGTTGAGGCCGCTGCGGTTGCTGTCAAGCTTGACAGTGTGTCTTTGAATCCATTGACTACCGCTGAATTTTCTGCTAGTTTGATGTTGACTTCTTCTAAAGTGTCGTTTACCTTTGTATTTGAGGAGGTACATTCTTTTATGCTGGTCTGAATGCTCATCAGGGTTTGTAGAGTAGTTGAAGCTAGGGTTTCTTATGCAGTCATTCGCTTTCCTAGTGAATTGACAGCGTGTATAATTTCCCCAAGGGTGTTGGATCTTTTTTCCGCCTTCCTTTACCTCTATTGGAGTCTGTTTGGGCTGCCATGGCTAGAACACGTAGTCGATATATTTAGATGACCGAAAACATACACCAAGGAATGTACTTAGTTCGACAGTGGTGATAAACTCGCAAAGTTGTGGAGCGCTCCAAATATAGCGTCTTAACCTGTTGCCGCCATGACCTCTGATCAAAAGGGTATCAGTGGGTGATCACGCATCCATATATGGTGATCTATGTGGTCCCACATCAAAAACCAAGCAGAAGTTTTGCTGAAAATCACAGTTTATGCAAACTAACAAATATCACATCTCTCCCATAGTGTAATAAGCCACCATAGAGATAGGGACAAAAAGCATACTCATTTATAAACTTGATGGGTCAGTATTAAGCACTATCTATCAAAAACTGATGGTTAGAATATTTTTTCACAAAATATATAGGGCCAAACTTTAAAAAACAGCATTTTTTTTAAACTAATGATTTTTAAATTTATGATTTGTACTTCAGTGGTAAACTGTGCACTATATTATTGTAATAACATCTAAAATGGCCTGAAAGCAATGTGTTTCATCTTTCATTTGCTGCAAATATTGTGTAAATCGGATAATTTTTGGCTAAACTACAGAATTTCTTAGCGAAAATTCAGGAAAAACTAAGTTTTAGGTTCCCAACTTGCTGCATCGAGCTATAACATCTAACTGTTAAGTGATGCTTGTTTAAGGAGTGGCCTGCTTTACATCCTCTACATAGTATAATATTCTTATAGTAACCTGGGTGTTGTTGAAATTACTACTTGATTGCATCTGTTGTAATATGGAAGGAAACCAGAACGGAACTAAAGAAGACAAGCAACTAAACCACATTAGCCAGACTGAATTATTCTCTTATCTCCATCGTATCATCTGTGATAACTTTTCTAAATCCAGATGCTACAATCTAATTACTGTATGTGGTTGTAACATAAGGCCAGGAAGTAATTTTGCAACACACTTCAACCTCTAACCTTCAAATAATTATTGTGGTGGGAGACCTTGATTCAGTGTCCTCCCCTCCCAATAGTATTTGTGATGCATTGCCAAACAGTACTTCAACTTCATTACTAAACTATAAATTGCTACATAATTGCTACAAAGTGGTTATTAGGAACTACCCACAATTGTCAACTAAAATTAAGACAGATTTAAATTGTAGTCCTGCGATTCATTTCCAAAACCCAATGAGTGGTGCACTCGGATTCCCAACAAGCAAGATAGACTAGTCTCGGTAGCCTCATTGCTTCCAGTGTGAAAGGAGAGTTTATATTAGGTTTCCACTATGATTTGGTGAGGGCCCACTTGTAGCATTAAGAAATTAATTCCACGGGAATCCCATTACAGGTCATTAACCCCTGAAGGGATATGATAGTATTTTGTGAATTGCTTGGAGTGTCTATCATATACGGTCCTGAAGGGCTGGTGATAGAGAATGTAGAAATTAATGCAAACAGAACAGCTTGACAGTAACAGAAATATGATAAGCTGTCCTGCTAACCAAAAAGACACTCATAGATAATGACAAAAAGGTGCAATGGTCCAAGAAGCACTTTGTGGCCATTTAAGGGTTGAATTTCTAGTTCTTAGAACTTAGAAATGAGTGCAGGCAGAACATGTGAGATGTACAGAAAATGAGATTAGTTAAATCCTGTCTGTAACTTCATAACTTTCTTAGGCCAGACAGGAAAAGTAGTCTTTCTGCTAAGATGGTCTGAAGACAGGTAATATGACAAGCACAATTTTCTTTTTCCTCCAATTAAGTTTCAAAAGATCAACTAACTACTTGAAGGTATTGCGACTGATCGTAGAAAGTTGAGGGACCTGTGATGACATTTCTTCCTCCAATAGACAAATAGTGATTCTGTGAATCTGATGCAGGAGGAAATTAAACCCCACATGTAATTAAGTCTGATGCACAGGTACCTACTGGATGTTACTTTTGTAATTGTATTATACTATAACCTATGTACAGGTGCCATCTGGCGTGGCGGGTGAATCCAGTCGCTGGGTGTTCCTAAGGTTCCAGGTAGGTGGCAGATCCGATCCGGGCCTGTGGGACATCTGGGGTCCATATATAAAGACCGGGGCTCAGCCGCTATGTCAGAGGCCTTCCAGGCCTCCGAGCCCATAGACGTTTTCTGAATCAAGATAAGCTTCCCCACTATCATCTTCCAGGTAGCTGCTGAGTATCCGAAATAAAACTGTAAGGCCCGAACCACCGAACTGGTAAAAACCATTACACTTTTAAGGCACCATTTGATTAAAAGTCATAGTACCTAGGATTTGTCCCAAAATGTAACTGGATGGAGAACACCACCACTCCTCATTACCACACAAAAAAACAAAACACTGTGGCAATTACTCATTACCACCCAGTCTTGTATGCAGCTAATTAATTTTTCTTATAATTGATTAGTTGTTTCTCCCTCTCATCTGTGCATATCTATTGTCTACTAGCAACTATAATTAAATCAGTGTCCAGGGGGACACCACAAGGTGTGGAGAACCTCATTAGTCCTGATTAGAAATACATTTTTTGATGCACTCTGCTCTTTTCCCTGTATGATGTTGTCATTTAATCTTAACAGACTGCCAGGGGCAGAACAGAGACAGAAATTAGACTTATTAGCACTAGTCAGGCACATCATAATGATGAAGGAGTACATACCTGTGGTAGTGGATATAGAGCAAAATCCATTGCTATCACTTTATATGTTAATAGTCCTTGACTTACAGGTATTGAAATAACCTGCACTAATCATTAAACCAGTTGAAGTGGTAGCAGAGCATAAACTAACATAAGAAACATCCTTGGTGCATGGAGGCTGATTTATTTTAATATTTAAATTCAAAATTCACTACCACCATCCCTAGTGGTAGCAGTACGAAAATTGATAGTAGAAAACTAATAGCATCTATTTCTGAGTGAGCTACCACAGGCTGAATGAGACTGGATGTCCCGGGAGTCTGTAGGAGCCCTGGGTTGAATCTGTTAGGGAGGAGTGTAGGGGCTAGCTTTCTCCTAAAAATCCAGCTGCCCTGTTCCGTAGGTACCAGTGTGGTAAAATTGTGTAGGGGCTAGCTCTGCCATTAAGGGCCAGCTGCCCTGTTCCAGGTGTATAAGTCCCAGTGGTAGAGCAGCCGCTTGCAAGTTGGAAGGTCCCTGGTTCGGTTTTTCCAAAGATGTTTTCAGCCAACCTCTCTCTTTTGTGGATTTTCTCTTTTCTGACAACCAAATATGCAGTCATGAATAGTTAATAGGCTTTGTTTCTGCCTATGCTGGAAGCTATATGTAGATTAGGCATGAATGTCATATTTGACCTTTATGAATACATTACCTTCATGGTTTGTTTTCTTCTTCTTGTTTTTTTTTAAACAAAGAATCTGGTCATGAATAGAAAATTGAGTTTGTCTCTTCCTATGCTGGAGCTATATGACTTCTGCAGATGACATATGGGAAATAGCCTTTGCTGGTGGGTGGCTGTATTTGGCTGATAATGAGCTTGAGGCAAGTGCTGTTATTTCTTCACTGCTTTAGCACACTGTAATTCCCTATCATTACAAATAGTTAAGAGACCTCCATGGAGGTGATGTCCAGGATGTTTACAAATTTAAATTACCATCTGCCAGCATTTTTTGTTTATCACCACTGCTCACCGAAATGACAGACTTACATCACTGTACCTCTATGATCTGTGCATGGGATTTATATGGTTATTGTGAAAATAACCCGAAGGGAGGGTAAAGAAAAGACGAATTGAAGAAATTTAAAAGGCTGACACTCTTGAATTGCAGTAATGGTTCAATTAAAGGATACTGATTAAGCTGCTAGGTGAACTTCAATGAGAAAGTAAATACACTGTGAGAAAATGTTATTGAAATAACGGCGGAATACTTGTCCCAGTGTTCCCACAGATCAATCGTTATCTTTAATAGAGGTTCCTCGTACCAACTTCCTGTCACCTGGGAATTACACTAGGTCATTGCAATATGATTATTGGTTCACTGTTCCAAAAGATCCCTTGTAGATTCAACAGATACTTTTTACAGTGTAGGCTACATATCGGTGCTCTTTAAGTGCCTTATTTACCATTTCTTAAAAGAAAATATCATAATGGTTAGCAACAAACTATGTGTGTGTTCTCTTATATTTTTTTTATAGTACAATTTGGCAATATTGCTGGCTCAAACCTGGGTCAAATTTATTTTATGTAACCTAAAAGAAAACACTGTAGTATTAGGTTCAATTTGCCACTATCACAGGACCATGAGAAGCAGTTCTGAAGTAGGGGTGGTTCAAAAGGGGTTTTAGCTGTCAGTGTAATCATGGGACTCTTATTCAAAGACAACAACTCTCATCAAATGTAGGAGTACCCTTAGGCCTCTTAATTAACACAAAAGATCTTCATCTCACAAGAAGACCTTTCTCTCCAACACACTAACTGCACTTTTGGTGCTTGATGACCCAGTGTCTTGCTTGCCATTTGAATATCTGTCAGCATGATCCATGAATTTAAAAGGCTTTACTCAAGGCTGTATTGCTAGACCCTTTCATATTCTAGTAGAATCCCTCACTTGAATGTCAGTGCAGCCCTGCACCTAATGGTCACTAATCACTACACAGGCATGACTGCCCTACCAAATCCTATGTAGTTACTACATTAAGTGCTGATTGTTCAGAGCAGTGGTAGCACAATACCTATGATGACCCAGTCTAATTTTGAGGGTGTTAAATGATAATGCTTGTGCTCAGTTGTACCATGTTGAGGTAAAACTTCCAAATCCTACTTACCATGGAAGCAATCATCGAGATGGGCCTTGGGTCTTCAATTTAGAGACTGTAAAAGAAGGGTCCCTTCTCCCCTCATGTTGAAGTCATTGTATGGGAATGTGTCTGTAAGTGGAGTATTACTTCATTTTTACTTGCATAAGCATTATTTCATAGTGAATACTCATATAATCAATAATGGTAACAGATGTTACTAAATAAAAATGTGCCCCTCTTAAAGTGTCATCAACTGAGAAAAAGTTTATTGCCTAGATTTTCTTTTCCACATATCTGTACCAATTTTCTCTTTGTCTGAGGGATATTTATTCTTCTGAATTTAAACATGGTTCATTCCAAGAAAAACTGGATATGGACGGCCTGAGACTAAAATGAACAAACTCACTAATACTTAATGGCATTATATTTTATTGATATCCCTATGTCTTGGCTTATTAAAAAGGTCTATTCAAGGCAATAACTCAGAATTAGTCAGTTTTTACCGCAGATACCATAAAACATTCCATAAAAGCGAAACGATGCTAATCAAAATCAATCAAGCATGATTAACTCCATTAATATCCTAGAAACACCAAATATTGTGCCCAAACTGGTACAATGTATGACTCTATGTATCTCAAAAAGCTTAAGTGAGGCTTGTAAAGTTACATGATGGCAATGAAATTTGAAATACTGAAAAGTTTGGATTTTCTTCTCCTATTTTTCAACTTTACCATAGCTCATTCAAAACCATTTACACAATGACTTTATTAACTGTCCATTGTTTCTATTATACTGTAGAGAATGATAATAATTTACGAATTATCAGGAAAGTTTCGCATTCATCGACTTTTCAAAGAATAGCCCCAGCTCATCTATACAGGATTATATACCATAAGATCACTTACACAAGGAGTGAAGAGGTTGTACTATCTATCTAGCTGCCTTTATATATGATAAAGGCCTTTCTGAGGTCACTGCCATATTTTTGAGAAAAAAAAAGTAATTCACATTTTGACATTTTTTCTACTCTTCTCTCTACACACATGCAATGTGGTACAAAAGTATATCTTTGAATAAACCAAATACACTTTTCTAATAAGCCAAACGTGGCTACTGCAAAATAAAACTGATACAAACACCATACAAGATGTTGTGTTAATATCATATCATTTTAACTTTCAACATCCAAAAACCCACGAAATATCAGTAACGTTTCACTTTTATTGACCTTTCAAAGAATGAACCCAGCTCACTTACATCATCATAATTATACTGTTCTGATCATTCACACAAACACCATACAAGATAATAGGGTGTCATCTTGGATAGGTAATGGAGAAGTAATTATCCAAAGTAGTTTCTCATTTTCCATCTGCCTGTTTATCAGTCCAAAATGGACATATGTCCAGGCACAAGTGTAGAGAAAGAGATTAGCAAATCGATATTAACATAGGGACAAAACAAGATGGCAATTTTGATCCAATAAACTGGCACAATGCCAGTAAAGTCATGAGCACGGCCTGCAGGAACAGCAGGACGGATGAATGCAGCAGCTGTAACTCTAGGGTTTGACTAATGGCTATTGTTGCTTGAACTATTGGTGCTTGATGGCCCAATGTCTTGTTTGTCATTTCAATATTTGTCAGCATGATCCATGGATATTGGAAGGCTTTACTCAAGGTTGTAATGCTACACCATTTCACATTTTAGTAGAATCCCTTGAATGTCATTACAGCCCTGTCCCTAATGGTTATTAATGACTGCACAGGCTTGACTGCCCTACTAAATCCTATGTACACTGTTAGTAGTAGCCAGGGCTATTTTACAGCATAAACCCTTGGCAACTTTGGTTCCAATACATTTCGCTGTAAATCTACAGGAGGTGAGTTGCTGTAATTCTACAATACAATCCAAAGTAATCATACAGCAAGATTATTCAGATCTACAGAAACATATATATGTTGTAAATTACCTGGAAAATATGTTGTAGAATTACCAGAATATGTCTTGTAAAATAACAGTGATATTTTCTGTAAATGAACAGCAAGTTTTGCTGTAAATTAACAGCAGAAAATACTGTAAATTTACAGAAACTTTGCTGACAACTGAGGTTCCAGCAACTATTGCTGTAAATTTACAGAAACTATGAGTGTAGAACTACAGCTAGAGGTGCTGTTAATCTACAAGAACTGTATTGTATAGTATGTATAGGCACTGCTATATACACTCTACCAGTGAGGTGAGTCCATGACATAGTCCCCATATTATTTTTTATGTATGCACTCTGGTCAGGCATTGATACTATAAACCATGCATGGCTGATGAGGACAAGAGAGTCTCCAATCGCAGTGAAGTGCCTTCACTGAGAGCTAGAGAAGTAAACAACAGTCTCTCCCAAACCATTTCATGGTCAGTCAGTTTCAACACTGGACTAACCAAAGGGCAGGTAGGCCTATGTTAGCTTCAAGTTCAGAGTCCAGGCACTTGTATATACAATTTGGACACAGGTGTGGTGTCTTTGGTGTATATTACTGGCTGCTTCCTAGTTTCTTCTCAGATAACTCTATACATTATCTATTGTGCACAATCTTAGATTGAACCCATTGAGGTTATTATTGAATTACAATTAATTGATAAGCTCTGGGAACATTATTGGATTGAGATGGCACTATAAGCATATACATTCTTAACAAATGGTGAATACTGCTGCCCCCCAGTAGCAGGACCTAGAGGTAAGGCTATTTTGGTAAAGCCTTTATGGGTCACTCTGGTACAGAGTGACTGGCTGGCCTAGGGTATGCAAGAGTGATTATACAGAACAACTCACAGTACATATGTGTCTACAGGTAGAAGCTTGTTACTAAACAGTGACAGTCAGTGTATTTGAGAAATCTGCTCTTTCCCCTGTTGATTTACATAGAACAACCCTGTTATATAACTCCAACCTTTTACAGTGTAATTACTACATAAAGTGCTCATTGTACAGAGCGGTGGTAGCACCTTAGCTAGGATCAGCCAATTTAATGTTGAGGGTGCCAAATGGTGATGGCTGTGCTCAGTCATACTATGTTGAGAAATGCCTTCAAGATCCTACTTTCAATGGACACAATCATTTATTTTGATGGTCCGTTTTTTTTGTCAATTTAGAGACTCTAAAAGAAGGGTCCCTTCTCCCCTCAGGCTGAAGTCATTCTACAACTGCCACACAACATCCTAGATTTTTACTACATTAAGTGCAGAGCAGTCATAGCACATTATCTATGACCAACCACTCTAATTTTGAGCATGTCAGATGGTTGTGGCTGTGCTCAGTCATAGTACATAGAGTATGTATCTTACTTACAATGGATGTAATAAATAGACAAAGGTGCACGAGAATTGGTCCCCACTGAGGGTTATCACATGAGGCGAAGCCGAGTGTGATAACCCTCAAAGGGGACCAATTTGAGTGCCCCTTTGTATTTATCTCAAGTTATTTTTGTCAGAAAGGTTCAAAAATTCATTTATTTGGCATTAGTAACCATTTTATCCTTAGTTATGTGACTGTTTGCAATGGTCTACCTGGCAGTGTGATACGGGGCAGGGTTATCCAGTGGGGGATGTGATAAAGAGGTTCTTGGTTAAACCTACGGGGCTGTCATATTCAACTTGAGATAAGGTATCATGATGGGTCATGAGTCCTAAAAAAAGAAGATTGTAAAAGAGGGGTCTCTTCTCCCTTCATGCGGAAGTCATTGTATGTTGATTTGTCTCTAAGTAGAGTATGATTTCATTTTTACTTGCATAATCATTATTTCATAGTGAATACTCATACAGTAGTTCATGATTGCAGAGGTTACTCAATGATAACGTGCTCCTCTTAGAGCACCCTCAACAGAGAAATATTTATCACTTTAATACATAAACACAAACAAAGATATATAATTATGATGACAAGTGCAATGAAAGCTCAGCTTGAATTTTGTGGTCGGGAATGGCCACTTTCCTAAATGTTCTTTTCTACATACTGTAATGAACATGGATAGTTCATTGTCGGCGGTTCAGTGGCGGACCGGGGCGCCAGTTGCATGTTCAGGCCACCAGGGGGAGCGCGGGTGGTGACGTCAGTGTCATGTGACGTCACATCCTGGTCTCCGGACTATAAAAAAGAGTTGATCCGGTGGGTTAGAGGCAGACGTAACTAGAGACTCATTGGTGGCTCATTGGTTCCGGTGTCCGGTGGCTGGCAGCAAGTGTGGCTAAAGAGGGTGGGCATCTTAATTATAAGCAAGAAAAGCACAAGATAAGCGAGATAGGCACAAGATAAGCCCATGTTAGCAATAAGACAAGAACAGCAATAAATACAGGAAGTCATCTGTGATTAAATCTTTATTCTGTTGTTTCGCTGGTTTCTGGTTATTACATTGGTGACAGCGGTGTTGCTTCTTACTGCCAAACCCGCGTAACCAGAACAGCTATGAGTGACAGGGAAGGGATGGACCAGGTGGGGGAGGCTCTCGGAGGAGAAAGGAAGGGGGAGCTGGTGGAGATAGTAGACGAGGAAGTCAGTTTTAGAAGGAAGAGAGACGGGGACCCGACGTCCGGTACCGCCGGATCCACCGGAACCGCCGAGGCAGACGACATCTGGTGCCCGGGCATAAGTATTGGTGGAGAGAAGGATGACAAGTCTCCAGAGGAGGAGGAGGCAGCCAGGTACCGGGAAAGCTGGCATGCCCTGCAGTCACCGGGATTCGGCAGGCTGGAGGGGCGGCCCGGGGCAGTCAGTTGGAGTTCCGGCGGTATTTCCGGTGGGGCCAACGGAAAGGCCGGTGGCACGGCAAGCCACCGGAATCCAAGGCTTATGGGGAAAGGGGAGCTACCAAGTGGAAGAATGGACAGGGGCCCAGGTCCCGATTCACCCCGAGTGGCTTTTAGCATACCTTACCAAGGAGAGCAGACAAGCAGAGAATCGGCGAGGAAGGCAGTGTCGCCGGGGGAGGTAGATGATGAGAGTTCCGGTATCGGACGGGAGACAGCCGGGGGGAGCTGTCCTGGGTCGGGGAGGTCAACAAGTGACTCGCTATCAAGAGCCAGCCCCCATGGGGAGGATACCCTGCGGTTGGACACGTCGACCCCGGTGGGGGGGGGGCATTCCGCCGGAGTGGGGGAGCCTTAAGGTCCCCACAGGACCATAGGGGGACGGCCGGGCCAGGAAGCCGGTGGTCATGCCGGGAAAGTATGACGGGTCAGGTGACCTTGAGGAATTTTTATCCCATTTTGATCTCTGCGTGATGGCAAATGGGTGGATGGCTGTGGAGGCGGGCACTTTCCTAGGGATTAGTTTGGCCAGGGTGGCCCACAGGCTGCTCGCAAACGTGCATCCAGCTTCCCCGGGAGGATACAAGATGCTGCGGGAGGACCTGATAGAGAGGTTTCAGCCACGCAGCAAGGTGAAATCTTACAAGGCCCTGCTGCGTACTAGGGTGAGGAAGCCGGGGGAGGAGTTGCAGTCTTTGTCTGAGGAGATATTGAGGCTGGTACGTATCCCAACGCGGACGCCCAGATGGTGGACGGGATGGCTAAAGACCGCTTTGGGGAATGCCTGGAGGACACGGAGCTGAGGCAGTGGATATACCAGGGCGAGACACCCACCTTGTTGAAGGCCGTAGAAAGGGGGGTGTGGGCTGAGACATATTTAAAGGCAGAGTGGGAGAAAGTCTCTAAGGTGCGGTCTTCTTCACGGTCCATGGCTGAGGAGATGTCGCATCTGCGGGAGGTCATCTCAGAAAGACAAAGCTGGAAGAGAAGCCCACAGGTACAACCGAGGCCAGACCGGGAAGGGGCCTGAAGTGTTTCGAATATGGGTCCATGGAGCATTTTAAGAGACACTGCCCAGCATGGCTGAAGCGGGTGGACGCCGCGAAGAGGCGAGACACCGTAGCGAAGGCCTCGGGAAACTGATCAGGGTCCCTCCCTCCAGTCTGGAAGGGGCCCCTACTCCCGATAGGGAGCGGGAATGGCTGGGAAGAAAGGAAACGAAAGTAAATGGACTAGAGGTGGAAGGGCAGTTGTGGGGCCAGAACATAAGTCTAGTGGTAGACACGGGGGCCACAAGTAACCTGCTGTCCACGGCCTGGTGGAAGCGGGAGGGACCGCCTGGGATAGTGGAGCCTACCACGTCCTCTTATCACATGGCAGATGGTAACCTCTACAGGTCAAGGGGAGAGTGGTCACGGAACTGCGATGTGGTTCCTGGACACGAATGGCCACTTTTGTGATAGCCGATATTTCAACGCCTGGTTTGCTAGGGGCAGATTTCCTGAGGCAGACACGGGCCATGGTCGACCTCGCGCAGGAGAAGCTGCTCTAGCAGGAGGAAGACACGGGGAGCCATGTCGGCTCTTTAATGAGGAGACTAGGGTCGTGGAAGGTCGCATGGAGAGGGTCATCATGGCACGTGTCCCAGAGAATGCTCGGGCGCTGGAGATGGTGGTGGAAGGGATTAGTCGAGTGGAGGCCGAAAGAGGGATAAGGGTAGGATGGGCTCTGGTATATCCTGCGGAGGGGAGAGTTCCCCTGCTAGTGTGTGACGGGCCAGGTGACTTACTGGTGGACTCACTGTTGGGTGGCACGGAAGGGGTGGCCGACCCTGTTTGGAGGGCCCTAATTGAGCGGAATTGTTGGGTGTTTCAGACGGAGGACGGAGAGTTGGGCCAGACGGATTTGGTGACACACCGCATTGACACGGGACCGGCGGCCCCGGTTAAGATGGCACCACGACGGTGATTGAGCCAGCCTGGGGACCATGGGCTGGTCCCGTGGTCCTGGTAAGGAAGAAGATCGGGCGCGTACGGTTCTGTGTCGATTACAGGTGCTTGAATGCGGTGACTCTCAAAGATGCGGACCTGCTCCCAGTTCAGTACCCTGGACCTGGCTTCCAGGTGGCCATGGATGAGGACTCGAAACCCAAGACCGCGTTTGTCACTCACAGGGGATTGTTTCAGTTCCGGGTGATGCCATTCGGGCTGTGTAATGCACCTGGGACATTCTAGAGACTCATGGAGGTGGCCATGCGGGGCTTGCAGTGGTCCACTTGCCTGGTGTATTTGGACGATATCATCGTCTTTTCGAGTTACCTGGAGGAGCATGCCGTGCGGTTGGAGGCGGTGCTGACTCGCCTGGGGGAGGCAGGGTTGAAAATCAAAGCCACAAAGTGTCAACTGGTATGGGAGGAGGTTGGTTTCTTGGGACACCGGATCGACGGGAACGGTATCCGGAAGGACCCCGAATAGGTGGTAGCCGTACGTGAATGGCCGGTCCCTACGGCAGTGGCTGAAGTACGGTCGTTCCCGGGCCTCTGTGGGTACTACCGCAGTTTTGTTCCAGGATTTGCGACTGTGGCACGGCCGCTCTCAGAACTTATGGAAAAGAACAAGAGATTTCATTGGGATAGGTTGTGTGCCGAAGCGTTCGAGGTCCTAAAGGAGAAGTTGACAGCCACACCGGTACTGGCATACCCGCTGCCGGAAGGCCGGCTCCTACTGGACATGGATGCCAGTGACTTTGGAGAACCTTGAGAATGCTTGTAGTCATTGTTATAAATAATGAATTATAGTGACAACCGTTTTCACATACAGATTATACATACTCACAACATCATACATTACGATATACATGCATTATCCATTAGAATATAATTGCAAACCATCCATATGACATAAGTATAATATACTTCGCATAGTTTCCCATAAATCCCTCCCTATGTACTCTCAGTTGGTGTGTAACCCTAACATTATAGAATGTCTTAGTTCTTTTGACTCTTCTTATTCATCTCGAATAATACAGATAAATACATACAGCAGTATGCCTACCATCATATATGCCAACTTGGGCTTTACAATAACCCATGTGCCCTGAAATTAGCTGGAAGCAGGTCTGGAGCTGGTTTCTGGTGACATGCACTGATAAGAACTAACAACATGGGACCAGCATGTCCTTGGAAGTGGGTGTTAGCCAGGGACAAGGTACCCATCATAGAGTGTCTTATCAGTGGGGTTTACCTCAACCAGCAAAATTCAAAATGGTGGACCCACAGGACGCCAATACTAAGCCCTATACAGGATGGTCTAGAGAACGTCACCACAGTAATCGTAGTTAGTGGTTGGGGGGGGGGGGGGTAGGAGGGGGGGCATGGGGGAAGAGGGCGGGGGGTGACCTCTTGATTATCAACAAGGTCAGTATAATGCTATCTGGTATCTAATGGGCAATGTATTTCTTGAGGGGGAGGGGTATGTTTGTAGGGGTGGGGTTATCCATCCCTTGAGTAGCCACAGGATATATTGTTTCACATCTTCAAGATGTGTATTACCTATGTGGATATCCAACGGAGGTATAACGCCATGTACAGTATTCCTAGTGATGCACCTCACATTTGTCTTCTTTTTGTTAATAGTTAAACAATTTTGTATGCACCAGTTATTTGTAATGTTAACATCAGCCTGAAGTACATTCCCTGACCCTAAGTATGTATCACCTGAAGAGCACTATGTCATCGGCGTACATTAAGGTTTCACATTGATCTATCTTACGTGGAAAATTGTTTATAAAAAGCAAAAACATGAGAGGGCCAAAGGTACTCCCTTGTGGTACCCCAAACTTTACATCACACGGCCCTGAGACCACACCATTTAGTTTGCTAACCTGTTTCCTATTACTTAAAAATGACTCCAGCCATTTAACCATATTTCGCCTAGATTTAAAGCTTTACATTTGTTAATAAACACAGAATGATGGACCGAGCCAAATGCATTAGATCCGTCGACAAAACAGGCACTAGTGAACTTTCCCATATCCATTTGCTTATATATTAATTAATAAAGTTAAATGTGGCGTCCGCAGTGCCCAGGCCAGGTCTGAAACCATATTGTTTGTCACTAAACACCTCATTTATTTGCATGTGTTTAACACTGTCCTAATGTACCAGTTTTTCTAACAACCTCCCTGGTACTGGCAGTAAATTAATGGGCCTCCAATTCCCTATTTCTTCAAGTGACCCAGCTTTTGGTATGGGCACCACGTAACTTAGCTCCCAAAAATCTGCAAAAATACAGTTTCGTATGGATTTCCTAAAAATATCAGTAGGCTGTACAGGTAAAGGTGTTAAGGCATCTTTGAGGACCCTAGCATTAATGCCAGATATGCCACTGGATTTGCCAGTTTTGATGTTATTTATCACCTTTATAACCTCTTCAACTTCTATTTCTTTTTCTAATGGGGGACATGGTGTGTAACTAACAGTGTAGTCTGGAACTTCAGAATTGCTCACGTCATAGTTCATGTTACTACACATTCTATCTCCCACTTTACTGAAGAACTCATTTAAGTATTCAACAGATTGTTCACTGCTGATCCTTTCAACAGTTTCATATAAATATTTAAATTGTGCACTGGTACTACCAGTTTTGGATTTGAGTAAGTTCGCTATCTCCTTCCAAAACCTTTGATGCCCTTTGGTAGCATCATTATAGGCTTCATTAACCTGTCCCTTCTTAGCATCCTACTTCATGGTGCTAACTTCCCTCATTACCCTATTAACTTCATCCTCGTACGTTATATTTTGTGTTTTAGTGTATATATAAAATAGCCTCCCCTTTTCAAAAATTAATTCTTTTATTTCCCTTACCATCCAGGGTAGCTGTGTAACAATAATGTTACTTCATGCATGGGACACCTCCTGTCTAAGTAATATGTTACTCTCTGAGTTAATATTTTCCACTGTCGTTGCGGGTTCTGACGGATAGAGGCTTTGCTAGTGGCTACAAATCAGTCATTTCCCATAAATTAATGCAGATATCAGTTCATGAATATGATTGTTTTATATCTAGCAGATTAGAAAACAGGCTGCCTACAAAACAGACTACAGAGATTGACGTGTAAACTTGTGAAGCACACACTCAGATTGGGTGGGCTCCAAGACACATAACTCCTCTCTCCAACCTCCCCCATCCTCCCATCCTCCCATCCTCACTGACACGTACACACCTAAACAGCCAGCACCATTCCTACCTCAATGTTAGCTCTACAAGATAAACTTTGACATTGGCTCCAAAACACCTTTTACTCTATGATAGAGACTGAACCTTTAAAAACACCATAATGTCAGTCTACTGATTCTTCTAGGCCAACCAGAGCACCTCCAAACCACATGAAAATGTTCAATAGGACCCTCCACTAAGGGAGATAAAATGATATCAGTCTGTTGCTGCTTGGCTTGATGGTATAGAGCCTGGAGTGAGGTGGAAATTGAAAAAAATAGGCAATTTTTCAACTTTCAAAAAATAGCCGGCCGACATACGAAAATTTGCCCTTCTTTTGAAGCCCTAGATGTTTTCTTTCAAATGAAAATAAATAAGAAGAATGATTAAATACTTTTTATTCTATAACCACCCGTATCAAAAAAAGACCCAGGTGCCCACTTTCGGTGGACTGACCCATGTACAATTACAAGCCAAGTTATTGAAACACAATACATCCTATTCTAAGGGTCTTAAATGATGTATTCCCATGTGCTGGAATACGCTGCCTGGTTTTGCTTTCATGCTGTTAGACAATTCTGTACTTTTAATCCCCCACTCAGAGCACTCTTTTTGTCAATGCCCAACCTTAGCCTACTTACTTTGAAGAACACTGTGTCCTTGTTATGTAGTACTTGCCCTGTTAAGGACTACTACAACATTGTTTTCATCTTTTTTAGAGCTTGAACATTACTTCAAACAGTAACCTACTGATTGTAGTCCATTGTAATAAAGAAGGAAAACAGATTAAAGCTAGAGCAGACACAAAGACACTTTTGGTTTCATTTACTCTCTGCTGTCTGTTTTATGTTTGCAGTTTGCAGCCCCCCATCCGATATCAGCATATTTGAGCTTTATCAGAACTCCTATCTCTTGTGGCCAGCTGTAATTATGATCTTGTAGCTCTATCTTGGCAACTTTTGGTGGTTTTCCATAGGAGTGTTCACTCGGTCCGGTTGTGTCTTCGGTGTTTTCTGCTTCCAAGGCCCTGGCCAGGTATAGTGTGAACAGTATTGGGCTAAGCAGTCCCCCTGGGGGATGCCCATCTTTGTGGGGAAGGGTTCTGATGTTTGCGATCCTATGTGTACTATCAATACAGGAATGACACATGGCACATGGGACTCACTTCTCATGAAATTTGCCCATAATCTATCCACCATTCTATAATCTGAATATGGGCTTCCCTAGCCCACTTAAAAGGGCCTATATCTCCTCTTTCCTATCCCCTCGGATGTGTGTGGTGCACATATATGCGCAGGCACTGACACATTCCTCTGTGAAATTGTGTAATATGACCTTAGCTGTCAAAATGGCGTTAAGCATCTATTACTCACTCACTCACACTGAAGTGTTTAAGTGTTTAGCATTCAAACACTTGGTTAGACACTTTGTAGTTAAACGCGTTTAAAATTGAATGCGTTTAGCACTAAAGAAGCTTTTAGAAAGTGGGACAAATAAGTGTTTAAACAAGTGTTTAAGTCTTAAACACTGGTTTTCAATCCCTAAACACTATTTTTACAGTGTATTCTGAATAACCCTTTATAACATGACAATTATGAGAACCTATTGAAGCATCTATAGTGCCATGAATATTGTCCTGGAATTGTTTTGGTTCCCTAAGGGATGTCAAAGGTATAATTGAACAAGCACCCAAATGGGTTATAAATGGCCATCAGCTCTGACTGATAGTAGGAAGGTGAAAGACCTGTAATGACATTTCTTCCTGGAACAGTGATTCTGGTGAATCTGATGTGGGCGGAAATTGAACTCCAGGTGTAATCAAGTCTGATGCACAGATACCTAGTAGTTGCTACTTCTAAGGCACCTTTTGATTCAAAGTCACAGTCACTAGGATTTGAAAGTCGCAAGTTGTAACTGGATGGTGATATACAATTACCTTTGGCTTCAAGAGACAGTAATATATAGCTGTAATGAAATCATGCTGGGAACCCTGCATATATGGTCTCATGGAAACAATCTAAAGCAGATGCAAAGAGGGTTATGGATAGATTTGAATTGGGAATCAGCAAGGAGGTTCCATGTGCTAAATTATGCTCTCTGCTCTTTATATATTCAAATCCTAATGTAGCCTATCCTGATTTTTTAACAAGATCTTTGGTGTTCAAATTGTACTTTTTGATGCTATCTTATAGTGATATAAGTAGTATTAAGATGGACAAAACACCACCATTCCTCATGTCCACAGATAAGAAAACACCAAAACACTGTGGTAATTACACACTATCACCCACTCTTGTAAACTACTAATTAATTTTCTCATAATTGATTAGTTGTGGAGGATTCCTCCTCTTATCTGTGTGTATTAGTTAGTTACCTGCCACTATAATTTGATCAGTGTCCATGGGGACACTACGTGGTGTTTTAATGCACTATGCTCTTTTTCCAACATGGTGTAGTCATCTAGTCTTCAAAGACTGCCGTAATGTCCCATAGGCAGAGCAGGGATAGGAAATAGACTCACCAGTAATAGAAGGGCACATCATGATGACAAAGGAATACATACATCAGGAAGTGGATTCAAAACGGCCTATCACTACCCTCCTGTGCGATTTGAGCAAAATCCAAGCCTATCACCTTATAAAACACATGACAGGAGTATCGTCCCCAGGCCGCTATAGATGCTAGGCCGCCACTACCTTCACAGGGGGGGTGACGTTTTGAATTAACACTAGCATCAATAAGTTCAGATACTATAGGAGGGGTCACTGATAGCATAGTCAATGGGTAGAGTGTGACACCCCCCCCCCGCCCTCTACCCCCCTCCATGAAACTAGGTGATTTTCTGATCATGATTCTCCAAAATTGACTAAAAGTACCCAAAAATGAGGTTTGATGAAGAAAATATTTTAAAGATGTACAAAAATAATATTCAAAAGGATGAGAAGTTTTTATAGACACAACATGTAAACCAGAGTTAGTACCTCAATGCACATACCCAAATGTATGACTATTTCTAAGTCAGACAAGTTTTGAGCCTCTGCATTGCCCTGCCTATCCCACATACAACATTCTGCCTATCTCTTCAATCCTAAACATCTGCAGATAAATCTGGTTATCTCTTAAAAGGCTTGATTTATAATGCCTACCCCTTACCTTACCATATCTTAGTTGTTCCTTTTTTCCTTTAATCTACCTATCCTCAATCTGCCTACCATTCGTTTTACCTATCCCTTATGGTGACCATTCCTCAGACCATCATGTTTAAACAGTACTGTTCATATGTTCATTTAGGCCCTAATGGTTAACAGTACATTGCTTATCATACCTACCATTTTGATCCTACCTATCCCCAACAATGCCTATCATAAAGCCTACCTATCCTTCATTATACCGATCCCCCAATTCTGCACATCCCTCAAATATATTTGACTTGCACACCTGTCTGTCCCTAGCACCAATATTTTCTTTTTTTACATTTGCTCATCTTACAAGGTACTGTCTGTGCCTATCCCTCAAACTGGATATTGCTCATACTTCCTATCCCCCATGCTACCAAACCTTTTGAATGCCTATCCTTCATGCTCTCCATATGTCTTTCTTACCATCTCAGCTCAGTCAGTCTAACCTGCTCTTTCTATACATACATATCTCAGCTTGTGTTGAATTTATTCCACCTGTCTCCAGGTGTATGCCTTGTGAAATATACCTATCCCTCATCATGCCTATCCTCCATTCATTACATTATATAGGTAAACTGAACGATATGCAGCATGAGTGATAGGTAGATGTATGAATTGTTCAGTAGCATATTCTGATGGAGTAAACGTGTCCAAAGAGAGCACAGGAGGAGTAGTGAAAATACAGGAGTCTAGACAGCAATAGGGCACTATAGAGAAGTACAAAAGCACCATAAATGTACCGAGAACCGTCTGGCCTACACTAGGTAAGCTCGACTAGAGCTGATTGCCATATCTTCCAATTTAACTGAAGCAAGAGTGGTAGGCCTACCCAACTGACAACATGGCAGACGCCGCTGAGAGAAGATCATCTGACAGTATCAGAGAAAAAAGCCTCCAACAAGACCTCCCCAGTGATACATACCTAGACACACAAGACCAGGTAGAAAAAAAACTCCCCTAGCAACATTCAGAAACATGATCGCCACGATTCTAAAGAGCTATTGCCACTGAAAGAGTCCCCACTGAGCGATAATAGAGGCAGTCAGGCAGCTGCGTCCAGCAAGGTAGTCACGCCTGAGCGAGCACGGTATGAGAATAAGCAGTTCTCTGCTATAATGGAAGAGCTGAGAGCTAGCCAAGAAAATATAGAAAACAGACTAGGGAAAATTGAGGAGAAGTGGCAAAAAGATATAGAGGCTATAAAGGGTGACATAGAAAAGAACAAGTCAGAGATATAGTGAGAATAGAAGATAAGCAGAAAGAGGAAATCACTGAAGTGAAGGAGCGCATAGACAATGAAGCTAAAGTGAGCAGAGAGTCAAGTGAAGACTTAAAGAAGACGGTAGAGAAGGACTAAATAAAACTTATAGACAAATAATTGGAGACTAGCACGCAAGTATGCCAAATGAGATAGCACTCAAGAAAGAGAATGAGAAGCAAAATAGTGGGGTATCCAGAGCTGGCATCTTTTCAGGGGTATATTGCAAGAGAAGATACTCCTGATAGTTTTAGAGGAATGGTTTGCTAAATATGGGTAGGTATGACCATTTTCTAAATGGCAGTAAGCTCTATGTCTAATTGGTCATGTGATACATCTATACTTAGCATAATTCATGCTAATTATGTAAATTAGCATAATAGTTTTATTCTTTAGCCTATAGCCTTGATCTAGAACTGCTATTTTCATTCTGTTTTCACCATAGTAAACCTGGAGAAACATTCCTTCAAATGGGATTATTGGTTTTCCTATTAAGAATGACAATCATGTTACCATGGCAACAGAATTCAACAAAAAAGCATAATTAGGCCTAAAAATGTTCTTTTTACATGCCTAATTTGGACCCTTTCCACCCGAATAGAATGTTTGAACAAAAACCATTGAATTCTCCATAAAAAAGTACCCTATAACTGTTTTAGGCATATTTTTCCTTTTCTAGCCCATAGTGGTGCCTCCTGGTGGCTAAAACAGGTACTAAATCCCGCAGGAACCCCCATTTCTGCTTGCTGGCTCACATTTGTATAAAGAGGTGTAGTAAGGCATCTAGCTCTCGACCAGCAAAAAAAAAAACTTTTTGCGCTCTCCACCAGTCCATGCCTATGTCAATGGACTATTCTGGGTATTATTCATTATTTTACACATTTATTAAATTCTTCGCCACACACATGCTCAGGCCCTGCTCACAAGCTTACAACTAACCCCCCCCCCCCACTGTGTACAGTGAGCTACTCTTACATCATCCATACCAGGAGCCGGACCCATTCCATTTCTGGGCACTGACACACTGGGAGTATCAGAACATACCGACATACCTGTGGACGCATTTCTAGGATGCAGGGAAATTCCACAATCTCTCCTCACCCTGATTGGTCCACATATAAATAGAATCATTACCAGGTATGACGATGCGTCAGATCTGACCAGATCCAACCAGACCTGACCAGATCTGACCTGCTCCTACCGGTATATTTCACCACCCTGTGAGCTGCTCATCTGGGTATATAAGACCCTATGAGCAGCTCCCAGGCATCTCTTTATATCTCTTACTCTACACATAACCTCCCTAGTATCTAGAACCTATGACAGGTTGAGCTACAAGCTTAGGGGCAGAGCCTGCACGCAGGCGAGTGTATCATTGTTACCACCTATATGTACACTCTGTCATCATGCAATAAACAAGGATCAAAGAACTTCTCTGGATTCAGTGTTCATTACAACATCAACTTGTAACGGTTCATTGACACCTATTCTAAAGGCACCCTTAAATCACTTGAATGTTGATTAATGAAATGTATTATACTGTACGATTTATGTATGACACATTATGTAGAAGCTGACATATTTAATGGAGACCACATTAACATGAGGCAATAATATGTAGGAACACTGGTTCATGATTAATCCTATAGATTTAATCTGGATATAACAAAGCATGAGAATTATAGTTTATAGACATGTATTTGCTGTATAGCACATGTAGTTTGATATAATGATCAGGATGGATCAAATCTATTTTTGTAACTATATTGCGTTGTACGCATTATACATGTGGCATGGACTGCAAGAAGGAGTCTTAGGGCCCCCTGCACTAAGATTCCTTTTCGCAGATCGTGTCACATATATTATATATTAAATATCATAAATATGCATAGTAGATTAACCAAGGGATTGGTCAACCCAAATTTCTCTGTATCAGGGAGACCACTACCAGTGATGAGAGAAATAAAAATTACTGAACTTGAACTTAATGAATAAGGTGGACTACCACATTGGCCATTTTTTCACCACCATGACTGGTGCTTCGCCCTCTATTTGCAATATCTATGTGAAAAATATATGTTAAAGGCTTCGATTTAATATAAAGATTGGGTAAATGAGTTGTTGTTAACGCTTGTTGGTTTGCAAGTGTTTGGAGCTTAACTTTGACAGAATGACAACTCCCTATGCATTTCCACAGTCATAAGACCCTGAAATGAAAGAAATGAAGAAAATAATGAGCCCATCACATGCCTATGGTCAATAGCTTCAAATCGATATTTCAGCATTAGGTATGTATGGTAAAGTTGTGAGGGACAAATGAGTAACAGCATGTCAGAACTGGCCTGAAGACACATGAGAGGTGGAAATCCCATGTATGAGAGCCATCCTATGGGCCTTTGCCTCCAATACATGACAATTGCACTTACTATTGCAACTGTAAATTTTCCCAATAAATGACTTCAAAGGTTTTCATGATATTATAATTAATTTGATTCTAGGATTAAAGTTGGTATATAAGAGAGATACGCCCCTTTTCTTTTTAAATGAAAATGCCCTATAAACAAAACATGAATTAATGGGATTACTAAAGAACGTACCCTTAACTCATGTCTAAAAGCTACTGTAACTTTACACCATTGCATTTCTGCTCAGCTCCCCATTGTTGTGCATATATCATGATGACAAAAGTAACCAAATGGGAAACTGATAACAGAGGTATTGGATAGGCCTACTGATTGACAAGAATCATTGCTGAATTAGTAAGAAGCTTGTTTGAGAGGGATGGGCCAACAGCACAGTACATTCAAAATGGCACACACAATGATAGAATCTATTCTGTGGTACAAGAGCCATTAACTGTCTGCAACACAATGACAGAGATTGAATTCTGGCTGATGACATTCATGTCTCATCATCTTCAGGCAGATTAGCCAAGGGCCAATAACAACTCCATCATTCTCAGATGATTAGGCCTTTTTGGTATTACATTCAAAACTATCCGTTTGTGTTACTCTGAAAGGCTCCCTCAAGGCCAAAACATGAATCTTATTGTAATTGCTATATAAGTAAGCAAAAGAGACATATTTCATCCACAGATGCCATATCTAAAACCACATTAGAGCAGCATTAACCAGAAAAGGCGCAATGTAAAAATTAACTGTTGAATCTTGCAGGGATCCTCATAAAACTAAACAGTCGACAATGGTAATTATGAAGCACTGAACCAGTGTAGTTTTTACAAGAAGCCCCAGGTGGCAGTACAGTGGTGCACACATGTACAAAGAATCTCTTTGAAAATAAAAGTAGTTCCCTGGCAAATTAGGGATTAGGAATGCACTGTTATTTTGACATTTGTTTTACAGTGCACATTTTAAAGGAGGATACAAAAGCTGCCTTAAAATGTATTTGGACATGACTAAATGAGAGTATACAAGTAGATGTATATGGGTCAGGTCGCCAGAAAGCAGTAGATTTTGTGTTTTTGGGTCATTTTTGGACTTTTATGGCTCTGGAGAAAGAAGTTGTGAACCAATCTTGTCTTACATAGACTCATCTGATATAGAACACTTAGGACTATCAGAAAAATGTAAATTTGTGGTCATCCATAAAAAAACTTTAGGACTTATAGCCTGCTGAAGTGAAAAAAAAGGCCAAATTTGATCATAGGTATCATTTCCATGAGGTTTGGACATGTTACTAAATGAGAATTTTTCATGATGTGTCTTTCAAAATGGAAATTTCTAATTTTCAACGTCCGGTACCTAAATCTAAATCGGTTATAAAACATGGAAAAAATGAAGCTTCAAAATCTTTGTTATTACCCATATGAAGGGCCCTATCATCCCCTACTTTGGTGAAGAAATTGTGTGTCTAACAGCATTTGTCTCCATATGAGAGCAGCTTATGTGAAATAATTCTGATAAAAGTACTGGACGTTACGTAACGTCCGGTACTTTTATCATCATGTAGGAGGCAGTCTACTGTGCATGCATAACTCAAATTTTGTTCCATTCTGTAATTGAAGTCAATAATAGACATAATGACCTTGTTATTTCATGTGTTTGTTATGCATAATGGGAAATTCTTATATTACTGAGAGCAACTTCAATTACATCCATATTTCATTATTTTGGTACCGGACGTTACACGACACAAAATAAGCAATAAAAATGGAACCGGATGGCCTAGATCGGTATTTTTTGGTCTTCTGAGCTGAGTAGATGTACCTTGACAATTTTGTTAAGGTTATATAAAGTAATTAGGAAATTAGTTTTTCAAGGCCTTCAAGGGCAAAATCTTACACTTTCTGACGACCTGACCCATACATGTATCTATGTCACGCACATTTCTTCCAATGTTTGATAGTGCTAAATAATGGTTTAAGCAAAGCCTTAAGTCAAATCATAAAGAACAAAAATGTTATAAAAGAAAAAGAAGAGAGGGGAATAGCCCTTAGTAACTATCGTATCATCCAGCTGCCTTTGAGGCAATTCGAAAATTATCTTAAAATCTTTTTCTATATATGCTGGTAAAATTAGATTGGTAGATGAAAATAATAAAATAATATACCTCTCATTGACACTGAGCAACCTGATTATGTGAAGAGCTACTTTGGCATAGTAGCCGAAAGGTTAGCTTAAAACCTTTATGGAATCTGGGAATTTAAAGGGGAAGAATGTCCAACCGCCCTTGAGGAATGCTTTACAAATGAGGAAGAAGTTCTTTTTTTTAGAACAACTTTAAACTTTATTTGGCCAATTTTTCAGTCATGTATACAAGCATACAAGATAATACCATTGGTTCAGCTGATGAATATACGGGTATTACTGATAATGTATACAACTATTTGTGATATTCCCTTTTTAACTTCATCCATACAGTGATGGGTAACATTCTCATAACAAGCCAAGCAATTAATGACCAGGTCGTCATTTTAAAAATGTTGTATTGACCTGGCCATACAAAGGAGAAACTACCATTCATAATAACAGGTCAGCCATAATAAGATTTCTTTTTTAGGAACAGGGCGGCACTAGCTTTACTTTAAATCCATCATAATATTTTACCCCGCTACCCAGGGCAACAATTCTCCAACACATCACCCCTCCCCCTTCAATACAATCGGCCATATAATCATACAATGTGGAAACTCGCGCACAGGTCACTCGTTGTGAAACAATGTAATAACAATTATACAAGGATCTGCTTCCAAGAGAGCAAAAGACAGTTCATATTGAACTAGCTAGGACCTTCTTGGATGCATCCTTAAATGCATCTGCATCCCTGATGCTTCTAATGTCAGCATGTAAAGCATTCCAGGTCTGCACACATAAGCATTCTGGTGATTTGGCATATGACATACAATTTACTTTCTCATATTTCAATACTGGAGCACTAGAAAATCTGGTGGTTCTCACTATAGGCTTAACATACTCTTCTTTAAGTGATCTTTTAAAGGCAAACTATTTGATATGGTATACCCTTCTATCCTCCAACATGGCTACCCCTGCATCTCTATGCACTGAGGCAGTAGGAGTAAGTAGATGAACACCCAAACAGGTTTTAAGGCACTTATTTGGTAAGTGTTAAGTTCTAAAAATAAATCAACCTTGGAACCATTGTACAAAATATCACAGTAATCTATTATAGGGACAATATGCATCTTACATACATATCAAGATTTAATTCTGGATCTAAAGTGACACCTAGATATTTGTAAGATGCGACATTCATGAGCTGCTTACCGTTTAAGCTTATTTTAGGTTTTTGTATCTTTTTAATTTCTTTGTAATTATTTTGTCTTAGATTCATTCATAGTTAGCTTGTTGGCAGAGGCCCACTTTGAGAAATTTAGTAACAATGTGGTTAATTGGTTCACCAACGTGTCTAAAATTTTCCCTGAAACATATAGTATGGCATACCCAAGGGGTCATTGAACAACCAATGGTAACACAGAATACATATAACCTTATCCAATCAGGTCGCTCCTTCTACATGTAGTTCAAAGTAGGCCAGCCAATCACACATCACCTTTCTATGCGCAAACTGGTGTCGGGGGTTGCCCGGTGACACCGGACACTGTCAGTGTCACTCGGGTAGCCTCACGAGTCTAGGACTGTCACGCCGTAGCCAATCACTCTCATCCCGTACCCTGGAACCGGGGATGGAGGCCTCCACTACCGAGTCCCCCCGACTAATGTGACAAAATTAATCCAGAGCCCCCCAATAATCAAGACCCATCCCGAAAATCGGATAATTAAGCATGTGGAATGATGCACCAAGGAATAAATGACTGGCCCTTTAACAGCTAAGGGAGTGGTCATTTTTTGATAACAGGGGGGGTTGGTGAAATTCTGCGCGTGGGCGTTGAAAATTTTTCCATCCCCCCTATAAGGGGTTTTACGCTCAAAAGGGGCAACAATTTTTTCCCCCCTTGATGCGGCCTCCCAATCACAGTATTCAAAGGGTTTTGCGTCCCCCCCATGCCTGACTCCTCTTGGGGGCTTTAAAAAAATTACCATGTGCAAACCCACCAGAGGGGGTCAGAACCCCTTTGTTTCTTTTTTCAGTGAAAAATCCCATGCATTACTGTAGGTCAAAAGAGCTCATTCGCACACGATTTTTGGCCCTCCGTTGGGGGGGTTGGTCAAAACAATAGCCTCAGCTGCTTTCTAGATATGATATGAGCAGTTTGTACAATATGGATGACACTTCCCTCTTCTATAATCTAGACCAATCAACAACCATGTCCACTGTGAGTGATGTGGAATGGTAGAAGATACTCAAGGTCTGTGTGCCAGTGGCCTTCAGTAGTATTATCAGGGTCAACTAGTAATTCAATACACCATGTGTTGGGGATAATGAACTATAACAGATCAACACGCCTTCTCAGAAGTGTCCAGCAGCATAATCCCCAGCTGTTGGGATCACATTGCTACGAGAGAAGTTGAAACAGAATGTAATGTTCAGAGATATGTAAGGATGGATAACACTGGGCCTCTGCTCTGAAGAGGTAACAGATGAGAGATTATCCTGAGAATTCTACAATTATATTCCAAGCCTTCTCTTTTATTTTTTTCAATATGTGAATGAAACCACCTTGCACTTACTTTCAGACAAGTAGGCTGCCTAAAGCTTTTGGGATAACCAATTTGGCATGACAGTGGTTACAGGAATTTGATATGGGGGGGGAGGAGGGGACAATTGTTCGGAATATTAGGAGATACATATGCATGGATATGTTTATACAAAATAACACAGGGTATGGATGTAGCAAATATTTTATCATTTTATCATTATCTCATTATATATGGTCTCTGTCAATTGGATGATTTTAAAGGTAGACTAACATCAAGCACATGACATTGCAACCTGTTATATGCTTCTATTCTGAGATGTGCCAGGGGGGCTATACATACAAGTTCTTGGGGCGAGACCATACACTAATCTGTGACTGACTAACTGCATAGATTTGTTCAGGGGTTTCTATGTAAAGCTGCAGTTGCTAGGCAACCAAATGACATAGCAACCATTTACTACCTATGTTCATACTGTGCAATTTAAAATCAGTGAACTATGTCCTTGAGGGGAGACTATGCACAAGTATGTACCTACAGTTATGAATCTAGGCTTTGTTGCTATGCAAAACCAGTATTGCTAGGCCATCACACAACCTAGCAACCTTTTATCACCTATATTCCTCGTCTATGATGGAATTGACAGAAGAGTTATATGCAAGTTTACATCAGGGGAGTATGCTACTGAAAGGAAACCATGCAGATATCACATTTGAGCATATTTTCAGGCTTGGTTGCTTTGTAAAGCCACTGTTGCTAGGCAACCACACCACCTAGCAACAAAACAAAAGCACCACTGTATTCTACTAAGTTGCTTTATAGGGGGTAGGACCCACCAGCTACTTTGTAGACTGCACATACATGTAATTCAAAGTGACATTTTAATCTATTGTCAGCCATTTTGAAATTCAGCCATATACAGCCTCGCCATTAAATCTTATGAAGTAGAAACATGTATGTTGTTAATCAGCACCCTTCTTTACATGAGAATCGGAAGAATTGATAAAGATTTAGCATGGAAAACATCCATTTAGATAAAGAGGTAGATTATTGAAATGGAACAGCATTGTATTGACTCACAGTAGTGTCTTCGCTTCTAAGGCAATATCGTGGGTCATAGTCAACAAGCAATGCTGCAAAATGTCTCATATTACTCAGGCAGTTTTGGCCTACATAAATCATATTAAATATTGTGGTTAGCTGGGGATAAGAGCAAGTTTTATACATGTATTTGGAGTGCATTTTAAATTTTCAGTTAAAAAATAAACTTTATGATTTCAATTTTCTGTCTTCCCGAACATCTGGTTCACTCAAATCTGAACTTAGAAAACATGTATTAGGGCTTAATGAAAAACTAACTATGTCTTCTTCTTAACGAGACCAATAGTTTCAGGATCCAGGCACGGTAAGATAGTCTTAGAGCTTAGGGAGTGAGCATACCCCTTGAATAACATGGTAGCAAAATTGACCCAAAAGTGGTCTGAACCCGCACATGGATAATGAGCAAAAACCGGTAGTGCATCCCAAGATAATCAATGTTAACATCTTAAATCTTGTTCAGGGGACCCTAAGGATCGAAAAAATACCTTTCGTGTTGGGATGTGGGGGGGGGGTGCATGGTGGGCCCTATCAGCCCCCGGCCTACATGCCCTTACTGTCATTCCAACACAGTTCACATACATGATGAGCTTAGTATTTGAATGGGGGTTTATCTCCCTGTCCTGGGAAAAATGGGGGTCGACTTTTTAAATTAAAAGGGGTGACAAATCTTAGAGTCAGACCCATATACTTGTTACCTTTGCCTTATGTTAGATAATATATGGTTAACTATGAATGTCAAGTGTTGCATATGTCTACCCTGAAAGGTACAAAAAAATTTAGATACCTTATGATATAGGCAAAGAGATTGAACATTCCCCCACCCGGTTACTCTCTTACTGGTCTGTATATCATCAAGCAGACTATCCATTTAACATCTGTAGATCATGGCCAATGACATCAGGGCTAGGATATTGTAAGTAGCTACAGCTTCTGAAATCCGTTTGACCTACTTATGAACCGGAAGTGACGTTTTGAGCTTGACCTCTCGACCAATCAAAAGCCAGCATTTCACCGGAAGCCATGCCCATGACCATATATATATGGGCATGCGACCTCGTTTCCCAAGCTCTGATTGGCTGAGAGGTGGTTGCGATGGCAACCATTTTGTAATCACCTGACACCTAGTGGATATTATTGGAACTGCTTATAGCTGGGTTTAGTGCAACCCTCTTGTGGTTAAAAAAAACAAAACAGCGACACCCTTACGCCTGACACCTAGTAGATGTTATTGGAACTGCTTATAGCCAGGTTTAGTGGAGCCCCCTAGAGGTTATAAAAATACTAGTTAGGGCTTTTACACCTGACACCTAGTGGATATTATTGGAACTAGTTATAGCTATTATATTGTAAGCCATGTTACGTGGTACTTTCCTTTTGCCATAAAGAAATGAAATGTGTAATTAACATAACAACCTTGAAGTTGGCGCGGAGAGAGGTGTTAGCTCTTGTTGATCCATGGTGAATGAAAACTCAAACCTCAACAATAGTGTCATTTAAGTTAGGTGAAACCTCCATTAAATTTTCTACGTAAAGAGCTACATTGGCACACCCCATGTTGTTTAACAATTAAACTGATGGGATGAGATGTATTTGATCGAAAATCATAGAAGGTTTGCATATGACGAATTTGGAGGTATTTCAGCCCCTACTCTTCGAATTTTAGTTTCCCCCTCTATTTCTTTGGCTCAAAGTGTCAGGCTGGATGAGATCTTCATGTTATATATATATATGGGTTTTGATGGTCCCATATGCATATTTTGGGCTCCAGGGGGGTAAAATGTGCCCAAAATGACCAAAATTGTCTGGACGAAGTTGTGTCTGGGAGAATGACATTTGAGTTACAAGCCATGTTGAGGGCTTAATTTCCTACAGAAACAATCTTCATCTATGTAAATCTCAGGTCCAGACTATTTTGACCTGAAGATTAAGAAAATCACATTATCATTTATGTCAGATGTGTCCTTGCTATTGTAAAAGAAGCATACTTATAAGTTTTCCTTTTCAGGGCACATGTCTGGTCGAATGACATGTAAGGCCCCATATGCACACTTTCTATGATTTGTGACCATTTCCACACCTTAAGAACTTCAAAGACAGGGCTTCGTACACTTCTGTTGGAGGGAACTGGTGTAGAGCAGAGGTTAAGCTCAGAAAAACTCCAATTCCACTTCCAATTCTTTCCAATTTCGCGCCAACTTCTGTGCAAGGTTAACAAACAAAGTTTCTACTTTCCATTCCCCTGCAGGTATTTCACTATGATGTTGATGTCTTCCATGTTGTGATATGCCAAGAACCTTCTGCAGTATTCCACCATATCATTAAGTCCTATCTCACTCAGTGCATCTCTAAACACCATCCACTTACAACACACATTTTTCCTGTACCAATGAGTTAATATTTCTCTGGCTTTTGAAGAAATGCTAGTTTCACTTTTCATGTACTCAATGAGACTCATTCCCAGTCCAAGTTATCTAGAAGGTAATTCTCCATGATAGCTGGTATGTAGGTGGTGCGGCAGGGGTAGGCAGGTTAGGCTGTGTAGGCATTTCGCAAGTGGCATTCCACCTGTGTGTGTAAACAGCGATAGTGCGTCTGCTTTTCATTAAGTGCCGCCACTTTGCGTTTTTTCTCAGAAACACCAACCACCTATGCACATAGCATCATGTTTATGCGGGGAAAGAAGCAGCTTATAGTCCATATTTTATTTGAAAAACGAAAAAATCACATCTTTTAGCAATAGAATAAATTTGACAAGATACAACAGATAGTGTAGATGGTTCACTTTCTATTTTTTTACTTTAGCCCACACCTTATTTGTGGGTTCTACATAGCCAATGGGTACGCTTCGTCCTAATAGATATTGAGGAGGTCCATACCCCAACTGCTATGGTCCGCACACAGCCTCATTGTCAGAAACCAGCATGTCGCCACAGTCGATCTTGGGATCAGCAGAAAGTGTCTCTCTGGAGTGTAGTTCTCCTAAATCACTAAAAGCACAAACACTCGCTAAACTAAATTACACTAAAAGATCACTTGCACATGCGCTTGTTGATAAGTGTGTTTCCAGTGTAGTTCCGTTCCAGTGCTGCAAATGTATAAAAACACTATTGCCAGTATCGAACTGGGGCTGCTCCTGTATCATGCTCCATGTCCACATTCTCCCAATTCTTCATCCTGCCTTCATCCTATGCTGCAGTCATCAAACAAAATGGGTGACAATTGACCTCCTCTTTTAACAACCACTTTCAATGATTCCTCCGCATAACAGCTGAGTATGGACAAAGTGGAAAGTTCCACGTCAGTTGAATGGAGCTGCATAAACATTCCATGCTCAGCAGGATTGTTTTCACACGTAAGATAGTGAAGGGTGTCCATTTGAATTCCTAAACCGACTCCTATCATTTTCTCTTTTTTTTTAAACAGTGTGAAATCTGTGGGATATTTTGCCTTTACTGTTGTTGTGGTGGTTGGTAGGAAGGTTAGGTAGGTAGGTAGAGTGAATTGGTAGGTACAGGTAGGTAGGGGATATATAGAGTAAAGTAGGGTAGGGTAAGTGGTGTGCGTATGTTATACATGTGGCTACCCTACCCTACCCCTGCCCCACCTCTTTTACACCTACCTACCCTACCTACTGTACCTAATTTGTTTTCTCTGCCTCCCTTATTCCAGCTTGAACATCAAAAGAAAATTGTTTGTTATTCAACCATGAACCAGTAACCAGCAATGTGTGTGTGTGTGAGGGGGGTTGCAGTAGCGGCAGTGGTGTCGGCGGCGGCGGTGGTGGTTGTGGTTGGGGGAAAATGTTATGACTGTGTTATGGTACTGTGCAGCATGTTAAAAGTTAGTTGGAACATGTTGATAGGGTCATTTTTTTTTTGTAACCTTGCGGTGGGGAGAATGTTATGGTGTAGGGGAGGGGGTAAACTTTATTGCCTTTTTCTTTTGATCCTCACACCTGAAAGCAAAATTCAATTATTATTATACAAGCATGGAGCAGTGTCCAGTGGTTGATGCTGGCGAGTTGTGGAGGGAGAATGTTATGATGAGTGGGACTGGAGGCTTTCCTTTGATCCTAAAACATATTGCACGCGTGCCATGGCAGAGTGCACCATGTAAAAGACTAATTGGAATATGTTGATAGGTTCATTCATGGAGAAAGTTATAATAAACGAACTGGGAGGTAAAATGCAACACGCCTTTTTTCAGTTTACACATGAAATCATTTGTTATGCAAACAGGGTGTAATCCATAAATTTGAGCATGTTAATAATGTCAAGTAAGCTGGGAGGAGGTAAAAATTAACCACCCTTTATGGTCAAATCTTACTCATGTCTTTTTTTTCATCCTGGAGCGGCAGAGAACGTTAATGATGAGTGAAACTAGAGGTTAAGGGAAAAAAGTAAAATCCAACTTTTGGCTTTTATCCTTAAGCACAAGTATTATTGGAATGCTGCTTTTCCTGCTTCTGCTGCACGCTCAATGGTGATTGTGGTGGTGGTGACACTGCTGCTGCTGCCGCTGCATGGAAGCAGGTGGTTAAAATCTTTTTCATGCTTGTAGCTTGTAGTTTTTTATGCTTGTAGCTTGGTAAAAAAAATCCAACATTTTTTTTATTGTTCCTTGAGGAAAAGGTGCCAATGCCAGTGGTGCAGCATGCAAACAGGATGAAAACTAAATACTAGTTTTCAACATGTTGATGGAAAATGTTTTTTCGATAACCTTACCATAACCATAGCGTGCAGTATGGAGCTGACACTGTAAAGTTGACATACAGGGAGGGGTCGCCATAGAGTTAACGTAGCGGGGAAATATGCAGCGGGCGCCATAGACTTAGCATTGCAAAGAGGTTGTGGTGGAAGAATGTTATGATTGAGTAGGACTAAAAGGTATGGTGGGGGTAAAATCCGACGACTGTCTTTGATCCTGCAACACAGGTACCATTGGGTGTGCAGCTGTGTTTTGATCTCCTAGAGCATGTAGCACAGATGTTTGTGAACAGCTTGTAACATGTAAACAACATGTAAACTGCTAATTTTCTACATGGTAATATGCAAAAATACAGTGGTTTATTGTTTTTAATGGTGTGTTAAAGAGAGTGTTGTTATGAGTGAGTGTAATGATGCCGTATCACCCCTTGTTAGGTGCATGCCTGCTTTTACCACCCTTCATGTTAGCTCAAACATAAAAGCAAAAGAAACGTTTGTTATACAAGCACGGACCAGTGTCTAGTGGTTGTTGTTGTGGTGGGACTAGAGGTAAGGATGAAATCCACGCTTGTCTTTTGGTCCTGGAGGACAGATGGCAATGGCAGTGGTGCAGCATGCAAACAGGGTTGGGTGTAGACTACTAGTGTTCAACATGCTGATGGAAAACAAATTTTTTAATTGTGTGCCATATAAAATGAGTAACAAGGAGATTTTCTTTTTTCAAAAACATGGCGAGTGAAAAAAATGTAAACCTAACTTGCCGAAAAGTGCTTTACACTGACAATGAAAAAAGTCAATTTTAAAAAAAGAAGTCATGGAGCATGTGGAAACTTAGTGTTTAGAACCCCACAAGATATTTTTGAAAAAAACGTGCTGTTAAACTCCCTTTTTTAAAAAAAAAATTTGAAATACTTTGTTAAATTGGCAGTTTTTTTTACTTTTTAACAACAGCTAAAAAAAAAACGAAGAGGAATTTTTTTTGTCTTTTTTTCTTTACTACGGGGTAAAATGGTTAAGAGGATAAGCTGTGCCAACTTTGCAACCTTCAGCGGATATTTGAGTTACCATCCTCACTACATGACAACAGCCTAGTGAAGAGTGGCCAATTTCAGTTCTGAACACCCTTTTGCAAACCATTCTGTTTGGAACAAGGGGGGATAATGTAATTTTGTCCGGCTGACATTGCGTTGTTTTTATCAACGCTTCTACCAAAGTGGGATCAACAAAAACTGATGCTCACTGACCATCACACGAGCACTTTTAGTGCTACTGCTGCTGCTGTAACCACACCTACCACAGCTTCACTACACCACAATCAGCATCTCCACAGCTGTGTCCAGTAAACTGAAAACGAGAGGTAAAAGGATACCATCGCTTAAACCACAGCTCTCTTCTACAGAGGGTTTTCTCTTGGCACCTCGTTATAATATAACAGTGGAAGATTCCTGCGCCGAGGGATCAGCAACACCGTCTTACTCACTGCTCACCCCAGATAAAACTCCAGAGGTGGATAGCTCAATGCACAACTTCCACAGTGAATGGGATGGTGGGGAAAATGCCAAGTCTAGTTTTGACGTTTTCTTCAGTGCTTCAAGTATGCAAAAGCCCCCACAGACCTAACTGGAGTTGGGGCAACAGCACTGCCATGAGCAGTGTCGACCACATCATCACCACCACCATCACCTGGAGACATCATTGGCAACACATACACATTGACCTAAGAGGAGGAGGAGGAGGGTGAAAAGAAGCCGGTGGTGGTGGTGGCAGGTGTTGCTTCACCCCCACTATTGACTGATGAGAAACCTTCTTCCACGAACATGGGAAAGAAGAAAGGGACAGGGTCAGGTACAGGGTCAGGGATGGGTTTTTAAAAAGCAGAGAACCTCTAAAACGGCAGCAGCAGCAGTACCACCACCACCATCACCACCACCAGTGCCTCCACCAGCACCAAGACCGCTACACCTTCGGTCTGTAGGTTAAAATGAGAGCATCAAATTAACTTCCAGAAAATGGCCTATGGAAAAAGTAAGTGGTTGAAATATCATGTATCCCCCTCCTAACCAAATTTTCTACCCCGAAGGTGACAAGAACACACGCATAACGTGAAGGGTCTGGCCATTCGCTCCTACATAGGTAGACCCTTTGAAAGGTGTGTTAGTCTTTCACCTCCCCAGGTCAGACGGTTCATCAGCAAATGTCCAGCTCTCCTAAAGCACTACTTCGATATTTTACTCCAAGCCTAGCTGGGAGCACCAACCGTTTCTAACCTCGTAGAGGATTTGGATGTCTCCACTGATGCGCCTCCTTCATTCCCTGTTTCGGTTCTGGTAAACCTTTACAAGGGTGCAGGTAAAATCCACATTGGCACTCAGTCATACATAAATGAAATGAACCGTTCTGAGCCTTCTGCCACGTGCCTTCCCACCTGCCCCTTACACTGTGGCCATCCCGTTATGCATCAAGTGCTGGAAACTCTTCAAAAACGTGTGGGACCACTTCTGGAACAAGAGTTTTACCAGTAAAAAAAGTGTTTTCTTTTCTTTTTTTAATCTGGTAAACAGCTCCTCTCGTGTCAAAATTGAATGTGTTTCATAGCATTGTAGCGTTGTATATTATGTACCAGTTCAACAACTGGTGCTGATGTGTTACATGCATAGAAACTATAATGTAGCATGCGCAATGAAATAATAATAAAATTTACTTTTTTTGTGCCTGAAAGTAGAAAAAAAGACTCTTCTTACATGGAAACATATGAAGGCAACTTCAAAAACCTATAGCCTGTTTAGAAAACGATAGTAAAGTGTTTACAATGTCAGATTTACCACTTCAAAAAGTGATTCTTGGTGTTAAGCAAGCCATTGTATAAGCATTTTTATGTAAAGTTTTAGTAAAAATTAAGGTTAAGGTTGAGTTCTATTATGAATCCTGTGTGGAAAAAAAAGTGAAAAAAAAATTAAAAAAAAGTGAAAAAGGAAAAAGGGGTGAAAAAAGTAAAAATTGCATAGTTTAACGCTGTATTTAGTCATGTGTACTGTGTAAAAAGGTTGTGTTCTTTCATTCATGTATTCTGTGTGAAAAAGTAAAAAGTTAAATATTACATAGTTCAAGGTTGTATACTGTATGGAAAAGATGTTAAGTTTCTGTTCTATCACATATCCTGTATGAAATTCTGTCATGTGTATACATACTGTGTGAAAAAAATGGAATAAACAATCCCCCCAAAAAAACTAGGTGTGCGAAACAAAAAAAAGAAAAGTGATTGTGTAAATCATTTCAGTTTTTTTTTCTTTTGTCTCAACTTCACCAGACAAGAGTTTTTTTCCCCCCCTTATCTGGTTGTTGGTAGTGTTTTAGCTGAGCAGGCAGCATAATGTCTAACCCTCCTGTTGAATTTTATATGCGGCCTCATTTACAGTCAAGCATAACATAGGTAATCCTTCCACAATTTCTCCAGGCAATGATATAAGTAGTGTGTTATGCGGATGTGAAAAAAACTTTTTCTGGGAAGCAATTCCTATAGACAACATTCAATATTTTAGAGGAGTTGAACCAGACATTGTTGACCACTGTTTAGATAGTGATAATATGTGCAAGTTCTTTAATGTGGCTTTTTGGGATGCTTTTTCCACTTGCATTGACTACTGTAAACATAACAACGTTACATTAAAGACAAAGGATTGGTGTATTGGAGTACATATCAATTACACAATAAAGGGACATGTCCACGACATTATGCCAGGTACACACTAGGCAATGTGCCAAAATTTTCAGCATACCTTCAGGAACTAGAAATCTACCCCAAAGTGGGTGTATTATGCCATTGTAAAAGTGATCTAAACATTGGCAAAATATGTGAAACCATATGTTTCACCTCTCTACAATGCACCTTGGAACTTTCAGCTTTAAACTCAGTTGGTGTAAAAAGTAATTTTTCATTTGAGCTAAATTTCAAGGAAGGCTACCTTTCAAGGCTTTTTTAGCTTCAGTGAAAAACAACTCCGCCTACTACCTGGCTCAGGCATTGTGTGAACCTGCTATTGCAAACATAGCTAGAATCGGTAGCATGTGTTATTTTAATACCTGGAAAGAATACTTTAAGTCACTACGTTGGACAAGAGCTAAATCACTAACTGCCAATAGCTCTTTCTGTTACATATGTACAAAACCTTCTAATGGTAAAATCACATTTGTATGTCAAGGTTGTCTGTAAATTAGAAAAAAAGTGAAAAAAACTGTGTTGTGTTGAGTTAATTACACATTTGATTTCTTGCCGTAAGGGTTAAATTGCATCGATATGCATCAATATGGGAAAAATAAGTTCATGTCATGTCCTAAGCACAAGGGGCTCCACTAAACCCAGCTATAAGTAGTTGCGATAATATCCACTAGGTGTCAGATGTAAAGATGTCACTAATTTTTTTTTTAATCACAAGGGGGCTTCACTCATCCCAGCTATGAGCAGTTCCAATAATATGCACTAGGCGTCAGGTGTAAGGGCGCCACTACTTTTTTTTTAAACCACAAGGACGCTCCACTAAACCCAGGTATGAGCAGTTCCAATAATATCCACTAGGTGTCAGGTGTAAGGGTGCCGCTAGTTTTTTTTTAATCACAAGGGGTCTCCACTAAACCAGCTATAAGCAGTTCCAATAATATCCACTAGGTGTTGCCATGACAACTGAGTTTGTTTATTTTTTTACGGTTGCCATGGCAACCACCTCTCAGCCAATCAGAACTTGAGAAACGAGGTCACATCCCCATATATGGTCATGGGCGTGGCTTCCTAAATACTGGCTACTGATTGGTCGAGGTCAAAAAGTCACTTCCACTTTGTAAGTAGGTCAAACGGATTTCAGTAGCTGTAGCAACGCGCTGAGTTTACCCCTCTATACCACTATTGTAACATAGAATGGTAAATTCTTACAATATTTGTGTGTCACAGATTATTATCTTAAAAAAGTACAGCTACTGTCGATATTTTTGTTTGTATGCTAAAATTGTCATTGATGTCAATACAGTGTATCATTTATATATATATATATATATATATATATATAAATATAAGTTATATATAAGTTAATTATGTTCGTTGGGAATAATAATAATAACAAATATTATAATAAATATTATCAATATCACAAGTGGAATAAGGAAGGAGACAGTGGGTTTGGTGAGAATTGACTTAGTCAATATCAATTCTGTACATGCCTTTATTAATAAGACAATAATTTAAAAATACAGTAAGTAATACAATATAACAATATAAATACAATAACTACAATAAAGATACAATATAACAATGTAAATACAATATATACAATGATAAGATTAAAAGTTAAATTTCCCGGCACCACCCAGCGTGGTGTGTGCCGCTCGGAGGATATACGCCAACTGACGGTTAATTTGGATCCCGCAGCTTTTATAGGCGCTAATGTTTACTATGACGTCATCCATACCAATGCGCGCACCTGGAGGAAAAGTAGGTCCAGCCACTGCACATATTAATTATATATATATACACGGGTGTATATAGTCCCATAAGTTAATTATGTTCGTTGGGAATAATAATAATAACAAATATTATAATAAATATTATCAATATCACAAGTGGAATAAGGAAGGAGACAGTGGGTTTGGTGAGAATTGACTTAGTCAATATCAATTCTGTACATGCCAAAAAACCGCCAAACACAATGGATACACCATTCCACACTATAACATCACATCCAGAGCTAGTAGGTCTTGCTTAGAATCATGTAAATAATTATATACCACATTAGATTTCCAATTTGCTCTCTTTTTAATATCATCGACCTTTAAACCAGAGTTCTTTAGAAGTGTTGCTCCACCATGTCGGAGTGAATGAGTTGAAACTCTGTAGGGAATATCACATTTTATAGACATAGCCTTCAACCTGGTATTAATATAATTATAAGTTAACGGTTTGTTACATATATTGAACAATAATCTACCTTTAGACTTCTTACAAATTTCCAAGTATCTAGCTGGACAAAGACCAGAATAATCATTCCTCTTCAAATACACCACGTAAGGTTTCCTACCATACTGGTCAGTTTTAGAAGATTTGACAGCAATGCGAATGCAGTCAACATAAATAGACACATTTTTTTATTCAAAGTTATGAGGGGAATCGACTACATGACCCACCCTGAACACACCTCGGTAACACAATAAGATAGCTGACCAGAAGACTACATCCTCATATACAGACAAATTCAAATTAGATTTGATTTTCAACATATCACTTGGAGTTAAAGGATTTGTTTTAACAGAAGAGCATTTATAATTACGTTCAATACCATCCAGTGTCTTTTTTACAATAAAACTACTACTATAATCAGAATAACCTTCCAATTTCTGATAATACCATACTGCAGACAAATAGTTCCGAACAGATACAGGTTTCATTTTATCTGATAAATACACACTATACAACGAAGCTTGAGAAGGAGAACAAGGTAGGGGAATGAAGTTAAAAACTTTACAAAATTTTTTGTACCTGCCAAACTGCTGTTTGCGAACCTTACGTGTGGACTCAGCCACGCCCCTGTACAAAAACCTTCTCCTTCTCCGCTCTAGCTCCCTCAGATCTGGAAGCATAGCAACACATGTTATAACTAGTTAAAACATTTTTACATTTCAGAGGAACACCTTTGTAATCTAGCCTAGACAAATGGTCCGCTAAAACATTCTCCTCAGATTTAATATATGTTGCATATATCTCAATATTATGTATAAAACATAGCCAAAAAATTTCCCTCAACCAGGACATACACAACTTATTCTTGGATCTACCAGTGTTCAACATGGCCAAGACTTGCATGTTATCCGTAATGCAATGAACTCTAGTGTTGGCGAACTTCTTCACCCAGCGTTTAAGACCTACCATCACCGGATAGAGCTCGTACACATTAATATTTCTATGATGAACTTTCAGATTATCAAGCTTAGGGGCTCGAACAAAATGACCCACACAGTCCATCATGGGATTAGAATCGTCCCAAGTACCATACAAATAATCCTTATCAAACCAGGCTCCAAAGCCCCGTATAGATGAATCGGAATACATAGGAGTACATTCATTATCATTCAAAATGATATTTTTACAATTGAAAATTCTACAGAAATCCCTCCACCACAGCAGGTCATTTCGAGTTTCCTCATTAAGTTTAACAACACCCCTATTTCTGGCCCTTGCACAAAGGTCAAACAATCTCCTGCTGAAAGTTCTGCCTCCCCTAACCACTTGGGAGCAAAACGACATTAAACCACCAATTTTCTGCAAGGATTTTTTTGACACATACGCCCTACCTATACAATCCTCTATGGCCAGTTTCATTTTATCCACCTTACTCTGGGGGAGTGATAATTCCAAAATAGTAGAATCAATTTGTATACCAAGGAAAACACATTTTTGACAAGGTTCAGTTACTTTTTCTGTGGAGATTTTGAAACCCATAAATTCCATACACTCGATGAGAATATTCCTCTGACGTCTACATTCTTCCTCAGTATTAGCAATAATTATAAAGTCGTCTAAATAATTTACAATCCTTTCAATACCATAGAATTTTGCCACTGAGACAATAAAATCAGATATTCTGTTGAAAATGTATGGAGCACATTTTAGGCCAAAGGTTAGGCGGTTACTTTCATAAGATTCTGCACCACTACCAGAATCCCAGCGAAACCCCTGATACTTGATGTGTGGACCGTAAACTCCTATAGACCGGTAGGCTGACTTCAAGTCTACCACACTCATAAAATCGTCTTTATCTAACTGAGATGTAACAGTGCTAATAGAGTTGTATGAAAAAGGGCTAGAAGTAGTACTCATATAATTATTTATAGAGATATTATCAGGCATACTGCAATCGGTAATAGGACGAAGCTTACCATTAGATTTTTCCACACCCCCTAAGGAGTGAATACATTGGGGTTTACACTCAGTTTTAGTAACTAGACCCTGGTCCAACTCCTCCTCAATAATACTGCACATTTCCTTATAAAATCTATCTTCTAGAATAGACTTATAATTTTTACAATCATATGTTGTATCACACCCTGGATCAACTATTTTGAAACCTTCAGTAAATCCACACCATAGAAAATCAGACTCAATCTGATTGATATTAATAAGGTCTGACTGCCTAAGAAAACTAGCCAGTCGACACGGGAGTATCTGGGCCTTTCTACCATAAATGAAGTGCTCACACATACATACACCATTAACACAACTGTCATAGACCCTGATGCTGGGTCTATTTAGACACTCCACCGTAAAAAGTGGTTCAACCTCACCCTGTACTGGGCAACTATAAGAATTAAACAAATTCTTTGACAAATCACAAGGATTATACATATTTAAGCTATCATTATTAACTTTATCACCCGGAATGATAGAACCGGGGGGCTTAGGCGGGTCAACCGTACATACTAAATTAAAATCAGGCATCACATTTTCAGATTCTAAAATAGGACCCGGCCTAAGGGCGACACACTAATCCTTCTTATTCTTTTGGCATTTCTCTTTGCCATGGCTAGGAGAACCACACACATCACAAGCGTGACGGTATTTACAGGGATCTTCCCTACAGCCTTCTGCTCTATTAAAAGCAAAACAAGTACGAGCTGACCTAGATTTGAAAGATTTGGGCTTTGCCACCTGACCTTTCTGGGCCTGGACGGTCCCGTCGTAAGACAAATACCTAAGGATATCAGAGTTGTCTACCCTTTCGAAAGCCTTAAACCCATTCTTGTTTGCCCTATCCTTTACAGACTTGTCATATTTAGATAAAGCAGACACCGTATAGATTCTTGTACTCGATTTTTCGACTAGCATTTCAAGGTGGCTAAGCAAATGGAAAATATCTTCACCCTCCTCATACTTGTCTTTCGCAAGACGTACATTTACCAGCATTAACCGTTCAATACAATCAATTTTGGAATTTTTCTCTAGGTAATTCTTCTGATCGAACTCACCCCGATGTCTTCTACGTGTAAAGCGGGTAGTATCAGTGGAGGAACCCCTTGAAAAAGATGAATCCTTCTCTGAGTCCGACGAAAGAGAACGGTCCCGTCGCCATCTTGGATTCCTGTTGTCATGGCTTCCCCGGTCGCTTGGTGAGCGCTGCCTACGTCTCCCCCGTTGCTTGGTTACCGTGCATTTGGAATCCTCCGTCAAAACATTCCCACGAGAGTCCGCTCGACACGCCCCTTCTACCGGATTGTTCTGTTTAGCCGCTATGGTCTCAAGAAGATCTTTGATATCAGCAAGCTGGTCTTCCAATACCGTAGTCCTCTCCTCCAAATTGATGAACGTCTGGTCAGCAGCTAAACCCAAACTAACTCCTGAAGCTTTTGGAACAGGTGACACCGGGTCAACCATATTTGGATCCGAGCTGCTCGAAATCCTAGAGTTGGCCTTATTCCTCGTATTCTTTGCAGTTTTCTTAGTATCAGGCTTGGTTTTAACACCACCCGTCGATTTCCTACCCATATTGCAGGGTACAGTACCGTAGTTATACGAAAAACCCAAAGAATAAAGTTAAATTTCCCGGCACCACCCAGCGTGGTGTGTGCCGCTCGGAGGATATACGCCAACTGACGGTTAATTTGGATCCCGCAGCTTTTATAGGCGCTAATGTTTACTATGACGTCATCCATACCAATGCGCGCACCTGGAGGAAAAGTAGGTCCAGCCACTGCACATATTAATTATATATATATACACGGGTGTATATAGTCCCATATATATATATATATATTAAATATAAATATATATATTTAATATAAATATATATGGAAAAAGCATTACCTCATCACATTATTTGCAATTAAGCAGACAACTCTTTTCACTAAAATGCACCACAGTTGATATTCCACTCAACTCCATTTAACTCATAACAAAATATGCTAACGCCTAATTATCTTTCACCGATTAACAGATTGTATTTTAAATTGAAAGTTCAAGCTATTGATGCTGTTATTGCAGATCTTGTTGCCTGCGTAGTTATTGTAATAAATCACATGCTTTCTCCTGTGGTCTACCTTTACTGATTCTTTGTCATGTATACCCAATCAGTACCCACATGCACTTGATTTTTTTATTAGAAAAAATCATTCTTTAACATACTACGACTGTGCCCTTGAAGTCATAAAAAAATCCTTATTTCAAGTTGTGAGCAAATGCAGTGCCTTAAGCTGTAGGCAGAGTTCCATGAGAGTAACTGCAAACCGAGTGTTTCTTGACGCGATATCTTTGAAGCAGTAATTGGGTTAGGACCTCTCTTGGAGTGATGGAATTTTTCTTTCAGAAATCGACATTTATATCACAATTGTAGTGAGAGAAATGATTCAAGGATCACCAACTCTTGAAATATTACCTCAATTAATTGTAAATACTTAAGGAATAAAATTAGGCCTAAAGATTGGAAAGAAAGACTAAGCGGTAACAAGGTAGTAAATTTAGATCCGATTATTTGTTTTCTTTGTACACAATGACTTGACAATATTCAATATGGGGAGTCAGGGACATTTCTTGTGATTCTTTGTCATCTTGTTTCATTTTGGGTCACCTACATTTACACAATAAGTTGGTGTAACGAATGAAGAGCGAAGATGAAAGAAAGGCCAATTCACAGCCTAAACATTGGAATGGGAGATTAATCTCTGCAACGTTCTGTCTCTGAACGATAATAATTGTACAAAAGGCTACAAGAATGAAAACATTGCAAAAGTTGCTTATATTTGAAATTCATTATATTTATTAATAAAGGTTTGTAAGACTTTGCTTAGGTAAAGATGGCTTCTGAACGTTTTGATTCTTATCTGAGGGTATTTTTCTAATACTGCTAATGATGATATTCCCTGCACTGTTATGGCAGCTTATAAAAGGAAAGCTATAAAAGAATATGGATAGTTTGGCTAATGAATTATGTTAACTACCCAGATGTGACCAGGTCTCTTGTTTATGGTACTCAGCATCCTTAAGGTTGGTCGCTGTGAAAGTAAACAGGATTTCTTATTTTCTCTACTTTGAAGTACCATTGATCAAACAGAATCAATATATCAAGTAAAATAAAGGGGGTCCCAGGCTACCTTTTTTTAAGTAGATAACTTCTCTAAAACAAGAAAAAAATAAAGAATTTCTCTACAACGAGAAAAATGTGAAAAAAAAACCTTCTTGATTTTATTTCATTTTAACCATTACAGGTTGGGAAGCCTATTTATGTAAGATTATTACAAAAATACTTTTCAGCCATATTGCATGGAACTCTGGTTGGAAGTGTATTATCATAGGAAAGAATGGGACAGCTCAAATATCTTTTGGCTGAAAATTGTATTGAGAGTCAACAGAATTCTTTGAATACTCTCTCAAAAAATACCTTATATACATTCTAATAGAACAAATGTTTGCATATGGTTCCATTCGTAGTCTTATGATTGTGTACCTTTGAAATGAAAAGTACTTCAAGGAATTGACAGAATTTCATTTTTGGAGCATTACATGGTAGGTAAAATGGTGATAACTATAACTATAGATCAGTTTTTATTCATACCGTTGGTAACTCTGAGCAACATAATTACTTCCTCAGTTTTATCTAGGACATTTGAGGGTTATGTACACAAGTGATAAAAGCATTAGTATTCAATATAACATTACATTAATAATCAATATAGTTACCTGTAAACTAAAGGTGGTGTCATTCTGATGAAGATAACTTACATGCCCAGAGACGTGGGCTCATTTTCAACAAGTAGCGACCAACCTTAACTCCCGTCCTTGGTATTTCAGTAGCACCCAACATACAGCTAATCATTGGTGGCATCACATGTGCACCTGATTCTCTAGTAATACATAAATTGATAATCATCTTAGCAGTCAGCATTTATCAGCTATGTAGGATTAATTTGGCAGGCAAATTGGTCAATTATAAAACCTCTATTGTCAATGTAATATGGTTTTAAGTTTCCTATTGAGAATATCATTTTTATTAATTGGGGAAGTTTGTACATTGTTGGCTATATAGTATGCTATCAGGCTTTCCTATATATAGCTAGGATTAGGTGGCTGGAGGAAATGGCTTATGTTCTGGCAGTGATAGGCTGTCTGGTGTAATTCCCCATACACTCTAAAAGATAAGTGTTGAATCTACCAGGCATCCTTGTAAAGCTGAACAGTGAACCACCGGGATCGTGTTGCAGTGTAGTTTCTACAACAAAGCTGAGCAGATTTCAGTGCGATGGTACCAAAAATTTTCATTGAGATAACAATGAATCTGGCAACCTTAGAACAAGGATTTCGCTGTTATTTTGACAACATCTTTTTAACAGTGGGCTACTATGTGAGGATCCTCCAGATAGTATGATGCTGATTACAGCTAAGCAAAATGACCTTCGTCTCCTCTACCATATTGGTATATAACTGATCACTAAGAAAAATGTCTCCTCTGCTCCTGTAAAAATGGAGCTCTAGATTGTATCTTCAAGTTATTTCGTCATGAAGGTTTCACACAGCGGAGTTTCACACTGGGAAAATGAATCATACATGCCGTGTATTTCCAATCCATGTGCATTCAATGTTTGGATCAATTGTCAGATATTAAGCCTTATGAAACGGCCGGCAGTGCTCTGCTGCATGATAGAAGTGACCTTGAGTACATTATAGGAGTACAGTGCACGCCTGAGCAAGGTCACCATAGCTGTAAACCAGTCAAGTATCATTGATTGGTCTTAATATACCTTGATTGGGTACTTGATTGTTTCAAAATAAATGTACAATGTTTCATAAAGACAATAGACAACTCCTTCTTCACATCTCGACTCAGATGCATTCATGCATTATAAGACAACAGACAGTCTCGATGTGAAGAAGATCATTGTCTATTCTCTAATTAAAAGACAATACTGCAACAAGGCATCGGGTAAGGTAGAATTGATTAAACCAAAGACTATACAATAAGTAAAATGATATTATATGTATAGCTCGATGCAGCAAGTTGGGAACCTGAGTGTTTTCCAGTTTTGGAGGCAGCTGTGCATGTATAATGCCTTCATTCAAGGGACATTTTTGTATATGATGCACAAGACAAGTCTTGTGTATGATTCTATCTCAAAAATCATAACAAAATATGAAAATAGAATCATTTGCCATGCATTATTCCCTCATAATACATGTCAGACTAGACAAAATGACCTCTGTAGGTCCCATATGGGCTGGAAAAGCACCATGCTCATAAATGTCTTCATCATTTTCAAGATAAGAATATCTGAAGACCTGAACAATGTGAACAGGTCCATGGTGCAAAAACCTTTTGTTTCTATTAAATTCCATCATCCATTGTTGTTTTGACCTGATGACCCATTGAAAACCATATTGAAATGCTATTAGAACCCCATATAAGGCATGTTAGCCCTATTATAATGCACTATTGAGCTATTTAGCTGTAAATAGCAACAAAAGCGTTGTCGGCACCAAAGACTAGAATCATAAGATGTGGCTAATTCTTCTCACACTTATTGTATCACTTAGATATTTAATATGCCTTTAAAGATGATTGAGTAGAACATAAAAATGGATAATTCTGGTATCAGTGGGTGATCACGCGTCGATATATGGTAATCTATGTGGTCCCTCATCAAAAACCAAGCAGAAATTTTGCTGAAAATCACAGTTTTTGTAAACTAACAAAAATCAAATGTCTCCCACAGTGTAATAAGCCACCATAGAGGTAGGGGAAAAAAGCATACTCATTTATAAACTTGATGGGTCAGTATTATGCACTATCTATCAAAAACTGATGGTTAGAATATTTTTTCACAAAATATATAGGACCAAACTTTGAAAAACAGCGATTTTTTTAAACTAATGATTTTTAAATTTATAATTTGTACTTCAGTGGTAAACTGTGCACTATATTATTGTAATACCATCTACCCTGGCCTGAAAGCAATGAGTTTCATCTTTCATTTGCTGCAAATATTATGTAAATCGGATAATTTTTGGCTAAACTACAGCATTTCTTAGCGAAAACTCAGGAAAAACTAAGTTTTAGGTTCCCAACTTGCTGCATCGAGCTATAGCATGTATGATTCTGATTGCCACATGTATTTTCCAATTGAAACATTCCTAGCCAAAACTTACTTTGATAATGTCCTAATACAGTAATGCTTCTGTCGTCAATTCCTATATTGGCGTAAATCAAGTCAATTTACAGAGGGTTGCAAGAACAGGTATCCAACCAGAGCATGGGCTGCTCAAGCCCCTGGGCCCTATAACTATAGCTATGGCTGTTTCAGCATGGTCAGATACAGTGAATAGATCACTATTGATAGAGTCGGAGTGAATGCATTGTCAGGCCCGATCCCTCCCCTCACACAGATCATATCAGCAGAACCCACCAACGATTAAGCTCAACGAAAAGGATGTTTCAGCACTATGGTCCATCTGCAGGTCTAGCTTGGCCTCGTAGATTCTGATGCTCCATATGTACAACATCCAGACATGTATCAAAGGTTCTAAGAACAAATAGAGAAATATTGTGTCTGTAAGACTAAGGAACCTAGGGCAGAGCCAGGGCCATCCTAGATGGGGGCCGACAAAGCCTTGAATCTCCCAAGTCATAAGTCAGGGTCAGAGTAACCAGTGACTGACATTAGTGCCAGTGCCGGAACATAAGGGTAGGCTAAGCAACTGTATTCATCAATTTTTTAATGGTTCCTACATAGAGTCTTTTCTTTTATCAATATTGCTGATGTATCAGTATGATGCTAAAGGGTATCATCAGCAAGTAGGGCCTACACTCAACAGACCTGAATTGGTGCATCATACTGACAATGGAACACAGTAGAATGCGTTATGTAGCTCTGAAAGGGCCAATGCTATTATATACTGTATTCAACTTAATTAGTGCATAGTGCACTTAAAAAAGTATCTAAAAAAGTATATGACCATGAAGTGTGGGTGTGCACGTCTTAGGGAATTAACGTTAATTACATAAAATACGGTATAGATAAGTCTATGGCACATCGTTACTGCTTAGGCATCATGCCAGTTTCTGTTTTTACCTACATGGGGACTGCGCTTAGCCTTGTACAAAATTAAATCACTCCATACATGTCGTGACATGTGGGTGATGCCTTTTATGTCATGTTTGGACTTGCTCTAGAGTAACCTATTGGTACCCTCCAAGTCTACTCATTAGCCTTGAAGAAACTATCCAATAGATGAGATCGCCTTTCATTAGTGTGGTTATTAGCCTTTGAAGAAAAAAACCTCAGTGCAAGGTAACTTGTATTGATGTAATAACTTGTATTGATGCACTAAATTCTAGGTAAATCAATTAGTATGATTTTGAGCTGGAAGGCCCGACGTATTACTAAGGAAGGGTTCAATGGGTTTTATTAGGTCCTAAATCATTAAGCTATGGTTAGAGTTCAATGTTATTTTGAAAGTCTGAATTTGTTCTTAATCTTTGCCATGTTGGTGAACTTCATACCCCTGTATGGAGGTATAAGATAGGTACACTTCTTCTTACCTTGTTTTTGATTATAAATGCATAGTTGGGGTTGTAGATATAGGTTGATATATCCAACCCATTTTATTTGATCCTCGAAGGTCCATATAGGTAATGGTTTATACATGTTATTTTCAGTTTTGCCTCATGGCATGATTAGATTGGTAACAGAAATTTACCATGGCAAGGAATCATATATCCTAGACATCTGGTCGTATGCCCCCTAAATGACCCCAGAAGGAACCTATCATGTTAGATTAGGGGTATGAAGGACGCTTTACCAAGTGGGTTTGTCATTCACCTACTACTTCTAAAGACATTTGGGTATGAAGATTTAATAATGTATTGCAGAGATTGAAGTCTAAAAGGATCTATGCTAGATTTTGTAAAGAAATAAATGTATAAAGTTTTGTAAAAGGTCACCTGGCAAATTGTCATGACTCCTCGTCACCCTGTGTGAAGTGGCTCACTCATGTCGGTAGATGGAACACAACGTCGCTATTGCACAGGTTCACCAGGAATCGCTATGATGGTGATCACAAATGATCACATGGCCTCACCACAGATGGCGAGGATGGTGATCACTCAGACTCACCAGGGATGACAACACATGTGATCACTCACCTCGCTAGATGAGACGCGCACCATGTCATAACGCATGTTCACCACGGATGGCAAGGACAGTGATCAAGCACACTCACCTGGGATGGTGACTCGGGTGATCACTCACCTCACTAGATTAAACGTGCAGCACATCATAAGGCATACTCACCATGGATGGCGACAATCACTCACACTCACACTCACCGTGGATGACGACGTGGGTGATCACTCATCTTGCTAGATGAAATGCGTACCTCACGATAACATAGGTTCACCACAGATGGCAAGGATCGTGATCACCCACACTCACTTGGGATGGCAACACGAGTGATCACTCACCTCACTAGAGGCACACCTAGTGATAGTGCAGGTTTACCATGGATGGCACGTTTGTTGATCACTCAAACTCACCAGCGATGGTGACACTAGTGATCACTCACCTCGCTAGATGAAAAGCTCATGATCACAGACATATCATTGACTTTGGTAATCATGCAGCCTCACTTCTGCCAGATCTAAGTATGTTTCGCCAGAAAAGGTATTGCCATATGTATTTTCCCTCTAGCCACAGCAAAGGTGTTCATGTAGATATTTCATTATATATTTTCCCCTAAAGAGAGAAAAGGTGTTTATGAATAGTTGTTTTCATTTAAGAGATACCTCTATCTAAATTCAATTGATTTTTTCGCTATATTATATTGTTCGATCAAACTCATAATAATTACCTGGAATTTGATGTGAAACAAGGCACACTTTAGATACTTTTTGGAAGTGACATAGGCTCACACCTCTGTAATAGTCCAGATGTCACACAGTGCTTCTACCTGAACACCAAAGGAGGAAAATGAGTGAGGTTCCACCATTTTTGTGAAGGTGAGGGCTGCATAGTCACACAGTGAGTGAGAATCATGTTGATGACAGTGGTAAGGCTTCATCACACTGAGTGAGATTTGACAATGAGTGGCACAGAGTCACCCATTGGGTGATAATCATGATGCGCATGAGTGGTGTAGATTCTCCATTCTGAAGAGTGATCTCGAGTTGACTGGGAGTGACAAAAGATGAAACAATGAGTGAGGACAATGTTGGGCAACAACCGTGAAGAGTCATGATGCTGAGTGAAAGGTGACATGCAGTGGCAGACAGTCATGAGGTGGGTGAGAAAATTGTTGACAACAGCAGTGATGATTGGCCATGTCATGCATGATCACGACAGTGCGTTTCATCTAGAGCAATAGGTGATCATTCAAAAAGGCATCACCATGGATCACCAATCATGGCGACAGGTGACAACAATTTGCTGGGCATAATTACCCTGTAAACCTTCTGTACCATACTGGAGGCACCGTTGTTTTAATTTCAGTCACTACCTTGCTTTTAAACTTTCTAGCATTTAACAATCTCTGGTAGCATACTAATCAACCCTAGAAAAAAAGCATCCTTTGTTCTGGACATTCACATTCTAGACATGCACAGATGTAGAACATCAGAGGTTTGGCAATCTAATGCACTTATGGTCCTGGGCACCTGTTCAGTAATAGAACAAGGTTTGGCTGCGGTGTGTGAGAGAAAGGATGATTCCCATGTAAAGTATAATTATGTTAACAATAATGAATATAAAACATTGATGGTTTTGATGAATATATATAATGATAGCAGTGCACTGGCATACTGTTGTAAATAAATACATGTGTATCATATTACCTCCAGATTTGAAAAGGCTCTTTAAGGTTTAATTTCAGATGTCTTTGTTCAGGAGGTCTTTCAAGCCCCTCACCCATCATCGCTCGCTCCAAGCCAAGCACTAAAATGATACAATATCCTAAATCTATATATATCATATCTCTTGTTTTAGTGCAAGCTTATAATCTATTTCAAAAGTATGCAAAGGTTTGAATAAGAGTCTCTTACATAAAAAAAATGTAGGTGTATTGGCGTTTTCCCTATCTTTCAGTCTGATAAATTAATAGAATATTAGAAATGGCTATAACTTAAGCTGGAGAGAACCTTCCTAGAACCAGGTGCCAATTATTGGACTCTGTGATTTGATTTCCATCCAGAGGAGTACCAGAAGGTCAGAGTAATTTTCTTCATAAAAATCATAATCAGCTTACCATTTCAAATGAATGGACATCCACGTCAGGCACGTCAGGTAGACATGTTGATGTTGGGCAGCTAATTACAGCATCTGTTGGGACATCATGGTGTCCTGTGGAAAACTAATTCGACATTGATGAACTATTAAAGTTTCGTGAAGTGCTTTAGTGCCTGTCTGTGGCAATGGAATATAAATGCAGCACTGGCAGGTCTACTACCAAGGGTTGCATTCATTAAAATGATTGTCGCAATATCTTGAGGTATGCATCCAGTACCTTTCTGTTGCATGATTAATGAATATAATTGGTTACCGTTACCAGGATTGCATTCAAACAGCATCTAAACATCACATATAGGAACACTCTAGCTGACGCCTGTATAGTGTTCACCCAACAGATCTCCTAGACTGGTAGTGAACTTTAGAAAACTTAGTTTTGTACAAATTGTCCAGACAGAACATGTGTCTGGTAGTCTGGAATTTGTGTGTAATAATATTTTTGATTGTTATTGTAATGTCTGTAACCCATTGACTTTATCAAGGCTAACAGTATAAGAAGGGGAGGCAGGATGTATTTGAATTCAACAGTATATTTATCAATTTTTCTTTCCACACAGGTGTTTAACATACCGTACAGCCAACATACAATGGTAACTCATTACTCCTACAAGGTAATCTACAATGCCATCATGATGAAATACCTGTGCAATACTTTTACTTGGAATAAGTAATTAATATATGCGAATATGAGAGCACTTTGAGAATTTGGGGGATGCACCAAAATAAATTCCAGAAAATTTACAGACATTTTAATGCAGTTCACTACAGAAGTGTACACAGGTTTTATAATTGTTTGTCTCCCTCCCATGTCCACGTTGGAGCATAGAGTCCCTGCGCCCCATCACCCTCTTGTCACCCTAGACATCACATTGATAAACAATGAAGGATAGTGGGTATACTCTATAGACAGGAACTTCTTGAGTTATCAAGCGCTAGATATAATTATGTGCATGATATAGTAGATACAGCTCATGAGGACAGCAATACACTGAAAACCTGGAAGATCCGAAACTAGTCAGTGGTGACGACGTTAGGTCCTCAGGTTGACAATATCGAGAACTACAACTTTAGGTGGTCAAAATGATGACTTAAAGTTGTATTCTGTATTGTTAGTGTAGGGGCCAGCTCTGGCTGTGAGTCCATGGCAGTGTGCTATCTGTCCCCGTTCCCCGGTTGCACCAGCCCCAAGGGGCTGGTCAGCCAGTGAACACTGCCCCCTTGTGTCATACCGATCCAGATGTAGGTGGAAGGTAGAGAACGTCAGGTCTGGGGATGTAGCTCAGTGGTAGAGTGCCCGCTTGCAAGTTGAGAGGTCCCGGGTTCGAAACCCGGTGTTTCCAAGTACGTTTTCGCCGACCTCTACATTGGTGGAAACACCGAGTGGCCCTGCCCATGTAAGGGGGGGCTACGGAACTCGGTGGCTGGACCGATATGACACAGTTAAGGCTTCAACCTGCTAGGGGTAAACTAGTCACCTGCTGGAGGTTGGGTTGGAGGAGTAGGGTTGGCTGAAGCTGGTGGGGAGGAGTGTAGGGGCCAGCTCTGGCTGTGAGTCCATGGCGGTGTGCTATCTGTCCCCGTTCCCCGGTTGCACCAGCCCCCAGGGGCTGGTCAGCCAGTGAACACTGCCCCCTTGTGTCATACCGATCCAGATGTAGGTGGAAGGTAGAGAACGTCAGGTCTGGGGATGTAGCTCAGTGGTAGAGCGCTCGCTTGCAAGTTGAGAGGTCCCGGGTTCGAAACCCGGTGTACGTTTTCGCCGACCTCTACATTAGCATTGTCATACTGACGACTTGAGTCATCAGGATGACGACTTTAGGTCATCATTTTGACCACCTAAAGTTATAGTTTTAGGTATTGTCAACTTGAGGACCTAAAGTCATCACCACTGATTAGTTTTGCATCTTCCAAGTTTTCAGTGTAAGCTTAGCGAAAGAGGATGAAAGTAAATGTAAACCACATCTATTATCTATCCAGTATCATTAAGATACAAGCATTCTATGAGATTTCCACCATGGAAAACTCTCATCCGGATAATTTCTGACTGGAAATTAGCCCCCGGGAAATATCCAACCATGAAGGTTTCCCACCTGAAGTCCCCCACCGACACTGCTATGCACAGTACCCTTGTACCTTGCATGTAATGACCACTGCATGTAAGACGCATGTAACACGAGATTTTTTTTAATTTTCCGCAAACATTTGATTGACATGACTCCTAATTAATTTTCAAAGTCCAAGTTCTCTACTAGGGCTTCACCAGATCCTCCGAAACTCCCTATACTGATGTTATCAGAAAATAGCTCAAACCTACCCCTTTAGCATAACTCTACCCCGTAACCTAGGCCTAAAACTATCCCTCAACTAATTGGGGTTGGGGGGGGGGGTAATTTGTGAGTGGGAAATACACCTTGCATAAGACACAAAGGATACATGAAACTTGTTCATCAGGCTCTCAAGATAGTATACTCATATTATTACCCTCAAGCCACCTTAACACTGCCTTCAATGCTTCTACCTGATATCTCAAGTATCCATCTAAAGATATTACATATGAACTGTTACTTCATTACAGCATAGTTCAATGATTTGGGACACAATTATTCAGACTTCTGTTTGTCCCTGCGTAGATCACATTTCTTACCCTCCAATTGTAGAGGTAGTGTTGATAGATGATACTATATTCAACAAGTAATTAATAGATAATTCATGACATGTGTGTGTTATCAAAGGATAATTAAATGAGGGTGCAGTTTAATTATCCTTTGTTAACACAGACATGTCATGAATTATTTTTTTTAATTTTTTTTATTCATATGTGTGTATTTTACTTTCAAAAAAACATTGAGAGCACATTCTCCAACATTACAATGCCTTTCATAAATGTAAACCCAGTCAAAAGGATTGATTCTGGGAACAGTGTGTCCACTCTCGAAGATCAAATGCACACCAGCTCTGATATAAAAAGTGGATATAACAATAATGACGGCAGCACCAGACAGTGTCAGACCTTGTATGATGCTTTACGTCCAATGCTGCTCACTATGAAAGTATGCGGGATGTATCCACTGAAGGACACCACATCTGGAGAAGGCTGCTGGAGTAAACTCATGTGGCTGTATTCTGGATTCATGTCACTTTTAATATGGGCATTTACATGTGTCATTATGTCGACTATAAGCTTCAATGTTAGTCTTGACAGACTCATCTATCAATTAATCCTAATGGTGATGCGCCTATATATGTCATGTCAAGGCACTGCCATACTACTGATGAGCTACAAGATGAAAGGATGGAGAGCACTGTTCACTACATACAGGCATGCACAGGAAGGTGAGTGGCCTGCAAATGGTCATTCTCACCTACAAAAGCGCATTCACTTCTACCTCGGTATTTATTGGTGCTTCATGTTATTTTTTTTTTTTTCGTTTCATTGAAGCCAAGTGGCTTCCTTTATTCAATGTAATCTCACGGGTGTGGGTGGTCGTAAGGTAATTCTTACATTGAAGTGATTCGAAAAGATGGATAACAATCCTCTACCGTGAACACATATCAATTAACTAGATATTATATGAGAAAGTATATGTTAATTTGTCCAGTCTTTCGGTGGCTCATTTAGCCTTGACAGTGTTGTCCACTCCTTAAGTCCATGATTAAAGTCCAATCATTCTTTGAGAACGGAATAAGAAAATTAAATAATTATGTATTGCGATTGTCATGCTAGGGAGACATATCGACATGACCAAAAAGAGGTCTAAAATACAATGATAACAACATAGTTCAATAATTATGAAAAGAATTAGTAGAATAGTAGGTATATAAGTACAGAAACAAGAATACAACTCCAAAAAAGAAAACATGACATGCAGTAGTGAGGTCCCCTGCCCATTAGACTAGGTCTCATAGGGAATATGATGTATGGCTGCAAATGCAGGGGTAATATCATTTGTTGGGGGTAGGCAAAGAATAGTACCAGATTTTAATAACGCTTGCACTTTTTACTCCATGTTATCTACTTCCAGCTTTGTTTCCATCCACCAGGTGTCACATGTGAAAGAGTGAAATACGGTAAGAAACGAATATGGAAGACAATGTATATTTATCTGAGTTTATATATATGTATATGAATATGGGTGGGTGATAATTGGTCCTCACACTTCCTCGGTCTAATTTATATATTCCCTTCTCGTTCCCCCTCTGAATCTGTTTCAGGTTCCGGCTGTGTTCAGGCGACTTTGGAATAGATCCTTAGATGCAGACAGCTGTACATGTGGTGTCAGTCTGTCCCATAGCTTTTTACCTCTATACATTGGGCCTTTTTTATATTTCTCTCACCTAGGCCTCCTCAGCTGGATCTTGATCTTGTCATCAGCCCTGGTTCTAGGATTTTCTGCTGGTTTGAGACCAAGTCTGTTTATCCCTTAACTACTTATTTCATTATACGACAAACCCTAAAAATGTGTAACTTACCTGATATCCAAGCCTAAAATCATCCCTTATGAAGGTGAAGCGATAGCCACAGTCGCCAGTGTTGTGGTTTGATGAATGGTCATGAAATGCATAGGATTCTAAAGATTTGGGACCATGACAGCTGATATGGTTAATATCCTTAGAAGTAGGGATCCCATACATGATGTTGTTGTCCATAATTAATCTCTCCATTGCTTAATTTCAACATAAATTCGAATTTTCCAATAGTAAATATAGCCCAGCTTCCAATAGCCAAGTGACTCACCTTGCTCGGCATGCCAGATGCAGGAAGCTGTTATTTTTTGTATCATGCGTTCAACCATGGCAAGTTGACTTCGGTGTCTCCCTTCGCACACAGAACTATACATACATTTGATAAGAAATCTATTTTAATATGTTATTCTTTCATTGTTTAATCATTTAATAGCTTAGTTATGTCCTGTTGACTTAGAATAGATATGCACAGCCAGCACGGCAAATAACAACAAATCTATTTTGAAAACAATGCATGCTCCCTGTTCAAACCAGAAAGAGGTTGGCCCAGATGCAGTGCAATGGCGAAGTAGACGAGCATGCCAGGCTCTATTTACTGTTGGAAAATTGGCATTTACGTTGAAATCAAGCAATGGAGACAATACATATGGACTCTATCATTATCTATCGGATATATATTTACAATGGAACTAGATTATTTTAGCTGTCATCGTCTCAATTCTCCAGAATCCTATGCATTTCATGACCATCCATCAAGCCGGGCCGAGTGGCTTCAACTATTGGCTGCACCATCGCCTGTTTGGTCTAGAGGTAAGACACTCGCTTTTAGAAATGGCAATCTGGGTTTGATTCCTGGCTGGGGTAGAACGGTTTTAAATATGTTCTTCACATGTAAGGCGTGCCTGATATCCATGGATAACAGGCACTGGGTGACTGATATCCATGGATATCAGCACACCTTACAAAGGACATGATGCATGCATAATGGCATGCAATATCGACAGGTATCAGGACGGGAACATCCAGAAAAAGCACCCAAAATCCAAGAAATTGTGTAATAAAGGCCTACATACTATGGCAGTGGGCCATAATGCCATATCTCCCACACAGGTTACATTTCCTTACTACCTTTGACCACTAAGAAGCCAGTAATTGCAGGGGTATCCCTCTCAGATTAAGGGCTGATGAACAGGAATTTGTTTTCTTATCATGTAAAAGGACAGCAGCATATCATCTCTGCAAACACAGAAATCGAGCCCTGGATAGTGTGGTAATGATGGATAATGCTGACCCTGCTCTTAGAATCTATCTATCAATAATGGGTATGGTGCATTGATATGACTGCAGTAGGAAATACACAGAGGTATCATATAAATGTTAAATGTCCATAGGCCTGTATTCCTACCATCATACAACACTGTACAGTGTTGTAAATGTGATACACGGTGGACATATCACTGTTCTTTGTTACGGATATTCTCCTGCCTTTGTATAAATCCTGCAAGGTACCTAGCTTATGTATTTTCCATACAAAAATAAAGGTAGGTGTGTAAGTTACTTTTCATCATCACTTGCAGTTTAGCTGAGAAGTGATTTAGTAGTGGCTGCCTACTTTGATGTTCCTTTCTTGGTACTCATACACTCATGAGTGGTTTGATAAACACTTTAAACAAATATAGAAATCAAGGGCACCCTATGTTAAAAGCCCATTGTTTCATACATACGAGGATTTCAGATGGTTGAATATCCCATTTCTTATGGCAGTCTAAGTAATCCATGAATATTTTGTGTATTCCTGGTTTCAGTTCCCTTATTGCTCCTTGGTGGAATTTGAACCGGGTACCTCCTGATAGTGACTCCTTTGTGCTCCTATCTGTGCTAGCGGAGAAGGTTTTAAAAGTGGCACTATCAATATGATATTTCAACCATAGACCTACTACAGTGAGATGTCATTGGTCATATGAGGCCCAGTAGACTAATAGGAAACACAGATTGGAGTTACCATAGTAAGAATGCCCATAGTAAGGAGAAATGTTCACAATGTCCTCAGTAAGTAGGGCACAGTAGTAGTATATACATGCAAACTGAGCGCAATGGATTAGCTACTAACTAGGTCATGACCTACTGGTAGACCGGAAGTGACCTAGTTTCAGCCAATCAGAGGGCTGGATTTGACAGGAAGTGACGTCATAAGGTCATGACCTAGTTTTTTCGACCAATCAGAGAGCTGGATTCCATTTGACCTAGTGACCTGACCTAGTTACATAAATTAAAAGAATTGTGCAATACCTAGAGCTGACCTACTTGCAAACCGGAAGTGACCTACTAACCTACTTGCAAAAACGTATGACCTACGTATGAGGGTGCATTGCGCAATGCTTGTAAGAATTTACACAATGTTCTGATGCAATACTTTTATGGATTTACGCAATACTTATGACTCATTTTGTTATGTCTCTTCATTTTCATGCATTAAAATAAAACACAACTCGTTTATTTCACATAACAGATTATATTTTTTTATTAGACACAATATTTACAGATGAAGACAGATTTTCCATTTCCGGGGCGTGCACATATACTACAAAAACATTTGTTGTGTGTGAATTTACTTGCTTGATACCAGCTTTGGCCAGTGAGACTAGTTTTCCATGTGTTGTGGAAACAATAACTGTTAAGTTTGGCTATGTTAGATATAGCATGCTCGAACAAAGCCTGGGCCAGGAAGTATGTTTGACTGTTTTTGGGTCCAGGTAAAAGACCAGATAAAAAACCATCCTTAAAGTTTACCTCAAAGGAGAAATGATTTTTCACTCCAGGTATACTTAAGGCATGAAGTTCCAGTGAGACCTGCAGACATGTGAAACAAATAGTTTTAGCAATAGCAGATACTTCCAGTTTACAATTACACTGACAAAACACTCCTACTATGGGATTACATTCTAACTCTTGGAGAGTAAGAGCAAACTTTCTTACACTTCCTAAAGTGTACCTTGTGTAGTGTCTTGGGCAGCCAGGTTCAGTGTGCAATTGATATACTCCTATACACCAATCATGCATTATCAAGTTAACTTTTTTCACTCGACAATAGTACATGCAGTTTCTGTAGGCGTCCCAAAAAGCTGAAGAGAAATATTTGTACATTTTAACACTAGTTATACAGTGGTCAACAGTGTCTGGTTCAGCTCCTCTAAAATAACCAATGTTTTCTGCAGGTATTATTTCCCAAAAGAAATTCTCTGAACATCCACATGCTACAGAACTTATATCATTGTCAGGTGTTATAGAAGAAGCTTGATTATATGAAGCAACACTTTGTAAAACTGGACGCATGTAATAGTCATAAGGTGGAGTTTCTGTGGTTTGCTCCACAAGCATAGCTTCTAAACTTTCCATGTTAAAATGGTTGCTTAAATCTAACCAGATACTAATAATCTGGTGAACGTGACGCTATGAGTTAAGAAATCTGGTACCACTTTTTTTCTGTTCCAACTTAATTTCTTCAGCGCCGGATTTTTTATTTTTTGTCGTGAACATGTACAGCGTTCACTTTTGTGAAAAGTTTTTTTTATTTTTTGGGTGATACAGTTCACTTTTCTTACTTTTTTATTAGTTTTTTTTCATGATACAGTACACATTTTTTTACCTTTGTTTTTTATTTGAAAAATGTTCATTTGAACAAAAAATATTTTCCAGTTTAACACTGTTTTCTATGGAAAAAAATGTTCATTTGAACAAATGTTCGTTTGAACAATTGTTCAAATGAACATTTTTCAGTTTAACACTGTTTTCTATGGAAAAAAATGTTCATTTGAACAAATGTTCGTTTGAACAATTGTTTAAATGAACATTTTCCATTTTAACACTGTTTTCTATGGGAAAAAATGTTCATTTGAACAAATGTTCGTTTGAACAATTGTTCAAATGAACATTTTCCAGTTTAACACTGTTTTCTATGGGGAAAAATGTTCATTTGAACAAATGTTCGTTTGAACAATTGTTCAAGTGAACATTTTCCATTTTAACACTGTTTTCTATGGGGAAAAATGTTCATTTGAACAAATGTTCATTTGAACAATTTTTCAAATGAACATTTTCCATTTTAACACTGTTTTCTATGAAGGAAATTTGTTCATTTGAACAATTTGTTTAAAAATTTTTTTTCTTTCAACGAAATTTACAACTGGAAGTGAAACTAGAAAAAGAAACCATTTTTTATATAGAAAGGGGTAGGGTGCTTACACCGTCTTCACATACTTGTCTCTTTATGTACTGATAGGTTAGACCTTGTTTCCTTTGAGAGTAAGTCGTAACGCTGTGGTTAACTACTTTAAATCCTTTGTTGACTACCGTGACAACATTTTCACTGTCCAGTACTTCTTTGTACTTGTCAGTGGTCAGGGGGTTTTGTTTTTGAATTACACCTTTGCAACTCATTTTAACGGGCACATTTACTCCTGTGCCTATGTAACATTTGGAGTTCAAGGCAGTCATTTCATCACCTTCCCACTCCACTTTGAATAACCCGGGGGTTCTCTTGTCAAACGCCAGACGGCTCTTACAGCATGGTTGAGGCAGCCACAGCTCACCCAAAACTTTGGTCTGAACATAGGTCTCTCTGTGGTGACTGTTGTCACATGATTCAGAGGGCAACCATTTGTGACGTTCTCTGAAGAAAGCTTCACGTTTTTCAGGAATAATTACGTCTTCTATTTTCTCTGCACTTAAAGCAAAGTAAAAACTGTCAGTGTCCATTTCACACATTTCAAAATCTTTCTCGTCTATGTATTCAAGGAGAAAGTCGTAATAGAAAGCCAACATTTTAAGTTTGGCATATTGGTATACCATGAACCCTATTTGAACTGGGAGATCGTAGGTGATGGAGGTGGGCAAACAGGACAGTTCTACCGTGTTGTCACTTATGTCTTGCACGTCTTGCACTGACCAGTGCATGGCCAAACGTCTTGCCTTAGAGGGGTGAAGATACTTTGTTTGAACAAAGTTTTGTTTGTTGCATATGGTTTTTCAGTATGAACCATTTCCCAAAAGTTTGTACAGATCTGACAAAATCTTACAGTCTATATTTTCGTCGCCCTTCCTCCTAGCTTTGGTTACTTCGTCCATGAAGGGTAAAAAAGTCTGTTCTGGAGTGTATTCTACGAGAAGGTGTACTGTCGTAACTACCAAACCTTTCTCCAGGTACCACTTCAAGAGAGGAGTTCCCAACAAAATTCCCTCTGCGTGGTAGCTGCCTATAAGTTGGCGTTGCGGTTGTTTTAGCTTACCTGCTGCTTCCAGGTAACGTTTCATATGTTCACCTACGTCTTTTTTTCCTACTAAACAGTTTTTGAAGATAGGTGTCATTTCACTGAATTTTTCTTTCAAGTATTCAGGTGTTTCTATGTCTACCTGGATAAGTCCAAAAGTTGTTCCTTTAGAAACCCCTCTCAGTATTTCATCCTGACTTTTTCTGCCTTGGCACAACGGTCTTTTAATTTCCCATTCACTTTTTGTTTCTCTGCACAAGTTTTCAGTTTTTTCTTTCAACCACATACACTCATACTTTTCCTCTACTTGGTAACCTAACGATTGAAGATATAGGGTAGTCAAAATGGTATTTTGGTTTTTTTCTTCTAACCATGCCTTTCCATTGGGGTCTCTCAAAACTGATTTAGTGAGGTGACATATGTGACCATGCCAGTAGCACCCGTGAAACTGGTATACTTTTTTTGAAGCTGGATCATAACCGTCCACTTTTATTTTCCTTGAACCCAATACTACTTCCCCGTAGTTGTATTGGTGTAATATCTTGACTTTGTCTGTCACAGTTTTGTATCGCAACCATTCTGTGGCTGAGTAGCTAATTTGTTGACTGCAAACAGCTTGAAAATCGTTTTCTTTCCTGCGCACCACATAATAACCTGTGCAGTGCTCTTCACCCATGCACTTGAGGTACAAGCTGTTAGCATCTACCCCTACTATGTGTCTGCATACTTTGCTTTGTGACCCGTATTTTTTTTGTCTTATTCTTGTTTCTCCACTTTTGTGATGTCTGTGAAAAATAATAGAGGGACCCCCTACTAAGTTGCGTCTGAGCAAGGAGTGAACATCCTTTTCTTTCTCACCAAAAAGAATGTAAGGAGTGGCATTAGGTGCAGTGTTGTTGAAAAGAAACTTCAAGGTTAAACCTGGCAAAGTTAAACCGTCTTTGAACATGTCTACCCCACGATCTATAAAAAATTTTGTGTGCTCGTTTATGGCTAAAACAAAGGGTTTAACATCCAGGTTGTTGTAATATATCAAGTAGTCCTTCATAGTTTTCATTTTGTTTTCTTTCCAGACCTTTTTACATTCAAGATAATCTTCTTTGCTTATTCCACCACCCGACAAAGAACTGTAGAAGCAGTGGCGTGGAGGAAGAGCTTTGTTGTTCAGTTTTCTTATGTTGTCCATCCACTCGTAGGGAAAAAAACCTTTTTCAGCTTTCCCTTTTAGAAAGGCTTTCAGGTAGTTTGCGTAGGAATAACCTGGTGCCAAATAGTTAAACATGTCAAGGAAAAGAAGATGGTCTGTGTACACTGCTATGTACTTGTTGCATTTTTTTATGGTTTTCATTTCTGTCTTGTCTGTGTCTATAAAAAAAGAATGAAATTCCTTTTTTATTAAATTAATGTCATACTTTCCAGAGTTGAAACCTAGAACAGGGACTCTTTCCATGTAGGTAAGAAGTTTTTCCTTCACTTCAAGAACATGGGAGATTTTTTTTTTGGGATTTTTTTTGTTCTTTGCTGGAAAAACTTTGCTAGCTTTATGTTCTAGTTCCTTTTGTTTTTCTTCTAGAGAGTGTAGTTCGTCTAAAACATCTCTAAAATTCTCTTTCACCTGTTCTCCTATCAACTGCCCCAAGTTGTTTATGTGTTCCAACACATTTTTAACCAAAGGATCGTCGTCCCTGTTGGAATTTCTGACAAAACACACTGGTTCTGTATGCCCAGGAAAATCAGAAGCTACACTGGCAGAAAGGGGTATGTGAGTTTTTTCTATCACAGTGTTAGCATTTTCTGGGGATGAATTTTCAGGTTGGACGAAATAGCTTTCAAAGTCAAAAACAATTTTATAGGGGTATATTTTTTTCTCAGGTGAACAAACTATTCCCAGTTCCTCTAAAACTTGAAAAACTGTTTTGGATGGATTGTATGCTCCACCTTTGTACCTGAAGCTGACTTTGGTGCAATCTTTTTTCACCCCATTGTGTTGTTTCAAAAGGAAGCTACGAGTGAAAACTTTATGACACTTTTCACAGGGGTACATTTTACCATACAGTCCCATGTTAGTTATTAAACTTACATGGTTTCTGTGTAAGTTCAAGTTCATGATTTTTTTGGATGAACACATGTTTGACCTTATAATTTTAGGTCGACCCTTTCTTTTACCAAAAGAGGGAAGGTAAAAGATTCTTATGTTAACTTCAAACATTTTTTCTAACCTGTCTAAATCTCTTATGTTAACGCCCTCAAAAGTCTCCTTGTTCACCCCTGGATAGGCTTCAAGGAAAAGCTCTTGAGTTTTTTCTAAAGATTCATACAGGAAGAAAGACAGACATCTAAAGAAACACAAGTTGTCCTTGTAAGCCCTTTTGGTTTTAGGGTCTCTGTGAAAGTGTTGCATTCCTCTTTGTCTTAAACCTGGTGGAACAGTTTTCATTTTACCTAAAAGATATTCTCCTCCCGTAGCCCTTATCAGTGTGATGTTGGCGTTCACGTTGCCTATTACACTCCATTTAGTAGAGGGTCTTTGAGTGTCTTCTTTAATGTTGTTTTCTATTAAATCTAAACACTCTGCAAAGTCTTTGTCGTCCCTTATAAAAATGTAAGGGTCTCTATGACTTTCACTGTCATAGAACAAAGACGAGTTGTTGGCAGAAGCATGAAAGTACATGACTTTCTCTTCTTCTTCTTCCTCCTTAGAGGAAGACAACAACCTTCCAAAAGAGACAGCCACTTTGTAAGCCATAACTTGATTTCTATGAATAGAGGTAAGTGCCTCTATTACCTGTTTGGCTCCCAAGTCTTTGTTGAAACTTGTCATTCTGACGTTGAAAATGGACTGAAGCTTACCAAGCACAGCCAAACCTGAAGCTATGGACTTGAAGTTGTCACGGTAACTGCTTTTATGCAAAGAATTTTTTTCTATTTCTTTTGGAAGTTCTAAGCTGTCGGAAAAAGTTTCTCTTCTACAAGAATCTGAGTTACATAAAGTTTTTCCACTGTTTTCTACAGTAACCAAACGTGGAGGTCTAGGGGTGTTACACATTGGACAGTTGACGGTGTAAAGTTGTTTTACCTTTTTGGGCGGCATTTTTTTTTAAGGTTTCTTTTTCTTGTTTCACTTTATGTTCTATATACAAACTTATAACTAAAACCTAACCTAAGTATACATGGAGTACATATGGAACTTAAACCTACGCTGGGCTATGTTGACTAAAAACGGAGTACGTCTAAATCTAACTACAAATTAGCTGATATACATGATAATGTAAAAGCACTGAACAAGGAGCTGTTGACCAGACACTATACAAAGTTGACCACTTACCCAGAGTAGAAATCGGTCGTTTCGTCTAGGAAGGGACCAACTCGTGATTTTATGTCCTCCAGAATGAAGGGGGACACAGTGTGTCCGCAGTGTGTGGCTGAGGGGGGCATTCTGAAGTTGGAAGACACCGAGGCATTCATTTCCTCCACGTAGCTGGTTGTTCCTATGTGAACTTTAGGAGTTCCCTTGTACAAGTTTACCAGGACCATAGCCCGGCCTCCACTGGGGTCGGTGCAGTCTTGGTTCAAGGACAACAAAAGATTATCCACCTTCCTCTCTCCAAGGGCAGCTAGGCGGTGTAACTCCTTGTACTTTCCTAGGATGCACTCTATCTGGTCCACTAAGTTCCTGAATTCACGCGCCTCTAGGTTCAAGCACCGCTCGTAAGGTTTGTCCAGGTAGGTTCTCAAGCATACTCCCCTGATGCTAGGTTCCCTGTATATTTCTATGCAGGCGTTGTTATCCCCTTCCGGATAAAAAACTTGGTTGGGGGCAGGTGACTTTTCTTGGAAACCAAATCGAGCAGGCCACTTTTTTACCACCAAAGGCACTGACCTAAAGCCCACAAGCTTGCTGGAAGAACTGGGGGCAGTGCCCTCCCCAAACTTTTGCCTGTGTGACTTGTCTTTAGGAGAAGGAACACCTGGGACAGAACCAATTGGCTCGGCACCATAGGATGAAGTCGCTGAGGAATCTGAAGCAGGGGTAGAGACAGGGGTTTTCTTGTGGTAGGCGCGCTTCTGTCTTTTTTTCTTAGGCTCCCCTTCTTTCTCACTGGAACAGTTTCTTTTTTCCGGCGGGCTTTTAAGAAGCAGCTCCTCTACTGGAACCGGGAGAGAGTACAGAGGAGAAGGGCCGGTTAAATCTATAACCTCTACCTGCGAATACCCCCCGCGGTGAGCAGGTGAAGGTGTCCCTTGTGTTAAGTCCACCACTTCTATGGGTTTAACTGCCGGTGATGAGGTTGTAAGGTCTATAACCTTAATTGGACTGACCTGGGGAGAAGGTTCCTCCGGAGTCACGGGTGAGTAAGAGGCGGACGTAGGTGTTTCAGTGGGGGGTTGGTAGTTCAAAGGTGCCGGGGGATTGATGTATTCCCTGATGTCAAAATCGCCGTCGCCAGCTTCCTGAGGAGAGCGATCCCGGACGCGATCCAGGAAATCAGTGATTTCGCCATGAAGAGCTGCAAGAGCGGCTTCCTGTTCTCCTGCATCAGGCACTTCAGTTGGAAGCCGAGCAGGAGTTGCAGGTGGTTTATCAGGTGAGGCTGGAGAGGTAGGAGGAGGGGCGATGCCCGACGCCTTTTCCACTGTCTGTTTAGAAGTAGTAAAAGTTAGTGGAGCCAGTTTTTTAGCTCCTCCTCTCCTGACACTAAGTCCCGTCTTCATGCGACCAGGCATTGTTCTCCTTGAAGATGAAAGGGTGGCAGGGCTGGAAGGTGCAGGAGCAGGACGGCGAACAGCAGACAAACGTCAGAAAAGGTTTGATGAAGATCGAGCAGCTCAAGTCTACTTTATAGTAACTATCCTGATACGATGCTGGGACGTTCCCTTGTCGTTCAGATAACGTACAACCACGTCCATGAGTCGTAGATAACCGTGCTTTTCCATTCATAGTATGTTTTACACTTAGTCAGTGTTGTTTTGGAAAAAAGTAAAAAAGCTTAACTCAAATAAAAAACGTGATAACGTTCAGTCAACGTTCAGGGTGAGGCTTGTAAAACGAGTCTTGTTGTTACCATTCTGTAATTAACGCAGACCATTCGTCATTTATCAGAACTAGCTTCTCTCAAGCAGACATGGCTAACTTTTGTCCTTTGCCTTTGTCTTTGACCGTAGGTCACAAAAGGCGTCAGGAGGTGTTTATTTCAGACATCAGGAGGGGCGTAGAAGAAGGTAAGGTGTGGGCTGTGTGGAAATTCTGTCCTGAAAATTTGAACAGGGATCTTTACATCCCTCCTAACTGTAACTTCAAACAATGCTTTTTGCACAACCAAACCACTGCATTGGTTCCTGGTGAACCCTCTGTGAAAAAACTTATCTCAGAAAATGGGGAAAGTTTTTTTTCAGGTGTTCTTTTGGGACATGGTGCCATGGTACACTTGATGTCTAGACATTCCATTTCCTCTGGAAGTTCAAAGAAATTCATTTCAGACAGACAAAAACCCTTTTTTCTAAGGGATCAACCTTTGGGGGGAGGGCCTGGTAATTCAGTTTTCATCGATTCTACTATGGTGAAGGCTTTAATTAAAGCCACTTTACTTCACCCAGACAAAATTACACACTCTTTAGGTTCAAAAATTTTCTATGAAAGAGGATTCAGGACAGAGATTGGCCACAATTACCATGGATGCTGTCATGTTGTGAGAGTTATTACTGAAATAACTACCTCCCATGAAAAAGGTCAGCTGAAGGTGGTAACAGCCTACCCCGTATCTAATTTTTGGTCCTCCTAATAAAACTGAACAAAAATAAACGATGATCCTCCGGGTAAGGCCCCTGGGCCAAACCCACCCTTCCACATGTTTTCCCCTCTTTTCAGAACGCTCAGGCACTGACCCTGACGTTTGTTTCGTCCTTGAGCAATAAATCATTTCAGGAAATTGCGATAAGGAAAGACTGACAGGTTTCCTATAAAGGTTAAACGGGGACTAAACCATCGTTATTTGACACAACAACCTTCGACCTACTATGTCGCGTTACTCCCTGCAGCGTGTATTAGAACAACGTCACCCCGACGACACTCAAGTTCTGACATACGTGAGGGAAAGAAATGAAATTATATGTTGCTCTTCAATTTGTTTCAGGTACGTGTGCAAATACTTGAAAGAATGTGTTCTTCACCGGAAAAAATTATACTTAGTTTTTTCTTCAGTGCAATCAAGTTTTACATCCAAAGACAGAAAAACCTTGAGGAAAATGGTTTTGAGTCATAACTTGTCGAAATTTTCAGCGGTGGAAACCTTGGGTTATGCCCTGAAGCATGGAAGAAAGGGAAAAGGCCCACTGAAAAACCCCTTCCATGTGGAAGCATTGAAAGCGGCAGAAGAGCATCACGCCAAAGAAAATCCCCGCCTACTTAACCAGCGTCTTCATTTCTTCATGTCTATTTTGGAACTTCTAGCTGAGTGCTTAGAAACCAAAACTTTGTTTTCCTCCTGCCCCATATTTCACATCCCATCATCGTCCCTGGATCGTTTCAGTGTAGAGGAGAAAGAAAAAGTTTGGTTTTATCTGGCTATGTGGTGCACCCAGCTTATCTCCCTTACTCACTGTTTTCACCACAATCAGCTCGCTTTACACTCAACGTCATAACAAATTTAAACGAACGAAGAACGATGTAACATGCTTACCTAAACAGGGGGAAGGGAACGGGAGAGATATATAGAATAGGATAGAATAGGGTAGGATAAAATAGGGTAGGGTAGGGTAGGGTAGGGTAGGGTAGGGTAGGAAAGGGTGGGGTTGGGTTTAAAAAACTATGGGGTGGGGGCACCCCTCAAGTATGGGGGGTTTGGGGCTTGTTGGCCCGGGCTGGCCGCCCAAAATAACCCACCTAACCCACCCACCCACCCACCCACCTAAACCACCTACCCACCTACCCTACCCTACCCTACCCTACCCTACCCTACCCTACCCTACCCTATATAAGTCAACTGTATGCTTTCTAGCCTGTCATAACCTGCCTGCCTTCCTACCTGCCTGCCTTACTTGCTCAACACCTTTTATTTGGACGCTATGGAGTTTCACCTTTCGGACGAGTTGTTATTCAAGGTCAGTGAAAAAATATCTGAAAAAGACTACCCTCGATTAGGAGTTTACTTAGGACTTAGACTAAGTTTAATGGATTACATGGAAAAAATACCGTCTCTTCGTTCTATGGGGAGAGAAATGCTTATTTCATGGAGTAGAAAGAACGTGCGTTGCAAGTGGATGGTATTGAGACATGCATTAAGTGACATAGGTCGTTACGATCTAACTGATTATTGTAGATGGTACATGGGATATTACAACGTAGTGGACCATTGTGAAATTCCTCCAGAACAGTGGAAAGTTGATACTTTGTTCGTCAACCTGGCAGACAAGTTCGAAATGCTTGACTGGAGGAAACTGGGAACTCAACTTGGAATGAGCGACCACGAGCTTAACCTGATATCCACCCCTGTTCCAGGGAAAAAAGGTGTCACAAATCCTGTATTCGAAGTTCTGATGGTTTGGAAATATAGAGAAATATCTCATCCAAGCTGCCTAATAGCCAGTCTATACAACATGGGACTTTCTGATGTAGCTCTTTACGTGGAAGGTTTGAACAAGGGTTCTACTGGTTTAAAAGAGGACGAGGTTGCTCCTTTGGTCACTTTGGTTTAAGATATCGTCCAACATGGATCACAAGGAAAAGGAGATCATTTTTGACCCACGTCTACAAAGCCCCTTCACAATGATCATAGCTGGACCTACTTCTTGTGGGAAAAGTCAACTTGTTTTCAAGTTGATTAAAGGTGTAGACGAGCTTGTTACTCCAAAAATACACGACATATACTACTGCTACAGTCAATGGCAAGATGGATTCGACGAAATGGTGAAGTTGGGGGTTAAGTTTAACAAAGGTCTTCTTTCAGAAGACTTTTTGTTCGAGGATGAAAGAGACGTGACTAAACATGGACTGGTCGTAATAGACGATCTCATGGATCCCGAGTACGTTCCCACCATAATGAAACTTTTCACTGTGGGCTCTCACCATCGCAGTTTAAGTGTAATTTTTGTTACTCAAAACTTGTTTTTCAACAATCCTGCCTTCAGAACCTTGAGCTTAAATGCACACTACCTAGTTGTTTTTAAAAACCCTAGAGACATGAGTCAGATAGGGCACATCAGCAAACAGGCCTTTCCAGGACAGAAATCCTTTTTGACGGAGGTATATAACTCAGAAACCAAAGAGAAGCATTCATACATCCTATTGGACTTTAAGCAGAGCACACCTAACGAGCTTAGGGTAAGAAACAGCATAACAACTCCTTGGAACACCTTGGTTTTCATTCCTCAAGCTTCAGCTTCGAAAAGAAAAAGATAGAATGGTGACCAAAAGATCTCCTTCTGGAGGAAAATTTAAAACAATTAGGAAACATTACCACTTGTTGAAACACATATCCAAGTGTTCCTCGGCAGAGTGTTCCCACATTATCAAAGGTCTCAGCGATGAGGTCATTAGGTTGATGAGTCAAATTTGCGTCAACGTAATGAACAAAAACCTGTTGCGTAACGAGTCCGACGCAGTCAAACGTTTATCACCCTACAAGAAAGAACTCAAGTCAGTCACAAGGCACAAGGCTACCGTTAAGCAGAAGAGGAAAACCTTTGAGCAAAAGGGTGGATTTTTGGGAACCATTTTGGGCCTCGCCTTACCCCTGATAACAGGTCTCATAGGAGCACGTCGATAAAAAAATCATGTCTTATTCAAGGATGGCCCTCGTAAGGGCGGATCTTGTTCCCCGAGAAAAAAAACCTTCTTTTGTTAGTCCTTCCTCTCCTCCCCAACCTGGACCTAGTGTTCAAGACCAGTACTACAGCACTCAACTTTTAAGAGAAGGTTTAACTCCTGATTCCAGCCTGGTTCAAGTCCTGAACCACCTTCAAAGTAAAGCACATGAGGTGCTTAACTCTCCTAACCTCAAACTGAAGGAAAAGTTAAGGCAGTACAATCAACTTATGATAAAGTCGGGAATTTTAACTAAAAAAGTGTCATACTAGTGATTGGCATGATCAAGTTGTCATATGAGAAATATCATAAGACTAGTGGTATATAGTGTAATTATCTCAAGGCTCTTATAAATAGTGTTATTTCCAGTTGTCACTGGTTTATTCAGCTTTAGGCAACATGTAAGAAATATCAATCATACAGTAGTTAGTATGTAGGTAATTTGCACATACAGTAAACATACAGTAATTTATAAAGTATAATGTTCAGTTCCACTCCACCTGTGAGGTATTAATAATACAGTGTCCAGCATACTTCTAGGTGGGTTCCCACACCTAGCTCCTGACCTGCTGCTTAGAGGAATAATGTAAATATGGATAACTTTACCCTCTGGTGGAAGTCTTGAAGAAGATAGCCTCTGGCCACTAATGGTAGGAAACCAATGCCTGTCTAGCATAGTTTCACCATAGTGCAGTGGTATAGCAGGTAGCAGGAGATGACTGGAGATGTTACCTCTAGAGCGGTTCTTGGTGATGTGTCTTCCTGGAGGTGCAGACAGGCTATTTGTAGCAAATCTTGGAAAAGCACCTCCAGACTGACTGGAGCCAGCAGCATCTGCCTAACTCTACAATTGTTTGAGGGGACCCTTTCAAGTGTCACAGGGGGACAAAGGACCCCCATGGACGCCGCTATGGCCCCCATTGTCTTGGTCGGTTCTGCATCTTCAAACCCTCATAACTCGGTCGTTTATGCTTGTATAACCGCCATTTTGGGCATGCGCGGAGCTGAATGTGCCAAGATTATAATGCCCGCTGGATAGGCGCGTAACTCCCGCCGGTTTGTCTGTAGCTCACTCGGAGGTCGATTCAGTCTCCATGGCGTAACTTCCTTAATACTGAGAGTTCCGCCTTGATCTTGGGCTCATTCTGACCGTCTAATTATGGGCTTTCCATAGATATTTTGATATTTGACCTAGGTCACTCAGGAGCGACGCTAGAGCGACCGGAAGGTTATGGCGTCGTGCTTATGTAACCCATTCTTCAGTCCTTAGAGTGCTCAGACACTCATGACGGCGTCAGCGGTGCTCAGGCACCCGTGACGGCCGGTTGCATTCACTTACAAGTTATTAATTTGTGCATTGAACCATGAGGTCGCACACTGAGACCCTCATTTTTATTATATTGTGCAGTGAACCATTAGGTCGGAGCCTTTAATGTCATAAACTCTGTCTAACTGACTGTGGCTGGTGTGCAGTGGGGCATGAACGCTCTTATACAAAGTTTGAGCGCTCTTATAGCTCTTAGAACCAACCTATGTATTAATTTCATAGATATTTCTTTGATTAATACAAAATATGTTAGAATTTATGGAATAATAAAATGGTATATCATAAAAGCCAAGGCCTTAGGACAACGTAGGGAAGGTCCCTATCCTGGTCGAGCAGTAGGACAAGGCCCTGCAGGAGCAGCAGCAGCAGCAGCTGGGGGTGTAAACAATTCTTTAGAAGACACCGACGACGGCGACGACGATGATGACCACACTTTCACAGAGACTAGAGACGATCCACCACTTCCTGACGATTCAGACGGAGACAGTGTAGACGAGTTCAAAGGGGAGGAAGGCTTTAAACCTCGTGCAAGAGACAACACAGAGGGTATGGACGCCGACATAAAAGAAAGAATACCTGCAAGTTACAGAACGACTGCTAAAAATCTATACAGAGAATTATCTCGTCACGGAAGTCAAATTTTGAATTGGAACAGAGACGGAGAAATATATGTTAACGGGGAACGTGTGCCTGGAACTGACATAACAGATTTGTTAGCTTTTGCTGCCCGACCAAAGTCTTTGAAAAAGGACCAACCTAAAGGAAGCCAGGTTTTCATGAGAGCAGTTAAAAGGCTGAACCCCACCTTAAAATTTGTCAAAAACAAGTCGGCTTTTGCAGGGCACAGTCCTTCCTTTGCTGCCAGTCCCTTGAAAAGAGCTTCCCCTATAAAGAAGAGGAAAGTAAGTCAAAAAGGAACTGGACGTAAGTTTATATGGCGCACAAGGCTTTGAAAAAAGATGTCCTCAGGTTTTACACAGATCCTAAACAACCTGGAAGTTTCACCAGCGTTTCTAAACTTCAACGTCATCACTTCAAGAAAACAAAGAAAAAAAACATAGAACAAGCTTTGGAAGATGTAGACGCTTACACCAGACACAAACCTTACAAGAGAAGATTTCCAAGAAGAAAAACACAAACATGGGGGATAGACAAACAGTGGCAACTTGACCTCATAGACATGCGAGAATTTTCAAAGGAAAACAAAGGATACCAGTACATTCTAGCGGGAATAGATGTTTTTTCAAGGTATGGTTTTGGACAACCTGTGAAAAGTAAGAGAGCTGATGACGTGACAGAGGCTTTCAAAAAAATGAGCAAAGAAAGAAAACCTCAACAAATTCAAACTGACAAGGGCAAAGAGTTTGTCAACAAAATTTTCAAAAAACACTGTGAAGATCAAAAAATCAATTTTTTCACAGGAGAGAACGACGACGTGAAGTGTGCCTTAGCCGAAAGGTTCAACTCTACTTTACAAGGAAAAATGTGGAGATGTTTTTCTCATTTCAATAACTACAAATGGGTTGACTTACTGCCCGACTTGGTTAAGTCCTACAATTTGACTTACCACAAATCCTTAGGAGCTGCCCCTTCAGACATAAATAAAGACAACTCTGAAGTCTTGTTCTACAGGTTGTACGATCAACCTCAAAAGAAAAAAGTTCCTGTCCTTCAGTTGAAGAGAAAAAATCAAGTGCGAATGTTGAAAACAAAGAAAACATTTAACAGAGGGTACGAACCTAACTGGACTGAGGAAATATACACAGTCGACAACATTTCGCCCAAAGGGTACCACCTGAAAGATCTCCTTGGAGAAGAGATAAAAGGAAGCTTCTACGAACCTGAGGTCCAGAAGGTGCAAGTCCGTCACGGAAGACGCTACAACATAGAAAAAATAGTAAAATACAGAGGAAAAGGCAAGAAAAGAGAAGCCTTGATCAAGTGGAAGGGTTATGGAGACAAGTTTAACTCTTGGGAACCTGTCAAAAACATAAACAAATGGCGTTTACCTTAACTTTACCTAGTAACTCATCTATGAACGTTTTTCCTGACAACACTTTAACTAGTTACAATACAATTTTGGCAGAATACATTAACTCTCCTACTCAGTTAGAGTGTGCTCTTCAAGAAATAACCTGTCCTACCACGTGGTACAACGTCAAAGAAGAACCCATTCTCTTGGTACAGGGAGAAAACGACCTGACAAACAACCTCCGCTCTGTAGTAGCTTTATTGAACAAACGCAGAAGAGAATTTTTTCCTCTGGAAAAACCAGGAGCCCATAGTGTCTTCAGTAGAGCTTCAAGCTCTACATCAAATTTATCAGCCCAATCTGCTTTGAAGAGAGGAGTAAAAATAACAAAAAACCTACGTCATGTCAACCCTATGGGATCGACTGAAACCATTCCTCCTGCTGGTCCTGCAAGTGAAAGTCCACCGACTCCTGCTGCTGCGACTGAGACGCCATCTGGAGGATTCACTTCTAACCAACCCACGCCAGAGAAGGAGGAAAAGGAAGAGGAGGAGGCTGAGGGGGAGCGTGACACGGCAGGCAGAGAGAAAAGGGAAATATCGTCGGCTGTGGCTGAAGTGATGTCTATGGATGACAGGGAAAAAAGGTCTCTTTCTTTTTTTGAAGAAAAGGCCGTCTTCACAGACTCTGCTAATGTTTCTCCTCTCTCTCCCAGTCAGTTACAGGCTGTGAAAATATGTACACGCTTCAAGGAAATTAGCAGATACCTGTCTAAGTATTACTTCAAGGAAGGTAGTATCTACAATATGTTTGCCTTAGAAGGTGTGAACCTGGAAAGCAACTCAGAGTTGATAGGATACTTGAACAGGACCATAAATAAACTACAGAGCATGTTGGTGAGAAAACTAAGAAACTACAGGAAAAACAACAAAGCCACCGTGTTTCACTACAACAAATACACAATGAAAAGTGTAGTTTCCTTGCCTCCTGGTGTGGTCATGCAACTCCCAGAAAACTTAGGGAAACAATTAGGTTTTGACGGAAGTGTTTTCCTAAGTGGAAAGACACAAAGCCCCTACGTGGTAGACCTTCAGTACAAAAGTCGATGTGCTTTCGTGTACTCTGACATAGTCAAGCACAGTCTTGTGGGTGACTCTAAAGCACCCCTTCTGAGGCAAATCAACATAAATCGCTACAACGGTGACATGCAGACCATAAGTTTCCAGAACTTGATATATCTGCCAGTCACTAAAACCACCTTCGGACAGATAGGGATATACTTAAGAGACAAGACTGGGGAACCTATACCATTTGAAAGCGGATCAGTGTCGGTGGTACTTGCCTTCAGACCTCTTCAAGGATAGGAGTATATTACCATGCTTCACTACTATGGAACACCTCCATACCTGGCCCCTAGGGGTCAGTACGCTGAATACTACAGAAAATCACAGTTTGGGAACGGTGCTTTACCAGCGTACGGTGGCAGGGGCAGACAAAGAGGGCACGGACTTGGTTCGTTAATAGGTGGTTTACTGAGAGGAGCTGTTCCCCTCTTAAGTAAAATAGGACGCTCGGCTGCCAAATCTGCAGGCAAAGCCTTGCTTACTACAGGAGCTGGAGTCTTGTCCGACGTGGTAACAGGAAAAGGCTTCAAGAAAAGTGTAGTTAGGAGAAGTAAAGCTACAGGGAAGAACTTACTCAAAAGGGCTGCTTCTTCTGCTCAAGGATACATAAAAGGTACATCTGAACCTCCTCCAGTCAAACGACGAGCAACCGGCAAGCGCGGAGGACGTAAGGGGCAACGCGGCAGAGGTAGAGGACAAGCTAGAGGAAGGACCTTGTTCTAGTCATGAGTCTCCTTCATCCCAAGGGTCAGGTATGTGCAGTAGGTGAACTAGACCTACACGCCTTGCCTGTCTCTCAAAAGGACATATTAAAGTGTCAAAAAATAACCAAAACTACCAACAATGCCCTGACTCCACACACTGAATCATTTGACTTCACCTTCGAACCAAGCAACCTGTACACAGACCTCTCAGAAACTGAGCTGTACATGGAACTGGAAGCCGTGGCGGCAGACGGAACAACTCACCTTGCCGTAGGCATAGAAGCTGCTCCAGTCAACAACTTGGCACACGCTCTCTTTGCTTCCTGTCAGTTGCTGATAAATGGAGAGAAAGTCACCGGCAACAATGAAGACTATGGTCTCAAGGCCTACATTTTGGACACAATTTGTTGCAACAAAGAAGACAAAGAGACTCGGTTGAAAGGGTGTCAAAAGTACATGAAAGACACCTGTGGTCACATGGAAGCCAGAGCGGGCGAAAATGCTGGATGGACGGCACGGAGAGCAGAGTTCAGTGCCCGCAACAAGCATGCCTTAGTAATGAAGCCGCACCTGGATTTAATTAAACAGTGCAAGGTGCTGCCTCCGAACTGTGAAATCAAGTTCATATTTGAAAAAAATCAGCCCAATTACTACATGATGCAAGCAGCCGATCAAAACTACTGGGTCAAAATCACCAAAGCTGAAATGACACTTCTCCAAAAATGTGTCGACGACGAGGTGGTGAAAACTCACGTCAGCAGTGTCAGGAATCCACATTGGGGCCCTTTCAACTATCACATAGCCAGGTGTAAAGTAACTAAACACACTTTGGACGGCGGCTCACAAGACTACAGTTGGACTCAACCTGACACTACTCAGATCCCCACCAGGATAGTCTTGTGTATGATAAAGGAAACAGCAGCTGCTGGGACTAAGACAGAAAATCCTTTCAACTGCAGGCATTTCAACGTGAAGGAAATATGCGTGAGATATGACGATCAAAAGTTTGAGTTGAAGACCGACTTCGAAACAGGCAACTGCATCAGAGCCTACAGTCAAATGTTCATAGACAGTGGGCTGTCGGCTTTGGGGCAAGACTGTGGCATAACTTTGGAAGATTTCAAAGACGGATATTCCTTCTTTGTTTTCGACCTCACCCCAGACAGAGCACCTGAAGACAGTCGTATAAATCTCATCAAGCAAGGAAAGCTGGGCATTTCCCTTAGGTTTGCCGCCCCGACTACTCACGCCATATCTGCCGTCTTGTGTTCCTTCTACGACAACAACATCCAACTAACGGCTGACTGTCTTCCTGTCACAGACTACCACATGAACTGAGAAAAAAAATGAGAACTTCAGACATAACAGGTGCACTGGGAAACCATCCACACACAAGGCGTTTCTACCTGGGAACTTTTGCCAGTAATCAATGTCCTAAAAAACCAATTCCCTCTACATGTTTCGTCAGTAACACAGATCCAAGCTCTAAACCTGGTCAGCACTGGGTGGCATTTTACGTTTCTCATAACGGGAATGTATTCTACTTTGATCCCTATGGCTTACCTCCGTTTACTATATATCACCAGAGGTTCATGCAAAAGTCGTCAGATGGTCACGGGTCGTTCAGCAGAAAACAAGTGCAAAACTTTTACGCTAAAACGTGTGGAGCCCACTGCATTAACTTCCTCATAGAAACATGTCGGACCAAGGATCCACACCACACTGTGAAAAGGTTTTCTCAGGTCCCCTTCAACTTAATGGACAAAATAGTCAGGCCCTTCCTGAGAAAAAGAGAGAAGAAGAGGCAATGAATTTCGAGATGAGTCCAGAAGAAGTAGCAGTCAAAGCAGACGTGAGCAATCTTTTGGTGAAAGGAAAAGTTAAACGTGAACTGGACGTGATAGACGGGCTTCAGAGCACGGCGGAAGTAATAGACAAGATTCTCATCATCATGGCCGAGTTAATGGACAAAGTGGTAGCCCTGGAGGAGAACGACATAGGAAGAAAGGCCTTGAAGGATTTAATGGAGAGAATGCGGGCCTTAGAGGACCGTAGTCAAAGTCCTACTCCAGCCAAGACCGGGTGCAGTTGGTACTGCAACAAGAATTCATTTTCCATATAATATCCATGTACTCTGCTTGCAAAGCATATCTGATTATAATGATTCATACCTAGCATGTACTCTGATAGGAAGAAAAAATAAAAAGATTGAATTAAAAAAAAAACCGAGTTGTGTCTTTGTTGCATTTAATCTCATATCAAAATAGTGAGTCATAAGTATTGCGTAAATTCATAGGAACATTGCATCAGAAAATGAGTCATGGTTAATGTGTAATTTCTTTCAAGGATTGCACAATACACCCTCATACGTAGGTCATACGTTTTTGCAAGTAGGTTAGTAGGTCACTTCCGGTTTGTAAGTAGGTCAGCTCTAGGTATTGCACAATTCTTTTAATTTATGCAACTAGGTCAGGTCACTAGGTCAAATGGAATCCAGCTCTCTGATTGGTCGAAAAAACTAGGTCATGACCTTATGACGTCACTTCCTGTCAAATCCAGCCCTCTGATTGGTTAAAACTAGGTCACTTCCGGTCTACCAGTAGGTCATGACCTAGTTAGTAGCTAATCCATTGCGCTCAGTTTGCATGTATATACTACTCACAGTCCTACTTATATGCCTATTGCAACCGGGCTCAACGGTTGTAGCGGTGACGCAGCGGTAGGATTCTCACTTTTCACATTTTTCTTTTTTTTTTTTCAGTTTAATGGGAAACATCTCATCTATTGCAGTGTATTTTTCTAACACCTAACATTGTAACTAATTGAGATAGATGATTGCTTGAACACTGGCAGAATCTATAACATCTGCCAAGTCAGAAAATAGCAAGAAAATAAATCCTTTGCATAACTAGAAATTTCTGGTTGAAAAGATGCAGCTTTTCAAGAGCATCCCTTGGCTGGAATCGAACTCAGGATCTTCCAATATGAAGGTTAACATGTTACCACTACACCATCTTGACTGTGCTGAAGGATCTCCAGATGAAGTGTCATATGATCTGCTCCCTCTGTGTATGTTGAAAGCTGGTATTCTACTTTATTACAAGCCCCAAAACATTAGAAATATGCCTGGGACCATATGTACTCTAAATATTTTAGTGACCAATTCCTATCATATTCCTATATAGATAAGATTATATTCTTAGATATCATTGTTACAAGGACTAGAGGATAATCAAAACAATTTTCTCACAAACCCATTATGAATACATATTCATGCTCAAATTGAAGCAATAAGATTGACTTACCAAAATAAGTAATCTTTACAAACATTCTCAATGGGGCTTGAACTTGCCACCTTCAGATCTGCAAAATTCAGTGCCATATCAACTGAGCTAATGAGGCATGTGGTGTGGTTAGTGCTAGGATATGATATAACCTCAGACTTCAGTGCAGGGGCTAGACCCCTGCTTTGCTGGAGTATTCAGTTAGATCCAGACTGAGTATGGCACCATGCCTGAGCCTGGTGCCATACTCATGCTGACCTTTTTCCTGATGTGTGGCATTGAAGAAGGCTCAGCATAAGTATGGCATGTCAGCGGAGGGCCTCTAGCAGAGGCTCTCATGATACTCAGGCATCCCCAGAGACTAGGTGAAACTCAGACTGATGCTCTTTTTTTCATCAGTGTAGTTGTCATTAATCTCGGCCGTAGTCATGTGTAGGTCTGAGGTTAGAAAGGAGAGTTAAAGCTTATAGGTTAGTACTTATGTGAGGCTTAATATGGTATGTCAGGATAAGGCCCCTTTCCCTGCTGAATCAGCGTAGGTTTTATGTTGGAGAGATTATCTTAGATACCAAATACATTTAAAAATGGCACAAACAATGATATAATCTATTCAATTACACAAGGGTCATATTGAATTTCGGTTGATGTCATTCATGTGCAGGGAGTCAAAATCACCAAAGCTGAAATGACACTTCTCCAAAAATGTGTCGACGACGAGGTGGTGAAAACTCACGTCAGCAGTGTCAGGAATCCACATTGGGGCCCTTTCAACTATCACATAGCCAGGTGTAAAGTAACTAAACACACTTTGGACGGCGGCTCACAAGACTACAGTTGGACTCAACCTGACACTACTCAGATCCCCACCAGGATAGTCTTGTGTATGATAAAGGAAACAGCAGCTGCTGGGACTAAGACAGAAAATCCTTTCAACTGCAGGCATTTCAACGTGAAGGAAATATGCGTGAGATATGACGATCAAAAGTTTGAGTTGAAGACCGACTTCGAAACAGGCAACTGCATCAGAGCCTACAGTCAAATGTTCATAGACAGTGGGCTGTCGGCTTTGGGGCAAGACTGTGGCATAACTTTGGAAGATTTCAAAGACGGATATTCCTTCTTTGTTTTCGACCTCACCCCAGACAGAGCACCTGAAGACAGTCGTATAAATCTCATCAAGCAAGGAAAGCTGGGCATTTCCCTTAGGTTTGCCGCCCCGACTACTCACGCCATATCTGCCGTCTTGTGTTCCTTCTACGACAACAACATCCAACTAACGGCTGACTGTCTTCCTGTCACAGACTACCACATGAACTGAGAAAAAAAATGAGAACTTCAGACATAACAGGTGCACTGGGAAACCATCCACACACAAGGCGTTTCTACCTGGGAACTTTTGCCAGTAATCAATGTCCTAAAAAACCAATTCCCTCTACATGTTTCGTCAGTAACACAGATCCAAGCTCTAAACCTGGTCAGCACTGGGTGGCATTTTACGTTTCTCATAACGGGAATGTATTCTACTTTGATCCCTATGGCTTACCTCCGTTTACTATATATCACCAGAGGTTCATGCAAAAGTCGTCAGATGGTCACGGGTCGTTCAGCAGAAAACAAGTGCAAAACTTTTACGCTAAAACGTGTGGAGCCCACTGCATTAACTTCCTCATAGAAACATGTCGGACCAAGGATCCACACCACACTGTGAAAAGGTTTTCTCAGGTCCCCTTCAACTTAATGGACAAAATAGTCAGGCCCTTCCTGAGAAAAAGAGAGAAGAAGAGGCAATGAATTTCGAGATGAGTCCAGAAGAAGTAGCAGTCAAAGCAGACGTGAGCAATCTTTTGGTGAAAGGAAAAGTTAAACGTGAACTGGACGTGATAGACGGGCTTCAGAGCACGGCGGAAGTAATAGACAAGATTCTCATCATCATGGCCGAGTTAATGGACAAAGTGGTAGCCCTGGAGGAGAACGACATAGGAAGAAAGGCCTTGAAGGATTTAATGGAGAGAATGCGGGCCTTAGAGGACCGTAGTCAAAGTCCTACTCCAGCCAAGACCGGGTGCAGTTGGTACTGCAACAAGAATTCATTTTCCATATAATATCCATGTACTCTGCTTGCAAAGCATATCTGATTATAATGATTCATACCTAGCATGTACTCTGATAGGAAGAAAAAATAAAAAGATTGAATTAAAAAAAAAACCGAGTTGTGTCTTTGTTGCATTTAATCTCATATCAAAATAGTGAGTCATAAGTATTGCGTAAATTCATAGGAACATTGCATCAGAAAATGAGTCATGGTTAATGTGTAATTTCTTTCAAGGATTGCACAATACACCCTCATACGTAGGTCATACGTTTTTGCAAGTAGGTTAGTAGGTCACTTCCGGTTTGTAAGTAGGTCAGCTCTAGGTATTGCACAATTCTTTTAATTTATGCAACTAGGTCAGGTCACTAGGTCAAATGGAATCCAGCTCTCTGATTGGTCGAAAAAACTAGGTCATGACCTTATGACGTCACTTCCTGTCAAATCCAGCCCTCTGATTGGTTAAAACTAGGTCACTTCCGGTCTACCAGTAGGTCATGACCTAGTTAGTAGCTAATCCATTGCGCTCAGTTTGCATGTATATACTACTCACAGTCCTACTTATATGCCTATTGCAACCGGGCTCAACGGTTGTAGCGGTGACGCAGCGGTAGGATTCTCACTTTTCACATTTTTCTTTTTTTTTTTTCAGTTTAATGGGAAACATCTCATCTATTGCAGTGTATTTTTCTAACACCTAACATTGTAACTAATTGAGATAGATGATTGCTTGAACACTGGCAGAATCTATAACATCTGCCAAGTCAGAAAATAGCAAGAAAATAAATCCTTTGCATAACTAGAAATTTCTGGTTGAAAAGATGCAGCTTTTCAAGAGCATCCCTTGGCTGGAATCGAACTCAGGATCTTCCAATATGAAGGTTAACATGTTACCACTACACCATCTTGACTGTGCTGAAGGATCTCCAGATGAAGTGTCATATGATCTGCTCCCTCTGTGTATGTTGAAAGCTGGTATTCTACTTTATTACAAGCCCCAAAACATTAGAAATATGCCTGGGACCATATGTACTCTAAATATTTTAGTGACCAATTCCTATCATATTCCTATATAGATAAGATTATATTCTTAGATATCATTGTTACAAGGACTAGAGGATAATCAAAACAATTTTCTCACAAACCCATTATGAATACATATTCATGCTCAAATTGAAGCAATAAGATTGACTTACCAAAATAAGTAATCTTTACAAACATTCTCAATGGGGCTTGAACTTGCCACCTTCAGATCTGCAAAATTCAGTGCCATATCAACTGAGCTAATGAGGCATGTGGTGTGGTTAGTGCTAGGATATGATATAACCTCAGACTTCAGTGCAGGGGCTAGACCCCTGCTTTGCTGGAGTATTCAGTTAGATCCAGACTGAGTATGGCACCATGCCTGAGCCTGGTGCCATACTCATGCTGACCTTTTTCCTGATGTGTGGCATTGAAGAAGGCTCAGCATAAGTATGGCATGTCAGCGGAGGGCCTCTAGCAGAGGCTCTCATGATACTCAGGCATCCCCAGAGACTAGGTGAAACTCAGACTGATGCTCTTTTTTTCATCAGTGTAGTTGTCATTAATCTCGGCCGTAGTCATGTGTAGGTCTGAGGTTAGAAAGGAGAGTTAAAGCTTATAGGTTAGTACTTATGTGAGGCTTAATATGGTATGTCAGGATAAGGCCCCTTTCCCTGCTGAATCAGCGTAGGTTTTATGTTGGAGAGATTATCTTAGATACCAAATACATTTAAAAATGGCACAAACAATGATATAATCTATTCAATTACACAAGGGTCATATTGAATTTCGGTTGATGTCATTCATGTGCAGGGAGTTTAGTGAAAGGCCAACATTTACTTCATCATTCTAAGTTTATGAGACCTTTTTGTATTATCATCAAAGTTATCTTTTCATGTTGCAAATGTAGCAGCCAGAATCTAAATATATGTGTCATGAATGCAAGTCAGCAACAGAGACAGATTCTGCATCCACATGTCTTCCTTAGAAAAGCGTTATGGATGCACTATACATACAAGAAGCATGATTGAAAATTACTAGAAGAGACAGCTCCATATTTTATTGAAACACAAGGAAAAGGATTGTATAAGAAGTGTTTATTATGTATTATGTTGTAACTCTTATGTATGTTATGATAAGTATTTGACAGGTTCTATGTATTTACAATCAAGACTTTGATAGCATTATATAAATGAAGATTTAGAAATGATTTTTGAAATTATTCAAGCCTTACCAGTAGGTTGAGGTATAATTAAGATTATACTGAGGGAACCTAGCGGTACAGGGGCAGGTAGCCTAAAAACCCCTAAATAACAATACTTCTGCTTAACAAGAGTGTCTCTAGGGGGAAACACAGTTGCAGAAGACATTTAGAAACGTCCCCTTGAAAGGGGGACGAGGAAAAAACAGAAAAAAAAACAGTACTTGCCAGACGAAATTGCTGCTGTAGATTTCAGACTGACTGTTGTTTATCACGCGGGAATCCTGACTGACTGACTGCGCATGGGCAACTCCACCTCTCGTAGGTTTCTGGAAATGCTTAGGTTTCCGAGGGATAACTATGTATCAAATTCATTAATCATGTATATTAGATTAAGGTTACAATTCTTTTATTCTGAAATTATCCCCATCTATTATTCCATTAAAAAAAGACATAGCAACTTATGAAACACAAATGTATTACAAACCTGTCATCAAGGAATGCTTTTAATATCTTTACTCTCAAGATGGTTCTTCATTTTGCTAAATATGACACTTCTTTCGGTAAATTTGGTTACATATTTCTAAAAGTTATACAAATCTCCAAATGGGCAAAAGAGGAACGTCGTCCAGTAGGTAAGGACTTGCCCAGCTGCCTGTGGAGTAATAAGGCAAATATAGCATTTTCCCTTCAGTGCTCTACCAGGATTTATAGCATGGTTATCACATTTCGGAACAATTTTCATTGCCTAAACTGGATAGTACCGACCCGTCTATATTGGGATACAGGCATTATAAAATGACAGTGCACCAGACATACCTTGACAGGGAAAAATTCGGCGAAAATATTTCCTCCATGGTGAAGTTTATAGAGCAACTCCTATACATGTAGATTCCTTGATATTAATGCTGAATTTAATATAAAAATATGATAAAGCCACGATGCGGGCGAGCGGCAGTGCTTCTTCGCCATTCTGTCAACAGTACCTGTGGCACCATCTGGTGCATACTGATTGAACTAACTGTCCACTTGGGAATGCTATGCAGTGATCAAATGTTTCATCGTATTATGGCTAATTTGAGAGAATATAGACTTCAAATCATTGATTGGAGGTCGGTACAATCAAATAGAATATATTTTAATTGCTGTATGAACTTGAAAACTCTTCACATGCTCTATATGTGTAAATGGAGTGTACTTCTCAGCGGTCTGCGCAGCTGGCACATGAACAAAAAAACAAGATGGCAGAGGTGCTCCTCATCCGCTCCGACTCGCAAGAGAAAAACTTCACTTTTAAAGGCAAATAGATATAATTAATGGTGGATACCATGCTATAAATGCAATGTGTGATGAATAGACTTGCACCCACACCTTTCAGGGGCTTGATAAGAGCACTTTGCTGCACGGCGTGCTCTATCAGCCCCTAAAAGACAGTGATGCAAGTCTATTCATCATATATTACATTCATAGATTATGAGGCTGCAATAAAGTCAAAAAATCCATAGACTGCAATGTAATACATTTAATGATATTATAGTTATGATATAACTAAACATTCAAAATTAACACAATTTAGAGTAGTTGGTCTATATCATTTGTGGTTACCTTGAATAAAACCAGGATAATTGCATATTTGACAATAAATTGATGCATCTAGAATTACTCTGTGTCTAGGCCTGTCTGTGCATTGCCCTGAAATTAATCAAATTGCAGGAAGGCATGATTAGGACACATCAAGTAGGACTGGCTACTATTCACTGATGTGGCATTTTCAAAGGGGTCCTGACAGAAGGGGTTGTTACAACTTTCTCGTTATCTTAATCCTATTTCATTTGATAGGACTATTTATCTGCTTCACATGCCTTATATAGATTGGCTTAAAACTACACATGGTATTATTACAAGCAGGATTTCAGGCAGAGGATTCCATCTGTGTAGGAGTAATTGTGCATAGACCCTTCAAGTCAAGTTCTGAGACAGGGATACTGAATGATAGAGTTAACCGCAGGACCTCTGAAGTGGGCGCCACTTACAGGAAGGTGGTTTAGGTGAATGTCATTCAGAGGGTCAGACTGTCCTCTCAGTCCCCAAACTACAGAAAGTCACACACTATTCCTGAGATGAGATCCTTACATGGTGCTCTTGGACTGTGGACCACCTTGTTCTACCCTTATTTTCTAACGAACCAGTATGAAGAGCCCACTTATAGTTATAACGACGTGACTAAGCTCAATCTCACCAAAGCGCAAATTGCCAATCCTGCTTCTTTCAAAGGTTCAATGACCTTACTGCCATGCTCGGCTCTGATCAGAAATTGTGCCAATGTCTGCACCTTGGTCTTATTACTTGTTATCTGCCTATTAAAAGAAGTATTTGAAATTGTCTGACTCTGATACTAACTTGGTTCAATGACAAGGAAAATGTATCATTTTCATTTTCTTCAAAATTTAAAAAGAACAGACAAGTAGTACTTCTGCATCATTTTGCACTATAAAAGTACATCCCTCTTGAATCTTCAATATTCATACATATGCATCATTGTTTCTGGTGAAAAAGGTTTGTATTTTGTTCCATTTTGGCTCATCCACATATATCATTTCAGTCAGTATGACTAGTTTATAATTGTTGTACAAGAAGTGATTGGAATATCAAAAAGAATCCTCACTGTCAAATCTTGAATGTTATTATTTCTTTACAAATATAAATTAGTTAGATATTTTTTTTATAGGGTTTCTGTAGGTGGTGATATTAGTGCATTTTCTAGTGAGAGTATTCTCTCTAATCAAAATCATGTGAACAGCCTCAGCAGGGCCTGTGCATCTTGATGCTTGGTGTCCACTCCTGTCTTTGGCGTCTTATCAGTAGTACTCTTCATGCAGCTACTATTAGTACTAATTGGTCCTATCACATATCTCCAGCACAATCTCTTATCTACAGCTAGGAGTGGGGCTACATGAATTTGACAGAAAGACGAGCCTATTACAAATTCTTCACTTAAATTTCTTCATAAGGTTCTTAATGGGAGCATCTGGGTCCCAATATTCATGATAACAACTGTAGGACTAACTGTCAGACTAACTACATCCTGAGAGCAGGTGTCCAAAGATAATGGCTTACATTCTGGTGTTGTTTTTGTTGCTTTGAGAGGGCAGAGGGCTATGTATATATAAACAAGTATCTCCCTTGTATGAAGCATTGGGGGTTATCCTTACAACTCAGTCAAGTAAATGAGTATTGAAGTTTCTAATTGCTAATTAGTTGAAGTCTTTCTGTGGTTCCAATGCCCAGTGGTTTTTCTTTTAGGTTTGTAGTTTAAGAACCTTGAGTAGATGAATTTCTTTGTAATTATGGCAGGATGGGAGAGAGACATTATGATATCTCTTTCACTGAAAAGCCTTGTTCATTCACGCAAATGGATAGAAATTCTATCGTATGAGGATCATGCGTGTGTAACGGGCTGCCTTATCGTTCTATAAATTAACATGTGTTTCCATCGATATCTTATTGACAGGTAATACAACTATGAAAAAAGGTACTCATCAGTACCCACTGGTAACATATGTTTAACCACCAATTAGGCACTAAACTGTAAGCCATCCAATGAATCCTCATCACCATCATGGAATAGAATGTCTGCATCATCTTTTACAGGGAATACAATGTTTTTGTGAATTGAAAACAAGATCTAAAATGGGGCATCAAATTTAAATTATCCTAATAGATATAATTTATCTTTACTATTTTCTTGTGGAATGCTTACATTTTCCCATTTCCATTGGTCAATTGTATTGAATTTGTTTTCAATACTTTTGCAGTTTATCAAAACTTTAGACCCAATTTGCTGCTTTCAGGTATTCATATAGCATCAACAAGCATATTACTGCCACTTCCGTAATCTCATAACACCAACCCTCCAGGAGTATCTACAGCAGTAATGTAGGCTTGGCACCGGGCATGGATGCAGTAATAATGTCTATCAACTGGTGTTCCATACAATTATGCAACCTGATAAAAAAAGACATTAAAGCCTTATTCTATACATACTGTGCATAAAACTGGTTAGTGACCCTGTGCACACCTACTCCACCTGCCAGAATATTATAAGTGTTATTAAATACACTGAAAAGTAGAAATTTAATAAGTGCATTTCTTGTATCAGTACGGGGGTAGTGGCGTTTCCAATTTGTCAACTCTGGGGCAAACATTCATGACTGTGTGGCAGACATTATTACAAACGGCTGGGTTGATAAAATCGCTAACCATTTAGTTTTTACATTCATGGAAGGGATAAGTGGTAGAACATCGTTTGCAATGACAACTAGACTTGGTTCAGAGAATAGTCATCATTTATGACGACTCTTTTCCACCTGGGTACCTCACTGTGTACCTCAGGAGTATCTTACTGAAATGGAGAAAGAATAATGATAGTTTAGTTAAAACTGCACTTCACCGATAGTAGCATGTAATACTCTTTTGCCCAAACATACTGGGGGAGCAATGCACCAGAAATGTGTAATCTAAATAATCATAGCCAGTAACGTCAATATGGTAAAGTGGGTGGCTTTTCACTCTAATCAGATGAGCAGGAGTTGAAGGGTAAAACAGAGGGTGACTGTCAAACCTGAGTTATCTAGAGCACGACTCTTTTACCATTTTCAGCAATGGTCTCCTGTGAAAACAGAGCTCTCACTGCTGCTTGTTTACAAGCTGAGCCTCTCATCAGCCACAAAAAGCACCTAACCAGATGCCAATTAGAGCCAATTATGAGAGCAGAGCCAACCATAGTCAAGACGTGTATGGGATGTAGAGTGATAACTGTTACAGTTCCTAGCAGAGCAGACAGGTGCCCTGACCTGGAAGGTAAACATGAACCAGTGGTTCTGATTACACCCTTCGGCTGATAGATCCATTATCACTACATGCACTCTCAGCCGCCACAAATAGCCCTGTAATTAGGCAGGGGAACCACTCGGGGGTACAGTACTTTGTAGATCTGGTATGGACGTTTAACCCTCTCAAATGTAGTTCTCTAGGTCACAATAAAAAGCTATCATGCAGACATTAAATATCTTAAGAGAAAACCTTTCCAATGTAAATATTCCTGAGTGGATTTACAGTGTTAAGACAATAATGTACTTTGCTTTACTGTTGTATATTTTGATTACCGTTGATACAGCAGCCGCGAGGGTGCTAGTGTCCAAAGCACTGACACCTTTCCTGTCCATGTTCTTTCAACATGCATTTTCAAGTTTTTGTCACAAAAGCTTTCCTGTTCAGAATATTCCAGCGCCCACCTTAGAGTTAATTGCCACTTAAAAGCCATGACTCTTCCTTTCTTGAAATTTAGGCAAGGGAGCAATGGTGTCAGGCCATGTTAGTGCCTGGAATATAACGGGTTGAGGCCATACAGAATACACTCTTAAAATAACTGTTGACTTTACCAGGGAACTGAACAGACAACCACCATAATTGAATTGCAATGATGGAGTGTAGTCTCAAAAATGGAGCACCACTGGTTTTCTCTTCTATTAATTGTAGGAGCTTTGAAGACAAGTATAGTGAGGTATATAAGATATTAGATAGGAGTGACATTATTTGCTTATGTGAGACCTGGCTAAAACCAGGGTCTCCTGAGGGTAAAAATTGTGGAGGTGTGGGTCTCAGCGTGAAATCTGGTTTAGGTCAATATATTAAGATCATACCTGAATTCACTGTTCAAACAATTGATTATTAAAGTATAGCGTGTATGTTATGTGTGCCTGGTGAGAAAGATATATTTCTTATCTCTATATACAGAATTCCAAATACAAATGTCCTTAATTTTATTGCGTTTTTAAGGAAAATTGCAGGTTTTGAATTCAACGGTAATAGAGGTAGACATGAGACATGGATCTTAGGTGACATAAACTTAAATATGTATGATGATACTGATGTGGGTTGTGAAAGCTTCAGATCCTTGTGTAAAGATATTGGTTGGAAAATTCTGATAAATGAAATAACCCGACCCTTCAGTGGAACCTGTATTGTAATTACCAATAGCATTAATGTTATAGATTCAGGTACTATTTTAGCTTTGATTTCAGATCATGTGCCTGTTTATGTTTGCAGAGGGCATAACAATTTTACATATGAAAAATCGGTGTATAAGGGAAGGAATTATAGAAATTTTTCAGAAGATAATTTCAAAGATTTTTTAAATGCCTGTGATTGGAAAAAAATATTTTGATATTAAAGATAATCCAGATTTATTATGGGAAATGCTTGTAACTCCTATAAACCAATATCTGAACAAATATCATCCTTATGTTGAATGTCAAATCAAGAAAACTCATAAATCTTGGATTGATGATGAAGTAATGGATCTAGTATTTGAAACGGAAGGATGGTTAAGATTATATAGTGTTAACAAGGGTACAATGGAGAAACAGGCTATCAAAGACTGCAGAAGGAAAATAAGAAAAATGATTAAAGCAAATAAAATTGGAGGAGTAATGCAAGAGTTACATGAATGTAATGGAAATCCTAAGAGGTTCTGAAAGCATATTAATGACATGTTTAAGAATAATAAATCCATTATATACCCCAATATGAAACACCATGAGACAGGGATTGATATTGCTTCTGATGTAGCATGTGAGTATGTGAATGAGTACTTTTGTAATATTGGAAGAGAGCTACATATTGCAGTGGTTGGTGAAGATTAATGTAAACTTGATAATGATCAAAGTATTGAAAATGTACTCATAAATGGAAACTTCACTGAAACAAAACATTAAGGTGAATAAATGGGATGTTCATTACGCTATAAAAGAAATAGACAAAAATAAATCATCTGGGATTGAAGGCATAAGGGGTGATATATTACAATGCGCATTGCTATGCCTAATACATCAATCTACCCACCTGATTCAGACTAGTTTAGATAAAGGTATTTTTCCAAGAGACTGGGCCTCTGCCCTAGTAAAACCATTACCTTAGGATGGAGATTTATCACAGGACAAAAACTGGGGGCCTATTTCCCTCCTACCAATGCCATCAAAGATTATTGAAAAAATTATGTATTATCATTTGGGTGAAAGTATGAAAAGAAATAACACCTTTTGTGACAATCAATATGGTTATAAAAAAGGTACTGGAACAGGTGATGCTACCTTTGATCTCTTAAATGAATTGTTTGAGAATAGAAATAATGGGTACATAACAGGGGCCCTTTTCATTGATTTCACTAAAGCCTTTGATAGTGTAATTCACTCAAAATTGCTGGTCAAACTTAGTAAGCTTGGGCTAAGTAGGACAAATTTTATGTGGTTCAAAAGTTATTTAGAAAACAGGCAACAGAGAATGAGTTATGGTGATAAAATATCTAAAAAGAAATGTATAAAGTATGGTGTACCACAAGGCTCAGTTCTGGGCCCCCTGTTGTTTGTTTTATATATAGATGATGTTGTTAATGTGTTGCAATCGTGTAAGATAAAATTGTATGCTGATGATATAGTAATCTATTGTGCTGCAAAGGACTCGGAGACCATTAAGAATATGATGTATAATGATGTTCAGCATTTCAAAGCATGGGTTCTAGAAAACAGACTAACAGTAAATCCAAATAAGACCAAATTTATGTGGTTATGTAGTGCATTTAAATTAAAGTACTGTCCTGATCCAAAAATAGAATTCAATGAGAGTACTGTTCAAACAGTGACCTTCTTCCCTTATTTGGGAGTCCACATTAATAGCAAACTGAGCTTTGACAAGCAAATTAAAATAGTTAAAAAGAAATGTATGTAATAAATTATTTCGTTTTGCCAAATTAAGAAAATTTCTGACACAAGATCAGAGTGTAAAGATATATTGTAGTACAATAAGACCAATTATAGAATATTGTTCCTTCATTTCACCTAGCTGTAATGAGGAAGGTTTGAAAGCTTTACAACGCTTACAAAATAGAGCCTTAAGGATATGTCTAAAATGCAATATTAGAAAATTCAATGTTAAGAATTACATATGCTGTGTGATATAACTCTATTGGAAAAAAGGTTTGATATGCTTCTATTGTGTCTGATGTACAACAAATCTAAAGATATAGAGCAAAGGCCACATGCACATAATACACGGTCACAAAATAAAATTGTTTTTGAATTACCAAGAAAAATTTCCAGGCATTACAAGAGATCTCCATGGTATAGAGGGGTGGCGCTCTGGAATGTCCTACCTGAGAACATCCAGAAAGCCACCACTAAAGTCAAATTTAAAACTGAAACACTGAAGATAGATAATTTGAGGCAGAAATTGAAAATTGGTTACAACTAGTATATGAAGCAGGTGTAGTTACTGCGCCGCTTCCAGATAATTGTGTTGAATCCTAATTACCATTATGTTACTGCCTAATACACTAACATGAATGTCAAATGTTATGTAAACCTTAGCTACTATACCAGTACATTATATCTTATACTATCTTATAACAAAAATGCAAGTGTGTATGTTATTATGATCAGTCGACCAGCTCATGAACTCTCCAATGATGTTGATCTTGTACAAATTGACTTTTGTCATGTTTTGTGTTTTGTAGTTGCTGTTCCTTATTTTGTTGTTGAAAAATCTAATAAAACTTGGTCTGCTCTATAGCTTCACTTAAATGAACATAACAGTTCATTGATGCAATGAGCGAGTCCAAAAAAAACAAAAAAAAAACACATTGCAGCACATGGTACAAGAGATCTTCATGAAAATAATGATAGACCTTCGCAGTATACATTACCATTCTTCATGCAGATACATGGATATGCTTCTGCTGAAAATTTTGTTCAATGCTCTACAAGTTTATCATGAATTTGAAAGGGAATAAGCCTTAGAGCATTGTCCTTTCCCTAATGGCTTGGAACACATGTGAATAAAATCACTAATAGATTTAGTCGTTATTTTTTAGAGTGCGTTGCAGAAAGCAAACAAGGCATTTTCTGCTGAAATAAATCCAATTACATCAGCCTCAACCGAGTATAACCTGCATCCTGAATGCTACAACCCACATCTAGGGCCTGGGAATTGATAGTGCTATATAAGCTGTTATCTCATGATTCTGGCCTCTACAGTGCTTTTTTGGTCATAACCCCGTGCCGTTATCGGGGTATAACCGCACTCTCAGAGTCCTTTTTTTTTTCTAAGACGATCTTGGTTAGAACCTGAGCAGGTTAATAAATTGGAGAAGGATATGAAGCCACCCTCACCATAGTTTTCCAGTTAAAACCGTTAAGGTTCAACGGGGAATCGATCCCCGGCCGCTGGGGCAGGAGGCGAGCTCGCTGTCCACTATACCAAGCCGACCGGTGATACAAAGCAATCTACATCAAGGATTTGAAAAAGTTTTCCGACATACCTGAAGTTTGCAGACCTCGTTAGAATAGAATCCAATGGTGCCAGGTGGAGTTATTAACACAGAACCATCCTTAGATATCCTAGATGAACATGCCATGCCAAATTCCCCCATTTGCTTCAAAATAAATAAGAATCCATTGATTTTCCACATCGATACGAGTCGGGACCCGCCCCGTCCGGCCATTCCTTGTTCGACGCGTGGCTGACCTAGTTTTTACATCCGGGCACCTACCCGCTCTGTCAACAAGAAGCAATGGCCGTGTACCGGGCCGTGTGCGTTGGATCGGTATGGAAAATCAATGGATTCTTATTTATTTCGAAGAAAATGGAGACAAAATGAAGGCGAACACCAACTAGAGATCGTATATTTGGCGGTGTTAGAAGTACAGGACTTGACATTATTGGATTATACCCGAAAAATGAGTGTAAAGGTGGAGGTATGTCGGGCAGAACGACAATATGGCCACGACGGCTTGGCAAACCGAGCGGATCACATGCACTTACAAAATGTCTTCTCATGGATTAATTCTGGGGTTATAAGGTAAGAAATTAATACATAATGGATGAATAAGTGCGATAAACGCATTAATGCATTGATATTCAAGGACTCGGTGAGGTTAGCTGGAAATAATCGCCCTCCCGCTGCGCGGTCGGGCGATTATTTCCAGCAAACCTCACCTTGTCCTTGAATATCAATACATTAATAGCTTAATATACATGTATCCACCTATGAACTAGCCTCTGGCTTTAGGAACAGCCTGTACCCACATGATAAACGCGGCAGTGTAGAGCAATTCAATTATATGTTCACATATTCTGACATCTTAAAGTCAAAAGGGTAGCTTTGTTAGATGAGGATGCAGTTCTATACTGATGAACTGCTTTCTAGATTAAATTCTCTAAACCTCAGATACAAAGTGAGTTATTAGTTATTGTAAGCAAAGAGAGCTGATATGTTTTATAAATATCTAATCTTCACCCGCTACTGCAAGTATATTCATGATATGAATAGATTTCTACTTTTACCAGCATATGAACTGTCTAGAATTTGTATTGTCAAAGGTAAAATGAGCTCTATAGGAGCTTCTTCATACCAGTCCATGTCAAAGACACATATATTCTAGAAGTGCTAGCTTTCAGCAATAGTATTTGGGAAGGAGAAATGGGAGGGAACATGTAACATATGATTTAATCGGGTCAACATTGCACAAATCCATATCAGTTATCATGTCCTTAAATTCATGACAGCTAATGCCTTTATATATTGAGAGCAGAAAAGCAGGAATTCATTTCGTTAGATAATTGAACATAGCAGTAGAAATTGTGTGTGCAAGCCTTGGGGTGCACTACAGTCCGACATTTCAGTACAAACCCAGCATATTGTCGTGAGTCCTTGTCACCCTGTGTGAAGTGGCTCACACATGTCGCTAGATGGAACACGATGTCATTATAGCACAAGATCACCAGGAATAGCAATTGCTATGCTGCATGAGTCTAACACACAGTGGCGAACGACGGAATGAGTTATCACTCAAACAGGAGTCACCATTGATGACCAATCATGGCGACAGATGACGACAATTTGCTTTGAGCCTACAATGAAGCAATGGGTACCAATATGGTGGGTCTCAGACTGCTGTACGCTCGTCTGCACTGCTGTCCACATACTCTGTATGGAGAGTGACTTCAATTGTCACATATAAATCATAACATATACACCAACTCATATATATGTGCACAATGTTGGAATTCACTTATGTTCCAACTAGACAACTTTTTACCTCATTACTAGACATCGGAAAAAAAGAAAATGTGCACATGTTTACATGTTTTCCTCAACACTCTCTGAAAAGATTTACAAAAACACACTTCCTCGTTTTCTTTTTGCAAGACCCTCCTGAACAGGCCAACACACTCTTTGTGACTACCAAAATACAAGCTGAGCCGACTCTACTCACCATTAACCAATGACACCTCATGTCACAGAGCCTGTTTTTTTTTCAGAAAACAATAAGTTTGTCTGAAATGTGGATAAATTTGAAAGATCTACCAACCACTTTTTAAATATATAACCTAGTCCTAAAAACAATAAATTAAGTTTAGAAAAATCTTACCTGTTTTTCTAAATAACCAATGGGAGAGCTTGTTTTGAAGTCATGTGACCACACTGCCATTTTGAAGCAGCAAAACTGGACCCACCTTAATCAGAAAGAGTGTAGTGTTGGGATAACACAGCCAAGTCCTTTACGCCATAGACCTCGGAACTTGCTTATCCAGGTACTTGCACAAAATTGGCTGCCTCCTGCCTGCTGGAGTAAAGGTTTCAGCTCGACCCTAACAGCCTCTCTATCTGATGGCATTCATTTCCTCACATGGCTTAGTGTTTCCATGGTAACCAGAGATTGTGTTCAGCTACGGTAGAGTTCAGACATTGGCCACCACAGGTATCACCTATGGTAGCACATTCTACATAAGGGGGAGGGGGTGCATTAAGGTATCCATATTGCTTCAGCAGATGGGGACATTAGGGTATCAGCATTGTTATCTACAGACTTACCAGCTTGGTATGCCATAGAGCTAATTGATCATTAACACACTACCTCAGGTTCTTTTGTCTGTATGATCCAAATATGTATTGCTGTTTTTTTAATTGTCCCTACTGTATTTGCCAGTACATCATTCCCAAGTTTCAGGTGTGTATCAATTCAGAGGTTCACATTGATGGATGAATCTAGTTTTAGATCATTACAATGAACAGCTGCTAGATTCACAACACATGGAATTCAGACAGATTGTGGGGTGCTCGATATAAGGCGTCCGACCTACAGCCTTCACTGTGATTGTACTGTAGTCAGACAGGGTGATTCCGCTGTGTCACTTCACCAGCTCGAATCATACAGTGTGAAGAAATACCATTCTGCAAACAGGCAGACCAGTTTGTCAGCAAAGATCATATCTTCTCAGGGTCCCCTTAAAGAGGGCATCTCTTTAAATACTACAACTGCCACACTTTGAAGTGTATGGTGTTTACCCACTAATAGAAATAATTGTCGCACAAAAAAAGTAAAGCCCCTCAATAAAAAGGGTAATATGTCTATACTGGGAATACAGTTTAACAGATAATAACTTTTTTTTCAGGCATTAAATTAAGCTTTAAGATGCTCAGTCCTCTGGTGTGTGAGCAGTAACATTTCAAATAAAAAGAGAAAAGTTGAGGATATACACAAATGTAGACCAATGTGTCCCCTGTGCCCCCAGGGCATCGGAATTACTCATAACAGTGCCACAAGGCACGGATTTACAATCATAGACCATGCCCCTCAGTCACCTACTACCCAGGTCTGTATTAGGCTGCACAGGGGTCAGCAGTGCAGGGGAACGGCCTATGAATTGTAGTCGGAGCCCTCACTCTTATGCAATTTATTAATCACTAATAGTTGCGATAATCATATTTTTCCCTAAAAGCCTATGAATTTCCTCACGATTCCTTTATAAATGTCATACACAGTCTTTATGAGTGTGTGTGTTTTTAAATCATTTTTTCAACTCTGATGGCAATTGGTATATTGTTGGCTGAAAACAGTGTTAATTCATTCGCTGTATGCGGATCGCTATCTAATCAAAGCTTATTAAGAGGATCCTCTAGGATTTTTTTTTTGTTTTGAATTCACTTTATTTGTCTAAAGAAAATATATTTCATCGTACACTATTGTTGTTTGAGTCAATAATATTGGTAGTCGTATATATTACTGGTTAAATATGCAGGTGTTTAGGTTTTCAACCACGTAATCAAATCTGAACAATAATATTGTAATATAAGCTTCAATTTAGACAAAAAAGAAGGCAGAGGACCTCATCCCCACAGTAGTGTTGGGTTGGTACTTCTGGTCCTACCTGACTTATATAGTATAGGTGAAGTAAATGACACATTAATATTTAGATATAAATGGAGTAGTAAAAATATACATACGAGGGGGGGTATATTCGAGAGTAGAAAATCTGTAACAATGCACATTAATATAATATGGTTCACAAGATACACATATCAAAATTATTAATCGGTAATTCCTCATCAAAGGACATATGGCAGTAAGTTTCTCATATAGGTTTTTGTGTCACTTTTAAATTTGGCAATCTCAGGGGTATTCCTTCGATCCTTTGACAAGGCATTCCAAGCAATGGCACCATGGTATTCAACACTTCTAGCATACGATAGACAATTTGGGGTAAGACATTTTACAATAGGAGCATCATGTAGACGAGTATTTAAGTCTCTCTTATCTATATACAAGTCACATCTCGATCTGTTGTACATATAATTTAGTAGATGAGCATCTCTTCTTTCATCTAGCATATTTACTCTAGTAGTATTATGTACATATTTGGTGTTAGTTAAATGAGGAACCTTCAGACAAATTTTTAAACATCTATTTTGGGCATATTGGAGAGGGTCCACATATTTATCATAGGTGGACATGAAACAAATGTCAGCATATTCCATGTAAGGTAAAATAGTCGATTTATAAAGCTGAATAGCCAATTTGACATCTAGGTATCTTCTTAATAGACATAATTTATAAGTTTTATAAGCTATAGTTTTCACCTGGTTACTTAGATGAAGGTTATAATTTAGTAGAGGGTCAATTATAACACCTAGGTATTTATAGCTTGGTACAACTTGTAGTAGTTGGTCGTTAAGATTTATGTTGGCAGTTAAGGTATTCAATCTTCTGGTACTAGATGAGAAGAACATAATTTTTGTTTTAGAGGCGTTAATAGAAAGTTTGTTTTGAATACACCAGGTTTCGTAAGTCTCTAGGTCAGTTTGTAAATTTAATTTAGCATTTTCAAAATTACTTTGTAATGAATAAATGACAGTATCATCAGCATATAGTCTAACCTCACAATTTTTCACACATTTTATAACATCATTAACATAGATTAAAAATAGTAAAGGACCTAATATCGAGCATTGGGGTACGCCACATGTCACTTTAACCCGATCCGATAGTATTCCATTTGCAAAGGTAGTCTGGTACCTATTGTCTAAATAATTTTTGAACCAGTGGTAAGTATTTGAACGGATGCCATAGTGGTGTATTTTGGTTAATAGAACTGAGTGGTCTACAGTGTCAAATGCTTTCTTAAGATCTATAAAAGCAGCTACTGTTGAATTGCCCACATTTAAATTTCTTTTAATATCATCGGTAAATTTTGCTAGTGTATCTATTGTACTAAAACCAGATCTGAATCCACCCTGTTTCGATGTTAATATACCTTCTTTAATCAAAAAACCATAAACACGATTATGTACAATTTTCTCTATGAGTTTACATGGTAGGGGTAGGAGTGAGATCGGTCTATAATTGTTTACTAGTTTCTGGTCTCCCGTTTTGGGGATCAGGGTGACTTTAGATATTTTCCAAGAATCTGGGATACAATTTTGTTTAAATGACAAGTTAAATATTTTTACTAATTTCATAGGAGCATGTTTGAATACAGTTTTTAATATTGTTGAGGAAATATTTTCAATGGCTGAGGATTTAATCGTGTTTATGTCTTGTACCAATTTTATCACCTCTTGAACATTGGTTTCAATATCATCGATCTTGTTAATCACATATTCGTCATAAGGCTTCCATGGTATAAAGAGGTCTTTGGCAAGCAAGGGACCAATGTTGGCAAAATATTGGTTAATAAAGTCTGGTACTTTTTCATCTTCAATTGGGGTATTATTGTTTTCATGATCTACCAGTGAAATTTTCTTTGAGCGATTTGGTTGGCCCGGTAGTATATTATTAATGGTTCTCCAGAATTTTTTGTGATCATTCTTATAAATTTCTAACTGATCTATAAAGAAGTTTTTTCTCGCTTTATCAATAATTTTATTAGCTTTGTTACGTGCTTCCCTTAAGGTAGTCCAGTCTTCCTCTTTACCAGATCGTCTTGCTTTACAAAGTTTGGCATTTTTATCACGTATAACCTCATACACATTTTGGGACATCCATGGATCCCTATATTTATTAACCAGGAATTTATGAACAGGACAGTATTTATCCAATATTTTCCTTATTGCTAATTCCAAATGATACCAGGCACGGTTAACATCATCAGTGCTATTAAATTCCGTCCAGTCGTAAGCATCGAATTCCCTCAACAATGTATCATTATCTAGTTTAGAGTATGACCTACCGGTTATATAGGTCTTTTCATTTTTTATTTTCCATTTCTTTCTTACCAAGAACACTGGTAGATGATCTGTTATAGTATTGTTACAGACTCCAGTATAAATATAATTCTCACGTAGGTTGGTAAAGATTAAATCTAAAATAGATTTTTTTCTTGTACCAGTTTTGATTTCCTGATTTAGACCTAAACCCTTCATTTTATTCAACAGGTCGTGAACAAGGTCATTATCCTCAGATACATTGAAGTTAAAGTCTCCCATAGCTATAATTTCATATTGGTCCTTATCAACAATGGTAGATATCGTATCAATCAGTGTATCAATAAAAGCTAATTTAGACCCGTCAGGGGGTCTATATATATTGAAGAGTAGAATCGGTTTCATATGATCTTTAGTCAGGGTAATACATTGTAGTTCAATGTTGGAGTCAGAAAGAAAGAGTGTAGAAAATTTATTGTAGTCATGTTTCAGACCGTTTTTAATATAAATACATACGCCACCACCAATTTTGATATCACCCTTTTCATCTAGGACTTGTCTATCTAACCTGTAGCGGGTATAACCTGAAAATAGGTATTCCGATTCATCGTCTTCACTCTTAAACCATGTCTCAGAAAAAGTAAAAATTTCAAAATTTGCAGGATAAATTTCGGCACAAATACTAGCATAATTACATTTGAAGCTACGAGCATTCATATGCATAAGACGCAATCCCTTGGCACCATTTAAATCAGTCAATATCGTGTGTTGTATAACATAATTTGTTTCATGTTAAAGAATACAAGGTACATTGCTAACAGATAGAGTTTACATTTAAAATTACAATTAGAGCCCCCCCAGACTCCATAATCAAATTTCAAAGTTGCTACCATAAAAGGGGCATAGGCCTTAATGCCGCACCCTCTACAGGTATAGTATATTTTCATAGCTTAGTACAGGTGGGTTGAAACATAGCAGCAGCATAACAGCAATTTAGCATAAATACTATAGTTTAGAAAATAAGTACATAGGCAGGGTACAAAGGCAATATAAAGTTGTAGATCATAATTAGTTTCTTATAGCGTCCTGTAGCCGAATTTCTTCTGATGTAGGTAGTGGGTCTTCATTTGTATGCTTATATCTAAGTTGCATCAGCATTTCTCCCAATCTATTGGAGCATTCGTGTTGATTGTGGGCCACATTTTTGATAGTTATTTGATCTCGTTGACCAAGATGGAATCCTATACCATAGTTGCTGTGGTAGGTGGCCTCATATAGATATTTTCCTTTGGTATTGACCAATGCTTGAAGGAGGGTAGGTTGGGCGAACTTTATTTCAAGTAGTCTGTTCATAACATCCTCTTCAATATCATACCAGTCGTTTGAGATGTTGCATTGTTTGGCTGTGTACATACTATCCATTGGAGTTTTTGCAGCAAGGACCCTTCTCAAGACGTTCATCTGATTACTAGCTATGCATTTCTTCGCATGGTATGCTCTTTCCACTGAGTCGTATTGCTGGTTTTCAAATGTGATGGGGCATTTATACAGGTTAGAGAATATGGAATGTTCTCCTTGGAAAGCTAGTCCATCTGGGGTTTCTATCGTCTTTGCATTTCTCAGGGACAGATCGTGTGGTAGATTGTTGATTTCTTTGTATGAGAATAACTTGCCTTCAATCACTAGGTTTGTACCTTTGGCATTACAGTCAATACCTTTGTTTCTGGCAAGAGCTTGTATAGACCTTACGTCCTTCTGCATTCTTTTCTCTTCGGGAGAAATGTCATCAGCAAGGTGTAGTCCCTTCCATGTAGGGTTTCCTTGGAGATTCTTGATATTACCAAACATTTTCAGTTTTGATTGAGCAGAGGAGAACACTACAACTACTGGTCGGTTTGGTGGTTTAAAGTGTGGATTCTTTTTCTGCTGAGGGGTTGGAATTTTCCTTTTACCTCTACGGTATATTGCTTCAGCAGCTGTGTTATTAAAGTCAAGTGAGAGGTCATTTAGGAGCTGATCCAGTGATTCTCTTAAGCTTGCAGGCTTATCTTCACTCAGACCTTCAATTATCAGAATTCTCTTCTTCCGATCTACCTCGATACGTGAGAATTGGTCTTCATGTTTATCAGTTATACTACGAATTTTCACAGTTTCAGATACATTATTTTCAATTTTGTCACTATGAGTTGATACTGATTCCTCAATTTCAGTGATCTTTTGTTCAATCTTAGGTATTGTCATTGACTCGTTTGGTGGGAATCCATCGGGACCAAACAAACGAAGTTCCATTCCTCGTAGCAACCGAGCTGTGCTTTGATTTATAGATTCCTGGGATTTTAAGCGAGCTTCAAGTTCGTTTACCTTATCAACCAGATCCTTGGTACTAGCTTTATAATTCAATTTGGGTAAATATCTCCTTTCTTCACCTTCAGAATCAGAGTTTTCAAGTTGTGATACGCTAGGTTTAGTCCTACCGGAAGCTGCCATCCTGGATCTGGTTTGGTTGGGTAAAGCTAGGTGCGGAGAAAGTTTCGTACTTCTAGTGGCTTTTTGCGACATAAGTTTCGGATTTGTATGGTCGTTGGTAGAACACAAATTTGTGGAAATATATTTAATAAGGTGCTCACAACTCCTTAGTAAAAAAGAAAATTCCTCAGTCCGATATGGTGTGGTTGATGTTAGACATCAGTTTAGATTGTTTACAAACCGTAATAGATGACAAATCATGGGCGCCGCCATGTTGGATTTCCTTTCAATCTCGTGAAGATGGATCATACAAACACCAAAATATCCAAATTACGGGTAAGGAATAGTTCAAAAATGCCGTAGACACTATCAGATATCCTTCCCATGTCGTTGGTTTGTGTAAATATAGCCGGAGCAATGAAGTTTCGCTGTTAAACCGCTGTATACTGCGCTCCGCCCACACCACGCGTGTTCAGCCTTGTGCCATTGTTTCGCTCTCCATATAGCATTAGCTCTATTTTGTTCCCTATAATAACTCCCCTTTGGCAATCAGAGACTCAGAACACCAACACCCGATTGTCACAGCTGATTAAGTGTATCTTTGTTTGTGAATTTTGATATCATACATGAATTCATATAAAATGAGCATGATATATAGAGGTTGTTATCCAAGTAGATATAGATCTACAATGCTGCCTTGAAAGTGCATTTCCGTAAGAAGGCCAAATTAATATACAGGTAGAGGCTGTTCCAGAACATCTCATTGTCAATAATGTCAATACCTGTGAGGCATTAGATTCTGAATGGCATTAACCCTTGGCAGGGGAACTTGTGGAATATTGACAATGGAATGCTTATAATTCTGTCGGTAGCTTTGTAAATATTGCAGTACATGCAACTCGATTATGAGAACCAGAGGTAAAGCTAAAATTACTCACAGAAGCCATGGAATAGAGAATATATTTTTTGACCAGTCGCACTAAAAAGTATTAATTTTGTCAGGATAAACTGTTTTTAGATAGTCAATAAGGAACTGCTAAAATGACTTTTCATAGAGGGAACGAAGAGCACCTAAAAATGACCCCTGTCCTATACCATTCACTACTCAGATCACACAACTTGTATGAGGAAACCAGATAGAGGGTTCTCTCTCTATCAGGGTTTAAATCACACTCAAGACTAGCTTTAGGGCTACCCGAAAATTCTAGAATAAGAATATTTTTTTACTTTGAAGAGAGTTTACTTCCTTTGAAGAGAGTTTACTTTGAAGAGAGTTTACATCCGGTTTCAAAACAATACTCATTTACAATAAGACAGATATTAGGTGAGGTACTCTCATGTGCAAAAGGCACACTAAGGTCTATATTTCAAAGAGTCTCTACTGATGTAGCGTGTCATAGTTATGGTTCATAGGGTTGTGAATATGACAAGGGTCATCAGGAGGCCCTGGTGACACTGAGGCCACCCGCATTGACGAGTTTCAATAATGTTGAGTTCCTGATGCAGCCTTTGCAAAATATTCTTTCTTTATGCAATGCCTACTCCAGGTGGATTAGTGTCTTTTGGGCCACATAGGAGGTGTCGGTAATCCATTCACCTTCCATGTTTATATAGGCTAATAGCATGGGTAATCTCCCAAATGGAAATTATACATTTGTACCTTATCATATTGTTACCAATGGGCTACATTTGTACTAACTAATAGGTAATTCATGATACAGCCATATGTGCCGTGCTGGGAATTGTGCAGTGTGATCAAATATCTACTGTGCCTATTAGTTGAGAAGAAATTAGCTTTTCTGAATGTCATCATTTTCCTGGTGGCCATTTTGGAAAATTGCTTTTTACGGAATTTCCCCGGCGATGCCAGCTTGGCATCATTTGGATCTGTGATCAAGGTGGTCTTACGGTTCAGAATCACCAATAACCCACCGTACGTCCTTCGCTGCAAGGTTAGGTTGCCTTCATACCAGATTGGCACCCAGACTATGTGTAATGGATATTCTACTGCCTTTATATACATCCTGCAAGGTGTCTAGCTTATATATGTTCCATATAAAAATAAAGGTAGGTGTGTAAAGTATTTTTCATCATCACTTGCAGTTCAACTAAGAAGTGATTTAGTAGTGGCTGGCTACATTGATGTTCCTTTTTTTGTACTAATTGAAGCCAGACATCCCAATAGATCCCCTGAAGAGTCGAGAGGGTGTGGTTGCATAGACACCCTGATTAATTGATTTTAAGGACAGGGACAGGTGAGTCAGGTGTACTTAATCTTTCTCATAGTCATGCGTAGGTTTGTAAGGTTAGAAAGGGGAGTTAAAGCTTATAGGTTAGTACTTATGTGAGGGGTTTTACATATATTACCATATTTCCTCGATTATAAGCAGAGGCCCGAAGATACACCTGCCCCATTTATAAGTCTGGCCAAAAGGCCAACTCAGTCTAATTCAAGCCGGGGCCCGAATATAAGCTTGGTCAGAACATGTAGACAAATCATTTAGAATGCAAATCAAGGGGCATAAGTTCGCTTTGAATTGGAATTTTTTTATTTTCTTGAAGTCATATGAAGCTAAGGCCCTATGCTTTATGTTCATTACACTTTAAAGGGAAAGGGAGTCGATATTGGTCACTATAATCTTAGAATTATTCCTAGAAATATGTAGAAACTTTGGATAAATATTGGAATATTAGACATGGTTCAATAGTGATAGTCTATTGACGATAGGCCTGCCTCAAATATAAGCCACGTCCATTTCCCATTGGAAATCTGTATGAGCCTTATAATTAGTCAGGAGCCAAACCTAGATAAGATGCTAAATAAATAGGTTGTTGTGTTTTCAGAGTTGAATTAGGGTAATTTGAGCATGCTGAATTCAAATACAAAGCAAAATCCTATGGCATGTGGCTCAAATCCAAGACGGCTGCCACATTAGCATATTTTCTCACCAAATTTGAGGTTTCTGCTCAGAAACTATCCCTTGGTGGCAGCCATCTTGGATTTGAATTGTATGCCAAATGATTTTGTGTGGGCATACAGCAGATTTGAATTTAGCATGCTCAGATTCACCTAATCAAGTCTGAAGACACCTTTAACAAAAGATGCCTCTAGTGACATTTCACATATATCCTGGAAACAAGCCCTGACTATAAAGTGAGAAATACGGTTTATCAGGATTTATATAAGGCTCCTTTCCTTGCTGAATCTGCATAAATTCTGTGTGGGAGGGATTATCTTGAAAATCAAATACATTTTGAAATTGCACAAACAATGATAGAATCTATTCACTTATAAGGGCCATCATTGTGTGCAGTGCAATAACAAAGATTGAATTCTGGCTACTGTCATTCATGCACAGGGAGATTAGTGAAAGGCCAACATCTACTTCATCATTCTGAGAATATTATTTGTACCGTCAAAGTAATCATTCTGTGTTGCAAAAGTTGCAGCAAGAATCTATATGTGTTTCATGGATGCAAGTCTGCAATAGAGACAGATTCTCTCTCCCCATTTCATCTTAAGAACAACATTATATGTAAAGGATGCATTGTATATAAACAAGGAGCACACTGTGAAAAATGATTGTTGAATTTTAAGGTCAGGTCAAACTTTTCAAAACATATGTGAACGGGGCCAAAACAAAAATGTGTCCCAAGACAAAAATGTTTTGAGATCCCACAACAATCCTATATCAATTTCTCCTTGTGTTCAAGAAATTTCATTGAATGCTTTAAATGTTTATGCCCTCGAGTTGGTCCCTCAGATTGTTGAATTTATAAATTTAGTTAATCATTTCTAAAAGTAATACATTTCTAAATGGGGGAAGGAGGAATGTCCCCCAGTACCTAAGGAGTTGTCCAGCTGTCTGTGGAGCAATTATGACACTATACCTTTGTCCTATAAGAGCCCTATCAGGATTCAGATTATGAAGCTGCAATAAAGTCAGTAAAAGTACAAGACTGCAACCTAATACATTTAAGGATGATTTAATTATGATGTAGCAAAACATTCAAAAGTAACAAAATTTCAAAGTAATTGTTCACTATTATTTGTAGTCAGCTAACAACTAAATATAGTTACCTTTGAGTAAAACCAGGATAATTGCATATTTGACATTAAATTGATGCATCTAGAATTACTCTGCCTCTAGGCCTGTCTGGGCATTGGCCTGACATTGATCAAGTTAAAGGAAGGCATGATTAGGATACATCAACTCAGACCAGCTACCATGCACTGATGTGGCATTTTTAAAGGGGTGCTGATGTTATCTATTTATCTGCTTCACATGCCTTATATAGATTGGCTTAAAACTACTCATGGTATCATTATAAGCAGGATTTCAGACAGAGGATACCATCTGTGTAAGTGTAATTGTACATAACCCACTTCAAGTCAGGTCCTGGGAAAGGGATCAAGCTCAATCTCACCATAGCAGAAATTGGGCTTTTAGCAGCGGGATTAGTCAATTACCAAAGCTTCATTTTGAATAATTTAAAAGGTTCTTGATTAGAGCATCTGGGCCCCAATGCTCACGATTCTGACAATAGAGCTAGCTATAAGACCAACTACATCCTGAGAGCAGGTGTCCAAAGGAAATGACTTACATTCTGGCATTGATATGTTGTTGTGTGTATACACTACGTAAGAGTCCTCCACAGATCACAAAGAATTTTTTTTTTTTTTAATTTATTTCATCTATTCAAATTGGACGTCTCAGGGTGACATTGTGAGCAGCTGAAGTTATGTCTCACTGCCTCATATAAATCTGTCAGGATTAAGGCTTGATTAAAGAAATTTTGCATCATTCCAAATTTCCGAAAAATTCATCCCTATGTTGAGCCTGTGTAAGTGAAAGCATCACTACGAAAGAAATCATTTGTTTTCTTGATCTGGTGTGCTAGTCTCGGGCTTTTACTTTGATTTTAAACTTTAATAAAATGTAATCGATCTAGAATGAGAGAGAAATAGGTTGGTTTTAGATATCTGATACTCTTAAAATTGAATTTTATAAGGAGACATTCTTGCTGTTAATATCCCCAGACCTGTACACATGATATATTCCATCACGAGTCTTCTTCTGCTCCACCAACAAATTGCTGACAATCAGATCACTCACTATGCCATTCATTCTATGAGCCGATGGACAGTACAGTCAGTACTGGGCTGCGTAGAATCCACTTTTTCCACTGATTGGTGTGTCAAACTTACTCCCGGATACAATGGTGTCACCACTTTCTGCCTCACAGTTGTGCAAATTGCCAATCCTGCCCCATCCAAAGTTCCCTTGTGCTTTTATTCCAGTTTTGCTCAGGGCAAGTAACTGACTAGCAGGAAAGTAGGTTAATAAGTGTGAATAGTTCAGACTAAAATGTCATATCTACACATCAATATGTAACTTAAAATCACATTTTTCTCTATTTCAGAAATACCCACAATCCATCTATCTGGATTTATAGGTGAGTTTATTTCACTACATATTTAACTGACATAGTTCAATGAAAAAGTATGTCATTTCTAGAAAATTGGACTCGATATCAATTTTGACAATAGAGCTAGCTATAAGACCAACTACATCCTGAGAGCAGGTGTCCAAAGGAAATGACTTACATTCTGGCATTGATATGTTGTTGTGTGTATACACTACGTAAGAGTCCTCCACAGATCACAAAGAATTTTTTTTTTTTTTAATTTATTTCATCTATTCAAATTGGACGTCTCAGGGTGACATTGTGAGCAGCTGAAGTTATGTCTCACTGCCTCATATAAATCTGTCAGGATTAAGGCTTGATTAAAGAAATTTTGCATCATTCCAAATTTCCGAAAAATTCATCCCTATGTTGAGCCTGTGTAAGTGAAAGCATCACTACGAAAGAAATCATTTGTTTTCTTGATCTGGTGTGCTAGTCTCGGGCTTTTACTTTGATTTTAAACTTTAATAAAATGTAATCGATCTAGAATGAGAGAGAAATAGGTTGGTTTTAGATATCTGATACTCTTAAAATTGAATTTTATAAGGAGACATTCTTGCTGTTAATATCCCCAGACCTGTACACATGATATATTCCATCACGAGTCTTCTTCTGCTCCACCAACAAATTGCTGACAATCAGATCACTCACTATGCCATTCATTCTATGAGCCGATGGACAGTACAGTCAGTACTGGGCTGCGTAGAATCCACTTTTTCCACTGATTGGTGTGTCAAACTTACTCCCGGATACAATGGTGTCACCACTTTCTGCCTCACAGTTGTGCAAATTGCCAATCCTGCCCCATCCAAAGTTCCCTTGTGCTTTTATTCCAGTTTTGCTCAGGGCAAGTAACTGACTAGCAGGAAAGTAGGTTAATAAGTGTGAATAGTTCAGACTAAAATGTCATATCTACACATCAATATGTAACTTAAAATCACATTTTTCTCTATTTCAGAAATACCCACAATCCATCTATCTGGATTTATAGGTGAGTTTATTTCACTACATATTTAACTGACATAGTTCAATGAAAAAGTATGTCATTTCTAGAAAATTGGACTCGATATCAATTTTACTTCAACATTTTATTCCACTAAAGCTTTCTTTCCCATTATAAATTACAGACATAGATTAAAGCATATGGTGCATTCTTTAGTGTGAGCTTAGTATCAGAGTATGTATAAATGCTAATCTCACAGCGCAGAGGGCTATGAATAAACGAATGAGTACATGTCTTGTGTGCAGGCCTCAGTGTTCCTTGTTCCTTGTATCTAATTAGTTGTGGAGAATTACCTGATTTGTTGCTGTGGGAACACTGTAATTTGGTTGGTATCCAATGGACTACCAGAAGGTCCAACTGGTGGCTTCTTCTTCAGTATTAGAATAGAGAGTGGCACTACTGGGGCCTGTGTATGCAGCAGACAGAGGATGGAGATTTAGTGTAGAAATGATGTATTGTATCACCACTTTATTTTTTGAATTACTTTTTTCTAAACTTAGAGAGTTAGTTGTCTTTAATACAACGCCAGCTCTTATTCAAATCTATGCACTTATATATCTAGACTATAGTTAACTCCCACCATGCCCATAGCTCAGTCACAAGAACAGGCAATGGAACTGCAAATGCTGCTCAAGCATAGGTTGCAGCTATGCAGGCTGAAACATATGTGACCAGGCAATAAAAATCATTATTGCTGCTAATGCTGCAGGTGAATGTACATTGAAGTCTGACAGACAGCTTGATGCTGTCTGGTAATTGTGGACAATGTTGGAGACATCCTGATGTCTTTGTGAAATTCAATTTGAAAGTTATTAATTATTCAAGTGTCATAACATGCTATCATCTTCTATGGCCACGGAACAGGACTCAAGTTAATAATTAGAAGGTATATCGTTATGTTTATTTAGATATTTTAACAGACATTTGGAAAAGTGTTTGCACTTTTCCATTATTACTTACTGTGAACATTAATACTGCAGTGCATGCAATTGAAGAGCCACTGGAACATAAAATAGAGGAAATCTAAGTAGTCAGTCTTTCTTTTGACCAATGTTCTACAGTAATGGCATAACTAAACGAAGTCATGTGTATATATGCATGAGCAGCTCCCTCAGTACAGAGGATGTGGCCCTACAGTCCCAGAACTTGATACACTATATAGGAAGATAAAACAGCTGATATCTAATCTGTATGATATACATGCTAGGTCGCAAGTTGACAAAGAGGGGATGGTTACCAGAGTATAGTAGTTGAAGTTGGCAGTCTGTGGCGTTTATGGTTTTACGCAAGATATCCATACTCATCCTAACCACTAAGGCCTATGTTACAAACTACATAGACCTACGGAAATCAAAAGTCTCAGGCTATTTTAGATGCATTAGATAGATTGTAGTAGTTAACCAAATAAGACCTTATTTGACCTAACGGATGGGCACTGCTTCTCAATGATTGGAAGTCAGGTACACATTGGTTGGATATTAAGGCTGCAAACTACCTAAACGTTGTGGATGCCTAAACTAGGTACAACACTAATATTGACAAAATGTAATGTTAGGCCTAAAGCAAATGTTTTTGAGGTACATTGACTCAAAAGTTTGCAGTTTTTCAAACCATAAGACCCGGTGTTTTAACTTAGCATTTGCTGCTATCAGATAATAATGGTTTATTAACAGGTGGTCCATTTATTCATCATTCTGGAAAATAAACCCTTCTTCTATCTGACATTAAACCCTATTCTATCATGTTGTTCGTTAAAGGGTTAGTATGCAAATATTTCACCTGTCTGTTTCCTACAATACTGTTCCTTGGTCCTTCAGTATCACTCAAAGGCTGATAAACTATACGCAGAGAGAGCTTGGCACATAACTAAACTAATAAGAGAATAATTCAATTCTTTGATGTGCCCAATGTAGTATACGTGAGTAACTTGAAATTGTTGTATCAGGTCAAACCTTTAGACCCTGTAAACATAATTATATAGGGTGAATATGAAATGGTGCACACTAGGAGACAATTTATTTACAAACCATTATTTCGGATAACTAGGATAACTATCAATCTATGGTATTATGAAATATATGTTAAGCACTAAAATTAAATTTGAATAAGCGCCTGTCAGGGCTAATAGCCCCTCCAAATCTATTCATGAGCGCCGGGTAAATAGTTCACAATGAAGCATGAGACATTATCACATGAAACCTGTTTGGTAAACTTGTTGTGTTTAGGAGAGGCATTAGCTTTAAAACATTTATTTTTTTTTGAGTTCAAAGATGGTGTTTATTTCTAGGAAACATCATTACATATATACATATGTGTTTTTCACAATGTTCCTCATAGACATACAGCTTAAATTTTTTAACATTATAGTCTGATAGCTCAATCAGTTACATCTAAAGACTTGGGATGATGACTACTCTTTCACAACTGGGTACGTCATTCTGAACCCCAGAAGGGTCTTGCTAAAATTGGAAAAGAAAAATGATAGTTTTGTTGAAGCAGTACCTTATCTATATATTACTTACCCTTTTGCCTAAAAGTAGCCAGAAAGCAATTCATCATGCAGAAAGGTGTAATATGGATAATCATGGCCAGTTCAGTTACTTTGTTGGCACTTCACTCTAATCTAGTGAGTTGAATTTGATGGGTAAGAGCAATATACCTGGCACGTACAGTGATAACCTCTACAGCTCCTAGCAGAATACAGAATTGTCTTAGTATGCCTCAGTGTTGCTGAAATCTGTCCTTCGGCTGATGGTTCCAACAGCGATGTGTGTAAATTGAACTAATTGCCAATTAACTAGATGGTGGATACAATTTTGCTGCTCTATCATGCAGACACCTATAAGATAAGAACCACTCACTCCAATGTAAATACTCCTGGATTCACAATGTTGAGGCAGCAAATGACTGTACATTACAGCCGTACATTTGATTATCACTGAGGTTGGATCCTGGGTTCTTGCGCATGCATTTTCATATTTTGGTCACAAAACTTCTCTCATAAATTCAGAGCATTCCTGTAGCCAACTAGAGTTAATTGCTCTTTAAAAGTCGTGAATGCTCCTTTCCTGGAATGTAGGCAAAAGGAGCGATGGTGTCAGAATATGTATTTCCAAAGCTAGAGTGAAATCAATCTCATGTCAAATAAATATGTAGGTTTTTGAAGTCCTAGTTTGCAGCGGCAAGAAGAAATAGGAGGGAGCATGTAACATATAACAGAATTGATTGTGTCAGCATTGCACACCACAATATTAGTTACCATAGCATTAGATTAACAGTAGCTAGTGCATGTTTACATGCATTGAGAGCAGAAAAGCAACACTTCATTTTGTTAGTTTATTGAACATGGCAGAAGATTTGGTGTCAGCAGGCTTCGGTTGTTTTCTAGAGTTCCAGGAATGAGGCACAGGTATAATAGTGGTTAGGCATGAAAGATGATATGCACACTTTGTACAATGTAACATAGCGGCAAATACTAGGCTTGCCGTGGGGCTCTGTGAGTAGGCTGGTATGGTTCCTCATTGAAAGTGGGGGAGGTACCATGAGCAGGGGCAATGCATCTTCAGTCATAACTCAGAGTCACATTGGTGTGGACATGCCAGCTGCCTTGAGCAGAGCCCGACTATAGAAATGAGGAGAGACAATTGATGAATTCATACCCGCATTTGATGAAGTGTGGGAATATCATAAATAAATTAATCTCCCATAGGATATTACATTTCAATAGTTGACAAGACAAAATAAGACATTTGTAAAACTGCAGCCCACAATTTTGTTTTCGGCACAGGTTTAGTATTAGGGTAAAGTGACCATGAGTCTTCCACCTGGACCTCTGTGCAACCCCTGACTTTTTCTAAGACCTGTGCTATAACAGGATAACACCATATTATTGATATAGAAAATATCCTAAAGTGTTTGTCTTTCCAGACAATAAGGTTACAAATGTTATACTCATGTCCATCATGATCTATTAGCCTTAATTACCCAAGGAATCAGTACCATGAGTCGGCCACAGGAACCTTGAGTTGGCCACATAAGTCCATGAGTCAACTATTGTGGAAGAGAGTGTCTACCATGTACTTATAAAAAGAAAAGGCAGATTTCCAGTTTACTCATGGTTGACAGGGTGGAAAAAGAATGCATATACAAACTTTAATTAAGGGTAACCATGTTCCTTGAAAGCTGGGATGCTATTGAAAGTTTATTCTTATTTACTAGTTGCACTTCAATTCTAATGGCTTGCAAACAATCAGAATCCCTTCTCTATTTGCATTAAAATCTTACCAAAGGTGCTATTACTGACAGCTTGGGTAAGGGGCTAAATCCAAAATCCCAAAGCTGGTAAGATAGAATGTGCTTCATCTTCCCATCAAATACCCATGTAAATAGTTAAGAATCCTCAAAGTTAGTCATTGATAATTACGATTTGGCACTAATTAATAGCAAAGTGAAGATTAGATACTACACTCCTTTAAAATTCCATGTTTCGTTTTGACACAATGGTCCTGTGCCCATATTTTAGCCATATTTCCTAATGAAGCTGCCTTCCTTCCAAACAACTTTGCTAAATACTGGAATCTGTGAGATTATGCATATCACATTGTTAATTGTGTAGATGTATGCTGGGCGACCTACCATCACACCTAGTATATGGCTTAGACGAGATGTCAGGCCTATAGCATGGCTTGTACAATAAACAAACGATAGGGGTGAATCTTATATGCCAGCAACTAGTACTAGGACCAATATCAAGTAGTTCAAAATAATTTCATGGTGCGCAAGATCTCGAGAAGGACTCACGAGTCCTGTTCAGTGGGATCTGATCTCAGGATACGCCTCCTGTGTAATATATTACCATCGTCATGGGGTCATCTACAAGACAGTAAAATCACAACAGGTAGGGTGGCCGGACCATTTGTAAAAAAATATATGATTGCCTACTATTATGCTTTTTCCCATCGGCCTGATACTCACATTTGATAAACCAATCGTAGAAAGTGGATGGACTAATTACAGCCTAACCTATAACTTTTTAGAAATGGCTCACCACTGAAACCTATCTGACAAATCTGAGTCACCATATTGGAAATGCACATGGTCTACACATCACAGCTCTTGCACAGAGCTATCATCTATAGTGACTGATGCAGGTACCAATGCACCTTCTGAACTAACAAACGTGCATTATCGTACATCAAAATGATATTTAGAAAAAAATTCCTATGTTTGGCCATGACAGAGGGCTAAGGAGAAACATTGTGAAATGTTGTATAGTGTTGTTTAGCATCTTTTGTTGATTCAGTTTACATTAATTAGCACATTGTATCATGCCTAGCTAGTGGAGCCCTTTACTGATATTTTTGTGCAAACTAGGGTAATATGCTACAACACATGCCCCAGAAAGATGCCTGACGACCTCTGACGCCTGTCTATATCATAATGACTCCAAAAGCCATCCTGTTCATCTAGTTTAGAGCTATTTGTTGCAGTTTCTTTTTTCTCCATCACTATTTTTCTAATGATCCTCGAGCTAAAAAGGAGCTTTTTTGAAGTGCTTATTTTGAATAGAAATAATTTGTATAGGTTGACATAAAGATATTAAGAGGATAGCCTGATGAGAGTAGATATATTTAAAAAGACGAATCTTGTTAAAATGTTGATTTGCAGTCGAATGGTGGCCATTCTCCCAAAGGTTGAATGAGAAGGCATGGATAGAACTGACGCAAAGGTGAAACAGGCATGTACCTTGAAGTTTCTCAATATATTTCCCCATGAAAGAATATGAATTTAGCCTAATACTTTATATTTAGTGTGCTCCCATCCGAGATTGTCTTTGAGCAAGTTATTATCTCCATATTGCCCCTATCCAGCATGGGGGGGGGGGGGCTTTTAGAAAAGTGATATTTACTATAGCATCAGACAGGGGAGGGGAAATCAGCCTGACCCTCCGGCCACCCTACTTGAACATGGTGAGAACTGTTTCTAGATCTCGCTTAGGATAAAACGTGTGCCTCTGCAGCAGTGCTGTCATGCGGGTCAATCTTAGCCTCATTATTAGACCTCTGAACTTGCTTAAGCAGGTACTTGCACAAAATTGGCTGCCTTAATTCTCCTTCCTGCTAAAGTAACGGTTTCACCTTGACCCTAAGGGCCTCTCCATGTGATGGCGTCCATTTTCAAACATTGCTTACGGTTTCCATGGTAACCAGAGATTAGGTTCAGCTCAGGTAGAGTTCAGACATTGTCCAACACAGGTCTTACCTATAGCAGTACCTTGTACAGCATGTGGGGGGGGGCATTAGTGTATTCACATTGTTTCAGCAGGTGGGGACATTAAGGTATCAGCATTGTTTCCTACACACTTACCCTCTAGGTATGCCATACAGATAATTGATTATTAACCCTTAGGTAGTTACACACTACCCCCGGTTCCTTTGTCTGTATGATACAAATATGTATTGCTGCTTTCTGAATTGTTCCGTATGTATTTTCCAGCACAGTATTCCCAGTATTCAGGTGTGTATCAATCCAGAGGGCCATCATGCTGGATGACTCTAGCTTTAGTGAGTTACTCACCAGGGCTCCATCCATGTATCATCCAACCAGTAAGGTAATGGGGCCGCCAAGAAGCCCCTTACACAGCCAAAGGGACTTCGGGTCTGATACAATTAACTAGGTAATTAACACAGGAAACACCCATTAATTAGGTAAAATCAGGTGAGCTGCAGTCATGCCCGATGAGAGGTATACCTTAAGTAATAGCAAATTGCAAAGGGGATTGTTACTTTAAAATATGCATCCGGCAGCATCTTGTAACCGGTGTTTCAAGGATGGGTGGTTTATGTAGATTCAATTACCATGCATTATTACCATAATAACTGAATTGGTATATAGATCTATATTGCAACTATGGGCTGTAATTAGTTGAAATGGGGAAGGAACTCCAATGGGTCATAAATGTTGAAAGGTCCCACAGGGGCGTAGGTAAAGGGGGGGGGCATGGGGGCCTGCCCCCCCCCCCAATAATGAGGAGGTTCCCTATATAAGCCTATAAAGCAGCCCCCCCCCAAACGAGACCCCTGCCCCCCCAAATAAAAAATTGCCTCCTACGCCCCTGAAGGATAGACATTGAAATATGTGTATCCCTTTACTTAATGCATCCCTGTATCCAAAGATCGACCCTTCAGAACAGTCCGGGCATAGGCAGCATAATCTGATAATATCAAAGATGGTACAGTATAGGATAGGTTACTCCATACAGTCCTATAGTGAAGGCCAACCCCCCTCTACCCCCCATGAAACTAGGCTACTTTATGTCTTAACTATTGGGCCCTATGTAGGATAAGGGGGTTTATGGAGCTACCATGTATCTTTATGGAAGGGATATCAAATGAAGCAAAGGGACCACCTAATCGAAAAAATTCTGCTAAATCCAAAATGATAGTCTTTATTCTCAGACTTTGACTAAGACTACCTAAAATTGAGGGTTGATGGGGGAAATATTTTAAAAATGTACTAAAGAGATATTGAAAATAATTGGAAATCTTTAAAGATACATCTCAATCAATGTTAGTACCTCAACCCACATACACAAATGATGTCCATCTCTCAATCTGACAAATACTGTGTCTGTGCATTGCTCTGCCTATCCCACATACACCATATCAATTAGTGTACCTTACCATTCGTCTACCTATCCTCAATCTGCCTATAATTCATTTTACCTATCCCTCATGGTGACAATCCCTCAGACCCTATGTTAAAAATGCATTGTTCATCTAAGCCTCAATGGTTAACAGTACATTGCTTATAATGTCTACTATTTTGATCTTACCTATCCTTCATAATTCCTATCATAAAATCTACCTATCCCTCATTGAGACTATCCCCCAACTGTGCACATCCCTCATATTTGACTTGCATATTGGTCCCTAGCACTATGCTTTCTTTCTTTTATATTTGCTCATTTTACAAGGTACTGTCTGTGCCTATCCCTTAAACTGATTATTGTTCATACGACCTATCCCTCTCTCTACCCATCCATTTTAATACCTATCCCTCATGTTCTCTATATAGCTGTCATACATCTACCTATCATTCATGCTGCATATCATTCAGTCTATCTATCCCCCAGTCTGTCTGTTCTTCATAGTGTACATATCCCCTGGTCTGCCTAAACAACTCTCTTTATGCCACACACATTTTGCTCTTTCTTACTAACTTTTAGTAGATGTTTAACGAAACATACACCCCCATTGTATTTCAGGGATATGCAGAGGGATATGCATAGCAAACATTAGTGATATGTAGAATGGAGAATAGGCACAATGGGGGTTAGGTATATCACAAGGCTAGATCAGGAGATAGGTGGAAGGAATTGAACACAGTTTTAGATCTATATAGAGAGAGAGCTGGCTAGATTGAGCTGAGCTGAGATAGCTAAGAAAGTCATATGGAGAGCATGAGGGATAGGTCCTGGTATTCAAAAGGATGGGTGGCAAGGGGGATATGTAGTATGTGCAATAAGCAGTTTGAGGGATAGGTACAGACAGTACCTAGTAAGATGAGCAAATGTAAAAGAATGAAAACATGGGTGCTAGGGACCGATATGCAAGTCAAATATGAGGGATGTGCACAGTTGGGGGATAGGCTCAATGAGGGATAGGTAGACTTTATGATAGGAATTATGAAGGATAGGTAAGATCAAAATAGTAGACATTATAAGCAATGTACTGTTAACCATTGAGGCTTAAATAGACAGATGAACAATGCAGTTTAAACATGAGGGTCTGAGGGATAGTCACAATGAGGGATAGGTAAAATGAATGATAGGCAGATTGAGGATAGGTACACTATGGGAAAGTGATTACAGAGGAGAATAGGTAAGGTAAGTCGCTTCAGTATTTAGGCCTTTTGGGAGATAGTCTTACATTGCTCAGGATGCTTTGGATTTAAGAGATATGTAGTATGAGTGATAGGTAGACTAAGGGATAGGCAGTATGTGGGATAGGCAGAGCAATGCACAGTTAGAGTATTTGTCAGATTGGGAGATAGGTAGACATTTGGACATGTACACCGAGGTGCAAACTCTGGATTACATTTATCTATCTAAAAAGACTTCTAATCATTTCAATATTACTTTTATACATTTTGAAATATTTTCATCATCAAACTTCATTTTTGGGTACTTTTGGTCAATTTCTGAGAATCATGATCACGCATTCTGGATTCAGCAGGATTTTTTGGTCTGGGTAGTTCCTTCTTCCCCTTTGGTATCACCCTGAGAAAGGAATACCACAGCTCCATAAACCACCAAATCCTCTATAGAAATATACACTGAAGCCACAAGGTAGCTTAGTTTCAAGGGGGGGGGGTAGATGGGGGTGGCCTGTCACAGTCTACCCATAGACTATACTCTCAGTGACCCCTCCTACTGTGTCTAAGCTCCTTGATAATATGTTGATCTCAGGATGTCTCTATAGACCATAGCAGATGCTGCACCCATACACTTGCCTAAAGCTGCATGTTTAATCTGCTTATCATCGAAATGAATAGCTGCTAGATTCCCAGAAAATGGATTTTCAGCCCTTCAGCCCTTAGAGTGTTAAAGTATCAACCTACAGTTGGTGGAAAGTCACACAACATCTGAATAATCACCTCTATCACTCTGTACTTTATAGTACTGTGACATTTCTGTGTGTGACACTCACAGAGAAGTCTAAGTAGAAGGGACAAGGGCATTCCTTTCATATGCACCTTTGACAACATGATTAAGTATTAAAAAGGAACTCAATGGCTCTACATGTATGCATCATGCCAATCACACTGGGCCAAACTTCTCGTGAAATAATCAATATAATGTGCTTGTATTTGGTTTAATATTGATAATGGAATCATGAGTGTATAGCCTTGATGTATTTTGTCCATAGAGGATTATTATGAGACGGACACATGATGTCCTCTGGCAATTTCTCTAGGTGAAAAGCTCTGATGAGAATAAGAATGCTGCTCATACTTTATCCAGATATTTTTCCAAAGCTCTGTTCATTGAACACACGCCTCCTAGATAACGTATATCGGATATGTTCTAGCTAACACTACCTTTCATGTTTGTTTAAAATGGTAATCATTTAAGGACTTAATGTCACGGGATAATCCTGATGCTGGTTCTTTGGGAGTGCCCTAGTTCACTACAGTCAGGATGAGGATTTGAACAACATGCGTCCAAGTAGCCAGTGCAATGGTGGTAACTTGCATTACTTCGCTGTATAATATAACTCAAAGGACTGTGCCTTTTGCACATTATTCCTCCTTAAAAAGGTAAACACCTGTCTACGTTTACATCATAATGCATTCTTCATGTGTTTTCCCTTAAACTTTATAAATTGCCTCAGAATTCTTTTAATGGAGACTCTGCAAGGATTTGTTCACATGGGAGTGCACAGCTGTCTTATAAGTGCATTTTCAGAAGCAGACAGCAGCATAAAATGCAATGAAGAATAAGCTTAAACAGAGTTTGTACATTACTCTACATGTAGTACTGAAGATTAAAGATTATAAAATGGATGCTGTATTATGATACTAGAAATCCTCTATGAACATCAGGCACTATGTCTATTTTGTGCTCTGTAATAACTGCCCATTGATAATCAGAGGCTCGGAACAAAGCAGGCCTTAACTTAGGAAAAGATAATAATTATTAATTTAATAACATATATCTTTTTGCAAATGGGATAAAATAGTTTGCCCCTGCACTGCATGCCCATTACCATAGTAGATATTTGTGATGTAGTAGAATAGACAGAATACATTATCAGGACAAAAGTCTTCTATATTGATTCTGTACTGAATTCAAATTATCATTTCCGCTTTGTAATATAACACACCCTAGGTGGCTTAGTATCTTCTGGACTGCATGGAAGATACCTATCCACTAAATCCACTAATGTTCTTCATGATGATATCATACCATAAATAATCAGGAAATTATGATACACAGTTAAATGTGCAAGTGCTCTTCTGTGATCATGCCTTAGTAAGGGCATATATAACAAATAGAGGTGCACTAGGTGATTCTAGGGGCAGATAAGAAGCACGAGGACGTAGGCCGAGTGCCTTCTTATGAATATACTATGGGTTTTGTGCAGTCACTTATTAATTTCATAAATAAGTGTCAGCGTTCTATGTTCTACTACTCAGAGCCTTGATGCTTTGTTTACTAGTCCAAGTAGTTGTTTGTCCCTGGATTTATTGTGCTTTGTGACATTGCACCTAGAGTGTAGATCATTGACACTCGTGTCTCTCAGGTCCATATTACCCTCTACGATGCGGAGTGCATCGTTTTGTTGCCTTTGAATTTTTCTTACTGCCCACGCTGGTCCTCCATCAATCACAAACCCATAATAGTCCACAATCGGTCTCACCATTTGTTTATAGACCTTTAGGGTCATCCTATGGTTTGTTCTTGCTTTCATCCTGTGCAATTGAGAGAGACATAGCTTTAAGATGTTGATCAGCTTCATCAGCTGGGCTTTCAAGGTCATATATGTTTCAATTATGACGCCGAGATAGCTGAAGGTAGATATGCATTTAAGCACATCCCCATTCATCATGACATCTTCTTGTCTGACACTTTCAATGCTAAGTCGTCTGCATTGAGGAAGTAGTGACTGTGCGACATCAGTTACATAATTAATGTAGACATTGAAAATGAACCATCCTTCCTCAGATCCTTGTGGCACCCCTACATCGACCTCCTTTTTGTCAGATGTTGATTTGCCTTTGTTTATTAGAATAAGTACTGACGGTACTGGTTTACCACTCTAAAGCCTTTGTTGGTCACCATAGTGCTTTTTTTTTGTTTGCAAAACTTTTTTGTAGTCTTCAACTGTTAATTCGTTTTGTTTCTGAATTACTCCTTTGCAGCTTTTTTTCCTGGCCCCTTCCCCACTTCTTATGTAACATTTGGAGTTTAAGGCTGTCATCTCACCTTCCCACTCCACTTTGAAAAGACCTGGAGTTCTCTTGTTGAATGCCAGACATTGTTTACAACACAACGGAGAGAACCAAGTGTGCCCCAGGGTTTTACATTCTACGTAGCTTTCCTGGTGATAAGTGATGTCACACGACTCTGAGGGCAACCATTTATGACGCTCTCTGAAAAAATCTCTTCGTCTCTCAGGTTTGACAGCTTGCTCTAGACTTTTTGTGCTCAATGCAAAATAGAAACTGTCGGTGCCCCTTTCACCCATTTCAAAGTTTCTTTCGTCTATGAATTCCAGTAGGAAGTCATAGTAGAAGGCCAGCATTTTCAATTTGGCGTACTAATACACTGTGAACCCTATTTGCACAGGGAGGTTGTAGGTGATGGTGGGGGCAGGCAACAAAGTTCCACATTATGTAATCAGAGTGATTAATACTAGGGATAGACCAGATGTTCAGATAGCAATGTCTGAGACAGTTTGGTGAATAAAACACTGTAATTAAAGAAAGTCCTATGGTTGTAAATGTGATCCTGTAAGTCGTAGTGTTTTATGTGCATCCATTTTTAGCTGTGAGTAAAGGAGGAAGCAGGGAGTAAGCAGCTGTTGTACTGTAATATTGTGTAGAGAATTACAAAAGTTAGCCGTACATGTGCCTCCTGGGTTTCCCTCAAACTTTACAGCCAAATGTGAGTGTTTGAAATAATGCCAACCTGTAAATTACCTTACACTGTCAGCAGGAGACTTACACCTACCGACAGTTTAAGGTAATATAGTTTATTCACTAAATCACTCGTTCTCACCAACGATTTCTGACCGTTTCTGACCAAGGTTTCTGACCGGGAAAAAGATATGGCTGATTGTGCCACAAATATAAGGGGTGGCAAGAAATTTGTCAATCTAAAATAAAGTCAGGATAGGATAAATCCTATATTAACTGAAAAAAACTATACCTTCCTGTGATGGAATTCAAACTACAGGTCAATAAATGTTTTTTGCAATTGCCGGTCAGAAACCCCCATCAGGTCAGAGTACTTCTAGAAGAAGTGGCTTCCCCTTAAAACAAAGAAGAGAGGGCAAATAGGTAAGGAAAAAAAGTAGGGATAGAAAGATTTCCATGTAAGGTAAAGGGGAGAGAGGCTGAAGATCAAAAAAATTGCACACTAGCACTGTATTCTTCATCAAGACATTGATCGGAAACCTCCCCAGTCAGAAACCTCCCTGGTCAGAAACCTTCATTATGTGAAGGTTTCTGACTGGAAAAGATATGGCCAATTGTGCCATAAATATAATGGGTGGCAAGAAATTTGTCAATCTAAAATAGAGCCAGGATAGGATCAATCCTATGCTGACTGAAAAAAACTATGCCTTTCTGTGATAGAATTCAAACTACAGGTCAATATTATTATGTTTTTATAACTGCTGGTCAGAAACCTCCCCGGTCAGAAACCTCTCAGGGAAAGGAGGAAGTTCCTTCTCTGGAAAGGAACAAAAAGCACAGGGAAGGGAAGAAAACAGATTGGCCCATGTCCTCTGACTGTAAACCGGTGAATGGGGGAACAGGAGAGGCCAATAAAAGCATGATGGAGACAACTGCTCAGAAACCTCAAAACTAAAATGAAGGAGAAAAAGGGGGGAAAAGAGAGAAAAGAGGGGGGGAAGGAGTGAAAAATGGAAGACACGTATAAGAAGAAATCTTCTCTCACCCACAGGTGGCAAAAACAAAAAAGTGCAAGGATCTTCACCAAGGAGGGTTAGGAGAGGAGAGACCTGTTTCAGATGAAAGGGTGGAAAAAGAGGGAGCCCTATGCTGTAAGTTATACACTGACCCCCCTAATGAGAGACAGGATAAGTTCCACTGGACCATAAGGAAAGTGGGGGAAGTGAAAAAACAGTACCTTTTTGTGACCAATTTCAAACTTGAAGCTAAACTATCTGTAACTGCCAGTCAGAAACCTTGGTCAGAAACCTTGGTCAGAAACTCCCCCGAACAGAGTTGCATCAAACTGGTGAGACAGAGCCAAATATGAAGGAGAAAAAAAACCTTCCATCACCAATGGTACTGGTAAACAACCTCTACCAGCAGCCATCACCATACCCAGCACTCCATCACTCACCCCTGGAGTCAGGACATAATCTGTCCTTATTCCAGGATAGTTCCCACAAGAAAGAATAATCTACATTAACTTGGATTAAGCTTACATCATCCACATCACATAAGACTGACTTTAACAAAGGCGGGAGTAAGGTTTGTGTATCATCTGCTACATGTAGATTACTGGAGCGTAACCTTGTGAGAGTAAGTTACTCCATATGTGCGACCACCACAGAGGTAGGGTTTAAGCTTAAATGACAACTATAAACAAGGGAACTTAGTGATGCACACCATTGTTTATTTTCTGCTACAGCAGACAGGACCTAACTAAGATTTAAAGGTAAACTAGGTTAACGTAGGTAGACAGGTAAACTAGGGTAGGGTGAGTAAAGGAGGAAGAAGAGAGACATCAGCTTGTTGATAAATAAGTGACACAACCTAACTGCAGCCCCTCCCCCCTCTGGGTTGGAGGGCAGGGAAAAGGAGTAACACCTGGGTGCAGGGGATGCACTCTCATGCTGCCCACTCACTCAGTATCTCAGCATAAACTTTGAGGACCTCATCTCACCATGAGTCAGCAAGGGGGTGATAACCATGAAGGGGAGCAATCCCCCTTCAATTTTACTGACTGGGGGAAAGAAGTTGGTCTTAAGAAGAAGTCCATGGATTTACTGAGAAAGCAAGACCTGGGATTTTGAACAGGTTTTGACTACACTCCTGCCTGCTGATGTAGCAGCCCTGGACATAACTTTAGGACAGTCAATGCTCCTCAAGTGTGCACTGGGACAACTGGGTAACACCCACTTCACTGAAGATACTAGTAGTGCAACAGCTAGCCAGGGACCCACTGTGGCTGAAAATGGTCAGGACATAATCCCTTCTGGCCAAAGATCAAGCAGCCAGACAAAACAGGTATCATTGGAAGCAGGCATAGTTCTGAATCAACTGTTAAAGGATCCTACTAACTCTACAGCACTAGGTGAGCAGCTGGACAGTGCATGGTGCCAAGGATATGTCCACCCATGTCCACCCATGTCCACCTAAGGACACATCACTTGGATTTACTGGCATCAAAACAAGTAGGGGACAGGGTTACAGACAGCCCTCTGGGGTTACATGAACAAGTGGAAAGAACAGCTTAAACAATGGAACCCATACAAATCGTGAAATTAGGTCAAATGGTGCCTCTAAAGACTCAAGCACAAACTAAAGTTTACACATCACCATATGCAAAATGGATAAAAAAAGTGTTAACTTTTAGCACCTACATCATAACATTCTCCCACCACAATGTAAAAAATAAATAACCAAAGGTAAACTAGGCTAAAGTAGGTAGGTAGTAGGTAAAATAGGGTAGGGTAGGGTAAGGTAGGGTAGGCTATGGGGTGGGGGGCACCCCTTAAATATTTTTTTGGGGGAGGCCACACATGCGTATGTATTTATAACATGCGCACACCCTATATAAACATACCTACCTACCCCTCCCTACCTACCTATCTATCTACCTACCTACACACCACCCCTGTTGTTAATACATTTTCTGATGTGACGACCATGTGGTCGGTTTTGTTTTTGTTTACGTTTTCTGCTGTGATCACGTGATCATCACATGATGACGTCATAGCTCTAAGCCAAAAGAACTTGGTCACATGCCCATAATTATATGGTCATGGACGTGGTCACACATGATGACATCACAGCTCTCAGCCAATTAGAGCTTGAGAAAGTAGGTCACATGCCCATATATGGTCACTTCTGGTCTCAAAACTAGGTCACTTCAAGGTTCGTAAGTAGGTCAAATTGATTTCAGTAGCTATCTAACCCTTACACTGGTGCCGTGACCAGGATTTTCTGGTGTATAGCCCGGACGTTATAATGTCCGAACGGATAGTACATGGGTTAGATAGCCTCGCAGAAGCTAACCCAGCAGGGCAACTAGTTGCCCAGGAGAATGGCAATGGATCATTAGTGATCCAAACCCATTCGAACTCCCGAGATGCAGAATCTGCATCTTGGAGAGATCCCGAACCCCACTATAATGATAGTGAGGAAAATTTACCAGACTCTGTACGACGTGAACAGTCTATACAGAGGCAGAGTAACTTGATAAGTCAACAATCACTTGTTGATGAATTAAGTAATTCGATGTTCGAAGTTGGTGGTAGTACTAACCCAGAACATCCGGCACCGATGCCAAAAAGGGCAACATTTGGAGAACTACCTTACAGATTACCCAGACCCGGGCTACCAATATTAGATTACAGCGCTATAGACGGCGACTTAACCTATGCGGTACCGGAAGGTGAGGAATTTAAACGACCGGATGTCCTGTTGTTAAATGAAACCTATGTAACTTTGAACGAGAATTTAAATACCTTGGTCAAAGCTAAAGATGAAGTATTCAATGAAAAACTTCAGTTGGAAGATGACCTGATCGGCATGCGAAGCGAATTCGAAGCCAGGAGGAGTGAGTACATGAAGGAATTAGAGAGTGAAGAGATAAAACTTCAAGAGATGAGAAAGTCATTCAATAAAGAGTATGACAATAGACACAGTCGTATCCAGACATACATAGATACGAATGATCAACTAAGTCTTGATAAGGCAAATTATGAATCCGAAATATGCCATTATCAAAGCGAGTTAGAGAAATTGAAACTTCAGTGTAGTAAACAAGCTGAAGACAATGAAACCATCCGGGTAGGCATTATAGCTTACAATAAGCAACTGGAGGAGGAAAGACAGAAACTCACGAATGAGCTTCAGGAATTGCAGACTACTGCAATAACCCTAGACAAATATGTGGAAGCCGCCCAATTGACTATAGGTACTATAGATCCAACTGTGGTGTCTACAATGTTGGCGAAAACATCAAAAGATGCAACTCCAACCAGATACAACCCATTCGTTGACGATGGGGCTGATAAAAATGTAGTATCCGGAATCTATAAGAAACTGGATGATGCCGCAGCTAGTAGAAAGATTGTCCAAGATAGTAATTGCCCACAGGGAACTACTATTAAAGGACCAATAAATAATGCACCTACACCAGCAACTCCTATGCTGGATACAGTAGGTCCGGCACCCCCTATACCAGATCTGAGTCATAAAATTAGAGCGACTCACGTTAATGCTATTGGTGCCAATAATAATACACCAGTAGCACAACCGAGAGTACCGGGACCACCGAGACATATGCTAACCCCACCTTCATATTTCTCCCAACCCGGCCATAGTACACCAGCGGGCCCAAAATTGCCGAACCCGTCTTCGGGTCAAGGTAATGGACCTAATGATGGACGTTTTCCCAGACCGAATCCTCCACAACCTAATGTTAACGGCGGTATGTACCAACCAAGAACAACTTCCTATGGATATAGACATAATTATAATCCGGCAGGGAGTAGTAATTACCAAAATGGTAATACCTACAATCAGGGATGGAATCAAAATAATTCTTACCCTAGGTATGCATCTTCCGGAACAACTGGAAATGCCGGTTATGGTGGTGGATACCCTAGCGGTTCGTCCGGGCACTACCCTAATAACGGTCCACCAGGAGGTAATCCCCCAGGCGGCCCAGGAGGATCCGGATCCTGAGGATCAGGGTCGGGAGGAGATGGCAGGAAGCCAAATAGGAGAACTTCCATGCCTGCAGGGATGCAAACCATCTTTGATAGAAGCCAATGTATTCAAAACCTTGGCATTGACTGCTACCGAAAGGGAGCAGACGGCATGGAAGTCATGAACTGGAGCATGCGAGAAGCAGATAGACTGCGCGGATGTAATAACCCGGCACGTAGACAGGCACGGATACCCCCTCCATATGATTCTAATGATCCTTGGAAGGATAGGTATCAAGCTTTTGTTGACAAAGTCAACTGTAGTGGTTGGACAAAAGAAGAAGCTCTGCCTTATTTGATCTGCTGGTTGAATAAAGGTGGAAAGGTAGCTCTCAACCAATGGAGAGCACCATATGGAATATATGGCACCTACGATCAACTGGTCGAATGTGCCGCGTACCTATTCGGGTCAATCGTTAGAGAAGACCCATGGGTAAGCTTAAGAAAAGGACACAGAAACCTAAAGAATCTCACAAGGTCTTTGGTTTGGAGCTACAGGACTTGTTATCGAAAGCACGTCCAAATTGGGCTCATGACGATGACTGCTATCTACAGGAATTGTTTATACAATTCTACAATGGATTGCGGGATCCGGATCACAAACAAGTGGTCTGGGATTCTTGGAAGGATGACACTTCCTTCAGTGACCTATTCATATCAATCGATGGACATGATATGAAGAAGAGATTGGTAGGTCTAGGACCTAACCCGGTAAGAGCAGCTCCATTGCAATACGGAGGTTCACCTGCTCCGGTATATGAAACTTCCCAGTTAGCCCTGGTTGATTCACAGGAGGCTGATCAGGAAGACGAATATGTCTCCGATGAAAACGGAGAATATATTGGATCAGTCCAGGTAGCTGGAAAGTATTACCGACAGAAGCGGTACAGGAAGGTACATTCGAGAGGGAGGGGTGGATCCGTTGCTAGTAAAACAGCTTACGGACCGACCCAATCTGGTAATGCGACCTTTACGGCCAAGCCAACCGTGGCAGCCGCTGTTGCTCAGACTAATATGATGGAAACATTAATAGCCGGATTAACAGAAGCTTTGAAGAGACCGAGAGTTGATAAATCTCAGAAGAGATGCTTCAGATGCCAGAAACTGGGGCATTATGCTCCAGAATGTATGGCTGAGAAACCTGTCCCTCGTAGACAGGAGGGTGTCTCTGGAATAAGTACAGAGGAAAACTGAGGAGGGGTCCCCGGATGGGCAGAGAAGGGGATCCCCGTGACAAATCTTGCCATGATATCACCATCCGTGATGATAGTTTGCATGTAGTAGCAAACTCGCCTAGCACCGAGGTGGTTGTAGACACCCGGAAGGTTAGGGAAGCTGATATAACAGGTGCCAAGGGAGCACAGGGGAAACCCGATATCAGTAACGAGGTAGGCGGCTACGAATTAGCCAGGGTTGGTAGTGCCCACCTGCCCCCGGGTCATCCTTGTCTGGAATACCTGAAAGGATGTGGATCGACTCCAGGTGTGAACAATGACGTCCCAATCATCACGGACATGCCCTCTGTTCTGAACGGAAGGTGGTGGTATGTTTGCCTCACTGTTAACGGAAGATCTGCCGAATTTCTTATGGATACGGGTGCTAGCCACTCCTGTATCTCCAAGAGGTTCTATGATCTTATCCCGGATGAACATGATACTCTCAAATCGGGAGGAAGTGCTCAAACGGCCGATGGCAGTACCTTGCAAATGTATGGTAGAACTTGTGTGAAGCTGCAATTGGATGGAATACATGACTATGTCATGAGTGCCACCGTTGTGGATATAGCAGATGAGGGGATACTCGGGTTGGATTTCGCATCCCTGTATGGAGTGGTGTTAGAACCCCAATCAGGAGTGTTGAGTGTGAAATACCCGTATCCTGTAAAGGTTAGATGTGTACTGAGACAAGTGAGCAGTATGGCTAGTGTAGCACACACTGTGCGGATCCCTCCGGGAGTAGCCTGTGATGTGCTGGTAAGAAGTGATCCTGCAGTGCGCAATAAGCCTGCAGTGATAGAACCGGATGTCGCTACTCTGTCAAACATCGGATTAATATCTGTAGACACTATAGTAGCAAATGCATCCTGGTCGGTAGTACCTGTCTCCAATACTGGAAACACTACTATCTACCTGAAAAAGGGACAAGTTTTTGGTAACGTGACCCTTTCGGAAACTGTAACGGATAGTAAGTTAAACTTACAGAAAGTAACAGGAAATGATGAAATTTCAGATGACTTGCTCAAGTTATATGAAGAAACTTCATTAGAAGATACGGAACACCGGAAAGAATTCTATGATATGCTCTGTCAGTATAAGACTGCCTTTGCCAAACCCGGTGAAAAACTAGGTACGACAAATAAGGTAGTACACAAAATAGATACTGGAGATGCGGAACCCTTTAAGATACCGTATAGGCGGTTACCTTTAGCGAAAAAGAGAGTAGCTGAAGAGGAAATAAACAAGATGTTGGAACAGGATGTAATAGTCCCTTCCAATAGTCCATGGAGTAGTCCTGTGTGTATGGTAACAAAAAAAGACGGTACCATCCGCTTTTGCATAGATTACAGGAAGCTAAATGGAGTAACCAAAAAGAATTCGTATCCATTACCGAGAATAGACGAAACCATTGACTCCTTAGGAGGAAACAGTTGGTTTTTGTACCCTAGACTTGCAATCAGGATATTGGCAAGTGGGAATGAATCCATCTGATATGGAAAAGACTGCATTTTCAAGCCATATTGGACTATTCCAATATAATGTAATACCGTTTGGTTTGTGCAAAGCACCAGCAACATTTGAAGCAATGATGGAAACTATTCTAAGTGACTTATTGTGGAAAAGATGTCTTGTATACCTTGACGATGTTATAGTCTTCAGAAAAACATTCGAAGAGTGTTCTAATAACCTCAAAATGGTATTAAAACGCATTATTTCCAATGGTCTCAAATTGAAACCTAAGAAATGTCACATGTTCAGAAAGTCCATAAATTATTTGGGCCGCATCATTAGTGATGAAGGAATAAAAGCTGATCCCGATAAAATTGAGTCAGTAACGAATTGGAATAGGCCTAAAACACCCAAGGAAGTGAGGTCCTTTTTAGGTTTCTGTTACTATTATAGGGAATTTATTCCGAATTATGAGTCAGTTACCCATTACAAGTAATAGCTAACTGGACTCCAGGAAGTACCAAGGAAAAATTTCCTTGGACCCATGAACAGGAATCTGCTTTTCAAAAGCTAAAAGACCTGTTCACGAGTACTCCCGTATTACAATATCCGAATGAAACGGACCATTTCATACTGGATACTGATGCTAGCAATGATAGCATTGGCGCAGCTCTCTCGCAAGTCCAAAATGGGAGAGAAGTACCTATTGCCTTTGCCAGCAACACACTGAGTAAAACTCAGCGCAATTACTGCACAACCAAAAGAGAGTTGTTAGCAGTAGTCGTATATACCAAGAAGTTCAAACATTTTTTATGGGGAACGAACCCCTACACTCCTCCCAACCAGCTTCAACCGTATCCCGCCAGAACCGGTCCTCCAGTCCAGTCTGAACGGTACCAGTACTGAGTCACACACAGCCCATCTGTTTCCAAGTCCCTCAGCACTAGCAAGTTGAAGCGCTTGTCTATACCATACCGGCCCAGGAACCGAGCTCTCTAAAGGTCCCCCATGCGAGGCAGGACCACTCGGTGTCTCCACCACTGTAGTGGTCAGTGAAAACGTCTCTGGAGACACCGGTCTCTCGCTTGCAAGTCGAGCGCTCTACCACTGAGCTACATCCCCTGGCCTGACATACCCTGTCACCAACACAGCCCCACTGACATTTCCACCTTCCAAGTAACCCTGGATCGGTATGGTATACATAGGGGGAGTGACACAACCAAGTGAACAGTCCCTCTGAAGGCTCTGCGCACCCGACGGGGGAACGAACCCCTACACTATGCACTAAGTTTGCCCCTATATACTACTGTCACTTTTGCATTGCAACAGGTTTAGCAACAGGTTTAGCAGCTGATAGAGAGTTCTAAAATGTACATTTTATGACATTGGCATGGAACTTCAAGGTTAGATATTCTAAGTAGAGGAATAGCATTTAATATGGTGAACACTATGGTAGGTCTGTATTGACTTTAGTGGATGGGTGTATTGTCACATATATAGTTGATCCTCATTATATAGCATTTGTATAGGAATTGCAAATGGCACTGGCCCCCATAGCATTAACCCTGGACACATTATTAACCAATCAGATAATTCCCTGTATTCACTGCAGAAATATTTGGGTACATCATGTAACACCTGGTTCCCATCATGGTGGTTGTTATCAGTGCTTATCTCGCCAGGAGCTGGATCAAGCTATGGCCATTTCACTAGGCCTCCATACAGAGCCCTATGGCCAAGTAACTCATGTGACCTATTATAGGGGTTAATATCAAGCATATCCAACCAATTTAAGTGCCTCAACATAGCTCATTAGATTGTTTTCTACAAAAATAGGATTCCATGTTTTAGGTGATTCATGCAGTGAAAGCTGTACATAATTCAATTTCCATTGTCTGAATCATGCAGTGTCCAATCCCTCTGCTAAATGTTCTCACATTTTGCTTTACCCAAACGACATTTGAACAAATCTGTGCACAACAACCTGCTTCTTTTTGGTAATAACATTAAATTCTCATTGTACTGCAGTCGTCCTTTGAAAAATCACACATGATTAGTTGAAACACACACACAGAAAATATTGTTACTCATATGAGGCTAGATCCAGACTCAGGCAATGTCGCCAAAATGAGTATGGTTTGAGACTCAGCCTGATCCTTGGATGATACTCTGGCTTTGCCTGAGTATCATCCAAGGATCAGGCTGAGTCTCAAGTCATACTCATTTTGGCGACATTGCCTGAGTCTGGATCTAGACTCATGTGAGTAAAAGATTTTTCTCAGTGCAGATTTGGGGCAGGATCTAAATTAGGACTACAAATATGCCTGTCTCAGTTTGGAAGGTGGAATCACTGGTTTGGCATCCTGTACTTGCTCCCTACCTAGACCTAGCTTGCTGGCTGACATTTCATGTTGTAAATGTATGAAGAGCACACATATCCCCCCTTGCAATCCCTCAGCATTGCCAGACATTACACAGCAGTCCCTGGGCTAATTATGTGCACCTGCAATTTACTTGAGACAGCATTTGCTGTATAGAGGATATTGTCCTACTCAAATAGGTTCAATCCTTGACACAATGAAAAATGTTGCTGAATTACCTATTTCTTTGATAAGGTTCTCTCCCATGTAGCTAGTGAGGTGATATTTGGACTGTATGGAGGCCAGGAACTCATTTAATATGGGTCACACTGGAGTGCTAAGATTTCATAGGGCCTTTCTGACCATATTTTTTGCAGGGGATACCCCTAAGGGAATTATTGACATAATGATTAAAGGCAATGTATGTTTATTTGTATAGCCATGCTGTGTACCTTTACAATTGACATGGCATATACTATCAAGGCAGCATCTTGGCAAATATTCATCTTTATTTTCTCATCAATGAAACTTTCTAGTTAGTGTATCAGTTCTGCTCCGCCAGCTGCCCCCTTACCTCAAAGTCCCTCACATTACCATTATACATCCATATATACATCTTCAGTAGTACAAGACATGTCTTTTGAGCTGTGGTTAGCATCAACATTACACACATTAGTTACCATTTGACCCTCTCATGTGTGACCTGTACTTGGAAAAGGGGCCTTAATCACCCTGAAATAAAGTTTTCTTTTTGCAGATCATTATGTCTTAGAGCCCACCACACAGCTTTTAATACCTCCCAGCCATTATCAGATGTGCTTAGATACATACCCCCAAGTTGCCATCTTGAATCACCATTTGGTAGTCTCATATGACCATCAGGCAGTCTATGACACCTTCTAAATATAGATAGACATTTCAGGATATCTATCCTTGGAAGCTAGGTAGAAGAGATCTATTGGCAGGCAACCATGGACCTTAGCAAAAGGAATAAAAAATTATGTCACTTTTGGTTCTAGCTTTCAGGTATGATAATATAATCCTTATGATTGATAGTTGACGTGGTTTGTAGGGAAAAGTGAAATATGATGCATGTCAAGGTCACCTTCAGAGACCTTGACATGAATTTAGGGTAACATATTGTAATGACATAAAAGACTGATATTTCCCTTGTTTCTAAGGAATTATGAAAAGGAATGTCTGTTGCTAGGTAGCTACTTACCCTAGCAACACAATAATGAGACTTTTATAAAGCTAGAAGTCAATAGAGGTGGGGATATGTACACTTGTCATGGCCCTATGGAATGCCAAAATGAGTTTTAGAGCCATATTTACTTTTTTATGTAGTTGCCATGGAAACCATCATTACGCCAAATGAGGCGGTTCCCCATCTGAGAATAGATTTTGGAAGACATAAAGCCATGTACAATAAAGAAAATCATATTACATAATACCTTTGCTTGAAAGGGTGGTGAGTTGTTTTCCACATCTAGAAGTACATTGCTTTCTGTTGGTACCTAATTGATGGCTATTTTTAGCATCAGGTCAAGATTTTCAGCTTTAATTTCATCAAATACATAAAAACGTTCATAGGATGGGATAACAGATGTTGAATAAACATTGATGCATTAAATAGCACAATTTGGATAAAGTTGTTTTCAATTCAGCTCCAACATCTTTTTCACAAAATGGCCCGTATTTGACATTTAGTGACTACACTAGAAGCCCTATGTATAAACTCATCGAAATTTCAGCCACATATTTCTAGCATCTGAATGTGGACAAATATCATTAGCACCATGATTTTGCAATTTTGAGTCAGCTAAAAACTAACATATAAGTTGCTGATTAACCTAAGTGCCATGCACAGTGAATTCTACCTGCCACCATAGAGGCATTATACATCCGGAACTGTTATTAAAATCCATTTTTAAAGATGGGTACGGTATTTACCAATGCATTTCAACTGTCAGTGCAGGAAGCCTATAACCATCAATGATATCCTCCAAGCACATTATATAAAGTGATATTAACCTTTTCCGAGCCACTAATGCATTTTTTAATTATGGCCATTGGTCATTAATTCCATCAACCTGGGCCGATTACACAAGGTTGATACCTGCTCGTGGAGAAACTGCCGTGATAACTGATCATCATTCACCTTTACCTTTGTAAGTCCAGTGGCTCCAGAGGCTTGAGTTTCACCCAGGGCATATTCACTGCACAAACTTTGAGATTTACATTTAGTAAATGCCATGTAATTGTGTTTAATTTTCAATCAGATTCTGTGTAAAGATACAGCTTGATATTTACAGGGCATTTACCTGGCATTTACATCCACTAATATTTACAGTCATTTACAGAGTCTGTAATTAACATGTAATAGTGATGTAAATGCCAGGTAAATGCACTCAAACCCTCACTCAATTTACCAGAGTTTTACCCCATCTGTAAATCCTAAGTAAAGGTCATGTAAATGTGTGTAATTTCCATTGGGCTTTACTGCTAATTTTCCAGGGTTGTACCCCATCTGTTAATATCAAGCAAAGCTCATGTAAATGTGTGTGATTCTCATTGACCCATATGCACACACTTCTCATTTAGCTTTGCTCTTCATTCTATCTGTATATCCAAAGTAAAGCTATTGAGCTTTACATTACATTACAAGGACATTCCCCTTTTGTAAATCCTAGGTAAATGATTTTCCCCTCATTTTCCATTGATAGTGAGGAACAATAGATACCAGCTCTACACCACCTATTGATGGAGATGCAAGGGGTAGAGGCCTGGAGGCTATTGTGAAAAGAAGCGGTAACGGATTCTCACTGTTGTAACTCACCTTCCAGTTCCTGGCTGTTATGCTGCTCAGAACCAACTTCTCACCTTACACTCAGAATCAATCTTTTTAGTGTGAGTCATACTGGGAAGCATTCCCCAATTCCTGAAAACTTAAGAATCAATTCTATAACCTACTACCTTGCTGCAAAACAGGGGAAAAGTGATTGCCTGAGTGTAGTCAGTTCCCATTTGGGAATTTCACCTCCGGCAGAATTGGTTTCCTATCCTTTTGCAACACCCTCCAGGACAGGAAGAAGGGGTCTTAGTAATTATATATATATGGGTTCTAGACCTTCTGAAGACGGGGATAGAAGGGGTAGAGGCCGGGACAGGGAGCAGGGTGTCTCAGGAATCATATACACGGGTTCTAGATCTTCTAATGACGGGAATAGATGGGGTACAGGCCGGGGCAGAGTCGTAATTAACATGTAATTTGGGAGTAAATCCAATGCAAAGAGCGATCTTCATCAGCTGTACAGAAAATGGTATTTCAACTGTAATTGTGTGTAATGGCCTGTAAATATCTGTAAATACGGAAATTACCCCCCAAATGTAAAGTGTAATTACCTGTCACTTTTGAACTGTACAGAAATGTGACATTTCTGTGTGTGTGATTATCACAGACAACTCTGAGTAGAAAGGACCCTTTAGGACAAAGGCATTCCTTTCATATGCACGTTTAGTAATATGATTAATTGTTAAAAGGAACTTAACAACCCTATATTTATGCATCATGCCAAACGTATTAGTCTCACCGTCTCCTGAAGTAATCAATATGATGTGCATGTATATGTGATGCATCCTTACCTAACCAGGCACATGTCAGGAAAATGGATTTCATGATTATACTGGTTTCACAGAGACTAGATCAAGAGCTTCAGGACACTTTTTGTTTCATTAAAATATCTGTATTTGTCAATTTTTGCTGAATTTTCAAAATTATAAATTGGCCATCATTCGTTCCGAGAAATAGAGCTCTAAACAAAGGTCTTTTTATCACTGTATACTCATACTGAAAATAGGGAGGCCCCACTGTATCAGTGTCTAGTCTGTATGTACCAAATATATGCCAAGTAAAGCTGGTATCAATTTAAAGAGAAAATGTTAAGCTACATGTGGATATTAATATCTGTTGTCTTTCTTTATTTGATACCTTTCTTTCAAAAGATTCATTAAGATTATATTGTAGATATATCGATGAAAATTGTCGTGGTAAAAATCAGCGACAATTATCAATTTGGCCAATTTTCATCATTTCTACTAATTTTTTGTATTTATTCTTTCATCACATGAAAGGGAAGATAATAATGGAAGCAAATACCCAAAAAGCTCCAAATGACTATAATTAGCATTTTCCACCTTTTGACCTCATTATCTCTGGTCTATGATGGGCGAGATCTGCCTGATTTGGTTAGGATGCATCACATATGGTTTAACACCGATGGTGGATTATATGTAAATATGAGTGTGTAGCCTTAAGGCATGTTTTGTCCCTAGAAATTTTTATATTAGAGAAATAAGAGTATCAAAACCTTGGTTTCGGTGAATGTACTTGTTAATGAATGACTTTTTTGGGAAAAAGTCTTATTTGATGAAAACTTTAAATGAGAATCCTCTCTTAGTGCTCTCCATTTCATTGGCTGAGAGATATTCACAAAGCTAGATTTATTGAACTTGAGCATTCTATGTTATATATGTATGATATGTTCCGGTGAACACTACTCTTTAGGTTTGTTTAAAAGGTTAATCATTTATAGACTGCATGGTACAAGGAGATAATGACACACCATTTCAGTGCAACCAAATTATTCAGCTGTGCCTGATGTGCACTCCATGGAAATGCTTTCTGTAGGGTATGCATAAGCAGTTTTGCATCAAAGCATTATGTAGATTTAAACCCTTTGTATTGCCCTCTAGATGCGACCACAGACATATTAGATTATGTTGCTAACTAGAGACATCCGATCAGATTGGACAGACTACTATGAAGATATATCACCCTTGTAGGGTCTGAATGATACACCAATGTAGCCCTGGAAAGTATCTCACAACGGCTGTATTTCAGCAGGGTGATGGTGTATTGATGCAATATCATTTCAATGATTAATTGATCTACAATTCTGTTACAATTAACTGCTTTCTTTTTATATATTTTCAGATCCTGCTTACTACATGAGGAACTGCATGAGAATCAGACCTCTTAGCCCGCAACCATGCCCAGCCCTTGCTCAGTCAGCTTACATATAACTTACACGTGGGCAGTGGATGTAATGGACCAAGAAACATTTAGCAGCATAGTGTGAGGATAGAAAAACATCTCAATTATATGTGAATAAAACCATTTCTGACTTGGGAGAAAGTGACTAAATGTAGCCCCCCATAGAAGGGGGAGGGGAGCTGGAATAATGACTGAAATACAGGAGGTATAGCATATCCATGACCTGTACCTAACCTATCAATCATTACACATTATTCCCACCCACTTAGTGACTTAGCCACACCTACTTGGGTGTGTTGACCAATCAGTGATGTATACGGGAGAGGCTGTGGCAGTGACGGGAGGTGTGTACCACCTCCTGGCAGCAGGGGGAGATACTGTAGCAGCGGCCGGAGGAGGGGGAGTACACAGTGAGGAAGCAGTGTATGGCGCGGCACCTAGTGGCCTGGGAGTAGGAGGAGCTGATGGTGGAGGCTCGGGAGGTACCAGTTTGGTATTAGGAGCTGTAGGAGCAGCGGGAGGCACCACACAGGAGGAGCTGGACCAACTTGCTGCTCTGTGGCAGGAGTTTATGAACCCTGGAGGAAACAGCATGGATGGAACAATGACAAACTACACTAGAATAGGTGTGGGAGGTATCAGTGGAAATATAACACAGGGAGTACTCCTTACTGTTAAACCTCTCAGTGTTAAAGCTATTTTTGCAATTATTTTAGGTGTTCTTGGGTTGCTGGCCAATTTGAGTTCTCTGTTTGCTATAGGGAGAATAAGACACAGTTTGACTGCAAATCTACGGCTAATCGTCAGTCTATGTGCCTCAGATATGCTTGTGAGCATCTCCCTTCTGCTCAAACTGATACATGAAGCTCATTCCCCACAACTGACTGATATTGAGGACACATGCTTGGAGCACATACTTAAAGCACTGCGGATGACATCACACATCATATCTTTGTTAAACTTAGTGGGGCTGGCGTTGGACCATTACTGTGCCATTCTAAAGCCACTGAACTACCCGACACTCATGTGTAAAAAGCATGCGAACATAATGATTGTATTATTCTGGATCGCAGCATCATTATGTGGGTTCTCAGACTTCATTCTACCCTCAGCCTACTTTAGTTACTGCAAAGGGGACCCAAACTTGAAGCATTATTGTATGGCTGTATGGTGCAGCATATACACAGAGGAGTACATTATGTTTGCAATGGCTATTTTGTCATCTGTTCTCATGGCCAGTTTATACACCACCATATTTGTACAAATAAGACATTATCAGTCATTTCAACAACAATACAGACAGAATATGAAGAGGAACAGACGTGGCTTGGTCACCACCTTTGTTATTGTTTTCACCTTCATGGTTACCTGGTTACCATATTGCCTTTTTGCTGTGTCGCTTATAATAGCCACTAAAACGAACCCTGACTCAAACATGCACTATATCCGCATGGCACACAAATTGGAATTCCACTTCTTTAACCTACTGCTTCTGAACTCATTCCTGGACCCTATAATCTACGCTATCAGGATGAGAGAAGTGCAGACTGGTTACAGAAACATTTTCCCATGTACCCGGGTCAGGAGGACAATTAGTCGGGGTATATCGCAGTCCACAGAGAGAAGTACTCGGTTAACTCTTCACAACTCAATGCACTACACCAAGACTAACCAGAACGAGTCTTACCTCTAAAATCCTACAGTAAGCACTTTTGAAAGATCATAGCTAGATCTACATGTACTAAGCCATTATTTGTTATAGTGTGCTAATGCAGCACGGGCCAGTGACTCACCAGCGCTGCATTAAAAAGACTGCTTTGGAATTAATGTTTGAGAATAATATACAAGAGAAATTGCTGATGTAGTAGAATGTATGTATATAAGGAAGGACCATTTTATTTACCCAACAGCTTAACCTTAATCGTGTATTGAGTATCAAATATTTGAGTGCATGTTACTAAGTGTAGGGATATAACTAGCATTAGCAATGTGTGTGTGTTGTGTCATCTACACAGGACTTTCAGGAACCATGTAATATACATTGAACTCTAAAGGTAGACCTCAAAACAGTGCCTCCAAATCTATGAGTGCCGAGGCAGTTATCCATAATGATCTAATAGTTTGAATGACTGTAGTTTCCAAGAGACGCAGGAGAATCCTGCCTAATTATAAAAAAGAACAGAGGACAGGCAACATGTTGTGTTTGGCAGACTGACAGAACCCCTGTGAACATGGACCAGAGTTAGTGTGTAAGTACCTGCTCTTTACCTGCCATCTGAACAGGAGGGTAATTAAGGGGGTTTGCTGAATATACTTTATTTTCTAGATGAAGTGAGTGAACTTTCAGGCAAGTTTCCTGAGTGTACAGATGCGGTGCAATTCTAAAATCAATACTTGTCAGACTTAATAACTGGCATACATTCTATCTGACAGGTTTTCTAGAGGTTATAGGAAAATAACAAATTTAACAATCTTGGATTCCTCCGGAAGGCACAGTGAGATGGGTTTTATAAATTGAACCATCTTTTCTGAAGAGATCATTTGAATGGAGCATTTTCAGGCTTCAATTTTCATAGACTTTGATATTGTGAATTACCTTCCTGTAGTCTTTAAGTCCACAGTTGAATAAAGGATGATTATTTACACCTGGAGAAAGATCCTGTAAATAGTAGTTGCTAACTAAATACACTGCCTGTTTAAGCTTGTGAGATGGAGTGTATTATGTAGGACTAAATATGTGGATTTACATTAAGGAAATCGGTATTTCAGGCAGCGCATATTGCTGTGATCCATTCCACCTGTGTGTTGTCATGATGGCCCTGTAAACTATGAGTCTGGTTCACTGTTTATTACGTGCACTCCATTAAGAAGATAACATACGTTTCTCACTATCTGGAGGGTCTTGGCAAAGGGCCTCTTTAAAACTTTCAGAAATTACTGAGGAAAACGTGCATCGGGTAACTCATTTTACAGCCAATTAGCTGCCCATTAAAGGGATCTAAAGAAAATAAGAAATGAACAAATTACACTCCTACCCCATGTCACATGTCTCACAATAATTTAAATTTTGTCTAACCATCTTTGCACGTTTTGTTTTTTGGTTCACATTTCCTTTTTGGCAAGGCCCTCTGGGTTTAGAAAAGCTTTTCATTTCGCACAATGCAGGCTATGCGAATAGTTAAGTGGGTTTCAAAACTTGTTCCTGTGTCTTTTTTTCAACGCTAAATTTTTCATTGATGTAAAGAAAGTATCAGGTTATTAATGTATTGTGCATGGTGTTGTGGAACAGGTTTTCTTCTGGTAATGCTTTATGATGATGTTTAAGTTCCGCACTGTAGCTGGAGCCTCAAACGCTGCTCCACATTGGGTGCTGAACTGCTTCACCTACAATGGTCATTGGTTGCTGGTTCACCACAATTGGGTATGTACATAGCACTTGTTACACTGTCAACATCGTCAATGGTTAAGGTATGTATGCTGCATTTACTAATGGAGCAGCAAAGACAATGAAAACAAAATTGAATGACATTTCAGTACACTGGAGTATTACCAGTTTAACTGTCTCTAATGTTGTGTATATTTTGGTCCTTTTCAAGTCTTGACTAATAGAATATAGGGCTGAGGTGTATACATATGTGGAGAAGGTATTTATTAGATTGAGTAAGGTATATTTATATTATACACACAGTATGGGTGTCTGTACCAATACCTTTATTGTTCATATATCGTCATATTTATGTAAATGGTATAATATTCACAGCTGAGGTCTGAGGAAAATTTCTATGGTTGTTTTATGATTCAGATCTATTTATTCCACGACAGGATGAAAGTATCCATAGATTATATATGAGTGTTATATGTATATAAGTATCTATTTCACCACGTTTTGTGTCGTTTCCTATATTGATTATTTTGTGATTGGAAATGAAACAATTGAAAAATGCGAAGAAAACTGTGTTAATTAAATATAACATGTTGATTTTTTTACTCTGTGATAGACATAGAAGATGGATTCTTTATAGATGTCTTTATAGATGTAGTGCCTGGAGTCTCTAAGACCAATAGTCCACTGGGCTTCTTTGGCCGACTTTGGTTATACACTTTCTATTCAAAATTCAGCCAAATAGGCCCAGTGGACTATTGTTATAAGGGATACAAAGTACATTAGCTTTCATATCTGTGTTGTCGTGTTGGCCAAATGGAGTGAGTGAGTAATAGATGGTTAACGCCATTTCGACAGCTAAGGTCATATTCATGGCGAGAACTATATTATGCAATTTCACAGAGGAATGTGTTGGTGCCCGCGCATATGTGCTCCACACACATCCGAGGGGATAGGAAAGAGGAGCGGCCAAATGGAAGCCAAATGGAAGCTTTGGAGCAGGTTTTGTAAAACTCAAAAATGACCCCGGGTGAAAGATGATGCAGGGTGAAATAAATGACCCTGCTCCGTCTGCTATGGAAAAACATTTAATTCACTTTTTTGGGTCATTTATCTTCATCTGTCCATCATAAAACCATCACATATGAAAAGAGGAGGATTAATAATGGTAGTCTTGAATACCAAACTACTTTTTAGCAATCTTATTTTACATTCTGTTTTAATTACTGTAGTGGGTATGATGGAAAATAGCTCTCAGGGCTCACAATAATGCGAATAATAAGTTTGTATCATATTTGAGATTGATCAATCATACATCACTGGAAAGAAAAATATATGTATCCTAGTTAAATCTATAATAACTTTTGGATATTAACTATAGCAGTTTGGAAAACACCATTTGAAACTTAATCTGCAGCCCATTCATAACTGAAAGCCATATATAGGGGAGAGGCCACTTATCTAGGTCAACTAATAAGGCAGAGAGAGGCAGGGCAGGGGTGGGAAGCAGGGTCATAAATGTCATTGGGTCAAAAATGACCCAGGGTCAAATGACTTGGGGGTGAAAATTCTTCAAGTAGGGTAAGTGGGGGAATGGTGGGGGGCAGGGTTCAAAATGACTCCAGGTCAAAAATCACCCAGGGTCATTTCTATACTTTTAGCTTAGACCTGTGCAGAGCAATGCTATGGGTATGTACATTGATGTACCATGCTGACTCTTCCATTGTGTCTCATTATTACTTTATCGAGTTGTTTTAAGGAAGTAAGGATACTTTCAAAATGAAAAACTTTAGGTCGACAGTTTGAGGACTCAATGAGAACTTTCAGTAGCTAAAGCAGTAGCTAAAAGCAGTGTGAGGGATGAGTTATGTAAATTTTGATTATTTTTCAATACAACCTGAACTAGTGTAGGGGATGCATGCTCGATGGCTTTGTCTCCATGGTTGACCCCCTAGTGGCTCTACCCAAATTAACCTTTATACCTCAATTGGCACCATATGAACAACCTTAATTATCACATAGCATATTCCTTAATCCGTCCGTTAGTCTACACAAGACCTAAAAAGATCTCAAATAGATTTGCCATTGCCCGCTAATCGCTTTTGATGGTCAAATGATCACAACAATCTGATGCCAACTGACGGATGGATGGCGTAGTTCATTATCCTTGGGTTGTTTCCATCACTCTTGGAGTAATGTTGACCCCTGCATGACCTCATGACCTCGTTCACCCCTCCTAGCATTTAAGGGATCCCTTAGTCAAAAGCTTTTTCCCATTAAGGGAAGTTCTGTGAGGTGTCAATTAGGTCATGAACTGTTTCAGGAGGTAGATGACATAACATTAATAGGAAAAACGGATTAATGATGACACAGCCGGCTGCACTCATTCCTACTGGAGGTCCAATGAGATGACCCAGAAATGAGTGTATCTATAAAAACCAATTTCTACTAGAGAACAAAAACTAAACACTTTTTATTATATAAATACATGAGAAATTAGCATTTCTTTGTAACTGATTCTTAAAATGAATTCATTTATTGATGTCAACATAAAAAGATGAATGTGTAAAAATAGATGAGCTGAGCTTAGATGATATTAACTTCTTGGACGACAACAAATGAAAATGAAAAAGAAATATATTTACAGCGCAGATGTCAAGACACTATCCTAGAAATCAGGATAAAAAAATAAAAGAGAGAAAAGACAATGGATAATGATATATATATGCTGGCTATATAAACATGATTAAACACCATACCCACAAACATTAAAGTAACGTTAGACTTTTGTCTCGATATTGTACTCACCAGCTGCTTACATTCAGAGCTGCATTGCTTGAAAGTTAAATTGTAAACATGACAAGAAGGTAAAAAGCCACTTCAATTCCAGATATTAGTTTTGCTCCAGCCCCTACCATAAAGTGAATTGCCAGACATGTAAAAGTCATGGTGCATACAATGGTACCTCCAAGATAAAGACTGAAACACTTGTCCATTTGTTTGAAAACAGACAAACATTTTTCATGCTTATTTCTAAGTCCCTACAGGGTAAATACAGAAAATGATTGGCCCGACAACTCTGAAGTCAGAATCTGCTTGTGTTTCCGGAAGTTTTGGAAGATTAGGTCCCATGTGAAATTAAAGACAAAAAGTGGTGGCAGCCAGGTAATGAAGACATAGAAAAATCCCACAAATTTCAAAGCTATCTGAATCATGAAATACAATTTCCCAGATTCAAATATGTTCTTTTCATCTGTCAGTATTTCAATATAAGGGTTGTTAGATGTTGTGATCAAAAAGTAGATGTGGATTAGTAGTATAGATATTACACAGCAAATCCAAGCAACAATTCTCACTATTCTTATGATTCTTGAATGAGTTGATGCTGCTGCTTTGCCATACACAGTAGGTAGGCTATTAAGAAGAGAACAATAGTACGGCAAATGCTTATTAATGTAAGTCCAAACAATAATCATGAAACAATGGTAAAGCCATATTATTTGAATCATTATGTTTATCATCAAATATTTACTACATTTTAGCCTCATGACTGAGTCAATAACATCCAAAGCTGAAGTACAACAATTGAGGACAACGAAGAACACTACCAGTCAACAATATATCTTTGCTATCATATCTAATATTGTCCTCCTCCTTTCATCTTTCTGATATTTCCCACCAACACAAAATACAGGTGTCAGTGTTCTGACTAATTTCCATGTTTCCCCATGCTCATTTTCATTGTCAACAGAGGAAGATATATCAATACTAATATCCTCCATATTTTTCTAGTTATGTGAATTTAGATAAGGATAAAGCTTCAAATCAGCATAAGTATCCTTGTATCTCTAGATTAGTCTGATGCAGATGTGTCTTTCATGCTAGAAGAGTTGGTCACAGTGAATGATACCTACGTTTATCTTCATGCCATGTATCCATTAACTCAAATCAATATCGCATTAACATTGTTTCTTTTTCCATTTACAATGATTTATCACATGTCAAAATAGACATTTGCCTAAAAGCATCTATTTTGCCGAAAAGGGCCATTTATATTGGATTTACCACCAGTATATTTGGAATTCTACTTAATTTGCAAGTCAGACATATAGGTTCATTTTACACATAGGTATACTGGGAGTGCACAAAGGGTACTTTTGAACGTCACAAACAGATCATTGCATTTAAACATGGTTTACTCAGTTTAATTTTCCCCAAAGAATGATAACCTGAAATATGAAGACCTCTTGCAACTCTGAAAAGATTGTTACACAACTCAGTGAGGCATTCGATAAGGGTTTTACCAAAGGAACGGTCCCTCAGTTTATTATATAACAGCCTCATTTAATAGATATGAGTTTTATAAGTTTAATTTAAGTATTAAATGACTCATTTCTTCATGTTCTGTCATTTATATTAGAAAAGACATTTCCCTGCACAATATTAACAGGTTAAGCAATATTGATTTCTGTTATATGATTTCTTTGACTCACGGTGATTTGTTCTGGATATTCTCGTTCATATATTTCTGTATATCAGCAGGTCCATGTGAACAGATCTTGGGTGGATATCAGAACGGTTTTCAGTGGATATCAGCACTAACATATGGATAGGAACGTATTCAAAATTTTTCAACCTCAGTAGGACTTGACACCAGGCCTCCAAAACAAAAGTCCCTCACACTATGCACTGGGGTATTGGGATGGTAAGGAAAGAAGCCTTGAAACGAAGTTTTATTTACCCAGTGTTGCAGAAGCCCTTCAATTACATAGTATTACGGAGAATTGGGAGGGTGACAGCTCCAATCCTTGAATTCATAGCATAGATATCATAGATAATGATTGCATCAATATTTATGGTCTCCATTATTTATATCCTAGGTAAAATCCACTATTCCAACAGTAAATACAGCCGGCAATACGGGTCTCCTTCCCCCAACAAAACTGTGTGACCTCATCCTGGTTTGAACATGAAGCATATAGTTTGTAATCGTTTCCCACCCATGCTATCTATTTGGATTATCAGTGAAAAAGACATAAGAACGCCTGAATTCTATCTATATTTAGCAAGAAATGGTTATTAATACATTATTCTTCTACTAGATTTTAATCTTTGCATAGCTGTAAGGTGAAGGGGCACACTGGGTTGAAGCGCCAAGTTGCCCTGACGTTTAAAATAATAACTGCTCCTTCCGCCTACTAATTGCATACTGTATTCAAAGTAATAAGCGCCCTCCCCTTTTTGGGGGCCAATTTTTCAGGATTTTAGAGTCACATAAACTCTTAACTATTGGAGGGCTATAAAAACGATTTTTTAAATGACCTGGGCACTTACTTGGTCAAATATGGTATGCATGTTCGGGCCTGTTGCCTGGCGCGTCTGGGGAATCTCACTGAAAACCCTGCAGATCTTTAAACCCGTCAGACTGAGGACCTATAGTCATCAGAAGAGGTACAGACAGGGGGCAGCACCTTACAGAGAGTGAAATCCCTCAGTCTACATTTCCCCAGTTTGAGTCTATGGTATTCTGTTGACAATATGTAACAACTCACAAGGTGGCAGATATGTGCCACTCATGTTTGATGATCAAGCCTTCAGTTTTCAACTGAAGGTCTTCACCGCTGAGGACTTTAGGTGCTCAAATTGACGATACCAAAATCTACAGCTTTGGGTAGTCAGATTGAGGACCCAAGGTAGTCAGCACCAGGGTTGTCACCCTAACAACATTATGTAATCAGTTTGACTACCATGGGTGAGTATGTGGACCTAAACCCATCAGGTTGAATAAATACCCTGGGTACTCAATCTGATCACCTAAGGTTGTAGATTTAGGTATCGTCAGTCTGACGACCTTGGGGCTTTCAGTGCTGTATAATGCAAGTTCTTTCTTTCAAAAAAAATGGTGAGTCAACCTGGTTTGCCTGGGTTTGCTTTACAGCCAGAACTCTACTATATTAAGGTAAATACCAGTCTACGTTTTACGAGAAGCCCCTCAAGGCAGTATGGTGGTACAAGGAAAATAACAAGAAGAATGGGAAAAGGCTTACACCATTATTTTTGTAACATTTTTTTCAGTGTAGCCCAGTATTAGTATCAAAGGGGGCCAAATGATTTTGCACTGCTCATCCCCTTGTTGTTAGGAAATGACTACTTCAGTGCTGCCTGATATTACAGAATCAGACAGCTGGAGATCAGTTTCCTATATCTGAGACATACAGACCAGCCGGACATGATGCATCATCTTATTCATACACTACTGACATCTTGGTTCTGATGCAACATGAGGTCCCACACTCATGTACGGCTGCACAAGGACAAAGGGGAATCAATCTTTAATGAGTAATATGGTGTATGTGTACATTTTACCGACTTGGCAGAAATAATCAATAAAATAACCAATAAAATAATTCCAAAAATCAACTTCGGGCTCCGGAGGGGAAGGTGGTACCCATCTGAGTACTGTTATCAGTGATAATTGTTGGTAGCCAGCTACAGCAATGGCTGTGTGTAATCCGCTACCTCAGTTATACCTATGCACACGGGTCATATTGGTGCATAAATGCGGCCCTGGTACATTACCTGGCAAGGCTGCATCATGCCCAATGCCTCAAGATGCATGACTATAACTCTTGTGACACCACTATTTCATTCATGCATCGTGCCAAAACTATGTGACATTGATATACATAGCATTGGAAGGACAAACATACACACTGTAGTGTGTGACTGTGTATGTGGGGTGGGTTGTGGGGCTGGTTGCTAGGCAGCATTATGCAGCACGACTAATGGATATGTGAGCTATATGGCTACCTAATGCATTCCTTTAGTTCCCCCTACAGGCTATGATCTTCCCCTAGACACCAAGTCTATTTTATGCAGTATACATAAATGAATTTCAACTCAACTCTAAGTCACTCACGGTAGGTTGGCTTAAATCATCTGGAGGGTCTTGCCAAAAGATAGCAAGGAAGAACCTCTGTAAATCCTTTCAGAGGAAAACAGATGTGGTCTAACTTGTTTTCATGGTATTGACAATATAATTACAGCAGAATGCTTGTAAAACCCTTTGTGAGATGTAAAAGAACATGTATGTTTCATCTAAATGATTATCTTACCAATTATTTAGCAACACAAAAACGTACACATTTTCTTTTTTGGTTCACATTTCTTTTTTGGCAAGACCCCTCCGATTGGCATGTTAAGGGCAATGTATCCAACTGCATATATTAATTATCTATCGGATGATGGATCCTCAATTTTCATTTCAAAATTTGTGTCATGCCGGAATTTAAACAATGCAATTTAGGTTCAGCAATATCTGCAGTGCCAGTACTGGCCAGCTTGATTGCACATTGTGACAACAGGAAATCATTTCTCTACATGCTACGACTGTGCAAAGCCATTACAATTTGAAACCCTCCAAATAAGAGTTGGTGATCTTTGGCAATGTTTTCTGTATAATCAGCACTTATAATAATTACATAGGGTTTGGTAGGGCAGTCGTATCCATGCAATCATTAGTGATCACTAAATTTGTTATCATCCTCTTCAGACTTCGACAGCGATAGAGAGTGCTCCACCACCACTTCTATTTCTGACAGCGAACCATCACCACCAAAAAGAAGAAGAGGTTCAACAAAACAGAAAACAACAAGACCAAAACGCCCAAAACCAAAACCAAGAAAAATCCTTTGGAGGAACTAGAAAAGGAGATGCTCAGAGACATTGAGAAGAAACCAAAACCTGCTGTAACTACAACACCAACACCTCCAAGACATGTTGCCACTCCAAAACATAAAAGTGAATTTGAATGCCTGTCATACCCAAAACCCATTGGCAGCTATAACAAGAGTTATGACCGCTACCATGTGAACCACATCAGAGAAAGACCTCACCAAGACCAGGCAAGACCACACCATGAAGTCTCACATCAAAAACAAAACCCACATCTGAGAATCACCAACACACGCTGCATCCTTCATCAATTATATGAAGTAGTTTTTACTCTGGACCATCATGTCACCAAATCCATGGCTCAGGGGATGAGAGACAAAGGCTACTGAAGAGCATGATATTCAAGCTTGCATGTTAGACATTTTTTAAGGGCATAATGGCTACCTAAGCGCCGCCCAGGGTTCCCAATATTCACGTTATAACAAGAGTATTTAATATTTATTAATATTTATTGCCATTTATTGTGTAAGTTTACATAAATTCCACGTGCATGATACCACAGGCCATTATTGTATATTGAATATTGCTGTCTATGCAAAATTGTTGATTCATATAGTTGTCATGGTAACCAGTTATAATGTGATCATTTTTAGTACTTTAGACCCATGGTAATTGGAAACAATCATCTTGCCTAAAGAAGACTAATAAAATTAGTTCAAACATTGCAACAAAGATCACCCCAAAACTTACAATATACCAACAATTTATCACCAAATGTAAACATTTCTACAACAATGAAAATAAATGTTAAAATTAATATTCCAGTGTCTGGTTTTGTGTGATATTCAACTTTCTTCTAAATTTTGGACTGTAATACCATTAGAGTAAGGGGTCCAACTGTGATTTGAATTGGTCTAGACATCTTGAGAAACTGAGGATGAGTGTGTGAGACTGCAAATATCATCACAAGTTGAGTGAATCCATGGTAGAGGGTGTGAGGGATTGAGTGATTGATTCAGGAAATCAATGCTTGAGTGAGTAAATAAATTAGTGAATGAGCAAATGAACGAGTAAGGATATGCATGAAGGAGTGAGTGAGCAAGTGAGTGAGTGAAAGAGTGAGCGTCCCTATTTCTTGTTGATGGAGGTGAAAGTTTCCTCTTTGGTTATACCTACTGTAAAAATAGGCACTAGCCATTAGTGGTAAATTAATCTTCTCAGACAACATGGCTTAAGGGCAGAGGGATACTCAGCCTCTCCACCTTTCAATCTGACACTAACACCTGGTACCTAAGTCTGGACCTTTTCTTTAACCCATTAAAGGCAACATAATAGAGAGGTAAAGAATTGCCCAACTGTACCATGTTCAGTAATGTCTATAACATACCATTTTCTATGATCCTAGATACATGTACACACTGCCATACACGCCCAGCGTACATGTCCTGATCTTATCTTAACCTCGCTATTTGTCTCAAGATTCATGTTCCCTTGTCACCATGATACTCCAATGTAGTAGTATTGAGTCTACTCAGCAGTACTACATTCGGGCAACTTGGCTACCCTTCGTATATCCATATGTGTACCTGTACATTAGTCAATAAAGCCATCTTGAACCTTGCAGGGCAACAAAAGATTTTCACTGCCATTGACGGGGGAAAATATATACGCCCACCCTCTGTCTCACTCCTACACCATCTGCACATCCTGCGTCTCACTCCTACACCCTCCGCACACCCTGCGTATCACTCCTACACCATCCGCCCACCCTGCAACTCACTCCTACACCATCTGCACACCCTGCATCTCACTCTCACACCCTCAGTATCACTACATCTCACTCACTCCCCTGTGAGGGGAGGGGGCAAAGTAATTTTGTCTGTTTTCAGTTTAAAACTAATAAAAGGGTGCCTTAACAATTTTCGCAGATCCTCCGGGGGGATGATTTTTGATCCTCCAGGTGGAGGAGTCAGGCACAGGGTGTGCGGAGGGTGAAAGGTAGTGGTCATTTTTTATCAACGGGCGAAAATATATCCCTTTGACGAGAGCCAAAAATTTTTGCAACCCCTGCACCAGAGGCACGGAGAATTTTCGCGCCCTCTTTGATTTACAGTAGCATGCGGGTTTTTTCTGCTAAAAAGAGGGTAAATTTTTTAACCCCCTCCCTTAGGGAGTGGTCATTATTTATCAACAGAGGGGTAAAAAATTCAGACCCCTCCCCAGGGGGTGGGGCTAAAAATATTTTGACCCCTCTTGAGGGGGGGGTAAAAATATTTACCCTCTTTTTAGTGAAAAAGCCCATGCACTTCTATAGTCTATAGATCAAAGAAGGGCGCGAAAATTCTCTGCACCTAATAATTTTGACTGGCGTCTGCGGCCCCCGCTTCATGACAGCCAAATTTTTTTCCAGCCCCCCCACTCCCGTTTATGATCTATTAAATGAAGAATAACAAGCTAATTTTTTTACACCCCCTCAAAAGTTTTTATGCCCCTCTGAACCCACACCCCCACCTGGATGAATAATGACCATTCTTTCTCTCTTTCCTTTTTTGTGAGGGGGGTACCCATAATCCCAGCGCCGAAGGCGCTGTTGACTTTATAAAACTCAGAGAGGAAAACAGTGTCTCTTTATGAAGTTGAAGATTCTGTACTACTTAATGAAATATATGTCTACACAAAGATGCCTACTTAAGGTCTAGTCCAGGAGTTTTAACATTTGAGGTTAAACGAATCCGGAACAAGATGATTTTTTTCAGGAGAGATGCTCAGAAGGGTCATAAAGCACATCCTAAAATTCCCCACAAATCCCCCTTATGCTCGCTCGGAAATTCAAGATGGCATCCATGATGGTCCTAAACCCATATTTCCTACACTTTCTTCTATCTAAACCTTGATAAACATGGCAGAAAGGGTAGCCAAACATGACTACATATAGTTTGACAAAGAATGTTACACATGCATAAAAATCATCCACTGTAATGTTATATATTGAAATCTTTAATCTTTGTATGCAAAACACAGGAACTATAGACTTTAACTAATTCAGAACAAGTTGGTTTTCTCAGGAAAGATGCCCAGAAAGTCCCCAAATATACCTTTCATGGTCGCTCGGTAATTCAAGATGGCGTCCATAATGGCATGTTTTCTATTTTTTTCTATACTTTCTAAACTAAACAGCTGAACAGAAATTGTTAAATTGATACCAATACATGACAGTATATGATTTGAGAGCCCATAGCTACAACAAAGATTCTCTTGTATAAGCCGCACCCCTCATATATGCCACACCCTGAGTTTAAAAGGAGGCTACGAGCCACAACTGGGGCTTGGAAATTAGCAGTTTAGTAATGTTCTATTGTGTAAAAACCCCTTATATATAAGCCACACGCCTCTTGTACTGATCCTATAAGCCTAATTTCGAATCTGGTATAAGCCATGGCTTATATGAGAGAATTTATGGTATTGTATTAAAAATGGCTGCCAATTGTGATTGAATGGGATTTCAGCTCAATACCATGAATCTAAGGGTTAGGGGAGCAAGCATAAGTTCTTAAGGCTCAGCAAACCCCTGTGATTAAAGAAAAGAGTATAGATGCAATCTACATCTAACATACAAATATAAGGTTGGCAATGAGAATATACAGAAAACTCGTAAAGTGTTGTCTGTACAGATGTTTGTAATCAAAGAACCTTAAAATGAATGAATGAAAGGATGCTGTTTTGCAATATTGATGGCTTATTTGGGATGTCAAGCTTATTCATCCTTTTCTGATCACTGGTTTACAAGGTCAATGCCAATACTCATTGGGTCTTTGAGAGTACTGGTATATCAAAAGCTCATAGTCTTGTTTTTCATTAACAATGTTAAAAGGCTTTTGTTTACCCTTGAGATGTATCACAACCAGTTATGACATTATTAGACATAACAACATTGGGTTCTCAGGTTGAATTTTGCTTTTTGGGAATGCTGTACTGTAATGTCCCTATAGTCATTTGGACTGTGTTGTATGTATTCTTCTGAGAACAAGGCACTTTCTCTGAGAGCTTATCTATCAGTCTTATCTCATCATTGGAGTGAGCTATTCATGTGGTTTGGGTTGTAGTTGTTTGCATAGTACCATCAAAGATATTGTAATGCTTAAATCAAAGCTGATAAACAACAGAGACAGAAGTTGTGAGAACTTATATGTATATTGTAGTTATAGAATATGACTGTGGTGATAAGACCATACATTGCTCCATGAATGGCGATGGCAAGTGTTAAACTCAATACTCTGAGCCGAGCAGACAACGGTGGTAAGTCTACACTGATCAAGTCATGGAACCAGACTGGCAACTGGCCACCCCACAACACAATATATTAGGCACTGTGGACAGCGCCGAACTTCTGCACTAAGCTCAACCTAGAATATGGCTTTCTGAGTTCTGCTCTGCTACCATTGTTAAGTTTATGCTGCCTCAGATGTCAAATGCAAATGTTGTCCCAGCCCCACCTGTGTGTGTGCTAAAGCTATAAGTACTTCTGCCACAAAATTTACAAAACAATCTGCATCAATCCCAGTTGAAATGCAAGTCCTCTGTAATCTCATATAGTTGAAAGGTTGTGACTGAGGCTAATGCATGAAGAACTGTCAATCTGTATTCTCTCTTGTCTGACAGCTGAGTCTTTAGTTTTTCTCTTAGCATAATTTCTGCTGCACGCCAGTGAGTTTCTCCAAGTATTACAACTAGGTAAATATCAAGGTGTGCACCATTTCATCAGAGTACTTTCTCCTAATGATTTAAGCATTTGCTTCAGAAACAGACAATGGTAATTGCAGACATGAAAATCAACCATTATGATGCTCATTTATATGATGACACTATAAAGAAATATTTACTGTTTGTGTCTGGGGCAATCTGAGTGTTTGTACTAAATCTGAGTCCAGAAAATGACAATAATACAGTTATGCTCTGTACATGAATTGCATATTACAGTTTTTCTCAAGGTCCAAGGGAGTTTAACAGAAAAAAGGCAATCCCCCACACAAGCTTAGTAAGTAGCAATTGGATTCCTTGACCCCTCACCATTTAAGCTTCTTTGATTAGAAACAGATGCAGACGACACTTTACAAGTTTTCAGTATATTCTTATTGCAAAAGTTATGTTTGTATGTTAGATCCAGACCGTATTCACACTCTTTTCTTTAATCACAGTGGTAATATGACTCTAAGAACTTATGTTTAGGTCCTTGACCCTCAGATCGATGGCATTGAGCTAGGATCCTGTACAATCACCACTGGTGGCTATTTTTGATACCATACTTAAATATTACCATGAGTTTTGTAACTTTGTTATAGTCATAGGCTCTCAAACCATATGCTGTCATATATTGCTACCATTTTAACAATTTCAGTCCAGCTGTATAGATTAGAAAGCATAGGAAATATAAGAAAAGTAACATTACAGATGCCATCTTGGATTTCCGAGCGAGCACAAGGGGGAATTTTTGGGGACTTTTGGGCCCCTTTCCTGAGAAAACCAGCTTGTTTTGAGTTGGTTTAACCTAGAGGCCTATTTTGATCTAAGATTCCTGGACTACTCAGGAAATCTACATGATCTAAAAGGCAACCATATGAAAATGATATGAGACTGTTTAGATAAGCATGCTTTTATGGTGTTGGATTTAGGCGTGATCTACTCACCTAAGTCTTTTGGAGATGGCCTGTGGGGCATGGAAAAGACAATAGCTCCACAGCTGGAGCATGCATTAATATAGTGCTCCACATCTTTTTTATTCTACTCAGTTCCATTGTCACCCTGAGCCTTATACAATTGAACTGATTTGAAAGAGTCATAAGGGATAGCCAAGTTGATGTATGTCCCAAAGATTGGAAACAAATGTGTGTCAGTTGGTGTCATTTTTGTTGATGTTGTCTTTCCACCCTCTTCCTTTACTCTCTAAGAAATAACTGTTGAATCTAGCAGGGATCCTCATAAAACTGAACAACGCACAATGTAAATGCACTGCAGTAAACCAGTGTAGTTTCTACAATGAAGCAGCCCGGTTCACACTGTTTGACAAGGAATCTCCGTGGAAATTGTGATTGATTTCTGCCAACGGGATAAAGATTTTCTCAGCTTTTCTGATGAGATTTAATTAAAACAGACATGGCCCAAGCACAAGATCCTTATATGAAGGCTAGAATGTTCCAGTCATAGGAAGGCTACCCTACATGTGCAGAAGTAAAAGTTATTTCTGTAAAGTGCTGGTTCCTAAGATGTGCAATTGGTCATAATAACTCTTATCCGATGGTGTATTTATAATATTGCAAAAGTATAGGAAAAATCAGTCAGATTGGCAAAAATCTGTCTGACCGATGGCAGTGGAAGCAATGCTTAATTGTAAATTGGACTGGTAATTCATCTCCTTTTCTGCATCAACAGAAATTAATTCGGTTATAAACAAAAAGTGTCATCCAACCTGCCTCAGAATCAAATAAAACCTCAGAAGTTGATGAACTCAAGAAACAATCTCAATGTAAACCATCAATACTGGTGCTTCATCATTTCTCCAGTTTCACAATCTCTTAATTCATATTTGAAAGGCCAAAGGTGCATTAATGTAACTTGCCCTTTCGTCTTTGACAAGAATGCAGCCCTGGAGAGTCTGCTGGACAAGGATTCATTAATGCATAATGGGTGCCATAAAGGATTGATACAGGAACATGCATAGCGTTAACTGAATGCATGAATGCTTCAACAACCCTAAGTAGTGATTATGTTTTAAGAAAGCCCAAAAATGGTGCAATATGAATCCTCCTCCAATTGATACACATACAGCATGCAGTCGACCCGCCAGTGTATAATCCCTGATTTCCCACGTCTTCACCAAATCCCCTATGGTTATTAATCATTGAATATGTAAGGGTTTGTGGCCTTACGGACCTGGGGGGTTCGGGTCTTACGGTTCGGAAAGAAAGAGTAAGACAGTATTCCAAGTGTATGCCAACGGTTAGGTTTATTACTTAATGCACACTCACGGCTGCCGGATGATATCAAAGAGGCAGCTAATATTAAAAGACAGTGGTTTACATAGTGTGGAGGCCAGAAGGGCCTCTGACGTAGCGGCTGAGCCCTGGGCTTTATATACGGACCCAGGTGTTCGTCGTCAGATGTCCCCACAGACCCGGATCGGTGCTGCCACCTATCCGGAACCTGAGGAACGTCCGACGACTCGACTCACCCGCCACGTCAGACGGTACCCAACTCCTATGGTTTAGTAAAGTGTACCTCTACACCACTCCCCCAGACATTTAGGAGGGTGTTATACATATAATATTACTAGGATAACATTTCTACATGTCTAAACCTTTAGTAATAGAGGTACAACCATAGGTATAACATTAACACTAAATAAATTGTGAACCAGATGTCATATATATATATATTCGATAGTGAAATTTAGTTACATATAACGATTAGGATGTTGAAATATTATACGAATTACTTGAAGAAGAGACAGTTATGTGAAACGGAACTGTCTATTTAATTATTATACCACATAATATTCTATTATATTTCAGGTATAATTAATAAGACAAGTAATATGAATCGTATACATGTGATGATGACAGCTATATGTAACGGAACTGTCGATAATAAAACATATCACATAATAACATCCGTATGTGTGTTTGTAGTATTGACACCACATTTGAATATGTAGTCTTAAAGAAGACTGTTATAGTAACATCACTATCTAATGACATGTCGTATATTAATATTATACGAATCCGTTAAAGATTCCGTGAGTAGTACGAATAGGGATGTATATACCATACACTTAGAAAAAAAAGAAAAAAATTCACGGTGTGGTAATGAATATGATAATGATATATTATCACCGTGTATCTAACAATCTTTATAGCACCAGATCAATATACTTATTATATAATTTTGTCTCGCAGGACAATAATATGTGTTTTCTGGTGAGATTTAACGGATCTTATAATATGAATACTAATAATAATCAGAGATCCGTTTCAAGAAAATATCTATGTACCCGTATCATAATATGTATCTAGTGGATATGTACATACATATAATATTATAGAAAAATAGAAATATGACATTATATACAATATACAGAAATTATAAATGCTGCTGAAGTCTTCTGCTGTATCCTCCGGGTACTAGTAGGTAGGTGTGGTCAGCTAACCACGGGATGGACGTGCTAAAGTTTATAGTTTCCTTATACAGAGTGAACACGGTAGTTGATTTGGGGCAGCTACCCACAATCCTCTAGTAGTGCTAAAGTTTATAGTATATCCGAATGGTGTAGATCTGTAGAATAATAGTCCGGATGTGTCAACTATGTAGAGAACGTAATCCTTTTTAAGCTTAGTTGACATAAGTAAAATAATAGTCCGATATAGGTTGATCCGGAAGTAATAGTAGTATTTGATATAAGTCCATTTGGGAGTACAGATGAGTTGTAGAGGTAAATCGTAAAGTCCATCCTAGTAATTGGTTAGCACGGGTAACAGCAGGAGTCTGGAACTGGCATCCGGATACGTCTCACAGCAGCAAGTCTACTATCGAATTGTTCATGGATGAAATTATAAATCCGAATAGGCTATTCAGGGTGCAATAAATGTTATACAACCTGAATTATATAATAGACTGGTCAAAGGAACCCGGAACACATATCATAGGTGTTCATGCACTAGTGAATAAAACATTCGCAGACCTATAGGGTTCCGCAAACACTATATCTGGTCATTTGGTGTTGGAAAAAAAATTATGGAAGAAATAACCCTAGCATGCTTTAAACGGATTTCTTAGCATGCTTCTTCTTCAGAAGAGCTAAAGCCGACTCGGGAGTGCCGTCCCACTCGTCCAAGTCGACTCCGAACACCCTCATGAACTTAGTGTTCAGATTGGTGTTCCGAGTGATCTCCTCCTTTACACGCTTTTCCAACACGTGTACATCCATAGCTGCCTTTTCTTGGGCAGCTGTGGCAGCCTCCTCCTGGGCCTTCACATCGTCCCGGATGAGAGTCTCGAGACGTTGCTTTTCAGCGTCGCCCACCTGTTTCATACACAACAGAGTTTCGTTTAGGAGACCCTGATGAAACTCGATCGCTTTCTCACGAACGCTCTTCTCCCAATGGGTGTAGATGGCCTTCTGGACATCTGCCTCCCCTTGGCGAGACTTCTCGAACCAAACTTCCGCATTACCGGTTTTAATGGTAATAGCGTCCTTTGGTTTCTCAGGTGCCGCGACAGCCTTGGGAGGAGTCGAGGCGGCCTGTGGACCACTTCCGGGTTTAGGACTTCCGGACACACCTGTCGTTGGTACACAGAAGGCAGGTGGTACATTCTGTTTCAGTCCCATTTGCAGGTACATGTTTAACTGCTCCTGGGTAAAGGTAACTGGTGGGGCGGCTGGAGCGGATGCAGATCCGGCGGCAGCAGATGCGGTGGTCTTCTTTGGCATAAGGCGACCATCCTTTCCTACCACCAAGGTCTGGCTCTCAGGTCCAGGTCCCTGGTTTAAGGACGGAAAGTTTCGAGAACTCACTTTCCCAGGTTTAGATACGGCTCCAGCGTATCCGGCAGGTTCGGGCTTCTTGAACACCGGAGTGCCCTGAGCCTGCTCTGCGGGGTGCCTTGCCAGAGGGGACCTGGAACGGTCCTCTGCTCTGACTTTCGATTTAGTCGTGCTCTGACCATTACCGTTGCCGCCACGGTTCTGATCTCTCCTGCTCCTTTCACGAGCTCTCTTTGCATCCTTTCCGGATTCCTCGCATTTCTGCCAGAGAGACTCGTGCATGTCCAGTTTACCCTTTCCAGGAGTCAGGACTATCTTTGCTCGGAGTTTCGAATCCTTGGTCTTCGGAACTTCGCAGAGGACTTGGTCCCCTGGTCGGATCTTAGACCAAGCATCCTCGCTCAGGCTGTCGAACTCCTTCATGAGTTCCTGATGAAGCTCCATGATGCGCTTCCGTGCCCCGTCCAAACCTTCTGCGTGGCATTTCTTCTGGTGTCTAGCCAGATCACTACGTCGGTTGTATTGCACCTTCGTAGTACACTTCTTGCCCTTCTTACCATAACTCGGATCACAAATGTAAACCGGGTGATGGTGGAAGTGGGCTTCTACCAGATGCCTTTGGAACCGGGCTGGAGTACTCCAGGTCCGGATCGAGACATCACTCGCATCCTGGCAGATAGAGAAGGGACAGGACTTTTGATCGTCGCCGTACCACTTCTCTAAAGCCCAACGCAGCTTCCTCCTCTGGGTATAAGTGTAATACCCTTCGGTGTGGTTTAGCATAAGCCACATCTTTCGATAGGCTTTGCTCGGATTGGGGTCCTCGTCCGAAAGACGCATCCAATCTTCATCATCCGACTCATCGTTCTTATTGATTGAGTCTGGACAGGCATAGAGGGTAGAGCCGTCCTTCTTAACTCCGTACGCACAGTCGGAGAAACACGTCGGGATCCGGGTTTTGAATCCGGATTTGGCGTTAGCCCAACGTTCGGCCTCGGTTTGAGTTGATGGAGTGGCCTTCTCATCATACTCAACCGAGGATTCGTGCACCGACTCCTCGTCAGACGACTCAACCTCCATGGCAGTACTACCAGTGGTTGAGGTGCTGGGTTTCGGCTCGGCTCTCGCAGAATCCGGGAGATTCTTGAGCTTCCGAGCAGCGGATCGTCGGTTCTTACTGACCTTCCAGTCTTCCTCCGGTTCCTGGGTTCCGGATGTGCTGGAGGTCGTGGCTTCTACTGGGGTAGTAGTGCTGCCGGTAGCTGATGTAGCACTGGCGGAGCTTCTGGTGGCAAGCTTCAGGTCGGGGATAGGAGGTGCGGGTGCTTCCGCGGCCCTCTTAGCCTCTTCCTGTGCCTCCTGTTCGGCAGTCATACAGCGGACAATAACCGTCCGAAGGGCTGCAGCTCGGTCCAATCCGATTAGTGAATTGTTCTGGACATCCACCAATTCCTGTTCGGTTATGTAGTAACCGTCATCCCACTGCTCGAAGTTAGCAGCGGCCTCCCGGAATTCCTCAGTGGTCCGGCACGGCGTCCGGATAGCACTAGGGCGTGGGTAGGTCTGGCCATCGGTATCCCAGACACAGCCTACCCAGTTGATGTTCGTAGCCTTGACGTTCCACAGGGACTTGTCAGGCTTCGGATACGCTCCGAGCTCGAAGGCTCGGTTAGCTGCGTACACGGTTTCACGGTAACCAGCGTCCACAATAAGTCCCCGTTGGAACCACGGCCAGTCTCGAAGCCACTCGGGAGGCATCCTGGTCAGCTGTTCGGGAGCCATGACGCCCTCGATAGCTATCCTGACTTTCGGGTCCATCCTGACTGGTGTCCCGTCCGCGTAGGTCACTTGTGCCTGCAGTTCCGGGTGGACATACAGGTAGCGACCATCATAGCTAGCTGGAAAAGGCTCCGCCACTGCTGGCTTCCACTCATCCTTCTGTCCGTCAACTTGGGTAGTTTCGGACTCTGTCGCTGCGGGTTCAGCACTCGCAGTCGCTCCGGATCCCTCGGCCGGGAGTGGAGATAATAGTTTCTCTGGCTCATTTAGTGAGAATGAAGCCAGCTTCTCCTCGAACGAGCGATCCGTGGGTTCCTCCACGTCCATCATCTCGCTCTCTTCCTGTGTAACAGGCGACAAAGCTTCCGGAAAAGCTTCTGCGGACGGAGTCAGCTTATCCGGGTCACCGGATAGCTTGGCTGCAGCTACGGATTCCTCAGCCATGACTGGGGAATCGCCCACGGGAGTAAACTACTCCTTTTTCCGGCTTTTACGGCGCCGGGGCTGGCACAAACGGAGTCTGTCTACCAGGAGACAGACTCTGGAGGAGCAGCGGGGGGTTTGCTTAGCCGGTAAAATCCAAGAAGGGAGCGAGCTCGACCGTCTTGAACGTTACCGAAAACAAATATGGCGACAGGCCAGCTTTCGTGACGTCATTTCCTCGCGGTCCGCGAGGTCACGAGAGGTCAGCCGAGACTGGACACGGTGACGTCATGCGGAAACGCACGTGCTACAGGCGGTACATCAACAAACTGATTGTTTTTAGGTAATTATCGCTCACCTCGATGACTCGACTGGGGATTTAAGTGGAGATTATGGAAAGCTTAAGCAAATCCACCGGATTATCCGTCCACTACCCATTGGTACATCATGCGGGGGCGACAAATAAGCCTTTAGGGTCAGTTGTCATCCGTTCCTCTAAATGTAAACATTACACTCGTTGTGTATACAGGTTAGGTCACTGCAGTCCTCTGGGCAATTCGGGGGCTGCGGCGAACGTATCTCCCCTTCTCGGATAGTTCTTTATCGGACCTGACAGTCTGAAGAGCTTTCTCTAGGTGCTTCTTAGCCTTAGAAACACCTTTCCTCTTCTTTTTGTCTTCACCTGCCGAGACTTTTTTAACTCCCCCACGCTTAATCGGTGTTGGCGTGGGTGTCACTGATTCGGAACACTTCTTGGGTCTACCGCGGCCGCGCTTCACTGTAGTGTTCTCTACCTGGTCTATTATGCGATTCTGGTTCAGGATCTTTCCGGAACCTTCACCATACATTTCTGTGGAGGTCTCCCTCCCAGACCATATCCTTAATCTAGCCACATTTGACTTATAGAGTCGACCAAGGTCAGATTTAATAATTACGGTACAATCACTGATAATTTGTGTTATAGTAAAGGGACCGTCCCAATTAGACGCTAATTTTATGTGTCTAAGCGGTTCATGTAATCTGAGGACTCTGTCTCCGGATTGGAATTTCCGATGCTTTAGATCGGTATCGTATCCTACTTTCTGCCATTTGGCACTTTTCTCCAAATCAATTCGGACAGACTCATATGCTTTTCTAAATCTGTCTCTTAAACATTCCACAAAAACTACATGGCAAGGTAGTTCAGGGTCCATTCCTACGACTCCAAAAACTAGGTCAGCAGGCATTATCAAATCCTCTCCGAATACTAAAAGGTTCGGAGAACAATTTGTACTTGAATGTACCGTACTATTATAAGCATGTGTCACAAAATGACATTGCTCATCCCAGTCATCCATATGTTCATTAACGAGTGACTTTAGGACTTGGATGAGGGTTCTATTGAACCTTTCCACCAATCCGTCGCTTTGTGGTCTATACGGATTGGTTCTAGTCTTGCAAATAGCTAAGTATTCGCACATACCCTGCCAGAGATTTGATTCGAACTCTCTGCCTTGGTCACTGTGTAACATTAATGGTACACCGAAGCTTAGTACCCAACCTTTTACAAAAGCTTCGGCACAAGTAATTGCTTTGTGGTCCGGTAGTGGAAATACTTTAGTGTATTTCGTATAATAAACACACACTACCATCATACAGGTATTATCATTAGCGGTTGTATTAAATCCACTAATAATATCTACCCCGATTCTTGCGAATCTAACTCCGAAAAGTTCTTGGGATAGGGGAAGTTTGCCCATCCCGGGTCCGGGTTTGTTTTTACAACAATCCGGACAGGTGGTTACCCATCTTTGCAAGTCCCGTGTCATGCCAGGCCAATAGTATTTCTTGGAAAGTCGTGCTAGCGAGCGTTTCCTTCCGAAATGACCACTGGTCCGATGTCCATGACAGAAGTACATAATGTCATGTCTCATGGCATGTGGTATCACCACTTGCATGATTCTATCACCATTATTACATGGCTTCCAACGGTATAACACGCCTTTCCGGACTTCAAGCTCGGTCCATTGAGCAAGAAACCTTCTCATTTCTCAATTTTCCAGAGAGACCTCTGGTCTAGCTGGACGTATACCCTTTGGTACTAATTGCAGTAGCTGCGCAGTTATCGAGTCAGCTTTCTGGAAATGTCGTATGTGATCCATAGACCAATCCAGTATACTGGCAACTAGGGGTACGAATGGTCTTCGAATCCCTGCTAACACTGCCCTATGAGCTCCACAATCAGTACAATCCGGATTATCACATTTCCGGATTGGTATTCGAGACAAAGCATCAGCATTTAAATGTTTAACTCCGGGTCTATGCTGAATCTGTTGATGTTCAAGCCCATATTCGGATAAATAGGCTAGCCATCGGCCTAACATGCCTTCAGCATCTCGGAAGTTCAGTAGCCACCTTAAAGAGGAATGATCCGTACGCAAAGTAAAGTTCGTTCCCCATAGAAAATGTTTGAACTTCTTGGTATATACGACTACTGCTAACAACTCTCTTTTGGTTGTGCAGTAATTGCGCTGAGTCTTGCTCAGTGTGTTGCTGGCAAAGGCAATTGGTACTTCTCTCCCATTTTGGACTTGCGAGAGAGCTGCACCAATGCTATCATTACTAGCATCAGTATCCAGTATGAAATGATCCGTCTCATTCGGATATTGCAATACGGGAGTACTCGTGAACAGGTCTTTTAGCTTTTGAAAAGCGTTTTCCTGTTCATGTGTCCAAGGAAATTTTTCCTTGGTACTTCCTGGAGTCCAGTTAGCTATTGCTTGTAATGGGTAACTGACTCTAGAATAATTCGGAATAAATTCCCTGTAATATGAACAGAATCCTAAAAAGGACCTCACTTCCTTGGGTGTTTTAGGTCTACTCCAATTCGTAACTGATTCGATTTTTTCCGGATCAGCCTTTATTCCTTCATCACTGATGATGCGGCCCAAATAATTTATGGACTTTCTAAACATGTGGCATTTCTTAGGTTTCAATTTGAGACCATTAGAAATAATACGTTCTAGTACCATTTTCAGGTTATTAGAACATTCTTGGAATGTTTTTCCGAAGACAATGACATCGTCTAGATATACAAGACATCTTTTCCACAATAAATCACTTAGAATTGTTTCCATCATTGCTTCAAATGTTGCAGGTGCATTGCACAGTCCAAACGGCATTACATTATATTGGAATAATCCAATATGACTCGAAAATGCAGTTTTCTCCATATCTGGAGGGTTCATTCCCACTTGCCAGTAGCCTGATTGCAAGTCTAGGGTACAAAACCAACTGTTTCCTCCTAAGGAGTCAATGGTTTCATCTATTCTCGGTAATGGATACGAATTCTTTTTCGTTATTCCATTCAACTTCCTGTAGTCTATGCAGAAACGGATAGTACCGTCTTTTTTTGTTACCATACACACAGGACTACTCCATGGACTATTGGAAGGGACTATTACATCCTGTTCCAACATCTTATTTATTTCATCCTCAGCTACTCTCTTTTTGGCTAAGGGTAACCGTCTATACGGTATCTTAAAGGGTTCGGCATCTCCAGTATCTATTTTATGTAATACTTTATTTGTTGTACCTAGTTTTTCACCAGGTTTGGCAAAGGCAGTATGATACTGACAGAGCATATCATAGAACTCTTTCCGGTGTTCCGGATCCTCTAATGAAGTTTCTTCATACAACTTAAATAAGTCTTCCGAAATTTCATCATCCCCTGTTACCTTCTGTAAGCTTAGCTTACTATCCGTTACAGTTTCCGAAAGGGTCACATTTCCAAAAACTTGTCCCTTTTTCAAGTAGATAGTAGTGTTTCCAGTATTGGAGACAGGTACTACCGACCAGGATGCATTCGCTACTATCGTGTCTACAGAATTTAATCCGATACTTGATAACGTAACTACATCCGGTTCTATCACTGCAGGCTTATTACGCATTGCAGGATCACTTCTTACAAGCACATCACAGGCTACTCCTGGAGGGATTCGCACAGTGTGTGCCACACTAGCCATACTGCTCACTTGTCTCAGTACACATCTAACTTTCACGGGATACGGGTATCTCACACTCAACACTCCTGTTTGGGGTTCCAACACGGCACCATACAGGGATGCGAAATCCAACCCGAGTACACCCTCATCTGCTATATCCGCAACGGTGGTGCTCATGACATAGTCATGGATACCATCCAACTGTAGTTTCACACAAGTTCTACCATACGTTTGCAAGGTACTGCCGTCGGCCGTCTGAGCACTTCCTCCCGATTTGAGAGTCTCATGTTCATCCGGTATAAGATCGTAGAACCCCCTGGAGATACAAGAGTGGCTAGCTCCCGTATCCACAAGGAATTCGGCAGATCTTCCGTTAACAGTGAGGCAAACATACCACCGCCTTCCGTTTAGAACAGAGGGTATGTCCGTGACAATCGGAACATCATTTTTCACACCAGGAGTCGATCCACATCTTTTCAAGAATTCAAGACAAGGATGACCCGGGGGCAGGTGGGCACCACAGACCTTGGCTAATTCATAGCCGCCTGCCTCGTTACTGATATTGGGTTTCCCCAGTGCGCCCGTGGCACCTGTTATATCAGCTTCCCTAACCTTCCGGGTGTCTACAACCACCTCGGTGTTAGGCGATCTTGTTACTAAATGCGAACTATCGTCACGGATGGTGATATTATGGCAAGATTTGTCACTGGGATCCCCTTCTTTGCCCCTCGGGAGATCCCTTTCTAGTTTTCCTCTGTACTTATCCCAGAGACACTCTCCTGTTTACGTGGAACAGGCTTTTCAGCCATACATTCGGGAGCAAAATGCCCCAGTTTCTGACATCTGAAACATCTCCTTTGAGATTTATCAACTCTTGGTCTCCTTAGAGCTTCTGTTAATCCGGCTATTAATGTTTCCATCATGTTAGTCGGAGCAACTGTGGCTGCTACAGTTGAGTTCGCCGTAGAGGCTGCACTACCATGTTGAGTTGATCCGGAAGCTGTTTTACCAGCAACAGATCCTCCTCTCCCTCTCGAATGTACCTTCCTATACCGCTTTTGTCGGTAATACTTTCCGGCCACATGGACTGAACCAATATATTCTCCGTTTTCATCGGAGATATATTCATCTTCCTCATTAACTTCATTCGATTCAACCGGAGCTAATTGGGAAGTATCGTATACTATAGCAGGTGTACCCCCGTATTGGAAAGGAGCTGCTCTTACTGGACTAGGTCCAAGACCTACCAAACGTTTCTTCATGTCATGTCCATCAATTGCTATGAACAGATCACTGAATGAAGTGTCATCTTTCCAGGAGTCCCACACCACTTGCTTATGATCCGGATCTCGCAATCCACTATAGAATTGTATGAACAATTCTTGTAGATAACAATCATCATCATGAGCCCAATTTGGACGTGCTTTCGAAAGCAAGTCTTGTAGCTCCAAACCAAAGACTTTGTGTGATTCTTTAGGTTTTTGTGTTCTCTTCTTAAAGCTTACCCACGGATCTTCTCTAATGATTGATCCGAAAAGGTATGCGGCACATTCGACCAATTGATCATAGGTACCATATATTCCGTAAGCTGCTCTCCATTGGTTGAGAGCTACTTTTCCGCCTTTATTTAACCAACAAATCAAATATGGCAGAGCTTCTTCTTTTGTCCATCCACTACAATTGACTTCGTCGACAAAAGCTTGGTACCTGTCCTTCCATGGATCATTAGAATCATATGGAGGGGGTATCCGTGCCTGTCTACGTGCCGGATTATTACATCCGCGTAGTCTATCTGCTTCTCGCATGCTCCAGTTCATGACTTCCATGCCGTCCGCTCCCTTTCGGTAGCAGTCAATGCCAAGGTTTTGTATACATTGGCTTCTATCAAAGATGGTTTGCATCCCTGCAGGCATAGAAGTTCTCCTGTTAGGTTTCCTGCCATCTCCTCCTGATCCTGATCCTCCGAATCCGGATCCTCCTGGGCCGCCTGGAGGGTTTCCTCCTGGTGGACCATTATTATTATAGCCTCCAGATGAACCACCAGGGCATCCACTATTGTGACCGGTGTTTCCAGAAGAAGTGTATCTAGGGTAAGAATCATTTTGATTCCATCCCTGGTTATAGCTATTACCATTCTGATAATTGCCACTTCCCGATGGATTATAATTATTTCTATATCCATAGGACGATGTTCTCGGTTGATACGTACCGCCATTAATATTGTTTCGTGGCGGATTTGGTCTCGGAAAACGTCCATCAGTAGGACCATTACCAGAACCTAGGGTTGGATTCGGTAATCTTGGTACTGCTGGTGTACTGTGGCCGGGTTGGGGGAAATATGAAGGTGGTGTCAACATATGCCTCATTGGTCCGGGTGCTCTTGGTTGTGCCACGGGTGTATTATTATTATTCCCTGTAGCGCCATCGTGAGTCGCTTTGATTTTGTGACTCAAATCTGGTATAGGTGGTGCCGGACCTATCGTATCCAGCATTGGAATTACTGGTTTAGATGCGGTTCCATTTACTGCAGCATTATCCGGTTTCTTATAGATTCCGGATACCACATTCTTGTCAGCCCCATCATCAACGAATGGGCTGTATCTAATTGGGGTTGCATCTTTAGATGTCTTTCCCAACATTGTAGATACCACAGCTGGGTCTATATTACCTATAATTAACTGGGCTGCTTCTACATATTTATCTAGAGTTATTGCAGTGGCCTGCAATTCCTGAAGCTCATTTGTGAGTTTCTGTCTATCCTCCTCCAGTTGTTTGTTGTAAGCTATGATGCCTACCCGGATGGTTTCATTGTCTTCAGCTTGTTTACTGCACTGAAGTTTCAATTTATCCAACTCATCCTGATAATGGCGAATTTCGGATTCGATTTTTGTCTTATCAAGGTTTAGTTGGTCGTTCCTATCTATGTATGTTTGGATACGAATGTGCCTATTATCATATTCTTTATTGAATGATTCTCTCATAGATTGAAGTTTTAGTTCTTCATTCTCGAGTTCTTTCATGTACTCGCTCCTTCTGGCTTCGAATTCCTTTCGCATGCCAGTTAGGTCCTCTTCCATTTGAAGTTTTTCATGGAATACTTCATCCTTAGCTTTGACCAAGGTATTTAAATTCTCGTTCAAAGTTACATAAGTTTCATTCAACAACAGGACATCCGGTCGTTTTAATTCTTCACCTTCCGGTACCGCATAGGTTAAGTCGCCATCTATAGCGCTATAATCTAATATTGGTAATTCGGGCCTGGGTAACCTATAAGGTAGTTCTCCGAATGTTACCCTTTTTCGCATTGGTGCCGGATGTTCTGGGTTAGTACTACCACCGACTTCGAACATCGAATCACATAATTCGTCAACAATTGATTGCTGGCCTATTAAGTTACTATGTCTCTGTATGGACTGTTCGCGTCGTACAGAGTCTGGCAGATTCTCCTCACTATCATTATAGTGGGGTCCGGGATCTCTCCAAGATGCTGATTCCGCATCTTGTGAGTCCGAATGGGCTTGGAGCATTAGCGATCCATTTCCATTCTCTTGGGCAAGTGATTGCCCTGCTGGGTTAGCTTCCCTAAGGGTGTCTAACCCATGTACTAGCCGTTCGGACGTTATAACGTCCGGGCTATACACCAGAATTAACTGGTCACGGCACCAGTGTAAGGGTTTGTGGCCTTACGGACCTGGGGGGTTCGGGTCTTACGGTTCGGAAAGAAAGAGTAAGACAGTATTCCAAGTGTATGCCAACGGTTAGGTTTATTACTTAATGCACACTCACGGCTGCCGGATGATATCAAAGAGGCAGCTAATATTAAAAGACAGTGGTTTACATAGTGTGGAGGCCAGAAGGGCCTCTGACGTAGCGGCTGAGCCCTGGGCTTTATATACGGACCCAGGTGTTCGTCGTCAGATGTCCCCACAGACCCGGATCGGTGCTGCCACCTATCCGGAACCTGAGGAACATCCGACGACTAGACTCACCCGCCACGTCAGACGGTACCCAACTCCTATGGTTTAGTAAAGTGTACCTCTACAAATATTTAGATAATCAAGGAACTCTAAACCGTTGAAAATACTATCCATACTTAAGAACAAATTGAAGCCCCAATTAAGACAGTAACAAGATCTACCCCTACCATTGTCATTTTATGTATTGTCATGTTCATGAGTTAGGATTAGGAATTCTTTGAATATGAGTTGATTGCAAAGCAAATTCCAATGCATTTCATATGCATAGGATCTAATCATTATAACCCATAGAACCGTTAATGAAACTGCATGAATTAAATGTTCTGTACCCCCTATGCTTTTGCAGGTTTTTGTTATTGTGAGCTAGGTTAGTTCCCTCTGAAATAACCATGCGGGATGTGATTTATATTGTTTTCTTATCATTTAAAACTATTGTTCAACTTTTTAAAGCAGAAAATAAAACACTGTAATTGTACTCGTCCCGTGCTCATTGATTCTTATGACAGATTTATCCACAGTCATAATAAAATAACATATAACTACCTAGGCAATAGTGGATTTATAGTGGACTAGAATGTTGATCTTTTATAATCCCCCACCTTAAAGCTGTATTTCGATCACATATCACCACTCAAACATAGGTCCAGGAGGTTGAAATTGATCAAATCAATCCCCTGTTTTTCTACTAGGCACAGACAAACAGGTTGTCAGATAGTGACACTATCTATTACTCCTGCTATCTAAAGACTTTATGAATCACCTCGATAACACAGTGATCTGGTAGATCTATTACACCTAACTGACACTCCACTTTATGCCGAGTCATAGCACAAGTGCATGTACAAAAAGATCTTTTCGATCTGAGCGCAAAAAAAAAAAAATAGTCGACTGTGAATCAACTATTAATCAAGATGTGGCATGAGATATTGACTAACAACAACAACAACAACACTATCATCAATGAACTTCAACTTCATCATGATTGCAAAATATCATTTCATAAGTTAATGTATTGCTCGAGTGTACCGGTAATATAATAAATAGTATTTAAACGTTGATAATGATCACATAATAATAAATGTGGAATAAGGAGAAGAAAATGGGTTTGGTTAGAACTGACTTTGTCAATATCAATTCTATACATGCCTTTATTTATAAGACAATAAATATCACATATCACAAATATAATACAATAATACAATAACTATAAGAGAATAACTATCACATATAAATCAAAAATATAACACAATAATAACAATTAAAGTTTAAAATTTTCCAGCACCACCCAGTGTGGTGTGTTCCACTCGAGTATACGAAGCCAATTGACTGTTAGTTTAACTGTTTGGGCTTATATACTGGAGGAAATGTTATGATGACGTCATAGACGTCCATGCGCCCTGGTGGAAAGTATTACCTTCGCATCACACATTAATTATATAAATATACCTGGTAGTATATAATTCCATACCTTAGGCATTTTAAAAGAACTTTTCATATCTTCATGGTTCACTCACAGATTCTATCCAAACGTCCATTTGCCACGCATGAACAGTGGCCATGGATATGACCCACTGCTGTACCACACTGTGACATGACAGCAACAGATTCACTGAAAACATGGAAGATCGGAAACTAGTCAGCGGTGACCACTTTAGGTCCTCAAGTTGACGATACCTAAAACTACAACTTTAGGTAGTCAAAATGACGACTTTAGGTTGTCATCCTGACGACCTGAGTCATCAGGATGACAATACTGACAGTACAGAGTCGTCATATTGATGACTCAGGTCGTCAGGATGACAACCTAAAGTTGTCATTTTGACTACCTAAAGCTGTAGTTTTAGGTATCATCAACTTGACAACCTAAAGTGGTCACTGCTGACTAGTTTCGGATCTTCCATGTTTTCAGTGTTATTTAATTCACTCTTCTAGTGGTGCACACTTTCTTGGTCAAAAGGATAAATAAAATATGCATAACAAATAGAGGCACACTTAAACTCATGAAAAAAAACCTCCAAGATCAAATACAATAGAGGCATGGTTGAACAATGGCAACATCCATCAAGATCGAATAGAATTTAAAAACACAACAATGCTAAATTAATGACAGACACCTTACTATGCAGTGTTAAGGGTAGCTTCCCTATGGATGATATATAGGCAAATGTTCACGAGGGGGGAGAATTTTTGAGGGTTATCTCACGCGCAGTTCAGTGAACTGCAAAACTGCTGAATTACAATAGAATCTACCAGAATGACTCCCCGTGCGCATTGTTTACATCGCCATCTTGGAGCTATGACGTCACTAAATGGTCACGTGACCTCGCCGTGTGATATTTTCGTGGGTTATCTCACGGGGGGTGTGAGATACGGCACTGCAATGGTAAGGCTATGGGCTGTCAGTATCTCGGGCATACCAACATGAAATAAAGTGCTATAGCCTATTAGAGATAGTATTTGTGGATCAACACGGTAAAAGGTATGCCCACGCACCCCCTCGCGGGCGTACCTTTTACCGTGTTGATCCACATTTATAAATTGTATGCCATGTACAGTTTCCTCTAGCTGTATGAAATATGCATCCATAATGTGTGAGAAATACAGCTGGGCTCTCATTGAAGCATTGGCCATTTACAGAATGAAACCTGAACTACCGTTTCAGAAATGATTTTCAACAGAAATTGATTCAGAAATGTGAGAGAGGGGAACTGAAAAAGAGAATCACAGGACAAAAGTTGGACTGCAAAATGTTAGAGTGATAGCTCCACTTGGATCAAATGAAATGCATTTGATGTCTCTTTTAGTGCAATAAAGAAAATGTTGGCTAAATCCACAAAACTGCTGGGAATATAAGATGTGTGTGTTACTCTGTTACCATTATCCATATTTGCACTGAACATCTGAAGTCTTTAATGGTGACTTTAAACCTTAAATTCTGAAGTCTTTACATTTCAACTAAAAGCACACATGAGCTGTTTGATCCTTCAGACAGTTGGTACACTGCTATGGATTCAGGAGGTAATTCAAAAGGTCCTGGGATCGCTACCTCAACAATCTTAGAAACTGTTCTGCCTTATTCAATTAAGGGATTTTAAGATTAGAGTTTCTTGCCTTTTCACAGCCACCACTGAGGCTAAGATCACAGTGATCTAAGCCTTCGCCCTCCTACGCCATTCCAAGTAGAACACACTGTGGCAAGAGGCCCATAGTGTAAGGATAGCAGTGGAAACACTTCTTCTCACAAGAATGTTTACACAAACGTTCCCCATCCATATATGAGCTACTTATAGAGTATAGGGTGCAGTTGATGTCCTCCCTCCCCTCTATACAGCAGGGACATTCACTGTTGGGAGTAGGAGTGTTCCCTGTGAGTTCTCTTGTACTCAGGTGAAACCACTATACACTTATTTCACTAATATTGCAGTGATCTTATGGCTGGAAAAGTAATAGCGAAAGGATCCCAGGACTTGCTGTGCCTGACTGACCTGCAACCACTGCATTAGATAGGGTAGACTGGCTAGGTCTCATGATATGTGCCTACCCTAAGATCACAGTGGTAAATACCCCAGGACATTTTGAATTAACCTCCAGGTAAGGCATATTGATCTCAGGACCACAGAGTAAAGATCAGGGAATCAGTAATTTCAGACAAAAAAATGTGCAATAATCACCAATGGCCCTATAACTTTGGGACTTGTGGTCAGCATTTTAGCTCCGGAGGGTATCAGACAACAGGCATAGGGACACAAAAGTGACCCACTTATGCCTATTTCGTTGCAAATTTAACACAACTTTCAAATAACAAGCCCATACCATTTTCTCTAATAAATTTTGTGACTTGATATGAATTTTAATGGCAGCAGTTCTAGTTGTTGGTTAAGGGCGTCTGCCTTCAGTACTGTAGGCTAAAAGACGATCCCTCTGTGTTGGAGATATCCCGGGGGTATTATAGCACATATCTGAAATGGATCAAGATATGTTTCAAAATCTTTCACTGCCAAGTCACCAGTGCGTGCGTCCATGCAATAATAGACTCCTGAATGGCTGGTATGATGTACCAATGTGTTCAATGTACTCCTCAAAGCATGTACCATTTTAAACAATGTAGCAAATGTTCATAGATTTCCAAGCCCAATTTCCACATCCATTAGAATTCCCTATCACAATTCTAACTTCTATACAAAACCTTGGTTTTGCACACCCTCCAATGGAAGCATAACCTGCCAATGCAACCCTTTCTGACACTGTCCAAAAAAGGGCTTTCATCCAACAGTGGTTGTCCGGCAACATTGGGATGAAGCGTTCACTGTGGTGCAATTTTCTTGGATATTCCCTAAATTGTAGCATAAATTCCTTTGCTCTATCCAAATTAGCTTTGTGAGGGTTCTATCTGAGCTTGTGTTAGCTAATTGCCTAGATCCAAATAATATAAAAATGAAGTCTCATTGTATTCACAAAGTGCTACACCATTGCACCTCTTTTGGAGTGTACAAACATACCGTATGTTATTATGATGCATGGATGTTGTCCTGGCAATTAATTTTACCTGGGCTTCAAACATGAAGAAAAGTGTGGTGGGTCGGTCTTATAGGAATTGTGATAAGGAAGAGATGCAACATGCCCATGATGAGGAATACCACAACCATTTCATTGACATGAATGACCCAGAATCAGTGTACATGAATCTAGAGTCTACAATAAGCATGTATTTAAACAGGAAATGTAAAGTGACTATCAATGTGCTGACTGACCATTGTGAAAAGCTGCAAGCTGAAATTGTGAGAATGATGAGAAGGCGCAAGAATCTACTGTGTAAAACGAGGGATGTGAATGATGTTCAATATAGACATTACTACAATGAAGAAACTCTGTCTCATGAAATAAATGCTGCCATAAATCTTGCGAAAAAAAACTCAGTTTTTAAATGGCCTTGCCATAAATTGGCAAGTGAAATAAACATGTTAGGTCCACAACGCTTGGGTACAGCTTTAGTGAACAAGTTCCAAATGAGACATATAAACAGAAAACAAGCGTAAAAGTTGACCAGTGCCATAGATGGGACAAAATCCTCTGGATTAGAGCACATTAAGCACAATTATTCAAAGATGTTTTGATGCATATACCATATGAACTTGTTAATATACTGTAAATATAAGCATAAATACTGGTGTCTTCCCACAGTGTTGGAAAAACGGAAACAACGGCATGCTACCCAAGATAGGGAATCTGAGTGAGGTTGGAAATATGTTTACTGCACATCTGCTTAAAAACCTGCGAGAAGGTAATCCATCATCAATTGATGTCACATCCATTGACTCATGGTGGGCTAAGTCAACAGCAACATGGTTTCATGCCGGGGAAGAGTACTGGAACTGTGATATTTGAGGTAGCATATGAGATCTACAGTGCTTTGAATCAAAATGAGTATATATAGGGCTTGTCTTCATGGACCTCAAAAAAGCCTTTAATTCTGTGAGTCATGAAATTCTGCAGACGGGAGATTCAAAATCTTGGGTGGAAAGCTACCTGAGAAACCGGAGGGAACACACAACTAAATGGTTAAGTTTCATCTGAGGCGAATGTAGCCTACGGAGTACCAGCTGGGTCACTTTGAGGGCCCTTATTGTTCTTGTGTTACATTAATGACATTGGACTTGCTATCCAGCAATGCAACTTCATCATGTACGCGGATGACCTTGTCATAATGATGGGAGCCGCTGACTCTGAAAGGGTAGCTAGATTGTCCTGTGGGGATTGGAGGACTGGTGTGGCACCAACAAGTTGACAATCAATGCCAAAGAAACTGAAGTTTTATGGTGTCACTCACAGTATCAAACTTTAAACAACTATGACACAAATTTGCTGTTGTGTGGAAAAAGGCTGAATGTAGTTACATCATTTAACTATCTGGGTATTATATTGGACAGGTACATGACACTAGCACCCCGGGCAAACAAAATCCTTGGTCTCAGTCAAAGGAGGTTGGCCCAGCTAAGGAATGTGAAATATAATACTGATGGAAGTACAACATTTAAAGTGTATTTAATAATGGTATGATCAATCATGGAGTATGCAGGTTTCATGACTGATGGGGCACCACAGTGGGCAACTGACAGGATGCAGACCTGTATTGCAGATCGATGCCTTTCAAGAGGATAGTCGCAGGGATACGCGTCAGAAGAGATGCCAGGGTACTGGACCTGCATGACCAATATGAGGTAGAATAGCTACTCTCTAGAAGGAACAAGATGGTTCTTGCGATGATGTACTGGTGCTCTCAAGATGAAGACAACATTGTCAATCCAACCAGAGTCCTTTGGAATAATGCGAAAAAAAGCTACTCACTGTACACAGGATCACAAAAGATATCTATGGCAAGAGCCCATTGTCTAGAGGATGCATACCGTGGGATGAACTAGACTCTACAGTGCATCATGCTGAGAACAAGGATCAATTTCTGAATTCAATACGATGAATGGCAAGTTAAGTTACAACCAACAGTGATTAAATATGGGAGTGTTCTTCTCCCATTGATGGATTGACTGATGCATCCAAACACTAATTTTGACCACATATTTTATTGACTTGACCACTTTTAACTTATATGATGATTATCCATAATGATATATTGTAAAGGGTGGACGGGAAGAATTAAAGTTTTTCTCTAGATGTTTTTGAGCCTAATAAACAACTACAACTACATAAAGACATAAAGACCAAAATGCGCTATTTGGCTTATAAATGGTTTATCCAAGGTTTTTGTGAATACAATCACACCCTAGAAAAATTTGATTAGTAATTCTTTTTTTTCTATTCTGAAACCAGCCATTGTATGAGACTGCTTGAAAGAGTACAGGCCTTGACTTTCTCAACTTGGCCACAATTTTTTCACACATGAGCAATGCTACCTTAGTACCCTATTGTGTTCAATGTTTAGGATCGATGGAGACATTTCACCTCAGAGCTATCTCTCAGAATCAAGGGTTAGATTGTGCTGCCTGAGGGAACACAGACTTTACCACTACAAGGCGCCTTTTCACTTTGCCCTGCTCCATCAAACACAATACTTCATCCTCATGAATTTGTATAATGTGTAAATAGTGTATTATTCATCCTTTGCCCTCAATCTCCGCTTTCTCAGCATTGGTGACTCTTTATAGATGACAGAGTAGCACCTTAACTCTCTAAGGGATACAAATTGCATTGGAATTCAAATTTCTTTCTTGTACTATAATACCATAATGGCAAAAATGAGCTTTAAGTGTAATGCCATAGGCTAGATGGATGCACCGTGTTTACCGGGAGCATGGATACTTTCAAATGGAAAACTTTAGGTCGAAATTTTGAGGAGTCAATGAGAACTTTCAGTAGCATATTTATACCTTCCCCAGCCCACTGCAGCAACTCTTTGGGTTATTTGGGTCACCATAGTGCGGTGACCACACTAGGTCCTAAAAATAACTAACTAGTGATGTTTATTTAGGTATCACCAGCTTGAGTTTCTTAAGCGGTCAGCATTGACTAGTTTGTGGATTTTTTTTAACAGTTATCATTACATAATTCCTGCACTAACTCAGTATACATTCCTGCATTCCCTCAGAACACAGCCACTTAACCGGCCTACTTGGTGAAAACAATGCCATTTGACAGCTACTGTAGAAAGACTTTTGGGGATTTTAAAATGGCAGTAAAGGTTGGGATGATAATTAGAGGTTGACTTTCTCCGTGTCTGCAGAGTCGTTGCAATCAACCTGATTTAGAATTGGGTTATCAGCAATTGTTTCCTTTGGAACAGGATGTTTTTCCAATCAGTAATGTCATAATTCTGAAGACAAGAGTTAAATGGGTGAGAAGTCATGCAAACTGTAAAGAAAACCTCTAATCAGTATGCCACCTTTAGAAGAAATAATCAGAATTGCAGTACTGATTCGCTATCGACATTCAGCTTGGCCCTAACTGTAAATATTACAACATAGGATGGTACATCTAAAGCAGGCAGATTTTGGCAGTTGTATTAAAATCATTTCATTTTAAATTTGTGCTCAGGATTCATTGATACATTCTTGCAAGGTACCGTCCTGGGTTCTTCTTTGCGGGGGTCGTTTCTTGATGCACTACGATCACACACAATGCGAGGACTGCAATAGCGAGTGTGATTCCTATAGGAATTTCGGTATGACTTGGAAGTTGAAAGTTTGAAAACTTCCAGAGATTTTCTCACAATACAGATGATTATTAATACATTATTATTAGAAAGTATTATGTGCACTGTATTAAAGTATGGTCCTCAAGGGTGTTTCTAAACATACTATGATTCCTCCTTTAAAATCGTACCAAAACTGCCATATATATATATAGCACTGTCAACTTGCATTCGTAGTGCTGTGAGCGATTGTAGTAGCCTAAGATACTGAAAATTGAATAGATGTTTTCCTTTTTTCAGAACAGAATTGTTACTTTGAATTAAGAAGGAAGAATCCCACTCCTTACCTGCAAGCTTACTGCAGGTCCTTGGGCGATGATATGAATACTACCATTAAATTGTCAGGCTTAACTCTTTGAACGCAGTGTAGTATGGCCATTGGTCGGCATGATGTACTGATCAAGCCAAGGTTATCAAGTCAGCATGTCAGTACCTCATTGGAGCGTCGTGCTAACCATCTGGGACTGTATCAATCCAGTAATGTCAGGATGATGCATGAATGTAGGCCTGGCCAGTAACTCGTCAGGGCTGCATTCATGCTTCATAACAACCAATGTACATAATTGATTTAATGCATTAGCAGGCTTAATTATGTCTTTTGACACTAGTATTGAGAAATACCTTCCGGGTTCTTCTCTGAGAGTTAGAACTCATTATATCTCAACAAAAAGGTCATTTACTGAAGATGTAAGGAAGATACTTTATTATTGATTACAGTCAAGTAAGATTTAATTATATCTGACAAATCTACAACACATCAAGGAATTGTGTAGTGTGTTTGTTAAAATAGACACAGATTTACATTTGAATAGTGAATGGTCATTGGACCATTGAATTAATCCTTGCAAATAAGACACAGCTCATAAAAGAGGATACATCCCTAGCTGTGTCTTATAGAATGTGTCTGAACTCAGGGTGTGTCTTATTTGTGAGGATTGTGCACTATAGACGTACAAGAAGGACCAGACCAGGAGGTTAATTCAAAAGATCCTGCCATCACTACCCCTGCGATGATACCATAGGCACATCTTATAAGGCCTAGTCAGTCTACCCCAACTTTTATAGTACCATATTGTACCATGAGAAATGCATAGTGGTAAAGGTGCACCTATAGGGAACACTCCTCCTCTCAAGAGTGAATGTCCTGTATACATATATATATAGCGGATGGAGCATTGCTGAGGGTCCTTTAGGGCTCTTTAGGCTACTCATGCATTCAGTGCACTTGAATAATGTATGGGATCAACTGCACCCTATACTCTATAAGTAGCTTATATACTGTTGTGAAAGGGAGTGTTTCCACAGCTATTCTTTCTTATGGCCCTCCTTCCCATGTGCATAGTGTGTTCTGCTGTGTACACAGGGCTGACACTACCACCACTGAAAACATAGTGCTGGCTGTGATAAAGCAAGGCAGTCACACCTTACTATCGCTGAAATGGATAAGGCAGAAAAAGTTCTTACTGTCACTGGGGTAGTGCCTTTAGAATTAACCTCAGGAGGTCAATTCAAAAGATCCTGCCATCGCTACACCTGCTATGGTAGAGTAGGCACATCTCATAAGGCCTAGTCAGTCCACCCTAAGTATTATCATGGTGGTAGCCCAGTCAGGCACAGCAAGTCCTTGCAATCATTCACTTTTCCAGCCTTACCATCACAATGATGACACCAAAAGAAATGCATAGTGGTTTCCCCTAAGTACAAGAGCACCTATAGGGAACACTCCCCCTCTCAAGAGTGAATGAGCCTGCTGTATGTACATAGATTAGGTGTACCAGAGTGCTTTAAGATCATAAAGGTAGGTATGTGGTCAGAAACATACAGATTAATGGTCCCATGCATGTAAACAGTCTTGCTGTTTGTGTATATATGATCAATAAAGGTGGCACCCATAGGGTGCAGTCTTGAGATACCAGTGTTTGTAATCTTAAATTATTATTGTGTAACATAGTGAAAATATGTGTGCATTTTCTACTTTCCCTATGCAGCATGTCAACATTACAGTCACCAATTACAGTAATCTATGATTTCTGATCGATCTGTGTGATAACACATCTTGTAATGCATTGATAAATTCAGTCAAAATGGCTTTGGGGGGTCTATAACAGGTTATGATTGTACAAATCTTATTATTTGGCTTGTGAGTGGTAACAGCGAGTAGCTCAGCATTATCTGTGATTGAGGAAAGGTCAGAGCGGAGAAAGATCCCTAGATGAACACATCATAAAACCTTCTTTTTTTTTATTTTGTTGGAAATACTTTTAGACAAATCATGTACAGCCATTTTGAATATCTGATGAGATCATCATTATTAAGCCTACACTTCTTGATAATTCCTTGCTTAAATGGCCAACTCTTTGTGCCCTGGTACTGAGAAAGAGGGAGGAGCCAGGACAGACAGGACCATGCAGGGCCATCCTAATTTTTCCATCAATGACTTCACTAGCTTATCAGACATCTCTTTATATATAAATAGTGAAAACCCGCGGTAACTTTGGCGTATTTTTCGCAAAAATAGGAGGTTGTACAGCAATTCTAAACCCTCTGCAAGCATGTGTAAGTATAACAATCGCGTTCATCTATGGTATCAAACTTATACATGGCAGCGCCAAACCTACAGGGTTTAAGTTGAGTCATAATACCTTGAACAATGTAAACATAGTTACATACACTGAGTAAACAGCTGTCAAATACCGGTATGAAATTACCTGGGACTTCTTCGATACATGCAACAAGTGTCTCAAAATTTAGTCTGGCAGAATTGTAGCTTGTCCCGGACTCGTCAGTTAATTTTTTTTTTCTCTCTTGATTATTCATCTATAGGGTCTCTATAATCATTCCCAGGTGGGTGTGAAGATCTCACCCTTAGGCAATTAGAGTTATTCAAGATGGCTGCCAAAATGTCTGAATTTCTTAAAATCCATCTCTCAGCTTCTAATCAACATAGCAACATGGTTTAAAGTTCAAAATATACATTTTCTGGGTCAAGGAATTCATATTGGGATGGTAGGAAGCAGCCATTTTAAATTTTTAATGAGATTATAGCAAAGTCGACAGAATTTCTTTAAAATATCTTCATCTCCATATTTGATAAAGGAAGGAATTTGATCTAAGGCACCATTATTTATCTATGAGGTCCAGGGACTAAAATTTAACCATTCTAGGTAAGATAGGTGGCAGCCATTCTGAATATTTAATGAGATGATCATTATGAATGCTAGTTTTCTTGTACGATTGAAGGTAAAATGCTATTAAAAAACTCCTAAATATAGACTTATGACAATAGAAGCTTTTAAAACCTTCTTTTTTTTTTACTTTGTTGGAAATACTGTTAGACAAATCATGTATCAGCCATTTTGAATATCTGATGAGATCATCATTATTAAGCCTACAATTCTTGATAATTCCTTGCTTAAATGGCCAACTCTTTGTGCCCTGGTACTGAGAAAGAGGGAGGGGCCAGGGGACAGACAGGACCATGCAGGGCCATGCAACAGCTGGTGTATGTCACTTATCAGTGTTATCACCTCCAGGGGCAGAGGTCAGATGCCAGTTGGGGTTTGAATTCACCAACCAATATAGAGAGCTGTAATCTTTTATATGGTAATTATGCTACCATGACACACTTTACTATTATCACTACTAATTTGAGGTTAGTACTGTTATTTACATGTATGGGTGTGACAAATTAACTCTTGATCTTTAATGAGAGGTGGGGGACTTCTTGGCATTCTAAAAACACTGTTAAGGACCTGTGAAACCAAGATGAATAGTATCTCAAATCAAGTTCTAAAACAACACATATTATCAAAATTCATTACCCATGCTGAGAAAAACTAAATGGCTTTCATAGTAATCTGAGGTTTTTTCATAAAATGTCTGGAGTGCATCACATTCGTAATCACAAAGAATTTATTTTAGTGGGCAGAGTTATCCCAAGTTCTTATCCTAATACACAAAGGATTTATAGGCTGCATCTAACCTAGTTTGCTTGTTTTTTCCTACTTCTATGAAGACTGCTGCATTCACTTGTATACAAGTACCTGGTATCACAGACATATCACAATATTACATTGCATGACATATTAGGTTAACAGCTTATAAATGCTCCCCACTTACACCACAGCTAAAAAGCATGTTGGTTATATTCTGTACTTTCCCATAACACCACAGTCATGGTTAGCTGACTAATTGTGATATAAACTACAATACACAGATTTGTGGAATGCCTCTGTGTTTTCTTAAATTAGTCTGCATACCTATACTAAGCTGTGGCCATTTCATCATGTGCACTCTTATACACTGATGCTAAGGGAACATTGGCCAGACAGCGTAAAAGCAGCATGCAATTCTTGCAATTCATATAGACCTGCACATGAACTAATGTGTACTTCAGATATCTCCTTGAAAGTATGGGTGGGTAGAATAATTTGTGCCTTTGTTGCCTTCAGGGTGCACTATCAGAATTCAATGTATGTATAAATTTTTAAAGTGAGGCATGTACTTTTTCTGTGGCTTCAAGTAAAGGAAAATATGGATCAACCTGAATGTTTTCTATGCTTGGTTCCTCTTCTACATACCCTCTCTCACTGCATCTGCCATTGCTGTTGAAGGTTATTTATCTGTTTTCATCTCTGTAAGGTTTAAATATAATCAAAATGCCACTCACATACTTGAGTGTAGTTGCAGTGCCAACAAAGCTCGTCAGATATCGTCCATCAATTTTCGGCATTGCATGTGATACTTTTCAATCAATCATCCTTTCATTATATGAGGTTATTTTGATTAGAAGAAAGGATTTCTGAGGTCCTCATTTCTGATTTAGACATCATATGATTCTTTTTGATAGCCATTCCATAATATAGAATGGTTAACAAAAAGAATCATAGATATTATCTATAAATTATAAGAAGGGGAGTATTGGAGATGCTATTCTGTTGGAGTCTATGGAGGGTTTCGTATAATGCACACTTGCCCTGGAACCAGATTGTACTATGCTAAATGCACACTCACCTGCACACTGTGTTTAATTAAGTACACTCTCTCCCACAAAAAAAAATAAATATTAAAAATGGCTGATATCTACCCTGTTCAACTCCCATTGTATTTAGGAGTTTTGAATAGTATTTTACCTTAATTCGTATAGGAAAATTAGCATTCATAAAATTATCTCATTAAATATTCAAAATGGCTGCCACCTATCTTACCTAGAATGGTTCAATTTTAGTCCCTTGGCCTCATAGAGAAATAATGGTGCCTTAGATCGAAATCATACCTTGCTCAAAATCAGGAGATAGAGAAATTTTAAAGAAATTCTGTGGATATTGCAATAATCTCATTAAAAATTCAACATGGCTACTTCCTACCATCCCAGTGATGAAAGATATGAATTCTTTGACAGAGGAAATGTATATTTTGAACTTTAAACCATGTTCTTTGTTGATTAGAAGCTGAGAGAAATTCCTACATTTTGGCAGCCATCTTGAATAACTCGAATTGCCCAAGGGTGAGATCTTCACACCCACCTGGGAATGATTATAGAGACCCTTTAGATGAATAATCAGGATAAAGAAAAACTATAAAAGACGAGTCCGGTTTTGGCTAAAAACCACATGATTTCTGCCAGATTATTTGTAATGATTAGCAAATTCATTTCTAGTACTCACATCGTCGGTGAAGCCAAGAAATTCCTGTAAAATTTCATAATCACTAACCTTGGGAAGGATTAAATGGTATTCAGCACCGCCATTTTGATTTACATGAAATGGTAACGGGTGATGTAAAACACCAGCACTAGTGATAGCCGGAAAACTATCGACCAAGCCCACATCAACTTTTTCACAACAAACATGATCATAATCATTATTACAGTGTGAGTTCAAGTAAACATAACGATCAAACAATTCAGTGTCTACAGAGACGTGAGTAGGACCGTGGGTAGTAGCGTTGCAAGTTGCACAAGCATGTTTATAATGGCATCCATTGCATAGGCGATTGCTTGAAAAATTAAACGAACAGCCTTTCTCATCTGCTGTCTTACGCCAGCCTGCCAATGCTTGATTTCTATGCCTAGACCCTCTACCACCAGACTGATTCCCTTATTTCTGTGACTGATTTTGGCCTTGATTGGCCATCGACTTGGCCTGCTTTGTGCTGCTGAACCCAAGGTAGGTAGATAGGTTGGTGTCCACTCGGGTGAACAGCTCTAACCCAACCTCCTCGGCTTTAGCCCTCATTTCAGGTCACTAGAGAAGAAATGTCATAAATGTTCTACTCGGCAATCCTGGCAATAAATCCGAGATGTGCACGTAAGCCTTTAGTACTAAGGCCCTGATCCACGACATCATCAATAAGACGAGTTAACAACACAATTAATCCTCTACTTGTTTTAATAGGCTGTGATTTCTTCTTTTCTACATCTGTCATATATTTTGTCAGATCGAACTTACTTTTCTCTTTCACCAGTTTGGAGGAGAACTTGCTGAGATCTCCATCGTCGCCAAACAATTCTTCCAAATCATCAAAACCATGTCCCGCAGTAGCGCCAGTATTGGTAGAATCCCCATGGGAAGAAGTTTCCTCCTGATCTTCTAAGCCATAAAATCCAAGATGGCGTGAGGTTCCCACCAAAGGACTGGAGGACCTGGTAAGAGATTTAAGATACTCCTTATCCTCCTGGCGTTCCCGATTCCTCTCTTTTTTTTGGAGTCGGAATCAAGTAGACTCTTGTTAAGATCCTTGATCTGCTTGTAATTGTCAACTAGCTCAAGCTCCCTTCTTCGTATAGCACAATGGGGACAAGAGTGACAGTTCCCATGATTACTTTGGTTACTAAAATCACATTTTACCATGGTTGCTACTAAGAGAGCAGTTAGCAGAAAAAAATGTAGTGAATCCACGGAGGTAACATTCAAATATGGCGGACCTTGGTGCCAGTACACTTACTTATATATACCTCTAGTGGTGAATAAGTGAACCAAAAAATGTTAGTTTCGTATTTGTAATATATCCCAATATTCTATTCTATAATATTAGACACATATCCTTTAGATGACATTATCACAGCATACTAGCAGCTGGCAGGTGACCAACATCCAGACACCATCACTCCTTGAGTAAAGGTTGACCCATGTATGACCTCATGACCTCATTTGCCCATATTGTTTGGAGAGAGATGTGGTCATGTGATCACTTCTCACGCCTTAGCTGCCAATGGTATATCCTATAACGTCCATCAAGGCCCTCCTAGTGCTTAAGGAATCCCTTAATCAAGAGCTTTTGTTGTTTAAGGGATGTTCTGTGAGGTGTCAATTAGGTCATGATCTGTTTCAGGAGATCGATAACATATCATTAAAAGGAAAGACCGATCAATTATCACACACCCAGCTGCACTCAGTCCTACTGGAGGTCCACTTAGATGACTCAGAAACAGGTGTATCTATAAATGACAAATTCTACTAGAAAATAAGAACTCAACAGCTTTTGTAAATGAATGAGATTTAAGCATATATTTGATTAATCATTGGTTCTCATTATCAATGTATTTATTGATTCACTATACCAATATGTGTATATAGGAAATTAAATGTTTCTGAGCTTAACTGACATTTACCTCTTGGATGACAATAGAAAATAATAGAAGGCAATATTCAGGATGGCGATGTGACAACATTTTCTTTTAAGAAAAATAAATAAAACAAACGCATATTAGACAAAGATATTAGCACTGATTAAACACTGTTAAAACCATATCCACAAATGTGAAGCAAATCTAAAGCTTTTTCTTGAGTGTACTCACCAGCTGCCTACATTCACAGTTACATTTCTTGAAAGTTAAATTGTAAACTGCACCATAACAGGAATAGATCTAAAAAGAGAGAATGACAAATAATACTAATAACTGCTGTTCAAATGTACTGATAGTTTTTAAAAAAGAGCTAGTTGCCTCCATATTAGATATGTGAGTCATTGACATTTAACTAATATCTATCACAAAACACTGACCTTGGTATTGACCAACATGGGCATAGTTGTAGTCACAAACATGACAACAAGGTAAAAAGCCACTTCAATTCCAGATATGAGTTTTGCTCCAGGCACTACCATCAGGTAAATTGCCAGACATGTAAATGTCATGGTGCATACAATGGTACCTCCAAGATAAAGACTGAAACACTTGTCCATTTGAGAACAGACAAACATTTTTCATGCTTATTTCTAAGTTCCTCCAGGGTTTTTGTACAGAAAATGAATGTCCCAACAACTCTGCAGTCAAAATTTGCTTGTACCTACACAAGTTTGAAAGATTAGGTAATATGTGAAATTAAAGACAAAGAGTGGTGACAGCCAGGTAAAGAGAACATAGTAAAATCCCACAAATTTCACAAAATCCCACAAAACTGAATCATGAAATATAATTTCCCAAATCCAAATATATTCTTTTTATCTGACACTATTCCAATATAAGGTTTGTAAGATGCTGTGATCGAAAAGTAGATGTAGATCCGTATTATAGATATTACACAATAAATCCAAGCAACAATTCTCACTATTATCATGATTCTTGAATGAGTTGATGCTGCTGTTTTGCTATACCCAGTAGGTAAGCTATCAAGAAGAGAACAATAGTGTGGGAAATACCTATTAATATATGTCCAAACAATAATCATGAAACAATAGTAAAGCCATATTAATTGAATTATTTTGTTTGTTATCAAATATTTACTACATTCCAATTTTATGACAGAGTCAATAACATCCAAACGTGAAGTACAACCATTAACAATAACCAAGAACACCACCAGTCCACAATATATCTTTGCTATCATATCATATATTTTCCTCCTTCTTTCATCTTTCTGATATGTCCCATCAACAAGAAAAACAGGTATCAGAGATCTGATTAATTTCCATGTTTCCCCATGCTCATTTTCATTGTCAACAGAGGAAGATATATCAATACTAATATCCTCCATATTACTCTAGTTATGTGAATTTAGATAAGGATAAAGCTTCAAATCAGCATAAGAAACTGGTTCCCTTGTATCTCTAGATTAGTCTGATGCAGATGTGTCTTTCATGCTAGAAGAGTTGGTCACAGTGAATGATACCTATGTTTATCTTCATGCCATGTATCCATTAACTCAAATCAATATCACATTAACATTGTTTCTTTTTCCATTTACAATGATTTATCACATGTCAACAGAGACATTTGCCTAAAAGCATCTATAATGCCTAAAATGGCCATTTATATTGGCTTTACCATCCATTCATTTGGAATTCTATTTATAACTTAGACATGGCTTCATTTTACAAATAGGATCAGGAAGGGTAGTTTTGAATGTCACAAAAAGATCCTTGCATTAAAACATGGTTTTACTCAGTTTTTTCGCCCAAACAATGGCAACCTAAAACATGAAGACCTCTTGCAATATTTTAATGACTTCGTGAGGCATTAGATAAAAGTTCCCCACATTCTGTCATTTATATTGGAAAACAACCTTGATTAAAAAATGAAGAGACCTTTCTCTGCACAACATTATCAGGCTAAGCAGTATTGGTTTTTATAACCATAGCTTCAATTGAGAAAGTATTAAAATTGTTTGAAAATTAATTGTGTTTTAGTTGATAAATCCCTATTAGTTTTTTGTTAGTGTTTTAACCTAAAGCGACATATGAAAAGAATTAAAATGTATTTTCTTCCCTTTAACTTAATGTATTATCAATGGAGATTGTCATTAATGGTAACAGGCCCATTTATGTACTTGGGCTAACTTGAGGGTAAAGCTTCTTCTTCACCCATAGCAACACACAGGCAATTTTATTCCAGCAGTGGACTTCCTGCTGCAACAACATTCATGCTACGTCCAAGCGATGTGCAGAAATAAAGATGTTTCAATATTATTGACTGCTCTCGGATATTCTTGCTGTGAATAGAACTTGCAAGAAATTCACCGCAGATTGTCTGCTGCTTAAGGGGTCAAAGATCATTTTGCATACCCTCACCCCCTTCTTGTTACAAGATGACTACCGGTACTTTCTTGCATGCATTACAGCAGCAGACAGCTGGAGCAGCATTAGTTTCCCATATCTGAGACATACAAACATACATAGCATCTATCTCAGCTACCCTTGGATAACCCCCAGTTCAGACCAGCTGGACATGCGGCATTATCTTATTCATACACCAGAGACATCTTGGTTCTGATGCAATGCACATCCCAGACTCATGTAAGGCCGCATCAAGGTAAACAAGATTGGACCCAACCCTTTAAGGCTGATAGGGTGCATGTGTACACGGTATCAACTTAGCGAAAAATAATCATAAACTAAAATGCTACTACTTCAGATTTTCAAGTCGTACAAGCAGCATCCTGTACAACTACAATAGTGGCCAGTTTAGGTGCCCTGGCATGAATAGATTTCATAAGTACTTTCAACCTACCTCTACCCCTGGCCCTTATGCAAGACCCATGCTTATTCAAGACTTGATTTATAGTGTATTCTTCAATTTCAATGATACTTTACCCCATTGCTTATTCAAAACCGATGCTCATTCAAAAACCTGGCACTTGAACAAGCCACACTGATATACTACAGCCTTGTTGCAGGGACTGATTGCAGAGTCTGTACTCATAGAAGCATAGTATTTCCCACAGTTGTACTGTGCACTATAGCTATTATAATTGCTCTGGAGGTTAATTCGAAAGGCCCTACCATCACTACCCCATCAATGGTAGGAATCTTCCTAGCACATCCATTTTAGCGGTGGTAAGGTGTGCCTGCCTTGTTTTATCAGAGCCAGTCCTATGTATTCAGGTGGTGGTAGCCTCAGCCCTGCATGCACTATCACAAGTAGAACACACTGTGCACAGGGGGCAAGAGGGCCAAAATCAATAAATAGCTGTGGAAACAGTCCTTTTCACAACAGTGATTACACAAGCTTTCCCCTTCCCAATATGAGCTAATTATAGAGTATAGGGTGCACTAAGAGAGAGAAGTGCATTTGGGTCAATATCCTTCAAACGCCCATTTCATGAAACGCCCGTAATGGAAAATAAAGGTGTCCTTTTTTCAAAACCTGTCAAATTTTCTGAAAATACATTTATTTACCTCCAAAAAACACTAAACGGGAGGATTTTGGTCCCAGCGGTTCAGTTTTTATTAACGGCAGAAGGTGGACATGTCTTTTCGAGAAAAACGTCCGTAATTTTAATTCATTTCTCATGTTCAATCACTTAACACATATCTACAACCTGCTGACCATGGCTTCTTTGGGTTCATTTTACAGTAGTCAGTTGTGGTAATTGTTTAAATAGCTTTTAACCTTGTATCATGATTTATTTAACAGTAGGACTTCTCACAAAAAGGACAATTTCACTAGAAATTCTGAAAGTCCATGTCATGCCAAGTATGCTGCATGAAAGTTCTTGCTGTTTCAACAAGAAGCAGTCCTTGAAATATCTCTTTCTTATCATGAAACTCCAACTCACTATCTTTCATTTGGACCCACAATCAGGTGTAATGTTCATATTTATATCAGTCCCACACACTCTCAAAGTTGGGTTAATTAATGAATTTATATTATGGGTGTTTGTCCACGGACCATACAATCACTAGCCATGTTCTTGTATCACCTTGATGGCCACAGGTCCCACCAGTTATTCCTCAGACCCCCTATCTTCCACATATAGGTAGTAAACACATGTGGCATCATAATCTATACCCCATACCTCTTGCAAATCTCATTTTCCCTGACATCCACCCAACTTTACTAATGTTAAAAGAAAAAGTTGTAGATCCAAAAATTTTTTCTTTTCCATCAATACCTAAGCCACGCAGAAGCATACACTGACTTATCATTCAAACAACTTTCAACATGTAGGTATATGTCTTTACTTTCACTTTGACCTTAAAATTAATGGATATGGTTTGAATTAAGGGAGCTCAGACTCACATATTTCATCCAATAATTAATCTTACGGACGTTTGCCCTCACTCCCTATTTTGTAGGTATTTGACAGCTCTATCCTATGTGGCCTCCATGTCCTTCCTAATCCCCTCAGAGCTTTCATACATTAAAATGCCAAAGCAGGGACATGTGGCTGTGTCCTGCTGGCCCCAAATCAATTGTAATCAACCATTAGACCATACATTCTACATCTGAAAACCAGCTTCTCCAAAAATTATAAAAATTTTGAAAAAAGTCTAAACGTGTTCCCTACCTTTAAACCTTGAACACCACTTTACATTTCATCCCCTCTCCTTATTTACTGTTTCTCTATGTACCCAGTTATATATCCTATTAAACCCATGAACCCAAACCACCCTGCCACCAATTTTTCAATAATACATCCCCTCTCTACTCACCCACCTATTTAAATTATGGACGTTTTCTGTCGACCTCTGGCAAATTGGCCAAAGACCATGTCCTCCCACACCGCTCACAGCTCCCCTATTTCTAACTCCAAACCTTATATTCTGCCACCACTTATAAGAGACACCCTCTGCTATCCCTTCCTGTTGTTATTGACCTATACATATCCATTTTCCTTTAAAAATTACACCCCAAGTAAAACTTTTACCAAAAATTTTCCCTGTTTCAACCATGTAGCCTGACTTAGTACTTCAACCACTGTACAGTGACGTTCCCTGGGAACCTAACATATGCCCCTACATAGACCCAAATATGTTTGGAGTAGAACCCCTATGCTGAAACCTCATGTAGGCCACAGAAAAGGTACCCAGCAGCTGTCAAGTCAACATCCAATATTTATTACGGGCGTTTTCCGCGGACAACCACTTTTCATCATCTCCTTCCTAGCTCCCCCAAAATAGAAAAAAAAAAGAATTTTTGCTTTCAGACAAGGAAAACAGTTATTCCTGTTCCTTCAGCAGAGCTGAAACAGTTATAAAAACTAAATCATTCTGAGAAACATGTTCTGAAAGTTGTTTCAATGATCTAAGCATTCATCTCTCATCAATTACCAACCTGAATTTTCAAATACAACTCCATGTAGCATTACCTGTTCTGGTATAGAGATCTATCATGTCCAGGCCCACTGCTTCACCATTACAAAAATGCCTGAACTTACTAATGTCACTTAAATTATCACTCTAACTTCTCTTATCTAGTGTACTATAATAAAAATTACGGACGTTTGCGTCGTTAAGCAAACATTACAAAATATCTGTGTGATATGGTTTAAAATGGTTAGTAGTCATCAACATGCAAATAAAGGTTCTTGGGGTCTGCTCTCCTCCTCTCTGGCTCCACCTGTACCTGCTTAATTAACTCTTAAACCTACAAAACCTACTGTGAACCAACTGTGTTAATTAATCAATTTTAAAAGTAGCCTTTCCTATATACAGTGTTTGAACATAAATTTTGATATTGTCTAACATATATACATTTAAAATAATGGGCAAAAATCAAACACTGCATAAGGAAGGACTGATAAAGAAATTTGTCTGGCCTGTTCCTACATGCGAAGACTGGAGAGGAGGTGTGAAGACGGTGGTGCAATGTCCTTGTACTCCCCTCGGCTCACATGGGTTCGGCTGTGCAGACAGGTCAAGTCCGGTTGGTATGTACAGTTCTGTAGCCTCAAGCCCTTGCGGGCGAAGCTAGAGTCCATAGTAGTAGGTATGTGTCTCTAGACTGAGGTGTAGGTACTCTACTTGCTGTTGGCTCTACCTATACGCCTGGTAGGTAGCCGAGGTCTGCAGTCTACCCTGACCTGGTAAAGGGCCTGGACTGACTGAAACTCTTCATGGGTTAGCAGTAGGTTCCGGGAGCGGGCGTTGCTGTAAGGGGATGCCACAGGGCAGATGATGTCGGCCTCGGATATTTCTTCTTCATCTCTCAACTTCGGCCAGGACAACATGATGTTCTTGTCCCAACTGCTTCCAGCTCTGAAGCCGGGTCTCAGAAAGTTAAGGTTGTAATAATCGCGGGCAAGCCTCTCGCTGGTCACTTCAGCGACATACCATGAATTCCCCCACACAGCTGCAACATAACTTCCACGCTCATACACTTCCTGCCGCACACAGTCATGGTGGACATCAGAGGTGTCCTCAACATAGCGAGCACCCACGTGCTCTGCAGTGTCGACCTCCTCCGGTGCTGCAGGTTGCTCAGTCTCTATCTCTTCCTCTATCTCTTCCTCTGTCTCTTCCTCTGTCTCGTCCGGGATAAGTCCGCTCTTGATGGCCTGGGCACGCGCTCGTCTAGCATCTTTCTCCGCCTCTTCCTTCTCAGCTGCATTATGGGCTAACTCTGCAGCTTCCATCTGCTCCGTCTCCAATTCACCAAGGCGTAGCATAATGTCATAGTCATATAGTAGGAACTCCTTCCACTGGGATCTTACAGGGGTGGAAGCACACTCATTGTCAAGCAGAGGGATGTTGTTCTCTCTATCCCAGCAGCACTCGTCGAAGCACGATGTTGCACGTGTGCAGATCTTCTCCGAACGGGCAGTGACTGCTACTGAGTGTATGGTCATGGAGCCTTCTACAGACTTTGGGGAAACAATGAAGGGCAACCGGCTGCGTGCATCATAAGTGTTCTTCATGGACATACAATCATACTGCACGGTTCCCTCTCCATCATTACAATGTTCAACAAACAGCTGGGCAGTGTAGATGTTCTTACCCTTCTTCACTTTGTAGTCCACCTTGCGTTTCGCGGCTGCACCAACGCCGTCACATGGACCTTTGCCATGATTGGTCTCGAAGTAATTCCATGTGCTGTCGAGTTGATACAGCTCATGGTGGCGACATACCAGACTGTAGATCGAGATATTCCTATACTGGGATGATGGTGAATCCGTCCAGTAGTGCACGATCTTGATGTGCGGGTAGTTCTCGGTGATGTAGTTGCACACTCGCTTCATTATATGGCTGATGGTCCCAGCGTCATGCTTGCGGTCATCGCTCACGTAGCAGAGGCACTTTGATACTGTCAGGCCGTCCTGCTTCAAGTGAATGACGACTGGGTGGACAGTGATTCCATCTTTGTTGAAAAAGACAGACTGAATCTCACCGCCCTCACCAAACCCTACTAGCCAGTTCTGGGCAAAGTCCATCTGTATCGTACAGTCTGTATCGCCAAGCTCTTCACGCTGCTGGCGGACTTTACTGTGCTGATGTTTTGCACGGTCGGAGTGGTTCTTGGTAACGTCAAAGTCCTTGATCAGCTGTTCTATGAAGTCAGTCTTGTCCAGGGTACAGTCCACAGGGCGCAGTCTGTTGACCCAGACAGTCTCATTTACCTTCTTGGTGGCAAGCAGCACTGGTGTAAACTGCCACTGCTTGAAGGTAATTTGATCAGGTAAGTTAGAATAAGTGTAGTCCTTGTTCAGCCTTCCGGTGTCATCTCTCAAAGCCTTCTCGAATGCTGCCTTGGTGTACTCCTTAAACAGGGAATCAGGATTGACTGGCACAAACCGGGCATAAGTGTTGATGGCCTTCAGCTTCAATGAATAGTTCTGATGGGTTTTACAGAGACAACACTCAACCTTGTGCTGCCGTAGGGGGACAATCCACTTACACTTCCTTAGCACACGAGTGAAGTGGTTGTACTGGCACTGGTACTTCGCGGGAGCACGGTCTCTGTAGGTAGCATGGATCTCCTTAACATCCATCAGTAACACACGCTTTTGCCTCACTTTCTTTACCCCGTCTGCCTCATCCTTTGCGAAGATAGTCACCTTCTCCTTCTTCCCTGGACACAACCAAGTGAACTCACCATCCTGGACGAAGGCTATGATAAAGGCTTCAAGTTCTTTCTTATTAACTCCACGGTCGGTAATGTCCTTGTTCACATGTTTGGCTGCCTTCCCAGTGAGACCGAACTTCTTAGCCATAACAGCCATAAGTTTCTTCTCGGTGAGAACTTGTGGGTCTGCTAGGCTGTGCAGGATCTTCTTCCTCTTGTTACGGCTCAAGGTCTCATTGACATGCTGGGAAATGACATCCACAGCCTGAAGGATGCGGTTGTCACTCACTGATTTCTTACGAGCTTCAGCGAGTTCAAGCTGTCTCTCCTTGCGCTCGAGTTCTGCTCGGAGAGAAGCAATTTGAGCATCAACTTCCTGCTTCTCATGCTCAAGGGACTCAAAGTCATCAAGTTGGGTTCTGAGTCTCTTGTCATAACCTGAGCGCATCTTACGGGCGCGCCGCTCGTGGATGCGAGCACACTCTGGGTGAGGGAAATGCTCCACCAAGCCTTCCTTCCCTGGTGCTTGTCGCTCTTCCAGCTCCGCCTGGGGGTCGCTGGATGGTCCAGGATGAGACGCGTCACCTGCGCTGTCGGGTTTGTTATGGCCACTGAAAGAATAAATGTAACAAGAATGAAAATAAAGAAACACTAATATAAATTACGGGCGTTTGCGCGCGTACTTCAAAACACTGCTAGCTCCAGCACTTCATTGGTGCATCGTGACGACCAATCATTTTTCAACTTACCATGGTGTTGGCGAAGACATGCGGGCAGACTGCCGTGGAGCTGGCGCTACTGGTGTCGAGCGGGATCGCTTCTCTGTCATGATAACCACGCTGCTTAGCGCCCTCAGCTCTTTCATAGCTGGTCTCCGCGGAGTCGTCTTGCCATCGTTCAAGTCACTATCAAATTATATTCAATTTGTCACTTATTCTATACAAAAGACACAAACTCACAGAAAAAATGAATTAATTTGAATTTAAAGAAACCTTTATTTACTTGTTATATAGATCTATTTCACAGAACTTGTCTTATGAACAATGAGGACATTTATGTTACATGATAACTTTCAAATAAATCGAGGACTTCCATTATGTATTTGTATGTACATGTTGGTCTAGTTGTCTTCGTCGGTTGAAGAGACTGAAGAGATGGTTATTGGACTCCAGATAGGCACGGTTGAGTACAAAACGGGGGGGAGGTCTTCCACAGCAGAACTGCCAACAAGAACAATTGAACAAATGTAAGAAAAGAAGATAGATTGCCGCTAAACATTGACCATAATAAAAATTATGGGCGTTTGCGCGTACACTCTCAACTTGAAATCAACATTAAAGCAAAGTGTGTTTTAGTTTCATTACTTAACTCTAAATTAGGACAGATCTGGAAAACACTTACTTTTCGGTGGCGGGTTTTGCGGCTGGTGGCACCACTGGCCTTCGGATCACCAACTCCCGTGTGGCAGGCGCCACAGCTCCACGGCCCTCCCTTCCGGGTGGTGTGAGGCAAAGGGGGCGACGAGAGGTGCTACAAGAAAAAGGTGAGTCTGTAAAGTAACTATTTTTTTATTTCAGATTTCTGGAATAGCTGAAATACACCCTTCTTCTTTTATTATTTACTGAAGTATCTATTGCAAAAAAAAAAAATAGTATATACGGGAGTAGGAGTACTTACTTTGGGGTGGTAGTATCCTGCTGTTTCTCCTGCGTTGAGTCCTCCTTCGTCAGGTCCTCCTGGGCCGTCTCCACCTGGGGCGTCTCCTCGACCTGCAGGGCGGCTCGTGCTGCTCTGGCTGCGGTACGCCTCTTCCTCCTGGTAGGGAGTATGAAATAAAGTTATTGTCAGTGAATTGGGATACAGGCCATCATAGTATATATATACATGTACATGTACATGTAGAGTAGGAGTACTTACTTTGGGGTGGTAGTCTCCTGCTGTTTCTCCTGCGTTGAGTCCTCCTTCGTCAAGTCCTCCTGGGCCGTCTCCACCTGGGGCGTCTCCTCGACCTGCAGGGCGGCTCGTGCTGCTCTGGCTGCGGTACGCCTCTTCCTCCTGGTTAGGAGTATGAAATAAAGTTATTGTCACTGAATTGGGATAGAAGCCATCATACATATACAGAGGTACATTTACATGTATACATATATATATATGGGAGTAGGAGTACTTACTTTGGGGTGGCCTTGACAGCAGACTTAGGGCGGCTCGGCTCAGCTGAAGCATATACTGCTTTGCGGGTCTCATCCGAAACCTTCATAAACAGTAGAATAAGATCAATATTACGAAAGAAAGACAAGGTAAGTGACCATAATCAAAAAATTATAACATACAGCAAAGTTGTTTTTGAATTGTGAATGTTCTTAAACATTTGTCCATGAGATGAAGATTCAATATGAATTCATGAAATAACATACAATATACATTCATTTAATTTTACAACATCTATAGATAGAAAGTGGGGAAAATGAATAATTCTTTTCTTGAAACTGATACTCACTACTAGAGATCTACGCTGCTGGGGTGCGGCATCCTCGGTCTGCTGGGGTGCCTCATCGGTCTGCTGGGGTGCCTCATCGGTCTGCTGGGGTGGCTCATCGGTCTGCTGGGGTGGCTCATCGGTCTGCTGGGGTGCCTCATCGGTCTGCTGGGGTGCCTCATCGGTCTCCTGGTGTGTCTTGTCCTCCGTTGCCTTGGGTGCATGCTCCTTGGTGGACTGCTCGGGGGCCGCTTGGACCTGGCCGGGTGCCTTAAACTTCCCCCTACCCCCATGGCCTTGAGATCTCTTTTTCAGATGAGGAGGGAGAGGGGAGTTGGGGTTCTGTTTTAGAAAATTTCTCCTTTCGCGGTCTAATTTACCACGGGCTGATGACAACTCTCTCTCCCTTTGCTTCTTTTTAAAAGCTTCTGATCCTTCACCCCCTGCCTCGGCCGCTTCTTTCAGTTCTCTACGCTTTTTTACCGAGCGTTCGGCATCTTTTTCTAGTTTTTTGGCATATTCATCTGGGTCTTCCTGAACTTTGTCTCGATGCCTCTGGGCACATTCTTTCCCGGACATCTTGTCGTCACCCTTGGATGGCCTACCTACACTCTTCCTTCCTTGATCGTCAGACATTCTTCTGTTAGAGAAAAGAAAAGAGAGAAAGTTTGTTAAAAGGAACGCCCGCAAACGCCCGTAATATTAATTCGAAAATAAAGTGGCAATGGGATTCTGCAAAAATGCCTGTTTGAAAGACACAACAGAGGTGCATCTTCACCCCTGATATCAAGTCCCTATCTACATTTTTTCCCCTGTCAACAGAGGATTTTCTATTATGCTTACGGGCGTTTGCCGAGAGAAACGCCCGTAATTGTAATTAAAATTGTACTTTACACTAAGAGAGTAAGGGAGGAAATAGTCCATTTTGGGCAGGAACAAAGTACATCAGTAGGCCTAACTTTGGACATATAGAACAGGTGGGCAGGATATGGCTGATAAGAGAAATGCACAAATCTATGTCAGCGACGAACGCCCACAAACGCCCATAATCAATATCACCACATGGTCTCCAGAGTGAAATGGAGGGGTGTAAAAGCAGTTTCTTCATAGAAATTTCAAAACTAGGTGTAAGAAGGGGGTCAGGGGAAGGACAGGAGGGCTAAAAAACAAGATTTTAGAGAATAATGACTTTCACATATATCTTTTTGTGAGCTAAGTGTACTGTTTCGGACAAGAAAATGGTTTTTGAAGGTGAAAACATACTTCATATGACATTAAAAATCATCCAAAGAGGCAGGGGAGAAGAAAGGAGACTGTTTTGCAACATAAAATGGAAGTTCATTGATGGTAGGGGCACACCTTTGCATAGTATAGGTCCACGACATAAATGTAAACAACAACAGAAACTTTACGGGCGTTTGTGGGCGTTCACGAACGCCCGTAAGATATATTACGTCACATTCTGGAACGTCGTGGAAATGGTCTTTGCAGACACGCGGGCCACGTCGCTGCCTCTTTTAAAATGTTCCTAAAAAACTAATTCATCGATTAAACACACAATTTTTACAGCCAGGTTGATCTATGGTCCGAAAAGTATGCCCCTAACATACAGAGATACACGAAATCTTACCTTTGGTCAGGTTTGCAGCTAGATTTTCACTTCTGAAGACAACCCAGTAGGACTCCAAGGAAAAAAAGATGGCGGCCGCGTCATCGGCTCACCCTCCGCCAGGAACCAGCTCAGCTAGTACCGAACGCCGGCTGTAGGGGTCCCCGAGAATTCCCGCCACTATAAAACTTATGGGCGTTCGGATAGGCAAACGCCTGGCAAACGCCCTACATCGACTCGATGTATATTCGAGGGTAGAGAAGAGGGAGAGGGTTCAGGGAGGGTAAGAACTGTTCTGTAGGAGAGAATTTAGTCTAGGGTACACTTCTCCACAGGTTAGAAAGACGTAGGTGTGGTTTTAATGGGAGATATTGCCACTTCTTTAATTTCGTTTGGACAAACGCCCGTAAGCAAAACTATTGTATGAAACTCTCCCAACACACATTTTCATGGGAAAGAGTGGCGATGGGGGTCTGTTTATTAGTTAAATGGGCAGTAAATGAAGGGAACTACTTTCCCAAAGAAGAAAAATGGATATAGGGGTACTAGTCTCTGACCAGAAGTACCTGGGAAGGGCAGGTTGGACCTCCCCGACAGATGTGGTATGTTTTGGTATATGAAGCCCACTTGGTGGGTATTACAGATAGAGGGTCAAAATTAGCTTGAGTTAGGCCCAAGACTTCATGCTATGGGCTAAAAAGGAGAAAAAATACCTGTGGCTATCCATGTCACATTTATTAGAGACAGTTCTTTGACATTTCAGTGTAAAAAGAGGAAAAAACACCTTTTCTCCGACTTTCAAGCTGATTTCTGCAGCATAATTAAATATAAATAAAGTAAAACTATACATTTTTATAGCCCCCCTTATGTTAACAGTACATCAGGTATAAGAAACAATAGATAGAACTCATTGGTACTACCCCAGGGCTGTGTGAATGGGACAAGTACCCAAAGCCCGTAATATAAATCAAAATGGACGTTCGGTAGATATTGACCCATTTAAGGACCCACAGCTAACATCCTCCCTCCCCTATATATGTATACAGCAGGCACATTCACTCTTGAGAGGATAAGTGTTCCCGAAAGGTGCTCTGGAAAACAACTATGCATTTCTTTCGGACCCGCTACCATCACGGTGGTGGTAAGGATGGAAAAGGAATAATAAATGATCGACAGAACTTGCTGTGGCTGACTGGGCTACCACCATGATAATACGTAGGGTAGAATGACTAGGTCTTATAAGATGTGCCTATGCTACCATCACAGGGGTAGCGAGTGGCGGAGCCATGAAATGGATGGATGAGTGTGCAAATGAATCAGCGAATGAATGAATAAAAGAATGAATGAATATGGGTGTGAAGGGGACAGAAGTGAAGGGGTGAGTGAGTGAGTGAGTGAGTGAGTGAGTGAGTGAGAGGTCTGGTGTGTGAGTAAGTGAGCATCTCTATGCCTTGCTGATTTGATAGACAGATCCCATTATAGGTAAGATCAACTGCGCAAATAGCCACAAGCTACTGTAAATTAATCTCCCTCAGACAACATGTCTTCAGGGCAGATGGATACTCAGCCTCTCGCCACTCTCAATCAGACACTAACACCAGGAGGGTGATTCTTAAAAACTCACGAAATAGGATTTCAATTTTCGTCAGGACACAAAGGTCATAAGATCAAGGCCTAATCAAACTTATAACTGACATTTCTGCATACTTTCTGCATAAAATAGGCATATTTTACACTAAAAATCTATAATTATTTCAGAATATGGCTATTTTCTGTTTCTAAAATGATTGTTGCCCAATGCATGACATGACCACAAAAGGATCGTCAGTCTTTTTCGAAGTCTGGACCCCTCTATCTCTTAACCCATTGAATGCAACATAATAAAGAGGTTAAGATTTGGCTACCTGTAAAACGTATTGCAGCGCCTAACCTATCATTTCTAGATGTACACGCTGTCATCTTAGCATCTCTGATGCCTCAAGATTCATATTCCCTTGTCACCATCATGCTCCAATGTAGTACTGCTGAGACAAACCACCAGCACTTTATTCAGGCATCATTTGACAGTGTACCAGCTGTAGCGCATAAGTTTAGTACCGGTGAGGTATCCATAAAGGCTATAATTATGCTTGGTTACTATATCTATAGTGACTGTATGTACTACAGGCCTTTAAGGCCGATAGCTTGTTTTTGTTAATGTACTATGTCCTTTTTGTGATGCGATGTTGTGGGGCCTTTACGCAACAAAATTGCCTTTATGCAGCAAAACAGTATCATCTTGCTGCATAAAGTCTCACACTACAAAAGCCTTTATGCAACAAATTCTTTATGCCACAAAATCAACTTGCTTATTACATTACAAAACCTATTACAGCGGCAGCGAGTACCAAATATGGCTACAGGAATACAAAGTCTACACAACAATACCTATATGGTGGTCTTATTGCTACAGGAACATCTAGCCTTTATGCAACGAAACCTATATAGTTGCTGTGACTACTAAACAAGACTACAGGAACACCTTGCCTTTACATGACAAATCCTATATAGTGATCCTGCACCACAGAGGTCCTACTTGTTTAAAAAAACTTGATAATAAGAATGGTCACAATATTTCTATGCAACATAGAGACGGATCATTTCCAGTACTGCAGTGAACTTAATTACAAATCCAGGACATCGTAGTTGGCTTCTGAGGCCTGAAAATACATATTCCACCCATGGCTACAGGAATACAAAGCCTACACAACAATTGCCTTAGAGTAGAGGATATGTAGCAATGGCAATATACCGTATTATGTATATTCAGTTAAGTAGTCAAATACAAGAGTGAAAAGTGAGAGTAGCAAAGAAAGAAAGACTTCTGTGCTGTAAGCTGTCAAGAGGACTAGTAATATTGATTATTACACAACTTCTGTGATTTTGGGTGCTTTTTTGTGGATATCCCGTGCTGTTATTCCTGCATAATTTGCACTGTAATGTGAACATACGCAAGGTGGATATCGCACGGTTTGGGGTGGATATCGCACGGTTTGGGTTGGATATCAGCAATCCTAACATGTCATATGTTACATGTTAAAACCCACGAAATTTTCATGGCCAGGGTAGGGCTCAAACCTGCAGTCTGAGATCCCAAGTCAAAGTCGGTGTAACACCTTTAAACTAACGGTGAATGCCGAAAAAACTAAAGTGTTATGGGTGTACTCAGATCGAGCTATCCCAGATCTGACTAGGTGTAACGTTACCCTGTGTAATAGTGTATTGGAGAAGGTTGAGTCCTTTAATTACTTAGGAGTCATAATTGACAAGCACCTCAGCTTCACTGGCCACTGTAAAAAAGTAATGACATCAGCACGTGGCAGGTTGAAACATCTCAGAAACCTACATAAATTTATGGACAAGGCACTGTCACTGCAGCTTTACAAACAAATAGTGTTACCAATACTAGATTATGGTGACATCGTTGTTGATGGATCCCTGGTGGGTGGCATTGAGAGCCTACAGACCATCCAAAATCACTGGCTGAGGACATGCATGCAAATAAGAGATCCTCGAGATATTAGTAGAGATGTACTCCATGAGGTGTGTGGTTGTAAAAAACTTCTGCTGAGGAGAAAAGAGCATTTGCTATGTCTCATATACCGGCTTTCTTGTGATGCTAGGAATGTAACCCAGCCACCAAGGCTTCTATGTGGAAATAATAAGTCCGATTTTTTGGTTGACATGGCACGGAGTGCACTGTTTAGAAATAGTCCACTGTACCGAGGCAATCAACTGTGGATGGCCCTGTGTGCTACTCAGCAGCGGTCACTTGATATAAGTAAATTCAGAATTGCAATTAAGTAATGTGTAATGTTATGATAACTGAAATGAAATTGCTGTTGTAGCTATTAAATGTAATAAGACGTGACTACTTTGCATATAGCTGTTGGCAACATTGAGTGTCACGGCTGGCTATACATCAATCAATAGAAATACTATGCATTACAAAATGAAACCAAGGATGGTGATTTCATCTGCAAGGAAAGATCATTAAATTAAAAGTGTAATTTAAGATGAATGTATTAAGAACTGATTCACAAATGTATATGCATGTAATGTAATGGGCTAATAACAACTTGATGGGCATTGTCAGCTATGATCCCAGTGATTGTAAATAATATGCATTACAAAATGGATGGTGATTCTATCTTCATGGAAAGATCACTAAATCAAAAGTGTAATTTAAAATGATTGTACCAAGAACTGATTCATAAATGCATATGTATGTACTGTAATGGGCTATTAACAACTAGATGGATGTTGTCAGCTATGATCCTAGAGATTGTAAATTAGCATGGGTGATGGTTTGATGGTTACCTGTCCTTATTGACCTATTGGTTTGTGATAAGCTTAATGTCTCTACTCATATTTATTATATTGATTATGATGGTGTATTGTGAATATTATTTTTGACCTTAATGAAAATAGCACAATTGTATGTGTGTACTTTCGGTCAATAAAATTCTTCAACAACATTCTTCAACAACAACCTATGCATTGCGCCACAGGGACTGATGAGAAGTGGTTGGCTAGATCTTGATATGATACAAAGCCCAGGGAGGTCACTCACATATAACTACTATACATTGAAAGTGTGAAAACCCCCAGCAGTCTGGGTTGTGACCCCCTAGCTTTGTCGCTACTGCTCGCATAACGGCGAGGTGCCAACTGGCTGTCCGCTGCCATAACCAAGGGATGCGTTCAAATCAACCCAAGCCGAGACGGGCGCTGAGGGGTGGGTAGCTACATACCATATTTCCCTGTTTATACGCCCAGGCTTGTATTAGTACTGTCTACTACCTTAACCTCCTTACTAAGTGGCAAATTGACCAGGCCTTAACATGAGGATATACGGTACTGCGGGACGCGTTCAGAGCAAACCAATAGCTGACGGGCGCCGAACTGTGTGTACTGGTCGTATACACACACTATGGCAGGCTTTGAGTCCCGGGGAAGGATTTTTGTTTTCAACTTGTTTTTATTGATATTCTATTGATTATTTATTGATTTTTTATTGATTAAGCGTGTAATAAACGTAGTAAGGTATGGGCTAACAGGCACCTCATTGCTTGTATCATAACTCGTGGCCTATGGCCACTTGTTACGATATCCTATGAATCTATCTCATTGCTTGTACTCATTGCTTGTATCGTAGGATATCGTAACGAGTGGGCTAACAGGCAAATCGGTGCCTGTTAGCCCATACATTACTTAGTTACTACATAAAACTCAGAGAGTAAAACAATCAGATGGCAATATCTCTGTCTGAACTTGAAGATAACCTGCAGGGCATGGGAAAGTTAGCACAAATACAATAAACTTCACAGCTGAAGCACACATTACCATAGTGCTCCACATCATTTGCATTCTATTCAGTTTCATTGGCACCCAGAGCCTTATACAATTTAACTAATTTGAAAGAATCACCAGGGATGGCCAAGTTGATGTATATCCCAAATTGTATTTATGTTTCTGTGTTATTTGGTCTCATTTTTGTTGATCCTGTCTTTTCCTCTTTTCTTTTACACTTTAAGAAATAACTGTTGAATCTACTAAGGAGCCCAGTAAAGCTTAATAATTAACCATCTAAAGCATTGCAGTAAGCCAATGTAGTTTCTACAATGAAGCAGCACAGGACACACTGTTGTACAAGCAATCTCTGTTAAAATTAAGCTGTATCTTGGGACAAAGATTTCAGCACTATTTCAACAACTTATTTGTTCCAATACTCAGAAGTAAAAATTGTTCCTGAAATAGTAAATTGAACTGTTGATTCACCTACTTTTTTGCATCAGCGGAAATTATTTTGGTCATCAGTACATCAAAAACAAAAAGTGCCATCCAATCTACCTCACAATAAAATGAAACCTCAGAAGTTGATGAACTACGGATATAATCTCAACCTAGATGTCAATACTGGTGCTTCATCACTTAACCAGTTTCAAATCGGTTAATATATATCTAAAAGGCCAAAGTTGCATTTATGCATTTTGCCCTTTAGTCTTCATTTGACAAAAATGCAGCCATGGGGAATCTGCTGGACAAAGCTTCAATAATGCATCCCGGACACCAAATAGGATGAATGGCTGACGGCCAAATGGCCCAAACCCATAGGGTGGTTACAGGAACATGCGTAGGGCTAAATGCATAGTTCATATTTTAATGGCTCTCAAATGGTTCACCAACAGGTAGTGATTATGTTTTAGGGATGCCCAAAAATAGTGTAATAGGAATCCTCTTCCAAGTAACACACATGCAGGATGCAGCAGACCTGACAGTCAAATACTGAGACTGATTTTCCATGGCTTCACCTAATCCCCTATGGTTATTAACCATTGAATATTTAGATAGTCAAGGAACTCTAGGCGTTGAAAATACTATCCATACTTAAGGACCAATTAAAGCCCCAATTAAGACGGTTACTAGACCTACCCCTGCCATTGTAATTGTTTATGTATTGTCACCTTCCTAAATTAGGATTAGGATTTCCTTGAATGGGATTATAATTGGGATGCAAATTAATATGCCTTTGATACATGTACCATATAATTGTTATAGTCCATAGGACATTGTTTTATCAGTCTTAATTAATAACATTTAAAGGAATTAATGTTCCATGCCCACTAGGATTAGGCAGCTAGGTTTTGAATGGTACTGGTTGTGAGCTAGACAAGTCCCTTCCAGAATAACCACACAGAATATGATTTATGTTATCTTCTTATCACTCAAAACTATTTATCAACTTATTTTTACACTGTAGTTGTACTTCTACCCTGCTCATTGTATTGTATAGGTAAGATTGTTATTAAAATGAAATATCCTGACATCACAAAATATTAGAGAATGGGGAAGGTGCACAGATGGACTTTATGATGAATAATAAATGGCCTTTCATGTGCTCATCCACTCAGCTACACTGCAAAAAATGGTGTTTAGATTTTAAACATGTTTAGGTCTAAACACGTTTAAAACCTAAACATATAGGTCAGTTAGGTGTGTCATCGACTACACATTTAGGAAATGAACACTTTTATTCTAACTACATAAACGTTTACACTAAACATGTTTAGATGTTTAGAGTTGAAACAGTTGAATAATAGGTGTTTAGATTTAAACATCATTATGTTTAGATACTTGGATGTTGAATCCACACCAGGTAGCAGCACTACCTTTGAATGGACAATCTGCACATAGTTATATTCAATTGTTGTGACAAATGTCCCCAAATCCCATGTTTATCATGGTTTCATTTCATAGAATGTCATGTGAATAGAAAGGGCAATAGTAAATTGACTAGATTCACCTTATGCCACCATCATTAGCATAAAATAATCAAAAAGCTCCATGCCTGACACCTATTTGATGTTATTCTGGAATAGATAAGGCAATGTCCTTCCTGCCAAGCTGTTGTACTTTCTCAAGTCTCTCATTCTAATGCAGTGTGTAATACATGTACATGTATATAGCTGTGGCTGACATCTTTGTAGACTTTGACAAGTAAATACCTGCTGATGCCCCCCCCCCCCAGTAAATGAGAAAACAATCAAAATATATCTCTTTTTTTAATGCATACATGTCTGCAAACCTTAACTCTCCATCAAATCATTTAATCATCTAAACACAAAAATTCATAAACATCTAAACACAAAGTTTTAACCTAAACACCTACATTTCTAAACACTTGAGCTAAGCACATTGTTTGGCTAAACATGTCTAGGAAATTAATGTGATTACAAAAACGTTGCAAGAATATATTTAGAATTGTGTTTAGGATCTAAACACCATTTTTGCAGTGTACCTTCTTCAGAGAAAAACATGTATATTATTCTGATACATCTTCTACTTCTGGTTACACTTTCTTCGAATAGTTGAACTTTTTTTTAGTTTTAATTCACTTTATTGTCTTAGTAATTTTACAGTGCAATCGTGAAGGTAGAAGCAATACATTCCCAATCACAAATTTCTTACGTTCAAAGTTTTGATCCTTTGATAGGCAGCATGATTGATAATAAAGCTATAAATTAAGTTGTGAACAAATAGTCATAGTTCAGTTCAATAAATCACATTAATTAAATACATAAAACATTATTAGTTCAAACACATCATGGAATGTGAGAAAAGAAAATATTAATTTTAGGACAAAAAGAAGGCAGAGGACCTCATCCCCACTAAACGTGTATTGGTTGGTACTTCTGGTCCTACCTGGCTTATATATAGGTATGAAACATATGACACATAAGTATTACATATACAGTTTGATAGGGACATAGAAAGGGGGGGGGTGGTTTAACTAACTGAAAACAGGCTCTGTCATCATAAGAAAGTCAACAAACAATATATGCATAGGATAATTAGTTGTAGCTGGTCAGTCCTCATCATAGGGAAGAAGAGCTTTCCGGAATAACATTGTGTCATTTTTAAATTTTGCGAATTCAGGACTATCCCTTCTATCCCTAGATAAGGAATTCCAAGTAATAGCGCCATGGAATTCTACGCTTCTAGCATAGGATAAACAGTTTGGAGTTATAACAGTAGGAGCATCATGTAAGCGAGTAGCAATGTTTCTATTATCTCTACACAGAGAAAAGAACACTGATCGCTTTGACGCATACTGCACAGGTCACAATTTGTCTCCCACATGACATGTATGAAGGCATGTCAAATGAGGTTGACCCTTTCATATTTGGTTCGTCAACTCCATTTGACATGCGTAATGAAGACACGTCACATATTTCTGATCCATTCACCTGAGTGCTAGGTAATACTGTGAGACAATTATGTAAGGGTCAAGAACAGTCAATAACTATGTACCAATGGTTCAATCAAGGGAGGCCTATAATAGAAGGCAGGGGATATCATAGTCCCACAGGCCTTCAACACTAAGGCACTTTTTCCTATCTACAGAACTCCTACTTGACTGAGGACCTCTATGCAGTCCATAAGACAAGGGCATGGAGGTGCATGGCAATGCCATATGTCTCCCTGTACTGTAGATACTGAGATTATAGATTGTGGGTTAGAATACAGTCCTTTGGTATTTTCACTGACCCACACATAAGGTGTCTAACCACTCCAGTTGGAGTATTCAGGATGGTGGGTGTCTATTTTGATATTCAATAACAAATGCAGATTTAACAATGAAATAGAATTCACTACCATTCATTGATAGTATTTACAGACCTTAGTGATCTATTCTTCATGAAAACAAAATGACACAGATACATCACATGTCTCAAGTGTTGGTAGTACTTCTTGGTAGTGATTAGTCCTGGTACCAAAATGGTTGTTTGCTCCATCTAGTGGAATATCCTAGAACAATTATGTATGTCAAACCATCACATGTCAAGTGCCTTCGACATGGCCGTGACCCTAGTCAACTCACAGATGACATGGCATTTTAAGGCATGTCAAATCATATGAAGATTACTGTGTGCTACAGTTGTCATGGTGACATATGTGCACATGTCCCAATGACGTGTGCTCTCTGTGTCAAATCAAGTTGACATGGGTATACATGTCATTTTGTCAGGAAGACTTTTTTCAGTGTATATATGTCATACCTCAACCTGTTATACATATAGTTCATTAAATGAGCAGCCCTTCTATCCTCCAACAAATCTACACCAGCAATGTTGTGTACATGTTTAGTTTTGGTTAAATGTGGTACCTTCAAACAGAGTTTTAGACATCTGTTTTGAGCATACTGGATGGGGCCCAGGTGTTTGTCATAAGTTGACATGAAACAAATCTCAGCATATTCCATATAAGGTAAAATACCCTTTAAAGGCAGCTGATGCATGAGTGCATCATTCCCATTCGTTGTCATGTTGCTGGTGACACTACTTGCCTCATTGGGGCATCATTGCTACCCTCCGGGTTTGATGCATATACTCCTGGAGGATCGACATGATGCTCTAATGAAGTGCTGTTCTTGCCAGCACTTATTGGTGCATGATTACAAATGGGTATGATGCATAATGCATCTGCATCCCTTAGAGGGTTAAAAAACAGTGAAATAACATTAATATGGGATTGGTGATGTACCAGGTTCCTCTTTTTCGGGATCGCTTCCTGACAGCTCTCTGAAGTTACAGAAATACAGCGATTTTCATTCATGTTTGCTGCAGTTCCCTTTGATATTAGATCATCCCCATGTAACAGAGACACCCACACACCGCTAGGAGTCATTCCACAAACACTAGAGATTGACTGGCGCCATCTATACTGACCTGCTCTCCTTGTTGTCGGTTTTTAGTTGTAGAACTGTGAAAAGGAAGTCCCAGTGGCAATACCTCTACACAGGTCTGGATCACTGTTGCTAGCTTACAATTCATCCAGCTCATAACCAGGAGGGTGTTGCTACTATAGGAAAAGGTTGTTTTGCCAAAGAAGTACCTAAACTTGCAGCAGTCTCTTTTTCTATTGGACACAAGTGGTCAACACAATAGCACCTAAAAGAATATGTGACAAAAGTAAGTATCTCATAGTGCAGCACACACTATTTCTAAGCAAGGCAGGTACCTTTACATTCTGAGTGGAAGTTGAATGGTGAAGCAGAACATAACTTCTTTGGAAAAGAGGACCGAAATATGCATGGACAATGGGCTGGGCTGCAAAATATTACAGTGATAGCTTCACTTGATTAAATAGAAACACATTCGATGGTTGATGTCTGGTTTAGGGGAATTAAGAAAATGTTGACTACTAATCTATGTACTATATCTACTAAACTGCTGGGAATATAACATGTGTGTGTTACTCTATTACCATTATCTATATATGCACTGAAAATCTGAATGGTTACTTTAAAACTTAAATCCTGAAGTATTCACATTTCAACTAAGAGCCCACATGAGGTGTTTGATCTTTCAGACAGTTGGTTCACTGCTATGAATTCTGGTAAGGTGTATTGATCTCAAGACCACAGAGTAAAGATCCGGGAATGACTAATTTAGAAAAAAATAGTGCAATGATCAGCAATGACCCTATAACTTTGGGATATGTGGTCAGCGTTTTAGCCCTGGAGTTTAATTCAAAACGGCCTAACATCACCCCCCCCCCCCAACTCACACACACAGCAGTGGTAGTATTGACCAATCGTGTTATTTTGATAAGACCCTGGCACCGTCCATAATCCACTGTTACCATCAGGGGTGGTGGTGGCTAAGAAAGGAACAGCAGGTGCTATTGATTTTCCACTATTTTCCCATCTTAACATCAGGAGGGCATTTCAAAACCATAGCTATAGATATCGCTTTGAAATGCCCTGCAGAGGTAGTGGTAGCAAAGAAACTAAGAGTGGCTTGCCACAGGACTAGCTGAGTACATGAATACCTAGTAAACACACTCCTCCTTTCTAAAGGCAATGTATCTGTTGTATATATGATTGTATAGAGGAGGGAGGCTGTTGGGAAAGTACTTGAAAGCCTCTTTAGGCTACCTTTGCATTATGTCCACTATTAGGTCATCCATTCCCTCTATGATATACCCTAAACACTGCCAATAGCTGATATAGGGAAGAGGAATGATGCCCTTTTGTGAATAGGAGTGCTCCACTGCTATTGTTTTGCCAGTCTTGCTATAAGCACTGTGCACACAGTGTTTTACTACTACCATCACCTGAAGTGAAACGCATGGATGTTGCTACCATCACATGGGGGTAGTAGGCCGTTTTAAATTGCACTGCTCATTATTTTAAACTTTCTTAATCACTAGCTATATATAGTTAAATCTCTGGTATTTATGGCAAGATATAACTTAAAAAAGAGACTATAAGGGTTTATGAATTTCTCACAGACAAGAGAGTACATTATTCTGCCTCCCAAGGAACAGGTCTCGATTTGGGAATATTCGCCACCGGGTGAATTTGGGGAAGTGACCACTTTTCAAGAAGAACTCAAAAGTTTCCCAAAATGTTAACACACCACCTTCAACAAGAACAGAAACAGGTCATTTATTCTAGAGTCACTGGAGATATGCTCATATGAATCTTGAGATCATTTTAGGATCTAGACGTGAAAACCTTCTTGAGTATAATATGTTTTTGCATGTTCACATTTCCAGGAGATAATTAAATTTTAAATTCTTGTAGTGCTCACAAGTCAGCACTTGAGAAACTCCTAAGAGAACTTCTTTAGACTTTGTTCAGTGAGCTAATGGCTTGTACTATGGAGGACGCAACCACATATGTATCCAAAATGGGCTCCCTGACTTGACTCCAAATTGGCCTCATAGTAGGGCGGCAAAATCATGAAATTTTATGGTATGAGGGACGGAATGTTAGGGGATGGCATCCATGCCAAACTTGAAGTATGGTCCATACTGATCAACTTTGGGGTGGATGCCATGCGCACAAATCATTTTTCTTTGAAATAGGGCCCAATAAAGGTAGCCATTACCAAAATTACTTGTTTTTACCATAACTTTGCAGCCAATGATGCTAGACATTCATTTGAAGTGTCTACTAGCACATTTTCAGGGTCTAGGAATTATTTGGAGACATCTTGATTCTTTTCAGATGCATGCTAAACCTAATTTAGGTCCATTTAAGGTTGTCATTGCCAGAATTAACTGATTTTGCATTTATCTTTGCTAATAAGGCTCATAGATATTCGCTCTTTATGGCTATATCCACATTATCAGGGTCTAGGAGTACAATAAGAGCAATGTTCTCCCTCTCCTATCCATATCTATCAACCTATCATAGGCCTGGACAAGGAAGCCATAACCGAAATTGACAGTTTTCATCATATCGTTGCTACTAGTGCTGGTAGACACTCATTTCATGTGGCTGAATACACATTTTCAGGGTCTAGGAACATGATAGGGGCACTTATCCTCCTATCAGAGCAATTATCAAAATTTACAATTCTTAGTACATATCTGGATGTACATCTGAAACACATGTAATAATGGTAAATAAATCCATACTTTTAGGGTTTATCAATAAATTGAGTCCTTCATATTATTGTGTCCATGTTTTGCCCAGATTGGTCCTTTTGTACATCTATCCTTTTTGAAGTTTCCCATTATGTGCCTTTATTTGAGTACCTACTAACATGGCAGTTGTTTATGGTTTGAAACACTGAAAGCAGTGTGACAGTTTCATTGCAAATCAATGAGGTTGCCTATGGAAATGATTGATAGATGTATTATAATAATTCTTCAGTTATCCATCCAAGATAATATGGATATCATGTTCAGTTTTTTTTCTCTGCACCATGGATGATTGTACATCTCTTACTTGGTGGGTGACTTCTTCTGCAAGAACAAGATGATCAAAGTTTACCCTCAAAATGCACATAATAGTATGATGTCATAGGCTACCAACAGTTCTAACAGTATACGACAAGATACAGACATTGGTATTTAAGTACATTAACTTGATTATAATGTCAGTCCTACATTAATCCTGCACAAGTACATGTCCATATGTCACATATGCTCCCATTTAACTCTTTCTAGCTTGCTCTTTTCAATTTTGTATTTTCCTAGAAAGAGGCTTTAATGGTAAATGGGGCCACAGTAACCATAAGGAACAATAAATATTCCCGATGCTTGTTTAAAGCTATTGATTTGCATTCTGCCTGAGGTTTCCTGCCATATGGTATCGTTATATTTTGTCATGGTTGTATAAATTGATTATTGGTGATGATAGTTTAGGAGACCAAAAATGTCAACTGCAGAGTGCACTAATGCTCAAGCCAGATGGATGAGTCAAAGAAACAGTTGAGGTATAAAGATAACTCACATAGGGGTGTGTTTAAGAATCATGAAAAATACAGGACCACTGCTATGCAGGATCATAATTAGACTTCAGTTATGCCAAACATATAACAGAAAGGATCCCTCTGATAGATATGGATAGGAGAGGGAGAACAATGCTCCTATTATACTCCTAGACCCTGATAACGTGGATATAGCCACACTGAGTGAATGTCTATAAGCCTTATTTGCAAAGCTATTGCAAAATCAGTGAATTCTGGTAATGGCGACATTTAATAGGGCTAAATTAGGCTTAGCATGCATCTGAGAAAAATCAAAATCCCTCCAATGAGTTCCTAGACCCTGAAAATGTGCTATTAGACACTTCAAATGAATGCCTAGCATCATTGGCTGCAAAGATATGGCAAACACAAGGCATTTCGGTAATGGCTACCTTTATCAGGCCCTATTTCAAGGAAAAACGATTTGTGCGCGTGGCATCCACCTCAAAGTTAATCACTATGGACCATACTTCAAGTCTGGCATGGATGTCACCCCCTAGCATTCCGTCCCTCATAAAGAGATTTCTAAGCCTCTTTTGAGATTTTTGCCTCCCTACTATCATTGACACAGATTTATCAGCGGCTACTCATAGTATGCAGGGGAAGGGAAGTGAATTCTCCTTGCACTAATGATCATCTCAGTTTTGGTTGATCAACAGAGTTACACTCTCTGTCTATGGATGGTGTTTTCTTCTTTTCTTTTTCTTCTGTCTTTATTTTTTATGTATTAGACTATAAGATGGTCACAACAGTAACACATTTTTGCCTCTTTCTTTACCAATTTTACACAGCTTTCAAACGATGAGCCCATATCATCCTATTTAAACATTTTGTGGATCAACACGGTAGAAGGTACGCCTGTGCACCCCTCAAGGGCGTACCTTTTACCGTGTTGATCCACATTTGGGTAATTTGATATGCGAGTAAGTCACCAGTGCCACAGCCGTGCACTAATACACTCCTAAGTGGTTTGTATGATGTCCCAATCTTTAAGTAGTCCTATCCCTCAAAGCACTTATCATGTTATCTATGAGGTGAGAGCACATCCATACTCCAGGCCTCTTTTCACATCCATAACAATCCCTATCACAATTGTAACTATCATATATAAACCTTCATTTGGCAAATGCTTCACTAGCAGTTACATCTGCCAATGCAACCCTTCCTGACACTGAAAATTTTTTTCGAATTAACAGAGGTTGTCTGGCAACTTAAGAACAAAGCTTTTACCGCGATGTAAGTGCACTTGAAACAAATTCACGTGAATTCACCAGTAAAATCACGTGTTGAACTGGTGTCGTTCCCGTGAATTCCCGTGAATTTTACACGTGAATTCACGGGATTCTGTGAGCAGAAATTCACGTGATATCACGGGATCACGTGAAATGACAGTAAATTCACGTGATATCACGGGAATATTGAAAATACTTTTGCAAATAACCCCCACTTCTTACCTCAATTTAAGATTTGAAATCGATAGTTTGTATTCCTATGATGAGACTTTCCTCATTGTATTTGTCTTTGATGTAAATCTAGCCTTGGAATGCCATCATTTCGATTGATAGATTCTGAGCAATATAGAGATTCACACAAAACTAGACACATTGACTTATATTTTGATTTGAGCCTTTATTTGGGTAATAAATACATCTAGAATGGGGGCAATAAATGGGGAAGGTGGATGGCGCCCATAGGCTAAAAGTAGCTAAATTTTCGCCAGATTTTCACCATGTTTGTAATTACTTTCTCTTTCTAATAGTACAAAGAAAGCAGTCTTATAAACTAGCATAGGGTCCCATGCTAGTTTATGAGATATTTATCTATGAATCTACCATAGGGTTATACAGTGTTTTGCCATAATTTGCATGGAATCTCATTAAAGTAGCTAATTTTTTGGCTTACTTTCCCAGAATATTTTCATCAACTTTCTGTACCCAGAAAATATATTACCATCATGTGGTCCCATGCACTTTTGAATCGTTTTTCCACATTGAAAATCTCCTGAAAATAATAGAATTACATCATGCAGGCTAAATACTGCTCATAAACCCCCACACAGCCATTTTGTATAGTCGTTCACTAGCCATAGAGAAGTACACATGTGCAGAAACCTGCACAGAGAACATGATTGGCATTAGAGCCATCTACCTTAAAAAAGCCAGCATCAGCATATTGAATAGAGTAAGCTCCACCGCAATGAAAATATTCAGGTTTTTCATCGCACATATAGTCTCGAACAGGTAAACAGGATTGGTGCCTAGCCCGTGCTAGATTTATTTCCTAATTTTGCCACAAGGGAGCACAAGGGAGCACAAAGGAGCAAAAGAAAATCAAGGAACCCATTTGTGGGAGAGTTCCATGGTTTACTATGGTGAAGGCAGAAAGAACATACCATTCTTACACCAGAAGTTATAATGAAATAAATGGATGTATTTCAAGGCCAAATAGAGCTAGAACATATTGAGATTGGGGATATGGTTATAAATACTCATGGGTTCATATCTAGCAAGCTATTTCTCTCAAACTATCAGGAGTATTTTCTTATGCAATATAACACTGAAAGGTGTGATCTCAATTTGATAATTGATTTTTAACATGGAAAACCATTTACCCTTACATCTACACTGCTATTACTACCATTCATTTGAAGTTCTAGTCTTGGCCACCAGGGGGCAGGAACAAAGCATAAAATGCCTTTGCAATATTATACTGTAATACACCATGTATATGGCATGTCTTATATGCAAGAATTGCCCTTTGATGCATCTTCTAGATGCAGCAAAACTGGGAGTACATTTTCTCTCTGGGAGTAAATTTTCCCCCAAAGTCTCTGCAATATTCCCTCATCCACAATCAGTGGTAAAGGTGGGTGAAGGAAGCACTGGGATGGCTATTGGTTCTTGAATCTTGAAGATCCATTGATTAGAATAAAATATACAACATTTACATATCCTTTTATCCTATTAGAAAGGTCTGGGTGTGCCTTAAATGTGGGGTGCACCTTATAGACAGGGTATTGTAACTACATTTTCTTTTGTTTAGAATTCAAGACTGCATGTCTGAATCTTTTTATTCAAATCTACCAAAGAAGGCATGATGAATCCAGGAATCAGCAATGCAAGCCTCTCAAAGTTTGGTTTCCCTAAATAGCCATACTTAATGTATCTTATTTCTGACAGAACATCTATGACAGCAATAAAAATATCATATGGGTGGCACCACTGTGCTGTTTTTCAGCCAGCCCTCTTCTCTGGAGTACCTCTCTTAATGTGTGCTATCTAGCAGATTTCATCAAGCTCCTGTGTTGCAATTGACTACCTGCATAAAGAAAACAAAAGTACATGCCCGTGAGTTAAAGTGAATGTGTGGGTAGTAGTTATTTCAAGTGGAACATGAATCAGGGGCATAGGAAAAGGGGCACCAGCCTCAATTATAAAGGAAGTTTATCTGGGCCCCTCAAAATTTGCAAAGTATTCAAAATAAATTTAAATTAAACAAAAATTACTTTTCTACACAAATTCAAATGACCAATGCATGAGACCACTGATAAAAATTCCACTTATCTTAAAACAAGTCATCTAAATAATATTTTTGGGAAAGTTTTAGTTTAAATCAGTTTTATTATGGAATGGTAACAAATTAATCTACTACATGAATATCAATTTGTAAATTGGGTAGAATGACTTCTATATAATTAACCTCATTAGTGTATTACAAATTATTGGATAATAGATTGTTTTTGTGTGTCTTTGATACTAACAGTGAATGACAGCATTTGCTTTTCATATTGATTTTCATCCATATGTCGTTGCCTCAGTGCAACAAGGTTGTATCTGCATATTTCAAGTTTTGCAGGAGAGGGAAAAGAGGGGTTGCAAACTGTCTATATTTCAGACAAACACATTCTATGATAGTATAGCTTAATAACAGGGTTAGTAAAAACCGTTTGATAGAGAGGGGGTTTGTCCCAGAAACATCAATTGGATGATAAAAAAATGTTGACAAACATTAAAAAACGTTTTATGGTAGCCAAATTAAAAAAAAGAAAATCGAAATGTTCCCAAAATATTTGTATAGATTTTGTTTGTTTGTTTGTTTAGTTTTACGTCCGGGGGCCATCGAGGAACTCAGACATTCAAGGTTTCTCGGACATTAAGTCCTTTCTTTTCTTTTTGGACAGGTATTTATATGCTGCTTGCCCGACACAACAGTGACCGAATCTATGAATGACCGAATCTATGAGATGAATGACCGAATCTATGAGGAGGGGTGAGGGGGAAAACCGCTACCGGGGCTTCATTCCCCTACTCTTTTCGAAGGATAGCAAGTGTTCTTTTATTTGCCTGGTCCCATAGGCAGGGCCAGACAAACCACGGCCTTTGATCACTCAGACGTGGTTCACTGAGGGGGAATCCCATGGCAAAAAACAAGCATGTAAGCCCAGGCCCGCGCATATGGACACCAGCTGCCCACATGCTCACCCCAAGACACAAGAAACCCCAAGTTTGTCGCCTTTTAAGAATCTGGTATGCCCACTGTTAGTATGGAAGGAGATTTCTCCTTGTGGACTCCCAATGAAGTTATTCTGCTCCTTCATGCCCTCACATGAAGGTCCCCACTCCACAGGGGGAATTTGTATAGATGTGTAGAGGCAAGGAGAAAGGGTGCTCCATGCTAGAAGTCAACTTTAAAATTCAGATCACTAGCTTTACAGTGATATATTGCATGAGAAGATACTCCTGTAAGTTTTGGAGGAATGGCTTGCTAAATATGGGTAGGTATGACCATTTTGTGAGTGTCAATAAGCCATAAGTCCCATTGGTCATGAGATACATCTGTAATTAGCATAATTTATGCTAATTAGCTAAATAAGCATAAATTTTCATTCTTTTGCCCATAACTTTCGATGTAGAAATGGTATTTTCATTCTTTTTACACCATAGTGGACCTTATGAAATGTTCCTTCAAATGGGATCATCGATTTTCTTATTTAGAATGAAAATAATGTTTCCATGGCAACAGAAATCAACAAAAATGCCTATTTTGGCCCAAAAACATTCTTTTTAATGCCAAAAATGGACCCTTTCCCTCAAAAATAGAATGTTTTATAAAAAAATCATTGGATTGTCCATAAAAAAGTAGCCTATAGCAGTTTTAGGCATATTTTTCCTATTCTAGCCCATAGTAGTGCCCCCCTGGTGGCTAAAACAGGTACTAAATCCTGCAGGAACCCTCATTTCTGCTTGCAGGCTCACAGATGTTCTTACATTCCCTGGCATAAAATAGAACCCAAGATATCTTGATATAGAGTCAAATGTGTTACTACTTGGACTATATGTTGATACTTCATTCATTACAAAGATATGCTTATAATCTAAGTGCTCAGGAAGTTATGAAAAAAATCTGTCAACTTTTGGATATGAATATGGGGAATAATGTGACAAATTACTGCATAATCCTATATAATATTAAAGGTTCTGTATCTCAAAAATATGAATGGGTCCCCCACCGGCAGTAAGCTACAAGCCTATCCATTCCTCCAGCACTAGCTGACCCCTCCTTCTGCCCATAGTCCAAGGGAAATGAATCTGTTTACATGTGTTAAGTATGGACTATATGTTGCAGTTATTATATGTACAAGTGACAAGTAATCAGGGATGGACTATAGTTTGGCATCATATAAATTTTGATGGCCATGCATTAAATGCATCAACTCACCAACCTGAACCACTACATCCCAACTCACCAACCATTACATCCCTTGAAGGACCACTAATGCATTAGTGCATCATGTCCATTGGTCATCATGATGCTACATTCATGCATCATGACGACCATATGAGTTGATACACACACTGCAAAAGGGTCGGCATAATGCTCCAATTAAGTGTTGGAGAGCATGCAGACTCTAATCCCACCTTACCAACCACTAAAATATAGAACCAGCCTGTACATAGCAGTGTGCGATGCCTACCCCAGTACTGCTGACTGTCCAGGATCACCTTGTGCTAAAACTCTAACCCACATTAACAATTACTAAAATAAACATGTATACATATAAACCCAGCCTGTAAAATAGCAGTGTGTGACACCTACCAATGACTATCCAGGATCGCCTTGTGTTAAATACCTAAAACCCAAAACCACCAATCACTCTGTATGTACCTGAAGTGACCTGGGATGTGTAAAAATAGACACCAGTAAACAGAACAATGGCTGTGTAGGTATTACCAGTCTGCAACATGTGTATTTGTAGCAGTAAGTGCTCCAAATATAACAATACTATGTGACTGGGCTCCTAATATGGGAAGGACTTGTTTGTTTTCCATTCTAAGACTCCAATTAACCAATGCCATGTCACTTTGTACTCCTAATATGGACTTCATACATTGGTGCATCATGATGTCCAATGGACATGATGCATTAATGCATCAGAGGCCCTTGAAGGGTTAAGAGGTGTGTGCGGCCCTACTGTGGAGGAGGGGGTATGAGAGCTGTCAAAGTCGTGACCATTAGGGTGTGTTACAGTTAGGCCTCTGTGATGTCACATGGTGGTTAGCTGCAGGCAGACATTGGCAACACATGGTTAGGTGACTACACCATGAGTAGAGGCTCCTCAATATATTAGAATATATTAGATAGGATATTGTTAGATGACTATATGGAATGCTCCTATGATTGGTATGTAAATTACATGATTTAACATGTACAACAAGAGATTAAGATCTAATTGCAATGTGTGTATAGTTTTCAGGTAAGTGCATCCTAGTCATCTTACCCAAAGGTCAACTTAATGCATTGGTTTGTTTGCCCATAAGACCCATAAATATTAACAATCAGTAACTGTAACACATCCTATGAAGAGCCAAGTGGGGGGAGGGCAGGTCCTCTGTGTGTGTCTCAGTGCTATGGTCACATGACCAGTTCTGAAGGCCAGGTGTACGAGTCAAGCTGAGCTGTTCACAGTTTGTTAGATGTGCTTGATACTACGGATAGCATTATTACATAGCTGTAATGGTTAAAGGCTATGGGCCACAAAAACCAAAAAAAATCTAGGACTTTGCCAGGCATGTTGTAGAAAGTCATTGTTTCTCCATACTATCAACCATTCAGTGATCATGGTCACTGAAAAGCAATTATTCTTTGCTGGGTTTTCACTGGTGGGTGTTAGAAATGTTCATTTCCTGCTTGGGATATCAGAAAAAATCATTGGTAAATATGTGCATACATGTCAAATAACAATTTTAGAGAACCTTTGAAAATTTTGAAAAAATCATATGGAGTAGAACGTGTTGTCCTCTTGAACCACTTAGTAGGATGTTGCCTCCAGGTCTTCATTGGTCCAACTTCATGCACCTATAAAGACAAATGGTATATACCATTACCCACTAGGTTATGCCAAACCAAACAGAAGGAGGTAGGTGTGGACGTAGAGGGAGCTGGGTGTGGACATAGAGGGAGGTGAGAGTGGACATAGAGGGAGGTGAGAGTGGACACAGGGGGAGGTGGGTGTGGACACTGAGGGAGGTGGTTGTGGACATAATGGAGATGTGTAGGAAGATAGAGGGAGGTGCGTGTGGACACGGAGGGAGGTGGGTGTGGATAGAGAGGGATTTGGATGTCGACATAGAGGGATTTGGGTAGACCCAAAGGGAGGGCGGGTGTGGACATAGAGGGAGGTGGGTGTGGACCCAGAGGGAGGTGGGTGTAAACACAGAGGGAGGTGGGTGTGAACAAAGAGGGAATTGAGTGTTGACATAGAGGGAGGTGGGTGTGGATAATGAGGGAGGTGGGTGTGGACACAGAAGGAGGTGGGTGTTGACATAGAGGGAGGTGGGTGTGAACATAGAGGGACATGAGAGTGGATACAGAGGGAGGTGGGTGTGGACACAGAGAGCTTTGGGTGTGGACATAGTGGGGATGGGTAGGAAGATAGAGGGAGGGCAGGTGTGGACACAGAGGGAGATGGGTGTGGATACAAAGGGAGGTGGGTGTAGACACAGAGGAAAATGGGTGTGGACATAGAGGGAGGTGGGTGTGGACACAGAAGGAGGTGGGTGGAGCAAGCAGTTGACTTTCACAAAAAAAGTTAAAGTCCAATGCAAAATCAATGTTCAAAGTCAATTTCATTTCATTGCTGTCAAGCTGTCAAGGTGTCAACTCATGAATGCAAACCCACATGTGACAGGTATCTTTTGGCTTTGCATGGTACACTCTATGTCTTTCTATATGTATATACCAGCAACTACTGGGTAGCTATTGGTTCCCTCACACAATAACTGATGGTTCCATACCAAGTAGCTGCTGGTTCCAGCATCCCATAACTGGTGGTTCCCACCCACTGTAAATGGTGTTTCCACATCAATCAGCTACTGATACTGGATCCCATACCAAGTAGCTGCTGCTTCCCACACCCAGCACTTGGTAGTCCCATACACATTAGTTGCTGTTTCCTGTACCCAGTACATGCTGGTTCCCACATACAGTAGCTACTGCTTCCCACATCAGGTAGCTGCTGGTTCCCATATAAACTGGTTCCTAACCCAAGTAGTTGCTGGATCCCACACCCTTGCTGGTTCTTGTACCCAATACCTGCTGGCTTTCACATAGAGTAACTGGTAGTGGTTCCCACATCCATTAGGTGCTGGTTCATGCACTCACTACCTGCTGGTTCCCAAATAGAGTGCCTGCTGGTTCCCACAGCAGGTAGCTGCTAGTTCTGAAAACAGTAGCTGCTGGTTCCCATACAGTAGCTACTTGTTTCCATATCCAGTAGCTGCTGGTTCCGATATAGAATAGCTACCGGTTCCCATTCCTAGTAGCAAAAGAGTGATCTGGATAAATTCTGGATGAAAAGGGTCATATAAGTCAAAAATGGGCAAATTGGGAAAGTAGGTCATAAGCAGTCAAGATTTTCTGGATGAAAAGGGTCATATAAGTCAAAAATGGGCAAATTGGGAAAGTAGGTCATAAGCAGTCAAGATTTTCTGGATGAAAAGGGTCATATAAGTCAAAAATGGGCAAATTGGGAAAGTAGGTCATAAGCAGTCAAGATAGTTAAAATTTGTCGAAATAGGTCAAATTGGTTCCAAGTAGGTAAAATTGAATGAAATTAGGTCAGACTAGGATAAATTATGTCAAATTGGTTGAAAATGGGTAAATCAGGTCAAATTAGGTCAACGGTGGTAAGAATAGATCACATTGGTCAAAATTAGGTCCAGTAGGTCAAAGTAGGCTAAGGTCAAATATTGCGAAAATAAGTCAATTTGGTAAAAGGTGGGTCAAGGAGGTTAAATCAGGTCAAATATGGTAAAAGTAGGTCAAATTGGTCAAAGGTAGGTCAGTAGGTCAAATCAGGCTAAGATAGGTCAAATTAGGTCAAATAATGGTGAAAATAGGTAAAATTGTTCAAAAGAAGGTCAATTAGGTAAGGATAGTTCAAATTAGGTCAAATATCTTAAAATAGGTCAAATCAGTCAAATGTAGCATGATTAGGTCAAAGTAGGTTAGAATGGGTCATATTAGGTCAAATATAGTCAAAGTAGGTCAGATTGGTCAAAAATAGTCATAGTCGACCTTATTTTGACAAATTTCGACATAATTTGACATACCGTAAATCCTTGCGTATAAGACGTGGCTTATGCACCCAAATTACACCCCATGCGTCCTATGGGATTTATCCCAACTCAGGGTGCGTCTTATATGTGAGGATATTACACTATATAACAATACTAAAATGACCAAGATATTACCCCAGATCTGTCCTATATGATTTTACCAAAGTCAGGGTGCGTCCTATACACGAGGGGCATCCTATACGCGAGGATTTACAGTAAATGACCTACTTTTACCTATTTCCAGCATATTTGACCTTACTTCACCTATCATACCCTACATTTTGACAAAATTGACCTACTTTTGACCAATTTGATCTATCTCAACCATATTTGATCTATCCTGACCTTATTGGACCTAATTGACCTACTTTTGATCAATATGACCTGTTTTCACTATATATGACCTTAATTGACCCATCCTGACCTCATTGACCTACTTTTGACCAATTCGACCTATTTTCACCATGTTTGACCTAATTTGATTTACTTTGACCTTATCGACCTTTTTCTGACCAATTTGACTGGTTTTCACCATATTTGACCTAATTTGACCTATCCTACCCTAATTGACCTACTTTTTACCAATTAGACCTATTTTCACCCTATTTGACTTAATTTGAACTATCCTGACATTATTTATCTTTTTTTTGACCAATTTGACCTAATTTCACCATATTTACTCTAATTTGTCCTATCCTACCCTATTTGACCTGCTTTTCACCAATTTGACATATTTTTCCAGCATATTTGACCTTATTTGACCTATCCTACCCTTATCGACCTACTTTTTATCAATTAGACCTAATTTCACCCTATTTGACTTAATTTCAACTATCCTGACATTATTTATCTACTTTTGACCAATTTGACCTAATCTAGCCATATTTACTCTAATTTGTCCTATCCTACCCTATTTGACCTGTTTTTTACCAATTTGACATATTTTTCCAGTATATTATTTGACCTAATTCGACCTATCCTACCCTTATCGACCTACTTTTTATCAATTAGACCTAATTTCACCCTATTTGACTTAATTTCACCTATCCTGACCTTATTGACCTCCTTTTGACCAATTTGACCTATTTTCACCATATTTACTCTAATTTGTCCTATCCTACCCTAATTGACCTGCTTTTGACCAATTTGGCCTATTTTCACCATATTTGACATAATTTGACCTATGCTACCCGAATAGACATACTTTTGACCAATTTGACCTATTTTCACCATATTTACTCTAATTTGTCCTATCCTACCCTAATTGACCTGCTTTTGACCAATTTTGCCTATTTTCACCATATTTGACATAATTTGACCTATGCTACCCGAATAGACATACTTTTGACCTATTTGACCTAATTTCACCATATTTATTCTAATTTGTCCTATCCAACCCTAATTGACCTGCTTTTGACCAATTTGGCCTATTTTCACCATATTTGACATAATTGACCTATGCTACCCAAATAGACATACTTTTGACCAATATTACCTATTTTCAACATATTTGACCTAATTTGACCTATCCTGACCCAATTGACTTATTTTGACAGCTACTCTTTTAAGAACTCGCAATTACCTGATGTAGGAACCAGCAGGCACTCTATTTGGGAACCAGCAGGAAGTGGGTGCAGGAACCAGCACCTAATGGATGTGGGAACCACTACCAGTTACTCTATGTGGAAGCCAGCAGGTACTGGGTGCAAGAACCAGCAAGGGTGTGGGATCCAGCAGCTACTTGGGTTAGGAACCATTTTATATGGGAGCCAGCAGCTACTGGATGTGGGAACCGGCATGTACTGGGTACAGGAAACAGCAACTAATGTGCATGGGAACCACCAAGTGCTGGGTGTGGGAACCAGCAGCTACTTGGTATGGGATCAAGTGCCAGTAGCGGATAGGTGTGGAACCGCAGTTACAGTGGGTGGGAACCACCAGTTACAGGATGCTGGAACCACCAACCACTTGGTGTGGAACCATCAGTTATTGTGTGAGGGAACCGATAGCTACCCGGTAGTTGCTGGTATAAACTTTGTTCATATAGAAAGACATAGAGTGCACCATGCAATGCTAAAAGATACCTGTCACAAGTTGGTTTTCATGAGTTGACACCTTGACAGTTTGACAGCAATGAAATGAAATTGACTTTGAACATTAATATTGGTTTTGGACTCTAACTTTTTTTGTGAAAGTCAACTCTTTACTTCAACTTCAATTTGACCCTTGTGGGCCACTGTAGGAGGTGTGTGTGGACACAGAGGTAGATGGGTGTGGACATATAGGGAGTTAAGTGTGGACACAGAGAGAGAGGGGTGTGGACATAGAGGGAGGTTGGTGTGGACACAGAGGGAGGTGGGTGTGTATATAGAGGGAGGTGTGTGTGCACTTAGAGGGGATGTGGACATAGAGAGGATGTGGATGTGTGAGTGGGTGCATGTGGACATGAGGCATGTGAGTGTATGTGGATAAAAGGGAATGTATGTACATAGATGGATGTGAGTGTGGACACATATACAGACATGTAAATATACTGGGACAGAAGGGGAATCTGACCATGAGTGTTGCAATCTACAACAACCACGATACAAGTAGTCACCTTCTGCTAGGTGCTTGTGTGAGTTACCCAAATTAGGCTGGCTGGGAATGGGTACACTGTATAAGAGGTAAGGTAATCAGTACACAAGGTGGGCCCACTATGACCTGGATTGGGAAAGGGTCTGACTGCCTCTCACACTTAGTTGTATAGTAGTAATATGCAGCTGCAATAAGGAGGGCTATTTCTGAACACAGCCAGTGGCCACACAATTACATGTATAGGTTTGCAATCATGCCTTCAGATGTACAATATCACATATTATTGCAAATAAAGATCCAGTCAAGTACTTAGGATTTCTTTTATGGATCATTGCAAATGCTGGTAAAGTGCTTGAATTAGCATTCATGAATATTGCACACAACAAGGTACAATGGCATTGGTAATATTGAGATACTAGTGCCATTTCCTATTTAGGATTGTAAGTGCCCTTATGAATAGAGCAGCAAGAAAATGGTGACCTTTGCATGTCATAATGAATAGAAAATGGTGAAAAATGGCAAATTTATGCTTACCCACTGTTACCCTCAGTTTTTGGAGACAGGTCTTGTGTGTAGGTGAGCCAGGTGGAAATGACAGCTGAGGTGGGGCAGTGTAGCCCAAACTGGTTGGTCCTGTTGGTGTTTGGGAGTGCTCAGTAGGTATCAGCAGGGGGTGAGGGGGCACAGGGGTGGTTCTATTTCCATCTGATATGTCATGTTCTTTTTTCAAATCATACTCAAATATGTTCTCGACGGACACATGTCATAACATGGTATTTATGTGTTAATAGTCCATTAAATATCACATAGTTATAGTCCATTAAATATCACATAGTTCATAGTGAGTCTATACATGAGGTGTGATGGACCTAGGCATAAACCTGTTACAGTGTATTTTCAATGGATGGAACTATGGCATGCATCCCATATGAAGGAAGTCTGGTGTAAATTTGAGATTTCCCCAAATATTTTCCCCCAAAAATGACACAAAAGAGAGTCAGAAAAGTTTTCCATGTGAGTATCTTGATGCTCATTTTTGAGAAGATTAATTCTTGACACTCAGCAATGATTGCTGGTCTCATATAAGTACCAGTGGTTAGTGGGGGTGGGAAGGTGTTAAAATAACTCTTCAGCACTAAAATTCCATAAGTACCTGTCTTGGATATGGACCAGGGGTAAAGACCAAACCAAATGTCTGGGTATTTATTTAGTACAGTGAATAAGGCACAGTGGATTTTGGGCGCTTTTACACGGTTAAGTAGACAGCACAGACAGTGTTAAATGATGCCAGTATATTTTTCATGGGAGGCTGAGTTTAGATATGCTTTTACATTCACCCATTTATGCCCCAGAAATCCCCCTCCCCATCTGACTAAAATGACCTGTTCTGTAAGTGTGTACCACAGGTGGTTTGCCTGCACCCTACAACCTTGACAGTCTAAATTTAGCTGACTCTTTACTTAGTGCCCGTAAACAACTTAGCATGCCCTATAATCATTGAGTGCCTATTTGCCAGGCCTCTGAATGCTACCTAGCTCTTTAAGGTCTGCTGATGCAGTAGTGTAACGTGCCCATTGGCTGGCATGTTTTACCAATGAAGACTTGGGGAGTCTGCTTGCCAGCACTTCATTGGGGCATCATGCTGATCTTCCCAAAGCGTAAGCATGATGCTTGAATGTAGCCCTGGCTGCATTAATGCATCATGACAACCAAAATGCATTAATGCATTAGGGTTAGCCCTTAAAGGGTTTAACTCTGTTCAAGACATGTCTAGCAGACATGCACATTTAGTGAGATATCAATAAAGGTCATAATTATTAGAATGGGAGAGTGAGTGAGTAATAAATGTTTAACACCATTTCGACAACTGAGGTCATATTCATGGCTAGAACTACATTACACATCTTCACAGATGAATGTGTCAGTGCCCATGCATATGTGCACCACACACATATTAGAATGGGACACATAATATTATGATTCAATCAACTTTATGTATCAATTTTGTCAGTAGCTTAAGTCAATCAATTTTCCTTTTTTTGGGGGGGCAAGGCTCTCCCTCTTTTTTTTCTGCCTCGCTCTCTTTCTATTTTGCTCTCTTTCTCTCTCTTCCCTCCCTCTATTGCCTTCCTCTCTTTCTCCCATTTCCCTCTCCCTTTCTCTCTCTCTCTCCTTTCCCTCTCCCTCTCTCTCTCTCTCTCTCTCTTTCTCTCTTTATATCTATCTCTCTTGCTCTCTCTGTGCCTCTCTTGCCCTCTCATTTCTTTCCATCTCACTCCCTCTCTCTGTTCTTTGGACCAAACCAGGATTCCATGCTCACACAGAGGCCCCTGGTGGACTCTGGCATCTTCACTTTATGCTGAAGAATCAGACTTATGTGTATAAATCTCACTAGAGGGCCCTGTTAAAAACTGGGGAATATCAGGGTAATTCACAGGATTGTAGGTACTATTCCCAGGATCTTCCCGAGAATATGTGCTCACAGATTCACCAGTCGTTCACGGGATTTTCCCGTGTCTTGTTTCGAGGAAGAGATTCATTGGGTTCAAACACAATATTTACATTCTACTCCCATCTGGGGCTCCATTGTAAGAACTATACTCTTACCCCTTCATTACAATAAATAATTATGGTAGTTCGCTGATCAATTTCCTAAGCATCCCTGGTAGATTCAAAAGTTATTTCTTAGAGTGCAAAATCCCACATATCATTCAGGCCCTACCACCCAATTCCACACGGGATGTGTGGAGCCCTGCAGGGTGCAGGAAGCCCCAATGACTAATGTCGGAGATCACAGTGGTGGTCATCCAGTTACTGGCCATACATCACAGCTAGGGTATCTAGTTGCTCCTGTTATTACATTCAACTTTAGCACTACACTGCAAAAATGGTGTTTAGATTTTAAATAAGGCAATGTCCTTCCTGCCATGCTGTTGTACTTCCTCAAGTCTCTCATTCTGATACAGTGTGTAATATATGTACACATATATAGATGTGGCTGACATCTTTGGAGACTTTAACAAGTAAATACCTGCTGATGTCCCCACCCCCAGTAAATGAGAAAAAAATATATATCTTTGTTTTTTAATGCATACATGTCTGCAAACCTTAACTCTCCATCAAATCATTTAAACATCTAAACACAAAAATTCATATATCTAAACACAAAAGTTTTAACCTAAACACCTACATTTCTAAACACTTGAGCTAAGCACATTGTTTGGCTAAACATGTTTAGGAAATTAATGTGATTACAAAAACGTTGCAAGAATATGTTTAGAATTGTGTTTAGGATCTAAACACCATTTTTGCAGTGTACCCCATCACTTCATACTCCGCATACAGATTTATTGGAATAAGATTGAAATACAGAAGAGGTAGCATATTAAATCTATATATCTGAATCTAAAGACCGACTGATTTTAAGATTGTCTCAATAGATACATGTTTGAGCTGACCTCATTCATCAGTCGATTGTGAATATGACACCATTGAAAAAAAGAAGAAGTGAAAGAAAAACAGACAAAACAATGACAAACCTTAAAAGATACAATGAACTGGATTTTGCATAAGTAGATTGACTAAAAAAGTATCGATTAAAAATGGCATAGAATCTCCTTAGTAAACCTGGACATCTTTTATGTTATCTTGAAGTTCTCTTGAATGTACTGTCGTTGTGGCCCCGTTTCAAGCACGGTTTTGGATTCTGATTAGGGTAACTCCTCGGGCACTGCATCAGCAACATGACTAATAATGCACTACACACCTTTTCTTGGATGCTCCCATCCCCAGGAAACACACACACACACACACACACACACACACACACAAAACCCAGAAACTATTGCACCTAACTCTCATTCCTTTAAAAATTCAATTAATGGATATCATGTTGCATAACTTGATTTTGGGAAAGTTGGTGCCAAGTGCAGATATCCTTTGGCCACCCATCCAGATCTTAGCAAAATTATGTGGTGTTATAGCTTTGTTGTCTGTATAAACCGCCATTAGTCACTACATAGTGCTATCACTTTAAGAAGATAGTTGGAGGGTTGGGCTATATTTGCATATCAGAGCAGTGAGAATCTCACACTAGGATGGCATGTGAGGAATGTATCATTCGGCTTGTTTTGCTGACATCTCTGACCCTATCATGGGAACCATACCATCAGCATTTCATATCCTTTATAAACAACCATTATAATTTGCTTCTCAAATAATATCCCATCTGGTTGCTTAGGGTAGAGCTCCAGGGCTACATCACCTTTGTCTGCTCCATTATTGAATCAGATGTTCTGCATCTGTCCCATCTGTGGGCCAGAGTGACTGGACGCAGGCTACAAGAAGGGTCAGGCAATAAGAAGGGTCAGCCAATAAGAAGCAGCTGGGGTTCGTGCCCCTGTAGAACCTGAATGGTTTTAACTGAAAATTCATTGCAAGGTTGGCCATAATTATTAACATGTCCAGATTCTAACCAAAGGCTTCTTGAAGAGGAACAAAAGGTATCAGAGTAGGATTATGGCTAGATAATATAATGCACCGGGGTTTTGACCAAAAAAGCACTGTCCAAGCCAAAAGTGTGAGATAAGAGTGTGTAGGGTGAGAAGTGAGAGATTATACGTTCAACCTTCACACAGTTTTTCGTCAACCCTTACATGACTATGAGCAACAAACTGTCCACATCCCAATCTGGCGTTCTTACCACCTTATGTAAAAAATGCTGTGATCCCTGTCTCTTTCACAATGTGAGGAGACTAGTGACAGTCATGACATATGTTTACAAATCTAGACATCAAAATCACTGAATATTTTCAGAGTGGTGTTGGCAAGTGAGACTCACACAAACAGGTAGTTTTCGTCAGCATCGCTCTGAATCTTTGATAATTGGGCCATGATTCAGAGTGTCCAAATATGAAATGCACCCCAAATACATTTCTATCCAAAGTGCATTATATGGGGGCATCCATAATGCATGAATGCATCCCTTTGGAATCGTCACTGCTGCATCATACAGACCCCTTGACACGGGATATCATTCCTTAACACACTACGACTAGAACCTTCAAGTCGTACAAATGTCCCAAAAGGAATAGCAATGGAATTATGAAACATAATTCCATTGGTTGTCATGATGCATTTTATACAGTGCTCGTCAGCACTGCACTCGAGCATCAGACTGACCCCTCATGATTTTATTGACCCCCACCCCACAGGGTCAGCATGATGCATCAATACAGCCCTTGTGAGTAAGCCATCAGGGCCACATTCAAACATAATGATGATCTTCAAATCGGTATAGTGCATCATTTCATCATCTGCCTTTAAAGGGCTATGGTTTACAATTATACATCATGGCAATAAATTGTATGATTAATTAGTGCATTATTGGCCCTTTGGCCAAGTGTTTAGGGGCTACAGTGGAACCAGGTTATCAGAAGCCATGTGTCAGTTTCCTGCAGGGTCAGATGGGGACATGGGTCTTATGGCATATAATACATGTATAGTCGATGGGCACTGGAGTGGTAGAGGGATTCCTTCTTGGTGATTTACAGCTATGTATACTGCATCTTTCAGTGATTGGTTTATTGGGTAATGCTAGGTGTCTTCTGCCATAGTGCATGACCCCCATCCTATTGTATTTAGATCAGGAGGGCATTCCTTAATAATGTTAATTACCCTAATGCTCCTCTGGGTTTCTGTGATTGAAGACATGTGCTTAGTAATGTAAAAAAGACTTTAAGGGATTGTCTCAAAACTAGCACTAATCTTTTCTTCTTTAAAAAAACGCATCATCACAAACATATGTGTCAGAGAAAAGATAAAAGGCAATGGGTTTGCCTTGTCTACCATGGGTACACTGCTGACGCTTTGTGAAACTATCATTTTCACCAGTACATGTACAAAACAAACCCCAGCCCTCATCCTTTTCTCTAAGCAGATATAAAAAAAAAAATTATAGTTCTATTACGCAATTTCGTGGTTCACTCTTTTAAAGATATTATACATGTATTCATCTACCCAGATATGGCCATTCACACAACACTTGTGAGATGAAGTATAGTCAATAGACCCTTATCTTTGAGCTGCCAGAGGTAACACCTAGATCACCAGGGATAGGAACCAAAGTCAGATAGGCTAAATATTTAGATGTACTTGGTTTCCATAGGCCTAAGGGATATAACATTGGTTGTAGGGCAGCTGAGTGCAGGCTTTGATATGCGGGTCAATGTGTACCAAGAGTTTACTGTTTGGGGTCTTAAGGTTTCGAAACAGAGCAGATTTTTTTTGTGAAGATTAGCTCCAGCTTCTTGTTCCTTGGTCGTTCTGGCAGCCATTTCTCAAATGCAACAATCAGCTGAAGATTGGGCCCTGACCAAATAGTGGTGCAAAAGCCATACAAACTTTATCCACTCCAAGTCGCAACAGAAATAGGTCGTTTGTAGTGTTTGAGAAATGACTTTTGGAGTGTGCAAACACATCATATGTCATTAAGATGCATGGAGGCAGTCCTGGCGATTGACCTGCAAGGGGTTCGATTATGCAGCACAACATCTAAAAATTAATCGCTATGGCTTTAAATGGTTCATCCAAAGCCATTTTGAATACATCAACATAATCCCACCCTCGTATAATTTGATCAGCAATTTGATTATTTAAACATGCATTTCAACCTTGTACCCTGATGAAGTAGATTCAGGTATTTATGACACATCATCAAAACGTAATCATTATTGCTATGGTTGATGATTCCCATAATTACTTTGTTTATTTAAGACACAGTATACATGAAGCTGTTGTCTGTAATGGATCAATATCAAGATATTTTTCCATTCAGAAATAGGTAATTGTAATAAAGGAAAATACTCATCCTTGGCTTGGTCACACAATTTTTTCACACATGAGCAATATTACCTTTGTGCTCCATTGTATTCAATCGTTAGGATGGATGGAGGCTTTTCACCTCATATCAGAGCTGTCTCTCAGTATCAAGGGCTAGATTGTGCTGCCTGAGGTAACACAGACTTTACCCCTACAAATCGGCTTTTCACTTTGCCTTTCTCATATAACAGTCTACTCCTCACAACTTTATATCCTTGCCTCAGTGCAGAAAGGTCTGCAGTTTGCAAGGTTTGAAGGAGAGGCAAAAGAAGTATTACAATTACTATAGCACAGATGTTGCACAACCATGTTACATTTTGTACTGTAGACATCATAGACAGAGCTTCAATACTAGATATAGGTCAATAGATGTCAAAACATAAGAAAACTTAACTTTGAAATTTCAGTTGCAACCTTGTTGCACTAAGGTGACAATGTACTGTGGCAATTGTCTATGATATTAATCTGTCACCCTTAATTTCCATTTTCTCAGCATTCAATACTCTCCTATTGTCTGCCAACAAAATGCCCACTCTATATCAAAATATGACTGTAGGTGATCAAACCACTGTGACTCTGAAAATCCTTTTAGTATCAATACCAGATAGTTCACTATGATGTTTCAAACCTTTAGTAGCTATTCAGTTTGTTTTATTCATTGTTTTCAAGCTATTTACATTTTAATTATCTCCCCTATGGAAGTCCCTTTACAAATACTCCTTCAGCTGGACTTTTGATCAGAAACAGCTGGAATTTGCTGAACTAAAATTGGCATCACGCTGCCCATTATTGGTAAATTAATCTACTTAAAGAAGAAGGCAAGGCAGAGCTAACATTCACAGACTCTACAAGTGGCACGTGCATCTCAGAGTAAGACAGGTGAACAAAAATGGTAATGTCTGTTGCTCATGATGAGCACACTACAGTTCAAAAATATGCATTTGTGGCATGGACTGTAAGAAGGGGCCTCAGGGCCCCCTGCATTAAGACCCCTTTTGGCAGATCGTGTCACATTTTTAAAATTGCAGTCAGAAAATATACTCCCCGACAGTGCGATGCAGTGTCCACACAGCATAAAAAATGAGGTCTTAAAAGCCCCGACAGTGCGATGCAGTGTCTACACAGCATAAAAAATGAGGTCTTAAAAGTGAGCAGCATAAAATAAACAAGGCAAAAGCTGTCAGATTTAATTTCTCACACCTGGCACAGACTCTTTAAGTTTACAACTCATGTGCCTAGATTGACAACTTCAAAGCCAGTCACTCAAGCATCATCAGGTAGGGCCAAAAGCCTCAACGCTCTAAAATTGTCAACATGAAGAATCTGTGCCAGGGCTGACAAGTTAAATTTGACAGATTGTCTCATCGGTTTTAATTGTTTCACTTAGAAGACCCTATTTTGGGCATGTACCACTTTGAGTGATGTTCACCATTAATTGTTGGTTAATTCTGAGGGTTTCAAATCATAGTGGATGTGCTTAGTCTTGTCATGCTGAGAAATGCCTTCCTGATGTCTATCTTAAAAACCTGAGATTGATTCTCATGAACATTTGACTATTTTCTTTGTCAATATTAAATGAAACACGAATTTGATTGATACAAAAATTCTAGTTTTGAAAGCAGGAAACAAAGAGTCCATCCTCCTGTCATAAAATTTACTTAACTGGGATTGCACAAACATGTCTATCAATATTAAGTGTAACCCTATTCAGAAAGCACAAACCACGAAACCCATTGTGGTGACATCTTAATAACCCCAAAGAGTAATTTCAAATTAATGGATTCAATGCTTCTGAAAATTTTAGGCAGTGGCATTGAGAGATGAAATAAGGAAACAATGATTGATTTAGCCGGAACAACAAAAGCAATGTTCCTAATGGTGTTTGGGAAAACCAAACTATTTAAATCCACTCGGGGAAAGCTGTGGGGCATGTCACAGTCAATGGTCTGAATGACGCAGTGGGCTGAAGAAGGTGCACCTGTAGATGGATTTTATACCTAACAATAAATGTCTTTTATGTGGTCATCCATTTAGTTACCTACTGCGGAAGGAAAAACATACCATTCTCTCACAATAGTGTAAACATGAGCAAAATATGCAATCTTTATTGCCAAAAGTGAAAAAAAAAACATAAAAGTAAATGGATGCAAACTTAAAACCACTTACCTTTAGACCTTAAAACACCCAAAATCAACCGTGTCTAGTCTCCTCAAAATGGCAGTTGACGGCTGATTCCTTGCCCATTTTTGATAGCGTGACAAGATCAGATAATATTAATGGAAAATCAACAAAAGTTGCTGTTCTTGTTTAATACTGTTCAGCTGAGTATCACCATATGAGCAATAGAAAATAATTTACAAAGGTTTTCAGTGAGGTGAAGGGACAAACATGTGTTGAAATCACCAGGAAATAAAGCATTATTTTCTGCAATTCGTTAGGGTCTAGAGGGTTAAAAGACATCCTTCAACGATCCTTCAATATCAAATGGAATTGAGACAATGTTGAACAATGATAACATCCTTCAAGATAAAATGGATAAACGCAACAATGCGAATGATAGCCTCCCTAACCATCCTTGTCTGATTGCAGAGTACGGCATAGTGAGCAAAACAGGCAGTTCTCTTCTATCAATAGATTTAATACGTCATCTATATCTGGTTACACATGTTTGGAATCGTTAATCTTAAAAGGAATCAGTAAAATAACATCAATATGGGATCAGTAATGTATCAGGTTCCTCTTTTATGAGGGGGATTGCTTCCTGTAAGCTCTCTGAAGTTCCAGAAATACAGCCAGTTTGATTAATATTTGCGTTGGGCATGGCAATGAATTGGGTGCAAAGCTGCAAAAAGCTAGTCCCAGTTGAAATATCTCAACACAGATGCGGATCAAAATCCACCCAGCAGAAGAATAGATTCACTGCTTCTGGCAATGTGAACAATGGTACACTTGTTGCCCCGCCACGGCGTTACCTGTGGCACAGGATTTCCTTTGTTCTGTTTGTGATTGTTTACATTTGGAGTTGAAATGACAAGCAGAAAGGATACTCCAGTGCATTGCATAATGTGAACAATAACAAACAAAACAAAATGAAAATGTGTGCTGCATGTAACTAGTGGAGCCTTTGCTTTCAGTGGAAACTGTTTCAAGAGATGAGAACTGTCATGGTCACAAAGCCTCCAGATTGATTGCTATATGCAGTGTTAAGGCTGGCCTGTGGATGATGTTGTGCTATAGTCTATTACAGGTAGTTTACTGTACTTAACACTACAAGAGCTAATGCTTTGGTGATCTACCTTGGAAAGTTTCCTCTAGCTGTACTGAAATATGCATCTATAATGTGGGGGAAATACCACCCAGCCCTCATTGAATCATCGAGCATTTACAGAATGACACCTGAACTAGCATTTCTGACATTGATTCCGAAATGTGAGAGAAGGGAAAAGATAAAAAGAGAATCAAAGGACGAATGCTGGGCTCACAAATATTACAGTGATAGCTCCACTTGAATAAAATGAAACGCATTTGATCAATAGTCATGAATGATCGTCAAATGGCTGGTCAGAGGGGCCCAAAAAAGTTTTGCAGTATGTTGAAATACTTTTGTATATATAATGTAAATATGTTGGGCTACAATGCCCATATATGAGGGAAGGTTAAATATATTTCATAGTATGCCCACAGTACAATGCTTATTACATGGTCTTAGATGTGTCCATGCACTATATATTCAATGCCATATCTCAGAGTTGCAGTCAGGCAGAATATCCTCACTAACATGCAATGTTCCTTTCATATCAAGGAACAACTAACATATAATGGTTTTACTTAAATACAAAGCAGCTTGCTATATGACTTCATGTATAGTCGTAGACATGTCCCTGGCCGTAAATGTGTCCTTGCATTTGTATTCAGAGTCATAGCTCAGAGTTGCATTAAGACAGAATAATTTCATTAACATTCAATGTTCCTTTCATATCAATGTATAATTCACACATAACAAGGACAGTTAAGTATCAAGCATCTTGCAATATAACGGTAGACATGTCTGTGGTCGTAGACATGTCCTCGGATGTAGACGTGTGTCCTTGTCAATACTTTTCTTATGATATCTCTGGTTCTATGTGGAATCTATAAACCAAACTTACAGGGCTTTTTGCTGTCATATGAAGGTATAAGGCCCACATAATAAGAAAAGTTGATTATAAGATACCTAGCAGCTATAAGCACATGTATGCTCGTAGACATGTCCTTGTGTAAACTACCACAACACCATATAATAGCCTCTGGGACATACAGTTTAACAGGCAGGTTGAAATATGTTTGTGGGCTACATAGGTACATGTAAGGTCTCTACCTGGTAAACTTTATTAGTCCATCCATAGTGTCTCTCATGGTGCAAAACAAACCGAAAAAGGTCATAGACGTGTCCTCACGACAATTACACCAAAGGATTTATGCACCCAGTGATAACAAAAAATAATGCATGGACCCCCTGTTACAAAGATAATCTCTACCCCAGGGGGATATCCCAGATGAAATAAATAAGATTTGGCCCTTAATTTTTCTTTGGTAGCAAGGGGAAAAATTAGTTCCTCGTTTTTACCCAAAAAGTGACCCTTTTTGGCCGTTACACCCCTGTATCTCCCTTATTATGCATAGGAGATAGACAAAAGCCATGGATCCCCTTCAACCTCTGAGCGTTAAAAACACAACTAGATCTCTTATTTTGAACAATTCATTGAGTGGGAGGCAAAGAGAACCCATTTGACAAAGGCTTTAATGGTGACTTTAAAACATAAATCCTGAAGTATTAACCTTTCTAATAACAGCACACATTAGCTGTTTCATCTTTCAGACAGTTGGTACCCTGCTATGGATTCTGGTAAGACATATTGATCTGAAGACCACAGAGTATAGATCAGGTAATCAGTAATTTAGAAAAAAAGTGCAATAATCAGCAATGCCGCTATAACTTTGAAACTTGTGGTCAGCATTTTATCCCTGGAGCTTAATTCAAAACAGCCTAACATCAGCCCCCCCCCCTCACACACACACACAGCGGGGCAATAGGACTAGTCTGGTTAGCGTGGGAAGTCGGCTATTTATGGCGTCCACACACTCGGTCAGCTCCCCCCACCTCCCCCACCCCCATCCCCTTCTGCTGTGGTCAGCATCCGGGTGCATCTGAGGTGCCCAAGCACGCATTTAAGCGTGGTTTTGGGCTTAAATGCATGTATATTGAATGGAATTTTCATCCACATACTTCTACTGGTCCAATCTGCAAAGTTAGACCCTCTTTAGAATGCCTATGACCTTCCAATCACGATACAACCATCCATTTGGCCCTATCTCCATTATACTAGGCACAGTGAGCTGTTTTCTTATGTGATTCATTAAAGTGCAACCCTCCAAGGAGCTAAAATCTGACATAGTGCCAAAATGATGATGGATGATACACACACACAGTTTCCCATACTCATATTATATTTTGCAATAACTGTTCATATCCATAAAAATGAGCCATGTATTGTTACTATTATAACATTATGTTTCCTGTGTGACTGTACAGGTGCAGGCAGAATCAGCTTTGAAATTTCTGTAAGGTCTCAGGATTGCAGGGATTATGGATATTATATAGCACAAGGGAGACCAAATACCACTAAATGGCAACAAATGGAATGTTTTGGTAACTATGGTTACCAGACCTGACCAGTAATACCATGACCTTGTCTGAAAGTCTTCACCAAGTTATGAATATTAAGAAAATGTAATGCTGACCCCTATATTAAAGAAAAAGATTGGAATAACACATGGTCTTGTCAACAAAATTGTACAATCATGAAATACTATGAAAAAATGCAAAATCTTAAAATAATTCTGGGCACAAAAAAAGGTTAAAGGATCCTTGTCCAGCACTAAATCCATCTCCTCTGCTATGATACACAGATCCATGAGTGGCTTTTTTGTCAGATTAGATGGGGCTACACCACGTTTCCTAAGGTATTCTTGAAGTTCTTTCACAGTCCTTTCCATAATATCCTCTTGTCATTCATCTTCAAAGGAGTTTGGGATTTTGAGAGAATCACCAAAATAATGATTAGTTACTATATGCTACCCTGCTGCTTCCTATAGTGAGTGTATGTAGGAGAGGCTCAAGATGTGTGTCAGATGCACCCGGGGGCATGGGATGCACCCCTCCAGATGGCTGCTGGAGGTGGCAGGAGGGGAGGCGTCCCAGGTGGTGTCAATTAGCACGCCGTATATAGTAACCCGGACTAGTACTATACTGACCAATCTTGTTAATTTGATCAGACCCTGTCATAGTCCATAATCCACTGCTACCATCAGGGGTGGTGTGGCTCAGAAAGGAACAGCAGGTGCTATTGATTTTCCACTATTTTTCAAGTCTTACCATCAGAGGTGTTGGTAGCAAAAGAAATCAAGAGTGGCATGACACAGGACCTAGTGGGCACACTCCTCTTCTCAAAAGGCAATGTGCCCTTTGTATGTATGTATATATATATATATATATATATATATATATATATATATATATATATATATATATATATATATATATATATGATTGTGTAGGAGAGGGAGGCTGATGGGAAGAAACTTGAAACCCTCTTTAGGCTATTTATGCATTATGTCCACTATTAGGTCATCCATTCCCCCTCTAATATACGGGGTCAAATGCACCTTAACCCCTGTAAATAGCTGATATAGGGAAGTGGAATGATTGTTAATGTGAATAGGAGTGTTCCACTGCTATTGTTTTGTCAGTCTTGCAATAAGCAATATGCACATCTCGTGTTTTACTTCTACCATCACTAGAGGTGAAATGCATGGATTTTGCTACCATCACATGGAGGATAGTAGGAGGCCATTTTGAATTGCACTGCTTGTTATATTGCATTTTCTGAATTACTAACTATATAGTTAAATCTCTGGTATTTATAGTAAGATATAACTTAGAAAATAGACTAGGAACTTCTCACAAACAAGAAAGTGCATTAATTTGTTGTCTATTCTGCCTCCCATTGAACAGGTCTCTTGTTGGGAATCTTCACCACCTGGTGAATATGCGGATGTGACCACTCCTCTCAAGAAGAACACACCACCTTCAACAATAATGGAAACAGGTCGTTTACTCTAGAGTCACTGGAGATATGCTCATATGAATCTTGAAGTTATTTTAGGATCTAGACCTGAGAGCTTTCTTGAGTATAATATGTTTTGGCATGTTCACATTTCTAGGAGATAATTACATTCTAATTTCTTGTAGTCCACACAAGTCGGGACTTAAAAAAGTCATAAGGGACCTTCTTTAGGTTTTGTTCAGTGCACTAATGGCTTGTACTATCGAGAAAGCAACCACATATGTATCCTAATTGGGCTTCACTCTGAATTGGCCCCATTGACACAGATTTCTCAGCGGCTATTCCTGGCGTGCAGGAGAAGTGAAGGAAATTCTTTTTGCATTAATGATCATCTTGCTTGATTAATAGAGGTATGCACTATGCAGCTGTCTATGGATAGTATGTTCTTCTTTTCTTTTTCTTTTATCTTTTAGGTATTGCACCATAGACACATGTAGGGGCCAGCTCTGGCTGTAAGTCCATGGCGGTAGGCCATCTGCCCCGTTCCGGTTACACCAGCCCTTAGGGGCTGGTCAGCCGATATAAGCTGCCCCCCTTGTGTATTATACCGATCCAGATGTAGGTGGAAGGTAGAGAATGTCAGACGGGGAAGTAGCTCAGCTTCCGCCTGCAGGTTGGAGGGTTCCGGGTTCGACTCCCGGTATCTCCAGGATGTTTTCCGCCAACCTCTACACACACTTTTGCCTAGTTCATTACCAATGATGCACCAATGTGTCCATTGTAATCCTCAAAGCATGTATCATTATAAACAATGTAGTAAAATAGTTCATAGATATTCGAACTCAATTTTCACATCCATGAACATTCCCTATCACAATTTGAGCTTGATGCAAAACCTTCATTTGACACCCCCCCCCCCAATGGCAGCATCCTCTACCAATGCAGCACTGTCAAAAAAAGGGGCTTCAAATTACCGATGGTCATCCGCCAACTTTGGGATGAAGCTTTCATTATGAATTGGAAAGGCTTCAAAACCACACAGAATAGCTACAACCCATTAGTATTCATAACTTCTAAGTCCAAAATAATACTCCTTTAATTGGCTATTGTATATTAATGACCTAATTTGCATATTTCAATCAGATAGCTTTGCAAGATGTTTGCTGAGGGTCGTCGAGGGCTCATGCTACTCATGCGGTAAGTGCACTGTAACGTCATGCTTCCCTTCTCTCTCTTAGTACTCTATAAGTAGCTCATATAGGGTAGGGGAATGCTTGTGTAATCACTGTTGTGAAAAGGAGAGTTTAAATACAGCTATTCATTTATTTTGGTGCTCTTGTCACTGTGCACAGTGTGTTTTGCTTGTGATAGTGTACACAGGGCTGAGACTACCACCAGAAAATACATAGGGCTAGCAGTGCTAAAGCAAGGCAGTCACACCTTACCACCACTAAAATTGATAAGGCAGTTAAATTCCTACCATCCCTGGGGTACTGATGGTAGGGTCGTTTGAATTAACCTCCAGCACTGCAGGGTCAATGCTTATAACTTAACATCAGGTTGGACCGATTAAAATGTTTATTGTCCCAAGCAATGGCAGGTGCTTATTCAAAGTAACAAAAGACTTTAAAGGATGGTTTCAAAGAAGTGTATATATTTTTCAAATTATTGGATAAACATAATTTTCTGTGTCAGAAGAAGAATAAGATAATAATGTCTTTCTCATATACCATGGGTACACTGAAAGCTAAACAATGATTTCCCCCAGTACATGACATTGCCTATAGATAGTTCTACTACACAACCCCACTGTTGTCCTTTTTTCAGGATCTGATGCTCATCTTCAAAGATATGGCCATTCCCAACACTTGTGAGATGAAGTATAAGTGAATAGACTCTTGTCTTTGAACAGTCAGAGGTAATACTCAGATCACCAGGGATAGGCACTAAAGCCACTCCAAGATAGGGCTAAATATTTAGATGTGCTTTGGATTCCATTGGCCTAAGAGATGTTGCATGGGTTGTAGGGCAGCTGAGTGCAGGATTTGATATTCAGGTCAATGTGTACCAAAAGTATGCTGTTTGAAGTCTTCGGACTTTGAAATAGAGCAGATTTATCTAAATTGTCAGCCCTACCCAAGGGTTTTACAGTAGAATGCTTCTTATTCTGGAATACAGTTGCTGTAGGTACAAACCCAATGGCCTGATATGATCCTTCTGTATACACTACAGCAGTATTTATAAACTATTTACAATAGCAGCTGAGAGTGTAGGTAAGGATACCTTCGGGTTCTTGTTCCTTGGCCTTTCTGCCTGCCGTTCGTCAAATGCTACGAATAGGCCCTGTGCATACTGTAGTGGAAATCCAATACAAACTCTATGGCAACTCCAAATCGTATCAGAAACAGGTAATGTTTGAGAAACAGGTAGTGTTTGAGAAATGACTTCCTGAGGCCCAAAGTGGTGCACCATGCCAACTCTTTTGGAGTGTAAAACATACCTTATTTTATAATGCACTGTAAAAAGAAATGTCAAAATTACAACGGGATGCTCATTCCAAAGTTTCCAGAGATCCGGCGCTATTTTCATAGAAATACTTTTGTACATGTGTACCATCATGCTGCTACCTGGGGCTTCTAGCAAAAACTAGACTGGTTCCCTGCCATACAAATACAGTGTTTCACTGTTCAGTTTTGCCAGGATCCCTTTTGCTTGTAGATTCAACATTTACTTTTTCAGAGTGTGGTGCATGGATGCAGTCCTGGCAATTAATTTTCTGAAAGCTTAATTCATGCATCATATAAAGACAAGAATGCGCTCATTATGGCTTATAAATCATTCATCCAAATCCATTTTGAATATATCAACATATTCACATCTTAAACAAATTTGATCAGCAATCTTTTTGGAGTTGCTAGCCGCGTAGTAGCTAGGAGCGCAGCGACCGTAGCAACTTCATTATGTTTTCGGTTTGTCAGTGACGTCACAAGGTGACTGTGACGCAATTTGTGACTTTATACATCAGCTGTGACATTACACGTCGGCCCCAGAGTGGCAACTCCTATTCGTGGTCCTTGCCACATTTTTCTTGTTAATCTAAACATACATAATAACTCAATGAGATTGTCTGCCCCTACTGTACCATGAAGTAGGGCTACGTAAGTATGAGACATCATCAAACATTGTTTGACAGGCTTCCACATAATACTGACACCATTTACTAAAATATTAAACCCTAAAGGACATTTCAAAATGGTCATGATGCTATTGTATAAAAATACTTTAAGGATTGCAGGTCTTGACTTCCTTAGTTTGGTGAACACATTTTTTCACACGTGAGCAATGTTACCTTTGTGCCCTATTGTGTTCAATCACTAGGATAGATGGAGGCATTTTACTTCAGAGCTATCTTTCAGTATCACGGATTAGATTGTGCTGCCTGAGGCAACACAGACTTTACCACTATAAGTCAGCTTTTCCACTTTGCCCTATTCCATCCCATCCCACACAACATTCCACTCCTCATAACTTTATATCGTCATCTCAGTGCAGCAAGGTCTGCAGTTTTCAACTTTGCAGGAGAGGCAAAAAGTATTACAATTACTATAGCACACATTTGGCACAACCTTGTTGCATTCGTGACTGTAGGCATATTTATCATAGACAGAGCTTTAAGACTTTCATTGTAGGTAGATAAGGGTCAATAGATGTTAGAATACAAGAAAACTCAAATTTACCAAAATGTCAGTCACAAACTTGTTGCAGTGAGGCAACTATGTTAATTGCTCAAAATTCATCCTTCACCCGCAATTTCCCCTTAATACAGTTAGCTCACTATGGTATTACCGTCCTTTGCTACTTATTCAATTCAATTGTTTTTTTTTATCCCTACTTTGTAACCTATTTACATTCTAAATAACTATACTATTGTCAGTGTACAAATCCCCTTACAAACCCTTCATCTCTATTTTTGATCATATGGCTTCAGGAACAGGGGAATTCACTGTACTAAAATTGGCATATTGCTGCCCAGGTAACTGTTATTAAATTTACCTGAATATAACTGAATTAATCCACTTATAAAAGGAGGAGAGGCAGAGCTATCATTCTCAGACTCTACAATTGACATGTACATCTTAAAACAAGACAGTTAAACAAAAATGGCCATGTCTGTCGCTCATGATGAGCACACTACAGAAAATATTAAGCTATTAATGTATTGATATTCTAGGACTCGGTGAGGTTTGCTTGAAATATTCGCCCTCCCGCTCAGCGGATGAGCAAATATTTCAAGCTAACCTCACCGAGTCCTAGAATATCAATGCATTAATGCTTTATCGCACTTATTCATCCATTATATATTGATTTCTTACCTGATAACCCCGGAATTAATCAAGGGGAAGACATTTTGTAATTTGTGCATGGGATCTGCACTGTTTGCCAAGCCACTGTAGCCATTGTTTGTACTTCACCGGTCAAACCCTCGTCTTTCCACACAGTTTTCAGGTAGATTCCAAGTGTGCCAAGTCCTGTACTTCTAGCACCGACAAATATACGATCTCTACTTGGTGTTCTCCTACATTTTCTCTCCATTTTCTTTGAAATAAATGAGAATCCTATGATTTTACATAGCGATCCAACGCACACGGCCCGGTACACGGCCATTGCATCTTGTTGACAAAGCGGATAGGTGCCTAGATGTACCTGACCTACTTTCGGCTGAAGAACTGGGTCAGCAAGAAGCAATGGCGGGTGCGGAGACCTATCGCTATGGATTCTTATTTATTTCAAAGAAAATGGAGAAATTAGGCATAGCATGTTCATATAGGATATCTAAGGATGGTTCTCTGTTAATAACTCCACCTTCCACCATTGGATTCTATGCTAACGAGGTGTGTAAACTTCAGGTATGTCAGAAAACTTTTTCAAATCCTTGATGTACATAGCTTTGTATCACCGGTCGGCTTGGTATAGTGGACAGCGAGCTCATCTCCTGCTACAGTGGCCGGGGATCGATTCCCAATAGAGTCTTGAACAGTTTTAACTGGAAATGTATGGAGAGGTTGACGTTGTATACTTCTCTCATTTATTAACATGTCCAGGTTCTAACCAGGATCGTCTTTGAAAAAAAAAAGAACTCTGAGAGTGCGGTTAAACCCCGATAATGGAACTTAGTTATGATCAAAAAGGCACTGTAGAGGGCAGAATCGTGAGATAATCATTTTTAAAATTGCAGTACAGAAAATTACACTCCCAGATACAGCCATGCAGTATCTACACTGAGAAAAATGGGGTCTTCAAAGTGAGCAGCATGACACAAATGAGGCAGACCTGATTGGTCAGACCTGGCAGAGACCTTTCATGTTGACAACTTATCTGCCTTGATTGACAACTTCACACAACGTCATTCTAGGGTTGTCAGGTAGGGTTAAGTGCCTACACCATCTAAAGTTGTCAACATCAAGAGTCTATGCCATGGTTGATAAGTTGAATTTGACAGGTTTTGACTCATTTATTTAATGCCGCTCAATTAGAAGATCCTAGCTACTCCTGTGTATTGTGTACGTCCCCCTTTTCACTGATGTTCACATTCTTGGCTATCATAATTCAACAATCCAGGGTTATTAAGTTCACTTTCTAGTATTGCGTTGTTGCATCATGCCGACCCTTTACAGGTAGTCCTTAGGCCCAAATGAGCTTCTATAGTGTCTGAGTGCCAATTGTGCGCAGTAAACTTAACAATGCTTTTGGAATTGCAACATGTCTAGGGAACCCAAATCACTTTGCTAGTCATCTGGGTTGTCCGGCTTAAGATAACTAGGAGTGCATTTTGTAGACTAATGTTATTTCTATGGGGACATGTCTCAGCTGATCAAGATACCCCTCTGTATGCTGCTGCTACCTGGTGTTGGAAATCAAAACAAATGCCAATAATGTCCCTATCATATTTCTGATACTGCTCCTTATCTTGTAGATTTCTTAGGCAAAGCTGGGCAACCCAGATGTCTATAGCAAAGTGATTTGGTGCCTTCAGATATGTAGCAATCCAAACAGCATTGCTAGATTTGCTGTGCAAAATTGGCATTCAGATACCTCTGGGCTCATGGACTAAGGTGTATGAAGCCCCTATAGTAAATGTGATGCAGGAATGCATCGATGGTGAGTATACTGGTCAGGGCTACATTCATGCATCATTTTTGAGTTGATGGACTGCCCTACCAAACCCTATGTTATTGCTACATCAAGTGCTGGCCGTACAGAGGATGATAATGCATTACCTATGATCACTTATTCTAATTTGTAGGGTTTGAAATCATAGTGCCTTTGTGTATCCATACTATGTTGAGAAATGTCTAGCTGATGTCTAGCTGACGGGACTCCAGAGATTGATGCCCATAAACCTTTATTTTCTTTCTTTGTCGATATCCAAGGTAACACCAATTTGATTGATACAAACATTCTAGTTTTGAAGGCAGACAGTGAAGAAACCTTCTTCCTCTCATAGATCTTATTTAACTGAGATTTCACAAACATGATTATTGATATGAAGTGTAACCCTATCCAGAAAGCAAAAGCAATGAAACCCTTGTGGTGACATCTTAATCACCCCAAAGAGTGATTTCAAATTAATTGATTCAATGCTTCTGACAATTTCTGGCAGTGGCATTGACAGATGAAATGAGAAAACAATGATTGATTTGGCCGGAACAATGAGAGTATTGTTCCTAATGGTGGTGGGGAAAACCAAACTACTTGAATCCACTCAGGCAAATATGTGGGGCATTTCACAGTCAATGGTCTGAATGATGGAATGGATGAATTATCATTTCATGAAAACATTTTTTTTTCAAAAACCCCTAAAAATACACATTTGAACTTCATTTCCAATCCTGATAAAGGGATATTTTTAGTAGTCATGCAATATGCTGCCGTATGCTGCCTTATAACTTATAAGGACTATACGCATGAGCCAGTCCATGTGCATGGTCACACAAAGTGACACATAGTGACTAAATCCAGAACAGGCAACAATTTGCCTTAATGGGCATTATTTTATCTATTGCATGATATTTAATTGTCAAAATACATAGAAAAAGATTCTTAGGCTGTTCAAACCTATAGTAGAAATGGGAAAAAAAATGTATAGATATGTACTCACTCCCTATACAATACTGTATATATTGTAGCATTTACCGACTTTTACTCTTCAACACAACTCATCATCTAAGTTTCACCCTTTTTATTGCCTGGCACCAGGAGGGCATTTCAAAACCATAGCTATTGATATCTTTTTGAAATGCCCTGCTGAGCCACACCATCTAAGTCCACTTCACAGTCTCTGTCTCGGAACACCTAGACTGCACTTGTGTGACCGCTTCCACTGAAAACTCAGACTAAACTACTGAACTCCAAGTGCATCTTATATACATGTTGAATGACTCGACACCAGCACCTAGGTCTGCATCGAAGCCCTGGCTCAGACCGGAGCATTGCAGGCCCCATCTAGGATGGCTTCAGCTCCGCTCCTGCTCCTCGGTCTTACCGTCACAATATATTATGAGGCATTTCCTACAATTTAGCCAGATTTTTTTATCATAGTGGTATTTTGGGGATCGTTCATTGTTATGAAACACAACCCTGATGTACCAACCCACAGGGGCAGGAGGTTAATTCAAAACATCCTGGGATCTTAGGAATTATTCTACCTTATCCTATTAAGTGATCTTAAGATTGGACTGCGTTCACATTTCCTAGCCAGCACTAAGATCGCATTGATCTTAGCCTCAGCCCTCCTACACTATTCCAAGAAGTACTGACTGGGCACAGGGGTAAGAGTCCCAAAACAAAGGAATAGCTGTGGAGCCACTCTTCTTCACAACAGTGTTCATATCATCAATCCCCGTCCCCATATGGGCTAACAAAAGAGCACAGGGTGCAGTTGACCCCCATACAGTATTCAAATGTTGTTCCCATGAATGTATGATTTATGCTTGCCTATTAGAACCATTGTGCCCCCCCAGGACAAAGAGAGAGAAGGGAAGAATTACCTTACAGTGCACTTAACGCATGAGTAGCCCTAAGAGCCCTCAAGGACACTCATCAAACGTCCTCCCCCCCAGGGGAGGACGTTTCAGAAAGTCAGGTTAAACCACTATGCAATTCTTTCACTAAGATCACAGTGATCTTAGTGCTGGAAAAGGAATAGTGAAGTGATCTCAGGACTTGCTATTCCTGACAGGCCTGCAACCACTGCATTAGATAGGGTAGACTGGCCAGGTCTTATGATATGTGCCTACACAAAGATTGCAGGGGTAGAAATCCCAGGATCTTTTGAATTAACCTCCAAGTCATGAAGGCCGCCATCTTGCTTTGCATCATGGGTAGCCCCCTCCGACTCCAGAGCAGTGCATTCTGGGTAAATTTCACACCACTGTTCACACCACTGAACAATGGTGATAGATATCACGGATAAGCGTGATAAGCTGTACCCTGCCCCTATCTTAATCACCTCCCTTTTGTTTCAGGTCTGAGGGGAGTGGATTAGCTTGATAGGGAGACAATGGCCTGGGTATACTCAATCTGGGACATGTGATCTCTCATTTAAATTTTAAAGTTTTATTTCTAATGTGTTTGAACTATTAGATTTAAACTAAGCTAATCTCGAAAGAGTTGAAAGTATTTGCTTTGCATAGATATAAATTTTAGAGAAAAGCTACTGGTAGGTAATGAGGAAGAGACCGTTAAAGTAAACTATACAAAGAGGCCAAATATTGATCTAGCCGCTGACTACATGAGCCATCTAGCTGGTTCTCTCAGTACTAGCAATACACTAGTCCCGTATAGGCATGAGGTCGGAAATGAGTGAATCTACCCTGCATACCTTAAGCTCGTGGGCCTTACTATATATTGCATGGGGTACTGCAGCCCTTTAAGTCCTAAGCCCTCTCTAACAGTGGAGTGCAAGTCAGAGTATATGGGAGGTAAGACAGGTCACTAATATGCCAGTAGTGGCCTCTAAGACTGGGTGCTATGAGTTCATAGTGGTGCGTAGTAGTAGTAGTAGTAGTACTAGTAGTACTAGTACTAGTAGTAGTAGCAGCAGCAGAAGTAATGGTAGTAGTAGTAGTAGCAGCAGCAGCAGCAGTAGTAGTAGTAGTAGTAGTAGTAGTAGTAGTAGTAGTAGTAGTAGTAGTAGTAGTAGTAATAGTAGAAGTAGTAGTGAGTGAGTGAGGTATAGATTTTTAATGCCATTTCAACAGCTAAGGTCATATTCATGGCAAGAACGACATTACACAATTTCACATAAAATGTGTCAGTGCCCGCACATAAATGCACCACACACATCCTGAGGGGACAGGAAAGAAGAGATATAGACCCCTTTAAGTGGGCTAGGGAGGCCCAGTAGTAGTAGTAGTAGTAGTAGTAGTAGTAGTAGTATAGTAGTAGTAGCAGTAGTAATAGTAGTAGTAGTATAGTAGTAGTAGTAGTAGTAGAAGTAATAGTAGAAGTTGTAGTAGTAGCAGTAATAGTAATAGTAGTAGTAGTAGTAGTAGTAGTAGTAGTAGTAGTAGTAGTAGTAGCAGTAATAGTAGTAGTAGTAGAAGTAGTAGTAGCAGCAGCAGCTGCAGCAGCAGCAGTAGTAGTAGTAGTAATAGTAGTAGTAGTAGTAGTAGTAGTAGTAGTAGTAGTAGTAGTAGTAGTAGTAGTAGTAGTAGTAGTAGTAGTAGTAGTAGTAGTAGTAGTAGTAGTAGTAGTAGTAGTAGTAGTAGTAATAATAATCGCTATAAATTGGCTTTGTGGAGGACTAGTCTCCAACCACAGTGGTGTGGTTGGGTACAGGACCCACACTCCAATGCTGCCATAAGGGCTGAAAAGAGCATTATCAGTTTGTAATGTGCTCCCGGGGGGGGGGGCATTGACTATATGTAGGTCACCTTCAACTGCCGCCCTACCGCCCTATCTCCCAGTGATCTTGAAATCTTGACGCCCTACTAGTATAGACTGATAAGCTTGACATTGACCGCCCCCCTTTTTTGACTATCCAAATATTGACTGGACCACCTCCACCTTTAAGCCTACACTCTATTTTACTCATGTAATTGTATGGATCAGAATTATTAATTGTCCAGCACTGTGTCTTCTTATCACTTTCATGCCCTATTATGTATGGTGTATAAACAATACAGTTCTTTTTGGGATCTAATGGAATTTCACCGTCCTGCTATTTGAGATCTGATGGAAATCCACCGCCCCCCTTTTTCGGGATCCCGTGGGAATCCACCGCCAGTCGATATCCATTTCATGGGCAAGAGCCCCCCCAGGGATGTGCTGTATATCTGCCATTGAGTTAAAGTACAAATGAGAAGGGGCGGGGGCGTAAAAGGTGTGATTAATAATAGAAAGAAATGTATAATAGGGGGGGGGTAGTTTGGGGAGGGCAACGATTTTCTAATTTTGTGGTAGGGGTAAGGGTGGATGGAAGAGTGGGGTTATGGGAGGTGAAAATAGTATTTGGAGGGAAGGAGGGAAGATAGTTGAGATAAAGAGGGGGGATAGAGCCCCGCTCAGCAAAAAAAAAAAAAAAAAAAAAACGCTATTAAACGTCAAAAAACCGTTTCTAACGTTTTAAAACGTTTTGCCATGTTCAAGAGCCAAAGGGAAACGTTTTGCAACGTTTTTTGTTGACTGGGGCAGATCTCTAAAGAAAGAAGAAAGTGGGGGGGGGGGGGAACTGGAGACAGTCAGTGGGGTATGTCTGTAATACAGTTCTTGCTCATCTTGGACGGTGTTCGATTCCTTGTACCACCCTTCACCTTTTCCCGGCCACTACATTGTTTATCAAACACATCTTTACTCACTTGCAGACTAACTTACAGGTGCCTGGGTGGTACAGACACATAAATGTGACAGGCCGGTACTTAACAGTCAATTACTGCCGAAACACTTAGTAGAGCTGACTGCAATACCTCAGGGGCTTATTTCAACACAAGTGACAATCTGAAAGTTCACTGACGAAAGAAAAGAAACAAAAAAAAAGAAGAAAGAACCTTGAGTTATTGATCGTATATACTACTCCTTGATTGCTCTCTCTGATAAGCACTTATGGGCTTATGGATGGGGGGTCCCCCACGTCACATGTCGATTTTAAAAAGTGGCAATGTCCCCATGTCAATTTTAAGAAATGGTCATGTCATCCTGTCGATTTTAAGTAATTGTTCATGTCACCATGTCAATTTCAAGAAATTGTTCATGTCCCATGTCACTAAGCCTATAATAGCCCATATCGCCATGTTGATTTTAGTGGTCCATGCCCATACTTATGTAGTCAATACAAGGAGTTTGGTAGGGCAATCATAGTACTGCAGGTATAGCATGACCACTAATATTATTAATTATAAGATTGGACTGTTAAGACTTTAAATTAAGGGTTCCCCTTATAATTTGGATGAGAGACTTCATAGCATGTTAGGAAATGGCCTTGAGGGTTCTATCTGAGAGAGATTACACAAGATCTGCAGGACATTTCAAAACTACATTTATATTGTTTTTCAAATGCACTCTTTTGAATGGTGCTCAAGAAAGATGAATTGAATCTGATTTGGAAATAAACTGTAGAATGAGACACCATTAGCAACTCACCGCCCACATGGTGTATGATTCGTACTACTTGACATGAACTAAAAGGTACAGGAAGACCTAGTAAGAGGGGTCTCAGCCAAATCACTTTCAACCTTTATGGAGGATATTTCTACACTACAATTTGAAATAATCGTGGCTGGTCGTAGGTAGATAGATGTATAATGCATGGAAATGAGTCTTGAGCTGTTCAAAACTACAGTGAAAATAGAACAATCATATAATACACTGTTTGCCTGACCCAAGGGTTTTACAGTAGAGTGCTTCTTATTCTGGAATACAGTAGTAGTTGCTGTAGGTACAAACCCAATGACCTGATCCAGATCCTGCTGTATACACTACAGCGGTATTTATAGCCCATTTACAATAGCAGCTGAGGGTGTACACATCTGTACTTATAAGCCCAGCACAATGTTGTATATATAAGAAGATAGATACTACAATTTAGTCTGATTCTGTGATCATAGTGGTACTTTGTTGATTGAAGAGCTATTTGGTGATCTTAGTAGACCTGGGCATTAATCATGTAGGGTTTGGTAGAGCACTTCTACCAGTGCAAGCAATAGTGACCTCTAGTTTAGGACCGTAATGCCACCATTGTGAGCACTCCCACTACGATTTGAAGGAGAGAATCCCCTGGCATGCTAGGAAAATATTGTCAAAAGAAATGTGATAATGAATTCAGCCCTGGAACTAGGCAGGGCTGCACTTAATCAAAATTAGCTTTTATAGAAATTCCATGGTGCGTTAAAACATTACACAGCTACACTCTCAGCCTCCATTGTAAATGGGCTATAACGACCACTGTAGTAGCTACAGAACAACCCACATCAGGCCATAGGATTTGCATTGACAGCAACACTGTTTTCCAAAAAATAGAAGCAATCTACTGCAAGACCCTTGGCGCAGTCTAACAATGAAGGGAAGGGGGAGTGTGAATCCGCAGTTAGAATCGCCTTTGTTTCAAGCATTCAAATGCATGTTTTTATTGCTGTGCATATCAATGAAAGATGACTAAAAGCATAGGGCACAGGTTTGAACAATATGGTCTCTTATCTACATTATCGATATCACATCTGAGGAAGGAACAGAAAAGCATTTAGGTGAAACATGGTAAGGCATCCTTTATCCCTTGTCCTAGGGCAGTCAGTAGAAATAACAAACCATTACTCTGACAAACGCTATAAGCAACACCCCCAAATCAGGAGAATGATATAAATAAGCTGCAGCAATGGTATAAAATGGTTCCCATTGCTTGCCTATCTATACATGTAAAACATCATGAACAAGGCACATTCTGAGCTCATGAAGTCCTATAAACTGCACTGGACCTTTGACATGGTGTATAAGCCGCGGTTTATACACGTGGATTTATGGTAGGGCTTTACAAACTGCAAAAAATCGGGCTTCCCTAGCCCACTTAAAAGGGTCTATATCTCCTCTTTCCTATCCCCTCAGATGTGTGTGGTGCACATATGCGTGGGCACTGACACATTCCTCTGTGAAATTGTGTAATGTAATTCTCGCCATGAATTATATGACCTTAGCTGTCGAAATGGCGTTAAACATCTATTACTCACTCACACATACTGCAGAAACACTCCCAACGTCTTAGTTGTAAACATTACATGCACGTGCTAACGGGAGACAAAGTACTCCAAGGCTAAAATTAGTGGCGAGCTTCCCATTAGACTAGGATCTCCCTATGGCTCAACCAGGCCGAATGTTAACTTCAATATCTGTGAGCCATTGAAGATAATTTCCATGAGTGCCTTAAACGGCAGACATAACCCTGTTTGCTGAAATCCAGTTCTGAAATCAACCTGGGTGAAACGTTTTAACTCTATTTTCATGTATATATTGTGATGTCCTTTATGACAAATAAAAGGATTCTGGCATGATTACTGACATGTGTATCACTTTAGAGGAGAGCAGCAGGTTTATGTTATACATCTGGTGATGTCACGAGTGATGTATGTATTCCAGTTTTGTTTGCACAACACTGTAAGGGTGCAATCAGATGCTCTTTGTAGCTTTTTCTTTGGTATGCAGAAGGTCCCTGTGCAATATCAGAATCCTATGAATCCTACTTGAGACACAGGGGAACTCAGAGAAAAAAAATCTGTCATATATAACTAGATTCTAGGGGCGTACATGAAAGCACAGAGAAGATGTTGATTGGTCTTTGAGACCCTTAGTGCTTCATACATGGAACAGTAGGTGGCTCTACTGTGCATGGTTGAACCAAATCACATTGTCTTATCTCTGCCATTACTAATATAGGGGAGTGTTATTATTTATCAAAACCGGCTGCTGGGTTTGAGAGGTTGAGCATAAAAAAAACCTTTGACCACTCCTGAAGGGTGGAGCGAAACACTTTTGACCCCTATTGGGGAGAACTGTAAAAACATTTTAGGAAAAGGATACTATAGATCCAATAGGGGTGTTGGGTTCCAATATGTCCACCCATTCTGATGTATCCGCCAGATCCTTCATTACATTTCATCCAACATGTTTTGTTCCGAAACGTCCACCAAAAATTAATTATTCCATTGTGTCCACTAGGTTCCAAAACATCCACAAAAAGTTCCAAATTCCATTTTGTCTACCAGCTCTTAATCAAAAATGTCCACCAAAGGTGTCGAAACTCTATTGTGACCACCATCTGTTGTTACAAAATATCCACAAAAATGTCATATTGGAACAAAAACTTGTGGACAAAATGGAATTTTGAACTGTTTGTGAATGTTTCAGAACAAAACCTGGTGGACACAATGGAATTTTGACATTTTTGCAGATATTTTTGAACAAGAGCTGGTGGACACAATGGAATTTTGACACTACTAGTGGACATTTTGGAACAAGTGCTGGTGGACAATTTGGAATTTGGAACTTTTTTGTGGATGTTTTGGAACCAAACCTGGTGGACAAAGTGGAATAAATAAGTTTTGGTGGATATTTCGAAACAAAAGATAATGGAGGAAATGGAATTAGGGATCTGGTTGATACATCGGAATGGAACCCAACAGGGTGTTAAAGTATTATGCACCTCAGGAGCTTAATTCAAAACATCCTGTGATCGCAACCCCAGCGATCTTAGTGTCAGCACATATCATAAGACCTGGCCAGTCTACCCTATCTAATGCAGTGGTTGCAGGCCTCTCAGGAATAGCAAATCCTAGGATCACTTCACTATTCCTTTTCCAGCACTAAGATCACTGCGATCTTAGTGAAAGAATTGCACAGTGGTTTCACTTGAGTACAAGATTACTTACAAGGAACACTCCTGATCAAAAGAGTGAATAGCCTGCTGCATACATACAGAGGGGAGGGAGGACGTTTGCTGAGTATGTTTATACATACCACACTATCTACATGGTGTGTGATTCCAACACATCTATGATATTCAAACACTTACAGCTAAACACCATCAGATTCTAAACACTTATCTTAAAAACTAGACACCTACTTCTCACACACCTAAACACTTACACACCATAATGTTTAGGTGATTGAGTTTAAACACATCCAGTCTCTATGTGTTTAGTCTTAAACATGTATTTAAAAGATAAACATCAGGTGTTTAGCCATCTAATAAGAATCATAAGCAGATAAGATAAGTATAATATGTATGAAATGAGTAAAAGGATAGTATCCTCATTTTTATAGTTGTATATCACCCAGTTTCCCGACGACTCAGTAGTTTTTTGTGTTTTGTTTGTGTTTTTTTACCTAAGGGGCATGATGCATGGGAGGAGGGGGTATAGGGAGGTATGGGTGGCCTGCCCCTCCTCCCGTGTCCAAGCCTCCAGGGACCACCCCCACCTCCCTACCCACTCTTCTCACCTCTCCTTATGCGTACAAGCCTCCAGGGACCCTCCCTACCTCCCTACCCACTCCTCCTACCTCTCCTCACGTGTACAAGCCTCCAGGGACCACCCCTACCTTACTACCAACTCCTCTTTCCTCTTTTACACTTTTACTCCTATCTGTATTGTGTGTATCATTTCTATCTTGCAGTTTTACCATGGAAAATGCATATGGCGGTATCCAGCTACAGTAATAAAGATTAAAATGATGAAAAGATGATGAAAAATAAATGACGGAAATAAAAGAAATGAAATGATTCAGCCATAGCCCCCCTCCCACCCTGGTGAACAACCCTATGGCCCAAAGCTAGTGCCTCCCTAAGCTAAAAATGATGTATCTAAACGCCTCCCAGAGCTAAACACCATGTATCTAAACGCCTCCTGAAGCTAAACACTATGTATCTAAACACCTCCTAAAGCTACACACTATGTATCTAAACACCTCATAAAGCTAAACACTACCAATCTAAACATTTACTCATGCTGCACATCTTAAAGCTAAACACCTATCAAAACTAAACACTTGTTAAATCAAACACCTGATAGCTGATAACATGTTCAAAGTTAAACGCGTTTAGCCAAAAGATGTGTTTAGAAAACTGGGACAAGAATGTGTTTAGCTATGTGTTTAGATCCTAAACACTGATGTTTGGTTTCTAAACACCAAATTAACAGTGATATAGGGCTACTCATGCGTTAAGTGCACTGTAAGGTAATTCTTCCCTTCTCTCTCTTTGTCCTAATCATAAGTCATAGCTTCATGGGAACAACACTGTACAGGGGTCAACTGCACCCTGTGCTCATTTGTTAGCCCATATGGGGACAGGGAAGGATGGTATAAACACTGTTGTGAAGATGAGTGGCTCCACAGCTATTCCTTTATTTTGGGACTCTTACCCCTGTGCCCAGTCAGTACTTTTTGGAATAGTGTTGGAGGGCTGAGGCTAAGATCGATGCAATCTTAATGCTGGCTAGGAAATGTGAATGCAGTCTAATCTTAAGATCGCTTAATAGAATAAGGTAGAATAAATCCTAATATTGCTGAGGTTACGATCCCAGGATGTTTTGAATTAACCTCCTGGTGTGGCAGATTAGAAACATTCAGAGGAATGCAAAACCTTTTTGCGTATCCACACATTACCTCATCACGCCTTTTGATCAATGTTGGCCACTTCCTCATAATGTATCCTCTCCCTTTTCATGCCATGACGGGGCCTGCCAAGCCATGATAGAATTCCTTTAGCTGACTGCTGAGTTCTATAACTTAGCACTAGATGGCAGCAATGTTTCCCGGACTTACTGCAAAAAGGGGGAATGGTTATTTGGGTAATTGTAAGGGACATATTATATTGCAGATTCCTGTCAACAGCTCTTCTTTTAGAAAGAAACATGTGCAACCAGGTAATGAGTGTCAAATTACAATAGTACATAAAAACGCAGCATCTATTATAAAACCCACATTACGTTATGTTGTCCCAGCATCAAAAGGAAAGATAGGTCTATATAATTTATTCTTTGTTACAATTGAAAAGCGCGACTTTGTCGTGCTCAAGAACCTTTTGTAGCAAATACAAAAAACTCAAATGCTAATCTAAACGACTAAACCTATTCATAGATCTATATCTAATTTTATAAACATCTGGGCTAAGGTTGAGCGTCTTTGAATTATCGAAATGTTGGAAAACATTCACCCTACAGTAAAGAGGATATTTATTAAGTCCTTTTTGAGTCAAAATTGAAGCAGTAAAAACAGTCTTGTTCCACTTGTTGTAGAGGTTTAGTCTAGTTTCATGGTGTTAACACAAGGAAGGGCAGCAGCAATTTGCCTGTCAGTTTTACTTCTTTTTGCATATATGATTGGCTTATTCAAAATTATTATATAAATGAGTTTTGTTATAACTGCTTCATAGCCCATGGAATCATAATCGAATTTTTCTTTTCAATTTAACATAAACCTTCCATTATGACAGCTGACAATAATATAGATTTTATTGGTGTTCGGACATAAGATTGTTAACTGTCCGTTACACGTTTTTTTATTGGTCCTCATTGACATACAAAATGATCTTCCAGATCCAGCATAGTCCACACAGTGCATGTTGCAAAATTAAGTAAGATTATTTCAGTTATTTATTGAGTTGGTTGCCGTGCAACTCTTCTAGAATACAGAGTGGAACTATTTATAAGCTGCAAAAGAAAAGCAGACTTCTAACAGGGTATGTACAATATTAGTATATACAAATAACAAATGAGTGATGAGGAGGTTGCAGGTGTTGTGTCTATAATTATAGGAGGTTTAGCTATGATATGGAGACCATATCTTCACTAGGTTATCAGCTTGTGGGTCTTTACGTAGATTTGAAAAAGCTTTAGGTACGGCTCGTGAATAACATACCGAACTGACCTTTATGAGTTTCAGGTCTTTGTATACATGCAAGGCTTAATCATATGTCGAGGTTAGGTGGTATTGAAATTCATACACAGCACCTCGTGTATGGCTTATGGTTACATGAGGATGGACCCTATTGATGTGTCTGAATTACATGTTAGATCAGCTTATACCTTGTTGAACCTTATGCCCTGCGTGGTTTGTACTAGAGGAGAGTACTGAATTAACTAAAGCATGACATCACGTGTACATTATAGGTTGGTTGTGTCTCATGTGCAGGTGCACCTTATAGATACACTAGGCATTGTGTTACATCTTCAAAAAGCACTGGCCCTGTGCTGGCAACAGGGGTTCTCATTAGTTCAAAGAAACCAGTGCCCTGAAAGTTTATACTGTCCTATAAACCTTATGTAAGTAATTTTGGCAACTTGTTTCAGTCCCTTTACAGCCAGATATCAGAGGTGCAGTCACCCCCAGGATATCTCATCGCGTGCGCCAAGGCTGGACCATGAGGTTCCTCGCCAAAGTCGATGCCAAAGTCTGGGTTTAGCTTCATGCCTCCGTCAACGTTATCCACATCTATCATCAACATCCAGCTTCCCTTCCTGTAACATGGATTAGATAAGATTCAACATTAAGGATCAAATGTAATCAACACTTTTTGTTGATTAATAATCCTTATGCATTATCCTGAAGCACAACTGGCCTGCATGTCATAATACCTTTCTACAACACCTGCAGTTAGTGTAATAGGATTTTTTTTTGTCGTCCTTTCAACGCTGAATCACCGTCATAATATTGGTGATACATGAGTATAGCACTGATGTGTATATATATATATATATATATATATATATATATATTTATTTATTTTTATTCAGACAGTCATAACAACATGTTGGCTAGGGGTCTTTATCATTTATATCTATGATAAGAATAGATTATGCTGCAATTAATTATACTCACTTATGGAGCTGGACCTACGTATGGTGATGCCTATGCATTGCAGTCATTATCTTCACAAATTTATTAATTTCTGGTATTGTAACTGGTCCATAGTATTCATCCTTAGTCAATTGAAGTATATCAACAGGTTTATAGATAGCATTAGCTATTTCTATCATTCTATGGCATAGGTTTCAATCATGGACCTATGCATGGTGCTGTACCTACGTACGGTGATATTTCCATGATTTTCTCGCAATAGGTTGTTATCTACTCATCCAATTATGAAAATATTTTGCATGGATATTCCCTGGACAACATATACTAGTATGACTGTGGATCAACACGGTAAAAGGTAAGCCCGCGCACCCCCTCACGGGCCTACCTTTTACTGTGTTGCTCCACAACATTGTTATGAAATAATTTACTAAATATTATTTACTCTCCTTTAATCAATGATTCAATGTACCTACGTACAGTGATGCTAAGGGGTACACCACATGCTTGTCAGTCCTATAGGTCATTGACATATGCATGTTAGAAATATTTTATATCAATATTATATTGCCCCCCATTGAGCCATAAAACTGACACATCTATATATCCCAAGAGGATTTTCTCCTTGACATTATACTCATTCTAGTGTACCTACGTACGGTGATGTAAATGTTACACAACTACATTTTTCCTTATAAGTAATAAGAAAATAATTGAAAGTGAGCTTTGTATCTTATTGTACCTCAAATAAATCACTAAACGTGTTTTACTTATATTTCTTTAGTTAAAAACCTTTGAAATATCCACATTTTACCCTGTTATTGGCATAGATTAGGTCACTACATGGGCAAAAGTGGGTACCCATAGTATGATAATGTTAGCAGCAATGTGAATGTATAAACACTATAGCATTTAGACCCCCTGTTAAGTTTACATGGATGGGGAAATGTATAGTGAGCATGTGCTCCATTTTCGTGGGAATTGAACATATATATATATGTATATGAGCTCACAAGGGTATGCACCATGAAAAGAGGGCATAACAGCTTAGTACACAATGAGCCTTTCTCTTGGCCCACTTGGCAATGTTTCTAAAGATGTTTAATTCATAAAGGAATTGCAGGCCCTTCAGGCTTGTTGGCAATAATATCGTGCCCCCGACTGGGCTACCATGTAACGTGCCTTAGCCATCCTATGGATAATATCTTTGAAACATGACAAACCAGATACATGTATAACTTACAGTGGTAGTTGAGGGTAGAACTGTTTGTCCCACACAGTGTAGAGGGAGGTAGACACGTACAGGCGCTTTCCGTCCAGACTCAGCTGCAGCATCTTTGGTCCTCCATGTACCCGCTTACCTTTCACATACAGCGCATCTGGCTGACTCTGTAAGGTGTATATATAATGTAACAGATTAGCATCATAATAGATTATTTACGGAATAAGGCACGGGGTATGGCTGTTGGAGTTCTCTAGACTGTATGTCGAGGGGCCTATATAGTCTCAATACAGTCTAGCATTGCCAAGTGCATTATTCGCCTTATAAAGAAAAGTCACACAGCAGCCACCTAATAACACAGGAATAACAAATTGTGAAGTCTAGGAAAAACCAGCATTGAGGATAATGCACCTTTCCCAGGCATGTTATAACATCATACCCATATAGCAAGGATACATAGGGCCAATGTCGGCTTAGTTTGGGCTAATGTCGGCTTATATTGGGCCAACGTCGGCTTATATTGGGCCAAGCATGGACAAGCATGGCTCAATGCTCCATTTCTGATTGGGCATATACACGTGTTTACCTTTCACATGTATTCAGCTGAAAATTGTTTAGGACAATTGTTTAGGTGCATTAAACCGTTGGTTGTAGTAATGAATGAAAACACCCCTTGAGGGTAACTCGGTAGGACTGCCTGTGCAACCTATGGATATTGTGATCTCCTTATAGAACAAAGTACTTTCAGCTTTAAATCCCTAGAGACATGTATCTATAGTCTCTAGAGACAAACGTGTCATTTCTGCATTGTATTGGCCGCATTTAAAACCAGGAGATGAATGCAAAGGAGAACTCATGTGAAGAATTTCCTTGGGTAAGTTCACTTGCAGTATCAGTCCTACACTGACACTGGACATGAAAAACCCAAAGGGATTCTTCACAACCGTTAACCTTTGCCTATATTATACGGGGAAGTGAGGTATGGAGTTGCTATACAATGCATATATGACATTTCCGTATTCACCATGAAATAAAGTACCCACCTCTAATTCCTTGTCCTCAATGACCTTGACAGAGTCCTCCTTACAGATGCTACCTCCAATCCACACCTGGAGAGAGAAATGGAAATTATCATAGATCAATCAATGCATGATCTACAATAGAGTAATGTCTTAAGGCCTCAAGTGTAAACCTTTTTTTAAGGAAATTCATGCCCAAAACCTGAAACACAGATCAATTCTAATATAAGTGCACAGCCCATATTCTGAAATTATTTGCCCTGCAAATCTTTGCGTGGGTGATTACTTATGCCGCAAGAAGGAGGATGTGCACTTAGGAGAGCATGCACGCTGTCATTACTGATCCCCATGTGAAATTATTGAGGTGAGGCAGGCTTGGGAAGAAAAGGTTTATTAATTAGTGAAAACCTTTTTTGGTTGTATTTAGTAGAGACAACCTAGAGTAAATAACTATACATTAAAACATAGTAGATGTGAATTGATTGTGTGGTAATAAAATGTGGAGGACGAAGTCCCTAGATGAATAAAAAAAAGGAAGGTGATAACCTGAGTAGTGTACAAAGGTGATAACCTGGTTAAAAGGTGTAGGTGGGTGGAAGAAGTTGATGTGAGCGATGTGGTGACGAGAAGTGGTGTGAGGGCGATACAGGTGTGTGTTGAGGTGAGGTGAGGTATGTAAGGTGGGAGGGGGGAAGGGTACCACCCTCCCCCCCACAGGTGAACAGGGGTGGCGTGGGGGATGAGGCTACCATTCTGTCATAATTACATGTCACAAGCATATCATGATTATAACTCATCTGTCTATACGTGTTAAGAATTATGGCAGTTGATCATACCATACTATAGTATCTAAAAACCCACTTATCCTACAATTTTCGGTTTGCAGCGGTCTCTAAAGTTTTTCAATATTATAATATAATCTCACCTATCCTACAAGTTTAGGATTGCGGCAGTCTGTATTTTTATATTACACGAACCAGTATACATATGGGTGATTACTGTGAACTGCCCCACCTTTGGGTTTTGGGGTCTTTTTGGATACATGTGCACTGCAAAAATGGTGTTTAGATTTTAAACATGTTTAGGTCTAAACATGTTTAAAACCTAAACATATAGGTCAGTTAGGTGTCTTATCGACTACACATTTAGGAAATGAACACCTTTATTCTAACTTCATGAACATTTATGCTAAACATGTTTAGATGTTTAGAGTTGAGACAGTTGAATAATAGGTGTTTAGATTTAAACATCATTATGTTTAGATACTTGGATGTTGAATCCACACTACCTTTGACTGGACTATCTGCACATAGTTATAAACAATTGTTGTGACAAATGTCCCCAAATCCCATGTTTATTATGGTTTCATTTCAAAGAATGTAATGTGAATAGAAAGGGCAATAGAAAATTGACTAGATTCACCTCATGCCACCATCATTACCATAAAATAATCAATAAACTCCATGACTGACACCTGACATGTTATTCTGGAATAGATAAGGTAATGTCCTTCCTGCCAAGCTGTTGTACTCTCAAGTCTCTCATTCTGATGCAGTGTGTAATATATGTACACATATCTAGCCGTGGCTGACATCTTTGGAGACTTTGACAAGTAAATACCTGCTGATGCCCCCCCCCCCCAGTAAATGAGGAAAAAACCAAAATATATCCTTGTTTTTTAATGCAAACATGTCTGCAAACCTTAACTCTCCATCAAATCATTTAAACGTCTAAACACAAACATTCTTAAACACCTAAACACAAAAATTCATATATCTAAACACAAAAGTTTTAATCTAAACACCTATATTTCTATACAATTAAGCTAAGCACATTGTTTGGCTAAACATGTTTAGGAAATTAATGTGATTACAAAAACATTGCAAGAATATGTTTAGAATTGTGTTTAGGATCTAAACACCATTTATGCAGTGTGGCTCCAGAATAAAAATTGTTCAACCAATCTTCCTATTTATGGTCTCATTTGAAAGAAAACATGTTTGGCTTTAAAAAGACGGCAAATTCTTGTATGTCGAACCAATTCCTTTTTAGCTATGGTGGCCCAAAGTTGGAAAATCGCCAAATTTTTTTTTCAATGTCCACCTTATTCCAGGCCATATATCATCAAGGAAAGCAGTAGTAGCCCACCATGATATTATTTATTTCATAGCTTCCGGTCCTATCTGATATAAATTTCTATGTGGATTGGAGGTGACATGTCCAGTTATTTTTTTTCTATCAGTTCTTGCAAGTTTAAATAGTACATGTAACACGCTTGATCAAAATTTAAAAGCAATATATGAGATACTAGAACAGTTGACTATGGTTTCTCATCTATCACCATAGAGGGGGGCAATACAGATTCAAGTAATTTTCAAGTCAGTAATCCCCACACCCCCTAAAGCAACACTTCCCTCTGTGCAGCCTAGATAAAGCATTTTGGGATTATTTTACATATCATACAGTGTGTATCTATTGATGAGTTGTCATTTTAAACAAGAAAAATGTGGCAAGGACCACGGATAGGAGTTGCCACTCCTACCCGTGGTCCAAGCCACATTTTTCTTGAGCGTTTGAGCAAGCCCCCCCTCACCCATTCAAGGAAAGATAACTGTCTCAAATTATTCCCATAATTAGTCCTCTAAATCTGATGTCATGGATTTTATACCTGAACTTTACATCCCCCCTCCACCCTCACTTCATACATACAGCATAGATTTAGTACACTAAGGTAGCTCTTGGTATGCTGATGAAGGCCTTATAATTTGACGCAGCAAACAAACTGGTCATCATCTGGCTGTCAAACTCACATGACCACATGTGAGCTTGACATGATTGGGTCTCTACATGCTTTGGTTACCCAAAGCCAGAGTCGTTCATCATCCGTAACGCGCTTGATCGGTATTTTCTAATTTCTCAGTGGGAAAAGAAACTCGCTTGTTGTTATCCGACCGAAACCAGCTACTTCCGGGAAATCAGCTGAAGTTGTCATTGCGTGTCTCAACTTGTTTGGAATGCAAGTCTTTGGTGTTTAACGCCGAGAGATTTGGAGATATTCACAAAAAGGTGAGTGATATTGATCGAAACTTGTAGATGCCGATCGATGTATTTGAAGTTGTTTTGGTATACCGAAAGTATATATATAAACTTATCTGTCCTACAAGTTTAGGATTGCAGCAGTCTGTATTTTTATATTATATGTACCAGTATACATATGTGACGTGCACTGGGAATAGGGACCTTAATGCACCCTGCACTAAGGGCCCTTTTTGCAGATCCTGTCACGTATATAAACTTACCTGTCCTACAAGTTTAGGATTGCGGCGATCTGTAATATCATACTGACGTACATCACCATGTACCCAGTTACTGAAGTACAAATACTTGTCATCCAGAGACAGCAGAATGTCAGCAATTAAACCTGAAACAAGAGCAAGGAACCCTTCAACTATTTAGGTACCTACAATGGATAATTAAGGGTAAACAATCTTAGTCTTTCAACATCTTTTAACAATTTGGGTTGGCCAATTCCTGATACAGATATTCAGTGTAATATATATATATTTATGTCATGGCTGATACGAACGTCACCATGGATTAGTACTAGAACCACCATATTCAATGGGGGCATTGAATACAATCTGTCCATATTCAATGGGTGTCAACCATCTTGGATTTTGAATAGATCTGAGCTGTTTTTTTTTCTTTATTTAAAAGCAAATTAACCCCCTAGGCCATGACATAAATGCAAAATGGCTTTGTGGGATACGCCAGTCCCACCCCAGGGAATACGATTTAAAAATATCCCATGGTCATGGATATTAGCATTGATACTCAAGTATAATACAAAATGGCAATTATTATTACAATAATAAGGTACGCTATATATTTTAGTATTTGTATAACGAGAGGCTGGTAAACTACATGAAAATGAACTATGTGTCATAGCCTATGCCGACATGGCTAAACATATGCGCCTGTACATATGCTTCAGTATACAATAATATTATGTTTAAAAACCAATCATAAATAACTGTTGTTTCTTGCATTTGTTACAGATCATCACATAAATAAATTCATACATCACTCCTTCCGTGCTTCCCGGTGCGGTAACAGGCAAAGCGTCCATAAGACATGAGTGTAAATATACTGCAGCACTTTCCCCACAAATCCCACCCAGTGTACTCTCAGTCGATATGTCCCTAGCAACTAGGATGTCTTAGTTCTTTTGATACTTCTTATTAAACTTGAATATCAGATCGATGAGCACATACTAGCCAATATGTAACATGAGCAATTATACAATACAATATGCCAACTTAGGTATGTCAATACACCTATGTGCCTGGGAACTGGATGCCCCGAGTCTATCACCTCAGCAAACAATACTATGGGAAGGGTGGATGGAGGGGCCCTTGAGTAAAAACAGGCAGTAGGGCAAGAGGGACGGTAAAAAAATTTAGGGTATAGGGGGGGAGGGGGTAGGGTCCCTTGAGTCTCAACAGGACTCTGGTGGTTCATCCTTTGAGTAACAAAGAGAAAATGGTGTGATTCGTGTGCACATGACATGTTACCCTGGTGACGTGCTAAGCACCGTGGTTACAGTCCGCATCAATGATGCATTTTTTTAAATATCAATGGAGCTTTAGAACTTTCAACATGTTCTCAAATATTAAACAAAAAATGACCAGGGGAATCTTAACTATACTTTTCATTTTTCTAGTTGACATAATTTTACTAGCATCAAGCAGCAATAAAAACAAATAGTCACTGGCCATGAAAGAAAGTGGCAGGAATTCGTTAACAAAAATTAAGATATAATCATATATGAACATTTTATGAGCAAAAAGACTGGAAGGTAACTTGCAGAGTCTAGAAGCTACAGATTTATGAGAATATTTTCTTTTTCCTAAACTACAGAAATCGTCTGAGAAATCTACGAAATTGGCCACTATTAAATCTTAGTGTTACGGTAGGAAGAATGCAGAAGATCGCAAAACATATTGATAGTGATGGGTTAGGACACATAGAAAAGGGAAGTACGCATGAATCATGAGTTTAGGTAGTTTCAATTTTGGTCACCAGCAGGTGCGGTTAACATAGATGGTGGAATATACCTTTGAGGTTCTAGTTCATAATAGAATGGAAGGAAATTTTGAGATCATGTTGCATGTAAGTATAAATGATATATTAGTGGTCTACCTGTCATTTCTGGAAGGATCCACCCCTCTACCTTCTTATGTGGAATGTCGACAACGTTCTCTGCTGCCCAGTCTCCTTTCTATAAAACAAAAGAAATTGAAAACAGGATGATCTAATGGAAAATGGAAAAATAAACCTGGCAATGCAATGAAGCTGTTACCAAAAATCAAGTGTAAAATGAGTATTACCGACTGGCCCATTTCAGTGGCTTGCAACTTCAATACCTTTGTACCCACCCCCCTGATTTAAGGCAAGCACTTATTTGATACCGATGTTAATGCTTAAAATAAGTCCTGTATCCTTTGCACTTAATCAAGACCAGCATTTATTTGAGATCCTAGCACATAATTGTGCCAGATCAGTACCTCTGTCTTGTAGAAGCGGAAGATGGCTGAGTTAAGTGAACAGCCGACATATCCCTCTGAAGCATCTGGGTCATGCAGGAAGCGGACCTCGAGTGGGACGCGTCCAGCCTCCCCGAGGTCTATCCTCTGTATCAGTGTGTGCTTCTCCCAATCCCACACATTCAGGTGCTGCCCATAGTGACCTGGAAGTATACAACATAAATTAAAATGGTTAGGAAAATAACATGATTTATTTCATGTTAGGAGCGTATTTTACTATAGATTAGTACTGTAGTACTTTCTCCATGCCAGAGGTGGGCATGGAGAAACGCTCTCCTATTCTCCACACCCCCATTCTCGACTCTGACGTCATTGAAGTAGCCTCCAACCCCTCATCGAAAATTAGTTTTTGAGGGATTTTTTTACCAATAGAACATGAAATAAATACAGAGTTCAGCTCAGATTTGTCATTTCAGGCTGTTTCTTCACTGGTGAATGTCAGGCTGTCTGCCACGAGGACACAGGCCGAGTGGGAGACAGCCTGACATTCACAAACAAACCTGAAAAGACAAATCATCATTTAACTGGGTCTATTTATCTTAAGTGGGAGCAAAGTTAACTACTTTTACTAAAGTCATAATCGTACACCCATACAGTCATCTGGTCTGCAACATGGCTGTGTGAACGATTCTGGAGTGGACAAAGAAAATGGTGTTTGGAGTCTCTTGGCAATGAACCTAGTACAGTGCAGAGAACCCCATGCCTGTCATTGTCTCCACCCACCTAAACCCGGATCGGTATATATGATACACACTGTAGGGGCAGTGATCGCTCCATGATCAGTCCCTGAGGGTCGATGCACAAGGCCCAGGGAACTCTGTCCCCCACAATTCTTTTTCAGTATCCAAACCAATTCTTCCTAGTTATAAGATATTTGAGAAACCCACCGTTTCGATGGAAATAGGTAATAATTAAAATGAAAATGAAATGAAAATAAGATTCTCTTTCAGTTCACATTAATATTATTGTCTCAACATAAATTATAGGTAGTTCAACCAGTTATCATTATCATTATCCTACCTAGTGGGATGCAGACACTTACTCCATAAGGTTCCTGAGAGGAACAGAGTTCTCTTTAGAGATGTAACTGTATATTCTGCAGATATTTGAAAACATTTATTTATGCTAAATTTTGAAAATGCAGCATACCTTCATCAACATGTTTTGGCTCAAAGCCCTGTTTGATGGCCCATGGTGCGCCCCACTCTGAGCTGATCATGACGTTATGTCGGGGCTTGTACCAGAAGTCGTAGCCGAATGGTGCAGGGATGTCTTCCCATGCTCCTTTCACTCTGAATGTCTTCCCGTCCAGTAACATGAAGCCACCCTTAGGCTGGCCAAGCACATTACCTACACAACTTATCATCACCTGGTAATAAATAGAAGTCCATTACTAAATTTTCTCTGACTATAATAATTCATCATTTCAACTAGCTCGACAATTGTTTGTCATTGCTATGTATATGTGACAGATAACAGAAATATTGTTGACTTTCCTTTGCTTTGGTATTGACTGCATTTTGCATTTCGTATTCCCATATTTATACTCGGTAATATGAATAATTAAAGCAATCTCACCTCACCACTGGCCAAACAATGTGTTGTGTGCGGCATGCTGATATCGACCTTTCCATGGATCTCATTTGTCTCCACGACCTAGTAGATAAATAGTAACTACACTGGTTGCCATTCTACAATGGCCACTGATGAACAAGGGTAAAGGCAATAGCAAAATGATAAACAAAGAAAATCTTTTTAGGAAGGGCCTTAGGTTTTGAAATGACCTGGAAAGAAAGAACTTGAAACATCTTTACTGGTGCTTGATATTATCACAAAGCCCAGCCTTAGTTTTTCATAACATGTCATTACCATTGAAACATATGTAAATTACCTCTCCCCCAAGGAAGTCCGTCTATAGCCTTCTTTATCAAAGGAGTAGTCACGTTTTAACGCCAGGGGATTGATTATTGATTGTTATCTAACTATCTGAGCCTCAACAGTGCTTTTTTGCTCATAACCCCAGTTCCTTATCCAGCTATAACGCACTCTGAGACCTTTTCTTCGTCTTCAAGAGGCTGCTAGTTTCAATCTGGACATGTTAATAAATTGGAGAAGTATACAATGTCAACTCCTCCATATGTTTCCTGTCAAAACCGTTTAGGTTCAACGGGGAATCGATCCCCGGCCGCTGTGGCAGGAGACGAGCTCGCTGTCCACTATACCAAGCCGACCGGTGATAGAACTGAATCTACATCCAGTATTTGAAAATTTTTTCCCACATACCTGATGTTTGCAGACCTCGTTAGCATAGATTTCAATGGAGCCTGGTGGAGTTATTCATGGGAAAACATCGTTAGATATCCTATATGAACATGCCATGCCAAATTCCTCCATTTTCTTCGAAATAAATAAGAATCCATTGATTTTCCATAGCGATACGCGACTGACCCGGCTGACCTCCTTGCCGGAAGTGGGTTCAGCCGAAAGTAGGTCAGGTACATCCGGGCACCTATCCGCTTGGGTCGTGGATCATTAACCCATAAACCCACTCGTGCATACCCATAACATACATTAAACGCTTAATATACCATGGTTATCGAGTTTAGGCACTGATTTCTGTTCCTAAAATGGATAATATGAGTTCTCATATCTAGCGATATAGAACCCTGTTGGGTAGATTACTTGATATTATGGCTGAATTTAACATTAAAAAATCATAAAGATTCGAACCGGGCAACTGACCGTGCATGTTCGCCATTCTGTCAACACTACAGGTACCACCGCCTGGTGTGTACAGAATGGATTAAGCTTTAGACTGGCGCAGCTCTGTCTCAACGTATTCCCACTAGTAGGCCTACGAGAATGGGAGTTGCACCAGGTCACCAGCTTGACCATACATAGATAGGTCTACATGAAACCAAGATGGTGGAGGGCCATCTTGTCGACTCGCATAAGAAATCAATGGATTCTATCACTTTTAAAAGGTAAATACTTAAAATTAATGGTGGAAACCATGTTATATATGCAATATGTAATGAATAAACTTGCACTCGTTGGCTTCATGGGTTTGATAGAAGCATTTACCTCCAGCTCATGCTTCTATCACCCCCTGAAGCCAACTCATGCAAGTCTATTCATTATATATTACATTCATATTGTATGTGTGTACCAAACACCTTTTTAGGCCCCATTGATAGGCTATGAATTTTCCTGTCTCCATCCTTAATCTATAGGAATGCCCAGGCTCTTTTGTTAAAAAGAGTACTGTTGCTTTTGTCTTGTATTAAATAATTTATCACTTTGTAAGATTAAACCCTGTTTCTCACCTTATGTATGGAGGGAGCGCGTCTGTCGATGCCAACCTCTATGACATAGACTCTGTCACCGTGGAGGGCAGGTACAATGAGTTTGTCACGCTTCTTGGTCGGGTCCTCACAGCAACTGGAGCAAGCGTTCCACCCCGTGTGGTGAAGTTCATCACCAAGGTGGGGCATCTCCAGCCTGTGAATAATCTGTAATTTGTAAAGAGAAAAAGGACTCCTCAAACTAAAGGCTTCTTCTCCCAGCTTTATTTTATATCCAATGCATTAACATACGACCAGTAAGCAGGTATAAAGAGCACCCCGAATGGCAATATATTCATTTTCAGACCTATTGATGGGAGTTTTGAATAGGTTTTTATTCTAATTAGCTCCCTTTTATGAAATAACCCTCATTTGGGAACTACCCTTGTTTATTTCTTATATTGACAATTTTTCTTTTCCGTCTAACCAAGTACCTGGTTGTAAGTTGGTGATTCTGGATCGACATCCACAGTGGCAATATAGTCTGGCTGCTTGATGGGGGTGCCCGAGTAGAGAGCAGGTAGGTAGACTACCTTCTCACGGGGTCCGTTCATGGCATCAGCCGGACATCGGTATCCAGGACCTGGACATGAGGCCCTATTACCTCCTAGAATATGAAATTATGTTACACATGCTCTAAAATACCTTTTGAATGCAGCAGGCATCCTCATAAAACTGAACAATGAACCACTGTTATTGTAATGCAGAGAGGCAGTGCAATTACTATAATGAAGCCCCAGTAAAGCTCTGTGGTACATGGAAATAATAATGGACCTCTGCTAACTTTGAGACAAGGATTTGCCCATGATTCTGATGACATTTTTCTACAGTGCATGCCTTGGTGTTAGGCCTTGAACATTGCATCTGAATGTAACAGCAAAAATAAAGTGTGTGTGTGTGTTTTTAAATAGAGACAGTGAGTGAGGAATGTATTTTCAATATGAAAACTCACAGGATACTAGGATTTGTCAGCAAAATTGCTGCCAGGCAGGCAGAAATTGCCAGACTGCAGGACCGAATATCTGGCAGTAGCCTTTAGACATTGGGCTACATTTTGGTTTTCATTGCTAGCAAATCTGACCAGCCTAAATCAAAAGGCAAACCTTTTTGTTAAGGTTTAGAGGATGATTAGATAGTGAGTTAATTCTTTCTTTTCATTTATATTTCTTTGTTTGCAAATGATAATCTTGAAATAGTCAAAATAATTTTGGCGTGCAGAATGCTAAAAGCTGCAGGACCAAATAACTTCTGAGGGAAAAGACCTTTCATGTAGACTAGAAGTATTGTGTTGAACTGTTCTTCAACATACCATGAGTAGTGTTGGTTTTGCAGTGGTAAGCCATGGTGAATGAAATCTCTAAATCTCTTTAATGGTCTGCTTGTTTATCTGAAAATAGTCAATACACATATATTCAAATTCCAAATGGAAAGATGTCATTAGACCCCGGTCCAAATGAGATGCTTTGACATGTGAATAAGGTGGTATTTTTTACAAGATTGTTGTGGGAAATAATTACACTTATTAAAACGATGTTGATGTGTAGATTGTACGATTTTGTTATGGGAATAAGACACAGTTATTTGCACGACATTGTATGTGAGCAAATTCACGCAAAATCTCAGCCTCCCACCACGACTTTAGGAATGTGTAGAGGTATACCAGTAAGATGTATCATACTAAGGTGTCATCTGGCGTGGCGGTTGAGTCCTGTCACTGGATGTTCCTAGGGTTTCGGATAGGTGGCAGCACTAGTCCGGACCCACGGGACATCTGGAGACAAACACTAGGGTTCATATATAAAGCCCTGGGCTTAGTCACTACGTCAAAGGCCCTCCAGGCCTCCGTGCTTAATATACCCATTTAAGTAGAATATTAGCTGCCCCTCCTATACCTTCCAGGTAGCCGTCGTGCTGTAATAAAAACCATTGGCATACACTCAAATTACTGTCTTGCATTCTCCTTCCTGATCATAACACTCAAACCACGAAACTGGTAAAACAGACCATTACATTGGTGCTTTGACCAGTTAAATTCTGGTGTATAGCCCGGACGTCATAACATCCGAACGGCTAGTCTATGGGTTAGATGACCTTAAGGAAACTATCCCTGATGGACAGACAATTGTCCAAGATAAGGAAAATGGGACATTATCTGTCCAAACCTATTCAAACTGCCAGGATGTAAGTGCTAGATCCTGAGGGAACCCGGACCTCATACTACTCTGGATAGTGAGGAAAATATCCCTGACTCTGTAAGTAGAGAACAATCCATACAGAAAAGGAGTACCTTAATAGGACAACAATCACTTGCTGGTGAATTAAGTAATTTGATGGTCACAGGAAGCCGGAAGGTTAGGGAACCCGATATACCAGCTGCCCAGGGAGCACAGGGGAAACCCAATATCAGTGAAGAGGTAGGCGGCTACGAGTTAGCCAGGGTCGGTAGTGCCCACTTACCCCCAGGTCATCCTTGTCTGGAATTCCTAAAAGGATGTGGATTGACCCCTAATGTGCACAATGACATTCCATCGTCACGGACACACCCTCTCTTCTAAATGGAAGGCGGTGGTATGTTTGCCTTACTGTTAATGGAAGACCCATTGAGTTTCTCGTTGATACTGGTGCTAGCCACTCCTTTGTCTCCAAGAAATTCTACGATCTTATCCCGAACGAACATGATACTCTCTATTTGGGAGGAAATGCTCAGACAGCCGATGGCAGTAGAATGCGAATGTATTGTAGAACTTGTGTGAAGTTGCAACTGGATGGAATGCATGATTATGTCATAAGTGCCACAGTTGCAGACATATCAGATGAGGGGATACTTGGGTTGGATTTCCCCTCCCTGTCTGGTGTGGTATTGGAACCACAATCAGGAGAGTTGAGTGTGAAATACCCGTATCGTGTAAAGGTGCGATGTGTACTGAGACAAGTAAGTAGTATGGCAAGTGTGGCACACACTGTCCGAATCCCCGTAGGGGTAGCCTGTGAAATGCTCTTAAGGACTGATCCAGCTTTGCGAAACAAGACCGCAGTAATAGAACCAGATGTAGTTACCCTGTCTAGCATCGGATTACCTTCTATGGACACTATGGTAGCAAATGCATCCTGGGCAGTAGTGCTGGTTTCCAATACGGGGACTATGGCTATCTACTTGAAAAAAGGACATGTCTTTGGGAGTGTTACCCTTTCGGACCTAATGAAGTTATATGAAGATACTCCGTTAGAGGATCTGGGACACCAGAAAGAATTATTTGGATTGCTCCAGCTATTTAGAACTGCCTTTGCCAAATCTGGTGAATCACTAGGTAAGACGACTAGAGTAGTGAATAGAATAGATACTGAGGTAGCAGAACCATTTAAGATTCCCTATAGACGGTTACCTTTGGCCAAGAAACGAGTGGCTAAAGAAGAAATCAATAAGATGTTGGAGCAGGACGTGATAGTCCCATCTAACAGTCCATGGAGTAGTCCTGTATGTATGGTAACAAAGAAAGATGGTACCATTAGATTCTATATAGATTACAGAAAGTTAAATGGGGTGACGAAAAAGAATTCATATCCATTGCCTTGAATAGATGAGACGATAGTCTCACTAGGAGGTAATAGTTGATTTTGTACCCTAGATTTACAATCCGGTAACTGGCAGGTAGGTATGAACCCTGCAGATATGGAGAAAACTGCTTTCTCAAGCTATATTGGGTTGTTCAAATCTAATGTGATGCCTTTTGGCTTATGTAACGCACCAGCATCATTTGAAGCAATGATGGAAACTCTTGTGAGTGACCTGTTGTGGAAAAGATGTTTTGTATACCTTGATGATGTAATAGTATTCGGAAAAACATTTGAGGAATGCTCTAATAACCTTAAGATGGTGTTATAACGGATTATTTCTAATGGTCTCAAACTGAAACCTAAGAAATGCAATATGTTCCAAAAAGTCCATAAATTACCCGGGCCCCATCATTTCAGATGATGGAATAAAAGCTGATCCGGAGAAAATAGAATCAGTTATGAATTGGAGTAGACCTAAATCACCTTAAAAAAGTAAGGTCATTTCTAGGATTCTGTTCCTATTATCGGGAATTCATCCCTAATTATTCTAGATTCAGTTATCCTTTGCGAGTTTTAGCTAACTGGACTCCAGGAAGTAGCAAGGATAGATTTCCTTGGACCAATGAACAAGATTCTGTTTTTCAAAAGCTAAAGGATCTGTTCATGAGTACTCCCGTATTGCAATATCCCAATGAAACAGATCATTTCTTACTGGATATAGATGATAGCAATGACAGTATTGGTGCTGCTCTATTACAGGTCCAGAATGGTGTAGAAGTACCGATAGCCTCTGCTAGCAATACACTGAGTAGAACTCAATGCAACAATTGCACAACTAAGCGAGAGCTGTTAGCAGTAGTAGTATACACTAAGAAGTTCAACATTTCTTGTGGGGAACTGACTTTACTTTATGCACGGATCATTCCTCTTTAAGATGGTTATTGAACTTCTGAGATGCTGAAGGAATGCTAGGCCGATGGCTAGCCCATCGGTCTGAATACGGGCTGGAACATCGCCAGATTAAGCATAGACCCGGAGCGAAGCATATTAATGCAGATGCCCATTCGGAAACGTGACAATCCAGATTGTACTGACTGTGGGGCTCATAGAGCAGTTTTGGCTGGGATTCGAAGACCTTTCGAACCCCAGATTGCCCGCATATTGGAATGATCTATGGATCTCATACGACAATTCCAAGAAACTGACTCGATAACTGTGAAGCTACTGCAATTGGTACCAAAGGGAATACGTCCAGTCAGACCGGTGGTCTCTCTGGAAAACTGAGAAATGAAAAGGTTTCTTGCTCAATGGACTGAGCTTGAAGTCCAGAAAGGCGTGTTATACCATTGGAAGCCATGTAATAATTGTGAGAGACTCCTACAAGTGGTTATTCCACATGCTATGAGGCATGACATTATGTATTATTGCCATGCCTATCGGACCAGTGGTCATTTCCGAAGGAAACACTCATTAGCACGTCTTTCCAAAAAATACTATTGGCTCAGCATGTCACGTGACCTGCAAAGATGGATTACTACCTTTCCCCTATCCCAGGAGTTGTTTGGAGTAAGATTTGCTCGAGTTGGAGTAGATATCATCAGTGGGTTCAATACAATCGCTAATGATAATACCTGTATGATGGTAGTGTGTGGTTACTATATGAAGTATATTAAAGTTTTCCCACTGCCGGATCATAAAGCTATAACCTGTGCCAAAGCCTTCTTAAAAGGTTGGGTACTGACCTTTGGTGTACCGCTTATGCTGCACAGTGATCAGGGCAGAGAATTTGTATCAAATCTCTGGCAAGGGATGTGCGAATATCTAGCCATTTGCAAAACTGGTTGAAAAGTTCAATAGAACCCTCATCCAGGTCCTGAAGTCACTCGTAAATGAAAATATGGATGACTGGGACGAGCAGTGTCATTTTGTGACACATGTTTATAAGAGTACAGTACATTCAAGTACTAATTGTTCACCGAACCTATTAGTGTTCGGAGAAGATTTGATAATGCCTGCTGACCTGGTATTCGGGTTGTCGGTATGGACCCGAAACGTGTGATATTTGTTGAATGCTTACAAGACAGATTTAAAATGGCGTATGAATCTGTCAGAATTGATTTAGAAAAGAGTGCCCGCTGGCAGAAAGTAGGGTATGATGTAGATTTGAAAATGGGTCAGGTCGCCAGAAAACAGTAGATTTTGTGTTTTTGGGGTCATTTTGGACTCTTATGGCTCTGTAGAAAAAAGTTGTGAATTAATCTTGTCTTACATAGACTCATTTGATAGAGAACACTTAGGGCTATCAGAAAAAATGTTGATTTGTGGTCATGCATCAAAAACTCACAGACTTGTAGCCTGTGAAAGAGAAAACAATGGCCAAATTTGTTCTTTTTTTGACTTTTTGTATTTTTTACAAGTGTCCTGTATTAAATAAAGAACATCTGGAGTATCCCAAAGTTATTTTTTATATTGTATGATTATAGGTATCATTTCCATGAGGTTTGGACATGTTACTGAATGGGAATTTTTCATCATGTGTCTTTGAAAATGGAAATCTGTTATTTGTAACGTCTGGTACCTAAATCTAAATCAGTTATATTACATGGAAAAAATAAAGCTTCAACATTTTTGTTATTACCTCTATAAAGGGACCTATTAACCTCTACTTTGGTGAAAAAATTGTGTGTCTATCAGCATTTGTCTCCATGTGAGAACAGCTTATGTAAAAGATTCTGATAAAAGTACCAGACCTTACGTAACATACTTTTCTCATCATATAAGAGGCAGTTTACTGTGCATGCATAACTCAAATTTTGTTCCATTTCATAATTGAAGTCAATAAAAGACATATTGGCCTTGCTATTGCATCTGTTTGCTATGCATAATGGGACATTCTATATTACTGACAGCAACTTTAATTACCTCCATATTTCATCATTTTGGTACCGGACGTTACATGACACAAAACAAGCAATAAAAATGGAACCGGAGTCCTTTTTTGGTTTTCTGAGCTGAGGGGATGTCCCTTCACAAATTTCTCAGGGTTATATAAAGAAGTTAGGAAACTTATTTTTAAGGGCCTTCAAGTGCAAAATCTTACACTTTCTGTGTTTTGGTGTGTTATTTAATAAAATATATTAATGAATGAATAACAACATGACCCCACTATATTCAGACATTTTAACCCCAGAATGTACATATGTACATGTATGAAATGTGCTCCCCGCGATGAGAGATTGTACTTTTTCCCAACCCCACAGTGCACAGTCAAGATTTTCCCCACAATGTAGCTTTAGTAGGTATGGCTGTCTGTCTGTCTGTCTCTCTCTGTCTCTCTGTCTCTCTGTCTCTCTCTCTCTCTCTCTCTCTCTCTCTCTCTCTCTCTCTCTGAATCCCACTATATGAAAAACAGGTCTAAAACATTTGTGATTCAGGATATTGGCAGCCTTTCGCTCTTGCCAATATCCTAAATCTACCTTTTACCAAATCCCACCGATATTGGAAGGGAAATGTCTGTGAATTGCATTTCTGTACTGATTTGTTGCTTGTTTGATTCACATAGATAGAGTATTTGATTTTGATACCAATATCACACTTGTCTCTGACTGAATCCCCTAGCATTCAATTGATTCCAATACGAAAGATGCATCTTTGGCCATGTTTGGGTGTTATGAGATGACCCCCCAATGTGGGTCTGTACGGCAAAATTTTGGCCCCGTCATGAACTTTAAGGCCCTCTGACGGCCAAATTTGGCCTTTTTCCATGTTTTTCGGAGCTTATATTCCCTTTTCTACCATTATTTCTTCGTTTTAGTGTGTTAACCCTCCTCTTGGATCAAAAACACAGCCATATTGACAAATTTTAGTGGTAGCATTCATTCACGCCTTAGGCGTTCACTCACACCTCATGTAAGACAAGATGGCCACCCACTGGTGGTCATGTAGGGTTGAGGGAAACTTTTTGTGTTTGGTATGTTCGATATGTGCTACCTGTATTATATTAACCTGGTGAGTTCACCTTTGCACAAAGCCCACACTACTCTAATATTATATTTCTTGAATTCACTCACGCCTCATTTACTGTATTTTGGCCAGGAATAGCACATCCAATGCACATAGCTATATCATATTTCACCATGATATGCCCCTATGGTACCCCTAACTCACACAATTCTCAATGGTTAGATTATGGATGATTTATTTTTAAAGATTTTTTTGGTGGCTGAAATTCTATGTTTCTGATATATATGCGGTCACTAAAAGTTTCTATAATATCCTAATTGGTTCTGTTTTTTTTGTTTTTGTTTTTTTTTGGGGGGGGGGTTATTAACAATCATTTTTAAGTATATATAGGAACATGTGAGTAATTAAAAAAGATTATTTGGTTTATGTTAAGATATTATTCTGTACCGCATGTCAAGCGCACATTTGCGAGAAGTGTAGAAATTTTGCGAATTTATATTTTCAAAGTCATGGTGGACACAGAAGATGGGCCTTATGTGTGTATAAATGACTCTAGATAGGTAGTACAACCTCATTTCTCATTGTGTGTGTGACCCCATTTGTACATGATATACATGATGATATACAGCTGAGGTATGGCCCTTCTCATAAAGATTGATGAAATGTCAGGTGTGAGTGAACCATGTCCATTTTCGTGTTTTTGTTAAGACTATAAATAGTTAACCCAGATAACTCTACTGTCCTACATGTAGGATGCCTAAGTGACATCATGGGAAGAGGTCTATATCAACAAGTATACTTAACAGATATGGAAGTAAAATGTTGCATTCTATAGTTCTAGGCACAAGGCTTCCATATGGGTATTCTTAGGTACTTTTATGACATTACACACATGTCCCAAAACACCTACTACTTAGAAAAGTACCCTCTAGTAAAAATTTAGACCTTTTCAGAGGAGACAGACGCCCAAAGTCCTACTGTCCTTCATGTTGGACAGTGCTAATCTCTGGATCCACTATAACTAAAGCATTGAAATTTCTTGTATGGCATAAATGGCCATATATAGATAGATAGATATTTTATTTGCTTTTGAACTGAGGAAGTACATATCCTTGGTGAAAATGTAATTGTTGTACTCCACAGTATACTAATGACAAAACATTTCCACTATAACATCAGAAAAGCAAAAAAAAACTACAAAGAACAAATAACAGAAAAAGCAACAAAACTCATGGTTCCATTATGTGGAGAACTAGGACATAAATAATAGTTGAGTGGAGACCTGTGCATGAATTGCCGAGATCTCACCTTGTATGTGTTAGTATTAATAATGAGTTAGTCAACTACTTTTGCATATGTGTTTAACACTTCCTTAATACTAAGATGAGGTTTCCAAGTTTGTATATTATCTGGAATACTCTAATATATCTATGTCTCTCTTATGCCCCATTCTAATCTAACCTAAGACATTACAGGACAATACAGAATGCAAAACATAAAGTAAATGATTCATGGGAGTCTTATAAGTGGCTGCCATGGATCGTATATGCAAGAATAGGCCTTTAGATGTAATAAATTATCAGCAATTATCAGTATCCTTAATTTACTTCTCATAGGGAATAGGATGTGCGTGTGGCAAGTTACTCGCCAGTCCACCCTAGGCCAGGAAAGCGTTCAGCAATATAAGCTTATTTGTCAGTTTCCGACACTCTCGTACAGGAATTGCAGTTTCCATGGCAACCAAAAGAACACAAATTGCAAAAGACAGTAGTAATAAGTCCTACTGTCCTACATGTAGGACGGTAAGCAATCCCTCATATCTCTGGACATGGTGAAGATAAAGGTCCGAAATTTTGAACATGGCATTTTTGGTCTGTATTAGTCTACTTATCAATTGTTATCACTCTATGACAAAAATTGCCACTTTAGGGTTATTTGGGTTAAAGTGTTAGTAGGCCAACCTATCATCTTGTGTGGTGTTCCTATCATTTCTATTCCATAATAGACATATGTGAGTTATCAAAAAAGAGTATTACTCTGTACCGCATGTCAAGGGCGTGTTTCCGAGAAGTGTAAAACCTTAGTGAATTTATATCTTCAAAGTCATGGTGGACACTGAAGATGGTCCCTATATATGTTTAAATGACTCTAGATATGTAGAACAACCTCTTAACTTATTGTCTGACTGTATTTAATGGTATATGATGGTGTATTGCTGAACTGTGGTTATTCTCGTAAAGAATGATATGAGGCGTGAGTGAATTTTGTTGAATATATTAGTTTCAACACAGGCGCTGAAGACACAGTACTGGTATTATATAGCAGGGAAACTGCCATTGTTATATAAAGTACACATATTGGAGACAATGGAGAGCTATTATCATGAGTGTATAAGTGTTTATTACTGAGCTAGGCTAAAATAAGGAAATTGGAGAAATAATTCCTAATTTTTCAGCATTTCAAAAATTTTCGCGGACGCATAATTTCAAGAGTTTCCAACTCTTAATTTAACTTTTTGGTATACATAAGGATATATATTGTACCAGTTTGTACACAGAATTCGGTGCAGCTGGACCTATATTTAGTAGTTTTAATCATGCTGCAACTGTTTCCGTTCACTCACGCCTCATGTTTATAGAAGGTTTTACGGCATCTGTAATAAAAACTGACATGTTAAGAGTTTGATCCTTGAATGAAACTTTTTAATAAGCCAAGATATAGGGCTATCAATAAAAAATAATGTTATTAAGAAATACTGAGTTTGTTAATTCCAGACCCAGGCCCCCCATGTCCAGTAAATCTTGGAATTATATATATATATATAATTATATATATATATATATATATATATATATATATATATATAAATATATATAGTGGCGGTAAGGCCGAGGGAGGCGGGGCAAAGCTGAAACCATCCTAGATGCGGGTGGCGGAGCCTCGTCTTCCCGGAGCCCGAGTCAACACTAGGGTTTTTTTGGCACCAGAGTTTATAAAGGATACAAGTATTCACAGTAAGTAAGTTATCTCCAAGGACCAGAGAGCTCCGAGTAGATGGTGTGACCAGATACCAGGTCAATAAACATTGTTAAACCATAGTATGAGTCTTGTGGTGTTTGCTATTAAGTTTGAGTCGGATTTAGCTACTATATATATATATATATATATATATATATAAGATACCAGATATATATATATATATATATATATATATATATATATATATTGTGGCGTAGACCGAGCCGACGTCGGTGGATCCCGAAACCATCCTGGCATGGGGGCGGGGGGAAGCCGGCGGAGGCGGAGTCACGTCAGCATTGTGTTATTCGGAGTAGCGTCTTCGGCGGCGGTGTATGTTGTACATACACCAGCGCCGGTGGACTTGCAAGTGTATAAATACTGGAGGTGTCCCACCGGACAGGCAGTCTGAGATTGGGGTGGCTATAGGACGCACCGGCACTTGCACCAGAGAGGAGGAGCAGCGGCATATAGATAGAGATATACTTAGCTGGTGTGGCAGAGCAAGCCAGGCAATAAAGAATTCACGTTAATTATACTTGTCCGTGTTACTGGTCGTCATTCTCTTATCCGGAGGAGCTTGGAGAGCGCTACATTGGTGACAGCGGTGTTTTCAACGGATCCACGCAGGACTAGAGATGGCGGAGGCAAGGATAACGGGAACAGACTCATTGAAATTGGAAGGAGAAGGAGTTGGTCGGGGGACCCTCTTGGAAGTAGTGGACGAGGAGGTGACAATCAGAAAACCCGCAGAAAGCAGACCTGGGGAACCATACCCCGAAAGGCAGGAGGAGCCTATGGATCGGAATTGGACGGGGGAAGGCAACCAGGTAGAGGTGGGAGGAGGGCGTGCAAGTCCCGTAAACGACTTCAGATGGCCATGGGAGAAGGAGGAGGTGGAGAGGGAGATACCCCGGAGGCCTAGCCGGGGGAGGCGCCAACCCAGAGGCAAGACTGAAAATACTTCAAGCATGACTCGGAGGAGATTGGAGGAAGGGTCAGAGGATTGGACGGAGGAGGAGTGGGACCAGCTCCTAGAGACTCTCTCAAAGCATAGGAAGATGAAACCGGCAGCGGAGGGACGGGAGGAAGGAAGAGGGACGGAGGGCCCTGACAACAAGGGAGAGGGGATGACGGTAAAAAAAGAGGTGATCGGGGGAGAGCAGCCATCAGTGGATGAAACCCGGTTACCTGCGTTGCCGTCCCTATCTGGCGGAGCTGACGGCGAAGTGAGTGCAAAAGGAAAGCCGGTGGTTAAACCCACAAAATACGACGGGACGGGGGATCTAGGCGATTACCTCAACCACTTCGACCTGTGTGTGAAGGTGAATGGATGGGACGAGGCTGAGGCAGGCATGTTCCTAGGGCTGAGTTTGGCGGGGGCCGCTCGGAGGCTGTTGAACGGCAGAAAACCTGCTACGCCGGAAGGGTACACCGAACTCCGGAAGGCGCTGGTCGAAAGGTTCGAGCCCACCAATCAAGAAGAGACCTATAAAGCTGTCCTCCGCACCAGGGTACGGAGGAAGGGGGAGGCGTTGCAAGAATTGAGGGAGGATCTGATGAAGTACACCCGACTAGCTTACCCCGAGGCCGACGCCCGAACTACAGACACCCTGGTTTTGGACAGATTCCTGCTATGTTTGGATAATCCTCTAAGACAATGGGTCTATCAGTCACAGCCAAAGGACCTACAAGCTGCCGTCATGACAGCCGTGGGGGCAGAAGCCTACCTGAAGGTGGAGCAGGAAACATCGCAGAGGGTTAGGACCGCTGATGCGTCGGTAAATGAGCATCTCAAAACCAACACCGACAGGATGGATAAAATGGTGGAGCTAATGGACCGTATGGCTAAGAAGATGGAGGAGCCTCTCTCCACCGAGAAGAAGAGGCGGAGTACTGCCTGCTATGGGTGCGGTCAGGAAGGGCATTTCAAGCGGGAGTGCCCCAACAGGAGAACTGACAAACCTGGGGGGGCCCCCGAGACGGGAAAGGATGTTATTCCATCGGGAAACTAGAACCGACCTCTACCCAAGGCCAGGTACAGGTCGGGGGGATTGGGCCTATGAATATTGTGCAAGGAAGGCGAGAGAGGGGCGGCGGAGGACTAATAGTGGAAGGCAAGTTGGAGGGAGCCGTTATACAGATGCTGGTAGATACTGGCGCCTCACTAAACCTTATCTCCCACGGGTGGTGGGAACGACATGGGGGTGATCGGCCGCTCCAAGAAACGGGGGAAGTTGTCTTTTCGGTGGATGGAAGACCCCTGAAACTTAAAGGGGAGGTGCAGGCTTCATTACAATTGGGGACCAGGAGCACGAACGCGATGTTTATCGTGGGGGACACAGGGACGGAAGGAATATTGGGCGCCGCCTTTCTACGAGAAAACCAGCTTGTGGTGGACGTGGCCAGGGGAAGATTAATCTGGACCCAACCAGAATCGTTGTGTCGAGTGGTGAGCACCCGCTCAGCAGTGGTCGGAGCGGGGGAGGAAGCATTCCTGGAAGGCGCGGTGATGGGTCGGTGGTTGGACGGTGGGAATGGCCTGATAGAAAGTATGGCCGGGCACAAGGGTGAACCCCACTTCCTGGTGGGCAGAGGCCTGGTCCAGCCAATAAACAGAGAAACCTGGGTCAGGGTGCTGAACCCTGGGCTGGAACCGATCATCGTCTACAAGGATATGACTCTGGGTGGCATCCAACGGGTGGAAACGCCGGGAGAGGATCCGGGGGTGAACCCCGGAAGCTGGTGCCGTCGGGTGGAGGCTATGTCGCCGGAGGAGAAGAGAGGGCTTATAAGAGAGCTGGTGGAGGGAACAGAGCCAGACAGAAGGAAGGAGCTTGCGGGGTTACTTAATCAACACCTGGCGGCCTTCCAGTGTCATAAGGGTGATAAGGGACACACCACTATGGCCCAACACCGAATAGATACGGGGGATCAACCCCCTATAAAGCAGCCCCCAAGACGCTTAGCCCCCCACCGAAGGGCCACGGTGGAAGAGGAGGTTGAGAAAATGTTGGAGGCAGGGGTAATCGAGCCTTCAGTAAGCCCATGGGCATCTCCGGTGGTGCTAGTGAAGAAGAAAGACGGGACAACCCGTTTCTGTGTGGACTATAGGCGGTTAAACAAAGCTACAGTGAAAGATGCCTACCCTCTGCCCCGGGTGGAGGACTGCTTGGATACTATGGCGGGGGCCACCTGGTTCTCATCAATGGATCTTGCCAGTGGGTATTGGCAACTAGATGTAAGGGCGGAGGACAGAGAGAAGACAGCGTTCACCACCCACCGGGGGCTCTACCAATTCATCAGAATGCCGTTTGGGTTATGTAATGCCCCAGGGACGTTTGAGCGAGTGATGGAGGTTGCCATGCGGGGGCTTCAGTGGCGTACCTGTTTGGTATATTTAGACGACATTGTCGTGTTTGCCGAGTCCTTTGAACAGCATATGGAGAGGTTGGGCGAGGTACTACAAAGACTGGCGGAGGCCGGCCTTAAGATAAAACCCTCCAAATGCCAACTGGCCCGCCGGAGGATACTGTTTCTGGGGCACCAGATCAGTGAGGCTGGGGTAGGGACCGACCCAGGCAAGGTGGAGGCTGTTCGGGGGTGGCCCCCACCACAGAATATCACAGAAGTGAGGAGTTTTCTCGGTCTGGCGGGGTATTATAGAGCCTTCATCCCCGACTTCTCAACTAAGGCTAAACCCCTCAGTTCTCTGGCGGAAAAGGGACGGCCTTTCAAGTGGACGCCGGAGTGTGAAAATGCCTTCGAGATACTGAAGCAGAAATTGATAGAAGCTCCTATCCTGGGGTTCCCCCGACCAGAAGGCCAGCTTATTATGGACACGGACGCCAGTGATACGGGGTTGGGCACGGTGCTGGCACAAGAACAGGATGGGGAAGAGAGAGTATTGGCTTATGGCAGTCGCACCCTTAGCAAACCTGAGAGAAACTATTGTGTTACGCGGCGGGAGTTGTTAGCCATCGTTTTTGGCCTCCGGAAATTCAGACACTATTTAGTGGGTCGGCCGGTGGTAGTGCGCACCGACCATGCATCCCTTCGGTGGCTATTGGAGTTCAAAGAACCAGAGGGCCAGCTGGCGCGGTGGCTTCAGATCATAGGCACTTATGACATAGTGATACAACACCGACCAGGAAAGGCCCATGGTAATGCGGATGGCCTATCCAGGACACCCTGTAAACAATGCGGCAGAGACCCTGAAGAAGACAGGCGGTGGTGTCGTGTCTTCACAAGAGCTCAGAGTCAAGTGCTAGAAGGAGGGAACCGATCCCCCGCGGAGGGACCGGACCCTCCAGTGGGGCCGGCATGGGAAAAGCTGCAGAATGATGACCCCCTTCTCAGGGAGGTACGGGGGTGGGTGGAAGGAGGAGAGGTCCCCACTGAAGCGGTAAGACGGGACTGGAGCTATGAGAAGAAGGCCTGGTATGCCCAGAGAGAGAGGCTGACAATACACAAGGGCGTGTTGGGCCGGAGGTGGATAGGGGAGGCGGGGTCGGCCCACTTCCAGATAGCAGTTCCCAAGCCTAACAGGAAAGATGTGCTGCAGGAGGTACACGGAGAACCACTGGCCGGACACCTAGGGCGTAACAAGACCATCAGGCGGGTACAGGGAGGATATTACTGGCCTGAATTCCGGAGGGATGTCACCCGGTGGTGCGAGCAGTGTGAGCCGTGCCTGCGGCGGAAGGCAGCCCCCGCCCCCCACCGAGCTCCAATGGGACATGTTGGGGCTGGTCTACCACTCCAAAGGGTAGCCCTGGATGTGATGGGACCTCTGCCCCCGACCTCACGGGGTAATCAACACATTCTGGTAGCGGCCGACTATTTCACTAAGTGGACGGAGGCCTATGCCATTCCCAATCAGGAAGCGCCCACCGTGGCAAGGAAATTGGTGGAGGAGCTCATATGTCGGCTAGGGGCGCCGGTGGAGATTCACACCGATCAGGGCAAGAATTTCCAGTCGGGGTTGTTCAAGGAGATAGTAGCCTTGCTGGGGGTCAAACAAACAAGGACTTGCGCTTTTAGGCCTCAAAGTGATGGAATGGTGGAAAGAGCTAACCGGACCATTGAGGCGTTACTGGCTACGGTGGTGGCCACCGACCAGCAGGATTGGGACCTGCAGCTCCCCTTTGTGATGGCCGCCTATAGGTCATCGGTGCATAGCTCCACCGGAGTATCGCCTAACATGATGATGTTGGGAAGGGAAACAACCGTCCCCCTGCATCTGATCTACCCATTGGACCCACCTCCGAGGAATAAGGCTGGATACGTGGCTGAGGTCCAGGAGAAGATGGCACGGGCGTATGAGGCAGCTAGGAGTAACATAGGGAGGTCGGTGGCCCGCCAACGACGTAACTATGATGCGAGGGCGGAGGAGGGCCATCTGCCAACGGGATCCCAGGTCTTCTACTATCACCCCCTAAAGAAGAGAGGACTGTCACCCAAGTTGCAATGTTATTGGACCGGCCCGTGGACTGTGCAGGAGAGAATAGGGGATGCAGTGTACAAGATAAAGAGAGGCCGTGTAACCAAGGTGGTACATTTTGATTCTATAAAGGAGGTCTGCCTGCCAGAGGAAGAGGATCTGGGGGATGAATGCAAGGAGATAGACCCGGCGAAGGAAGAGGTAGCCAACCCCGACCATGGAGCGGGGGATGGATCGCCGGGGGCTAAGGCGATACGGGCGATAATAAGGGACCCTAACCCCGGGCCGCGTGACCAAGCATACTTACCTGTTAAGATGGCTGAGGGTGGGGACAGCTGGTGGAAATGGTGGCGGGAGGAGGAGACTCGGGTGAGAGCAGAAGCTGCAATGGCCCACTGGAGGGGTGAACCCCCAGATGACGAACCCCCCCTGGATGAAGAATATTTATCCCCTCTGGAGGAGGAGACCGAAGAAACTAGGGAAAGAAACGAGTTCAAGAGGGCAGAGTGGGCCAGACGGAGGAAGGACCCAGAGAGATGTCGTATCTTAGGCAGGCATGCAGAGAGGTGGCGGGTCTATGAAATGCTAGAGGAGGCAGAGCACGATAACGAACGGAACGAGGAGAGGGAGAGCCGTCTAGTAGCCCCGGGTCGCTTACCCCGGAGGCCTAAAACACCGCCTAAGGCGGAGGAGACGCCTAAGGTTGCGCCTACGTGTCTACACTTAGTACAGGCTGGGGTCACGGCACCGCCGGGCGCCTTCAGGCCTGCTACGCCGCCTAGCTCGGGGGACGGGCCTAAAACTCCGCCTAAAGCGTCGAGCGCGCCCTCTGCCGGAGTTATAGCCCCGCCAAAACCGGTGTTGCTACGAAACCAGAATGCGAGTGACGTCAATGAGGAGGGAGACGACCACTATTTGAAGATAACAGTCACTTTCCCGATAGAAATGGCGGAGGACAGACGTGTTGTAATGAGGAAGGTGGAGGAGAGCTGTAGAAATGGTGTAACAGGGGACACACAAGCCGGGCGGGAGGAAAAAAAAAAAGGGCCAAGGGAGCGCGTAAAGAAAGACGGGGTTCACCGGGAGGGCCGCCGGAGGGAGAGAGGGGGCCGATCTCCACCCAAATCCTCGTCCTCACGGTCCCACAGCCGCCCTAGGCATGGGGGAAGGGAGAATGATAGAAATAAACACCGCCAACGGCCCACCGAGGAGACAGTCCACCGAAAAGTAAACAACAAACCCTACAGGAAGAAGGACCGTGCGAAAGACAGCTGGTCAAGAACCCATTCCCACGTCCACTACCCACCGGAACGTTCGGAGGGAGGAGCAGAGCGGACGTTCTCACGGTCGGGTGACGGCCTCGTGACAGGGGAAACCCCGGTGGCACAGGCGTGCGGGGAAGGTTCCTGGCTGCTAATTGGCCAAGACAACTCAAGGGGGAGGGGTGTGGCCGGGCCGGGGGTGTATAAAGGAAGGACTCATCCCCGGGATTCGGCAATATCGACCATCGATTGGAAGCAGTTAGAACTCGGTAATATGCCTAAGACACACGAAGACGAGAAGTCCGTGCCCATGGTATGGGTAGGGGGAGTGCAGATACCAAAGCACAGGTGTGAGATCTGCAGGGAGGAGGGCAAACCGTATGCCTTTGGACGCAGCGATGCTTTAAAACGCCATCAGAGGAAGCATGAGGCCGTGCAAGAAGGATACGAGTGCCCCTCCACCGGCTGTGAATACCAGGTCGCCAAAGATTACAAGAATGACCTGGTGCGCCACGTGGAGAGACAGCACCCGGACATAAAAGGATGGGTGCCCCCGAAAGAGACCAAGCAACTGCGGCTGGCTAGTGAAGAGGAGGCGGGGGCCGTTCCAGCACAAACTCCAGGCACCTCCACGTCTACAAAACCCAAGTCTAAAGGCAAACCCCGGAAGGTTAAGGTCCACACGTCAAAAGGAGGGGCTGGGAAGGCAGAGGAGCCGGCCGAGTTCGCCGCCGCAAGCACTTCTAAAACGGAGGCGGTGGTGCCCTCCAGCCAGACACCGGGCAGCGCCTCTATCATATCGTCACTGGTGTCCCCCGGGATAAGCATAGGGGCTGAGGAAATGGAGGAGGTGGCCGCAGCGGCCAAATATCTAGAGGAACTGGTGGGACTGAAAACTCCCCCCAATCAGGGACTACCTGCACAAGGGGTGGCCACCCGGAGTAGTACTGGCAAGGGGCGGAAACGGGTGTCCGAGGAGGCAGTGGAGGAGCCCCCTGACAAAAAGGTGCGCCGGTCCCCCGGTAAGGAGGGAGCTGTCCGCCGGGTTACAGAAATGATAACGGACCCCGTTACCGGTAAATATCAATTGGAGCCAGAGGAGGAGGGAAAGGTTCTCTTTGTTCTTAAATTACTAATGGACAGGTACAGTAGGGAGGGGGAGACCCCGACCAAAACCTTAACTAGACTCCAGAAGGAGTTGCCGGTGGGCACACTAGACGTAGATGAAATAGAAAAGGAATATGAGGCGGCTAGGACGGGTATACCAACACGGAGAACCCAGCTAAAGGTTGGGACTTACGATGACGTCACAGACGACGGTTCACAGTCAGCTCAGGAGTCCAGCCCGGAAAAAGGAAAGGCATTCGAAATTTCCGGGGGACTCGATTCCAGCCCTGAAAAACTGCCGGAGTACACCTTAAAGGAGGACCGCCCCAAGCCCCACATTGAACCGGAATTATGCACACCTGCTGAGGAAGGGGCCACCTCCACCCCCGACTCCCCGGAGGAGGAGGAGGACAGGGGACCAGGTAAACCCGACCCCGAAGACGTAGCCACGAAGATGGTCTCCGCTCCAGCTAAAGTTGATGAAGAGATCTTTGAATACCCCCCCGGCGTGGCTGGCTACCCTGACCTCGAGGAGCAGTATGCAGCGATGATCAAAGCTGGTAGAGAGAGGGCCAGGCAGAAGGAGTTAGAGGAACAAAAGAGGTTAGAGAAGGAGAGAGAAATGGAAAGACAGAAGGCTATAGAGGAAAAGAAAGAAGCAGAAGCCAGGGTGGCGGAGGAGGAAAGAGCTTTGAAAGAACAGAAATCTAAAAAGACAAGAAGAGGAAAAGGGAAAGGCCCGGGAAAGAGTAGCCAGAAAACAGGATTAGAAACACTGATGGAGCAGGTTACCGTGCGCACGGGGGAGACCCCGGAAAAGGCTAGTCCACCAGCGGTGCCCCAGACTCCCACCCCCGGAACGCGGCGCAGCCTTGAGGAAATATTACTGAGTACATTAACTCCCACGGGCCAGCGCCCCAAGACCCCGGCAAAGACGAGCTCCGGCAGCAAACCCAGGGACAATGAGGGGGAACCCGTTGGTGTAACCCCCCAACAAAAAGGCAAGATGGCCGGGAGAGCAAAAGGGAGGCCTGACTTAGTGCATTACCCCAGGACGGTTACTGTTGGATTGGAGGGGCTGGTGGTGCAGTCTCCCAAGGGGGACTTTCTCTTACAAATTGAGGCTGGGGAGGAGGCGGGACACATGGAGACTATGGTGTTGGTGCCGGAGGGGGTGGAGACGGTGCAGGGGAGTGTGGAGGATGAGGACCCTTTAGGCCCACCGACCTCCGAACGTGTTATAATAGTGACAGACGCCCAGGTGGTACCCATACCTGACGGGGGCGTGGCTCCCACACAAGGAGTAGTGTCTGTAAGCCACGTGGTGGTTGCCCCTTCCCCGGCTCCCGACTCTGGAAAAAGGGTAGAGGTGGAGGAGAACTTGATGCCCTGGAATGAGGACTTCACAGGCCCCCGTGAGCTGCAGGAGTATACGAGGCGCTTGCGGAACCCGGGGAACTTGGGGCCCGAGATGAGAGTGGTGCCGGGGGGGGTGTGCAGCTCGGCAGTGCAAAGCTTGGCTGACGGTGATGTGGAACTGGTTCAGGTGACCCGAACCAGGTACGCCAAGGCGTCCAGGGAGGGACTGTGCTCCAGATGCGGGCAGCCATGGCCTATTACCCCGAAGGCCCCGGAGAAGGAGGAGAGACAGGAGGAGGAAGCCTCTACGAGCACCCAGTAAAAAGGGTAAGTGTCTCTTCCGGTGTATCTACGGCGGGGGAAACGGAAACTCCAGTACAGGAGGGCGCCGGCGGAGGTCGATGGGAGGAAAAGGAGGGAGGGCGGTGATGCAGCCGGGTCGGAGGGTGACTGCGGGATAAGCTGGGATGACGTGGAATGCACCCGAGTAATCTATGGGTGTAAGCCAGTACAGGCTGGGGGAGCAGTAGCACCTTAAATGAAGGACAAAATGCATCAGTTCCGGTGGGGTAAGCAGTACAAGTGCCTTACCTTGTGTTGCAGACCTGGTCGAGCCGCGGGGGGGCGGCATCCGGAGGCAGGCGGAGGAGAAACGGCAACAACCGGAGGGAGGTGGCCGTCGGTGGACGGTTCGGAGGACCGGTGGACGGCTCGGTGGATGAGTCGGGGGCATCTCGGCGGTGGCAGTGATGTTGTATTGGTCTTGAAGGCAGCGGTTGTATAATAGTTAAACCATTTGTAAATTATGAAGCTATCCGTTGGAGCATGCTATAAGTATTGATACTGTGTATACTGTATGATTATCTATATTGCTCAATGTATTTGTTTAAAAGTAATAATCACAAACACCCAGGGGCCATGGTGTATAATTGTTTATTCAAAATTGGATACCCATCTGCAGGAGGGTACTCTGACATTCTTTCCCAGTACGACTGTTAATTAGTTGGGGAGAGTGTGGCGTAGACCGAGCCGACGTCGGTGGATCCCGAAACCATCCTGGCATGGGGGCGGGGGGAAGCCGGCGGAGGCGGAGTCACGTCAGCATTGTGTTATTCGGAGTAGCGTCTTCGGCGGCGGTGTATGTTGTACATACACCAGCGCCGGTGGACTTGCAAGTGTATAAATACTGGAGGTGTCCCACCGGACAGGCAGTCTGAGATTGGGGTGGCTATAGGACGCACCGGCACTTGCACCAGAGAGGAGGAGCAGCGGCATATAGATAGAGATATACTTAGCTGGTGTGGCAGAGCAAGCCAGGCAATAAAGAATTCACGTTAATTATACTTGTCCGTGTTACTGGTCGTCATTCTCTTATCCGGAGGAGCTTGGAGAGCGCTACAATATATATACACATATAGTTATAGTGATCCTCTGTCTTATCTTTCTATAAAGGGTTGTTGTACATGGTATGACCTTTTGTGGTCCTGTATCTTATGTCTTGTATCTTACCATTCTCAGGGATGTCATGTATCTTTAACCTCTTTATATGTCAAGTTGTTATCACATCAAATCATTTTTCTGCATGAAATGACCCCTATGAAGGGGTTGAAAATAATATGTGCAAACAGTAGGCCTATATATAAAAAAAGGGTGGATGCTTTTAAATTAGTCAGGGGCACTGATATAACTGGAATAGTAGAGTCTTAGTAAATGCCATCAGGGCTGGATGCAGATTTGTATGTTCCTGGTTATCAATATGTACGCCTTGATAGATATCCTAATAGAGATAAGACAGCAGGAGACGTAATGCTTTATCTGAGAGATCATTATATTGTTTCGCCTGATCTATAGTCATCCTTTATTACTGAAAAATATGAAATTCTATGTGTAGATGTTCAAATTAATGTCACAAAGTATAAGATTTTTTGTCCGCTATTGTCCACCAGATTGTACGGACTTAAAAGCAATTTACACAAAACTGGGTGAGATTAGAACCAATGTTACATAAAATAGAAAGTTAATTTTTAGGGGTGACTTTAATGTTACAGTCATGTCTCTTTAAACTGACCACCTTGGTTTGAGACAAAAGTTGGCTGGATACTGAATCGGCCAGTTTTATGAATCATTACTATAGATTTCAATGGCTGTAATCAAATCTGTAAGGACTGGTAGGTGATTGATAAATAAATTAACCAACTTATTGAAGACCGATATATTGAGACTTGACTGTAATTTATTCAATAAAAAAAAAGATGTTGATGACTCCAAGGTTGATGATTTATGTGCAGATAATGACGTGTTTCAACTAATCAATGTAATCACACGCCCCAAGTCTGGTCCACAATTGGATCATTTCTACACTAATTTACATGATGTCGCCACCCATGGTACTCTGGATTTTTATATATCTGATCACATCCCTATTTACATGTTAATTAAATGTTAGAGTCATAAAATTAAAAAAAGCGAGTTAAAGCCAGGTCATAGAGCATATGATTTTCTAACGTTGAAGAATACATTGGCTAATTATAACTGGGAGGATGTATTAATACAGACTAGCCCCGATGACATATGGAGAGATATATTTAAAGTTATTACAGTAGCATTGGATAATATGTGCCCAGTTCGTACTATTACCATTCCTGAACATACCCCAACATGGATGACAGAGGATATACTTGACTTTATGAAATTACGTGATAGTTTGTATAGAACTGCTAAAAATACTATGCTAGACGATGACTGGCGAGTGGCAAATTTTCATAAACATAGAGTACAGGCTGAGATTTTCAATAGTAGGAAAAGGGAAATGGAAAATTTGTTAGATTACCGGAAAGATTATCCTGCTAAATACTGGGCAGCAGTTAAGAAAACATTACCTAATAGGACATGTACATCACTTATCAAATTGAGAAATAATACAACAAATGTCATAATTCCACCAAAGGAGTGTGCTGATTACATAAATAGTTTTTTCACTGGCATTGGAGAGAAGCTTACCAGAAAACTGCAACCTGGTGATGGACAAGAGATTCACACAACTCCCTATAGTACAACTGTTCCTAATACTAATTTGCTATATGAACTATCATATCTAGACCTCATAAAGTTAGTAAAAGCCATGAATGCTAAGAAACCATCTGCCATATTACACAGTAAATCGTTTGTGATAAAGGATGCTATGTTTGCTATTCCTGATGTTTTTCTATCGCTGTATAACTCTTTCGTGCCCAGAATTATTTTTAGGAGACTGATTTATTCAACAAAGTTGACATAGCAGAGGCCAGTACCTATATTATGTCCAGATTAAGGTACTATGTAATATGAAGCATAGGTTAGAGTATCATATGAGACAGTATAGGGTAGTGATGGCACTAGAAGTAGACAAGAGGCTGACTTGAATGAAATTACCCAAAAAAATCTCTTTTTCTTATCATTCTGATAGGGAGTAGGCTATTTTCATTAATTTTTATTAATTTTTTTTTATTGTAATTTAAGTGAGTTTTCTGTATTTTCCCTTTATTCTCAGGGCCGGATAGCGCACTTTTAATGTCTTTTTTTGCCCATTTTTATTTCTTAATGATATTGTATTGGACAAAGTAGAAAGCTTTCCCTATTTAGGTCTCAAAATGGATATACAGAACTTAAATTCGTAGAACACAGAGCCAATACTATGACATTGGTTAGACACAAGATATATCAAATGGGAAAAAAAGGAACCTGTTAGATTAACATGCTTCCCTGAGTATTTTTAAATCTATGATTTTACCAACTCTAGATTATATATGGGACTGGGATTATAGAGGGGAGAACAAGGAAATAACAGATGTTGCAAAATAGAGCTTTAAGAATGGTGTATAAAGTTAAATTAGAGGAGAATCCAATCATGACCACAAAGCAAATACAGGATTGGGGTAATTGCTCGGATCTTTGTATCAAAAGGGATTTACATTTACTAACATATGGTTTTATGTTGACTCGTAATGTCAACTTAGTGGATAGAAGAGAAATAGCTACAAGATTCCATCAGGGGAAAAGATTGATTGTACCTCATAGCCATAAGCCAATAGTATTGAGAAGTGCTTTCTACAGGGCCGTCAGTAGATGGAATCAACTGAAACCTGAGTTTACACAAATTAATGACCTTTTTATTTTTAAAAATAGTGTGAAAAATGCCTACCCAAATTGTTTTATTTGATATTGCCATATAGAACAGAACTGTGATATTGTACTGACTCCTTCATCTCATGTCATTACCATCACTCTAAAATGGTGTATATTGTACTAATGTACTTAGGGCAGTCAATTCATCTATACCCAGTATGTGATGTTATAAGAAAGTATGACATGTGACTGCTAGTTTCTATATAATGTTAGATATTTGAGGCGATGAACTGTATGGGGTCCTAGCGTTTCTTTGTGTATTTGTTTTTTGCCCAGTATACGACTTCAAAACATATGTTCTCTATCTTACCATTCCTTGTGTTGTCCTGCATCTCACATGTCCTTTATTTTATGTGAATAACTTCTTCCCGTAGAGATAGCATTGTGGAGCCGATCGCCACACCCCCAGTGGCGTAACGTTTGTCGATCCACCACAGCGGCAGATCCACCACTGCAGCCTCATTCTGGCTGCGTGTAAACATTCAAAATGGCGGACCGGCGCTCGTGCGGTGAACTACGGTAACGAATTTTGATAATTTTTCCTTATTTAAACCTCTAAAAACATAAAATAAATATAGAACTAAACTCCCCTGGTGTACGAGGTGGCCGATCCACCACCTCGTACACCACGGTCGTTTAGTTCTATCTATGTATTTTATTAAATCTCAGGCAAATTTATTATTTGGCACAATAATATTGTGCGAATAACAATGGCTGGCGTCACCCCGCCACTGCCCTAATGCCACCTCTGTCCGCACTCTCTAGATTTATGACCTTCACTCCGACTCAGAAAATAGGGCATAGCTTGATTACAGCCATATCATACAGATACAATAGTAGAAAGTGAACGGAGTGTAATAAACGCCATCTGAGCCGATGCATGTCTGGTATGCTGGTGAGTCATGATCATATCTGTAACTAAAGAGGGGTGGGGTGTTGATGGTTTGAGAATACTTGAATATGTATTGCATAGTCATGCCTGCAGGTAGACCCTAAGCTTCTGTACCGGAGAAACCCCTAGCATGACCCTAATCTTGGTGGGAAATAAGAAGATTAAGGATAGTGTCGAAGGTGTTTTCTTTCAAATGAAAAAAGAAATAAGAAGAATGTGTAAATACTTTTTATTCTATAACCCCCTGTATCCAAAAAGACCAAAAAAGACCCAGGTGCCCACTTTCGATGGACTGACCCATATACCCATTTATACCACGACTTCTGTGATTTTGGGTGCTTTTTCTGGATATTTCCATGCACATACCCGTCGATATTGCACAGCATGAAGACTGTAGCATCAATTTTGTAAGGGGTGCGGTTATCCATGACGTTTCTCGTCATACCCATATACTTGATGTCTATGAAATCTTAAGGTGTCCTAGCGGCAGTACAGCAATTTGCAGATGTCAGGGAATTGCACATATAATATGTACATGTATTCCTTTCCAATAAGTATAAGGTATCTTAATCAGGACGGGCAAGTTCTCAACTCTGTATGATACGTGAGTGATGTTCAGTTAGTATGTGGAGGATACTTAATGAGATACTGTGATCACTTACCTCTCACCTGATCTGTGCCAAGACTCCAACTGTATGGCTCCTTGAATCGAGCAGACAGTAAAGGATATTCAATTATAGCTAAAGCTTATCCAGATATAAAGTTGCGGAATTGTGGGGTCTTAGATTTAACGAATTTAATGTATTCAAGAATAGGGTTGCATAATATAACAAGAGTGCCAGGTTTACCTCAGCAAAGATACATTAACTAGAATAATGCATTCAATATAGCAATTTGCTAACACATTTTGATAATTGTATAGAATCAGCTGAACTGCAATTGATATGAGAAGTAAATGTAGTATGAGATGTCCTTTCAATTTGAAATAGACTGTATTACAGAATTGGATGCCTTCAGGACTGTATGACTCTGTCTTTCTTGATGAGTAGCAGTCATAGTTATGGAAAGATACTTGACTACGCCTGAAAAGTTACCTACTCACATCACACCTTTCTGGTACCTCACTTCCAGATTGCCATTGTGCAACACATACAAAAATTGTCACTACATGAAACAAAGTAAGATACACAAGGTGAGACACTTTTTAGGCAAAGATACATCTCACCTTATTTGCAAGACCCTTCAGGAGGGTGTTGTACATAGCGGAAAGGGTAATTTTGCCTATGAAGTGCCTAACCTGCAGCAGTCAGTTTCTTCAGACCTTCTTTTTCTTTTGCACAGAAGTGCTGAGTTAAAAGTACCTTTCAATGACGATGCTAGCTACTCAAAACAAGAGCACTAAAAAGAGAGTCACACAGAAAGGTATCTACTTTTAAACAGGTGGCTTTTTAGTGTAATGTGGTGAGTACAAGTTGAATGGTGAAGCAAAGCATGACTTTTTAACATGAGAGTGTACCTACTTAGTGCTCGCTTCAGCTTATGTGCAACAGCCTCCGGATCCTTTATGTTCAGCTAGGACCTATCACCCTCGTCCTTGAATAAAAACACCAGAACCTTATAGAAGAAGTAGTTGAACCTCTAGACACAGGGTCAGAATTGTTTAAGATGGGTCGCCACCATTGAATCAAAGATCCTAGATCTAGAATAAGAATAAGAATATGAAAAGTAAAGTAGGGGGACCCAATCTACTTTTTTTCCACCGATTTCTGAAAAATAAAAGTATTTCAATCTTCACCTAGAAATTAGAGAAAATGTGTCTCAGAGTTGAGAATTTGTTTCTGTCATACCTATTTAATACAGAGATATGAAACCTTGCATGGTTAATGGTCTGGTATCCCTATTTATTAAAAATTTTTGATTTTAACTCCATAACATGGCATTCTAGGTAAATTTCACATTTTCTCGGAAAAGAGAGGGGTAAACTTCTATTATTTCATAACAAAAACAAATAAAATTCATATTTTCAACCCCTAGATCTTTTTTTTAACTTCTTCAGAATATTGTTCAGATAATTTGCTTTAAGATACGAGCAATTTGGATACAATGTCCCGTGCATAATTTTAAAGTTTTGGCCATTTATAATAAAAAAGTATAGAAAAACCGATGAGAATCCATATTTCAAGCACTGCATGATGGGGAAAATGTGCAAATACATAAGTTTACTTAACTATATATAGTAGTGAAGTATATGCCCTTGGTCACTGCGAACAGCCCATCACTTCTACAGCATTGGCTCTGTAGTTTAGGGGTTATAATTCTAACGTGCAAAAGAATGGTAGATAATGATGAAAAACTCGATTGGGTGTAGTTGGTACGACAGGTTTGGTTAGTTCATATATACAGCCATTGTGGACAATACAGTTGGGTTTGTTAGAAGGCTGAGCTATCTGTACCTTCCCCCAGGGGTGTAGGTCCATCTGTCCCACCTAGGCATCGACCAACCTGGGGTGCAGTAATATCACTTTTATAAGAACCAGAATTAGTAGAAATTGCCAATCTGTTTACCCTGTTTCCACAACAGATATTCCTGGTAATTTGCATCTCCGCTGAGCATTAGACCACCGGAGGCTTTGTTGACAGCTGCCTGCTGCTGAGCTGCTGTGAGCGATCGATCTTCTAAGGAATCCTGCAGTCTGTCAGTCATAAAAATTATCAGCATTACAAAGTAAATGGAACACTTCATTTTTGTCTTCATAGTAGATTTCATCATTTTGCTGGGAAACATTGATTTGGGGGTTCTGCGAAGCGTCAAAGGCCGAATCCGGAAGGGCCGCTTCGCCATGTTGCTGCGATGGTTCCTGACAGCCTGTCACGCCACCTGTGGTTACCAGTGCAACTGCGTGGACATTTGGTCCCATTTGGTCTTTTTGCACCTTGGACTTTTGGTCGGAGACATTGCGCACCACCTTATTTTTTTTGAACATCTAAACTTTATTTAACCAAATAAGATATTACATGAGACATTCTTGGAATTTGGATAATCCTTTTGGATGTGCATTGATAATGGTCAATAAAGTTAATGATAGCATCATCAGTAAACTGTTGGAGGGATGCTATCAATAAATATGAAGAAGACAAAGGTGAAACAGTTTATGAACTAGAAAACGTTGAGAAAATGGCAGGCAACAATCAATATACAATTAACAAGTTTGGCACCCCTTAAAAAAAGAAGAGAAAGGAAGAAAAGAGAAGAAAAAGTGCTATCCATCAAGGGATTAAGTTATGTTGCTATAGAGGCATTTTTTTATATCAATAATATCTGCTAGTGTGATATTTCCCTTGTTCCTATTTTCTAGTACATCATCTATGAATTTTGAGATTGAGTCCAAGGTAGATTTTTTCTTTTGGTAGCCCCCTTGGTTTTTAGATAATATTGAATTTAATTCTAAGTGATTTGAGATGACAGTATATATAAGTCTTTCTAATATCTTTCCTCGTACTGGTAGAATACTAATGGGTCTATAATTCGATACATTGGTGGGGTCCCCCCCCCCTTAGGAAGCGGTGTGACTGTAGCTATTTTCCAAGTGTCAGGTATTTCTCCAGTTTCAACACACAGTCTGATCATTTTTGTAAGCTTGCTAGGCATATGTATACAGACAGCTTTGAATATGTGAGTGGGTAAGTACTGAAGGGCTGAGGACTTAGAAGTGTCAATTTCTTTGACACACTTTAAGATCTGGCATGTCTCCTATACATCTTTCACCCTGAAACTCATAAGGAATATGATGAGCAGAGGCAAGTTTGGGACCAATCTCAGCATAGAACTTATTAATAAATTCAGAGGTGTTTTCCATTGTAATACATTCACCATCCTCATTAACTAAGTTAATATTATTTGACTTATTGTTACCAGAAGGTAGAATCTCCTTATTAGTGGTCCAGAATTGCTTGGAGTCTTTCACATTTGTATCTGCCAAGTTTTTATAATAATTTTCTCTTGCAACATTGACTTCCTTATTAACAGTGTTCCTTAAGATTCTGGCATCATGCCATTTTATAATGGATAAAGATATTCTAGCTTCTTTTAAGGCTACATTTTTTTCAATGATATGTTCCAGAAGATAGTTTGTCATCCATGGTGAAGGTTTATCCTGAACTTTAAAACACTTAACAGCGCATTGTATATCTAGCATACGTTTAAGCAAGTTTTTAAAGATGTCCCAGCATTCTTGAGCATCCATACAATTTTCGAAATAAGTCCAGTCACAATTTTCAAAATCATTTAACAACTGATTTGAGTCAAAATTTTGATAAGATCTTCCAAAAAAAGTTCTAAATGATTTTTTAATCTTGGGGCGTTTTTGATGATGTGGACTGGAAGATGATCACTAAGGTGAATATTCAGAGGACCAGCTGATACAAAATCATAACAATTTGTGAATATTAGGTCGATACAAGTGTTGGTACCAGAAGATGTGGTGACATTTTTTAAGACCTGCTTTAAGTGATATTGGTCCATGGTTTCATACAAGAGGTTTTTTTCATTAGAATTTTGTAACATGTTAACATTAAAATCACCTATGACATATACATCAAAGTATTGCAAAATACTTGTAATGATCCATTTGGGGGTATATAGATTTTACATATAATTGAACATTTCTCTACATCTTTTACTGATAATAACCATTGAACCTCGATGATTGCATTGCACCGGATCAGATTTTTAAACTTGTCTATTGAGCAGGTAACATTTTCATCTACATATGCACATAACCCCCCTCCCCTAAATATACTTATTCTATCTCGTCGAAACATATTATACCTTGGGAATGTATACAGACTACTATCGTCACTGTCATTTAGCCAAGTTTCAGAAAGTAGAACAATGTCTATATTTAGGTTACTAAGTTAATTAGTCACATTCACAATTTTGTTTCTTATACTTCTAACATTTAAATGGACAACTGAAAAGCCTTTTTTGAAATCTGGGATGTTAGCCATTAGAATATTCCTTGAGCACGCTTTCAGGACACTGCATTTGATTCTTGTTATTTGTAATATTGTATAGCACAGTACAACATAGATATAACAGGCAGATAGAAGGCACAAAAGTATAAGAAAAAAAAAATAAATAAAAAATAATAAGAATACCCCAAGACCCTCCCCCCTAGCATAGGTCTGCGGCTACTAAGGCCACCCATGCTTACTAATGTGTAGAGATCTACCCGAGACCGGCCCCAATATATTTATGGGAAATGATTTAAAGTTGACTGATTAGTGGGGAAAATTAACTGACATACAATATATTTTCATAACATGTGTATAGCATGTCATATGGACATGACGATATTAAGCACAGTAATTACTAATATATACACATGTGAGACACAAGGTTAAACAGCTGATCATTTGATTGACCTGAACTACAGAACATGTTCCTTTCAAGTAGTGTGGTCATTGTCACTATTGGAGTCAACTGTGTCTAAAATAGAATGACTATAGTGTTAAGTCAACAGCGTCTCAACCAGTTTGGATGCGAATGAATTAGGGTGTATGTTCATTTCTTGCAGGTGTAATTAGGCCTAGTTTAAAATGTCAATTGGTACTTTGGACTGGTGTAGCCTGTTGGTTATTTGTGGCCTGTTCCTCCTCCTCATCGAGTTCTTCATTATCAAAGGTATCATGCTCATGGTCACCATCATCTCCATACTCAGCATTCTCAGAATCATCCTCTGAATACTCATCCTCTTCATTCCATCCACCATCTCTGTCATAAGATGCACGTTGTTCTGTTCTGATCCTTTCCAGAACTTTTCGTAAGAGATTTTTAGCCTTCAGGTTTCCCTGATTACAGTGTCTTGCTTGCCCTAAATTGTAGCCACATGACATCTTGCACTACTTCCATAGGATTACCATTGGGGTCAAATGTCCCCTTGTTGGGTTCAAAAGTCTTTACCTCCCGAAGTTCTGACACCAAATGTCTCCTTTCCTGAACTTCTATCAACAACTCGCAATAGGTCAGATTTTTTTTTTTTTTTTTTTTTGTATCCAAGGTCTCATATTTTGAGTCGAAATACCTCCAGAAATATGCCACTCAAACACTGATCTGGAAAAGATTCATAGATGACATCTTCCTGATCTGGACACAGGGAGAAGAATCTCTTCTGTCCTTTGTGAATTATCTAAATGGTTGTCATAAAACAATCAAATTCACCTTGGAACATTCCATAACAGAAATCAGTTTCTTAGACGTAAAGGTCTTACATGACCTTAAAGGCAACTTGGACACCACACTTTTCTGTTAGCCCACTGACAGCCACAATTACTTGTTATATTCGTCTGAACACCCCAGATACGTCCTCAAAGGAATTCTGTACTCTCAATTCCTGCGTGTCAGACGACTATGTTTGAACACCTTAGAGTTCTGAAGCAATGCTCTTGTAATGGTTCGAGTTCTTATCTAACTTCGATCTAGTACAAAACCAGACAAGTTTGCTCGGGTTAGTGCAACCGGCACATGTTTATTTGGAGTTACATATGTTCGGAGTGGTGCTATAGGTATAGCACGATTCTATTCAGGTGTTGTCCTGTCTGCAGCCTGAAAACAACTGAGCTCCCTACGCGGTCCCAGGTAGGGACTGGAGCAGCGAAGACTAGTGCTGCCACCACCCCGCAGTGGCCAGAGATCGAAGCCACCTCTGGTCCTACCGGTGGTAACTGCACTGATCGACCTGCCCTCTCGAATAGGGAGCAAACACTATATACAACGCTCCACGAGCCCCTACACTACCCCCATCGGATATGACTAGGGTAGAAGACCCGTAGGAAATAGTCTAAAGAAACTATAATAGGGCACGAAATGAGTATTTATACAATGGTAGTGTGGAGCGAGGTATATACAAATTATGTAACATTATTAAATTAACAAACCTATGGTAGTAAATATTATAAACTACCTTGAAGTAAGATAGAATTTCCTTCTTCGAGGTTAGGTAAAGTTAAATTTTACAACAGTAGTTCGAAGAACATTTGTTATAATATACATGTTACAAATACCTGATTATACATGATGAGTTTTGTATTAAACAAGAACATATTAGCACAATTACCCGAAATTTTGAACTCATATATGAGTTAACATTATTATAATTTTTTTTGGTCAGTTCGTCGAACTGATTTAATTTTATATAAAGATACAAGTACCTATTTACACTATGATATGACTATGTCTAGCTATTGAACACGGATGGTGTAGTTTTAGTGACTTAGAAAAATGATATAATAGAACCGTTAATAGGTGCCAACTCTTCGAGATGGTTTTACAGATCATAAGGTACATAATACTGTAGTTTGAAAAAATATATATATATTTTACAATATGAGATCAACTCATATACATATAGTTATACAGTAGTAGTCACTTTTATGAGTTAACTAAACATAGCAAAATAGATACAAAATGTGGGGAAGTATGAACCCACTTATTAGACAGTAGATATATATAGCGATATTGCAATTAAAGATAGCCCACCAGTGTAGTGGGTCTATCCGTGCAATAAAAATTAGACTTCGAATGTCTTCTTTTTCATTTCACTGTCTGTCTGCAGATCCAGTCGGCGGGTAGGTCGAACTTAGCGGTGGCAAGCCGCATCACTGTTATGCTGTGCCCTATTGAAGATGGCAAGATGTAGATCATCGAAGGCGATTCGAGTCTGCATCCGACTGGTCATCAAGGCTTCTGCTGCTCAGCTTGGAGAACTCCCAACATAGAGAAAAAGAGTCGGATCTCTAGGTTGGGTCGGTAGTAAATCGATTTATTTCTCCGAAGTCTCCATAGCGCAAGCTTGGTCAGACTTTGAGCTCTCGGGTACATCAGGCCTGGCAGAGGTGGCGGATCCGGCTGCTGCGCTTGGACCCCTTGGGCTCCTCGATTGCTGCTTCATTAGTAGTTCGAAGGCAGCTTCGGGGGTACCCTCCCACTTGGAGAACAGGCACCTGAAAGCCCCCATGAACTTAGCGTCCATGGAGTCCATCTCCTCTCTTAGCTTTCGAAGCTTCAGGTCGCACATGCCTTTTGTGTTGGCAGCGTCTTTCAGGTTTTTCTCTGCTAACGGCAGACCTTATGGCAAGTCGTGGGCTGCGTCTCTCTCCTATTCGATATTTCTTTTTCAACCCAGGAGTTTGAGGTGGTTTACCAGAGGATACCAGCGTTCTCTTCCTTCCTCTACTCCTGTGTCCCGGCGAGACATTTTCCTTGTGATCGGATTTTAGATTCACATCAATTCTCTTAAGCTTTCTTGGTGCAATTTTTTTTAGACTTCTTAGAGGATAGGGGTTGATGACTTCGAAATACTCTATCACCAACATTGAAATGTCGATGCTTCAAATTGGTATCATAGCCAACTTTCTGCCATCAAGCATTCTTCATTAATTCAATTCGAACTAGCTCATAAGCTCGTTTGAAGTGATCTCTTATTGACTCCACAAACAGTACGGTGCAGGGGGCTTCAGGACTAATCCCAACCACACCATACACCAAGTCTGTAGGCATAATTATATCTTCCCCAAACACTAGAAGGTTTGGAGAAAAGTTTGTCGAGGCATGTACAGTACTATTATAAGCATGTACTACAAAGTCACATTGTTCATCCCAATCATCTTGGCATGAGTTTACCAAGGGTTTCAGGACTTGAATCAAAGTTCTATTGAACCTCTCCACTTGACCGTCAGATTGAGGTCTATATGGGTTGGTTTGAGTTTTACATATCGCCAAATAATGACACATTTCTTGCCATTAATTCAACTCGAACTCTCTCCCTTGATCGCTGTGCATTATCAGGGGTGCGCCCAAGTGTAGGACCCATCCCTTGACAAATGCACTAGCACAAGTGACAGCTTTGTGGTTAGGCACTGGGAATACACGAGTGTACTTCGTGTAATAATCCGAAACTACCATCATGCAGGTGTTTCCACGAGGCGTGGGTTCGAGTCCACTTATGATGTCAATGGCTATTCGGGCGAATCTAACCCCGAACAGTTCTTGCATCAACGGCATTTTACCCATACCTGGCCCGGGTTTATTCTTGCCACATTCAGGGCAAGTCATAACCCATCTGGTGATATCACTGCTCTTTCCAGGCCAGTAGTAGCGTCTTTCCGAAATGTCCACTAGTTTTGTGGCCATGACAGAAGTACATTATCTGCAAAATCTTATCCTTGGTAGGACAAGTCTTCCAACGACAATGCAACCTGTCTATTATCCCTAGCTCGGTCCACTGAGCTAGAAACTTACGGGTTTCTCGATCTTCAATAGAGATAGCTGGCCTTTCTGGCCTCTTAACACTCTTAAGTAGTTGGATAACTCGTTTTATTGCAGGGTCACTCTGTTGGAATTGCTGGATGGTCTCTGGGGACCATTCAACAACGTTCTCCACACAGAGATTAGGCAATGGTTCGATCCTCAGAGTTTTACCTCGGGTTCGAACCCCGGCTAACACAGCATTGTGTGCCCCGCAATCATCGCAATCAATTTTCTGACACTTTCGTATCGGTCTTCTGGACAGAGCGTCGGCATTTATATGCTTCGACCCTGCTCGGTGTTGGATTTGACTGTGTTCCACACCAAACTCAGATAAATGAGCTAGCCAGCGCCCAATCATCCCTTTGGTGTCCTTGAAGTTCAGGAGCCACTTCAAAGATGAGTGGTCTGTTCTCAACGTAAAGTCAGAACACCATAGAAAGTGCCGAAACTTTTTAGTATACACCACCACAGCCAATAACTCACTTTTGGTGGTGCAGTAGTTTCTTTGTGCTTTATTCAGAGTATTGCTCGCAAAAGCAAGAGGAACGCCACCCCTATGATATCATTGCTGGCATCTGTATCGAGGATGAAATGCCTATCCGAAGTTGGGTATTTCAACACTGGCGTGTTCGCAAACAAGTCTTTTATAGCTTGAAAAGACTTATCTTGCTCGTCACCCCATGGGAAACGTTCTTTAGCCCGTCCCGGAGTCCAATGCGCAAGTATCTGCAAAGGATAGCTTACTTTGGAGTAGTTTGGAAAAAAAGTCTCTATAGTATGAGCAGAAGCCCAGAAAAGGGTTTGCATGAATGCCGTCTGGTGTTATTATTCTACCTAAGTAAGTAATGGATGTTTTAAATAAGTTACACATTTTAGGTTTAAGCTTCAATCCATTGGCTTGAATTTGCTTCGAGACTAATTCAAGATTGTTAGCACAATCCTCGGACGTTTTTCCGAACACGACAACGTTGTCAAGATACACCAGGCAACGTTCCTATAATAGGTCATTTAACATAGTCTCCATCATGGCTTCGAACGTAGCCGGTGCATTACATAACCCAAAGGGTAATACATTGTACTGGAACAATCCCATATGGCTCGAAAAAGCTGTCTTCTCCATATCCTCGGGTTTCATTCCAATCTGCCAATATCCAGACTGCAAGTCCAGAGTGCAAAAATACTTATTCCCCCCAAGGGAGTCTAGAGTCTCGTCAATCCGAGGTAAGGGATAAGAATTCTTCTTAGTTACCCTGATGAGTTTTCGGTAGTCCACACAGAACCTTATGGTTCCATCTTTCTTCGTAGTCATACAAACTGGACTAGACCAAGGTATGGAATCTTGAAGGGTTTGGCATCTCCGGTGTCGATGCTGTGTAGGACCTTGTCAGTCCTACCCACTGGACCTCCTTCCTCACCAAAGGCGGGAGAGTAGATTGTTAGCAGGTTTCGAAGCCTTCTTTTCTCATCAGCATTGGTCAACGAGGAATCGTCAAACAGCTTGTCAAGTTCATCTGTCAGTTTCTTCACCGACTTCGGTTTAACCTCACTTTCGAAGTGGACTTCCGATGTGCACTTGGCAAGGGACATCTGTCCCACCTGCTCATCTTTATTTAGATAAATAAGATCGTGACTCCGGTTAGTCATGGGAATGACCGCCCGAGCTCCACTACTGACAAGAGTGTTGACAGATTCCAATCTTAAGGAACTCAGCCTTTCTAGGTTGGGTTCTAAAACCACATTGGCTCCCCTGAATTTTGAGTTTGAGGAACACAACACGTCACAGGTAGTTCCCAGAGGGAGCTTCACAGTCTGTACTACAGTCACCACAGAGGACACATGTCTGAATTCACAGCGGATTTCGCAGTTGTATGGGTGCCTAATCTTCAACAACCCATGTCCACCCATTCCGATCTGTATGAAGGTATTACCGTGCAAGCATTTACACTCACAGGGCGTGCATCGGGCTTGCCCGACATCAGTTCTAAGAACTTATTGGAGACACATGAATGGCTGGCACAAGTATCTATCAAGAATTCCCCGACCTGTTCCTTCACCGGATACAATGACGTACCTTCTTTTCCCTTCCAGTGGGGAAGGATTCTTAGCAAATCGAACCTGCTCCTCTGAGTCACCGAGCTCCCATCCAAAGTCTTTCAAAAAGGTCACACATGGATGGTCTGGGGTAAGGTGTGTCGCACTCACCTGGGCCAGCTCTCTGACCCACCCTTCCTCATCTTTGATGCAGGATTCCTCCCTCCGGCTCCAAGTCCTCTGACCCGCCATCACATCAAAGCTCCTGGCCCCGACTGGAGTGAGAGGATCCTTCTCACTTACCAGACTCCCAGGAGAAATTGGCTCGTTGGATAGTTTGATCTTGCTGTTTCCGGTATTTTGGCAGTTCCTTTCAGGGATCACATCCTTTGCCCTTAATGTGACCCCCTCTAGTTTTCCTCATTCCCTACTTCGCCCTCGCCTTTCTGGACAGCCGTAACACGGGCGAACACGGGCTTCAGAGCAGTACATTCATGGGGATAGTGGCCCATTTCCTGACATCTATAGCATCTTAACCGAGACTGGTCCACCCTCTGATGAGGCCGTCTCATGGTCATAGCTTCAGTAAATGTTTTGATCATTTCCTCCATCATTTTACTAACATCCATCTGTGCCGGAGTGGCTACAGAAGTAGTAGTATTGGATGTCATCGAGTAGGCAGTGAAGAGGACCTTAGACCTCGAGGGTTTGTTCCCTCCATGAGGGTAGGCTCAGCTTCGGGTCTGAGGTCCCGACCAGGAGTCTTCTTACTGAACGTTCATTGAGGTATATACTTCCTCTTCATGTCTCGTTTCACTTGGGCAGCAGAGATGCTTCCATCCTCCTCTTCGATCTCGATCACCTCGATATCGGAGTCACCCCCATCAGCCTGATGGATGGAGGAGACCGGAGTCGTCGGGCCATTGCAGTGGCAGCTGCCTTCATGGGGATTTTACCCGCCATCAAGGTTCGAACCTTGTTAAAGTCATCTATTTCTTCAAAGAGGTCGGTCAGCCCCGCATTCTTCCCTTTCCAAGCGGCTAGGGTGGCAGTGCTTCTTTGGGGGACCATGCGTTACAGCGCATGTCGTCGGCAAAGTTTGAAAACCATTCCTTCCACGTCGCAGTCCCGTCATAGTACTTGGGAATGATGGCAACTCTTTGGGCAGCGTTGCTGGTACGTACCAGCTTACCCACTTGGCTAACGCTCCAATCCCGAATCGTTTCTTCTTTGTGAGCACACCCGGAAGTGTTCGAAGATCGATTCAGTAAGTTATCAAGGGTGGCTCGAGATCGCCTCCTGTTTCCAGAAGATCCTCCAGCAGCAACTGTCGCTCCACCATTGGACCTTGGAGCTCCTCCGGCATTACCCGAAGTACCTCCCGCAGTGCCTTGGCTCCCATCATTACCCGCTCCCAGATTTTGAGGAGAGGAGTCATCTTCATACGAGATGTCAAAAGATCTGTCCTCATTGGTGCGGACTACGTCCAAACCCTGATAGGAACTACTATTCTCATCAGTGTAGGTTCCCAAAGGGACATCTCTGACACTAAATCTCAGTTTCTTATCTCCACCCCCATCAGATTTATGTCCAGGTTGATAGATACCGTCACCGGTAACATTCGCCCTAGCATTATCATTGATGAATGGGTCATAATCTGGTAATCTCTGTCTCACCAGGGCTTCCCCAGGTGTCAAAGTTGTCATTGGTGCCATACCTTTGACAAATGTTTGATAGGAGGGTATGACATTCTGTTCTTCGAATTCATCCGAGTTTGAATAGTCAGTGATGTCACAACTAGCTGGACTGGTATCGGTATGGAAAGAGTTTTCCTCGCCATCGATATGGACATTACCTTTTTTTTTCGAAATGTTGTCAGTTGCTAGTTGACATGTTGTTGTTGTCTTCAGTGGTGGCACTGTATTCTCCAGGCCTGTTACATAACAGTCTGGAGCCTTCTTATGCTTTGTTAGATGGGCTATCTGCAGACACAGTTCTTGCTGGTGAGTTAACAAGTCTTCATTGTTATCCTTTATTTACAGAATTAACTGTTCGTTGTCCTTGATCATTGCATTTCGAATCTGCACTAACTTCTCATTTTCGGTTCTCCGAAGATCAATGTTTACTCGGATTCTACCTTCTTTGATTAACAATTGGTTACGCTTATCTTCTTGATCAATCTCCCATGGTTCATATTCGATCTTAAGTTTGAGTTTCTCGTTTTCCAATTCAGCTTTGGTCAGCGCAAGCTTCTTTTGGATGACTAGATGCTTCTTTTCCAGAGATCTGTTTCTAGCTTCCTTATTTTCCACATTCTGTTCAAGATTGTTCAGAGTGAAAAATAGGATCTTTTGTTCATTTTCATATTTCTCGCATTGTTTTTCGAGATTTCATAGACACAATACTTTGAGTTTTCCCACTTCTTTTGTTGGTCACGTCTCATCATCTCATCTTGGTTGATTGGATGCTGTCGCAAGTATTCTTTTGCAGTGGTAGTAGGTACATGTCTTCGAAGCGAAGTGATCATCATCATGATGGGACTTCGAGTTTTTGAATCCGAGGTGGTCGGTTCTGTCAAATCTAATTTTTTCGGATTCAAAGTCACTTGTACGTGGGTAGTTGTCAACTTGGGAGTTTAAACTACCTTTTCTGTTAGTGAGTCAGTGAATGTTGTATAGCTATCTTCGGTTTCAATAGTGAGGCCTCGGCCTGTATCTACCGTAAAGGGTGGCGCCTTTGCTTCAGAACCTAAGTTGCTGAAGTCAGATTTAGTGGAGTCACCACTGTCGAACCCCAAGTTTCCTTGGGTCGCTCCGTCATGGTTCAGTTGGACCTCCAGAGTCGCGCACTAAAACCAAGACTGGTCACAGCACCAGTGTAATGGTTGGAGTTCTTATCTAACTTTGATCTAGTTTGAAAGATGTCAATATCAAACAAAACCAGACAAGTTAGCTCGGGTCAGTGCAACCGGCACATGTTTATTTGAAGTTACATATGTTCAGAGTGGTGCTATAGGTATAGCTTGATTCTATTCAGGTGTTGTCCTGGCCGCAGCCAGAAACCAACTGAGCTCCCTACGCGGTCCCAGGTGGGGACTGGAGCAGAGAAGACTAGTGCTGCCACCACCCCGCAGTGGCCAGAGATCAAAGCGACCTCTGGTCATACCGGTGGTAACCGCACCAATCGACCTGCCCTCTCGAATAGGGAGCAAACACTATATACAATGCTCCACGAGCCCCTACACTCTAATGCTCTGCACAAGCTTCCTCCGCAGGGGGTACCCTAAGAATCTTGTTCTTGAGTCTATTGTCAAGGCCAAAGAACAACCTCGCTCTGAGCTATTAAAAGTAAAAGAGAAAATCTCCGAACGAGAGAGAGCCTTTTATTGCATTGTTGGTCACAAATCATAGAAAGTGTGCATATGGGGCCTCACATGTCATTCGCCCAGACATGTGCCCAGAATCATGAAAAATAATTCTTATAAGTATGCTTCTTTTATGATAGCAAGGACACATCTGACATGAATGATAATGTGATTTTCTTAATCTACAGGTCAAAATAGTCTGGACCTGAGATTTTCGTGGAGGTATGATGATTGTTTCTGTAGGAAATGAAGCCCCCAACATGGCTTGTAACTTAGGCCCCTAAATGTCATTCGCCCAGACACAATTTCGCCCAGACAATTTTGGGCCCATTTTACCCCCTGGAGCCCAAAATATTCATATGGGACCATCAAAAACCATATTTAACACAAAGATCTCATCCAGCCTGACACTTTGAGCCAAAAAAATATAGGGGGGAAACTAAAGTTCGAAGAGTAGGGGCTGGAATACCTCCAAATTCGTCATATGCAAACCTTCTATGATTTTCGACCTGTTATGCACAATCCAGCGAATCCCCCTCTGGAAAAAATAATTAGATCCAACTGGGACTAAATGCTGAAAACCAAAACTACGCGCTAGCTTCACGGTAGTAGTATAGTGTGTATCAGAACGGGACTAAGGTTGAGTACTGTTTATTACTCAATCGACCTGCAGCCAATCAGAGGGCTCCATCTGGTCATGTGACCTCCACATGACCTACTGACCTGCTTACGTGATCACGTGATGAGCATGTGACCTAGTTAGGTGACCACGTGATCACCAGGTGACCTAGTTAGGTGACCATGTGACCTAGTTAGGTGGTCATGTGACCTGACCTACTTATGTGGTCATGTTACCTCATTTACTTATTTATAAAAGGTTTGATTTTTTTTGAGAAAAAATATTTAAGTGTTGATAGATTGTAATGTGAATTGATATACTTTCATTGCTTTCTTTACTAAGTTATTGATTTTTTATAAAATATATTTTTGGCAAAAAGCTTGCCTTAAAAAAAAAATTTGGGGCCTTTATTTATAAAAGCAAGCTAAAAGCATGTCTTTAAAAAAAAACAAAAAAAAACACCTGTTTCTTTTGAAACAGGGTATGTGTTTTTACTGGGTGTGACCTACTAAGGTGGTCATATGACCTTATTTGCATAATAGACTAAGTTTTTTTATTTTAATCAGTAGCATTTATTATGATTACTCATAAAAGGTCTGAGTTTTTTTCGAGAAGAAATTTTAAAGCGTTGGTTTTTTTTTATAAGAGGACAGGTTTTCTGATTGTGAAATGGATATACTCCTATTGATTTGTTCACCAAGTTATTGTACCCTCTCTGGAAAACAGCTTTTAAAACAGTCTTTCAATGTGAAATTGATGTACTCCCTTATTAATCAGTCTCCTCCAGAAAGGCCTCTCCAGAAAACATAGTTTGTAGAGTTGTCAGTGTTTACATGATTAAGGTGTCAAATGAAGTGTGAGGGAACAAAATTTTATTTTTCCTTATATACCCGTCCAAGAGGTAAGCCTCTTAACTGAGGTTTTAAATTGGTCAAAGACTTAAAAGAGATTTAATCCATTTTACAGAGACCTTCGCTCGGTAGGCTCTCTGTTTGTTTTTGATTTCCCCCTCTTGTTTTGATGAAGGTATGGATCCTTAGATTATTAAGTGTGGTTGGTCCCAGAGGGAAAAGATAAAAGACTTTAAGCTTTGATTTTATAGACACCCCTCTGTTTACTGTAGGAGGCTTTTAAAAGAAAAGTTATTACATCATCAAAGAGTATAATTTTTTTCCATTCATAGACATAGAATGGTAACCCACACTTTAGGCGGGGAGGTGCCAGGGCATGTGTCTACCATTTTTGTTGTACACCCTAGGGAGCCCCATACCTTTGGTAGTGAGTAATCTAATTAAAGCTGCAATAAATGTTGGAAGAACCTTCTTTAATATTTATTTCAGACAATTTTATGGGTAGAGCTGAGTAGTTAGGTTTCCAATGTAGACCTATTGTCAATGGACCATTCTGGGTATTATAATTATTTTTCATATTTACTAATTTCTTCGCCATATAAAACCTAAGCTCTGCCCATGATCTACACTCAATAATCTCTTGTATTCCCCAACAGGAACCAGGATCCATTAGTCATCACAAACACACTTCCTCCATGACACTCTGTGACATAAGGTACACGGATGTAATAACATTCCAATCATATCATGTGGTGCCATATGTGGAATGAGAGGATATTTCACAATCTCCTCTCAATTCTCATTAACATAATCTACCCACAGGTGGCACTCTCTCCTTATGACATGTGTCACTATTCTATTGAGCCACATGTACAGAACATTTCACAACACTGTGAGCTGCTCAAGCCCTTAGTATAAAAGGTAGCTTGAGCAGCTCCCAGTCAATCTATTCTAAGATCATCTCTCCCAACTTACACCTTACACCTATACCTAGAACCTACGACAGGTTGAGCTATAGGATCGGAGGCAGAGCTTAGATATTGGCGAGTGTTATCATTGTTACCACCTTTATGAAACACTCATGTCAGCTATGCAATAAAAGGATCAAATGAACTTCTCTGGATTCCGTGTACATTCACTTCACCACATGTAACCGTCCGTTGACACGATGGTGGATGAACCCTCCAAGAATATCCCACTACCAACCTCTCATTAAACATGAGCAATAGTGAGACATCACCCAAGGAGCCAGCTTCAGAACAACGCACCTTTACATCACCTGGGCTAGACGCGCCCAACCACCCCACAAGTGATACTACACACCACCTCCAGAGGCAAACTTCATCACCTGACGCCTTCAAAATGACCAAGCTATATCCCCCTGGTGGAAGCTTTACAGCGCCACAATCTGACGCTGACAGCGACAGCCCCAGGAGCAGCCGCAATGATTAGGATTCAGGGAACGGAACTACAGCACCTATAGTCCCCGCCCCCTACCCTACAGGACCCGACCACAGGACCGCCCACCACTACTCCTGTTCCTACTACTGAAACAGAGGTTAACTCTCAATTGACTCTCACACCTCCAGGACTCTTGCACTGACGATGAAGAGCACAGCCAAGATACCTCGATTCTGGAGCCTAAAAGCAAGTCTGGTCAATATGGACAGCAAGGTAAGGCCATTTTCGTTGATGCAGAATTGACTAAGAGTGCAGTATCTGTTAACATGAACAACCACTTGTATAGAGCTCTTGTTGATTATGGCGCCTCCCTGTTTTTATTAACCAGAAATGGTTGATAGAATACCAAGCACACATTTTGAAATATGTTAGGAACCTTAGACTCACAGTGTTACTGGCTGATAAGACCCCTTTTCCTCCACTACATCCTACAATGTCTACAGTCAGAGTATAGACCCCCCCCCCTCTATCCCACCCCCCCCCGCCCCCACCCCAGCACTACACCCCAATCTATTATTCCTAACAAACCCACCCATGGTAACCTTCTTACCACCCTTGAAACAGACATACATAGAACCACCCAGACACTATAGGCAAATTTTCTTCGTGTAATAGATGTTCCCTCTCCATTTCCCATATATTATTTTCAATGGAGAGTATTCATTAAAACCACCAAATTCACCTTTTTTTTATGTTTTATTTTTCCACAATTTCCAATTATCATACCAACACATCAAACCTTAATACCACAACTAAGTGGGTGACATTGCCAAAAATTTTATTTAATTTTCTGAAGGTTCAGGCAGCTGTAAACTGGATGACCTGGTTGGCACACCACATAAATTACCCACGGTCACAGCGTACGCTCGGTTTGTGTCCCATTAAATTGGGGCATGCATGCGCCGGTTTGTTACAAGCTCAGGGCTCCTCTATACCCTAAGGTATTACCAAATGACGGCCTACTGTAGGAGAGCAGCTCTCTTGCATCCTGATCCGTGTTTATACCTCTGTTTGTACTGGAATGTTTGGTGAGACACCTAATCAAATAATTCAGCATGATTCCCCACTGTGTTATCACAACAAGGAACAAGTGCACCCCTGGTAAGCTGACTAATCTCAGCTCCACAGCCATTACTCCCCTCCTAGTCATACTACAATATTCAGATCATCCAATGATCATCCGCACCTAAGGCCTTGGTGCCCCTTAAATTTGCATATCAACAGAGGGTTATATGCAAACCAACCAATAGCCAGGCCTCGCGCCATATATGGGTGAGACATACCTCATCGGGAGGCATGTAATGAGGAATTAGCCAACCTCATGAAGTGCTTATAAGCCTCACTCTACCCCCATCTTTTCCACTTCCCAAACAATACACCAAACTTACCAAACCCAGTCACCATATGGAGCAAGTATCCGGAGACCACAGGGCCAAATGCCAAGGCTGCCATGCAACCAGCCCAGGTAGGTTTTGTCTTATGTGTCCATTAGTTGCGTCATCAATCATTCTAGCATGACAATGATGGATTATGCCATCATGTTACCCAGATACCCATTACATGCCAATGGTAGTGTGTGCCCAGAGTGCTTTGTAAAATGTGATAGTTGAATTCACAGTCCACTTCATGCCTTTCTACGATGACCTGACCACTTTAGATCTTACATATCAACCTTTTGGCAACACCCCACCCATCCCACACACAACCCATCCTACCTCAGATTACCCATTTATTTAATACAAATTTTTAAGCCTTAAGGCACCAAAGTCATATGGACTCAACCCAGGGTGGCCCATCCATAGCCTTCTAGGCCCACATGGCAATAGGAGCAAGGCCATGGATCTGTTTGGCAAGCCATCAATCTAAGTTTGAATTTGTTCATTGTTATCTAGCCAAGCACCCCCACCACTGTATTGAACCATCTTAGCTCACTAATCACAATCCCCACATAAGCGTCTTTGCGGCGTATGTGTAAGGGCTAAGGGACTCAACCCAGGGTGGCCCATCCATAGCCTTCTAGGCCCACATGGCAATAGGAAACAAGGCCATGGATCTGTTTGGCAAGCCATCAATCTAAAAAGTTTGAATTTGTTCATTGTTATCTAGCCAAGCACCCCCACCACTGTATTGAACCATCTTAGCTCACTAATCACTAAAAACTCTTACAAAAGAGCCAGGGTAAAAATACATCAATTACTAGCCATAGATTAACCTAACAAGCTAGTCTATTTTAGAAATTATGCCTACTAGTGTCCTATTAGCAACACACCCCACCTTTTTCTATCACACAAAACCAAGCCCCCCCCCCCACTCAACCACCCAAGCCCTATTTCCCCCCAAATCAGAATTTGTATGGATAACTATTGCAGTAGAGTGCATGTGCACTGGCAAAATCAAAACAAACCATTTTGTCAGTATACCTGTAACCATAACAACGGGGGAATCACCTACTCTATTTATAGAACAGGCGTCCCCACGCTGTGATAGTGAATGCTCGGCGAGTCTAGCCACGGCATCGTCCCCCGATCCAGGAGAGCATACCAGATAGAAAAGCTCAGGCCCAAACGGCGGCAAAGCAAATCAAGCCCACTAAGTTGGCTCTGCTGAACCCCAAGAAGCCCAGCATCCCAACTATCTATATGTGTTTTAACTCGACCTGGCTGAGAGGGCCCCATACATAGTCAATGGTAGGTAAAATTTCGACTCACCATTCCAACATGGCCGGCATCGGTTCATGATGGAAACCATCATCCCACCTCACTAACTACCGGCCACCCCCACAATCATATAACTTGGGACCGTCCCAAGGTTATACCCAAATGTCAGTAGCGTTTGGAAGATACCATCACACTTATGTGGGGATGGCAGGTAGCCCTTACACATATGCCGCAAAGACGCTTATGTGGGGATCGCCCCCCCCCCATCTAGCCTACCCTTCACCCCCGCCCCCCCCACCCCACATTGAACCCCCCTGCCTATGCAAGACGCCCAAAACACATCCATACACAGCCATCCTCAAACATTATGAGCTAAAACAACATCATAAGCCACAGCTAAGCCTAACTAACACAATAGATCGGCCTACACTAATGTTCATCAGTATTGGCACCGGCTGCAGCGTCTGGTCCGACAACTTTCGCGCCATACGCGGCAGCCCGGCGCCATCTTGGTTTCGTTTTAATTACCGAAACTGACGGACGTCACCACCGTCACCATGACTACCATCGGTCATGTGACACCCGCACGTGGCATCCCTACCACAACAACAACATTAGCACATGTTTGAACTTTAACTTGCTCAGATCGAACTTACCTCAGTACCCATTGGGCATACCCCCGGGCAGGACAATCACCCATTGGATCTGTGTGATGCTGAAATACAACCCAAAAGGCAGATTAAACCAAAGTGCCCCACGTTCTGACTCTCAAAATTGACAAAACTCAAAATTCACCCCCAATGATCAAAATACACTTACAGTCCGCCAGACATGGTGATGGTCACATGAAGTACAGTGCCGTTGGGCAGGATGATATTGACTTCGTAGACCTCCATTACGCAATGTTATGGCATCAAAAAGCAGACAAGTCCCCCTTTTATAGGAGCCCGGATCAAAATTTTGGCGACACAGGAAAGAAATCCTTTTTTTTTTTCTCCCCCCCCCATTTCAGACCAAAAATTTAAATTTCCCTTCAATCAGTTTCAACAGAGTTCCTTTCAAGATATTTGAGACAAGTAGGAGTCGACCTGAGCAGGTCATACCTGTGTTTAATCCCCATAACTTATCTGATTTTTTCGCCATTGTGGTGCAGCGCCAGCTTGCTACTACCACCTGGTGGAATTTAGTTAAACTAACCATAGCGTCCCTGGATACAGGACCCGCACTAAGCCAAATGAATCAATTGAGCTCTGTACTTAGGTTTTGTACGTTGACAAAATGATATTGATCTCACATCGCTTTTTCTGTATTGACCATGGCCTGTCTGCAACCCATAACAGACAAACTATAGGTCGATGAATTGTCTCCTCTTCCTGTTGTTTCCTCAACAGGCCTACCACCATCACAGCATCGTTTACTTCAGCGCCAGAGGCCAAACCCAAAAGAAAGGACCAGTATCATCAAGTCCAGAAACAACCAACACCGAAACAACATGGCAACTTATAACCCAATAGCTTCCTCGCCATGGAACTTTTCAGGCCACAAATGACAATATCACCATAAGGAACATCAGAACCTACTTCCCACCAGTATACACCCAAATTGACACTTCAGGAGACACAAACAGACACTTTTCAAAACGAATTTTTGTATAACCATATTTTAAATCCAAATCGCTGAGACACAATTGTGACGTTAATTTATGATTCTTGATGAATTTTATTAGAGACACACCAAAATACCCTTCTGGCTTGCCTCTCTAGGTGCTATAAAATTCATCACCTTTACCACTGTTTTTCAAGCTCAACTATGACATGTATTTATGAGTCTTAGTCAAATTAGTTATCGATAAGCAACAGGTTGTACACATCTCATTTTTGTATATTTTTGTTGAAAATTACCATGTTTCTAGTCAACAGTAACACTGAATATCACCTTGACTTATACCTTATACCCGACTGTGTAGCAGACCCCACACAAATTCAGTTATAAGCCTTGGTAATGTGGAGCCAGAAACTCATCACCCTTGTGTTGATTATTGACCCCACGATACCAAGAATCACCAAACTTGGTTAATTTTCATCTGGATATATTTCATTGCATATTAATATATATACCAACATGTTATCAAACCAGAAAAATTTTCATTTTCCCACAATAACAAACCGGTACACATATGTTTTAAGCATTGTACATATCCCTGCATTTATAACCTGTGTACATAGATTAAGTCACTTGATCCACACAAACTGTATTTTTGTAATTCCATAAAGGAACCTTTTTTTTATACCGCATATAATGTCAAAACTCATCAGGTTTTCACAAAACCCGGTATTTGTATCATAATACCCATAATTGTCAATGGACTTGGCAGAAACCTTATTTTTCTACTCATTTTTCTCCCTTTACACTCGTGCAGAGACGAGTAGGAATGTGGGGATTTGTCAATGGACCATTCTGGGTATTATAATTATTTTTCATATTTACTAATTTCTTCGCCATATAAAACCTAAGCTCTGCCCATGATCTACACTCAATAATCTCCTGTATTCCCCAACAGGAACCAGGATCCATTAGTCATCACAAACACACTTCCTCCATGACACTCTGTGACATAAGGTACACGGATGTAATAACATTCCAATCATATCATGTGGTGCCATATGTGGAATGAGAGGATATTTTACAATCTCCTTTCAATTCTCATTAACATAATCTACCCACAGGTGGCACTCTCTCCTTATGACATGTGTCACTATTCTATTGAGCCACATGTACAGAACATTTCACAACACTGTGAGCTGCTCAAGCCCTTAGTATAAAAGGTAGCTTGAGCAGCTCCCAGTCAATCTATTCTAAGATCATCTCTCCCAACTTACACCTTACACCTATACCTAGAACCTATGACAGGTTGAGCTATAGGATCGGAGACAGAGCTTAGATATTGGCGAGTGTTATCATTGTTACCACCTTTATGAAACACTCATGTCAGCTATGCAATAAAAGGATCAAATGAACTTCCCTGGATTCCGTGTACATTCACTTCACCACATGTAACCGTCCGTTGACACTATTTTAACCCATAGAATACCAGGCTAATTTTTAATAACACATAAACCCTCATAATCTGTAGAATTTAACCAAGTCTCTGAAAATAAAATAATGTCAATACCTTGGCTGTCTAGATCTTTTCTTAAACTGGACATTTTTTTTTCTAATGGCATCATATTTAATTGCCTGCAATCTACACTGAGTAACATGTATAGAGCAAAGATTCGCTATAGTCCACACCTAAAGAATACAACTCGTGGCCCTGCTATTGAATTCACGAGTAACGAACAAGCCTTCGTGTATAACCTAGCCATCATAGCTGACTGCAATGAGCTGGCCGCGCTGATCATGCAGGAACAAGACCCATTTGAACTAAAAAAAATCAGCAAAGATCCAAGGCTGCACTTTCCCCCTGACCATATCTGGTGGACTGTAAGAGTTGAGATTATGCATGACATCATAGATTGCAAGTTCACCCAAAATGAACACCTGGCTGATTTCCTAGTTGCCTCTGAAGTGCCAAACATAGAATCTACAGAAACTGGTGCAATAAGATCTGGGATATGGGAGTATTCCCTGGTCGTCATACCACGGGAGAGTTATTGATTTCTAGGTTAACCACATTCCCCTACACATGGATCAAATCCAACGCAGACAAACTCTTGTCTAAAATCAGACTTACTTAGACAGTCTAAAAGGTTTAGTAATAGTTAGTTGTAATGCCAGAAGCCTTAACCATAAGAAATTACTGGACATAGAATTGAGTTTGGATTGCAATTTCTTATGTATATGTGAATCATGGGCCATATCTAGCACTGATGACACACTCTTTCATTGGAGTGGTAAGACCATATTTAGGAATGATAGAACCCGTACTACAGGAGGGGGTTTACTAATCTATGTCAACAATGACCTGAGTCCCTATTGTACTGTATGTCCAGCAGTCTAGCTCATGGACCCACTCCTAGAGATACAAGCAATTGCATTTAATAGGCCTACTTGTAAGACCATGCTTATACTTAAGGTCTATAGGCTACCACAAGCGATAGTGGAGGAATCCCTAGATAAACTCTGTGATGTCCTAAAACTGGTCAACAGAGATACCTATGAACTGTGGATACTTGGTGATTTAAATATTAACATAACAGATCAAAATTCCAATGGCGCCAAAGGACTATTTGACATCTGCCGGGAATATAGTGTCAAGTTACAAATCCAGGACATATCCAGGCTGAATGAAACTAATATTGGTGACACTTGTTTAGATAACATAATCACAGACTCTGATATTATAAGTCAAAAGGGGTTTAAACTGTATGGGGGCAGATAATTTTGCTGTTTTCGCTTGCAGAAAAAAACCAAGAGAAAAAAATTGCTCTCTCAAGTTCAATGGTAGAATATATAAGAATTACGTTCCTGATGATTTAAAAGAATTTCTTTTAGATATTGATTGGGAACCATTCAATGGTAGTAATGACCCTGATATCCAATGAAATTTTATCCAAGAGAATTTTAGAGATTATCTGGATATTTACTGTCCATATAAGGATTTCTATATTAAAAAGCAATCCCAGACTTAGATTACTGATGAAATTATTGAACTAGTCAATTTCAGGGATGAACTATTATCTGAGTGAAGATGCACAGGTGATAGAGCCATACTAAAGAGGATTCGTACACTTAGAAATCGTAATCATCATGAAAAAAAACTTGGTCATCCAGTTGGAAAATAACCAGTGAAATTATTCCTACTGATAAAATGGCTGAATTTATTAATGGTTATTTTGCAAACATTGGCAATGAGTTATTTAATAAGATGCCCCCCTCAGGCATATTGTTTCAAAACCTGATATACCCAGATGACTACGACGAGCTGAACATTGGCCAGTTAATTAATTGTGATACTGTCCCATTGACAAATCTAGCAGTATACCTGGTATTAACAGCAAGGTGTTAAATGACGCACTCCTGATATTAGCTCCTGAACTGACTACCATATTCCAGAACTCCATCAAAAGTGGCTTATTACCTATCACATGGTCGCAGGGAATACTTGTCCCTATTCCCAAAAAAGGAAACTTGAACTCTGTTAAAAACTGGCACCAGATTAAACTCCTGCCACTGCCTGGTAAATTGTTGAAGAAGCTAATACACAAACTGCTGAGTGGTCATCTTGAAGAAAGTGGGTTATTATCTGACAAACAGTTCGGTTTTCAGCCTTATAGGGGAACCAGTGACGCTGTATTTAATTTGTCAAAGATTTATTTGAAGCCAGAGATAACAGTCATGTTACAATTGCTCGTTTTATAGACTTCTGCAAGGCTTTTGATTGTGTACATCACCCTACCTTAATTACCAAGATAAATAGGCTGAACATCAAAGGATGTCTTAAAAAAAATGGTTGATGGCGTATCTAGCACACCGTTCAATCCAGACAATAGCAAACAGTGTTCTTTCTACCCTAAAACCAGTGTAATTTGAAGTCCCCCAGGGATCAATCTTAGGCCCCTAGTTGTTTGTATTGTTCAAAAAAAGATAAAAGACTTAAAGGGTCTTATCCCATAGTCACAGAGATTCTCCTTGGTATGGTGTCTGTTTGTTTGATTTTCACCTGCCGGGGTGGGGGGGGGGCACAAAGTACTTTAGAGTAGTACTAAACTGCTAAAAAACATGCTTGTACATGACACTAGACCATACAACTAATATTAAAGACAAATGCTGGTGGATGAGTGGTAAAGAAGTTGTAGAATGTTATATTTTGGGTGAAAATGTTTCAATTTAGGATTATAAAAAGAACGTTTTTGGGCCTTAATAGGTATTTTTGTTGATTTCTGTTACCATAGAAACATGATTTCCATTAGAAATAGAAAAATCAATGATCTCATTCAAAAGAATTTTTCACCAGGTTTACTATGGTGAAAACAGAACGAAAATACCATGCTAATTAGCTAAATTAGCATAATTTTCTTATTCTTTTGCCTATAACTTTTGATCTAGAAATGGTATTTTTGTTCTGTCCCTCTGGGACCAACCACACCTAATGATCTAAGGGATCCATGCCTACAGCAAACGGTAGGTGAAAATCAAAAACAGATAGATACCCTACCAAGCGAGGGTCTCTGTGAAAATGGGATTAAATCTCTTTTAAGTCTTTGATCTATTTAAAACCATAGTTAAGAGACTTATCTTGAATGGGTACATAAGGGAAAGTAAAATTTTATTCCCTCACACTTTCTCTACCACCTTCATCATGGAAAAACCACCCGCCTACAAATTATCAACTCTGAGAACCCAAAAACTACTACATCATCATATAATTTTTTTTATTTATATTGTACATCTCATTTGCATAATTAGCCCCGCCCCATTGTTTACAAATAAGGGACCATGCGGCTAGGCCACATGGCTAGGCCACATGTTGGTTACAACCAAGGGGTCACGTGAGCGCACTTAAGTTATCATGGTAACCAGAATGCCGTCCTCTGATTGGCTAAGAGGTGGTCACTAATCCCTAATTAGGTCATGAGGGCATGGCCTATTATGCCGCCTTCTAGGTCAAAGCAATCAAAATACTTGCGTCCAAAATTAACCTTACACAGTTTAGGGCTTCTCCCACCGTGCAGATGCTATATTACTCAATGGTAATCTGGTCTGGAACCAAATATAGTTAGTTCAGGGCTAGGTGGCATATAACATTATACCTGTGTAGCCGGGGATTCAATAATGGCGTCAGTTTTCTCTGGGTTTGTCCTCTGCTGTATCAGGTACTTCAGGTACTGCTGCTGGAGGTGGTAGAGTGCCATCTTTCTCTGCTTCATCACCCTCCAAGGGGGGCATTTCTTCATCATCGTGGGCTTCCCTAGCCCACTTAAAAGGGTCTATTTCTCCACTTTACTATCCCCTCAGGATGTGTGGGGTGCACATATGCGCGGGCATTGACACATTCCTCTGAAATTGTGTAATGTAGTTCTCGCTATGAATATGACCTTAGCTGTTGAAATGGCGTTAAACATCTATTACTCACTCTTCATCATCGTTGGCTTCCTGGTCGTCTTTATTCTCCTCCTCTCGTTGTAACTCAGCTCTGAGGCTTGTCAACAGTGCAATATTCAGCTTGCCCAAGATGATATCCGCTAGACCACAGGTGATGGAAACCGGCTTCATAGAGGTGAAGGTCAGCTGTGTCCAATAGTGCAAACCTGCACTGAGGATATCTGGATTTGGCTCGATTTAACATTACTCCTTCTGCCACTTTGGCCCAGTTTACTGACTGCTTGACTTCCTTGCCTTCATTCATCATTTCATAAGGATCAGGCATCTTCATAACCCTCTCTGCAATGCCTGGCCGGCCACACCTACTTGCCTTTCTGCTTGAAAAGCTTGCTCTGTGCAATTATAATCATTACCTTCCCACCTAAATCCACCAGATAATGATGCTGGTGTTCCTTAGTGGGGAGTATTTTCTGTAACTACACTCAATTTTAAACTTTGATCACCTTGGCCTGCAACCACCTTACATTAACCTAGAAGCGATTTGTACTCCCTAATGGTATGTAAATACCTGACCCAATCCATATATGAATACTTCAGACATTTTTCTTATTGTCAGTTCGTCTTGTTTCTAAGTTGGAAAGTTTTTTTTATGTTTAGTTTTAGAAATATATTTTTTTATATGAACTGCTAGATACAAAGCTCATCTAGTCAAATCTGCAAGATCTAAGGTACCCTATCTTGAATAACAGAGATATATTGAGTTTACTTATAACAAAATTGGTACCTCCCCCCCTTACCACCATGTGCCCTATGCACCCTTGCTAGTAAGATATGGCAACACTAAATCATTAACAACCCAAAAGAAAATATTGAACAAGTAATCAATGGATAATTCATGACACGTGTGTGTTAGTGAAGGATAATTACACAATTTTTTTTTTTTAGCAATAAAGTCAAGTTGAAAACAAAAATTATTCCCCCTCCCTGGGACTCGAAGCAAGCCATAGTGTGTGTACAGGTACATACATCTCTTCGCCTGGCAGTGAACAGCGACAGCGCCCATCTCGGCTTGGCTTTGTTTGAATGCGTTTCACGGTTATGGCAGCAGCACACGGTGAAAAAAATGGTCTTTGTACATACACCTCGCCGCCCGGCAGCTGACAGCTACAGCGCACACGGCGAAAAAAGAGGCGTCTCCCGGTTATGTTTGTGTATAATACACCTCGTCACCTGGCAGTGGACAGCTACAGCGCACACAGCGAAAAAAAGACGTGCCCGGACCGGGACTCGATCCGCCTACCTCTGATGGCTAAGCCCAATGCGCTACCCACTAGACCACCGCGTCTCCTCGTTTAGCGCCCGTCTCGGCTTGGGTATGTTTGAATGCTTCCCGGGGTTATTGTAGCAGACAGCCCGCAGTCATCGCCTTCCCAGGCTTTGTATCATATCCAGACGTGGTTCGAACCAAGCATTTCTCGTCAGTCCCTGTGGCGCAATGCATAGGTTGTTGGATTTGGGATGTGAGACTGCAGGTTCGACCCCTACCCTGGCAATGAAAAATTCTGTAGGTTTTAACATGTGACATATGACATGTAAGGACATGAGAGGCGTGCGGGTTATCCATGGATAACCACACAGCATGCAGGTTATCCATGGATAACCGCACACCTCTCAAAAGTGATGTTACAGCCTTCAAGGTGTACAATATCGACAGGTATGTGCATGGGAATATCCAGAAAAAGCACCCAAAATCACAAAAGTCGTGGAATAAACACCAGTAAACTCCCACAGCAGCATACACATGTATATATGTATATCAAGTGCATTGCCTGAGAAGCCACTGTCATATAGCTCATAAACTTTGTGTTTTGTGTACATGCATTACAAATGCCCCCCCCCTTCAGTATTTCAGCAGGCTTCCCTATACCGACTGAGAGGAAAAGCTGGGAAAAATGCTCCTATGACTGGTATAGTCTACGGGGGAGGGGGTAGGTGGGGGGGGGGGGTGATGTGGTCGTCCCCCGCAGTGAGGACGCACTTCTTAACACATGGCATCATCTTTTTTCACCAGTTGCTCAAACCTGTTGAACAGGATAGAGGAGCTGAGTCCTGAGCTGCGTGCATTACAGTCCACCTATCACTAGAATGGATGACATCTGATTCTAGGAAAATGTATACATAAAGTCATCTGATATAGAGATAGAAACGCGTATATTCCAACTGTTGCTGCAGATTTAAAGTGATTATATCCTATAATGTCCAACATTTAAAAACTTCCTAGAAACATTGCTTAACAGTTTTAATATGCTACTCTCGTGCTTTGCCGTTGTTGTTCCAGTCATAAGTATTGCCCAAACTGCCCAACATTGAAGTGTTTAGTCATAACATAGTGCACTCCTGCCACTCGTTGGGTATTCTCTGAATTATTAAAGGCAAATGCCTCAGGATACACAGAAAAAAAAAAAAAAAAAAAAACCTATCAGTGATACTCTCTTAACGTTATTTCACTCCCTCAATGGACCACTTTACCTGTCCATATCTTTTTCTCAGGTCATTTCTGATAAATATAATCACAGGACAACTATAGATATGATGTTTGTATTCCCATAGGATGTTTTACTTAAGGAGAAATAAATATTTTTGAAAAATTCACTTTTTCATTTCAACCATGACCCCCCATTTTTCTTTTATCAAAATCTTTGTATAGATGCCCTCTTTCTATCCAGAGAGTCTTGAAGAAAAATCAGTAGAGGAGCATTACCTATGGGACATGACAAACAAAAAAAAAGTGTTTTCCCATTCACTTCTATAGTTAAGGCATTTTACGCTTTAATTGTCATATTGTAAAAGTAAGCACCATGACATATGGATGTTTTTGCATTTTCCTATTGTCAGTACATCAAACTGATATAATCCAGAGTTGTTTGAGGTTATCAGTAGCATAACCAAATCCTGGGATGTTGTAGCATTTGTCTATATAGTGTTTTGTACACCTTAAGGGCTAGGTCCACTGCGTCAGTTGTGTTCATTTTCTGATAATCCAGCCAATTATTATTGTAGGGGCATGGTTTTGTGATAGCATTAGATAGGTACGAGATGGTCAGTTCCTGAGTGGGGCAGACACTTGGATCCAGGTCGGTTGCTCTGGCTGAGCGGTGGCAGCACTGCTCTCCGGGCCTCCTGGCTTAGACTCAAGGAGTTGCCACCCAACCCCTGTGACTATATAAAGCCGGGTCGGTGACTGGCGAAGACAGAATCCTTAGGGACTCTGTATGAATAGGTGTGCTCTCTCTCCTCTGGCTCTGAGAACTTATATGGGTAGCTAACACTTTGGTATGATTGATTCAGAACTCAGAAAAGTTGGTCTGTAATTAGGAATCCTGAATAGAGACCTTGTATGTAACCGGAGACTGTCGTTTGGTAGTTCTTTCCGCATACAATATACTAACTCAGAATACCTGACCATTACACTGGTGCAGTGACCAGGATTGGTTAGGTTAGGGTGCACAGCCATGGCTGAACAAGGTAATTCAGTTAGTAAGAATGAGACAGCTCCTTTAACTCAAAGTGTTGAGGGGGCTGCCTATATGGACACCTCTATGGTCCCTGATGGGGCCTTAGCAGTCAACAAGACGGTTCCGAAAATATTATGAATTTGGAATAACTTGGGGATGGGACCCTTGGCAGTCCTATACTGGTGGCTCAGATGCCGGTGACTGAACCTCGTAGGAGGAGGGAGCCCATTCATATCATGCCTTTGTCCAATCAGGGAGTTTTTCTGAATCAGCTAGGTACAGCTATGTTGTCGGAATCTATTTTTAATCCTGGTGGGTCAAGCCAGCCCGCTCAAATGGGTGCTTTTGGGTTTGACCGGTATCGCAAGGAGAGGAGTGGATACGAAACTGAACGAAGGGCTCATCTGGAATGGAGGAAGAGATGTGATCAGGAGAAGTTGTGGAGTGAAAAGTTGGTAGAAATGTCAGAAAAAGGAATGTGAACGTAAGAAAACTCAATTATTAGAGTTAGAAGCTTCTGTTGATGATTTTGTATCTGAAAATGGGAATTTACGGAGGGAGAAAATAAATTTGGAAAAGAAATTTTGAGGAACTGGAACGTAGTGGGGCAACCAAATCGTTCCGGCTCCATGAAATTGATGATCAGATAAGAGGGAAGGAATCTGAATATGACTCGGTTGTGCAGCGGGTTGAGAAAACTAATGAACAGTTAAATCAGATCTGTGTTGCTTTAGAAGAAAAGACTGATGAACATGACCAGACTACAGGTCAGTATCAGATAGGGCTGGAGGCTGCCAAAAGCCAGCTTTCTGACTCGGACGCTCAAGTCCAAACACAGAAAGAAGTCTATGAGAAGACTAAGGAAATTATTCAGAAACAAAATGACAAATATGTCGAATTAAGGGATCCCCATATCCATGAAAATAATAAGTTGATCCAGGATATTAAAGCGAACAATAGGGTTCTGTATGAGGAGGGCGAAGATCTGATCTATAAAAACGCCCAGATTCGTTGTCAAATGGAGAAGTCGGATGAGAGTGAAAGTGGGGAAGGTGAAGGCATGGAACAGCCAAATGTAAGTAGTATACTGGATGGGGAACAGGGTCAGGCAGATATGTGTACCTCTACTCCGAAATCTATCCTAAAAAAAGGATATAGTCCCTTTGTGAATGACAACATGGATAAGAATATGGTTAGGGATAGGTATCACCCGGAAAAAGATCGAAATGTATGTGGGCCAGAAGGACACCACTTTCACGACCGACGGGGAGTATCAGTATATCGACACCAGGGTCAGCCCGTGTCCTCCACACGAGTGGATGACCTGACACGAGATGGTGTGGCCGGTGATGTATATATAGACAATCAGGATGATGAGCAGGGGCATTCTGTCATTGGAAATCAAACCTACTAGATCTCTGGAGGTTTAGATCAGACGCCGATTGGAACTACTGATCAGAATAACAATCATACTCTGAAACCCAAGCCATGTACTGACAGCTCCGCTGGGACCAACCCAAATCCGGGAATGAATCCTAACCCGGGAACCAACCCTAATACGGGTACAGGTCAGAACATGTATTTTAATGGAGGATGGAACAATACGAATGATTCGAATTCAGGATGCTATGGCACTTCGAGGTCCGGTGGGGGTTTAAGAAAGAGTAGGGAACAGCAAATGCTGGTTTGGAGCTTAGAACAGTGTACAAGATTATGAAGTAGGGAGATATCAGCTAAGAGTCAGATAGAAACCAAACCCTTTGATGGATCTGAACCCTGGACGGATTGGTTTTCAGATTTTACGGATGATAGGGAAGTAGATGGCTATTCTGATGAGGAATCACTGCCTATCCTGGTATGATGCCTTAAGAAGGGACCAGGAAGGATAGCAATAGATCAGTGGAGGGTCTAGTTTCATGGGAATGGAACGTATGCTCAGTTGGTAGAATTGTGTAGTGGGTATCTGGGAAGCATCGTTTCCAAAGACCCCATGACTCAGTATAAGAGAAGGATTCAGAAGTCAGGAGAATCTGTTAGGGTATATGGATTGGAACTTCAGATATTGCTACGGAAAGCTAGGTCTAACATTGTCCTGGAAGATGACTACATGAGTAGTGAGCTTATCTCTCATTTCATCAAGGGATTGAGAGAGAAAGACCATCAGGATTATACGTATAGGGCTTGGAAATGCGGGGCAAGTATGAATACTCTTTTTCTTTGAAATTTTTGTCTTTCACCTCCTAATGGGGTTACTAGAAAAAACAATTTTCTAGTAACCCCTTTAGGAGGTGAAAGACAAAAATTTCAAAGAAACATGTTGTTTTTACTGTGGAGACATCGTGCCCCTCGCATACGCCTTGCCCAGCTTTAGTCTCAAGCAATATCTTTTCCAATAACATATACCATGTGTGTAATCCAAACACACTATTTTGCCCACACTAGTCCATAGAGGCCAGTGGTTGCACGCAGGTCCAGCCTGAAGAGACCAAGCTCGGTCTAAACCACGCTTCGGGAGCAAGCAAGCCCCCTTCCCCCCTTAGACTTCAGCTGCTCTTTCCCCCCTAAAGCTCTGTGAACTCATTCTGGGTACCAAAAATTCCCCTATGACAGTGGGATAGGGACCAGAGACTACCTCTGCTGTCACCTACTGTGGTAGCTGCACACTATCATTTACACTGGCACCCATTTGCACAATGATTATTAATCGGAACCAGTGTACCAGCCAGGGCACCATCTAGATGGTCACTGGCACACTAGTGAATTCCAGAGCTGGTAATGGACAGGTACAGTACAATACCAAGTCCACATGCTGGGACTGGCAAATGAGCGGGAGGCTGATGGCCAATCAGAGCACTCCTTGCAACACTGTCATAACAAAAATTGCTGACAGCCAATCAGCTGAGGCCTCTTGTTGGAGTTAGGCAGCCCCACTCATAGCTATATATTGGAAGCACAAGAGGAGCCAGCGTATACAGCGTGGTCGCATACGGTAGTGTTAGCAGCCAGAAACACGCCTTGTGTTACATACTACTTTGTCTCTACCCAACATAATTGTTCATTATTTCAGGTATTTAATTTTCTACACACACTCTACTCTTCCTCACCACCAATCTTTTATATCTTGCAGTAACTCGCCATGAGTGACACTAACGATGAAATGGAGACCGATCACCGCGGCCCGGATACCGCGGGGAACACCGGTCCGGTCCGAGGAGTCAGCGGGGTAAATGGCAGCACTAGCAGCACTCCATCCCGGGACGTAGGGAACCAGACCCTCCCATGGGAACTACCCGGTAATAACTGCTCCTCAGATGAGGATGAATTTGCCACTGTCAAGATTGGTAAAACCGGTAGTGACCTTTCCCCGACCGCGGAAGGGGAAGAGGTGAGTTCTAGTATTGTTTCAAAAAAACAAAATCCTAGAAATTGTGGTATCTCTACCTCTAGTAGTCTTAATCACCAATATACTCAGCCTAAATTAACCCAACTATTGGACACTCTCTCACTTAGGCCGGGAAGTAAACACACCAGAGTGGAGACATCCACAATATCCAAATGTAACACTGGGGACAAAACGTTTAGTAGGGCCCACCCAAGCACGGGATTGGAGCCTTTACTGAACTGTGAACAAAACCCCAATTTGGAGACTAGTGTCTCACAAAACTCAAATAATTCTTGTGAATTGGCAACAAGTGGGGTGAACTCCAAGGAAGGTGTTCCCACCCGCAAAACCAATGACAACAACACTGAAAAAAATCCAACTAACAGTAGTCATTTCTCCAACAAAGTGGACAGCACAGTAAAAACTGTCACCCCACATATGAGTGTATCAAACCAAAGGGCCTCTCTTGTTGAGCATGACACAAGCCCCCTCCTTGACCAAAACACTAAAAAAAATCAGTATAAAAATATCAAAAAAACAAAAACCATCAAAGAAATAAGGAAAATTTTAAAAATCCACATAATGGTTCAACCCCATTAGAATCCACTGTAGTAAGCCCCCTCACTATGGGCAATACTAAAGCTAACAACAACACTCTAAAAAAGTGTATAAATGCTAGCAAAGAAAGATGCACACATAGAAAAAGAAAAATACCCTCCACCGACAGTCAAACATTGGAGACCCTCAAATATCTGGACTGTGTTGACAGCCCCAGTAAGAGGAATAGAAGATCTACATTGGATGACTGGCCCCTAACTGGTGAAGTTTGGGAGGTAGATAAAACCATAGAAACAGATGTGCATAGTAAGAAACCAAATAACAGCATATCTAGTCAATACTCTGAAGGTTATGTCGATATACAAAGTGATATCTAAACCAAACTGAACTTTCAGCCTTGCAAAAAGGCATGGGAGAAAAGTGTGAGTGATAGGTGTCTTGAGTCTGTAGCAGAATCTGACAAAGAATTGAAAAATATGTTCATGCATGTGGAAATTGACAAATCAGTTCTTCCTTCACAGGGCATCTACCAGATGTTCCCACCTGCAGCCACCGACATGATCAAGAAGGCCAAGGAGGCAGCAGTAGCCGCCACTCACTTTAGTCTCTAAGCAGGATGGTACCGCAGGGCTACACTGGAGAACCACCTTGAACCCTGGACTCTGGGAATCACTGACATCCCTCCAGATCTGAAGGTGAAAGAATTCCTTGACATCATCCGTCCCATCCGACAGACAGCCTGCACCGACATAATGGTGGCCACCCGCAACTACCTTGAAGCCAAGGAAGCTGCCGAGCTCAAGGAGAAAGACTACCAATACAGGTTGGTTATGGACGTTAGTACCCGTCACAATACTGATAGGGAACTAGATGAAAAAATGACTTCTCTGCATAACATGTAAAACGAGCATGTTCCAATGATAGAAAGAACCACAAAAATGAACTGTTGTTCTCACTCAAACATCTAACAGATAGAATGATCGCTCCCCATGAGTTCAATAATGTAGCATTAGCAGGTCATAAGAGACATAAGAAGACATCTTCTACAGAGACTAATGCCCCTCAACCACCAACCTCACGAGCCCCTTAGTTTTTCAGCAAAACCAGCCTCCACAAGAACCGCGAGGCCCACCAGCTCAGAGGAGACCAGTGCCTACACAGCCACAGGCACCCCGAGGCAGTGTGGACCACCAGAACAGGGACCCATGTTGGGGCCAACAGAGGGGGCAACCCAAAGGAAGAGGCCGCAGACCGAGGGCCCAGATGCGGGGCAACAGATACGTACCGTACCAGCCTCGCAACCACCAAGACTGGTGGGAAGACAACACTCCTCAAGAACAAATCTCCAACACCAAACTGTAAAACATTTTGGCACAAAAGAAAGCCAGTTTGAACATTCCGAAAACAGTGGTACAAAAGAAAGCCACAAATACTCTGTTCGAAATGAAAATAAAAAACATGAACCTTATACTGATTTGTCTATCCCTTATTATGGTACCAAACAAACCAAAAAAACAAACCAGAGTCATATAAAAAGAAAAAGAAACAAAGAGACAGTCAAAAATAAAACCTCTAATCATGATCAAGAAAAGGGGGGACCCGGTCTAGGGCAGACCTCCATAGTAAATCTATCCAGTAGAGTCCTTAAAAAAGCTGAATAATCCTTGTTGGAAAAAGGCCTAAATTTTTGTTCTACACAGACTAGAATCAATGAGGGGGCCCTGAAACATGAATTGGATAGGTTTCATCGGAATCTTAGAATAAAACAATTCTTTGGCAAGGATAGTGACACAAGAGAGGGGACAGTATATAGCACCCCCAACCAGGCACCATGTGCCAATATGGGAACGTTCCTACCCTTTGAGGATGGGAAACTCGTCAAAAACCTCAAAGATACTTCATCCTGCGAGCCCCCCCAAGGTTCCCAAAATCTTGAGGTCTTCATAGCCATGAATGAAATCCAACTGTCCAGTAGTAACAACAACAACAGGAGGATCATTCAGAATCTCACTAAAGAAGAGAGGCAAGCTCTAAAAGAACTAACAAGGGATAAGGAACTGGTCATTAAGCCAGCAGATAAAGGGGGAGCCACAGTGGTTCAGGACACTGTGATGTACATACAAGAAGCCATGAGGCAACTAGGTGACACAAATGTATATGAACCCCTAGAAAAAGACCCTACTGGAGAATTCTAAAAGAGGTTGAAAATAAAAAAGAAGACATGGTCACGATGGGAGAAATCACAAACAAAATGGCTGGGGGTCTTAAGACAAAAAAACCCTCAGCTCCATCAATTTACTTCCTCCTGAAGATACACAAGGGGACACACCCGCCCCCTGGCAGACCTGTGGTCTCAGCCAATAACTGTGCCACTGAAAAAATATCTGCCTTTGTGGACAATTTTTTGAAACCACTGGTACCAGGAATAAAATCATATGTGAAAGACACTAATGATTTTATCCAGAAAATTGAAGCACTGGGGACCCTACCTAAGGGGGGCATTATAGGCTCCCTGGATGTAACTGCACTATACACCAACATCCCGAATGACAAGGGTGCATCCTCAAGAGACTGACAGACTACAGAGGGAATAATGTTAAACCCGCGAACCAGTCTCTGGTGGATCTAGCAGAGCTAGTCCTAAAAAGGAACAACATCGAATTCAATGGGAAACATTTCCACCAAATCAGTGGAACGGCAATGGGCACCAGGCTTGCGCCTTCATATGCCAACCTATTCATGGAGAAAATAGAGGAGGAGATCCTAGAATCCTTACATATATAGTATATCGCGCCACTCGCATATGCCTCGCCCAGCTTCAGTACTCATCTCGAGCAATATCTTTTCCAACAACATATACCATGTGTGTATTCTAAACACACTATTTTGCCCACACTAGTCCATAGAGGCCAGTTGTTACACACAGGTCCAGCCTGAAGAGACCAAGCTCGGTCTAAACCACGCTTCAGGAGCAAGCAAGCCCCCTTACCCCCTTAGACTTCAGCTGCTCTTTCCCCCCTAAACCTCTGTGAACTCATTCTGGGTACCAAAAAATCCCCTGTGACAGTGGGATAGGGACCAGAGACTACCTCTCCTGCCACCTACTGTGGTAGCTGCACACTAACGTTTACACTGGCACCCATTGGCAGTATGCTTATTAATCGGAACCAGTGTACCAACCAGGGTGCCATCTAGATGGTCACTGGCACACTAGTGAATTCCAGAGCTGGTAATGGACAGGTACAGTACAATACCAAGTCCACATGCTGGGACTGGCGAATGAGCGGGAGGCTGATGGCCAATCAGAGCACTCCTTGCAACACTGTCATAACAATAATTGCTAACAACCAATCAACTGAGGCCTATTGTTGGAGTTAGGCAGCCCCACTCCTAGCTATATATTGGAAGCACAAGGGCAGCCGGGGTATACAGCGTGGTCGCATACGGTAGCGTTAGCAGCCAGAAACACGCCTCGTCTTACATACCACCAAGTATGAATACTCTGTTTGATGCGACTGATGATTTGACTCTGAAGAAGACATTTCTTACAGGATCTGTACCTCAGAAGAGTAGTAGTTCAGTAATGCCCACTCCGAAACCAGTAGATAAGGTGGCCACTGCTCCTGTATCTGAAGCTAAGTGTGAATTCGAAATTGTGAAGTTCGAGGAGGAAGATGGTAGTATTTCGGCTATCAGATTTCCCAAAGGGAACAATAAGAAGTTCATCCCCCAACATATTTTTACTACTCAACCCAAGAAGGGGGATACTAAGAATAAAGTAGAATAAAGTAGAAAGACGAAGGCTCAGAAGAAAGAGACCTGGGAGTCACCTATGGATATGAAGAATATGATGGAGACTATGATGAAGTCTTTCCGGGAGGAGATTGAGAGCCATCGTTGGAATAGGCCTCCGTTAGTCCTGGATACGATGTTATAGATATCAGAAGATGGGAAATATCGCATATGATTGTCGAGCACCTGAACTGGTGCCTTGTAATGTGTCAGTCATTGAGGAAGTTGAAGAGGATGCGGGAAATTAAATCGGGTTGGGATTGCGGCAGGAAACTCAACCAGGGTAAATGATGTATGCCAAAGTACTATCCACAGTACACCATCGGGAGAATCCAAAATGAGTACGCCTGGCAGGATGAGTGAAGAGCCTGATCACCTCCCTCTCTCCGGGCCAGAGAACCTATTGAATCAGTTAATCGGCAGATTGAGAGTGTACCAGTTACCACTAGGTAAGAGGAAGGGTGGGTAAGAGAACTCAAGTGTGTATGTGTGGCACACCTTCCCCCAGATCGTCCTTGTCTGGAGCAGATACGACAACGAGGGCTAGATCTTGGCATTTCTGAAGATTTTGATCAGATTACTGGGAATTCCTCCCCATTGGGAGATCAGAGGTGGTATGTGCCTGTTATGATTCGGGGTAGCCCACCTCTCGGAATTCGGATTGGAAAACAGCCAGATCCAGCATAGGTCAGGAGCTAAGCACACTAATTCTGATGCTCTAAGTAGGAGGCCAATTAAGAAGTGTAACCGGGATGATTGCGATGATTGTGGTCAGCATAATGCAGTCATTGCGGATATAAAAATACCTTATAGGGATCACCCTGAAACCCTTATTGAGTGGTCACACGAGACCATTCGGCAGTTTCAGAATAAGGATCCTACTATTAGGAAGCTCCTGGAAACAGTTCCACTTAGGATAAAACCCATAAGGCTTGCTATCAGTATGGAAAATAGGGAGATGAGAAGATTTCTAGCTCAATGAACCGAGTTGGAAGTCAGAGATGGAATTTTATGTAGATGGAAAAGAAGTCCAACTAATAAGATTCTTCAGATCATTATTCCGAGTGTCATGCATCAGGATATTATGTATTACTCTCAGGGCCAAGTAACTAGTGGTCATTTTTAGAAGAACAAATCTCTGGAAAGGCTCTCCCAGAGATACTATTGACCAGGGATGAGTGGGGATTTACTGAGGTGGATTGCCACTTGTCCTGACTGTTGTAAGAATAAACCGTGTGAGGGATGAGGTAAGAATCCTTTTGTTCAGAAATTATTTGGAGTACATTTTTTCAGAATCACAATTGATATCATTAGTGGCTTTACTACAACCCCTAGGGATAACACTTGTATGATGGTTGTGTGCGATTACTATACAGAATATACGAAAGTATTCCCTTTAAAGGATAATAAGGCTACTTCCTGTGCGGAAGCATTTGTAAGAGGTTGTGTGTTGCAGTTTAGGGTTCCCCTCATGCTTCACAGTGATCAGGGAAGGGAATTTGAATTGGATTTGTTTCAGGTAATGTGCAATTACCTGGCTATCTGTAAGACACATACGAATCTGTATCATCCTCAGTCGGATGGCTTGGTAGAACAGTTCAATAGGACTCTGTTGCAAGTTCTGAAACCATTAGTAAATTGGAATGCTCAGTGTGATTTTGTGGTGCATGCATATAACAGTACTGTGCATGCTTCCATAAATTTCATGCTAAATATGTTGGTTTATCATGAAAACATCATAATGCCAGCAGATTTGGTATTTGGTGTAATTGGAATCAGTCCGGAAACTCCATGTTCAATTATGTTTGTGGAGTCTGTAAGAGACAATTTTAAGAAAGCTTATGAACTTGTGTGACCCATCAAGGGAGAACACTCCTCCGCGGGGGATTTTTAATTCCCCATTTGGCCCCCAGGGTGCATTGAAGGGGCAAAATTACTCTAAAATCATTATAAAAAATTTTGGCTAATTTTTTATGCAGAATTCATTGGTCTCATTTAAAATGCACCATTTCCAGTAGAAATGGCCCATATTTGGATGGTAAAATGAACATTTTAAAGATAGTGAGATGAACTTTGATAATGAATTTTCCTGCAGAGAGGTGTTTTTGCTTGCCTGGTCACTTGTTAGGAATCAATTGGAAAAATCAGCAAAATGGCAGAAGGTAGGATACAATACTGGATTGAAGCCTAGATTTTTCAGGGTGGGAGATAGAGTCCTACGGTTCTATAAACCCCTTGATAGATTGAAAGTAATATCCAGTTGGGATTGCCCACATGTCATTTCTCAGATTATTTCAGAAACTACCTGCTTTAAAAAAAAGATCTGTATGGTAACATGAAAAGATGTCATGTGGAAGTATTGAGACCATATAGGGGTAGAAAATTAGCAGAAGCAATGTATGGAATACGTCCTAATGTTATGGAATTACCTGAGATTGTGGACTTACCCGAGTTAGAGCACTTACCTGATATGAAGGATAAGGAAGAGACGACTCGGGACCGGTTTCGGATGAAGTATCTGAAAGGAAAAAGAAGAAGCCGAGGAAAATGCCTATGTTAGGTACTCGGAAGAGTAGGGGAAAGGAGAAGAATGTGAGCAAAGTAATTGAGAAGGAGGTTAAGATTAAAAAAGTCTCAGCAGGAGGTCAGATGAGTACCAGGTCAACCTCTCAGATCCATAATCCGTCTTTTGGTCATTTGGACGAGTCTGATTTGGCTAAGGAGGAGCGTCTAATTCAGAATGAAGCAGTTCCGGATGTAGAATTGAAGAATAAGTTGGAGGAACAAGATCAGGTGCTGTTAAAACAGAAGAGTGCATTGGAAGGGATAAGGTTGGATGAGCTAAATAAGGGTAGAAATGGCTAAGGCTCAGTTGGCAGAATCTTCGACTACCCATGGGGCTAGTAAGAATCTGTTGTCTGAAGAGTTCAAGCTAACCATGAGTAAGAAAGCTAAGAATATTCTGAAGAAGAAATTGAAAAATGAGGAAAAGAAAAAGAATAAGAAGGATAAATCATTGGAACAAAGCTCGGATACTGTGTCTGATACAAAATTGGAAACCATATCAGAAGGCGATGTGGATTCTGTTAAGGATGATGCAGAGTTCAAACAGGATAGTGGTATAGAATTCTTTTTTTAATTGAAAACAATGTTTATTAAGCCTCTCACAATTTACAGAATCGTGGTAATTGAAGCACAACTGGAATTATAGTCAAACATCTATCAGTAAGTCAAACATCAAACACAATCATGCAATCAAGAAAAAAAGCTACAAATCATATTCATACGGTAAATTAGATACCATATCAAATTGTACACCATATCAATTTTATAAAAATACAAACAATTATAGACACAACAATGAATCATGAGAAATCTATGTAATAATGATAAATAATGATAGACAAAACAGGCCCAGACAAACAAGAACAAAAGTAACACAGGCTAAGGCAGAGAAATGTACAGGATTGTTGAAATTGCGACTCACAACATAAACCAAGCACATCAGCTTCTATAAAGGAGGGTTACCATTGTACAAAATTCTAGACAAAAATATATTATGCTCAAACTAGTAGGATCAGGTAAGGATTAAGTAAGAAAGAAAACAACACACTAACATTCACACCTACCTTCACACTTACACGAGGCATAATAATAAAAGTAACAATACTAATACTGATATTGGCTGTTATTTCTAATACTAATTATAATAATAATAATAATACCAGTGATAATACCAGTGATCAAGATAAAGATCATTCAGGTCATTGAACGCAGTTTGGAACTCCATGGGGTCATTAGCCGTGATCACAAAAGCTGTCTGTATTCTGTTTTAACCAATCAGAGCACCACTACAACTAATGCAAGGCCAAATAGTACAAGATAATCAGATGTAACAACAATAAAAAATAAATAAATAATAAATAAATAAGAATGAGACTGGTCTTTTGAAATAGACCATCCTGAATTGTATGATAGCGATTCGGATTTGACACTAGATGAAAAGAAGATTCAGGAGAACGTAAAAAAAAGTGGGTTCAAACATTTCATACAGAAGTGTTTATTGGAGTGTAAGAGAAATAAGAAGTACTTCGGATGCCCTCCTTTGGTTGCTATGAATGGAGAATCTGTTCTGGAGGTGGTGATGCAAGAACAAAATTTGGAAATCACTAGGATTGATAAGGAGAAAAATTAGGAGCACGATCAGAGGATGAAAGATCTGTTGGATAAGGAGAAGAAAGTAAATAAGAATAATGATTAACGGAAGTTGTAGGTAGCAAAGGCTCGTTCTGAAACAGATGCTTTGAGTATGCGCTTCTTCGATGCATTCGGGAAGCCTATGTCTGGATGGGATGGAACCCGCAGACATGCTAAGTATTTGTTAGACAAGCAGATTGCGGAATACGGTTTGGAACCGGAAAAGAAGTACTCTGATGATGAGGATATGGAGAGTTAAGTTAAGACATTGTAGTTAAGTAAAATTCTGTATGTACGGAATAAGTAAAATAAGTACCTAACTGACAAGCTGCAATGTGTTCCCAAGCCGTGCTGATCCTACAAGATGCCAACCCAAGAAGGTGTTGTTCCTGACTATTAGTGTTCTTCTGGTAGAATGTGGTCTGTGGTAGCTGATATGGAAGCCGTTTACTGAACTCTGTGAAAATGCTACACCGTTATACCAATCCTTTACGTCTGAACTCTGCTTAAGCACAGGATACGAGTGCTATAGCTTTCTATGATGACTTTGGATTCGGTATCAGCATCCTGGACATTGATTACTACAGAACAGCACAGGATATGAATGCTGGATTACGAGTCCTACTTATTTACAAACTGACTACTGTGTATACGACTACTAGCAGGCCAAAGCGCTTGCTGATATTATTTCTGAACTCATACATATGTAGTGGTCAGTGAAAACATCTCTGGAGACACCGGGATTCGAACCCAGGTCTCTCGCTTGCAAGTCGAGTGCTCTACAGCTGTGCTACATCCCCTGGCCTGACATACCCTGTCACCAACACGGCCCCACTGACATTTCCACCTTCCAACTACCCTGGATCGGTATGGTATACATAGGGGGAGTGACACAACCAAGTGAACAGTCCTTCTGAAGGCTCTGCGCACCCGACGGGGGAACGAACCCCTACACATATATGGACGCTACAGTATCAGTTTCTGATGACAGACTATTGGTGGATTATACGAGTTTGCAGCTACACATCTACCATAATCAGAAGGTGTGTGGATTAGGATACGAATCAGGATAACATATACAGAGACTATGTGAACAATTCTTCACTGTTCCAGTTATTTTCTTTTCTGACATTCATGTATTAAGAATAATTACTCTAGTTATGTTTATAAGGTATTCTACTATCCTGGTAGATTACCAAGTAAAGGTATATATCTGGCAATTGTTAAGACCAGATTAAGGTTGTCATATATTGAACTTGTGTTCATGAGTTCATTTTTCCGGTACATTGAGTAATAGTTAGACCCTACAGGTGTTCATGTAAATAATGTAAAGTATTTATGATACCCTAGTCTGTACAGTAAATTATTTTTTTATAAAAAAAAAGAAAAAAAGAAGGGGTCTGGAGGTAATATAGTTATCAGGTTCTTTATTCACATCCATTTCGAGTACTTAGTACGGTTTTGTCAATGAACCGTTACAAGTTGATGTTGTAATGAACACTGAATTCAGAGAAGTTCTTTGATCCTTGTTTATTGCATGATGACAGAGTGTACATATAGGTGGTAACAATGATACACTCACCAGCGTGCAGGCTCTGCCCCTAAGCTTGTAGCTCAACCTGTCGTAGGTTCTAGATACTAGGGAGGTTGTGTGTAGGATGCAAAAGGTCTAAAGAGATAGATGACTGGGAGCTGCTCACCGGGTCTTATACCTAGGTGAGCAGCTCACAGGGTTATGAAATGTACCAGTAGGAGCAGGTCAGATCTGGTCAGGTCTGGTTGGATCTGGTCAGATCTAACATGCCGTCATACCCGGTTATGATTCTATTTATATGTGGACCAATCAGGGTGAAGGGAGATTATGGAATTTCCCTGCATCCTAGAAATGCGTCCACAGGTATGTCAGTATGTTGTGATACTCCCAGTGAGTCAGTGCCCAGAAATGGAATGGGTCCGGCTCTCATAACATCCTGGCATGGGTGATGTAAGAGCAGCTCACTGTACACACTGGGGGGGGGATGAGCTGTAAGCTTGTGAGCAGGGCCTGAGCGTGTGTGGCAAAGAATTTAATAAATGTGTAAAATAATGAATGATACCGAGAATAGTCCATTGACATATCCCCACATTCCTACTCGTCTCTGCACGAGGTTTAAGGGAGGAAAATCATTAACAATAAGGGCTTTGCCAAGTCCATTGACAATTTTGGGTATTATACATATAAGATACATGGTACAAAGAGGTGTTCGGTATGAAAATACTGTATAAAAAAAATAAGTTTATATAGAGGTTCCGTTATGGAACTGTAAAAATAAGAGATACAGGTAGCATGCTAATACCTTGTTGGATCAAAGAAGGCTTATAATACTTATTACTACAAGAATAAATAGGTACAAATATTTTTGGCTCTTCGTGAATACTGTTTTTGTACCTGAGCTTGTCATGAGCTATATAGTGATACATTGGAGTATAAAAATACAGTCTTTCTAAGCTGAGGTATCTGGAGTATTTACAAATATAATGTACAGAGAAAGCAAAAATTTACACAATTTGTGGAGTTGGCATCAGGAAGTCGAATCAAGGTTGGGGGTTTAAAGCTGCCAAGGGCACATATTCAGCCAGGTATTTTTTTTTGTGAAAAAAAATTGACCAAGGTGGTATTCGATCTGGCTGTCGACCCTGTTGGTAAAAGTTTTGAGAATTGTATGTAGGGCAGGGTCAAGGTACTATTCGATGTGACTGTTGGCCCTGCTTTATATAGTTTGTGCCAAACTCAAGAAGTTAAGGGTGAATATAAACTATTTATGCTACTGACTAAAACTCATAAATACAATACATAATTGAGCTTGAAAAAATGGTGTACGAATGGGGATGATCTTGTAGCACCTAAGGTGACATTATAAAAGGTCACGTTATAAATATCACCTATAAGATCATAAACTTTTACAGGTGTGAAAAGATGACCTTGTTTACAGAAAAAGGAGTGAGTCTTTTATCAAACTATCTATCTTGAGGGGTCATGGGAAGGTTGTGTCTCCACAAACTCATTAAAAGGTCCAAAGTTTATTGTTGCTATGGGGATATTATCACTTGTTTTTCCTGAAATGCTTTCCAGCATGGAAGCTATTGGGTGGTAGGTTGCCATGCTGTTTGATGTTTGTTTTCATGAAGCGACCCTCAGCTCTTCTTTTAGTTGTCTGCCTGATAGGAGAGAGTGAGTTCTGCAAAGTCCTCCATTACTGAGACTAAGTTGGAAATTATGAAGTGAAAATAAAACTAATAGTTTTTAAATGAATGCTCCCCATTTTAATAATTCATGAGAAATGGAAAGAAAACATCTATCACACGAAGAAAGTATGCCTATAGTGTCTGGGTAGTGTTTTGTATGTCTGTTTTAAGGATGGTAAAAAGGTTATTATGGGTGAGTTTGTTAGAAAATAATAGAGTAGGGTGTGGGGCTCGGGTTGGGGTGGGGGGGGTCTATACTCTGAATACAGATGTTGTAAAATATTTTTGGAAGGAAAAAAGATCTCTATTTTCTTTTGGAGGGATTTTTCTTTGACTTTTTGGTTGGTTATGGGGCAAAGGTTATTGTTTCCTTCTTAGCTGGTCTCTCTTTTTTTCTTTTAGTGTTGGGTGGTATGGGAATATTCTTTACAGCCCTGATGTGGTTGGGTGTTTTTGGTTTAGGACCAAAGGAGATTGTAGTTTACACAACAACCCCCAGGTGGCAGTACAGTGGTACACAAAATTTAATGTAAAAGAATCTCTGTGAAAATATTAACGGATTTCTGGCAACATCAATTGGGATGAGGAATGCGCCATTATTTCAACCACATCTTTTTACATTGTGTATAAACTGCACCTTGTACAATTGTTACACATTATGATCCTCATGACACATCCCAACATTCAGACAGATGAATTTATGTCCTAAAATCACAGGGCTTACCTAGTGCCTTCAGTGGGTTTTGTCAGAAAGCACAGACTCACAAATATGGTTTGAAGTAAAAACACTTATCCTGATACCCATGTTATTAATTATTATACATTCAGGAGCATAGGAAGCAAATTTTTATTGGGGAGGGCCAGGGGTCTCGGTTGGGAGGGCCTGCTATATTTTTATCTCAAGTTGAATACGAGAGCCCCATAGGCTTAACCAAGAAACTCTGTATCACACCCCACAGTGTGATAGCCCTTCCCCGTATCACACTCCCTGGGAAAACATCCAAAACGGTCAAATAACTGATGATAAAATCACTTCTAATGCCAAATCAATCAAATTTTGAACATATCTGACTAAATTAACTTGAGATAAATACAAAGGTGCACTTGAATTGGTCAGCACTGAGGGTTATCACACTCGGCTTCGCCTCGTGTGATAACCCTCAGTGCTGACCAATTCTTGTGCACCTTTGTCTATTTATATAGTCTTATATAGGCCATTAGCATATTAGGCTATGGAGGCCGCCATCTTGGTTAGGCCTCCGACTCCAGAGCAGGGCATTCTGGGTAAATTTCTTATAAACCTCCAGAACAATGGTCAGTGATAAGACTGATAAGTTGCATCCTGCCCCTTATCTTAATCACCTACAGTACACCTGCATTGTTCGAGGTGTGAAGTAAGGTGATAACCCTGATAGTGAGACAATGGCCTGATTGGCTCACCTATAGTATTCAACACAAATTTCAATGATCTATTGCTTTTTAATCTTAAATAGTTACCCTATTTCTAGATCATCTATTTAAAGTTGTTGATATGGAGAATCCATACATATAATTTATAGAAAAATCCCATGGATAGTAATTATTTGGCAGCTTGTCAAACTAGACTACACAAAGAGGCCAAATGAGGGATTAGCCCCCGACTACATAAGCCACCTGGCATATTTCCTTACTACTTTTGGTTCAATTTGAAAGTTTGCACATAAGATAGATAGCATTTGATGATCAATAATCGTTCTTGGATTGACCCGTGGACACAAATGTTCATAGGATTGGTAGCGCAATCGCACAATGTTATTCATCTTTTGTTCAATGTTAGCAAATTAAAGTAAAATTTTAGAACTGGAATTTTTCTTTTAGAAGCAAAAAATATCATGCAAAATGCATGACAAACATTTTTTCTATGTCAGGTGGGCGTTTTGTGTATGAACTGCGAGGACTGAGAGTGTATAACATAACGCTTGCAGATAGTGGACTCTACACATGCTTGGCTGAGGTTGCTGATAAGGGACGAGTAAAGCACACTCTGATTAAAGTGGTTGTTGATTAAATATATACAAGTAAAGCTGGACCTCCACTAGCGACACATGGGTTGTATGTCCATGTATGTGTTAAAATGTATTAAGTCAGAAAAACTCAAGTTGAATTCATAATTAAAATGGATAAAAACCAGGTATCATGAATTATCTGCATTTACAGGAATGTAGGCCTATGCTGACAGAATGGGTACAATGTTGTAAACCAGGTGGCAGCACTGTGTCTATGTGCACATGTACTGTCTCCAACTGCCAGTGAGGGCAGCACTGTGCAGAGTCTAAAGAATCTGGATCCCTACACATCTTATCTGAATAGTTCTCAAAATAATCCGTGGTGTATTTTTTGTCATGTCAAGATAACATTGAGAGTACCATTTTGCCCCACATAATTCTGCTCAATAATTGGTTGGTATAAATGATGCGGTACTGATTATCTTTCTTAGTTTATTCAATTCTCAACTTCATTTTGTACATTAATTAGTAAAGTAGGCCTTCGTCATCAAATTCAAATTGATATCAACTTGGCACAGGGTTTCAGGTTGACAACTCTAGAAGTCCAAGGATGTATCTTTATCTAACTGACAACCTTTCGTAGTATGCCCTGCAGCGGTTCTACATGAGGTGACTTTGTGACATATTTCAATTGTTGTGCACTGGTCATTTTGAAGACCCTATATCTATCTGTGTATCAACATGTAATGTCAAATGGATAGACAGGTATTTATATTTAAATAGATAGTTATATATTTAGATAGAAGTATAGATAGAAGTATAGATAGAAGTATAGATAGAAGTATAGATAGATAGATAGATAGATAGATAGATAGATAGATAGATAGATAGAAAGATAGATAGCTCTTATAAATAGTGTTATTTCCAGTTATCACTGGTTTATTCAGCTTTAGGCAACATGTAAGAAATATCAATCACACAGTTGTTAATATGCAGGTAATTTCCACATACAGTAAATATACAATAGTTTATAAAGTATAATGTTCTGTTCCACTCCACCTGTGAGGTAATAATAATACAATGTCCAGCATAGTTCTAGGTGGGTTCCCACACCTAGCTCCTGACCTGCTGCTTAGAGGAATAATGTAATAATGAATAACTTTACCCTCTGGTGGATGTCTTGAGGAGGATACCCTCTGGCCACTAATGATGGAAACCTATGCCTGTCTAGCATAGTTTCACCATAGTGTAGTGGTATAGCAGGTAGCAGGAGCTGGAGCTTCTGCCTTCTAGGAGGTGCAGGCAGGCTATTTGAACCAAATCTTGGCATTGCACCTCAGACTGACTGGGGCCAGTGGCATCTGCCTAACTCTGCAATTGTTTGAGGGGGGTCTTTCATGTGTCACAGGGTGCACAAAGGACCCCCATGGACGCCGCTGTGTCCCCCATTGTCCTGGTCGGTTCTGCAACTTCAAACCCTCATATCTCGGAAGTTTACGCCGTTACAACCGCCATATTGGGCATGCGCAGAGTTGAATATGCCAAGTTACTAATGCCTGCTTGCCAGGCGCGTAACTCGCGTTGGTTTGTCTGTAGTGCATTCGGAGGTTGAATCTGTCTCCATAGCGTAACTTCCTTAATAATAGGAGTTCCGCCTTGATCTTGGGCTCATTTTTGACCGTCTAATTATGGGCTTTCCATAAATGCTTTGATATTTGACGCTCAGGAGCGACGCTAGAGCGACCGGAAGGTTATGGCGTCGTGCTTATGTAACCTATTGTTTAGTGTTTTGGGTGCTGAGACACTCATGACGGCGTCTGCGGTGCCCAGGCACCCGTGACGGCCGTTTGCATTCACTTACAACTTATTAGTTTGTGCACTGAACCATGAGGTCGCTGAATTAGACCCTCAGAATTATTATATTGTGCAGTGGACCATGAGGTCGGACCCTTTGATGTTGTAACCTATGTATCCTTCCCCTAGCTGGTGTGCAGTGGGGCATGAACGCTCACATAGAAGTACAATGTATTAATTTCTTATATATTCTTTGATTAATACAATAATATGTTACAATTTATGGAATAATAAAATGGTATATGATACAACTGTGCACAGTAAACTTAACAATGCTTTGGAATTGCAACATGTCTAGGGAACCCAAATCACTTTACTAGTCATCTAGGTTGTCAAGCTTAAGATAACTAGGAGTGCATTTTGTAGACTAATGTTATTTCTATGGGGACATGTCTCAGCTGACCAAGATACCCCTCTGTATGGTACTGCTACCTGGTGTTGGAAATCAAAACTAATGCCAATACTGTTCTTATCATATTTCTGATACTGCTCCTTATCTTGTAGATTTATTAGGCAAAGGTGGGCAAAAGAAAGAACATGGCGGTATCGGGTTAAGACGCTAGACTAGAGGCGCTACACTACTTTGCGCGTTTATCACCACTGTCGACCTACATACATTGCTCAACGTATGTTTTCTAATCTTCTAAACATATCTACTACTGGTCTAACGATGGCTACCCCGGCAGAAGGAACTAGGGGAAAAGGACGAGGTAAAAAAGACCCTGCACCCATATCACCAGGCCAGGCTGTAGCAGACCCGCCATAACTAAAGCACGACGCTACTCTCGGAGATATTGTTCATGCTGTCAACTCTCATGAGCATTAAGCAAATGACTGCACAAGAAACTCTGGCTTCTACTACCTTACAAACCCTGTTGAACATTCAGACTAGTATTAATGAGTGCACCACCTCAAATACCAAGGTCAATGATACCCTAACAGAAGTCAACATTAAATTAGACGAAAATTCAGCAGCCGTCAATGGTGTCAAGAACTCACTGACAAGTCTGACAGCAACCGCTGTGGCATCTACTCGCATCATTCAGTCACATCAAAATAAGCTTGAAAAACTTGACAGGTTAGAGTCCCAGAAATTAGTAATAATACAAGGAGTCAAAGAAGTAGAAGGAGAAAATCTTTATGAGAAAATGGGTCAACTTTTCCATGATACGAAGCTAACATGGAATCAAGAAATGATCGCATCAGTTTGACGTGATGGTCCGAAACTACAGAAGCCAAACCAACATGGCATCAAAGAAGGAAAACATTGACCGATTAGGCTAACGTTCCTAAATTTTCAGTGTAAATCTGAGTTAATGAAAGGTCTCAAGCATCTAAAACATAACAGGACATGGGACAATGTATCAGTAGGAGACAAACTTAATGACAGGAACTTTATAGACCTACGATCAGTGTTTTTCCTATGTCAAGCAAAACGGATAGATGTCAAACTACGACAACGCTCGGTAATTATTGAAGGTAAAACCTATGGCCAAAGGAATTTAAATAATCTACCATACCAGATGTCACTGGAACAGGCAAACGAAGCAAAAACTCCTGATGGCTTGATGTATCCCTCCAACCACCACAAACTGTCAAACCTCTACCCTGTGGAAATCAAGGATGGAAACAAAGTCTTCCCCAGCGTAGAACAAGGGTTCCAATACTATAAAGCTATTCTATGTGACAGCCCTGAAAAAGCTGCTCGCATAATGGAACTTTCTAGTCCATATGACATTATGGCAGAGACCAAGTCACTGAAACATACCCCACAATGGGGTAAAGAAGCAGAAAAAATCATGTATAGACTGAACGCCACCGAATATGCTATACCAGAGTTCAAGGAATACCTGATCTCCACCAAGGGTTGTAACCTATACGAGGGGAATTTTCACCTGGTATATGGCGTAGGATATCATCTTGGACAGGCTAATTTGTGTCAAAAGGACAATCTACCGGGTGAAAACATATAGGTTAAACTGCTCATGCATATAAGACACACCCTGACAAATGCTCAGCCAACTACCGCTACACCTGCTGAACCTGCAGACGATACAGACCCACATCCTAACTTCGACACTCCACCAAGTTCACCCCAGCCACACAGAGAGACCAATGTGTGATACACAAGAACAATCAATATGACAAAATGACTTTATAATTTCATATAACATAACAGTATATATATATATATATATATATATATATATATATATATATATATATATCATGAAGCAATGCACACATAATAACCTCTACCATATTAAATGACAATATTAGTAATTGTATCTTCTTGGAGTGCTTCAACTCTGCTCTAATAGCCAGACTTCACCCTAGGGCGGCCACTAGAGCTGTATGCTGTATGTCGAACTACAATACTTACCATAAATATGTATAATCATCCTAACTTTGAATCAGGTTTTTCGGTAGTCCATCTCAATGCTAGGTCTATTAGGAATAAATCTGCTGGACTAAAGGATGAACTAGATAATAAGAATATCGATGTATTATTATTTTCTGAAACATTTCTAAATGAAACTGATGAAGATGCATTGTATAGATTTTCTAGGTATAACATGTATCGACATAATAGGATAAGCGAATTTAGAGGTGGTGGATTGATTGCACACATATTAGATCCGGTAACATGTTCTGCTACTGCATACCAATATCTAAACAAGTGTAATCCTAATATAGAAACCCAATGGCTTCTTATGCAAAAAGGCATGGCAAAGAAAACTCTAATTTGTAGCGTATATAGACCGTCTAGCGGGAATCTAGCTAATTTTTGTGATTCGATGTTGGCAACACTGGTACAGGTTGAAAATTTTGATGAATTTGATATAATTTGTATTGGAGACTTTAATGTCGATGCACTTATTGAAGATAATGAAAAATCTATGTTATATGAAACCATGGATAATTTCAACTTGATACAACTTATTAATAGTGCAGGCTTAAATACATGCCTAGATTTAATTTTCACTAATTGTAATAATATCCTGTCTTATGGTCCGCTCAACATTCACCTAAATGATCATCTCCCTATCTATATGGTACGAAAAAATGCCTCAATTAAATCTGGATACAGATATTTTACAGGAAGGTCTTATAAAAATTATAATAGTACTGCTTTTCTAGACAGGCTTAATCATTTAGACTGGTCAAACTTTGATAACTTACAAAATTCTGAAACTTGTTGGAATATTTTTGAAAAAAAAACTTGTACAATACTTTAGATACCATGTGCCCTATTAGAGAATTCAAAATAAAGATGAAAGTTTACCCTGGATGACAAATTATTTATTGGAACGGATTAATGATAAAAATGAAATGTTAAAAAAAGCGAGAATATCTGGATCTGTTCTTGACTGGCACAGGGCAAGAATAATTAGAAATCAAGTTAACATGGAAAGAGAGACTGCAATGGAAAATTACTTCAAAAAAAAGAACATTAAAGAAACTAAAGCATTTTGGAGAAGTATCAAAAAAATCATTCCATCTAAGCAATCAGAACATAGAGTAATTAATTTAGTTAATGACAATGGTTATACCATAGATATACCCAATACGGCTTCTTTTATAAATGAATTTTTTGTCAACATAGGACCTAAAATAGCAGAAAAGCATACAGATCCTTGGTCTTTTGATGGCACAAATGTGTAGCAGATATGCCTGACTTAAGGTTACCAGAGAAGATATTGTTAAGTGTCTAAAAGATATCAATACATCGAAATCCTCCTGTCTCAACTACATACCCACTAATATATTTAGAGAAGGAACACTGTATATGATTGAGAGGTTTGAAAAAATTATTAGACTATGTATCGATACTTGTAACATTCCCAACAGTTGGAAGATTGCTGTAGTCACCCCCCTAACCAAGGGAGGAGACAACACCAATGTATCGAACTATCGTCCTATCAGTGTTCTTCCTGTACCAGGTAAAATCTTAGAAAGGTTAATACATAATGCAATCTCTAGACACCTAACCATGAACTCTATAATAACAGAACGTCAAGGAGGATATCAAAAAGACAAATCCACTACTGACTCCATAAGTTTCTTTGTCAATGATGTCCTGAAAAATCGTAATATTGGAAATGTTACCTTAGCTACATTTATTGACATAAAAAAGGCTTTCTATTCTGTAAACTATCAGATATTGTTAGAAAAATTAGAACGATACGGTATAGGGAGGAAAAACCTGGAATTAATAAGAAATTATCTAACAACTAGGAAACAATGTACTATGGCTAACAATATAAAATCAGCTGAATTACCTCTAACCTGTGGGGTACCTCAAGGCTCAATATTAGGCCCTCTCTTTTTCCTGTATCTGGAACGGATATCGATATACTAGAACGATCCGTACAACTAGCATTACATAAGTTCATAATGTGGGCTAATAAAAATAAATTAACTATAAATGAAGGTAAAAACAAGATTATGACTTTCTCCTCTGCCTAAACATTGAAAAAATTACGTAGACCAAATATACAAATCAATGGATCAGTACTATTGTGTGTTCATTCATATAAATACTTAGGAATCCTGATAGACCAGGAGATGACCTTTAATCTACATGTAAAAGCATTAATGAAAAATGTACGTTTCAAATCATTTCTACTTTGTCATATGCTATCCCATGAGGTGCTCTTACGTGTATACAAAACCTATGTACTATACCCATAATTGGTTATGCTGATATCTTCTATGGTACTGCCAAGGGAACGTTATTAAATGAACTCCAACGACTACAAAATAAGTGTATTAAGACGTGCCTAGGGCTGAATATATTAACCTCTACTGATAGAGTCCATCACATGGCAAATCTTCCTAAACTTGAAAATAGAAGACAGTTTCATTGTATGTTATATGCACCACAAAATGGTAAGACAAGGTCTCAATATTAGGGTTGCAAATAGACAAACTCGCCTACATGATGCTCCTGTACTCTTTTATAGTAGTATAAATTGTTCAGCCTATGAATACAGCCCTGAAGTCAGATGTGCTCAATTATGGAATGGATTGCCAACTATCACTAGAAATATAAAAGAAATTGGTACCTTTAAGGATAAAATGAAAAATAATTTGATGGAAACTATTTCATAAAAATGTTAATTGTATACGATCTATATATAAATTGATAATCAATAATTCCTCTACACAATGCAACAATAATAACAATTGTTTTTTTTTAATTTCATTCCCAGATGTTTAAATACCACCGCATATACCGCTATGTTTCAAGCCTCTTTGTCTAACTGATGGGGAGAGGCATAATAATATATTTTGATACGCCTCTACCCATGAACTTATTGGTCAAGAAGTTATAACTGTTACTATGTATCTTTTTCACATGCTTGTTGACTCATATGCCTTAAGACCAATAAAGTTTAAATTTGTTAAAAAAAAACACCTCTGGGCTCATGGACTATATGGGCAAATGAGGTCATGACATCACGCAGTGCTTGGCCGTCCGCCATCAGCCGATGAGATGACACAGATTTTTATACATTCGGGAAAAGTTGGAACCAATATAACAAATTAATATCCAACCTCAAATGGAACCCCCAAAAAATCACAACTGCAATTATGTCATTCATGAGTTGTCTATGAGTTGCCCATGAGTCTGGGTACGTTTGTTTTGTTATGAAGGCTTGAAGGGTCAATAACTAGCCAATTAAAGGTCTCTAATACATTATGACCATTGGAATCATAATGCATGAATGCAGGCCTGGCTAATAACTTGCCATGGCTCCATTCATGCAACACGCCAACCCTACTGGAATGATATATTCTCTGAGGATCTGTATGATGCGCCAATGACCCAAGCCAACTCGACAGCACTTTATTGGTGTATCATGACCACCAATGGGCATGATGCACTCCTGCACCGGCAGCCCTTGCTACAGCCAGTTATAGCCATATGTCTGAGGAACAGTCACCCCCGGGGTATCTCATCGCGTGCGCCAAGGCCGGACCATGAGGTTCCTCACCAAAGTTGATGCCGAAGTTTGGGTTGAGCTTCATGCCTCCGTTAATGTTATCCACATCTATCATCAACATCCAGGCACCTTTCCTATTAGAAAATAAAGAAATATCAGTTAGGCCCCTATATAAGGGCTTTATTTCATCACAGACACAATTGCAAACATGATGCACATATGGAAGTAAATTGCTAGTTGAACCCCGCATTCAAGACTGGACAAAGCAAAGTATACACTCAACAAGGACTTTAGCTCTGGTTCATAACTTGCCAGTGCACATTGCTGCACTGTAAAAAAAATGTTGTCGAAATAACAGTGGATTCCTTGTCCTACACTGTTAAAAATTTTCCGTAGAAAAAACAAAGAATCATTGGCAACAATGGCTGCCAATCTTTCACCGTTTTTTTAACGGTCACCGTCTTTTAAATGTCACCATAATTTCTATGGAATTTCACCATTATTTCTAAATTAATGGTAATTAATTACACTTTGTTTTGGTTTTAATGCCATACACCATTAACTTTTCATATAAAAATTCAGCCTCTGGCTTGACATTTTAGAAATTCCACTGTAAATCCACAATGGACTAGGTTACCTTTGTAATGGTTTGGTTGCATATGCAGTTCATCTGTCCTAGTTTGAGGACATTGTAATCATTATGATTATTAATTAGTCCTTGAGAGGCACATTGTGCCCTTTATAACTTTGGAGTAAAAGTCTAAGAACATAGATTACTTCAGAATTGTGATAAATTGAAAACTGCAGTGGTATGCCTATAAATTTATTTCTATTATCACATAATGGGTGTTTATGACATCCCTGTTACTCTCCTTTGCCACAAATAGGTGGATTATTTTTTGATTATCTGAAATCGATGAAACTACAATGTAGACTTGCATTTTGATAACATGGTGCACAAACCAACATGGATACACTTCAAATTTTGTCACAATTTGAGCTGTTTAGGGTGTAGGGCATTAAAGAAAGTTTCAAAGTGAACCCCGAGGCCACCTAGTGGGAAGATATGAAACTTCCAAAAGGACAAAGATTCACCGTAAATGAAATAGCAGTACTTTCCCGTAGTGTTTTAAACAGATTCACTGTAACATCACTTAATCTGAGGGCGTTTCATTGTAATAGAAATAACAGTGAAAACCTGTTAAATTTAACAATGGTTCTCGTTAAAATCTATGGAAAATTTAACAGTGTAGATTTGCCAGGGGTGCGAGATCAGCCTTCATTTTCACAGAGTTCCTTGTATGTTTGTGTTCCACCACACTGCCACCTGGGACTTCTCGTAAATACGACACATGTATGATGCTTTTTGCCAATAAAAAAATTGTTCAACTCAAACTCAAACTCACTGGTTCACTGGTACACAATTATGGTGGTTCACTGTTCAGTTTAACGAGGATCCCTTGTAGATTTATCGGCTATTTTCTCAGTGTGGTTCGTAACTTGCTAGTGCATATTGCATAATGAGCACAACACATTGGGTTTTATATAGCTTGGAATTTTTATCCTGTGATTTAAACATGTTAAACAGGTACATGTTTTATATGATCAACTACATGGATCATGTATGAGGATATATATTGTAGAGGTACATAACATGTAACCATAGTGTTGGGTACCGTCTGACGTGGCGGGTGAGTCGAGTCGTCGGACGTTCCTCAGGTTCCGGATAGGTGGCAGCACCAATCCAGGTCTGTGGGGACATCTGACGACGAACACCTGGGTCCTTATATAAAGCCCAGGGCTCAGCCGCTACGTCAGAGGCCCTTCTGGCCTCCAAGCATATAGAACACCATTGATGATTATTAGCTGCCCTCTTCATACTACCGGGTAGCCGTGAGTGTGCATTCGTAATAAAATCTATCCGTTGGCATACACTTGAAACACCGTCTTACTCTTTCTTTCCGATCGTAAGACCCGAACCCCCCAGGTCCGTAAGGCCACAACCCCTTACACTGGTGCCATGACCAGTTAATTCTGGTGTATAGCCCGGACGTTATAACGTCCGAACGGCTAGTACATGGGTTAGATAGCCTCGCAGAAGCTAACCCAGCAGGGCAATTAGTTGCCCAGGAGAATGGCAATGGATCATTAGTGCTCCAAACCCATTCAAACTCCCAAGATGCAGAATCTGCATCTTGGAGAGATCCCGGATCTCACTATAATGATAGTGAGGAGAATCTACCAGACTCTGTACGAGGTGAACAATCCATACAGAGGCAGAGTAACTTGATAAACCAACAATCACTTGTTGACGAATTGAGTAATTCGATGTTCGAAGTTGGTGGTAGTACTAACCCAGAACATCCGGCGCCAATGCCAAAAAGGGTAACATTTGGAGAACTACCTTATAGATTACCCAGACCCGGGCTACCCATATTAGATTACAGCGCTATAGATGGCGACTTAACCTATGCGGTACCGGAAGGTGAGGAATTTAAACGACCGGATGTCCTGTTGTTAAATGAAACCTATGTAACTTTGAACGAGAACCTAAATACATTGGTCAAAGCTAAAGATGAAGTATTCAATGAAAAACTTCAGCTGGAAAAGGACCTAACTGGCATGCGAAGCAAATTCGAAGCCAGAAGGAGTGAGTACATGAAGGAACTAGAAAGTGAAGATATAAAACTTCAAGAAATGAGAAAGTCATTCAATAAAGAATATGACAATAGACACATTCGTATCCAGACATACATAGATAAGAACGATCAACTAAGTCTTGATAAGGCAAATTACGAATCCGAAATATGCCATTATCAAAGCGAGTTAGAGAAATTGAAACTTCAGTGTAGTAAACAAGCTGAAGACAATGAAACCATCCGGGTAGGCATTATAGCTTACAATAAACAACTGGAGGAGGATAGACAGAAACTCATGAATGAGCTTCAGGAATTGCAGACTACTGCAATAACCCTAGACAAATATGTGGAAGCCGCCCAATTGACTATAGGTACTATAGATCCAACTGTGGTGTCTACAATGTTGGCAAAAACATCTAAAGATGCAACTCCAACTAGATACAACCCATGGCTGATAAGAATGTAGTATCTGGAATCTATAAGAAACCGGATGATACCACAGGTAATGGAAATGCACCTACACCAGCAGCTCCTATGCTGGATACAATAGGTCCGGCACCGCCAATACCAGATTTGAGTCATAAAATTAAAGCGACTCACGTTAGTGCTATTGGTGCTAACAATAATACACCCATAGCACAACCGAGAGTACCGGGACCACCGAGACATATGCTAACGCCACCTTCATATTTCTTTCAACCCGGCCATAGTACACCAGCAGGCCCAAGATTGCCGAACCCATCTTTGGGTCAAGGTAATGGTCCTAATGATGGACGTTTTCCCAGACCGAACCCTCCACAAACCAATGTTAACGGCGGTACGTACCAACCAAGAACAACTTCCTATGGATATAGATATAATTATAATCCGGCAGGAAGTAGTAACTACCAAAATGGTAATACCTATAATCAGGGATGGAATCAAAATAATTCTTACCCTAGGTATGCATCTTCCGGAACAGCTGGAAATGCCGGTTATAGTGGCGGATGCCCTAGCGGTTCATTCGGGCACTACCCTAATAACGGTCCACCAGGAGGTAATCCTCCAGGCGGCCCGGGATGATCCGGATCCGGAGGACCAGGATCGGGAGGGGATGGCAGGAAGCCAAATAGAAGAACTTCCATGCCTGCAGGGATGCAAACCATCTTTGATAGAAGCCAATGTATCCAAAACCTTGGCATTGACTGCTACCGAAAGGGAGCAGCTGGCATGGAAGTCATGAACTGTAGCATGCGAGAAGCAGATAGACTACTCGGATGTAATAATCCGGCACATAGACAGGCACGGATACCCCCTCAATATGATTCTAATTATCCTTGGAAGGATAGGTATCAAGCTTTTGTCGACGAAGTCAACTGTAGTGGTTGGACAAAAGAAGAAGCTCTGCCTTATTTAATCTGTTGGTTGAATAAAGGTGGAAAAGTAGCCCTCAACCAATGGAGAGCGGCATACGGAATATACGGCACCTATGATCAACTGGTCGAATGTGCCGCATACCTATTCGGATCAATCGTTAGAGAGGATCCATGGGTAAGCTTTAAGAAAAGGACACAGAAACCTAAAGAATCTCACAAGGTCTTTGGTTTGGAGCTACAGGACTTGCTATCAAAAGCGCGTCCGAATTGGGCTCATGACGATGACTGCTATCTACAGGAATTGTTTATACAATTCTACAATGGATTGCGGGATCCGGATCACAAACAAGTAGTTTGGGATTCTTGGAAGGATGACACTTCCTTCAGTGACCTATTCATATCAATTGACGGACATGTTATGAAGAAGAGATTGGTAGGTCTAGGACCTAACCCGGTAAGAGCAGCTCCATTGCAATATGGAGGTTCACCTGCTCCGGTTTATGAAACTTCCCAATTAGCCCCAATTGATACTCAGGAGGCTGACCAGGAAGACGAATATGTCTCCGATGAAAACGGAGAATATATTGGATCAGTCCAGGTAGCTGGAAAGTATTACTGACAGAAGCGGTATAGGAAGGTACATTCGAGAGGGAGGGGAGGGCCCGTTGCTAGTAAAATAGCTTCCAGACCGACCCAACCTGGCAATGCAACCTCTACAGGCAAGCCAACTGTGGCAGCCGCTGTTGCTCTGACTAATATGATGGAAACATTAATAGCCGGATTAACAGAAGCTCTGAAGAGACCGAGAGTTGATAAATCTCAAAGGAGATGTTTCAGATGCCAGAAGCTGGGGCATTATGCTCCGGAATGTATGGCTGAGATGGGCAAAGAAGGGGATCCCAGTGACAAATCTTGCCATGATATCACCATCCATGATGATAGTTCGCATGTAGTAGCAAACTCGCCTAGCACCGAGGTGGTTGTAGACACCCAGAAGGTTAGGGAAGCTGATATAACAGGTGCCACGGGAGCAGAGGGGAAACCCGATGTCAGTAACGAGGTAGGCGGCTATGAATTAGCCAGGGTTGGTAGTGCCCACCTGCCCCCGGGTCATCCTTGTCTGGAATACCTGAAAGGATGTGGATCGACTCCAGGTGTGAACAATGATGTTCCGATCATCACGGATATGCCCTCTGTTCTAAACGGAAGGCGGTGGTATGTTTGCCTCACTGTTAACGGAAGATCTGCCGAATTTCTCATGGATACGGGAGCTAGCCACTCCTGTATCTCCAAGAGGTTCTATGATCTTATCCCGGATGAACATGATACTCTCAAATCGGGAGGAAGTGCTCAGACGGCCGATGGCAGTACCTTGCAGACATATGGAAGAACTTGTGTAAAGCTACAATTGGATGGAGTACATGACTATGTCATGAGTGCCACCGTTGCGGATATAGCAGATGAGGGGATACTCGGGTTGGATTTCGCATCCCTGTATGGAGTTGTGTTAGAACCCCAATCAGGAGTGTTGAGTGTGAAATACCCGTATCCTGTAAAGGTTAGGTGTGTACTGAGACAAGTGAGCAGTATGGCTAGTGTGGCACACACTGTGCGAATCTCTCCGGGAGTAGCCTGTGACGTGCTGGTAAGAAGTGATCCTGCAATGCGCAATAAGCCTGCAGTGATAGAACCGGATGTAGCTACTCTGTCAAGTATCGGATTAATATCTGTAGACACTATAGTAGCAAATGCATCCTGGTCGGTAGTACCTGTCTTGAATACTGGAAACACTACTATCTACCTGAAAAAGGGACAAGTTTTTGGTAACGTGACCCTTTCGGAAACTGTAACGGATAGTAAGTTAAAATTACAGAAGGTAACAGGAAATGATGAAATTTCGGAAGACTTACTTAAGTTGTATGAAGAAACTTCATTAGAAGATCCGGAACACTGGAAAGAGTTCTATGATATGCTCTGTCAGTATAAGACTCCCTTGGCCAAACCTGGTGAAAAACTAGGTACGACAAATAAGGTAGTACATAAAATAGATACTGGAGATGCGGAACCCTTTAAGATACCGTATAGACAGTTACCTTTAGCGAAAAAGAGAGTAGCTGAAGAGGAAATAAACAAGATGTTGGAACAGGATGTAATAGTCCCTTCCAATAGCCCATGGAGTAGTCCTGTGTGTATGGTAACAAAGAAAGACGGTACTATCCGCTTTTGCATAGACTACAGGAAGCTGAATGGAGTAACGAAAAAGAATTCGTATCCATTACCGAGAATAGACGAAACCATTGACTCCTTAGGAGGAAACAGTTGGTTTTGTACCCTAGACTTGCAATCAGGTTACTGGCAAGTGGGGATGAATCCTTCAGATATGGAGAAGACTGCATTTTCGAGTCATATTGGATTATTCCAATATAACGTAATGCCGTTTGGTTTGTGCAATGCACCAGCAACATTTGAAGCAATGATGGAAACAATCCTAAGTGATTTATTGTGGAAAAGATGTCTTGTATACCTTGACGATGTCATAGTCTTCGGAAAAACATTCGAAGAGTGTTCTAATAACCTAAAAATGGTATTTAAACGCATTATTTCTAATGGTCTCAAATTGAAACCTAAGAAATGCCACATGTTTAGAAAGTCCATAAATTATTTGGGCCGCATCATTAGTGATGAAGGAATAAAAGCTGATCCGGAGAAAATCGAATCAGTTACGAATTGGAATAGACCTAAAACACCCAAAGAAGTGAGGTCCTTTTTAGGATTCTGTTCCTATTATAGGGAATTTATTCCGAATTATTCTAGAGTCAGTTACCCATTACAAGCAATAGCTAACTGGACTCCAGGAAGTACCAAGGAAAAATTTCCTTGGACGCATGAACAGGAATCTGCTTTTCAAAAGCTAAAAGACCTGTTCACGAGTACTCCGGTATTACAATATCCGAATGAAACGGATCATTTCATACTGGATACGGATGCTAGTAATGATAGCATTGGTGCAGCTCTCTCGCAAGTCCAGAATGGGAGAGAGGTACCTATTGCCTTTGCCAGCAATACACTGAGCAAAACTCAGCGCAATTACTGCACAACCAAAAGAGAGTTGTTAGCAGTAGTCGTATATACCAAGAAGTTCAAACATTTTCTATGGGGAACGAACTTTACTTTACGTACGGATCACTCCTCTTTAAGATGGCTACTGAACTTCCGAGATGCTGAAGGGATGTTAGGCCGATGGCCAGCCCATTTATCCGAATATGGGCTTGAACATCACCAAATTCAGCATAGACCCGGAGTTAAGCATTTAAATGCTGATGCTTTATCTCAAATACCAATTCGGAAATGTGATAATCCGGATTGTACTGATTGTGGAGCTCATAGGGCAGTGTTAGCAGGGATTCGAAGACCATTCGAACCCCTAGTTGCCAGTATACTGGATTGGTCTATGGATCACATACGACATTTCCAGGAAGCTGACTCGATAACTGCTCAGCTACTGCAATTAGTACCAAAGGGTATACGTCCAGTTAGACCTGAGGTCTCTCTGGAAAACCGAGAGATGAGAAGGTTTCTTGCTCAATGGACCGAGCTTGAAGTCCGGAAAGGCGTGTTATACCGTTGGAAGCCATGTAATAATGGTGAGAAAATCATGCAGGTGGTGATACCAAATGCTATGAGACATGACATAATGTACTTCTGTCATGGACATCGGACCAGTGGTCATTTCGGAAGGAAACGCTCGTAAGCACGACTTTCCAAGAAATACTATTGGCCTGGCATGACACGGGACTTGCAAAGATGGGTAACCACCTGTCCGGATTGTTGTAAAAACAAACCCAGACCCGGGATGGGCAAACTTCCCCTATCCCAAGAACTTTTCGGAGTTAGATTCGCAAGAATCGGGGTGGATATCATTAGTGGATTGAATACAACCGCTAATGATAATACCTGTATGATGGTAGTGTGTGATTATTACACGAAATACACCAAAGTATTTCCACTACCGGACCACAAAGCAGTTACTTGTGCCAAAGCCTTTGTAAAAGGTTGGGTACTAAGTTTCGGTGTACCATTAATGTCATAGTGACCAAGGCAGAGAATTCGAATCAAATCTCTGGCAGGGTATGTGCAAATACTTAGCTATTTGCAAGACTAGAACCAACCCGTATAGGCCACAAAGCGACGGATTGGTAGAAAGGTTCAATAGAACCCTTATCCAAGTCCTAAAGTCACTCGTCAATGAACACATGGACGACTGGGATGAGCAATGCCATTTTGTGACACATGCTTATAACAGTACGGTACATTCAAGTACAAATTGTACTCCGAACCTTTTAGTATTTGGAGAGGATCTGATAATGCCTGCCGACTTAGTATTTGGAGTCGTAGGGATGGACCCGGAACTACCTTGCCATGTAGTTTTTGTGGAATGCTTAAGAGACAGATTCAAAAAGGAATATGAGTCTGTCCGAATTGATTTGGAGAAAAGTGCCAAATGGCAGAAAGCTGGATACGATACCGATCTAAAACATCGGAAATTCCAATCTGGAGACAGAGTTCTGAGACTACATGAACCACTTAGACACATAAAATTAGCGTCTAATTGGGATGGTCCCTTTACTGTAACACAAGTTATCAGTGATTGTACCATAATTATAAAATCTGACCTTGGTCGACTTTATAAGTCAAATGTGGCTAGATTAAGGAAATGGTCTGGGAGGGAGACCTCCACAGAAATGTATGGTGAAGGTTCCGGAAAGATCCTGAACCAGAATCATATAAAAGACCAGGTAAAGAACACTACTGTGAAGCGAGGCCGTGGTAGGCCTAAGAAGTGTTCCGAATCAGTGTCACCCACGCCAACACCGATTAAGCGTGGGGGAGTTAAAAAAGTCTCGGCAGGTGAAGACAAGAAGAAGAGGAAAGGTGTTTCGAAGGCCAAGAAATACCTAGAAAAGGCTCTTCAGACTGTCAGGTCCGATAAAGAACTATCCGAGAAGGGGAGATACGTTCATCGCAGCCCTCGAATTGCCCAGAGGACTGCAGTGACCTAACCTGTATACACAACAGGTGTAATGTTTACATTTAGAGGAACGGATGACAACTGACCCAAAAGGCTTATTTGTCGCCGCCGCATGATGTACCAATGGGTAGTGGACGGATAACCCGGTGGATTTGCTTAAGCTTTCCATAATCTCCACTTAAATCCCCAGACGAGTCATCGGCGTGAGCGATAATTACCTAAAAACAATCAGTTTGTTGATGTTCCGCTTGTAGCACGTGCGTTTCCGCATGACGTCACCGCGTCCAGTCTCGGCTGACCTCTCGTGACCCCGCGAACTCGCGGGGAAATGACGTCACGAAAGCTGGCCCGTCGCCATCTTGTTCTTCGGTAGCGTTGAAGGCGGACGCGTTAGCTCCCTCCTTTAATTTCTACCGTCCAAGAAACCCTTCGGTGAGCCCTCAGAGTCTGTCTCCTTGTAGGCAGACTCCGTCTGTGTCGGCCCCGGCGCCGTGAAGGCCGGGAAAAGGAGTGTTCGACTCCCGAGTCGATTCCCCAGTCATGGCTGAGGAATCCATAGCTGCAGCCAAGCTATCCGGTGACCCGGATAAGCTGACTCCGCCCGCGGAAGCTTTCCCGGAAGCTTTGTCACCTGTTACACAGGAAGAGAGCGAGATGATGGACGTGGAGGAACCCACGGACCGCTAGTTTGAGGAGAAGCTGGCCTCATTCTCGCTGAATGAGCCAGAGAAAATGCTGTCGCCACTCCCACCCGAGGGATCCGGAGGGGCTACGAGTGCTGAACCCGCAGCAACTGGGTCCGAGACTGCGCAAGTCGACGGACCGAAGGATCAGTGGAAGCCAGCAGTGGCTGACCCGTTCCCTGCAGAGTACGATGGTCGGTACCTGTACGTCCACCCGGAACTACAGGCACAAGTGACCTACGCTGACGGTACACCAGTTAGGTTGGACCCGAAGGTGAGAATAGCTGTCGAGGGCGTCATGACTCCCGAACAGTTGGAGAGGACGCCTCCCGAATGGCTCCGAGACTGGCCGTGGTTCCAACGGGGACTCATGGTGGACGCTGCTTTCCGCGAAGCAGTGTATGAAGCCAACAGAGCTTTCCTGCTTGGAGCGTTTCCGAAGCCGGACAAGTCCCTGTGGAACGTCAAACAGACGAACATTGACTGGGTAGGCTGCGTCTCGGAACCCGAGGGGCAGACTTACCCACGTCCTTGCGCCACCCGGCCCCAGTACCAGACCGTGAAGGAGTTCCGTGAAGCCGCTGCCAACTTTGAACAGTGGGACGACGGTTATTACATAACCGAGGAGGAGTTAGTGAATGTACAGAACAACTCACTAACCGGCATGAACAGAAGTGCAGCCCTTCGGACGGTTCTCGTCCGTCGTCTGACTGCTGAACAGGAGGCTTTGGAAGAGGCTAAGAGGGAAGCGGAAGTACCCGCACCTCCTATCCCCGACCTGAAGCTTGCCACCCGAAGCACAGCCGGATCTGCATCAGCCACCGGCAGTACTACCACCTCGGTAGAAGCCTCGACCTCCAGCGCGTCCGGAACCCAGGAACCGGATGAGAACTGGAAGGTCAGCAAGAACAGGAGGTCCGCTGCTCGGAAGCTCAAGAATCTTCCGGATTCTGCTAGAGCCGAACCGAAAGCTAGCACCTCAGCCACTGGTAGTACTGCCATGGAGGTTGTTTCCTCGGACGAGGAATCAGTGCACGAGTCCTCGGTTGAGTATGATGAGAAGGCCACCCCATCAACTCAAACCGTGGCTGAACGGTGGGCTAACGCCAAATCCGGATTTAAAACCCGGATTCCGACGTGTTTCTCTGACTGTGCCTACGGAGTAAAGAAGGACGGCTCTACTTTGTACGCCTGCCCGGACTCTGTTAATAAAAACAACGAGTCGGATGACGAAGATTGGATGCGTCTTCCGGACGAGGATCCCAATCCGAGCAAGGCCTATCGCAAGATGTGGCTTATGCTAAATCACACCGAAGGGTATTATACTTATACCCAGAGGCGCAAGCTGCGTTGGGCTCTTGAGAAGTGGTACGGTGATGACCAGAAGTCCTGTCCCTTCTCTATCTGCCAGGATGCGAGTGATGTCTCGGTCCGGACTTGGAGTACTCCAGCCCGGTTCCAAAGGCATCTGGTAGAGGCCCACTTCCACCATCACCCGGTTTACATTTGTGATCCGAGTTATGGTAAGAAGGGCAAGAAATGTACTACGAAGGTTCAGTATAACCGACGTAGCGATCTGGCGAGACACCAGAAGAAATGCCACGCAGAAGGATTAGATGGAGCTCGTAAGCGTATTATGGAGCTCCATCAGGAACTCATGAAGGAGTTCGACAGTCTGAGCGAGGATGCTTGGTCTAAGATCCGACCAGGGGACCAAGTCCTCTGCGAGGTTCCGAAGACCAAGGATTCAAAACTCCGCGCCAAGATAGTCCTGACTCCTGGAAAAGGAAAACTGGACATGCACGAGTCTCTCTGGCAGAAATGCGAAGAATCCGGTAAGGAGGGAAAGAGAGCTCGTGAAAGGAGCAGAAGGGACCAGAACCGTAGTGGTAACGGTAATGGTCAGACCACCACTACAAAAGCCAGGGTAGAAGACCGCTCCAGGTCTCCTTTGGCTCATCACCCCCACGAGCAGGTTCAAGGTACTCCTGTCTTCAAGAGACCTGACCCTGCCGGATACGCAGGTGCCGTATCGAAACCTGGGAAAGTTAGCCCCCGCAACTTTCCGTCCTTGACCCAGGGACCTGGACATGAGAGCTAGACCTTGGTCATTGGGAAGGGTGGTCGGCTTGTCCCCAAGAAGACCTCAGCACCTGCTGCCGCCGGATCCGCATCCGCTGCAGCCGCCCTCCCAGTTAACTTCACCCCGGAGCAGATAAATCTTTATATGCAGATGGGGCTGAAGCAGAACCAGCCTCCAACCTACTGTGTACCAACAGCAGGCGTGTCCGGAAGTCCCACACCCGGAAGTGGTCCTCAGGCCGTATTGACTCCCCCCAAGGCTGTCGCTACACCTGAGAAACCAAAGGACGCCATTACCATCAAAACTGGTAATGCGGAAGTTTGGTTTGAGAAGTCTCGCCAGGGGGAAGCGGATGTCCAGAAGGCCATCTACACCCACTGGGAGAAATGTGTTCGCGAGAAAGCGACAGAGTTCCATCAGGGTCTTCTTAATGATACCCTGTTGTGCATGAAGGAGGTAGCGGATGCTGAAAAGCAGCACCTCGAGACCCTCATTCGGGACGATGTAAAGTCCCAGGAGGAAGCAGCCGCAGCTGCCAAAGAAAAGGCAGCTATGGACGTACACGTCTTGGAGAAGCGTGTTAAAGAGGAAATCACCCGGAATACCAACTTAAACACTAAGTTTATGAGGGTATTCGGAGTCGATATCGACGAGTGGGACGGCACTCCCGAATCGGCTCTAGATCTTCTTAAGAAGAAGCATGCAAAGAAATCTACCTAAGCATGCTACGGGTTATTTTTCTAAATTTTTTCTTCTCCACTAATAACCAGATTTAGTCTTTGCGGAACCCTACAGGTCTGCGAATGTCTTGTATTAGAATATGAACACCTGTTCTTTGTGTTCCGGGTTCCTTTTATGACCAGCTTATTGTATGATTCAGGCCGTATAATTTTTATTATACCCTGAATAGTCTATTCAGATTCGGAGCTACACTTACAAAAAATCCAATAGTAGACTTGCTGCTGTCAGATGTATCCGGATGCTGGTTCCAGACTTCTGCTGCTATCTGTGCTATATCTGTGCTAACCACTATATTAGGATGGACTTTACGATTCTGTGTTACCTCTACAATTACCTATACTCCTGAATGGACTAAAACTACATATTACTACTACTTCTGGACATGCCTATATTGGACTTTCACTTATGTCAACTACAATTAAACTGGATTACGCTTCTACACTGTTGACATCTACCGGATTGACACTCTACTTCTACTCTACACCATTCGGATATACCTATGAACTATAGCACTTCTAGAGGATTGTGGGTAGCTGCCCCAAATTCATCTACCGTGTTTACTTTATTAACCTGGAATCATAGACTTTAGCACGTCCATCCCGTGGTTAGCTGACCACACTTACCTTCTAGTATCCGGAAGACTGCAGCACCGGACTCCAGCAGCATTTACCATTTTGTATTGTATATAATGTCACATGTCTATTTTTCTATAATGCTATTTGTATGTGCATATTCACATTGTGGTGATAACTTACTGTATATTTTTGATACGGGTACATACATATCTATTAGTACGGATCTCAAATTGCTGTTTATATTTATAATATAAGATCCGGTAAACCACACCAGATTGTTGATATTATTGTCCTGCGAGGCATATTATATTATAAACACATTGATCTGGTGTTATAAATATTATTTAGTACACGGTGATATCATATATAGTATCATATTCACTACTACACCATGACTGTTTTTTTCTTTTCAAGTGTATAATTTATAACGGTTCTATTCGTAATACTCACGGAATCCTTAACGGATTCTTATGGTTATAACATACAATATGTCATTAGATAGTGTAGTTACTTTTAAAGTCTTTTTCAAGACTATATAATCAAATGTGGTATTAATAACTACAAACACATATGGATGTTATTATGTGATTTATTTAATGTTAACAGTTCCGCTACACATAATTGTCACTATCACATATATACGAATTCTGATATTTGTCCTATTACTTATACCGTAAACATAAAATGTTATTATATGGTATAAAAGGATAATTAACAGTTTCGTTACATACAACTGTTATTCATTCAAGTAATTCGTATCATATTCCAACATCCGATTTGTTATTATGTAACTACATACACTATCAAATATATGTAATTGACATGCGAATCATATTTAACTTGGTGTTAACGTTATATCTACGGTTGTACCTCTATTACTAAGGGTTTAGACATATAGAAATGTTATCCCTGTAATAATATTATAACTATAACACCCTCCTAAATGTCTGAGGGAGTGGTGTAGAGGTACATAACATGTAACCATAGTGTTGGGTACCATCTGACGTGGCGGGTGAGTCGAGTCGTCGGACGTTCCTCAGGTTCCGGATAGGTGGCAGCACCGATCCGGGTCTGTGGGGACATCTGATGACGAACACCTGGGTCCTTATATAAAGCCCAGGGCTCAGCCGCTACGTCAGAGGCCCTTCTGGCCTCCAAGCATATAGAACACCATTGATGATTATTAGCTGCCCTCTTCATACTACCGGGTAGCCGTGAGTGTGCATTCGTAATAAAATCTATCCGTTGGCATACACTTGAAACACCGTCTTACTGTTTCTTTCCGAATCGTAAGACCCGAACTCCCCAGGTCCGTAAGGCCTCAACCCCTTACAATATAATAACACAACTTTAAGACATCCAAGATGTAAACTACATAACAAGTCATAGTCTGTCGTTCACTTTTCAAGGGACCTTTCAGGTCAACTGTCTACACACAGGATCCAAGTGTTTGTCCAACAAATAAACTGAGATTATTTTTGGTCTGTAATTAACAACACAATAGTCTTATTAAAGGGTGGGATGGGCAGGAAACCTTTTTGTGTTATATGTGACCAGATGGGGGAAAACCTGCATCCAGGGGGGAAATGCCTTTTTAAAGTTGAAGTCATGTGCTTTAAAATTAAAAATATCTTGAGCTAAAATATTCCAGATAGTTCTTCTGTAATTGCTTGCCAAACCTATGTCGGTGTGATCAATTGAAAAATGCAAATAAGCTCTAAATACATTATGTCCTAGCTTAAAATAAGTTAAATAGTGATAATGCAAAAATACATTTTTTTTTTTAAATAAACAAAGAAATGGGATATTTCTATCATAAAATCGGTTCTAGAGGGAATTTTCTTTGTCTGTTTTCGGTTCAGAGTTCCTTATGTAAATATCCAACACATTTGTGGCAAAAATTCCCATTTAGAATAACGGAGTGGTTTCCATGGCAACAGATGTCTCTTTTGCATTCCATAAATGAAAGGTTTCAGTAGAATGGAATAACTCTGTGAATTCCCCATCAAAAATTGATCTAAAGCATTTTTTGGTATTTTTTTCAGTGTTTTATTCATACACTGCCCCCTGATGGCCAAATGCAGAACTAAACCCCCCCCCCATGCACGTTTTCTCCAGATGGGTAACATATGTTTTCAATATGGCGACGAAGTGGAAGATTGGTTTGCATTGTGGGGCGTCAAGGGTGCTGTGGTTAGTTTGTGGAACACTCACCAGGGGAGCGACTTTGCTGCCTCATCTCCCCCATTACCGGTAATTTCTCAATTACTCATAATGACAAGAAAAGAAGTTCATTGATATGTGCCAATGGAGTACTAGCATTCAGTCTCATCAGCACTTCATTGGTGCATCATTACTACCAATAGGCATTAGGGGCCATCCATAAATTACGTCACACCTTCTTTGGCCATTTTCAACACACCCCTACATCACACTTGGCTAGACCCCCCCCCCCCTTCAGCCATACTATCGACTTAGCTCAGCTTCCAATGATAATGTCTAATCTGAATCTTATCAGAATTTTACCTGAGTAAAAGGGATTGGGGGTAAAATAGAATCTTATATGACTCTGGGCTGGGGGTTGGGGGCACATCATTATGATGATGACCTTCTGTAGTTCCTTTCTAGCTGACATATTTAGCTTGTTTCAAATTATGTCTTTAATATAGGTCTTCAAATTGATTTTTTAAAATGTGACATCACACAATCCTTGAATCCCCCATCGCCCTGACACACTTTGTCACAATCGGAAAATAACCCCACCCCTCATGTGTGACATAATTTATAGACAGCCCCTTAATGGTAATAGGTTCGACTTACTTGGCCAGGTCAGGGTAGAACTGGTTGTCCCAGGCACTGTAGAGGGATGTGGTGACATAGAGCCTCTTACCATCCAGACTTAACTGTAACATGTTAGGGCCTCCATGTACTCTCTGTCCACGTACGTACAGCGCATTGGGCTGACACTGCGAGTTTGAGAAAAGGTGAAATGGTGTGAAATTAACTGTAAGGTAGATGAGATTCTGCCTACTGTGATACCTCATGTATAATGGCGTTTACATTATCGTTAAGGAATTCCTTGCACCCCAAATCTTTGCTTACCCTGTGAGGTTCAATAGTAGCCCACATTGGTGTATTTAAGCTGGACCTATCCCACCTGATATTAGATCTAATAGGTCTTATACTCCATTTGAATTTAGCTACTCTATATAAAAGAATGCTTAGGAATAATTGTGTACTTATCAGCAGAATAGACTTAATGTAGATGTCTACAACCAGCTGGTGTAGCCTCTTATAATTCTGTGACTTTCTTGATTACGGGATCATAAGGGAGGGACGCAGCCTTTTTGAGATTCGCTTGTTCTATAAAGGACGGCAAGTGCTATGTTAAATCTAATGAGACTTTGTTACTGAGTATGAAATGCCTCTCTCCTTTTGGAACCCAGCCATTGTATTCATCCATTCATACAAGCTGCAAAAGTGACTGAGACTTCAGAGGGAATAAGATTAATAGAGAAACCTATCAAACCTTCATTTCCTGATCTTCAAAAACTTTCACTGCTCCGTCACTGCAAATGCTCCCACCGATCCACACCTGAAGGTAAAAACAGTTCTATATCATGGCAAAGGACATCGCACCTAACAGCACCTGAACATTCAGTTCAGACTCATGTTGAATATAATAAGCTCTAATTAAGATAATGTTTGAAAGAATATATATATATATATATATATATATATATATATATATATATATATATATATATATAGGAGCTATATGACAGCAATTATTGACACTCATGATACCCATCGACATATCATTGTTGACATAAGGTAAAGTTATGTGGCAGCCTGTAAATATACTCCGTATTCTTGCATACCGTTTCACCTGGAAGACATTTCTCAAATATTTAATGCTCATCACATAATTGTGAAATGACCTCCTGCCCTTCGATATATATATATATATATATATATATATATATATATATATATATATTATATATATATATATATATATATATATATATACAAATATATGACCGTCACTGCCACGATTATACTACTGTATATAGCTGCACTCATATGTCCTACAAGTTTAGGATGATAGCAGTCTGTATTGTAATACCTCTAGTGTATTAAGTATATCTATTACACACTTCGATAGAAAGACATTAATGAAAGAGCACAGCCAATATATCGCATATGGTTGTGTAAGTCAATGTGGTGCACTGGGCAGGCTGTGAATGGTTTGAGCGGGTGCCAAGTGTGGCATAAGTGAGATATACCCCTTGTTTGATCAGTGTAGACAGCATAGCCACAGCAGATTGTATGATAGCCTGTGGTGAATATTATGTTGAATTCAGTGACCAACTCAGTGTATACCTACCACATAAACTCACTTGTCCTACAATATTAGGATTGCAGCATTCTGTAAATAATGTTATCTAACGATTTTGGATTCGACAGTGCTTTTTTGGTTATAACGCCGGTGCGTTATCAAGCTATAACCCTACTCTGAGACCTTTTGTTGGTCTTCAAGAAGGTGCTAGTTTTAACCTGAACATGTTAATAAAGTGGCGCAGCATACAAAGTCAACTACGCCATTGATTTCCTATTAAAACCTTTTAGGGTTCAATGAGGAATCGATCCCGTTCCGCTGTGGCTGGAGACGAGCTCGCTGTCCACTATACCGAGCCGACTGGTGGTAGAAACCAATGCACATGGAGGATTTGAAAAAGTTTTCCCACATACCTGATGTTTACACACCTCGTTAGCATAGAATCAAATGGTGGAAGGTGGAGTTATTAACAGAGAACTGTCCTTAGATATTCGAGATGAACATGCCATGCCTAATTTCTCCATTTTCTTCAAAATAAATCAGAATCCAATGATTTTCCATAGCGATACGTGTCGGCACCAGCCATTGGGGCTTGCTGACCCAGTTCTTCAGCCAAAAGTAGGTCAGGTACATCCGGGCACCTACCCGCTTCGTCAACAAGACGAAATGGCCGTGTGCGTTGGATCGCTATGTAAAAATCATTGGATTCTCATTTATTTCGAAGAAAATGGATACAAAATGTAGGTGAACACCAAAAAGAGATCGTATATTTGGCAGTGCTAGAAGTACAGGACTTGACATGCTTGGATTATACCCGAAAAATGTGTGTAAAGGTGGAGGTAAATCGGGCAGAACGACAAAATGGCCACTACGGCTCGGCAAACCGTGCGGATTGCATGCACTTACAAAATGTCTTATCCTTGATTAATTCTGGGGATATCAGGTAAGAAATTGATACAAAATGGAGAAATATGTTAGATAAATGCCTTGATCAAGTTATGAGACAATATTCCATGACCCGCACAGCGGGTCATGAAATATTGAACCATAGACCCACTCGTGCTGTCTCATAACATTGATTAAACGCTACTTAGTACTTATACTGCTTGTGTATAAAGTATATATGTATACGCAGAACTAAACAAGCATGGGGTACATTGTGGCCGATCCACCCAAGGTTTAGTTCTGTATTCCATGTTATATGCATCTAAATATGATTAAATTCCATGAAATTAGCATATAAATAAGTCACGTGACCAGCAGTGTGGATCGAGACATGTTACGCTACTGCGGGTAGGGATGTCATTGATATCCACAATATTGAAGTATCGTAATTATTATAATGATGAATATCATAACGACATCACTGTTATCTCGAAACATAATTATATTAAAACAAAAAAAAAGGACATTTTGACTGGATGCCTTAACTACCCCAACATCTCATGATAGGGGGCCTATATAGGCATATTTGGTATCAAATTAAAGGTTATCTTTCCATTAATACAATGGAATACATATAACCTTCATTTCCTCAGCACTATTGAAGCAGGATACAGTTAATCACTCCCGTCCCCAGACACACTGAAATTGGGCAATAGAATGACTCTAAACTGTAGGAAATGTGGCTCAGGGACCTCGGCTCTGACCCACCCCATCAAACAAAAAAAAACTAATTTTTCCAGCTGTGCCCCGCCTTCTGGCTTGATTAAAGCATGGCTTTACTACATCATAAAATCGGGAAATGAATCGTAAATTTGAGAAAAAAAATCGTGATAATCGGAATTGACAAAAAAAAGGATGTCAATGACATCCCTCACTAGGGGTGTGGCGTACGGTCCCTCAACGTTATGTTTATGAGGAGTTGTTATTCACATGCAATCAATAAACTCACCTGTCCTACAAGTTTAGGATTGCGGCGGTCGGTAATGTCGTACTGTCGTACATCACCATGCAGCCAGTTACTGAAGTACAGGTACTTGTCATCCAGCGACAGCAGAATGTCTGTTATCAACCCTGGGATCAAGGTGCAATGACATAGAATTAAAGCTTAAAACCTTTTAGGTACTTTATATGAGTATATATTGTTATAAATTATAAGCATTGTCCTTATGACATATAGGCAACTGACTAAACTTTTCCGATAATTACGATTTTGATACCCCTCACAAACTATAAGAATCACTGAATAGAAGAGTATTTACAATGTTAAGAGCAAGACGATTATGAATCATGGACTCTGAAGTCCAGGATTCTAGTCATAAAGTGATCAGGCATGATGGATATACTTTATAGTATAAGAACTTATGATTGCAGTTTCACTATTGCTATAGTGTTTATCCAAGACAGTTGCTTATCACCTTTAAGACATACTTTTACTATATAGATTTATTTTAATACCTATGCATGATAGACTATTTTGAATACCCAGTCATTTCAAATGAGCCATTGTAGAATGACCATAACCTATAAGAAAAATGGCTATGCTCTTACCTGGCATTTGTGGTAGGGCCCAGCCTTCCACCTTTTTAGCAGGAATAGTAGCAATATTTTCAGCAGTCCACTCACCATCCTACAATAAGGAAAATGGACATTTTAACATCTGATAATCAGGGCAATGATACCATCTAGGGCTGGTGGGTCTTTATCCCTCAAATTGTCTTTATCCCTCAAATCAGCACTGATTTAAGGGACAGAGACATGCATAGGTCTTTTATCCTCAAATATGGCATTAAAGCACAAAATGTCTTAAACCCTCAAATGTCTTTATCCCTCAAAACTATATGGTGGCATGAAATCACAAACCGGGATAGTCAGCTGGTGTCTACCCTTTAAAACCTATAAACGGCCTTTAAGTGACACATCAAACTGATGTATTGACCAGTCTTTATCCCTCAAATCCAATATAGTGGGCTCATGTGGCTCGTCAGACCGACATATTGACCAGTCTTTATCCCTCAAGGCCCATATATAGTTGCTCCAGGTATCAGCTATGTGTCAAAAATGGCATCACACTGCAAATAGCTTTATCCCTCAAAGCCTATATAGTTGCTCAAGGTATCACATATGACTTAAATATGACATCAAATCACAAATGTCTTTATCTCTCAAAGCCTATATATATCTTGGTTTTATTCATATGTGATACTTGGTCTAAATATGACATCAAAGCACAAATGGCAAGCGCATTTCTTACAGTTTTCTGTGACAAAGCCTGTCAGAGACCCGCTGAGACCTGCTGACTATCCCATTTTGTGATTCAATGCCATCATATCTAGGTTTTGAGGGATGAAGACAGGTTTGCTTTATTACCTAGCACCACTATTATATTATAGACTTAGACGGATAAAAACATTTGAGAGATAAAGACATTTGTGCTTAAATGCCATATTTGAGGGTTAAATCAGTGCTGATTTGAGGGATAAAGACAATTTGAGGGATAAGGACCCAACAGGCCCCAGATAAATTTAAACACAGTTCAAGAATGAACTTTTGAATCTACCAGGTATCCTAATGAAATTGAACAATGAAACACCAAAATTGTAATGCAGTGAAGCTGTGTAGTTTTTCTAATGGAGGCCCAGAAAACAGTATAGTAAGGCACTGTGTTACCAGGAAAAAATAACAGTGAAAGCTTTATCCCAAATTTACCAGAGAACTACTGTTAATTTTATACTTATTCTTACAGTGTACATGAAAAATGTGTCGAGAAGAAAGATAATATACCTCTGTCTTGTAAAATCTGAATATAGTTGAGCTGAGGGCACACCCAACATAGCCTTCCGGTGCAGCCGGGTCATGCAGAAAGCGGATCTCCAGTGGAATCAGTCCGTTCTCACCCAGATCAATCCTCTTTATAAGTGTGTGTTTCTCCCAGTCCCACACATCTAAGTGATGGCCATAGTGACCTAAATGTAGAAAGGTAAAGATTAATGCAAAAATTCATGTAGAAGTAACCCATGAGGCATAAACAGGACAGATCTATATACAAAGTCAACATCTTCATAAAACCCAGTACAGTTGGTGGTCAGTCGGGAGTAGTTTTGAGAAGATCGGAGATAAGAGATAAGATAAGGGTTCAATGGAGGCCCTCCTGGCCCCTGGTTTACAGATATCTCTATTTTTCTTAAAAAGGGAATATCTATTACTAAAAAGTCAGAAAATTTTCTATATATTTCCTCAAGTCATTTCCCGATTTGTTTTAGATTTTCTGTAAATATTTCTTTTAACTTATGAATGATTTTGTGATTTTGGGTAATGGAAAATGGGGGAGAAATTTCTCAGAGGTTTAGAGCCCCACTGCCACTGCCCGCATCACCCTCCCGGCTGGGGAGGTTTCAGATATGACTGACCTAGGCCTGAGTATTCAAACTGATGCTGACCTTGCAAAGAAGTTAACTTTTGCAAAAATAATTTCGTAAAGACTATCATTATATGAAACCCCTTCCAAAAGCCTTTGGCAGAGCAGTATAAAAGCCAGACATACCTTTTGTAAATGGCTTTATTTTCACTAAAGCGCCTAAATTTATCAAAATCCTCCCCTCATATGTACAGATCATTACATAACTGTTGATTAGTGTTTTCAATTGATTAGCCAAGTTTCAGCATTAAATCAATCTTCTCTACCCACTAGGCTTTATTAATCTGTGAGTAATATGGATGTAGATCAGTATCATGTTGTTAAAACTTGAGGGATGGCGCAGTCTATGTACCAACCTTCCTGCACATGTTTAGGGTTAAAGCCTTGTTTAAGAGCCCATGGTGCACCCCACTCTGAGCTGATCATGACGTTATGTCGCGGCTGGTACCAGAAGTCGTAGCCAAATGGTGCTGACTCCTTCCCCCATGTTCCCTTGATGTCAAATGTTTTCCCGTCCAGTAGCATGAAGCCACCTTTAGCCTGTTGTTTAGAATTACCGATGCTGTTTATCATCACCTCTCCACTCGCCAGGCAATGCGCTGTGTGTGGCATGCTTAGGTCAGTCTTTTCATGGACTTCTTTTGTGTCAATGGTCTGGAAGGTAAGTTAATTCATTCATAAGTTTGGAGAGTTTCTGAATGTATTTTAATGTGGTTAGAAAGAGGTACCTGTCAACTGCCACTGTTTAAGCCAAAGCAATAAGCTATTTTCAATCTTGACTTCTTTTCCTTATGTAAATATAACTATAACCTATACAACTTCTTATTCCTTATGCAGAAGAATAGTGGTCACAAATGGGCCTGCAAATGAAGGGGCATAGAAAAGATGGGAGGGTCCCCCAAAATGAGAAGGTCTTCCATATAAGTGAGGGCTTAAGATACTTACTTTGTACAGAGTTGGAGTTCTTGTGTCTTTGACATCGGCTACATAGATCCTGTCAGAGTTGAGACCCATAAGGATGAGCTTGTCACGCTTCTTGGTCGGGTCGTCACAGCAGCTGGAGCATGAGTTCCACCCAGAGTGATGGAGCTCATCACCAAGGTGGGGCATCTCCAGTCTATTAATCACCTAGAAAAAGTGGAATAAAAGGTAAAGCTTGAGGAATCATTTCCATTTTTTCATTTTCATTTTTCCCTGTGACTTAAATAAGTACTTATCACTAATCTGGGACACATTAGGCTTGTTAATAACCTGGAATAGTGGGATCCAAAGTTAAAACATGGGAAATTATTTTTCATTTTCATTGAAGTTTTTTTTTTTAATTAAAATAAGGGGGATCTCAAGCTTATAAATCACTTGGAATTAGTGTGATGAAAAGAAAAAGTTTGGAATTTCTTTTGTCTGTTTGCTTATTCCTTCTTGACCAAATGAGTACTGGAGATTACCTGGTTGTATGTGGGTGATGCAGGGTCCACATCCACAGTAGACAGGTAGTCAGGTTTCTGTACCCCTGTACCAGTGTATATATTTGTCACATACATGAGCTTCTCCCGGGGTCCATGCACCATGGCATCCAGCGGGGTCTTGTACCCCGGTCCAGCGCAATGGAAGCCATTATTGCCATTTGCTATCAGGAAAGAAAATATACAGCAAAGTGTAGAAAGATTTGGCATTGTTGCTTCATTATGTTTGTTAATCCATTAAGGGCCCCTGATGCAGGACGGTATGCCCATTAGAGGTCATGATGCACAAAAAAAGTGCTGGCGAGCAGTCTGTGACATAGCACTTGCAAGTTACTCGCTAGAACTGCATTCATGCCTCATGATGACCTATGGGCATGATGCATCAATGCAAAAGCCACCATCAAAGAATAAGAAATGGAAAAGGTACAACATGATGAAATTCTATCTTTCCGTCTTGTAAGGATTTCTTCCCATAACTTGAAAACTTAAACTTGATTATTTGAGCTTGAGAATAGATGCCCATTGCAATTCAAGACAGAACATGTACATAAACAATGTATTTGGGTTGATATATCTATATGAATGATTAATTAAGAAAGAAAGAAGACGTGGTCAAAACAAAAGAACTGTTGCTCGGAGTTTTTCACAGAGCAGTGCCCGTTTCCCTTTTACCTATACATGTAGAGCTATGAAGCGGTCTGCAGAACGTGCAACAAATTAGATCTAGCCCAGCTTAATGTATAGTCATAGTTATAGTTATAAAAGCTCACCTTTTGCCATGGTGCAGTGGTAGCCATTTCCGGTCTCTGACGACATTTTTGGAGACCTAAATCTTCACCTGTCAACATACAGAACAAAACAGTTTGCAACAAAAGCGAAAAGAATAACAGTTTGCAACAACAGCGACGAAAATCGAACAATCTTCAGCAGAGTAAACCACATAATATCAGCGTGATGACAGAACCCTGGCACACTGTGAAAAACATGTTGTTGAAACATCTGTGTACAACCGTACTGCCACCTGGGGCTTCTTGTAAAACTACACTAGTGCATTGCTTTTCAATTACCCACTGTAGCCCACTGTTCAGTTTTACGAGGATCCCTGGTAGATTCAACGGTTATTTTTACAGTGCAGTTAAATATGGGAAAACAAAAGTTGATAGTGAAAGTGATCTCTCATAGAATTATATTCTTTTCTCATTATCGTTCACCCTATAAGGGCCGGCAGTGCATTATCTATCGTATTCATTCTCTACAAGTAATGTTTTATTAATGCAGCCCTGGGGGACATTTCTTAAGGTGATTATGTGTCATGTTACCTCTGGTTATGCTGGTTTCAATAACCAATAGTCTGCTAGTGAGAGGTATGTATAGACCGATGAGTTCATGATCGGCTAATCAATCTTGATTGGCGGGAAATTAAAGCTTTTGCACCATAATGAAAAGGTATGTTTTACAGTGGCTAGGTAGAAAAGAGAATTATAGGCAACTCATGTCCGTGGTGATTAGGATTCTCGTCCAAATAGATGTGATAGTCCAAACCCTCCACTGTGGAGACACAATTAATGTTCATGCCTAGATTCAATAAATATATGCTTTATGGGAGCAATTTTGATATAGATTCAGTTCTTTCTAACCTGCATCCAAAGTTAGACATTCCTTGTTAAATCGGTAGTTTATCACCATGAAAACAAGTCAGACATGGGTTAAACAGTCTGTTAATTGGCATAATATTATGCAATGACAATCATATCCGCAATAATTTTTCCATATAGCTCCTAAGACCTCATTTTCAAATTCGATAGTGGAATAGGCCCATATAACACATGTAAAGAGTAAAAAAAAAAACTCTGTCACAGGCGGACAACTCAAGGTATGTGGCCGTCTATAGGTTAGCCCAGCCTACTAAACATGCACGCAGTATACCTGTGACACCTAGACTATTTGGGCGAGGGGTGCACATTCTATATAGGTTTAGCAAAGATAGTACAGTATAGGATGGGTTAGTCCATAAAGTGATATAGTGAAGGCCAATCCCCCTCTACCCCCCCCCCCAATGAAACTAGGTGACCTTGTGTGTTCAGTATTGGGTCCTATGTAGGATAAGGGGGTTTATGGAGCTATCATGTATCTTCATGAAAGGGATACCAAATGAAATGAAGAGACCATCTAAACCAAAAATTCTGCTAAATCCAAAAATGATGGTCTTTATTCTCAGAATTTGACCGAAAGCACCCAAAAATGATGTTTGATGAGGGCAATATTTTGAAAATGTACAAAAATGATATTGAAAATGATTGCACTGTTTTTCTGCCATATAAGCCTTTACTGGTTAACAGTACATTCTTTATCATATTTACTATTTCAATTTTACCTATCCCTAATAATGCCCATCATGAAGCCTACCTATCCTTCATTGTACCTATCCCCCAACTCTGCACATCCCTCATATCTGACTTGCATATCTGTCCCTGGTACCCATGTCTTCTTTTTTCTAAGTTTGCTCATCTTGCAAGGTACTCTGTGCCCATTCCTCAAATTGCTAATTGCTCATAGTACCTATCCCCCTTGCTACCCATCCTTACCTATCCCCCATGCTCTCTATATAGCTCTCTGACCCATCTCAACTCTCTAAACCTACCTATGTCACTACCAACTTTCATTATGATGACTATTTCTTAGTCAACCTATCACCTAACATACTGGTTACAGGTCACCTTATTTATAAATCTACCTATCATTCATGCTGCATATCTTTTAGTTAACCTATAAAATGATATTGATGGAGCATAGGTATAATGGGGGATAGGCATATTTCACAAGGCATAGACCTGGAGACAAGTGGAAGAAATTGGACACAAGCTGAGATATGTAGAGAGAGAGTGGGTTAGACTGACTGAGCTGAGATGGAAAGGAAGCCAAATGGAAATCATGAGGGATAGGCATCAAAAAGGATTTGTAGAAAGGGGGATAGTTAGTATGAACAATATCCAGTTTCAGGGATAGCCACAGTAAGTACCTTGTAAGATGAGCAAATGTAAAAATGAAAAAAAAAAGAAAAAATGCACGGGTGCTATATAGGGACAGATATGCAAGTCAAATATGAGGGATATGCAGAGTTAGGGGATAGGTGTAATGGAGGAGCAATGTACTCTTAACCATTAGGGCCTAAATACAGAGATGAACAATACAGTTTAAACATGAAAGGTCTGAGGGATAGTCACCATGAGGGATAGGTAAGATGAATGATAGGCAGATTGATGATAGGTAAACTATGGGAAACTAGGACCAGAGAAGATTAGGTAAAGTGAGGAGTAAGCTTTAGTATTTAGACCTTTTGGGAGATAGGCTTTCTTAACTCACAATGCTTTGGATTCAGGAGCTAGACAGCATGAGTGATAGGTAGACTAAGGGATGGGCAGTATGTAAGATTAATGCACAGTTAGAATACTTGTCAGATTAGGAGATAGGCAGACATTTGGATATACATGTGCATTGAGGTACTAACTCTAGTTTACATATTGTGTCTGTAAAGACTCCTCATCATTTTGAATATTATATGTGTACATCTTTAAAATATTTTCTTCATCAAACCTCATTTTTGGGTACTTTTAGACAATTTCTGAGAATCATAATCACAAAATTTGGATTCAGCAGGATTTCCTGGTCTAGGTGGTTCCTTCTCTCCCTTTAGTATCACCCTGATATAGGAATACCACAGCTCCATAAACCACATAATCCCCAGCAAATTGTCGTCATCTGTCGCCATGATTGGTCATCAATGGTGACTCATTTTGAGTGATAACTCATTCCATCATCTCTCGCCACTGTGTGTTAGACTCACGTGGCATAGCAATTGCTATTCCTGGTGATCTTGTGCTATAACGGTGCCGTGTTCCATCTAGCGACATGTGTGAACTCACGACAATTTGCTGGGTCCTCTATAGAAATCAACAATGAAGACACAAGGGCACCTAGTTTCATGGTGGGGGGGGGGGGTAGAGGGGTTTGGCCTTTCACACTCTACCCTCAGACTAGGAATGCAGATAGTCGACAGGTAATATCTTACACATGACCTGTCTGCATCTATGCAGCCAAACTGGATCCAGGTCACAACAACTAGCTGACACGGAACTTAGGGCATCACACGAAACTTATACTATTTTGGTTGTGTTTATTATAAATGATGATGAAAATTGGTATTCATTTAAACATTATGTTCGGTAATATAGCTTACATTGAAATGTAGTATATCAGTATGCTTCTAAAGACTGCGGTTTGTAAATTCCTTCTTTTTTTCTTTTTTTTTTCTTTGAAGTAGGCAAGTTAGAAGGTGGATAATTAAATTAATAAAAAAAATTACAAGTGATTGATGGGATTGAGTTGTCAAAGTGTGCCCTCATAGAGAATATGAGGACAGCATTAAATATTATCTTGCTTCGACAGTATTTTGCTTGAGCCCAGGCGTTTGAAATTGCATCGTTCTAGTATGAGGGTATACTTAAATATTTTTACTTAAGAAGTTTTAAAACTTTTGAATTGGTTTACTAACCCTATTCTATCAAGATAAAGATAAAGGCACCACTGAGGTGGTGCCTTTATCTTACAAAGTTCTACCATTTTTAAGGTAACAGGAATAACACACTGCCTTCATCCAACAAAATCAGCTTTAAAGCAAAAAATCTTTTATCCCACACGATTAGTTATTCCAAATAAAAAACAATTACCTCAAAAAATTGTGTAGGCCAAAAATCGTTCATACCACAAGACCCTTTGTCTTATAAATCCTATATTTGCTTATGTGATAGATAATGTTGTGAGATGAAGAATCTTGTGAGTTTTAAGCTAATTCTTTCTGACTTGTGAATGCAGGCCAAGCAAGCCAGGAGGCTATTGCAAAAAGAATTGGAAAGCATTCTCACTGTCGTAACTCACCTTCCAGTTCCTGGCTGTTCCTGTGCTCAGAATCAACTTCTCACCTTACACTCAGAATCAATCTTTTAGTGTGAGTCATACTGGGAAGCATTCCCCAATTCCTGAAAACTTAAGAACTATCACCTTGCTGCAAAACAGGTGAGAAGTCACTGCCTGAGGGTAGTCAGTTCCCATTTTGGAATATCATGTCCGACAGAATTGAATTTCTCTCCTTTCGCAACATCCTCCCGCACAACATGGAGTGACTTTTTAATTGGAATTGAGTTCTGGCAGAGGTACTATTCCCGAAAGAAAACTAACTCTCCTTAGGAATTTTTTCTCTTTTGTGTTGCCAAAAGGTGATTTGTGAGAAAAGTGGCTGAGGGCTGGTCCAGACTCTACATGTACTTCCCAAATAATTTGAATCCTGAGGCATTCAGGTGGAACCAATCATGGAACCACTTCCCTCACTTTTCAAAACAGTGTCTAATTCAGAGTAAGTCAATTCCATTAAAGTATAAGGTGGGGACGTCACTTCTCAGACTTACTTCCCCTACCATCTACCCTTGTTGTCTTTGAGTAGTACCTGCGTTACGCCCCCCCCCCCCCCATTTACCTAGTTATATTAGACCATTATCACTGTCCTCAGATGAAAGTGGGTTGAAATAACTCAGTTGTTCATGTGAATGTGACATCCCTCGAACCCTTCATGCAGTGTATAATCACAAGCTCTAATGTGCAGACTCACCATTTCCTCCATAACGTGTTATCACCCATGATCTTTTGGGTGCAAGTCACCTAAATTCTACCAAATACTTATGCAATCTACTAAGGATTCTTGCAAGGCTTAACAATGAAACAACATTATTGCATTGTGTAGTTTCTACAATGAAGCAGTTGAGTACACATTGTGGTACAAGGAATATCTGTGTAAAAATAACGATGGATATCTGGCAACTTTTGGAAAAGAATTTCACTGTTTTTCAAATAACATTTATTTACAGTGTATGCAAGGGCAGGACACTGCTTTATCATAGCCTTCCCATGTGCCAAAAGGGGCATATAAGAGAATTATACATATCAAAGTTCTAATTATTATGTCAGATTACACAGAAGCACCAGCCTCAAATGAATTCAACTGAAGAATGACAATAATAGTATCTATGTAATTTCATTTGTTTAAAAGAAATGACCACCCTATTTTCATGACGATTTCATTTGGTAAGTTTTATATTGAATAAAGATATTCTCAGTGTCACACCTGTTGTTATAAGGGCAGGGTACAGGCCTTTCTGATGCCATGTATGACGTCACAATTGGTCCAAATGCATCAGGTGGTACATTGTTCATTGATGCTGTTGCAACCATGATAGTATTATTGATACTAAAGGGTACATCACTATTACATTATATATTACAGACAAGTGGGAAATAATTATAATGCTAATTATCAACGTGAATATGCATCTAGTTTTAGATATTTTGGAATAGAATTTCAAGTAAAGGAAAGTGATTTAGCTATTGATGACACATCTGTACAAGGGGGAAAATTGAGAGTGTGGGCAAGATGGTCCCAAACTCCCTTAAATAGTCACAGGGTGTATTCCCTGTCCCTACGTCAAGTAGCTTTTTCCACCCCTGCTAGTTAACAATTAATCTTAGAAAGACACCCCTACACTCCCACAAAATCCTAGATGCATTGACGGCAGGTGGATCTATCAAAATACCTAAAATTATTGGGTAAAGATCCTTACTTGGAGCATTCAACATTTTGATATATAAGGGAGTGATCATTTGTTAAGAACAGGGGTGTTGCTGGGTTTGCGCTCGGACGTGTGAAAGAAATTGTCCAGGTGCATCATGACGACCAATCGGCATGATGTACTTCTGCATCAGCAACCATTGAAGTGGTCCCCACTAAGGGTTATTACCGGGGTTATTACACTCGGGTTCGCCTGATGTGATAACCCTCAGTGGGGACCAATTCTCGGGCGTCTTTGTCTATGTAATAGGGGACACATTGCACATGTTTGCAGCACTACGACTTCCCTACAAAATCTTCTGTAATTACTTTAATTTAATTTAGGTTCATTCACATGTCTGTGTTCACTGGGAACCTTGGGGGTGTGGATGGGGGGTCCCCCATGTCAGATGTCGATTTTAAAAAATGGCCATGTCCCCATGTCAATTTTAAGAAATGGTCATGTCAGCATGTCAATTTTAAGAAATGGTCATGTCACCATGTCAATTTTAAGAAATTGGTCATGTCCCATGTCACTAAGCCTAAAATAGCCCATGTCGCCATGTCAATTTTAGTGGTCCACACCCATAACCTTATCGCATTGATGCCCATAGGCATCATGCTTAGTGCTCCGATACTTTTACAGAAGATAAGTGTCAATAGAGATGTTAAAACAGAACAAGACACAGTTTTGTCATAATGGCATTTACACCCCTGTAACATTGCAATGGGCGAGGATGTGATCCTAGAAGATTAATAATTGAGATAGAGTGTAAGGTACTTACCCCGGTATATCTCAAGGTGCTTGTACACTGTGCTATGGATATAGATGAAGTGATGGGGGAGTGTGGGTCTGACTGACACTGAATAATAGTCACTCACCACACGCAGCCAAGGTAGATAATTTGATGTATGCACGCTCTATAAACCTTCAGACACCCGGGGCCAGCTCTCCAACCCACTGGGCACATCAACATTGATTCAGCGTTGAAACAACCTTTGCAATGTTTGCATATCAACGGTTGATATAGGCTTGTAATATAGTTGAATTTGAAAGTTGACACAACATAATCAAAATCAACTGTGATTCAACATCTAACCATCAGCGCTGATTCAACGTTTGTATTTCTATGTTGATTCAACGTTGACACAACATTGATATGATGTTGAAACAAGGTTGATATTTGTGAGGGCATTCTTTGTTGACATGTCAATGTTGAATCAACATTGAAATCAATATTGTTGATTCAACATTGACAAATCAATGTTGAGTCAACATTGAATTGAGAACAATATTTCAACATGGATATGTCAACTGTTGATTGGATGTTGAAATGGTGTTGGTTGACAACATTGAAATAGAATCATTGAAAAGGTGTTGAAGACAGGTTGATCAACATCATCAACACAATATCAATGGGTTTTCAACGTTGATGCAACGTTCTGTGCCCACTGGGAAGCAGTGGCGAATCCAGAATTTGGGAAATGAGTGGATGTCCTAGGCTTAAATCAGCCAAGTAAACTCTAATATAAACTACAGGGGAAAGGCAGGGTCGCACACCCCTGTGCCCCCATTAAGTACTCCACTGCCAAGCACATCTGTAATGAATTTGATCACGAGATATTATCTTGTACTACGTGTATCTTAATACATTAGAGTTGAGTGCATGTTTTATGACAAGAAAGAGGGCCATATAATCAGCAGTTATATATGGGGTAACCTCAGTGCATAGCTACAGCTACTGAAATCCATTTGACCTAATTACAAACCAGAAGTGACCTAGTTTTGAGACCGGAAGTGACCATATATTGCAATGTGACCTACTTTCTCAAGCTCTCATTGGCTGAGAGCTATGACATCATCATGTGATGATCATGTGATCAAAACAAAAAACGTAAACAAAAACATACCGACCATGTGATTTGATCACTCGGTCAGCATGCTTACCACAGAGGAAAACGTAAACAAAAACAAACCAAGTCTTGCACAAGGTACACACACCGCCAGCTGCTGTAGCAGCTGGCTGCACCTTGTTTATTTCTATAGTCGCCATGCATGCGGTGTGCTTGCACCATATGTTTCTACTATGCTGCTAAAATACTTAAGGGGTGCCCCCCACCCCATAGTTTACCCTACCCTACCCTACCCTTCCCTATTTTATCTACCTACCTACCTACTTTAACTTAGTTTACCTTTGGTCATTCATTTTTACGTTGTGGTGGGAGAATGTTATGATGTAGGTGCTAAAATTTAACACTTTTTTCTGATCCTTTTTGCATATGCCGATGTGTAAACTTTAGTTTGTGCTTGAGAGTCTTTAGAGGCACCATTTGATCTAATTTAATGATTTATATGGGTTCCATTGTTTAAGCTGTTCTGTCCACTGACGACTTGTTCATGTAACCCCAGAGGGCTGTCTGTAACTCTGTACCCCACTAGTTTTGCTGCCAGTAAATCCAAGTAATGTGTCCTTAGGTGGACATTGGCACCACTGTCCAGCTGCTCACCTAGTGCTGCAGAGTTAGTAGGATCCTTTAACAGTTGGTTTAGAACCATACCTGCTTCCAATAATGCCTGGTTTGTCTGGCTGCTTGATCTAATACTAATACTAATTATATCCTAACTTAAGGCCATGTCTTAAGTTCTTTATTTTGCTAACTTCAACCTTAAACTTTACTTTGGTGGCTACCTTCTGTATGTCTTCAGACAAGACATTCCAGAGGACCACTCCCCTGTACCACGGTGACCTTTTATAATGTCTAGATATAATTCTTGGCAAGACAAAACAAATTTTGTCCTGAGACCGTGTATTATGATGATGAGCTATATTTCCCACAGACTTTGACTTTTTATACATTAGACATAAAAGTAGCATGTCAAATCTTTTCTCAAGGAGATCAACTTTACATAAATCATGTAACTCATTAACACTGTATTTCCTGATGTTACATTTTAAACAAGTTCTCAGAGCTCGATTTTGAAGCCGTTGTAGTGCTTTTAAACCATCCTCATTACAACTAGTACTAATAAATGAACAATATTCTATGATTGATCTAATGGTGCAACAGTAAATTTTGATACTATGTTCCTGAGTTAAATATTTCCGCAACTTAGCAAGTCTAAACAATTTATTACAAATATTTCTTTTTATAATCTTGATCTGTTTGTCAAAACTTAATCTGCTATCAATATTGACTCCAAGATAAGGAAAAGCATTGACTGTCTGGACAGTTGTATCATTGACAGTAATAGCAGTATCTGGATCACATTTCAATTTATGAGCAATACACAACCACATGAATTTTGTCTTATCAGGGTTCACAGTCAATCGATTGTCAAGTACCCATTTTTTAATAGTTCTACATCTTCCCGCAACATTACATTTATCCTTTCCACATCTTTAGCAGCACAATAAATAACAATATCATCTGTATATAATTTAATCTTGCAGTTTTTGATAATTTTGACCACATCATCTATATATAAAACAAACAACAGGGGACCTAAAACGGAACCTTATGAAACCCCATATTATATATCCCTCTCTTTTGACATTTTGTTCCCATAAAGTTGTTCTAGTTCTTTGTTTTCTTTTTTCCATATAACTTTTAAACCACAAACAATTCTGCTTACTGAGACGTAAATGACTTAATTTTTCCAATAATTTCGAATGAATTACACTGTCAAATGCTTTTGTAAAATCTATAAACAAGGCCCCTGTTATTAATCCGTCATTTCTATTTTCATATAAATCATTAACTAAATCAAAAGTTGCATCACCAGTGCCTGTGCTTTTTTTATACCCATATTGATTACCAGAGAAGCAACCTTTATTTTTTATACTAACACTTAGATGATAATACATTATTTTCTCAATAAGTTTAGAGGGCATTGGTAGTAGTGAGATTAGTCTCCAGTCTTTGACCTTAGAGAGGTCACCATCCTTTGGAAGTGGTTTAACTAGGGCCTTAGTCCATTTACTAGGAAAAATGCCCTTGTCAAAACTGATCTGAACAATGTGAGTAAAGTGATCCAATAGACATAATATGGCACACTGTAAAATATCTCCTCTTAGGCCTTCTATACAGAGGATTTATTTTTGTCTATTTGTCCCATCTATTGACCTTAATATTTGTTTCGGAAAAATCTCTTTGTTGTAGAATATCATTAGTGTTCCGAACATTGTCCATTTCACATTGTTCCTCTCCGACAGAAGCTATATGTAGTTCCCTGCCTATGTTACAGAAGTAATCATTTACATATTCACAAGCCTTATCAGTTGGTACATCAGCTCCTGTAACATGATATTTCATATCAGGGTAGACTATTGAGCCTGTACTTTTGAACATGTCATTTATATGTTTCCAAAAACATTTTGGGTTATTAAATTCTCATGTAACTCTTGCGTTATACCATTAATTTGATTAGCCTGAATCTTTTACCTTATTTTTCTTCTACAATCCTTAATGGATTGTTTCTCTTGGGCACCTTTGTTTGCACAATATACGTGCAACCAGCCCTCCCTTTCAAAAACAAGATCCATCACCTCTTCATCAACCTAGCTCTTTCTTTTATCTTCCTTTCTACATGAAATTTGTCACCAGGCAAACTTAGCAAAATAGCAATGCTCTCAAAAATAATACATCGAAGCTATGAATGCAGCACCGGTGAGAGCTCTGCCATGCAGTGTTATCCACTTCCCTGCAACAGTCATGCCGACCCCATGCTCTGTAGTATCCAATACGAAGAGAATTGATAGAGAGTCGTCATGATGCACCAATTAAGTGTTGGCAAGCAGACTCGACATCAATTCATCAGTGCATCATGAAGACCAATGGGCATGATGCACTCCTGCATCAGTGGCCCTTAAAGGGTGCATCATTCGCGCATCATGCTGTACTCTTAGAGTGTGTATCCACTGTGAGGGTCAGCACTGGGCATGAATGGTTTGTCTCATCAATTCAGACAAAAATGGGAGAAATGCCAGCACAATCATGTCAATTCATATCCTGCCTGTGGCGCACATCGTTTTCGTTGGGTGCACTGTAAAAGTAACACTAGAATCCTAGTCCAAAGTTGCCAGAGATCCATCATTATTTTCAAAGAGATTCCTTGTACCAGTGTTCTACCACCTGGGGCTTCTTGTAAAAACTAGACTGGTCCCCTACCATACAATTACATTGATTACCTGTTCAGTTTTTGAGGATCCTTGGTAGATACAACAGCTATTTATTACAATGTGTGTGTGTGGAGGGGGAGGGGGCTTACGGATGCCTGCTGATCATTGGGGCATGGAGATGAGGTGCAAGGTGTTTAGGCTGTCTTGAAATTCTTATATATGTGAACTCCTTTTTCAGACCCATAATTGTCAACTCTATCTTCATAGTACTTGTAAAATATACAGGATTGGAAGCTAATTCAGAGAGTTTGATGAATAATCTTGTAACGATTTTGGGGACTTAATTACTTGTAGATTTCAATCTATTATAGATTGATAATTGGCCTAGCTTAACCCCATGTGGGGAAGTGGATAGATGGATGCAAATAGGACAATAAAACAAGTAGGCAGTCAAATATAGTTCATATAATATATTATCAAACCAAATACAGATACTATAGTAATAGAATATACGAGTAACCAGTCAGCAATATATATGATCTCTTTGTCTATGTGTAATAACCTGCCCTAGCTCCAAAAACACCAACCAGGAAGAAGTAGGTTGTAGCATTTACCTTAACCTGGAGTGTCTTGTAGATGTCTGAGACATGAGGGATAGTCCCTTGGGGTTTTATAGGGGTATCAACCCACATGGGCACTTTCGGAAAGCACCCCATGTATACCTCTCTATAACACAGTGCCATGGGCATTCAGAAAGTGCTTCCTGTTACAATCTTGATTTTTAGGTGAAGTGAGTCTGGATTCTCAAGGAAGTTTCCTGAATGTAAAGATGTGGTGCATTTCTAATATGAATATGTGTTAGACTTGAATATTTCCAAACATCCTGTCTAGTAAGTTTTCTAGAGATTATAGTACAATAGTAAATTTGACATCCTAGAATTCACAGGCATTGATGTCTGGCCTCAAAGGGAGAGAAGTACAATTATAACTTCTTTTATACGTTTTCACTGTCTCTGATGTTGTGAATCATCCTCTCCAGTTTCTGGTCTACCTGACCAATCTATCAACAATCAGATTAGTATGTTTCTTGGGACATAAAAACGATGTTGAAAACATTCTTGAATGTATGTACTGGAGGGTCATGCCAAAAGATAACCAGGAGGAACCTGTGTGAAATCTCTTTCAGAGAACTGAGGAGGACATGCATGGTGTAACCCGTTTCTATGATATTGAAAACTGATTTTGCAGCAGGAGGGTTCTGCCAAGGGATAATGAGGGAGAACCTGTGTAAATTCTTTCAGAGAGTGCTAAGGAAAATGTCTATGACCTACCTCGTTTTCATAGTAAGGATAAAAATAAAATACAGTAGAATGCATGGAAACCCTTTTCGAAATGTAAAAAACCATGCACGTTTCCTCTGAATGATGACCTAAACACACTTTTAGACAAAAACGTGCGAGTTTTATCTTTTGGTTCACATTTCCTTTTTGGCAAGATCCTCCAGGAAGCGTTCCTTTTGACCTGTCCATGTCATACCACTATTGCTTGCCAAATATCAGGTCACCGCACTCCTGACTAAAATTGGTGGTGCATGTTTCTATATCATGAATGGTTCATCTCCTATACCTGATAAACACAAGGGTAAACATCTGAATAACACTCCACAATCACCTCTTTCTAACACTTTGTAACAGGCTTTGAAGCACGTAGAAAAGTCAGTGTACTGACTGATTCTATGGAAAATTTCATCCCCGGGGGAAGCACTCCCTATGTTGGACATACACAGTAGCTGATGCATCCTAACCAAATCAGTCACATCTCGGCCCTCATAGACCAGAGATAATGAGGTCAAAAAGTGTAAAATGCTGCTTTAAGTGATTTTGACATTTTTGGATGCTTTCATCAATATCTTCCCTGAGATTTGGTAAAAGTATAAATGCCAAAAAAATTAGTAGAAATATTGAAAATTGGCCAATTCAATGATCGTCGCTAATTTTCAACGCAACAATTTTCATTGATAAATTTATAATATAATCCCGATATCTTGTATGATAAAAAATATTGAAACAAAGAAAGACAAAAGATATCCACATCCACATTTTCTCTTTAATTTGGTACCAGCCTAACTAGGGTTGTAGTCAGAAGATTCAGTCTAGAAACCAATACATAGATGCCTTCCACTTCTCTGTATGACTTTATATTAGGAATAAGAGCTATATTTAGAGCTGTATTTCTCGTAACGAATACTGGCCACTTTATAATTTTGAAAATTCAGGAAAAATTGGCAAATAAAAATATTTTGATGAAATAAAAAGTATTCTGGAGCTCTTAAAGTACTCTCTGTGAATTCAGTATAATCCTGAAATCCATCTTCCCGACATGTGACTGATTAGGTAAGGATGCATATTATGTGTTGCTGGCAAGGGTACTTTTTCAGCCAAATGTCAGTGGCGGATCCCCCCAAAAAAAAATAAAGGAAAGGGAAAAAGGAGAAAGAGGGGGAGAAAGAGGGAACAGATAAGTGTACTGTGTGCCCCAAACAGGAGGCTTGCGGTGCTCTGAGCCACATATAGTATACCTCATCAGCTTTCACCAAGTCTTGGCCACCCCCCCCCCCCACCTTGCAGACAATTTTGGATCCACCACTGAAATGTCCCTACCAAGGGTCTACTTTTGAGCAAAAGGTCCCTAGCAAGGGTCAACTTTCAGCTAAATACTCCGATTCATGCAGAAAATTCAAAAACTTTCATGAATATTTTCCTAGTTTTCATGAAAATAGTATAAACAAAATTCGAATTTCTCCCAAACAAGGACAATTTAAGATATGTTGAGCAAAATCTACGGTTGTTATGTCAATAATTCCCTAGCAAGGGTAGGGTTTTGAAGATTAATGACCATAAAGAGTGCTTCTGGTAAGACCTAAGCAGCCTAATGCCTTACGTAAAATTTAGATGACAGTATTAATTTTGTCGTCATGATGCACTAAAGCAGTGCTGGAGAGCAGACCTGACTGCATAGCATTTATGCATCACTAAAGCATGTAAGGTCAGCATGATGCATGAATGCAGCAGTAGGACATGGTTCGATGTGGACAGCTGATTCTATGAACCATGCTGACAACTTGTGGTCATTATGCATTAAGACACTGTAGAGGCTACAACACTTAACCCTTTAAGGGCTGATAATGCATTCATGCATCCTGCCTATTGATCTTCATGATGCATGAATGCAGCCCTGGCGAGTTACTCTCCAGGGCTACATTCATGAATGATACTTCAGTGAGCACTTCAACATATGGTTGGCCGTTTAAAGGCTGCTGGTGCAGGGGCTGCATCATGCCCATTGGTCGTCATGATCGATGCGCCGCTGCACCCACAGGATGTTGCTCCTTCTCTTCTGCAGGACTGGCTTTCCATGTAGTGATAACATTTCACTTATGTTGCTCACAAGTGGTGATGCTAGTAAGGTGCTAGAAAAGGGTGATTTGGTTAGGTACCTAGTCTGGAGAAGTCAGTCAGTATAGTATAGTATAGAGTGTGTGACACAAGCAGATACCTGATATTGCAGCTCTCTCAATTTTAAACAAGGCAGGTGACTTTTCAGAATAATGTGGTAAGTGCAAGCTGAATGGTTAAGCGAGCGTGACTTGTTTTGAAAATAGGGCACATTCTGACAGCTTGATTTACGATTAGGAGCAACACCCTGCAGAAGCCTTTAAAGGGTCTTCCATAAGTTTGTTTATAGAGATTAGGAAAGATTTGGCCTGCTTTATGATGTATTATAGTACAATTATTTAGAAGCATTGTATCGCCAATCGGTTGTTGGCAGGGGTTGGCTCGAATTAGTGTCAGGTGCTTTTGATGTCCCCATACATAGCCATATAAGTACATACACAGCGGAAGGTTATAATAATAGAATATAATAATTTACCATACATATAGAACCTTTAATCCCCAATCCCATCTCCTACAGCTGAAATTGTGCTACCCAAGTGACTTCACAATATGCATATAGCGACGTGATGTCTTCCTATTTATTAAAGTTAAAATGTCTAGCAGTGAAAACAGATGGAATTACATGATGTCTGAGCCCTTTCCTATAGAAAAAAATAATATGAAATATATCTGCTCCTGGGTTGTGCATCCAATTTCCTGTATAGACTTACAAGTTATACTTATAACACATTACCCTACGTCTAGCCTACCTTCTCTAGAACTGGTGGCATAGGCATTTAGATACCTTTAAAGTTTGCATTGCTAATATTATAGCTCCTGACTATACAGTGTTTAACATACAATTTAGTGTTTGCCTGTCAATTGCACTGGCTGTGCTAGTGATTTATTGCCCTGTTTTTTATTGTTTTTCTTTTGGTGGGATGGTGTGTCACGTAACTAGTGAGAGAGTACATGACTTCACCAATGAAGTTCCTAAACCTAGACGCGGTGGGACCACTTCCCACAACTGCCAGGGGAAACAAACATATACAAGTCTGCATAGATTATGCTACCAGATATGCAACAGCTTGGGCTACTACTGACTTAAAAGCTGAGACAACAGCAGCAGAGTTCTACAAGAATATAATTTGTCATCATGGAACGCCAGCCACTCTTCAAACAGACAATGGGACATGTTATACAGGTGCAAAGTTCACAAAGTTAACTAAACACCTCAAGATCAAACATAAATTCTCCTCACCATACAGGCCACAATCAAATGGGCTTGTAGAGAGATTCAATGCTAGCATAGGCACAGCACTCAGAGCATTCTGCTCAAAGCACCAAAACAATTGGGATTCATTTATTGAACCCATAACCTTTGCATTAAACAACACTGAATCCCAAACCACAGGATTCACCCCTTTCTTCCTACTCCATGGAAGAAACCCAGCCACCCCAATGGACTTAGGGCTGGGAATACAGGAAGACATATCCACAGTAGCAGACCACGTAGCCAACATGATAACAAATCAAGATACCTCTAGGAGGAAAGCTATAGAAAGGGTCGCCAAGCTACAAAAGGAAAGGAAGGATAGATATGATAAGAAACTTACACCACAGGAAATCAAGGTCACCGACATGGTGTACCTAAACATACCAAGAATCCTGACCAATACAGAGTGTAAGAAACTTCAACCCCTTTTTATGGGACCATATGTTGTAGTAGATAGACCTAGTTTGACAAGTGCCAAACTCAAAAACTTGGACACCAATCTATTGGTGGCCAGACCAGTGCACATAGACAGACTGAAAAAGGTTGTGGCTGTCAGAAACAATGAATTTGCACACAGGCTTATTCCACATGAGGCCAAATACTACAGCAAAATTGTAAGGAACAAAAATGATATCACCCTTACAAGAGAAACCACAGGCATAGGCCCTATCAAGCCTAGGCCTGCACACCACATACTAAGAAAGACATCTAGGTGTGGTGCAGTTTCAAGAAATTAGAAACAAGATTGAGATACCAAAGTCATAAGATTTTCAAAATGTATTACAAATTCTCTTCATCCACACATAAGACATGTGTGACTGATAATGAATTACTTATATGTATATAAAGCCAATCAAATTTGTAAATATATCAGTAGGTTATTGCCTCTGAAATGGTCAAAGACTGGGACCCTCCAAGTAAAGCAGACATGAAGTCTAAGAAGAGTAAGGGTAACACAATGGAGTGTCTAAAGCCTAATCCCCACATGAAAGAGCGCGCTATGCCAACACAGCAGTCTATAGAGATCAATTGACCTTATAAGCTACACTCAGACAACTGTCTAGACGGTCATGAATGGCTGTCCTGGATGACAGGAGGAGCTAATTACCAGTACACAGATTATACAATAGAGCCCCACAGTTGCAGACACTGGAGATTAGGTGCACCTGCTCCAGAGAAACAATACCAGGCCCACAATGGATGTGGGTAGGGTAGGCTACATAAGAAGCACTGTGGACCATAGCCCACCATCAGTCTTCATCCAGCTGCAGTCTGGAACTCAAGTCTACAGGACCCCACTTGGGAATTAGCCAGCCCACTTCTCCATTAGGAGAGACTGCACTAGGATAAAGAACACACCTACTTCACCTTCAACCTGACCTTACCATTTACTGGTCAATCTCTATAGACTCACCGGACATATTGCCAAGACAGCTCAATCTTGCAAAGGTACAGTTTGAACCACTTCATTTAAAGTGTTGCACCATACACTTAGACTTTACCAGCACCAAATCACTACAAATTTGACAAGACTTTAAACAGCAAACTTGCTTTACACAAGCACCATGGGGAGACTGAGAGTTTCACCCATACTGCTAACTATGCTGTTATTATATACTATGGAACCACTTACTGCAGGTTATACACCTGTGGTGAGACAAAACATAGGAGTAGTATTCAAACCTAGCCCTCAACCATTGGTCAATGGACATACAACCACAACACTATTGTTAGCTATCCCCTACAAGATACCTCGGGCACCCGTTACCCAAGGATCCATAAGGGATAGAATACTCCATTTGACCACTCCTACTCTACAAGATCATACCTCTGGCCAAATTATCCAACAAGCTAAGGAGCTAGACACCTTGCTGGAAATTGCAGACAAGGAGATAAATGAAACATTAGCCTCCATCAAATTGTTCTTATCCAACCCCATAAACACATTGGACAAGGCCAAAAGAGAGGCCATACTGGGTTTTCTAGCACCCCTGTTTCGCGGTGTGCTAGGTCTAGCCACAGTAGAAGATGTAAACCAAGTAATGGGACAGCTCAAGAACATAGATGAAATACTAAGAAAATTTGCTAAACAGGATCAGGAAGCAGCTAATCTCATTGAAAAGATCACAGACAGACAAGATAAGTTTGTCAAAGCATACATCCAAGATAAGAAGGTACTGGACAGCACAATCAACACCATAGGTGACACCGTCAACCTGTGGGCCTCTAACATGTCCAGGTCACTTGACTCATATTCAAGGCACGAGAAAACTCAAAGGGAGAAAATGCAAGTATTAAATGATGCATTAATTATCATAGCAGCAAGAATGAATACAGTTCAATCACTGCAAAGGACAAATGCAGCCCTGAGGATGCTATCATCAGGAATCCTAACCCCTGATATAGTACCACCCTCAGACCTCGCTAGATACCTAGTTGACATTAATAACAAACTTAGGATTACACACCCTGGAGCACAAGTCGCAATTAATGACTTAGATTTCTATTATTCACAGAAGCTGACCTCATACACTTACTCAGCTCACCATATATATATTCATCTGGACATTATAATTCAATCTACCACCTCGACCTTCAAACTGTACCAAATGATCACATCACCCATGCCTATAGACACACAGGAGACCCCCACCAGAGGAGTCACCAAACTACAAACCACAACTGAGTTTCTAGCAGTATCTTACGATGAATCATTATTTATCGAATTGGACTCAGCAGATATGCAGGCATGTGAAAGTACTACAGTAAAGGTATGCAGAGATGTAAATGGTAGAATCTATAAACACAGGCCTACATGCCCCGTAGCCATTTTTACTAACCAGGCTCAACAGATTAAGGAACATTGCAAGTTTACAGTTTCACCACTGCAAGCACCTACCACCCATGCTATTTCCATTTCTGAAGATGAGTATCTGGTCACTACTAATGAACCCCATTACTTTATCAACTGCCATGGTAAAACGTCTGAAACTCGGAAGGCCCAGTCCTACTCAATCATAGGTGTACCCTGTGGGTGCACGATCAGTGTAGGAGAATTTTCTCTTCCAAACACAAGGTTGCCCTGTAACTCAACCTTATCATTTCATTACATTCTCAAGACAATTAATTTACCATTCATGGCAGCACTTAACAAAATTTCTGAAACCAAACCAGATGAAAGAGAGAATCTTCCAAATTTCCCAGTAGTAAACCTTTCTAGAACCTTAGAAAAACTACAGGAAAATCCAATCATGGATGATATTACTCAACTAAATTTAGAGCCCTTTGCTAAAACAGTATTAAAAGATGCCTCCAACCTTAATAAGGAAATGGAAACGCGCTACGAGGAATCATACCTACGTCGAGTTACAGAGCATCCAATCTTCCAAAGCTTAGCACTCATCCTAGGGATATCAGCTCACATTTTTATAGTATACATATTACTCAAATTATACAGACTAGGAGGGACTGTAGCCTATCTGCCTACAGCCAAAGCATTCAGACTAGTCACCGAGCTGCCCCTACACAAATTGCTCCCAGATAAGAATCCTACCAAACTAACCCCTACAGAGGAAACCCACACCCCCTTCCTCACAATTCAGGAAACCCACACCCTGATAATTGCTATATTATTCACCCTGACCATCTACTCAGCCTACAGAATAATGAAGTACCTTAAGAAATTTGCACAGACACACTGTGGCAAGAAAAATGTGGCCAAGCGCACAAACCCCACAATATATTTTAAAATATATTGTGGAGACTCAAACTTCGCGCTACCCTTGAGGCCAATACCACATGAATTTGATGAGATTAAATCAGCAGCTGCCCCTACCTATAAGGATATAGTGGTTAAAACCTTCCCACTACCTAAGGCCATATTTACCTGGAATGGACCAGCAGTTATAACAACACAGAGAGGAGAATTCGCTTATCACCTCCCTCAGGTGATACACCTACCTTGGCGCACTAGGTTCAGCACTATACCAGCCCTTAAAAACAAAGGACTGTACTACTCCATGCTTCTCCAGAATGATTGTGGCACCAGCCCGGTGACCATGACAGCACTGGAAAATACAACAGATATAATTATTGACGAACAACAGGAGGAGACCGCAAGGTCAAACATGCAGACTATTGCTAATTTTCTAAACCACCAGCCCTCCCCGGTGACTGTGGAAACAGCCTAGACTGCCCACAGCCTAGGTTGCCCCCAGTCCACCACCAGGAGACGACACATCAGAGACAGTATTCAGAACTTTTCGGACAATTTGCCGGCCCTGAAAAGGGCCTTTGGGATGGCGGGTTTTTACACCCTAGGTTTCAGTCAGTCGGGATCCTACCACAGATCCTCGGGTTCAACATCAATGGGAGAGTCCGGGGCCGAGTCCGAGCCATACATATGGCCGTGATCCTGCTCCCACTCAGCGAGCCGGGCCTCCAGCATCCCCAGCCCATACTCGGCAGCCGTGGATGGATTCCCGGATGCCGCAAGATCAAGGAGGGATGCCGCCAACAAATAATCCCATAGCACTCGCTCCCGCGGCCCTAGGTTATAATCCATGGGCCAGAAACCCATACTGCCCAAGGCCCTAGTCAGAAGGGCCACAGTGGCCCCCCGACGCAAGGCTGAGCCCAGGAAATAATGGCAGGAGTAATTACAGACCATCACATCACCATGCTCTATGATCTCTTTGAAGTTACTCACTATGTACCCATAATGGATGGTCTGGTTAGACTCAACCAGGGCCCTAGCTGGACTCCCCACCTCCATCACCTGGGGGACAGGCAGAGCAAAGAGAGCTTGTAGGTGGGCCATGGTACTACAGCAGTGACTTCCAGAGAGGAACTGATGCTCCAATACCAGCCACACACTCCTTAAATGGACACACACACACCCCCCCCCCACCCTGAACTGTCCACTGACACCAAGCTAGGCACTGCCACAGACACATGCCAAAATCTGGCACCTAACACCTCAAGTGCCACCACTGCATGAGCACACCAGGGAGGAGACTCACATCTCACTCCTGACACACCTCCACTGTCAATGAAATTATCAAAGTATTAGAAAAAAAATTATATACACAGCCACTTGTTGATGTATAATATGAAAATCTATGGTATTCTCACAAAATCAATGATTAATGCGCGCATATACGCGCAAAATTGCGAAATTGCAAATTACAAATTGTAAAATTATACAAATCTAACATTAATATACATGAATGCAGGTAGATAACTAAGACAGTTTTTGTACCCACTAGCAATTGTATACTATGCCAAGGTTTACTTAAAGTAACACACTTTAGGTATCCAAGAAAATTGTTGGAAAAATGAATGAAAAAAAAAAAAAAAATTGTTGAGAAAATTGTTGACATAAAACATGTTTACTTAAGATACTCACCAAATAAATCTCTTTCAGGGACACATACTCAAAAGGCTAGGGGAATAGTCAATTAAGCAGCGGCCCACTGCCGAAATTGCCAATTAATACACCCATATAGCAAAATCAATGAGTAACTCAGAGACAAACAAGCCTATTGTACATGAAGTACTTTGTTTTTCCGGCCCTCGGAAAAATTTGTCTCAAATCCCATAAATTGAATAGTGTAATCTAGATTGTACGTTTGTACCCAATTTGCACACTAAAATTGTATGTTTGCACACCAGATTGTACGCTTGTACCCAATTTGCACACAAAAATTGTATGTTTGCACACCAGATCGTACGCTCGTACCCAATTTGCACACTAAAATTGTATGTTTGCACACTAGATTGTAAGTTGTATCCAATTTACATTTGAATTATATGTTGCACATTATACTGTATGTCTGTACCCAATTCATACACTGAAGTCAGATTTTTAGAAAATCAACATTTCTATGTGTATCCAAGCTGTACGCAAAATTATATTTGTACATACAGAAACTATCAATTGAACGCAAAATTATACACTGGCAGACTAAAATTGCCAAATGCGCGCGAAATTATATATTTGCACACTAAAATTGCCAAATATACGCGAAAATTATATATTTGCACACTCAAATTGTCAAATGTACGCGAAATTATATATTTGCACACTAAAATTGCCAAATATACGCGAAAATTATATATTTGCACACTTAAATTGCCAAATGTACGCAAAAATTATATATTTGCATACTGAAATTGTCAATTGAACGCAATTACACGCGAAATTGTAAATTTGCACACTGAAATTGTCATTTATGTTCAATTTGCACGCTAAATTGAATATTAAATGCCAAAATTGCACACTATTTGCCAAATTGTATGTTGTACATAAAAATGGAAAATTGTACCCAAAATTGATGTTACATAAGCAAATAAGCTCTGGTATAGTAAGATATAGAAACTCGGAAATGTACTTATACCCAGGAGAAAATTGTTTATACTGACAAAGCTCTACCACAAAAATTGCATTTGAAGCACTCCCCATTACTTCAAATCCTCTTACAAAACAGTATATAACTCCAAAAATAAGGTAAAAATTGTATAAATTGTACATTCCCTCGGCGAAATGACGGAGTTTCGCATTCTTTCGGGGGAGAGGGAGTATTCTATGATATACCATTTTATTATTCCATAAATTGTAACATATTTTGTATTAATCAAAGAAATATCTATGAAATTAATACATAGGTTGGTTCTAAGAGCTATAAGAGCGCTCAAACTTTACATAAGAGCGTTCATGCCCCACTGCACACCAGCCACAGTCAGTTAGACTAAGTTTATGACATCAAAAGGTCCGACCTAATGGTTCACTGCACAATATAATAAGAATAAGGGTCTCAGTGTGCGACCTCATGGTTCAATGCACAAATTAATAACTTGTAAGTGAATGCAACCGGCCGTCACGGGTGCCTGAGCACCGCTGACGCCGTCATGAGTGTCTGAGCACTCTAAGGACTGAACAATGGGTTACATAAGCACGACGCCATAACCTTCCGGTCGCTCTAGCGTCGCTCCTGAGCAACCTAGGTCAAATATCAAAAATTCTATGGAAAGCCCATAATTAGACGGTCAGAATGAGCCCAAGATCAAGGCTGAACTCCCAGTATTAAGGAAGTTACGCCATGGAGACTGAATCGACCTCCGAGTGAGCTACAGACAAACCGGCGGGAGTTACGCGCCTATCCAGCGGGCATTATAATCTTGGCACATTCAGCTCTGCGCATGCCCAAAATGGCGGTTATACAAGCATAAACGGCCGAGATATGAGGGTCTAAAGATGCAGAACCGACCAAGACAATGGGGGCCATAGCGGCGTCCATGGGGGTCCTTTGTCCCCCTGTGACACTTGAAAGGGTCCCCTCAAACAATTGTAGAGTTAGGCAGATGCTGCTGGCTCCAGTCAGTCTGGAGGTGCTTTTCCAAGATTTGCTACAAATAGCCTGTCTGCACCTCCAGGAGGACACATCACCAAGAACCGCTCTAGAGGTAACATCTCCAGTCATCTCCTGCTACCTGCTATACCACTGCACTATGGTGAAACTATGCTAGACAGGCATTGGTTTCCTACCATTAGTGGCCAGAGGCTATCTTCTTCAAGACTTCCACCAGAGGGTAAAGTTATCCATTATTACATTATTCCTCTAAGCAGCAGGTCAGGAGCTAGGTGTGGGAACCCACCTAGAAGTATGCTGGACACTGTATTATTAATACCTCACAGGTGGAGTGGAACTGAACATTGTACTTTATAAATTACTGTATGTTTACTGTATGTACATATACCTACATACTAACTACTGTATGATTGATATTTCTTACATGTTGCCTAAAGCTGAATAAACCAGTGACAACTGGAAATAACATTATTTTATATGAGCCTGATGTATTTACTCCTTACACCACTAGTCATATGATATTTCTCATATGACAACTTGATCATGCCAATCACTAGTATGACACTAGGCCGGGAGCAGAAACGGGTGGACAGGGGGTGGGGTCCCCCCACCACTTGTAACCAACCCCTGAAAAGGTCAGACGTAAACAGTCGATCGTATGGAGTTGAAATATAGCAGAAATCTATCTTGCTTCCCTCCTCAGCCCAACCCAGCCACCTAGATGAAAAGCATTATCACTAGTAATAGTAATATGTTAGTTCCGTATATTTAGCGTTTAGTACAATATCATGGACTGGATGTGGTCAGTCTAGACTTGCCCCACTACACACCTGTTCATACAGTAGCAGTCAACCCTGGAGTAACTCCTGTGTATACTTGCATACATGTATACACACACATACCTGTATGCCTACACGGCTATGATATACCATTTTATTATTCCATAAATTGTAACATATTTTGTATTAATCAAAGAAATATCTATGAAATTAATACATAGGTTGGTTCTAAGAGCTATAAGAGCGCTCAAACTTTACATAAGAGCGTTCATGCCCCACTGCACACCAGCCACAGTCAGTTAGACTAAGTTTATGACATCAAAAGGTCCGACCTAATGGTTCACTGCACAATATAATAAGAATAAGGGTCTCAGTGTGCGACCTCATGGTTCAATGCACAAATTAATAACTTGTAAGTGAATGCAACCGGCCGTCACGGGTGCCTGAGCACCGCTGACGCCGTCATGAGTGTCTGAGCACTCTAAGGACTGAACAATGGGTTACATAAGCACGACGCCATAACCTTCCGGTCGCTCTAGCGTCGCTCCTGAGCGACCTAGGTCAAATATCAAAAATTCTATAGAAAGCCCATAATTAGACGGTCAGAATGAGCCCAAGATCAAGGCTGAACTCCCAGTATTAAGGAAGTTACGCCATGGAGACTGAATCGACCTCCGAGTGAGCTACAGACAAACCGGCGGGAGTTACGCGCCTATCCAGCGGGCATTATAATCTTGGCACATTCAGCTCTGCGCATGCCCAAAATGGCGGTTATACAAGCATAAACGGCCGAGATATGAGGGTCTAAAGATGCAGAACCGACCGAGACAATGGGGGCCATAGCGGCGTCCATGGGGGTCCTTTGTCCCCCTGTGACACTTGAAAGGGTCCCCTCAAACAATTGTAGAGTTAGGCAGATGCTGCTGGCTCCAGTCAGTCTGGAGGTGCTTTTCCAAGATTTGCTACAAATAGCCTGTCTGCACCTCCAGGAGGACACATCACCAAGAACCGCTCTAGAGGTAACATCTCCAGTCATCTCCTGCTACCTGCTATACCACTGCACTATGGTGAAACTATGCTAGACAGGCATTGGTTTCCTACCATTAGTGGCCAGAGGCTATCTTCTTCAAGACTTCCACCAGAGGGTAAAGTTACTCATTATTACATTATTCCTCTAAGCAGCAGGTCAGGAGCTAGGTGTGGGAACCCACCTAGAAGTATGCTGGACACTGTATTATTAATACCTCACAGGTGGAGTGGAACAGAACATTATACTTTATAAATTACTGTATGTTTACTGTATGTACAAATTACCTGCATACTAACTACTGTATGATTGATATTTCTTACATGTTGCCTAAAGCTGAATAAACCAGTGACCACTGGAAATAACATTATTTTATATGAGCCTGATGTATTTACTCCTTACACCACTAGTCATATGATATTTCTCATATGACAACTTGATCATGCCAATTACTAGTATGACAAAGTGGTGGAGAACATCCTACTAAGATCCCATATCTCACAGGCTCATAAAATTTAAAGCTGGTAACACAACTAAAAACAATCATGCACACAGTAAGTTAAAGCTGGTACCGCAACTGGGAACAATCATGCACACAGTAAATTAAAGCTGGTACCGCATACACACAGTTAAACCCACTCCACCCACCCAGTGACCTTGACCTTGACACCATACCCACCAAGGTCACCAGTGAGATCTCCCACACACCAGTGAGATCTCCCACACATCAATGAGATCTCCCACACGTCAGTGAGGTCTCCCACACGTCAGTGAGGTCTCCCACACGTCAGTGAGGTCTCCCACACGTCAGTGAGGTCTCCCACACGTCAGTGAGGTCCACCCCACACATCAAGGTCTTATCAGTCAAGCTGGCAGAACAACACACAAAGACCTTACGTAGTCAGGGGCCTGTTGAAGAGGTCTCCCTCCCACCTAGATCTAGGAGGCCCACAGGAGGCAAACCAGCCTCCAATACAACAGTCCCACACTCAGTAGACCCCACACCTCCCACCCTGTCTACTCAGGGAACAACCAGTTCTCAGGGATCAAACATTTCCCAGGGATCTCTACAGGACGCCCAACTCACGCTATCTACCTCAGGGGAAGAAGGATCTGCCTCAGGGGGTGGATCCACACCCTCATCTAGATCCTCCACCCCAGCTCCAGCCTTTGACAGCCACTCCTCCAGAGACACCTCCCCCACACCCTCCATCATGGACACCGATGAAGGCCCCCAACCTAATCAGACAGCTGAGAAGATAAGGGCCTATGAGAAGGCCATCCAAGATGCAGTTACTGCCCTAGAGACCAACAAGTCCCAGCAGGAGGAAAGGGAGAGGATCCTCAACCAACAACTGGCAGAGAGGAATGCAGCAATAGATGCTCAACAGAAGGCCATGGAAGATCAGCGGAAGTCCCTAGAGAGACAACAACAACAGATAGCAGATCTCATGAAGATGGTATCATCCCAGACCCCACAACCTCACACACCTGCCATCACACCTGTTGTCACACCATCTGCCTCTGGATCCAAAGATGACATCATAATCTCCATGGTGTCCAACATGACCAAGCTCATAGACAATAAACAGCAGGACGACAGAAAGATCAGGATACATGAGGTAACAAAACCCAAAACCTTTTCACACCCATCACCACTCATGTCAACAGCATTATTCATTGATCACAAATTCCCAGAATATCTGAAGGATAAGTACAAAGTGACAGACAGTGACACCATGGTAACATATTTACCCAAGTACCTCGAAGGACAAGCACTAGCTTGGTTTGAATCCTTCAGGGAGAGTGCCACACCTGATATGTTGACATGGACCAATGTAGTGAATAAATTAAAAGAGTATTTTGCTACTCGAGACAATATAATCTCAAGGACTGCACTCCGTGCACAAAAGATAGATGAACCTGTTCTAGACTATGCATGCCATCTCAGGAAAGTGTGTAATGCCCAACGCCAGAATGATGAAACCCTAAGCAAGGCATTTACCCAAGGCATGAGGCCCTGGATCTCTATAGCTCTTGAGAACAAGAAAATAGACTCTTTTGACCAAGCCCTAGACCTAGCCCTAGAGGTTGAGACCCAAGAGAGATCTAGGAAGGTAAGGGATGCAGAAACCAACCCACAGCCTACTAAGAAAAAGGTCCAGGAAATCAGCACTAGTTCAGATGAAGATGTTAACCTAATGTCTAGTGCCCATGTAAGGCAACAGGAGGCTAAGGTTGCATCAAGAGACCCTACCGGTAGATATAGAGGAAATAACTATGACCCCAACTACCAATCCAATAGAGGTAGAGGTAGAGGGGGCAACAACAACAACCGGGGGGGTCACAACAGTAGAAAAGACAACAGCTCTTCCAACTCCAACAATGGTAACTCTTCATACAGTGATAGGAGAGACAGAACCCCAAGTAATGGCAGATCCTATAATAATCAAGGATCCAACAGTAGGAGCCAGAGTCCACATAGGAACTACAACTCTGGATCCTACAACAACAGTGGATCCTACAACAACAGCCAGGGTTCAAACAACTCTGGATCCTATAGTCAAGGATCCAACAGTAGGGGCCAGAGTCCACATAGGAACTACAACAGTGGATCCTACAACAACAATGGCGCCTACAACAACCAGAGATCCAACAACTCCGGTCAATACAGCAACTCTGGTCAATATAACCAGGGTTCCAACCCACGCCAGGAGGATTACAAACCTGACACAAGGGGTTACCAGGGGAACCAACAAAGTAACCCCCAAATACCACCTCATGTGATGGATCAAATCTCCAAACTCCTGGTGGCAAGCATCTCAACCACCCCACAGAACCAGGAAAACTAGGATGTCACAGTGCCGATGGGCCAGTGCACTGTGACACCCCAAATACAAACAATCAATCAGGATTAACAAAGATCCAACCAGAGACAATTGCTAGTGCCAATCTACCATCTAACAGACAGAGACGTCCATCAGTGATACACATCACCCCACCAGATTCATCATCAAAGGATACAGGTGAGAGTACCAAGCTTTCTATTGTACTTCTTCAAAATGGCTGTATCAATGCAAATCTATATGATGTTTCAGATGTACAATGTTTGGTTGATACAGGTGCTACTATCACCTGTGTCAGACAATCATTCCTCATGGATCTCCAAAAGAGATTCCATATCCAACTGAGGAAATCTAAAATCAACATCCACTTGGCAGATGGATCGGTGTGTCATGTTAGACATTCAGCTATGCTGAACTTTAGAATCCAAGGTGTCGGATTCCAATACCAATTTGCTGTAATACCCAACCTCACACAGCCCGTTGTTCTCGGCACAGACTTCTTAAGCACTACAAAATCTCAAATTGAATTTAATGTTGATCCTGAACAAATTCTCAAACCCATTAGGGCAGTGAGGGATTTTACCATCCCTCCATTCTCTGAACTTGCAGTATTGGGTAAGGTCACATCTACTCAATCACTGCAAGGCAAAACTGGAGTAGTAGATAACCTCCAAAGAAATAACAATGCCCCATATCTAGTTCAAAGGGCAGCAGTAACCCCCAGGGAAAATAACAAACATCCCCTAGTGTTACTCAACACCAGCAGGCGCCCACATAAAATCAAAAAGGGTGCCATCATAGCTCTATTTCAGGAAGTCAAGGAATCTGATTTAGAAAAACCTCAACAGGTGTCAGACACTACCCCACACACTGATCAATCCATCTCAGCCATACGGCCTGAGGATGTAACTCAATTCAGTGACACAGACTCAGACTGTGAGTCCACATATGCTGACCCTGAACCCAACTCAATCAGACTCTCTGAAATAGCTGCTATACATAGTGAGGCACATGACCTCGAGCCAGAATTGGAAGAGAATGTTCCACCAAAATCTGTGCTCACATCCAAAGATCAGCATGATAGATTAAAATCACTGCTGACCAAGTATGATGATGTATTTGTAGGAAAAGATGGAGACATTGGTGCCACACACCTGTATACACACTCAATACATGTGAAACCTGAGGCAGTACCATGTCATTTCCTACCATATAGACAAACACCAGAAAAACAGGCCGCAATAGGGGAAGAGTGTGAAAGGCTAGTACAACAGGGCATTCTGAGAGAATGTGCCGAGGGCCCCTGGGCCTCCAGATCCTTTTTAGTACAAAAATCATCGGGAGGCCATCGGCTCGTCACAGATTTTCGTTATTTGAACCAGAACACGATAAATCAAGCCTTATCTACACCCCGGGCCGATGACACTCTAGACATGATAGGGTCACTCAGACCAAGAGTATTCAGTAAGCTAGATGCCCAACAGGGATTTTTTCAAATTCCTATAAGACAGGAGGATCAGCATAAAACCGCATTCATAGCAAATGACAAAAAATATGTCTATGAAAGGATGCCGATGGGTTTAGCGACGGCACCGGCGGGATTCTGCCATCTAGTCACATTAATTCTGAATAAACTCAAGTACAAATGTGCCCTACCATACCTAGATGACATATTGGTATTATCACCATCAATCGAACAACACTTCCATGACCTGGAAGATGTGTTCAACAGCCTAAGAGTTGGTAAACTCAAACTGAAGAAATCAAAATGTGAATACTTCATAGACAGAATAGACTTCTTGGGAATGAGAGTCACACCCATGGGACTACAACCATCTCCCACAAAGGTGGAGTCAATCAAAACCTTCCCAACACCAAAATCAGTCAAAAATGTCCGATCCTTCACAGGCCTATGCCAATACTTCAAAAAGTTTATCAAAGGTTATGCCCAAATTGCTAGACCATTGTATGATCTACAGACACATCTCAAAGCATTTGTCTGGACAGAAGAGGCAGATAATGCTTTCAAAACATTAAAGCATGCCCTCTGTACCAATGCTCTTCTCAGATATCCAAACTATGAGAAAGAGTTCAGTTTGGCAACTGATGCTTCCAATGTGAGTTTAGGAGCTGTACTCTCACAGAGAGATAATGAAGGAGTGCTCAGACCAGTAGCCTTTGCAGGTAGAACCCTCTCAAAACATGAGAGAAATTACAATACCACAGAGAGAGAACTACTGGGAGTAGTGTATGGAGTATTACACTTCAGACACTATCTAGAGACCAGACACTTCCAACTATACACAGACCATGCAGCCCTAATCCCACTATTAACCAATACAGGACTCACACATAGATGGGCCAGATGGGCTCTAGACATACAACAATTTTCATTCACCATCCAACATGTGAAAGGTGATGATAACATACCACCAGATGCTATGTCTAGAAGAGAATACCCAGATTCTGGACCCATGACTAACCCTCCACCCCCACCAAGGAGAGTTAGAGCAGCCAGTAGAACCAAGTTCGCAAAAGTAACAAAGAAGGTACCATTCAAAAGGGATGATCCACCCAACACCATTGAAAGGCCAGAGACACCCATTAGGGGTATCTTGAAGCAATCTACACACTATGTGTTTTGCCACTGTGAGAGAGAATACTCACAACTCTTTCCAGATAATGACTTCGAGCCTATTGAATTCTCATCACTCAATCAGATAGTGAAGGCAACTCCTAAGGAGCCACCCTTCACCCCACCTGACTCAGATGATGAAGATCCAGAAGACACAATATATGCTATTACTCAAGCAACTTCTAAATCAGTCAGATTCTTTGAACCAATGCAGGGAGAGGAAACATCAAACCATTTGTGTCCTATGACCACACGCTCAAAGACTAGAGAAATGATTCAGGAGGGCACACCAAAACCCCCCACACAATCACAAACTATTCTAAATGAGAAAAAGGTCACAGGAAACAAACCTACCAAAACCCCACCTGCCAGGAAAAATGTCACAAAAGACACTGCATCTACTAAGTCAAAGAACTCTGAGACAAAGAAGAATGACAAAAAGCAAATTGTGCCTTTAAAGAAAAAGGTTGCCACTCCCATTAAGGCGAAAATAGGCCCTCCAAAGGAGCCTACACACCAAAACAAGAGTGACACACCCCAACAAAAGGCACAAGATAGGCCAATAGTCGATGAAAAAGAAAAAGAAAGAGACAGAATAAAACAACATGTGCTAGATATAAATCAACTACTGGATCAGATTCCCGACACATCCATCTCAGGTACAAACCTTGGCTTGGAACAAAGGAAAGACAAGGACCTATTGCCCCTCATACAGTATCTTGAGGATGGGACCTTGCCTGCACCAAAAGCACAAGGAAATAGAATCATCAACCAAGGCCAGACATACACCTTGGTAAATGGTACATTAGTCCATATATGCCCCATAAATTGGAGAAAAACCAATACTGTACCACTTCAAATTGTTATACCACAGCAATGGGTAACAAGTACACTACAGTATTTCCATGACTCACCTACTGGCGGCCATCTTGGTTCAAGTAGGATGCTGTCAGCACTCCGACCTAGGGTATATTGGAAGTCTATGCTAGCAGACACAACAAAATATGTTTCCACCTGCCACACATGCCTCACAGCAAAAAGGCAAGTACACTCACACAAAACACCAATGACAGTGAGAGAGTACATGACTTCACCAATGAAGTTCCTAAACCTAGACGCGGTGGGACCACTTCCCACAACTGCCAGGGGAAACAAACATATACAAGTCTGCATAGATTATGCTACCAGATATGCAACAGCTTGGGCTACTACTGACTTAAAAGCTGAGACAACAGCAGCAGAGTTCTACAAGAATATAATTTGTCATCATGGAACACCAGCCACTCTTCAAACAGACAATGGAACATGTTATACAGGTGCAAAGTTCACAAAGTTAACTAAACACCTCAAGATCAAACATAAATTCTCCTCACCATACAGGCCACAATCAAATGGGCTTGTAGAGAGATTCAATGCTAGCATAGGCACAGCACTCAGAGCATTCTGCTCAAAGCACCAGAACAATTGGGATTCATTTATTGAACCCATAACCTTTGCATTAAACAACACTGAATCCCAAACCACAGGATTCACCCCTTTCTTCCTACTCCATGGAAGAAACCCAGCCACCCCAATGGACTTAGGGCTGGGAATACAGGAAGACATATCCACAGTAGCAGACCATGTAGCCAATATGATAACAAATCAAGATACCTCTAGGAGGAAAGCTATAGAAAGGGTCGCCAAGCTACAAAAGGAAAGAAAGGATAGATATGATAAGAAACTTACACCACAGGAAATCAAGGTCACCGACATGGTGTACCTAAACATACCAAGAATCCTGACCAATACAGAGTGTAAGAAACTCCAACCCCTTTTTATGGGACCATATGTTGTAGTAGATAGACCTAGTTTGACAAGTGCCAAACTCAAAAACTTGGACACCAATCTATTGGTGGCCAGACCAGTGCACATAGACAGACTGAAAAAGGTTATGGCTGTCAGAAATAATGAATTTGCACACAGGCTTATTCCACATGAGGCCAAATACTACAGCAAAATTGTAAGGAACAAAAATGATATCACCCTTACAAGAGAAACCACAGGCATAGGCCCTATCAAGCCTAGGCCTGCACACCACATACTAAGGAAGACATCTAGGTGTGGTGCAGTTTCAAGAAATTAGAAACAAGATTGAGATACCAAAAGACATAAGATTTTCAAAATGTATTACAAATTCTCTTCATCCACACATAAGACATGTGTGACTGATAATGAATTACTATGTATATAAAGCCAATCAAATTTGTAAATATATCAGTAGGTTATTGCCTCTGAAAGGGTCAAAGACTGGGACCCCCCAAGTAAAGCAGACATGAAGTCTAAGAAGAGTAAGGGTAACACAATGGAGTGTCTAAAGCCTAATCCCCACATGAAAGAGCGCGCTATGCCAACACAGCAGTCTATAGAGATCAATTGACCCTATAAGCTACACTCAGACAACTGTCTAGACGGTCATGAATGGCTGTCCTGGATGACAGGAGGAGCTAATTACCAGTACACAGATTACACAATAGAACCCCTCAGTTGCAGACACTGGAGATTAGGTACATGACTCCAAAGAAACAATACCAGGCCCACAATGGATGTGGGTAGGGTAGGCTACATAAGAAGCACTGTGGACCATAGCCCACCATCAGTCTTCATCCAGCTGCAGTCTGGAACACAAGTCTACAGGACCCCACTTGGGAATTAGCCAGCCCACTTCTCCATTAGGAGAGACTGCACTAGGATAAAGAACACACCTACTTCACCTTCAACCTGACCTTACCATTTACTGGTCAACCTCTATAGACTCACCGGACATATTGCCAAGACAGCTCAATCTTGCAAAGGTACAGTTTGAACCACTTCATTTAAAGTGTTACACCATACACTTAGACTTTACCAGCACCAAATCACTACAAATTTGACAAGACTTTAAACAGCAAACTTGCTTTACACAAGCACCATGGGGACACTGAGAGTTTCACCCATACTGCTAACTATGCTGTTATTATATACTATTGAACCACTTACTGCAGGTTATACACCCGTGGTGAGACAAAACATAGGAGTAGTATTCAAACCTAGCCCTCAACCATTGGTCAATGGACATACAACCACAACACTGTTGTTAGCTATTCCCTACAAGATACCTCGGGCACCCGTTACCCAAGGATCCATAAGGGATAGAATACTCCATTTGACCACTCCTACTCTACAAGATCATACCTCTGGCCAAATTATCCAACAAGCTAAGGAGCTAGACACCTTGCTGGAAATTGCAGACAAGGAGATAAATGAAACACTAGCCTCCATCAAATTGTTCTTATCCAACCCCATAAACACATTGGACAAGGCCAAAAGAGAGGCCATACTGGGTTTTCTAGCACCCCTGTTTCGCGGTGTGCTAGGTCTAGCCACAGTAGAAGATGTAAACCAAGTAATGGGACAGCTCAAGAACATAGATGAAATACTAAGAAGATTTGCTAAACAGGACCAGGAAGCAGCTAATCTCATTGAAAAGATCACAGACAGACAAGATAAGTTTGTTAAAGCATACATCCAAGATAAGAAGGTACTGGACAGCACAATCAACACCATAGGTGACACCGTCAACCTGTGGGCCTCTAACATGTCCAGGTCACTTGACTCATATTCAAGGCACGAGAAAACTCAAAGGGAGAAAATGCAAGTATTAAATGATGCACTAATTATCATAGCAGCAAGAATGAATACAGTTCAATCACTGCAAAGGACAAATACAGCCCTGAGGATGCTATCATCAGGAATCCTAACCCCTGATATAGTACCACCCTCAGACCTTGCTAGATACCTAATTGACATTAATAACAAACTTAGGATTACACACCCTGGAGCACAAGTCGCAATTAATGACTTAGATTTCTATTATTCACAGAAGCTGACCTCATACACTTACTCAGCTCACCATATATATATTCATCTGGACATTATAATTCAATCTACCACCTCTACCTTCAAACTGTACCAAATGATTACATCACCCATGCCTATAGACACACAGGAGACCCCCACCAGAGGAGTCACCAAATTACAAACCACAACTGAGTTTCTAGCAGTATCTTACGACGAATCATTATTCATCGAATTGGACTCAGCAGACATGCAGGCATGTGAAGGTACTACAGTAAAGGTATGCAGAGATGTAAATGGTAGAATTTATAAACACAGGCCTACATGCCCTGTAGCCATTTTTACTAACCAGGCTCAACAGATTAAGGAACATTGCAAGTTTACAGTTTCACCACTGCAAACACCTACCACCCATGCTATTTCCATTTCTGAAGATGAGTATCTGGTCACTACTAATGAACCCCATTACTTTATCAACTGCCATGGTAAAACGTCTGAAACTCGGAAGGCCCAGTCCTACTCAATCATAGGTGTACCCTGTGGGTGCACGATCAGTGTAGGAGAATTTTCTCTTCCAAACACAAGGTTGCCCTGTAACTCAACCTTATCATTTCATTACATTCTCAAGACAATTAATTTACCATTCATGGCAGCACTTAACAAAATTTCTGAAACCAAACCAGATGAAAGAGAGAATCTTCCAAATTTCCCAGTAGTAAACCTTTCTAGAACCTTAGAAAAACTACAGGAAAATCCAATCATGGATGATATTACTCAACTAAATTTAGAGCCCTTTGCTAAAACAGTATTAAAAGATGCCTCCAACCTTAATAAGGAAATGGAAACGCGCTACGAGAAATCATACCTACGTCGAGTTACAGAGCATCCAATCTTCCAAAGCTTAGCACTCATCCTAGGGATATCAGCTCACATTTTTATAGTATACATACTACTCAAATTATACAGACTAGGAGGGACTGTAGCCTACCTGCCTACAGCCAAAGCATTCAGACTAGTCACCGAGCTGCCCCTACACAAATTGCTCCCAGATAAGAATCCTACCAAACTAACCCCTACAGAGGAAACCCACACCCCCTTCCTCACAATTCAGGAAACCCACACCCTGATGATTGCTATATTATTCACCCTGACCATCTACTCAGCCTACAGAATAATGAAGTACCTTAAGAAATTTGCACAGACACACTGTGGCAAGAAAAATGTGGCCAAGCGCACAAACCCCACAATATATTTTAAAATATATTGTGGAGACTCAAACTTCGCGCTACCCTTGAGGCCAATACCACATGAATTTGATGAGATTAAATCAGCAGCTGCCCCTACCTATAAGGATATAGTGGTTAAAACCTTCCCACTACCTAAGGCTATATTTACCTGGAATGGACCAGCAGTTATAACAACACAGAGAGGAGAATTTGCTTATCACCTCCCTCAGGTGATACACCTACCTTGGCGCACTAGGTTCAGCACTATACCAGCCCTTAAAAACAAAGGACTGTACTACTCCATGCTTCTCCAGAATGATTGTGGCACCAGCCCGGTGACCATGACAGCACTGGAAAATACAACAGATATAATTATTGACGAACAACAGGAGGAGACCGCAAGGTCAAACATGCAGACTATTGCTAATTTTCTAAACCACCAGCCCTCCCCGGTGACTGTGGAAACAGCCTAGACTGCCCACAGCCTAGGTTGCCCCCAGTCCACCACCAGGAGACAACACATCAGAGACAGTATTCAGAACTTTTCGGACAATTTGCCGGCCCTGAAAAGGGCCTTTGGGATGGCGGGTTTTTACACCCTAGGTTTCAGTCAGTCGGGATCCTACCACAGATCCTCGGGTTCAACATCAATGGGAGAGTCCGGGGCCGAGTCCGAGCCATACATATGGCCGTGATCCTGCTCCCACTCAGCGAGCCGGGCCTCCAGCATCCCCAGCCCATACTCGGCAGCCGTGGATGGATTCCCGGATGCCGCAAGATCGAGGAGGGATGCCGCCAACAAATAATCCCATAGCACTCGCTCCCGCGGCCCTAGGTTATAATCCATGGGCCAGAAACCCATACTGCCCAAGGCCCTAGTCAGAAGGGCCACAGTGGCCCCCCGACGCAAGGCTGAGCCCAGGAAATAATGGCAGGAGTAATTACAGACCATCACATCACCATGCTCTATGATCTCTTTGTAGTTACTCACTATGTACCCATAATGGATGGTCTGGTTAGACTCAACCAGGGCCCTAGCTGGACTCCCCACCTCCATCACCTGGGGGACAGGCAGAGCAAAGAGAGCTTGTAGGTGGGCCATGGTACTACAGCAGTGACTTCCAGAGAGGAACTGATGCTCCAATACCAGCCACACACTCCTTAAATGGACACACACACACCCCCCCCCCTCACCCTGAACTGTCCACTGACACCAAGCTAGGCACTGCCACAGACACATGCCAAAATCTGGCACCTAACACCTCAAGTGCCACCACTGCATGAGCACACCAGGGAGGAGACTCACATCTCACTCCTGACACACCTCCACTGTCAATGAAATTATCAAAGTATTAGAAAAAAAAAAAAAATTATATACACAGCCACTTGTTGATGTATAATATGAAAATCTATGGTATTCTCACAAAAATCAATGATTAATGCGCGCATATACGCGCAAAATTGCGAAATTGCAAATTACAAATTGTAAAATTGTACAAATCTAACATTAATATACATGAATGCAGGTAGATAACTAAGACAGTTTTGTACCCACTAGCACTTGTATACTATGCCAAGGTTTACTTAAAGTAACACACTTTAGGTATCCAAGAAAATTGTTGGAAAAATGAAAAAAAAAAAAAAAAAAAAAAATTTTGTTGAGAAAATTGTTGACATAAAACATGTTTACTTAAGATACTCACCAAATAAATCTCTTTCAGGGACACATACTCAAAAGGCTAGGGGAATAGTCAATTAAGCAGCGGCCCACTGCCGAAATTGCCAATTAATACACCCATATAGCAAAATCAATGAGTAACTCAGAGACAAACAAGCCTATTGTACATGAAGTACTTTGTTTTTCCGGCCCTCGGAAAAATTTGTCTCAAATCCCATAAATTGAATAGTGTAATCTAGATTGTACGTTTGTACCCAATTTGCACACTAAAATTGTATGTTTGCACACCAGATTGTACGCTCGTACCCAATTTGCACACTAAAATTGTATATTTGCACACCAGATTGTACGCTTGTACCCAATTTGCACACAAAAATTGTATGTTTGCACACCAGATTGTACGCTCGTACCCAATTTGCACACTAAAATTGTATGTTTGCACACTAGATTGTAAGTTGTATCCAATTTACATTTGAATTATATGTTGCACATTATACTGTATGTCTGTACCCAATTCATACACTGAAGTCAGATTTTTAGAAAATCAACATTTCTATGTGTATCCAAGCTGTACGCAAAATTATATTTGTACATACAGAAACTATCAATTGAACGCAAAATTATACACTGGCAGACTAAAATTGCCAAATGCACGCGAAATTATATATTTGCACACTAAAATTGCCAAATATACGCGAAAATTATATATTTGCACACTCAAATTGCCAAATGTACGCGAAATTATATATTTGCACACTAAAATTGCCAAATATACGCGAAAATTATATATTTGCACACTTAAATTGCCAAATGTACGCAAAAATTATATATTTGCATACTGAAATTGTCAATTGAACGCAATTACACGCGAAATTGTAAATTTGCACACTGAAATTGTCATTTATGTTCAATTTGCACGCTAAATTGAATATTAAATGCCAAAATTGCACACTATTTGCCAAATTGTATGTTGTACATAAAAATGGAAAATTGTACCCAAAATTGATGTTACATAAGCAAATAAGCTCTGGTATAGTAAGATATAGAAACTCGGAAATGTACTTATACCCAGGAGAAAATTGTTTATACTGACAAAGCTCTACCACAAAAATTGCATTTGAAGCACTCCCCATTACTTCAAATCCTCTTACAAAACAGTATATAACTCCAAAAATAAGGTAAAAATTGTATAAATTGTACATTCCCTCGGCGAAATGACGGAGTTTCGCATTCTTTCGGGGGAGAGGGAGTATTCTATGATATACCATTTTATTATTCCATAAATTGTAACATATTTTGTATTAATCAAAGAAATATCTATGAAATTAATACATAGGTTGGTTCTAAGAGCTATAAGAGCGCTCAAACTTTACATAAGAGCGTTCATGCCCCACTGCACACCAGCCACAGTCAGTTAGACTAAGTTTATGACATCAAAAGGTCCGACCTAATGGTTCACTGCACAATATAATAAGAATAAGGGTCTCAGTGTGCGACCTCATGGTTCAATGCACAAATTAATAACTTGTAAGTGAATGCAACCGGCCGTCACGGGTGCCTGAGCACCGCTGACGCCGTCATGAGTGTCTGAGCACTCTAAGGACTGAACAATGGGTTACATAAGCACGACGCCATAACCTTCCGGTCGCTCTAGCGTCGCTCCTGAGCGACCTAGGTCAAATATCAAAAATTCTATGGAAAGCCCATAATTAGACGGTCAGAATGAGCCCAAGATCAAGGCTGAACTCCCAGTATTAAGGAAGTTACGCCATGGAGACTGAATCGACCTCCGAGTGAGCTACAGACAAACCGGCGGGAGTTACGCGCCTATCCAGCGGGCATTATAATCTTGGCACATTCAGCTCTGCGCATGCCCAAAATGGCGGTTATACAAGCATAAACGGCCGAGATATGAGGGTCTAAAGATGCAGAACCGACCGAGACAATGGGGGCCATAGCGGCGTCCATGGGGGTCCTTTGTCCCCCTGTGACACTTGAAAGGGTCCCCTCAAACAATTGTAGAGTTAGGCAGATGCTGCTGGCTCCAGTCAGTCTGGAGGTGCTTTTCCAAGATTTGCTACAAATAGCCTGTCTGCACCTCCAGGAGGACACATCACCAAGAACCGCTCTAGAGGTAACATCTCCAGTCATCTCCTGCTACCTGCTATACCACTGCACTATGGTGAAACTATGCTAGACAGGCATTGGTTTCCTACCATTAGTGGCCAGAGGCTATCTTCTTCAAGACTTCCACCAGAGGGTAAAGTTACTCATTATTACATTATTCCTCTAAGCAGCAGGTCAGGAGCTAGGTGTGGGAACCCACCTAGAAGTATGCTGGACACTGTATTATTAATACCTCACAGGTGGAGTGGAACAGAACATTATACTTTATAAATTACTGTATGTTTACTGTATGTACAAATTACCTGCATACTAACTACTGTATGATTGATATTTCTTACATGTTGCCTAAAGCTGAATAAACCAGTGACCACTGGAAATAACATTATTTTATATGAGCCTGATGTATTTACTCCTTACACCACTAGTCATATGATATTTCTCATATGACAACTTGATCATGCCAATTACTAGTATGACAGCTACATACTACAGGCTACTGCTAGCAACAGGCTCTTGCACATAAGGAAAAATGCAGTTTTGTCTAATAGGTGCCTGCTGTGGTCACTTTCTTTTCAGTTCTGATTTATTTTCTGTCTTGCAGAGAAGTGGTCAAGAAGTGAGGTGACAGACAAGTGTCATGTATGTCACTTTTTAGGGGTAGTCAAGTACTTTCCCATAGCTATGATATCTACTCATGATGATAGCAGGAAAGAGAGTCAGGCAGGACAGGAAGGCAACCTCTCTATGCAATACAGACTGTTTCTAAACGAGGCAGGTGGTTATTCACTATAATGGGATAAGTGCAAGTTGAATGCTCAAATGGAGACTTTTTAAAGAGCGCTTTTTACTCCTCCGTGTTCTCTTTAGCATATATGTGCAAGACCATCCTGTATAGTTCCACACCTACCCGTTACTGGTCAGCTGGAACTGGTGCCTACCCACACTACCTGCCCACTGGAGGAATCTACCCTGGACCTACCCCTATATAGCACCACTGGGCAGAGCTACTGGACATAGGCAGGAACCCAGGGGTCAGGTAAGTCTATTCATGCATTAGATAATTTCCTCACTACTTTTACACAGGGAAATACTTTCTTTCTAGTACCTTCTTCAAGGAAAGACAAAATACATAAATAAAACACACCAGGTAATATGCAGGTGTTTGTTACTGAAGAAAATGGAGTTCTAGATCTAGAAATGAAGTTGTGAAGCAGGAAGGCATTTGTCAAGATGGTACGACTAGACCCCCTTCAAGTTGTAGTGAGATGCCTCAGTGAAATTCCATTACAGAACTTCATCTAGTGGTCCCTAATAACTGCACTGGTATGACTGCCCTACCAAACCCTTTGTAATTACTGCCTTAAGTGCTGATCGCACAGAGTAGTTGTAGTGGGTTATCTACAATCAGCCACTCTGATATTGAGGGTTTCAAGTCGTACTGGCTGTGTCTAGTCGTACCATCTTGAGAAATGCCTTCCTGGTATTTTCTGTCCACAAATGGTTGACTTATGGTTGGCCTGTGGGAGCGTACAGTTGATCAAAAAGTACACATGGTGCGCCACCTGGGAACGTGAAATCTGCGCCCAAAGTACAGCAGGAACTGTTGTCTTCTTTTTTCCCCACCTAACTAAAATTCTGAAGACACCGATATCTGAAGAAAATGATGAGGAAAGGAAAAATAGACTTTATATGTCATCTATTTCTATCCTCTATAGTACATGATGTGAAGATGAGGGTAGCTTTACTCTTGTTTAACTTTATTCTGACTGAAAGTGGCTGGTTGCTGAAACGTATGATCCTGTTCACCCGTGATCAATGAATTGGAATACTTTGGTATACTACCCTGCTGGCACCACCCATGTCATTATTGTTATTTTTCGTAAAAACACGTCTGATTTACATCAAAAAGACTTCATGGATATAGATAAGCGATGCTAGAAGGGTACACATATTTGCACACCTGAATCCTCGCTATGTTAACTCTAAGTGCTGCATAGTGTCGTAGAATATGTTTATAACATTGGGTATATGTACAGGATAAAGCCAGACAGCCTGTTGTGAAAATATAAGATACAGTGACCAACTAGCTGTATATTTGCCCCATAATATACTGTTATAAGCGAACAGCACAGGCATTTGGAGTCGTCAGTGTGTCTATTGAATTCAGAAATTACCTCCAGAGCTGTCAATTTGGGGAGGATATATATATACGCTTATACCATGATTTCGGGACTTCCGGTGGGTTTATATGCAGTTTAGCCGTGCATTATTCTGCATATACCACACATGTGCATTTTTGAAATTTTTGGTATATACTTTTTCGGGGTCAAGTTGGAATATTTTTGGAGACGCTGGCAAACATACAAATTTAGTCTCGCCATTCTTCCTTGTACGGTGAGCGGATGACCTATATCCACATCCAGGCCACTGACACACTTTCGCCGGACAAGGAGGCGGGTGGGAATGGCCGGACCGCGACTCACGTACGTTGGGAAAATCAATGGATTCTCCTTTATTTTGAATATATTGGACATATCAAGCATGGAGTACTCATCTAGAATGTCTAAGGATATGTATGTTTTAATTTGAAGACTTGTCATGGTTGGATTCCATACAAAAAGTGAGTGTGAACACGGCGGTTTATCTCTCGGCAAGGAACAAAAACAATGGCTTGGCGCAGAGCGGCCACGGGCCGTATCGCTTGCTTTTACAAAATGTCTTCGCCTGGCTATATTCTTTGGATTTCAGGTAAGAAATTAATACAAATTGGAGGAAATGGTGGTATAAACCTATTAGGTCATGGATATCGGGGCCCCACGGGCTGTACATGCTGTATATACAGCCCTAGGGCCCCGATATCCATGATCTATTAGCTTAGTGGTATGCTGGTATGGCACCCTACTTGTAGTACAGAATACCGCGGTGGCCTGTATTTATAAATGCCGGGTCGCTCATTGATTTCAATCCCACTGTACCCCCAGGGCTCATATGACACCAGCATTATTTTAATACAGTTTTTAGTATGTAAGATAAATTTAAATACCCCCATACCCCTGGCGTTTATTGGAGACCGGCACTTATTTCAGACCCTGGTACTAAATCGAGCCATTAAAGTAGCTACTTTTATACATTATTAAGCTATTCATTTATAGATATTGGGTCACGAGTGCTGGTTTGGGCTTAATGACCCCACAACACAAAACGGAGTGGGGTTATTAAGCCCATAACCCGAGAGTAAATGCAGGAGAAGAAATTTTCTGAACCCAAGCAATCCTCCCTGGTTCGCCTTACCAGGCCCATGGCCATTTCAGTCGTCAGCACTTGACCAACTTTCTACACATATTTTGGGTGGCATCCAAGCATAGCATCCAAGCATGCCACCTACTGTACTCCTAGTGCAAATCCTAGTGCAAACAAATACGGGTCCATAGATAATGATGGTCAGCCTATAGTTACTCCATAACATTCGGAATAAATAAGAATCCAATCAATTTTTATAGCGATACTTCTCGCCACCCGCCTCCGCCATGCCCGGCTTCATGTTGACAGTGCGCGAATGGCCCAGATGTTGCCAAACTAGGTCAGCAATGTGAGCAAGGTCTACATGTTAATAACTCGACATGCCATTCTTGGATCCAATGGAAAATATGGGTGCAAAGGCAAAGGGATGGCTGGCAGGTCAGTCATATACATTTTAGCATTGCTGTCACTGCACCGCTCGGCATGGAGTAATGGATAGCAAATCTGTCTATTGCCCCAGTGGCCAGGGGAACGATTCCCTTTAGAACCTGAACGGTTTTAACTGGAAATGTATGGAGAGGTTGACTTTGTATACTTCTCTCTTTTATTAACATGGCCAGATTCTAACCAAATGCCTCTTGGACTAGAAATAAAGTTCTAAGAGTTCGGTTATTCCTGGATAATGCACGCCAGTTATCAGGAAAAGGGCACTGTAGAGGCCAGAACGTGAGATAAGACATGTAAAAGGCACAACGCACCACTTGTAGTGACAATGACAATGATTTTATTCTCTAAACCTCATTGAGGTACACGATATCTCTTACATAAAGGTTGAGAAATCGTCCCAACCTTAGTTGAGAATACACCATAGTCACGCTCCCAAAGTAGGCCGAGCCACATACCCTCTCTCAAAACCTTTTTGTGTGTTTTTTTTTCTGCTTGGTGAATGAAGGACTGAAAGTAGAAAGAACGTTCCTTTGACATTATAGCGAATATGACTTATTCAGGAGAATTAATAGCGTTGGCAGGCCTTATTGCATTCCCTCAAGTTAAGAGTGGGTCTTATACGCATTAAAAATGCATATTTCAAGGGTGGTATAACATCAGCCACGCTAAGACACCATCCTGACTTCTTTGGTTAAGTGTATTTGATAATATTAATATATTGGTGCTTGTGCAATACATACTTAGAATGCATATAGTAACTAATATAGTATGCGACGGCGCGTATTTTTGTTCTTCTATACTGTATTGTAGCCATAATACGAATTTGTTATTAACATTATGTACTATTCGGGACAAAATATTGGGCCAAATAAAGTTAAATTGTTTAAAGAAAATACGCAGGATGCGCCTTATACATTGGGTGTTCCAATAAATAAGCATCCTTTATGATATGATACACCTTAGGGCACATGCTACAGTCAGTACTTAGAAAAGACAGAAACAAGTTGCAGCACGTATAGAAAATGCTTCCTATATACCTTTCCACTAATTTAAATACTATGATTGCTATTTAGCACCTTCAACACTCTAATTGTATACTTTAAAAGTACCAAGGAATAGCCCATGTTCACCCCCCTACAACCTTGCACCAAGCCATTGGAAGTATAACAATTTTTGGCACCCTCTCTCCTCTAAGTACAAACCAAGTCCTTACGCATCTCCACATAATGGTAGATTATGTTAATGGTAGATTGGCCCAATTGCAGTAATTTAACCCTTTAAGGACACTATAATGCACGGGCGGCAAACTGGCTAGGACTCTGTTGGAGAATGAGTGGTGATCTGTAAGTACAGTAAGGGTAGGTCACATGGATATCAGCCATTTTCTTTGTGACTGCCCTCTGTTGGTTATATTGATTACTATTTGCTGCGAAATTCTTGATAAAAATAATACTTTAAGATTTTCTGTTGATTTATTTATCTAGGACATAGGAATAATTATTAGATATATATATATATATATATATAAATAAATATATATATATATATATATATATATATATATATATATATATATATATATATACAGCATTCTTGATTTGTCTACAGAATATTGGCAAAGATAGATTTAGGCCTAACATACAGTGCCCCTTTAGGGCCCTTACCTACACAGCTGAGTAGGTGAGGCAGAGGAGGGTCTTGCACATAAGATAATATGTCGTTTTGTTGAAGAAGTACCGCATCTTCAGTAGTTACTTTCTTTGTAAATCATATAGGGTTTGTTGATCATGATTTTATTACAATATTAACCAGATAGATGATATATGTTATTTAGCCTTTTGCCCTTTAATTGATAGCCCTAAAAAAGGTGATTTGGGACTTAACTGCCGGGTTTATGCCCTTGAGCAGCAGAGTGGGCATTATTATGCTTCTCTGAATTACCAGTTAAGGTGGATGGCACCCGTGAAGAGGATGTGATTTTAATCTAGTGGTGAAAGTCTGGTGAAAAAAGCTACTTCTAGTCTATGGATGGCATCCACCTTATGGAGAATGAGAAAATTAAATAATTATGGGAAGTTGAAGGGTGATACAGAGGGTGACTTTGCAAAGTGAGTTATTTACCTACTTAGTTCTCTCTTTGCCTTATCTGCAAGACCCTCCACAGCAAGTGCACTATAAGATTGGCAGTAACTATGTCAGCACAGAGTGGTTTAATAGGACTATTTAGAGAACTGGTGCCAGCCAGCTGACTAGATTGACCATGTGGAAAGAGCTCTGCATTACAATGTAAACACATAGGAGAAGGTGGACAAACCAGAAATTACCTAAAGCGTCTTTTATGGTCAAGGTCTTTGTCTTCCTATGCTCATGGGTGGGATAGATGGTAATGAATAAGGTAAATTATGTTTTTATTACAGTTTATTTGGTCTTAATTTACTGAATACATGTCATAACCTAGGCTCACAGGAGAGGGTGGACAAAGACTGTCCTACCCGTATTATACATATAGGTCACATCACTCACCCAACACAGGTATTCTAGTCAGTCGGTCCGTTCGACCCCTGGCCAAACTGACGTGCGTAAGTTACTTGCGTAACCTGCCGGGTTATCCGATTGGCTACCAGTCTGTGACATCATAAATGGGTCAGGGCAGGTTGTTGAGTAAGTTACAGAGCCTCAGACCTCTGTTTGTATCCCACAGTGCACCATTCCTATGCTACAAACAGATGTCACATGACTTCCTGTGACACATGTGTCTGGGTCTGGCCTTACTCAAGTAAACCCAGTTGGTAATTGGAGCGGAACTCCGTAAGTTACGAAGCCAGGGGTCGAACGTACCGAGTTTGACGCCCGTGGCTTGCCGTACTAGCATGCCACGTTTTTCTAGGTTTTGGTACACTGTAAAAAGAAACATTGTCGAAATAATGCAGAATCCTTTTCCCAAGGTTGCAGAGATTTGTCTGTTATTTTCACAGAGATTTCTTGTACTGGTCAAATGGGGCTTCTCATAAAAACTACACTGGTTCACTGCAATAACGATGGGTCAATGTACAGTTTTACGAGGGTCCCTGTGAGATTCAACAGTTGTGCCGCCCTGTATTTCCTTTAAAGAGTTAAGTGGTAAGGGTATTAAGGGCTCATAGTACTCCTACAATAAGATCTATATGGCAAGGCATACAAAACCCTCTAACTTTTAAAATATCACACCAATAGTCCACTTGGCCTAAGCATAGGCCTAATAATTATCATGCTTAGGCATCTTCCGACCACAGTGGCCAAGTGGACTATGGGTATTAAAACCACTTGGCCCCTATCGCGTAAATGAGCCATACAAAGGCTACTAGTATATCAAATCTGGCGATGGCGGCCTAGTGGGCTTTGGGTACATTTGTATTTAAGGGCAACTAATGCATCATTGTCATTTGTGTGTGGTTAAACTATAAGTACTATCATATTCATAGGGTGGTGATGAAGCATGAACCTGGCCCAGCCACTTTACGTGACTTTGTGAAGTGAAATCATGGCTCAGAAAAGAAAAGTTCAATAGAAATACTTTTGAATGGATCTGATAGTTAAAAGTATGCCCACTGGGGTTTGCACCAAATTAAAGGTGGGCATATTGTTATAAATTTGATGTGGCCAATTATGTTTGTGTACGTGGGGTTTATCACGAATTATGTCAGATATTTTACACTCTGATAAGGATGGAATAAGGTCTCGTGCCTTAACCATGGGTTACCACCCTTCATATGTACTGGCTTATTCATCTCGTTATCAAATCCTCAACAAGATCGAAAAGTACTGCAGCGCCATCTGATGTAGTTGTACAGTAGCTGGCCGTTCCATTAGGACGATAGTGAGATCAGAAATTCTATTAATTTTACTTCTCCTCACGACTGAACAAGTAGGGATTTCCCATTTGGTTTTTTAACAATAAAGCATAAAGTAATAATAATAATAATAATAATAATAATAATAATAATAATAATAATAATAATAATAATAATAATAATAATAAGGATGATGATGATGATGATGATGATGATGATGATGATGATGATGATGATGATGATGATGATGATGATGATGATTATGATAATAATAACAACAACAACAACGATAATAATAATGATAATAATAATTTTGATAATATAAAAAAAAAAACGTTACTTTTACATTAACAAGTACTGCAAACGTGTTTTTTTTTAAAGGTCAATTTTTTTTTTCTGTGCACTTCAGCCGTTTTTTCAGGTCCTTGATGACTACCATTAAAGTGCAGACCCCTTCTAGCTAACATATTTAGCCTGTGTCATATGATGTTTTTAATATAGGTTTTAAAATTAATTTTTGAAAATGTGATGTCACACAATCCTTGACACACCCCACAACCCCCTGTCACTCTTTGTCACAATCGGAAAATACCCCACCCTCCTGTGTGGCGTAATTTATGGACGGCAGTGCCATAATTATTATGGTATTTCCACCCTGTGCATTACAAGGTGAGGTTAGCAATAGCATTCTCCCCAGTACATGCATATAGGTAGTTTAACAACTGTACTCAATCAATAGGGAGTTATAAAAAATCCCCAAACACAAAAGAGGCATCGTAATGGAAATGTCAGTGTTCTACTGTAAATAATCTCCCAACAATTTTTTTTCTTTATGGTACATTTTTCACAAAATATACATCCCCCCAATTATTTCTCAACTGGCAATGCACCAAATTCATTGCAGATGTTAGTCAATAAATATCTTAGGGTGGATCATAAGAATCTGGCCTTTGGATAGTGGGGCCCTCTTATGGATCGACTCTACACTAATAGACCTCTCAGGGTGGTCAGAATGACGAGTTTAGATCGTCAGAAATGCAGGACAACCCTCTGACGACCCTAAAATCGTCATGTATGACTAGTTTCCAATAGCGGCGGGTTTTCAGTGATCCTTGTGAATATGATTTTATTGCCATTGTTTAGCAGTGAATCACTGTGAATTCTACACTTTTTGGCTGAGAAACCCAGACAAGCAAGTGATTCACAGAGATTTCAAGAGTCTGTGACAAAAAATATCGAAATGTCTCGATGTGTACCACAGCACAAAAGGCAGCCTTTAGACAAGACTCCTTAACCGCTATAGGCTTCCTTAGACGATATTAACACTCCAATATCGGCTAAGGATCACTGCAATCTTAAATCACAAGGATATTAGGCCATTTTTCGCGTTATGGGATTCGGCCTGAACAAGAAAGAAAGAGAGAGAGAGAAAGAAAAAAGGTTTTTTGTGCGTCTTTTTAAAACAAACATTAGCTAAGATAAGCTTTATATAACTGACTGCTTAAGGCTGACTTCTACTATATTCGACACGAGACCTGTTCATCATCGGCACAAAGATTATCCCTTACTGAAACCACTTAGAAGATGTGATAGGACATATATGTTGAATTACAAGGGTGGGTTGTGGGGAATTGAAGTAGGAGGGAGCAAACAATCCACCCCCTCCACCTCTCATTCCCCATGTTGGTCCCACCCCCACCCAACGTGTGTCTACAATGATCCAACGTGCTGATACCCGGCCTACCTGCACTCTATATAAGGAGCATCTTCAGCCACCAGCTTCAGTCCCGAGGAACAAGCGGCCATCATATCTTCATGAACATTTCCGTTTCCGGTAAGTAGGCCTATATCATCTACTTTGTGGTCATATAGTATATTATACCATGGTTATCACGTTCTTGAACGATTTTACGGTGCCTGGAGCGGATATTGAAGTTCAAATAGTATACGCTAAATGAACCCATGTTGACACTTGAGACGAGACAATGTGACAGGAAATTGACAGCAAAGAATTTAATTCGATATAAAAAAAACCCATAGCATTAGAAGCTTAATGGCTACACATGATGAATCTTGACATTATATTCTATCACCTACCTTTAATTCGCCATGATTTGACATGTTTATGTAACATGATTGATGATATAAAAATCGAATCGAGCGAAATTTTCGCTGTCCTGTTGACTGCGTAGCAGACGGATTGTTTACCACAGTGAGACACAAGTTGTCACATTGGCATATGCTCTAAGGGTATTCTGGCCGTCGTGCGCACTGCTTACCAGCGGTTCTACTATGAAAATGCCCCTCCGACACACGTTGACGTAATATTTTGCGTCCGGTCCGCTCGCTGAGGAAGACCGTGTTTTGATTTGAATCAGAGCTCTGTTGTCAACTCGCAACAAAAATCAGTGCATTTCATGGCTTCATAAGGTAAAATAATTATTTTAATGGTTGAAACCATGGTATAAATGCAATAGATAACAAATAGAGGTGCACATGGTGATTCTATTGGCTAGATAAGAAGGCACTCGGCCGATGGCCTCGTGCTTCTTATCTGCCCCTAGAACCACCTAGTGCACCTCTATTTGTTATATATGCCATTAATATTGTTGTGTTGTTGCTGTTGTTGTTCTTCTTCTTCTTGATGTTGTTGCTGCTGTTGTGCTTGCTAATTTTGTCCAATGCCACCGCACCAAATTGGTTTTTCATTTTTTCATTTATATGTGTATCCATCCTATGGATTCTTTATACACGACTTTGTGATGCAGTCATGCAGTCCTGGGGCGTTACTCAACAGCACAGCATTCAAACAACATGGTCAGAACTTTGTATAATGCACTTAGGAACTAATTTAATGAAAATGCATCTAAATGGTTGGACCTTCCCTTGGCAGGGATGCTATATACATGTATGTGAGGGCACGTTGTAGGATGAATGGATGCTAAACACTGGCATGTAATGGAGCCTAAGTCCATACAGCAGAAACCTAAGTACCCCTGCATGTATTAACCCTTTACCCGTCTTATTATTCTTTAACCAAGTGAGGGCTGCTGATGCATTAATGTATCATGTCCATTGGTCGGCATGAGGCCAGCATGCAGCACAAGGGTTGTGGCTTCAATACTTTATTTTAATACTGTGTGTATTTTCTATCATTATGGCTTAATACAGCCTTGCACTGTGAGCTGACTAGATCTTCTTTTGTCTCCAAGTCTGTGAGGGTTGACACACTTCTCAACGTGTCTTCATGATGCATCGATGCAGTGCTGGTGAGTTCACTCAGAAGCACTGCATACAAGCATCATGACTCAGCAGAGATTATGCAGCCCTTAGCCCTTTTAGGGCCGCTAATGCAAGAGGGCATCATGCCCATTGGTCATCATGATGCTCCAATGAAGTGCTTGCTAGTAGTTTCGATAACACATCATTGGTGCATCATGACGACCTATGGGCATGATGCACTCCTGCATTAGCGGCCTTCAAAGGGTTAGTGTATCAGCCATGTAAAGGCTGTAGTCAGTTATATTAAACTTTGCTCGTCATGATGCATGAATGAAGCCCTGTCAGGTAAACTGCCAGGGACACATCTATGTATCATGTTGAACATAATGGTTGATGCACTCCTGAAAGGGTCGTCTTGATTTCCCAATGAACGGGCTGGCGATTACACTATTCAGCACTTCGTTGGTGCAACGACCATTGGGCATGATGTGTTTCTTCATCAGCAACCGTTAAAGAGTTAATATGAGGCAGGAATCCCCTTCCAAAATTTCCTTTCTATCCCACACTCACACTGTAAAAAAGAAGTCATTCAAAAGTCAATGCCATGTTTTTATTCGGATGATGAAAAATCCAATTGAGTATAGATACCCATGATTGATCACGTATGTAGGGGTTGACATCTGGGAGTTAAACCCCTTTAAGAGCCACATGGCGCCTTCACATCTTCTTGGTGTCAAGATACATGATTGTAGTAGCCTAAAGATGGACGTCAGACTGTAGACAGTCGTCTTTAGACTAACCTAATGTATTGGTAAATCTACTCATAGGCCCTGTATTGAAGCATCAGACCAACCGTTTGGGAGTATACATCAGGGTTGGCATGATTCCTGTATGAACGTAACCCTGGCCAGATACATGTCGAGGCTGTATTTATGCATCATGATGATGCATTTCTGGACAGACAAGTAAAAAGAATACCCTGTGGGCCCTACACTGGATTATCGTTTCTGCTTCTCTGCTTACACTAATTCACTATGCAGCTGTGAGAATTGCAGGGTAAATAGCTCATGTAGACACATGGCAAGGGCAAGGTAATGCTATCCTTAAGATGTGATCTATGTGAGTTACAGACCAGATTCTAGTCAGGCCACTTCTACCTGGAATAGTTTATATTGAAATCACGTAGGCCCCCTACCTGTACATGTATGGTGGGGGGGTAGTCTAGGGTAGCATGGAAATAGGACATGAAAGGGCTGCAGTTTGGGATTATGTGAGATTGTTACTGACTCTCTATTCCCCTAGGAATTAAGTTTGTGATGCTGAATACACAGATCCAACTTCAAATCAAGTGTAGGTACCACATATAATTATAGTAAGTGAGTAACTGCGAATGGCTACAACCATGCTACTAAGGAAACATCTTTTCTCAATTCATATGTTTCTAACTATACAGGAGGGCCCTACAAGTTGCCAGGGTGGTGAACAAGATGGCAATATTTACAACTGGTCGTAACTAGATGTGATAGTAGTTTTAAAATTGGTTGTAAGCTTACAATGGCAAGTGTTTCTATAAAAGTCATCAGTATGTTCTAATGTATTTCTCTGTATGACCATGCCAAGATAGGAGTGGTTGCAACATTGCAACTGTCATAATTCTGTTTTAGAAATGGATATTTTATGACTGTTAGTATCTTTGGCTTGTGAAACACCGCACAGGTCGGATCTATCACTAATGCCATTACTACTGTGTACCCTGTGGTTACCAGTGATTGCACCGGTATGACTGTCATACCAAACAATATACGTAATTATCATCTTAGAGTTGTCATAAAGCATTACCTACGACCACCCTCTCAAACCTCAGGGGTTTCAAATTGTAGTAGATGTACAGTTGGACAATGTTGAGAAATTCCCTCCCGTTACTTATACTAAAGTGACCCAATGTTATCACCGACTATTTAAACTCTAACAGTAATAGCAGAAGCCATTTGGCAGTTCAGCCTGTCTTCCCTTACATTCCCCAAGGTCTCGGGATATTTCCTCTATTTACCATTAGTCCAGCCATGTCTCGGTACCCAGACTTGATATTATGTTCACAGTGTTCCTAAATATAAACTACACTAGTTCTTATTCATTGTGAAGGATGGTTTAGGTTAGCATGGATAGTTGTGTTGGAATTCAAGACTAGTTTGACTGCTGTATTTATGTTGTGACTACTGGCTGTATCGTACATGTCAATGACCGGCCACTGGCTATACAGCAGATTAAGCTCACAACAGAACTAAGTACTGCATCACACCATGAACAGACAGAATTGGGATATATGTGACAGTGTAATCTTCACCTTATTTCCACCTCTGTGTTATTAGTTTTAAGAAGAAAAAGTCAATTATAAGATAAAAATGAAAAGGGGACCGTGGATAAGAGGCACCCTACTCTATTTAGAAGTTTAGGCCAACTCTTAAATGTAAAATACATCCTATACGGCCTACAGTATCCTGGCTGTTTGTAGATATAGGCCTACAGTTTAGAGTTATGAGTACATGTACTACAAAGGTAGAAGAAGGCATTGAGGTACCAGTATTGCACACTCCCCACTTGGCAACAACATTTCTAAACGATTAGAATAGGTTTGGACAAAAGAACTTTTATTAAAAACGTGTTTCAACATATATTTAACGGGATAAAAACATTCATTTTTTCAACGTTTATAATGTGTTCGTTAGTTAGGTTTTACATCAAAATTACATTATTTTTTTTTTAACTAGAAAGAAAAGCGTTCTTATTGAACGTTAAAAATGTTTTTTGGGGTGTTTTTTTTTTTTTTTTTTTTTAGGAAATATCTTGAAGATATCTATTTTTTGTTGTTTTTTTTCGTATTTTTTGTTTACATTTAAAACAAACGAACTGTCAAATCTATAACATTTTTTGCCGAGTGGGAATTATCTGTATTTGAACAGACGATGCAAAGAAGTCATTGCAAAATCTCCCCAACATAGTGGAATGGAAAGTAGTTGGGCATTCCATATGAACCAGGTCAACAGCAACACCAAAATCAACAACAGCAACACAAAGGAAATTGATTTTCCTTGCATTACCTGCAATTCATGAATTCAAAGCAGCATTACTTGAAAACAACTCTATCTTATTTCTACCATTGCCGTTCATATTTACAGTTGTGAGCTGACGTCATCATGTTTTGTATGACGTCACACGTCCTGTATATTATAGTGACGTCATGGGTTCTCACGGTTCCCATGGTTAGCGCCAATAACGTTCAAGGCGCGGGAACGTTGCTGCATCGTCACAAACGTCAAACAGTTGTTAGACGAGATGGCAGGGTGGTCCAAAGTAAGTAAACATTTTCTCACCTCTCTTTTTTTCTTTGTTTATTTTATGTCTGACTGCAATCTTTGTCATTGGACTGCATTTTGGTCTCCATGGCTTTGCAAATCAGGCCATTAATAAGATTTTTACAGCCTAAAACAAAAGACATTACTGTTTGTTAATTGATTAAAATAGTGAGTTAATTCTTGTTTTTTAAGTTTTTCTTTTTTGACAATAACAATCATTAAGTATTCAGTTCTGCTAAAATAAATCAGGGCCTGTGAAATGATAAAATCTGCAGGACCGAACGGCATTTAAAGGGAAAAGCCTTTGCTTTTGTATAGACTGAATATGTAGATAGGGTTAAAAACTGGGATTAATTTGTTGCTGTCAAAAGCAATGTGACCGGGGGGTGGGGCAAAGCGCTTTGAACATGGAAACCATGGGCGTGTACTAGTTACCAAGTTGAGTCTGTATAGTTGTTATCTATATACTATGGAGAGGGTGTGACACTCTAGGACTGATGCTGCCCTCTGGCAGCTCTATTCCTATGCATAGCCATTGGTGACAGAGGTGAGGGGGGACTTTGCCAAAGTCCCCCCTCACCTCTGTCATCCATGGCTATATGTATAGGGCATTAGCACATTAGGCTATACAGGCCGCCATTAGACCCCGACTGCACTATGACTAACACCTTCAGCCCCCGTCTCCGCAGTAAATGCCAGGGATGCTTCCCATTGGTCAATAATACAATAGCCATGTGCCGTATAGGAAATAGTTCAAAGGGTATCTGCCAAAGGGCAGCAAATGTCCTTGAGTGGCCAACCCTCTCTTAGTATATGGATAACACATACACAGACTCAACTTGGTATTAAACTAGTACACGCCCATGATGGAAACATTGCCGATTCTGAGCCATGTAAGTGAAGCAATTTGAATGTTTTAGAGTTGGGGCATGCCCCCCCCCCCGCTGAGACTTAAAACAGTTTGGGCTTTAAAGTTCCTGCTATTGTGAGTGAACGAGCAACAGTGACCAAGTTCACTACAGAAGTCTATCCTGGGTCCCAAGTTTTAGGGGGAGGGCGCAAACCATAACTCTGCTCTGCCCCATGTCCAAGATTGGGCGGGAGGCATGCCCCCCAAGCACCCTGTTCTGGCCTGTTAATTCCTCAAACCTTTAACGCACAATTTTTCTTTTCTTCTGTTCTTACAGCCAAAGTGAATTGTGACAAGATCGACATGGTATTTGTACTGGACTCCTCTGGCTCCATAGGACTCCAAAACTGGTACAAGATCACCAACTTTACGGCCAATGTTGTAGAAGCCTTCAACATTGGGTATGACAATGTACGAGTGGGCCTTACCTGGTAAGTGGAAATTACAGTAATACCACACATATGAGGCACCTCCCGCTTACTACGCACACCTAGAGTTTGAGGAAGAAAAGTCATAACCTTTGATCTGCTTTACGAATTTTCAAAATTCACCATGGGTAGTTGCACCCTGAGAACTCAGTAGTAAAAAAGTGATCATGAGTTATCTGGGTGGTCAAAGTTTTTCCCGCCTGACCCCATATAAAAAATTCTGTTTTGTTGGGGATCTCATGGAATTCCAACTTCTGCAATTGTCCAGCAATTTATGTAGAATTTTATTTGTGATATTCAAAATCACATTGCACCTTAAGTGTGGAAAAATGATCCATGACCCATGAATGCACTATGTGGTCACAAATTTCACGGTATGGCAAAAAGAATATGTAAGATATTCTTGGTAGGATAAGCCTTTCTCTAACAAACAAAACGTTTTCCATAGATCACACCAGACCTCATTGGGAGGTCAACAACGATTGCATGTGGTGATGATTTGAGACTTGAACTTAATAATCACCATTGCTGTAATATCTGCAGGTATGGTAACCAAGCAGATGTTGCGTTCTTCATGAACGACTTCAGCAACCGTCGCGACATCCTCCGCAAAATCCAAGAAATCCCATGGAAGGACCAAGAGACCAACACATCCGGTGCCATTCGAACCATGCGCAACGACATGTTCACTGCCCGGCGGGGCGACCGGACAGGAGTCCAGAATGTCGGGGTGGTCCTCACAGATGGAGAGTCAAACAGGGATGCTGATCAAACCATTCCTGAAGCTAACCTAGCTAAGCAGGATGGCATCACTATGTTTGCCCTGGGTATAGGGCAGCAGATCAGCATGGATGAGTTGCGGGGTATCGCTAACATTCCGGCAGACAGACATGTGTTCTTGGTGGATGACTTTGATGCACTACAGCACATTGAAGAACAGCTTGGTGATGCTGCATGTGAGGCTGCTGCAGGTGGGTCTCATAGGAAATGTTCCTATTTTCTTTAATGATGATTTGATAGTATTGACTTAAGTTTTTTTAATATTCATGAAATCATCAGCTTGTGGACCATTAACGGTTTGATATCAGGAAATTCATCACACTACCATCAGAAATAGCCTTTTTTTTGTGTTTTGTTGTTTTTTGTGGGTTTCTTTTTTTGGGGGGTCCTTGTTGTTTTCCCCAATTTTCTTCTCTTTTTCCGTTTTTGCAACTGCATACAGTAGCAGATAGTTGACATTTCAGGCTTTTGGCAACCTAGGCCAGGGGTCTAGTGCAATCTATTTTACAAAATATTCTAAGGGGCAAATATCTTATTTCGAAGGAAATCAAAAAAGAAATCACTGACCAGTGGGCCAGTGTCAGTGTCTACCCCTATCAAAGACTAATATGGCCATACTGATGTGTGTAAAATCGTCCTATACCTTTCAGAGTGCCGTGAGAACGCTGACGTGGTGTTCATTCTGGACAGTTCTGGCTCTGTGGAGGCCTCAGAGTTCAACAAAGTTAAGGAGTTTGTAAAGGCCCTGATTAGGGAGTTTGATATAGATGGAGGGCGCATGCGTATAGGCATAGAGCGGTATGGTAGTGGGGAAGAGGCTGTATTCTACCTTAACACATACAAGTAAGCCCTTTTTTGACATTATGATAATCAATTATCGTCTAACGGAGAAGATTTAATATTAATGCACAAACCAAAGATCAATTTCTGAAGGCATTGCCAATTCCACACCGTGTTAAACTACAGAAATTGTGAAATGGGCCAATATCGAAATGATTCTCTTTTACACCTCTAACAAATTTAATTCATCAACTTTATACAAAGTCCTCCTTGTATTCGTCTGTAGAACACCATCAGCTCAGATTAAACAGATCACATTTAGACTTCTGTCTCTGAAAGAAAAACCTAGAATGGAAGGTGACGAAATTGGACCCTGTGTTAGTCAGAGAGCTAGCGATGGCATGCAGTGTAATAAAAAAAAAAGTTTAACATTATGAATTTTCTTAAATATGCATCATTGATAGACATTTATAATTGTATCTAACAGTTCTTATATTCACACTTCTATCACAGCCGTAAAGAGGACATCCTTAAGGCCATAGATGCCATCAGGTACACGGCCGGAACTACCAACACTGCCGGGGCTCTGCGCATGCTCAGAGAACAGATGTACACCGGAAGACGAGGAGCGCGTTCTACAACAAACCGCGTCGCTGTCGTCTTCACTGACGGAGGTTCAAATAACTTCCAGGAGACCCTGAAAATGGCGCGTGAAGCACGGCAGAGTGGGATTACTATTCTGGTTGTGGCTGTCGGGAACTGGGTAAACTGGCTGGAAGTTAATGAGATAGCCTCAGACCCAGATGTTAATCATGTGTTTAAGGTTGGAGACTTTAACAATTTCGGGGAAATTCAGACAGAGCTGAGGAAGGTCATCTGCAATGGTGAGTGTCTTTGAATCTTTTTGAGCCACTTAATGCATCAATGCAAGAATATAGCCCTGGTGAGCTGAATGAAGACGATTGACAAAAATTGGCCTGATATCAGCCCAATTTCAACCTGATTTGAGAGAAAATGATGAACGTAATTTCATCATTTATCTTTTATTTGGGTGTCCCGATGTATTTCCCACCGATTCCAGAAAAGAATCTTTTTTTTTCCCAAAGCGGGTGGAAATGCATCGGCAAGATACTCGATTTACTTGCAATGCAAAATCAGGGGGGGGGGAAATCAGCTTCAGTGAGACACCCGCTTTATAGGATGAAGAGTCATTTCACCACTCACATTCATAAATCTATTCTCGTGAAGAGATTGTTTGTTGGCCCCAGGAATGCTCCTTGCTATATCTTAATCATTGAGAGTTATAATGGTTAAAACAATCTTCTTGTCTCTGGAAATTTTACATCAGACTTCTCCTGAATCTTTCAGATAACAACATGTGTTCCCCAAACCCGTGTAGGAATGGAGGACGATGTATTACCGGTGTTGCACAGTTTACATGTGAGTGCCCTCAGGAATATGCCGGCAGAACATGTGATATACGTAAGTACTTGGTGGAATCTTTGACAAACGTGGGCAATATGATAATTATCAATCTGTTCAATGACTCTTCAACCCATGCTACATAACATCCATTGGCTATGACAAATCAGTGTACCAGCTGTCTGGTGCACAGTGAAGATTTCATAGGGTCATATTTGTTACTTCAGGGGGTTATTCCTCAAGATTCAGTGATCACCTTCATGAATTGAATGCTTACCAGAAACTCATGAGAATAACTCAGACCCTAGCAGATGTAGGCGCATTGTGGAATTATAGTGACTTAATGGGTACCCTCAAGGATACACTCACACATTCTGAATAACCTAATATTTCAGGATGCGATTCTCGTGTGGATGTTGTCCTTGCTCTAGACTCATCAAACAGTATTGGTGCAGACAAGTACAACAGACTGCTGAGTTTTGGTAAAGCCTTGGCACGGTCCCTGAACATAGCCCAGTACCAGACACGTATGGGTCTTATTACCTTCGCTAACGACGCACAAGTCAGGTTCCAGGTGAGTTATTCTGTGAGCTGCTCAAGAGCGTCTGAAACCTTAGATTCTGCCTGGAGGAATTTGCACAGGCATTTCATTGATTTTTTTAGGCAAGACCCTCCTAACAGTGTAGTTTATTTTATGGTTGCTCTCTCTCTCTCTCTCTCTCTCTCTCTCCCTCTCTCTCTCTCTCTCTCTCTCTCTCTCTCTCTCTCTCTAAATGTTCATGAGTATCTATCACAAAGGGGTGGTGAAGGGAAATTAATAAGAGAAGTCCTTTATCTTATGTCATTTTAGTCAGAAATGTTACGTGGCTCCTTGGTTAAACCGATGACGCCATCGTATTTGACATGATATAAAAGACCATCTTTTCCTTATTTAGATGAACCGGTTCAGAACCCAGTCTGAAACAGCGGAGGAAATCAGCTTCCCCTACATGACCGGCAGAACCAACACGGTGGCCGCTCTACGACAGATCAGGGAGAACATGTTCCTACCACAAAACGGTGACAGGAACGAAGTCAGGTAGGAAAGTATGCCATCTCAATGCAATATCTGAAACAAAAAAGATAATTGGTGTTCATCTGTCAGACAATGTAACTGAAAATCCAAAAGTGATTTTTTTTTATCCCAGATAAAAAAAAATACCATCTATACTATAAGTACCAAGAAAAAAATTCGAATGTGCAAAGTCTAGTACACTGGTTATTGCTTGGCCAAATATTGAGTGTAACTGATGTATCTCAAATCTGCCATTCATTGGCTATGGCTAACAAACTGTTTCCATAGAAACACTATTTGATCATTAAAATCATTTAACCTGTGTTTAAAAGTCATCTTTAATCCTTCCTTTTTCAAAATGAAATTATAGGAATGTGGTGGTGATTGTGACAGATGGTCACTCGTCTGACCGGAGCGCCACCTTCCAGCAGGCGGTGGAGTTACATGCTAAGGTTGGACCAGTTATTGTTGTTGGTGTCGGATCACCCTCCATCCATGATAAGATGGAGCTGCAGGCTATAGCATCTGACCCTAACGACAAGAATGTGATGCTGGTTGGTGGATATAACATGCTGATCAATATGACTGATTCTGTGGTCAGAGCTATTTGTAACAGTAAGTAGCAAAGAATACACAGTGCGATTTTTGTATGAATTTATTTAGAGAATAGACAACAATCGTCTCCACATCGAGACTGTCTGTTGTCCTATAATGCACGAATGCATCTGAGTGCATTATAGGACAACAGACAGTCAAGATGTGAAGAAGCAGTTGTCTATGTCTTTATAAAATGTTGTACATTTCATTCCAATCAATCAAGTACCCAATCAGGGTATATCTAGACCAATTAAGGGTACCTGACTGGTTTACAGCTATGGTGACCTTACTCAGCCGTGCACTGTACTCCTATAATGCACTCAAGGTCACTTCTATCATGCAGCAGAGCACTGCCAGCCGTTTTATAATTTACTCTTAACACTGTATCTAAGAATCTTTTTGAATTCAGTCTACTGCCGAATAATCACGAGTTTGACACTATAGAACATCACTATGACATATGACCATGTTTTGATTACCGCAATCACCGTATATTACAAAGTGATTAGAAACTGAATACTCTAGTTAGAATGGGAATTTTTTTGGACACAATTTATTTTTTTTAGACCATCATTACCGGTAAGGGAAAATAGCCCAAAGTCTTAGATTACAAATTACACTCCTTATTATTAGAGAATGTTATTTTCCTGTTGTATATAATCTTGATTTGTTACTTTCATCAAATGATATATGGTTGATTCTAAGTCTTCTTTGATTTCAGCGGAAAATGAATGTCAATCGAATCCCTGTCAACGGGGAGGTCGCTGTGTAAATGAGATAAACAGTTTTACCTGTGAATGCCGCCAGGGTAGTACAGGACCACTGTGTGATAGAGGTAAGAACTTGCTCACATAGCTTTGGATAACCTCAGTGCAGTTCCCTCATATATATATATATATATATATATATATATATATATATATATATATATATATATATATGGGCTCGCCAAATTCTCTGGTCTAGACTAGGCCTATAATTGGATACTGTAATTCTAACAGATATTAATTACATTGTGCCTTAACAGTGGCAGTGGAGCTCAGCCATCCCCAGACTATGTTAGTTATTGCAGGTTGAACCCATACATTATTATAGTATAAGGATTACTAAAATTACATACACTAATGTCGGTCTCAGAAACATTGCGACAATATTCAAACTTAGCTATTACTGACAATAGATTATAACTAACCTTAGATTATTTTCTTATCTACACAGGTGCTGATGGTGCATTAGACATTGTTGTACTTGTTGATGTATCAGGAAGCATCCGAATGGAGCGATTCCCAAAAGTAATCGAATTCATCCGCATGCTCGTCAACCAACTTGAAATTCGCCCTGGTCGCACTCGCCTAGGGATCGGCACCTTTGCTGATGATGCTCGGGTTCAATTCTACCTTGACACATATGAGGCAAAGGAGGAAGTTCTCCAGGCCATCCAGTATATCAAGTTTAGACAGGGGAAAACTAATACAGCCTCAGGTCTGCAGATGTTACGAACACAGCTTTTCGATCGCAACCGGGGCGACCGTGATAATGCTCCCAATATAGCTATTGTAATAACTGATGGGCAATCAAATGTGAACACAGAGAATACCATACCAGAAGCTGTACAAGCACGTGGACAGGGGATTTACATCGTGGTGGCGACAGTCGGAAATAGTCGAAATTCCCTGGAGATCAGGGCTATGGCTAGTGACCCTGTACAACAGAATGTTGTTAGTGTGGACCGGTATAGTCAATTAAACTCTATGATTGGCCAACTGGTGCAAGCCTTCACGAATGGTAAGTGGTATTTCTGTAATCGTTACCTGTATGTTCTGTGATTGATATTTATAAGCAAATATATTGTCCTATATTGATATCAAGAAGTCTGTGCCCCCTGTCTATAGACTGTAAGCGGGACTGGAGCTGGTTCTTGGCGACAGGCACTGATTAGAGCTGATAGGGTGGAACCAGCATGTCCCTGGAAGTGGGTGTTACCAAGGGACAAGGTACCCATCATGATAGGTCTTATCAGTTGGGTTTACCTCAACCAGCGAAATTCAAAATGGTGGACACACAGGACGTCCATACTAATCCATATAGGGCTCATACCCCAATCGTTTTTGATGGCTATATCATTCTCTTGAATTTAGTTGTCCAGGGGGTCATTACACAAAACAGTGTCAATGCCTATAGCGTCAATGTGCATTACGAAATCCCACTTGCGCTACCATAGTGTCACCCCATAAGTGATGCTATTCCATAGCGTCAAAAAATGCATTACACAATGGAATGTTCGCAAAAAAAGGTCTGCTAAGGTCATTAGCACAAAAGTTTCCCAGATTAGTTTGGAGGTTCTGCAATGTCAATAGTGTTACTTTTTGAGGGCATATTGACCATGTAAAGCTTAGGAAAAGGACAGGAGAGGCATGGGAATGGACAGGGAATGTCGAGAACTGATCTATGGAGGTCATAAGATTGTTTAGGTAGTTAAAAAATAAAATTGGTTTTGGCAAAAAAAAAAATTATTTGTCACAGCATGGGCTGGGGAGTTTTAGAATTAGAGTAGGAAGTAAATAAAATTGTTTGGGAACTTCAAAAATAATAAAATGTTGTATAAAAAATAATAATTTCCCATCCTGAGCTCACTCTTAGCTCTAATTATATTGAAATTTCCTGGTTTAAATTATCTTAAGACTTTTTCTGATTATGATGACACATCCCAAAAAAAATGTGGCGCTATAGGGGTTAAGTGACGCTATGGACAAGCTTGTGAGACATCAAGTGGACACTATGGGAACAACATACCGAATCAGAACTTCTAGCGTCGATTTCAGATGGAAATCAGCAGAATATGAGTATACTCTTACTTGGAATTGTTAGCTGATATGTGAAATGATGTATTTGAATCTTTACAACATGTAAATCTGACTATAAATAAGGTTTTTAGACAGAATTCCTCGGCACATCATCAAAACGGAAGTGACCCAAATACAAACCAGAAGTTATGCTATAGACTAACTAGGTCAATTTACGCTGGTACCCTGTGCGATAGCATAAATACCATAGCAATTGACGCTATGGAAATGCAACATGAATTGTGTAATGTACTCTAAAGTGTGACGCTAGAAAAACATGATAGCGTAAGTTGACTAAAGGCATTGACGCAATTTAGTGTAATGACCCCCAGATATGTTATGATGTCATCAGCCAGTCTTAATATCCCAACATATGAAATCTTTCATTTTTTGATAAAATATAAGCCCATTAGGACTCCATGTATTGGACCCCACCTTAAGGTCGAATCCGACATGGCGAAAAATGACTCAAATATCTCTGCGATTTTGAATCTGTTGCGATTTAGGAGTCTACCCTAAATTCGCAAGGGGTATGAGTACAGTAGGGCACATAGAACACAAGGACATTGTTGTGTTTTATTGCAATGTATTTGCTATATATATATATATATATATATATATATATATATATATATATATATATATATATATATATATATATATATATATGCCATAAACGCAAGGATACCAACCCCAAGGACAGCCTGCAGTGGGGTTTAGATATTTCACTACTCCTCTATCACCCTTTGCGATCTATGACCCCAGGATGTCCATAGAGCACAAAAGACAAAGTCGCAGAGATATTTGAGGCATTTTTCGCCATGTGGGATTCGACCTTTTGCGATCTATGACCCCAGGATGTCCATAGAGCACAAAAGACAAAATCGCAGAGATATTTGAGGCATTTTTCGCCATGTGGGATTCGACCTATTGCAGAAAGAAACATTCTGCCCCTGGACATTGGCCAATTAAGGTATGAAGTCATTGTAAGGCATCCAAAATGATTTAAAGGATTTAGAAGTCACCACATGTGGCTGAGATGAATGGAACTGCTTTAAATCCTGCAAATAGGGGCTAAATACCGTTGTAGAATTTGCCCTGTGACTGTACAAATAAGATGAGGCGAGTGATGTTGTGGGCAGAGAAAACAAACTACAGCCCCCGCTGTGTAATCCGTGCTACCTTAGCTGAAAGGTCAATAGTACCAACACCTGCACCGACTAGCCAATGCTAAACATATTGAATGAAAGCGAAGGCCTTTCACACAGCCTGCTAAATTGGCCATGGTGCCCAAAGGTGTGATGCAAATTTGTTATCCTGAGGGGTTGGTACACTCAGGGCAGGGGGACTTGTTTCTTTTTTACCTGAACCTTGTTTTGACATTTGGGAGTTTTGTAAGGAAAACTTGATGTATGAAATGTGTTTTTCTTTTTTTCAAATTGGCCCCAAAATGTCCCTTTGTTGAGAAGATTTTGGTCACCCAAACCCTCCTCCATGAACCCCTCAGATGCATGAATGGACCCGTGTTGAATTGCTTGACAGCTAGGGCCACTTCAGAGAAGTCATTTTTGGGAATTCGAACAGCATTTCTAACACAAACTTGATATCATTCATCCAATAGGAACGAGTGATAAATCAATTTTGGGAGAAAAAGTCAGAGATAACTTCACTAACAAATCAATGAATCACAACTTTATTTCTGTCTCTTTCAGATAGGAATGAGTGTCAAAGCAGTCCATGTCGTAATGGCGGAACATGCCTAGACAGTGTCGGCATGTTTTCATGTACCTGTTTGTACGACTATGCTGGCGAGACATGCGAGAGACGTGAGGTCTTCTATACTTACTCCTGAACACAAAAAACTTGTCCACCCCAAATTGTCGAAATGAATAAATTGTAGAAAATGCCAAGTCATTAATCAGTGATCCTCCACATATCATTGATGCCAAATTTAAGATCATTCTAAGATTATTCGATCCTTTATAAATAGACCCTCCCTTACCTCTATGTTCAAGACCTAAAAGTAGTCCTTAAAGTGTAGCTATTAGAGAAAGTAACTCAATTATGGTCAATTATTGTTGAAAACCTCAACGACAACCCACTCTGAGTTGTCGAAACAGAAAAGACAAAACTGCTAATTTTCTCTACATAACATTTTCAGGTTGTTCCAGACAGTTAGACATAGTGTTTGTAATAGATGCCTCTGGAAGTGTCGGGCGAAGCCTGGAGCTGGAACAGCTTCTTGCTAAACGCATAGTTCGCGGACTCAATTTCAACAATGGTAGATCTAGGGTAGGCCTTGTCACCTTCCAGTCTGACAGGAAGGTGGAGTTCCACCTCAACAGATGGGCCAACAGTCGTTCACGCCGCGAGGAGATTCTTAATGCTCTGAGATTTGCAAGAAATGAAAGAGTCAAGGGTACAAACACGGCATCCGCATTATCGACCATGCGTCGCGACATGTTTACATCCTCGCAGGGCGATCGCTCCGGTGCCACCAATGTGGCTATAATCCTCACTGATGGCCAGTCTAACATCAACCACAGAGAAACAGTCCGTGAGGCACAAGCCGCTACAAGATCAGGGATACGGCTGATGACAGTTGGGGTTGGAAATGATGTGGATCAGAATGAGGTCCAGGGAATGGCGTCCGACTCCCGGAATGTTTACTATATGTCGAGTGAAAACCAAATAGACGGTATTGCAGACAGAATACTACAGCAGTTGTGTGTATGAATACAAGGTATGCGGTTTCTTACAATTACACAGTGTACCCTGATATGAATGTAACAACGCATTGAAAGAATACTTTTGTCTGCTTCGTGCAATTTCCATTTCCAAATGTTTGAAAATTAAAAGATTAATTAAGTATCGATTTAAATGATCATGTAAATTTACCTCACTTAGATGTTCTTTTTTGTCTCTTTCCAGAAATTGATTCGTTTTATGTAAAAGAGTAGAGAGTTCACCGGTCTTTGCACACTAAATTAAATGAATGCATGCTCATGACAGAGTATATTATGTCCCCATGGATCAGCAATAACTACATCTGATTGCTGTTTAATACTGTGAATCAAGTATATCAAAAGAATAATTATCACAGTCCAAACAGTAGTCTTCCACGCATGACTATTCCATGAAGAGGGCATTTCTCAATAATAGAAAGCTGATTAATATTAATGGTAAATGCCTTCTAGGTAGGCTAGGCTGCCTTTCAAATGCTGAATATTCTCTCAGTCCTGGACCTAGAAAGTCCAGGATATATCCTGGACATCGTGTCCTTTTTGGCCTACTAGCTCAACACTGGTTGTATACATAAGCATACAGCACAAAATGATTTGAAAAAATGTGACATTCCATGAAGGGTGTCGCGTAGTGTAGTTCTGGTGATTGCCATCATCGTCTTGCAATTTTCATAGCGATTGTTTTCATATCCATTACATTGTGATAATTTTCACAAAGACTATTTGATATATCCATTACATTGTGAGCTAGGAATGACGCAGACCATTTTTCCAAGTATATTAAAATGTCATGATTTGGTCATACCCCATTGCAGCCCTGGTAGGGAATGGGGATCTTCCATTGAAGATGGTATACGCACACCTATTCAAATCCGTCAAACCAGTGTGATAAGTTAGCATAATTATTGTAGCAACACTAACCCTTTCATGATGGTAAATTCTATGCTGCTATGATAGCTGAAATACCTAACTAAGATGGTTAGATGGTTTTATATCTCCAATGTTTCTCTCACCTTAGAATGTCTGTCCAATGTCTTGGAGCCATGGAACTGGTATGGAGGCCATTTCTTAACAAATAACGACTGCTCCCTCCAAGTTGTACCAAAATCCCATAGGAATAGCATTTGGATTTTGAGTCGTGTGCAGTCGTAGTGCATTAGGAACTGACCTACTGGTAAATGATAGTCAATGTTAATAAAATGCTGGAAATATTTTATTTTTGCACAGCTATACCCTAGACATAATACACATTGTCAGAACCCCCAAGTACAAGTGGGCTGATGATAGAAATGCAGACAATGCGAAATCTAACAAGTATGAGCTCTTGTACATGAAGCAGCTTTAAGACAAGGATTTCACCATTTATTGTTAATGACATTTCTTGTACTACAGTACTTTACTACACTGCCATCTAGGGCTTCATCGTGCAAACTACACTGTTTCACCGCATTGCTTATTTCATAGTGGTTCGATTTTTTAAATAGAAAAAAAAAACTAGCAGTGCTTCTAAGTAACTTTCGTATTTGATGTGCATACCCGTGATACCCGGTTGTGCACAGCAAATGGGCCAACCTCTACGCATTTTTTTCTTATGAGAGGAGCTTACAGAGGGTTAACCCTAAACCATGCATTCAGATACCCTGAGACGTTCATCTGGTCTGATGGCCATAAAGGTCGAATCCCACATGGCGATTTAGGGCTCAAATATCTCTGCGATTTTGTCCCTTGCGATTTTGGGGTCTTCCTGGGCTCCTAGATCGCAAGGATTGTTCAACTAATACTGAATCCAACAGTGAATCAAGACCAATTAAGCAGTTATCCTTGCGATGTAGGGGCTCAAGAAAGCCCCAAGAGTGCAAGGGACAAAATCGCAGAGATATTTGAGCCCTAAATCGCCATGTGGGATTCGACCTTAAAAAAAATCAGCTCGCCAACCTGATTGATCAATGAAAATTAACTATTTGGCAAAGTTTCTTCAACAGATGATTATGATTTATCTCCAAGGGTGCGATGAACGCCTCAGGCTATATGGGCAAGAACAGTATAGGTTCCTCTTGATATGGGTGTCTAACCGTGTGTTAAAGTGAACTGATGACGTGATAACATTATGTTGTTGCTATGTTACTAGGTAGAGATTGCATAGTTTCCTGTTGGTAACACTTCTATTGGTGCTTTTGATACTAGCCGATGCCGGTTTTTTTTCTGAAATTTTATTGACTGAACCCCGTCAGCGCCATGAGCTAAATGAATAAAGTTGTTTGATGGATACCCCCTAACTTTGGTTGATGCTATAAAGGGAAGTAGGGTTTTAATTATACAGGACATATACACGAGGTTTTGCTGTTTATCAAAAACACACCAATTATCAAAATATATATCCATGCCCTTGCGAAACACGCTGAAAGAAGGGGAACCCAGCAAATCCGAGTGAACATGAGTCATGCTGGGTGAGGAATGTGTGAGTACATTGAGTGATAACGAATAATGTCATTTTGTGTGATACAATGTCAAATCTCACTCAGCTTGACAAACCTTCACCTACTTCAGTAAGACCTGAGAGAGCATGTGTCAACATGTGTCAATACTTGTCAATTCTCACACCACTTCACATGTCTTCACTCATTTCCATAAACATGTGAGGGGAACTGGGTGAGTAAGTGTCAACATGTGTCAATACTTGTCAACTCTCACACAGCTTCACATGTCTTCACTCATTTCCATAAAGATGTGAGGGGAACTGGGTGAGCAAATGTCAACATGTGTCAATACTTGTCAACTCTCACCCAACCTCACATGTCTTCACTCATTTCCATAAAGATGTGATGGGAACTGGGTGAGCATGTGTCAATACTTGTCAACTCTCAGGCAGCTTCACATGTCTTCACTTACTTCAATAAGGAGGTGAGGGGAACAGGGTGAGCACTTGTCAACATGTGTCAATACTTGTCAACTCTCTCCTAGTATGACATTTCTTCACCCAGCCTTCAACAATAAGAGACTATGGAAACTGTATGGATTCTCATGGCTTGTACTTTGCAGAGTGGGCCTATTGAGTAAATGTCAATATGAGAATTTATGTTTCACAGAGAAAGTTCCTTTCTTACATGGCATGAAATACATATGAATCAGGAACATAATGATAGCCAAGTATATGTGATTTAGTGCATATATTAGACATAATAGCTCATTTGTTTTGTCTATGGTACATAGCACTGATTTGGAATTGCCTATGTTTTACATGATATCTAAGTATCTGTTTGTCCTGGTTTGATAAGATATGAAGGTTTAATGTCTAGTGATCAGCTAGGTCACAGCTGATTAGAGCAAATATTCAGGAACTCTTCATAGGCTGGTTAAAAAAGTCTCTATTGAGTGATAATAGGGGCGGATACTTTAGCATAACAGACTGTGTGAGGAGATGTGAGCATGCATCAAGATTTGCCAACTCTCACCCACCATGACACAACTTCACGCAAAATGACACACTATGTACTATTCTGTGTTTTGATTGGTCCATTTCAAATTTCCCTCCAATTCCTTTGTTCTCCTCCTGCTTTCAAAACAGTCAGGCAGTGGCAGCCATGAGGAACAGATCTTGTGGTAGGTGGTCACACAGTTCTAGATTGATTTGACTTGAAATCCTATGTGATAAGCATTTATACAGTAACACATTGATATTATCTACAATCCCTGAACATCTATCTTGTTGATGAATTCAGTTATTTGTCTCAACACCCCAAATTAATGTAGAAATTTCTATGTGAGCAAGGCTCATGGAAATTCTGGGGGATTCAGGCTGCCATATGGGAGTGGTCGTTGTTTATCAACTTGGATGTGAGTGGGTGGTCAAAATTAGATTGCTGCTGTTTGTTTGTTTATGACCCTTTCTTTCCATTTCAACAGGCATTCCCAAGAATGATACAAGGAAAATTCAATTCACACAGCTGACAGAATATCAGATTTTCTATCCATTTTCAAGCAAAGTGGGCAACACATGACATGCAGAGGAGAGATATCTTCAATGGGAACCAGCATGAACAGCTGAATTGATGTTAATAAAGTTATGAAATATCAGAAATCCACAACCACCTCCAACCTCCCTCCCCCCCCCCCGCCTATATCCCCCACCCACAAATTAGTCTGTGCATCAATATATGTGATACTTTGTCATGACCCATGTGTCAGTGTGTGTGATAATCTGTGATGACACATGTGTCATTGTTGGTGAAGGTTCACGCATGTTGACTCAACTTCACAAATTTGGCTGAGATGTTCACACATGCGTCATATCTTGTCATGGTCCGTGATCACCCACGCGTCAAGTCCTAAGAGCGCATTGGGTGAGGGCTTGCGCAGATTTGCTGGGAAGGGATAAAGCCAATATTCCCCAAAGCAAATCGCTCCTCACTTTAGGACCAGGGAAATTTGGTTGCAAACAAGAGGGCTATAGTATGGGCCATCACACAATAATGCATTGGATTCGATGGGGTGGTCTACACAAGAGATTCCAATCATCCCTTATGGACGCACCAGGTAAAATAGAATACCCGATTCAGGGGTCAGGGTATAGTTTATTATGAGTCAAGGTGCTAACAATAGCCAATCACCTTAAATTGTGTACAATTTGGAAACTATTTCAGGGTGCTTTCACTTTTATAGCCTTAGGTCATATACAAAACACCATACCCACTTATACCTAGTGGAAATCCCCTAGGGTCCCTCTCTTTGAGGAGGGAAAGAACGGCACAAAGTTGTGGCCGAGCCTTTAAACCTATATTTACCACATGATGCCTTTAGAGTCAGATTAGTTGGTCGTCATGATGCACCAATGCAGTGCAAGCAAGTCTAAATGTGTACTGCATTGGTGCATCATGCCAACATTTCTGCAGTGTATCGTGAAGCCAGTTATGTTGTAATGATACAATGCAATATAACCATGAATTATGGCGACCAATAACAAGGAGACATCAATGCAGTATGCGACCCTTAGGTGGTTAACACTCTAAGAGAATTAAAGTAAGGCCTCAAGGTGATACCTTGATAGTCCGGCCACCCTGTTGCAAAGAAATGTTGGTCGTATCTCAAAACTGCTGGACTATTGAAGCATATTACATGCATCATGCCGACCCTACAGAGTTGATGAAACTTCCGGAGAGTTTGCATAATGCATCAATGAAATGCTCGCGAGCAGACTCGCAAGCACTTTAATCGATGCATCATGATGACGGCTGGGCATGATGCACTCCTGCATCAGCGGCCCGTATATTGTTATCCCAGGCTTACCTCCATGAATGGCTTAAGGATAAACACGCCCTCTGTGAAAGGATAAGTGTACTACGGTATTCATTGTTATGTCACTGTATCACGCGTTACTTCAAGCCTTTAAGGGTGATAGGAAATCCACGTGTTGTTTGCTGCTGCACCAATGCAGTGCTGAAGTGTCTACTCACCAGCACTGTATTTGAACATCAAACCGACTCTTTAACATTGTTTCAAACCAAAGCATACAGCCCTGACAGAATTTGCCAGAGCTGCATTCATGCACCATTGCGATTAATCGATATGAGCACGACAATTAATTACATTTTGTACTGCACATGGCCTTTAAAGGGCTAATGGGGTGCAATAAATCTGTTGTATGTTGCCTTTAGACGCAGCGACTTTTACACCTTAATCGCCATTACCTCTCAGTTTCTCCAGGTGTTGCTACTGGTATAAATATAACCAATTAAGGGTTATGCACATAGAGTTTGAAATAATCGTGCAATTTCTACACACTCAGCAGGCCTACAAGCATGCATCGTGCCAAACCTCGTTAGTGCATCAATCCGGAACATCAATCCAGTAGAATCCACACCATCCATGAATGTCCCCAAACCTCTTTCAACCAGGATGACCATAAGACCATTGTCATAATGCATTAAAGTAGGATGTCATACCCAAAGAGTTTAGTCAGGTATACACGATGGATTTCTACCCTAGCACTGGCATGTTTGTGTTTGAGGGTCCAAGTATGTTTTGATAAAACTGGGGAGAATTGAATCATGAAGACTTAAATCATTTTATTCTTTTTGCTGTTGTTTATCGATGTTTTAGTGTTGTTGTTTTTTGTTGTTGTTTTTTTCGGTGTGAAATGCGCTGATAGATAAATATATGGTATACCACAGTTAAGTTCAGAATAGAGAGAAATCTATATATTTTTTTCACAAAATGAGGTACCACACTATCAAATCTTCAGAGGTTGTGTTCTAGCATTTCAAAATAAATCCAGGAGGATAGACACATTCCTGTTCTGGTTATTCCAACATCTCACATATTTGACATTAATGCGAGATTCATCTCACAAAAGAAAAAAAAAAACATACGGTATTACATGTATCACATTGGGAGTACACCCACTCGAGTGGTCAGCTGTGTACCCCTGCCTGACCACTAAAACCTTTCCAGGCATTCCTCCAAACAAACATACAATACCTCTGTTAGCTTGCTTAGATATATCAGCAAATACTTAGCATGTGTCAGCACAGGGTGGCAGTATTGAGCGCCCACCTACTGATTTCTATTTTGGCAGGTTGAAAAGGGGTCGTGACAAATTAACAGAAAGAGATAATACGGTATTACCACCCACTCAAGTACGAAAACTGTGTCCCTGTCACCCTCTTGTTATGTGCTGCAACTGCAGAATGTAGTCACGATACTGTCATGTCACGAGTTGTTTATATACTAGGATTGAGGATGAAGAAAGTATTCTTGCTGCCTTGTTCGATGGGTCACAATTTAAAAAAAGAAAAGTGCCACTTATGGTGACTTCCGTGGTTTCTCATCTTCATACAGGTACAGAATAGAATATCCCTAAGCAGGCATGTTTTTATTTACGCCTACGCTTGATACTGATTAGGTCTACATCGAAAATATATATTACCTGGGCAGCCAAAGGCCCAAAATGTGGGGGTCTAGGGTGCTGGGTCTTCTGTAAAATGTTAGTGTTTTTTTTTGGGGGTGTTTTTTGTTGTTATTATTTTTTTCAATAACTAGGGTCCATATAGATCTAACAATTGAGATCAATATCACTAGGCATATGTTACCAAGGCCTCATCAGAACGTACCTTTTTACCTAAAACCCATAGTCCACTAGGCCTCTGTCTCAGAAATGTATATAGGAAATGTATGGCTCAATCGCGCGACAGAGGCCAAGTGGACTATCGACATAACAAGGTTAAACATATAAGTTTGATTGCCCTTTGGAAGAGCCGACGGATCCATCCCTGGTGAATTATGCTGGTCCTTCTTGATCCATACATATAACAACGCTGCATGGGTGTCAATTCAAACATCAAAACTCCTTCAAAGGAAGGAAATCTACCATCAATTCAATGCACATGTATATGCAGTAAAAAAGATGCTGTCTTCAAAGTGAGCAGTATAGAATAAACGAGGCAAAACCTTTCAAATTTAGATTGTCACAGACTCTTCATGTTGACAATTGGTGACCCTATGGTGACAACTTCAGGGCCTTTCACTCAAGAGTCGTCAGGTAGGGCCATCTGCCTTGGCCAGTGTAAATTTTCAAGATGAAAGAGTCTGTGCCAAATTTGAGAGGTGTTATGTCGTTTATTTTATGGTGAGAAAGCAACAAAGTGACCCAAGTTATCCTTTATTTTGTGTATGCATATTGCTTGTAGGGGTAGCAATGCTATTGGCCTTTTATGCATGGATCGTAGGTCGGCTTAGATTCATAATATGAATATTAGGTGAACTAATTTTATTAAAAACATTTCGTTTTTGTGGCACTGCTTTGGAATCTTGCTGGCCTTTTTCGGGATTGTAGGGGTCTCCAGAATAGAGAATCCGCAGGACTAAAGGCAAGTATGGTGAAAAATATTTCTCAACAATGACTGCGGTACTTTCTACAACCTACTCTTGATGACCAAAGGCCCAGGAACAATAATACCAACAGTCAGCCCACAAGGAGTGATTAAGTTAATGATATGTGTATCACAAAGCTGCATACATAATTGATACCTGCCCCAATCCCCATGTGTACCCTTAGGGAATGGCCAGTTTTAACCTGGCCCCAACTCAAACACTAGCGTCATCACTGGCTTACAGGGATGCTGGGTAAAAGTAATTTTGCCCACTGGTTGCTGTAGTGCTTATTTGTAGGCAGTTACCTCGCGTAGTAATCCTCCCCAGAAAATGGGGACCATAATCCCCAAACATGAAAGAGATATTCCCTAGAATGCCGACCGGACATATTGGTCCATTATTCTACCTTGGAGAAGTAGGAACTGGGTTTAATGGCTTTATAGGCTGCGACAGGAACATACACAACAAAATGATTCCTAAGACATCATGACCTAGATCAGTTCCCAATAATCAAATTTGAGATTCAACTTCAAAGCTCAATCTTCAACACTCTTAGAAAGGAATGAGCTAAAATGAACGATTTTGTGCCATCCAGTGAATATTGCCCTGTTTTCAAAACACCCTGAAATCGAAGTAAATGGAAAATGACATAAAAGAAATTCTTGATTTAATGAAGGGCATACTGCTTAGATAAATGCAGTCCCAGTGAGTGAGTACTGAGAACAATTGACACGATTGAATTTGATATAATAATGCATACCGTACCGGTCTGTGTAAGTGCTTGGTCTTCAGTGAGCACCGGTTTTGAATAAGCACCAGGGTACAGGGGTATTGAAATTTTAAGATACACTATAATCATACTCTTGACTAAACACCGGTTTTGAATAAGGCGTTGTTGGTTGAGACTACTTGAAATCAATGAGTGCCCGGGTGCTTATGCAGGCTTCTACGGTAATGGGGCCCTAAAGGTTTGAACCCTTTAATGGTCGCTAATGCATTAATGCATCATGCCCATTGCTCGTCATGATACACGGATGCTACCCTGGCAAGGCACATTCATGAGTAATGCTGACCTCGCGGGGGGGGGGCGTCATGATGCTCCAATTAAGTGCTGGCAAGCAGACTCACCAGCACTTCATTGGTGCATCATGACGACCAATTGGCATGATGCACTCCTGTATTTGGAGCACTTAAAGGTTTAAGCCGTGAGTAGTTCTTAATGACCACTACTCTAGTGGTCAGTGCCTGTATGTGAGTGGGTGAGTGAGTACGTGGGTGGGTACAGAGTGTATAGGGGGTGTAAGGGGACTGGAGATCGATCAGACTGGTCAGTACAGAGTGGGACCCAGAGAGTGCAGGAACCTTACCAGCAGGCACTTCGGTTACATAGGCTGACAAATACAAGGTAGTATTCCTATAATATCAACTTCTCTCAATTCTAAAACTCAGCTGTACTATAAATATCAGAGGTGGTGCTTCTCATTTCTTTTGAATGGGGATTTTCTGGAAGTAGAAATTATCAAATCATTTGGGGGGAAAACGTGCTTTGGCATATTTAGTACCACATTTAAACTTGAACTCCAATGGTAATATTGTATATGCCGCTAATGCCATAACTTTATGTCCCAAATTGCATGTTGCTTGCTGTGTATATAATTGACGCTGCTTGACTAGGAGCTGTATGCGAAGGACCTGTCAAAACTAGTTAAATGATAAGTGCCCACATGGAAGAGTTGCCAGTTTTTCATGTTTCTTATGATACCTTAGCTGTATAGCAATTCAGGATTTCCATCTTTCTTGTCGTTTAGTCATTCGAAGGTGACAGTTATGCATTGTGCCTTCCTTTTGGTCGAGCTAATAATAATATCGTCGACTCAATGCATCAAGGTTGTATCTGCATAATTATATCAAGATTTGCAGGAGAGGCAAAAGAAGTGTTGTAATTACTATTGCACACAGTTGAAACAACCCTTTTGCATTGGGGCCTGTAGACACATATAACATAGGCAGAGCTTCAGTACTTTCATAGAAGGTAGATACGGGTCAATAGATCTATGTCAGAAGAAAACTCAATATTGCCAAAATGTCGGTTACAACCTTGTTGCACTGAGGCGACGATACTATGTCAGTAGGTTGGTAGGATGGTAGGCCCTATACTCCCCAGGTAGCAAGGATACATTGGGCCAATGTTGGCTTATATTGGACCAATGTCGCCTTATATTGGGCCAATGTCGCCTTATATTGGGCCAAGCATGGACAAGTATGTGCCAATGCTCCATTGCTGATTGAGTAGGTACACTGCATTGACCTCTGGGTGTGTAGGGTGGGCTGTCTACTAGTACTAAATCTTACTCATTTTGACGTTCCCACTCAAAAGGCTCTGTATCTCCTCTTCCCTCTCACCCTCTGTGTGTCTGGCCCATATCCGTGGGCACCAATACAGTTATCTATGACTTTGTCTAATGAAGTTCCCTCGAAATGAATATGACCTTTGCTGTCTAAATGACAATAACCTCTATTACCTTTTTTTTAATTATACACATGTGACAAGACCATATGATATCATAATTAAGGATACAGATGAAATGTGTACTCATGTCATGCAGCTATTGGACACTTGAATATAGCTACGGGTATAGGTCGGGCCTCCCCAGCCCCAGGCCATGTTTAAAAGGGGTCTATGTCTTGCTTTTCTATCCTCTCTGAGTGTGGGTGGTGTCCATATGCGCGGGCACTGGCACATATTCGTTCCTTGAATCTCCTCTTTCCTGTCCCCTCTTTCTTACATGTGTCTGGTGTCCATATGCACGGGCACAGGCACATGTATTCCTTTGTGACGTGATGTCTAATGTACTTTTTCCACCATGAATATGACCTTAGCTGTCGGCTTGACGTTAAACAACCATTACTCACTCACTCACGGGTATAGGTTGGCCCTTGCAACGTCATAGGGTGGTTAGCTGTGGGCAAACAATGCCTTGAGAGTGTAGAATAGAGGTAATTATCACCTGTGTACTGCAAATAAGTTAGACACCTTACCATACACGCTCAGTACATAGGTTTGTCTGCAGAGGCACATACATAGAAACATTTAGTACCTCAGGGTACCTATCAGTCTAGTGCATAGCCTCTACCTCAGACAGACCTGTCATTCAGTCTGGGCCAGACCGACAGTTGGTACAGAATAGTTCACTGATAATCTATGTTCAATATTGTCCATACTTTCAGATTCAGGATGAGGTCGGCGTTAGTACTGCTGCTGGCCGTTTTAGCCACTGCCAGGGCTGCATCCATTAACCTGGCCGTTGTAGGTAAGTTCTCAAATATCATTTTTGACTTGGTACAGGATTTGCTGGACTCAGCAAAAAGTACTCGGCACAAAGGAAATGGCTCTAGAAACATCAGCGCTTGTTCACTTCTTCTGGCCTCAGGGTTGGGTTGTGAACACGTTAGTATAAAAATGATAGCACTAGATCCATCTTTTAGGTACAGGAAAAGGAGATTGAGCGGGAAAAACGCTAGTAACACTAGCATGAACAGATAGCTACTAATATGGGTCTGGACCATTACATATGAGTTCGGCATGTTGACATGACCATCTCTAAAAATCGACATGTGACATGGGGCTTATGTTAGTGACTTGAGGTAAAGAAATGACATGGATGTTTTCTTAAAGTCTACATGGGACATGATAGGATTCTTAGAGGTGACACAAGACATGGGGATTTAAGTGACATGTGACATTTCTTAAAATCGACATGTGGCATGGGGGACCCCTCATCCAGAGCCCCACTAATATGTGTCTTGGGTTGGGGTGTTTCCCAGACAGCTATAGCTTCAACAAGGTTTAAGAATAGCTCCGTCTGCATTCAGGATGATAATTAAGGGTTTACTGGTTATAATTAAGGGTCTGGTTGTGAGGGACCATATTTGAATGAAGTGGCCCTAGAAATCTGTACATCGGCTCCTTTAAACTGTGTAGGGGGCAGCAGTAATCTACAGAGGTCTTTTTCACTATGAGTTTGGTTATTAGGTGAAAGGATGCATACCCCAATTTGAAGGTACTCTCATAACAACTTTGGAGATATGTGAAATATTCTATGAGCATTTTTGGATTTTGTTGTTGTTGTTGTTGTTGTTGTTGCCTTCCTTTTTCTGAAAACATGATTGCAATTCAACATGATTCAGACCTACTTTAGAAATGTTATTTTACCTCAAATTTTACATGATCGTTACTTTACCCTCGAATGTATATTTGGATGCAGTAGTGGCCATTTGGTAAGATGCTATAGGTTCTATTACCCCAATACCCCATGTACCTATACATTGTTTTCTTGTATGAGCTAATACCAGGCCTTGATAGTTAGTAGATAATGTTTCCTAACTCATTGAGGCCGATTTTAGTCCTTAAGATTGGTTTGAAAACGCCTAGTGTTTACATTTGTTGCTGTTGAACATTGTTTGTTTTTTTTATCATCGTCTCTTTGCTCTTTTCTTATGGCAAGTCTTATCTAAGACCCAATTGCTTAAAAGGGCCAATACGGTGCAGGGGTAGACATTAACACTGGCCCGGTGGCCAATGGCCAGTAGTTTTGGCTGCGGCCAGTCATTATTTCTAGATTTCCTTTGGCCAGTAAAATATTTGAAAATACATTGCCATATAACAGACTACTGGCCCAGGTGGCCAAATACCCAAAATGTTAGTGTCTACCCCTGCGGTATCAAAGGTGCCAATCCTCATTCTGAAAAAGACCCCTGGTGTATAGCGTATTTTGGCATACATTATAGTAGTTGAGCTACCTACAGCCTACTTATACCACTTGACAACCAAACCGTCAGCCGGGAACCATAAAACTGTATCTACACAACTGAATAGATTTACATTCAAGTGTGAAATTTAATGGGGCCCATCCTCTTCAGGGGTCTTTCATAGTCCTGTCTGACCAGTCTATCACAATGCCAACTCAACCCCATGGAAAATGAGTATTAAATCCTCTGTCCATTCACACGGTCCTGTCATTGCATTGAATCACATATAAATATGCAATTTAAGGTGCATTTAGGTCCATTTAAGGGGTATTTAAACTGTTGGTAGTGGCAGTGTGAAGGGTTTCTCTATAATCAGTGATAATCCTTCTCGGCCTCTGTTTGTGTCAATAATGTGAGCCTAATCGTAATAGCACAAAATGAATAGTCTCCTTTGTACGTTGTTGCTGCACACTTCAATCTCTGTTTGGGAAATATTTCTAAATACCTTTAGAGGAACACAGAGTCTCAATGTGGTATGTAATTATCCTCTCGTTGTTATGGCCCATCAGCTTCCCTAGCCAACTTAAAAAGGTCTATTTCTCCTCTTTCCTATCCCCTCGGATGTATGTTGTGTGTGGATTGCACATATGCGTGGGCACTGACACATTCCTCTGTGAAATTGTGTAATATAGTTCTCGCCATGAATATGACCTTAGCTGTCGGAATGGCTTTAAACATCTATTACTCACTCACTCCAGCCCCTGGGTCCCAACAAAGGAAAATTGGTTCATCTCTTAGTATTGGCATAGAGTAGGATGCTTTGTCTGTTTTCAGAAAATGTTGAAACTTTTGTTTGTTTTCTTTTTCCAGTAGAATGGATAGAGGAAAATACTGAGTGAGAAGAAGCTGAAAGAGTTTTAATTGAATAACCACTTACAAACTGATTCAACTTTACAAAACTTTTGGAAAATGACGTGTTGTGTGGTATGAGACCATATCTTTCCATTCAGTGTACATGTTCATATGCATGTTGTTTTATGAGGACAAATAATCATACATGGAAGATTAGTTCGGGGAGAGAGGAAAATGGCCGTGTTAGCGTGGAATAAGAATAGAGGTAGCTTGGTGCAGTGCAGTGCTAATTCATTAGAGCTGCACTGCACCATGCTATCCTATTTCATAACTTCTAATTCATCAGCACTGTGTCTTAAGGCCTTATTCCACTTCAGTCAAGTTTGCAAAAAGTCTCAAAAAAGTTGACTCGAAAAGTCAACTTTGAGTGGCTTTTTCCCACTTTCTTTCACTGAAAAAGTGAATTCCTGACTTTTTCAGTCAGCTGTCTCCCACTTTCACAGACTTTTCCTTTTTCATGATTCCATTTAGACTTTTTCAGTTAATGTTGACTGAAAAAGGCAACTTTTTAAAACAGACTGACGGTCAGTGGAAGCACTTTTCCAGTCAAAGTCAATTTTCCAAATATTACTTTTTTTTAATATTTCAAAAAGTCAATCGCTTTAGTCAGATTTTGTCAATTCAGGTCTGACTTTTGACTTTTTCAGTCAAGTCAGACGTTTTCCAGTCAACTATTTTGTTGCCTGATGGCCAGTGGAATCAGGTGTACTGACCTCAAGTCAGAGGTGGACTGAAAATGTTTGAGATCTGACGGGAAAAGTCTAAAAACGGACTAGAAAAGTCTGAAGATTGACTGGAAAAGTGTAAAATACTGACTGAAAAACTCAACTTCACAATGGAATCAGGCACCAGTTATTCAGTCAGACTTTTTCAGTCAACTAATCTGGAGTTCGAACTTTACTGACTGAAATGGAATAAGGCCTTTACTGACCATTCTTTATGTTATTGATTTATTTTATTTATAAAATAAATCATTTTACATCAGACACCATGTGTTCAAAATTTTGACCAATAGCTCATCTACTGAAATCCTAGACCTCCACGGGCATAGACTTACTAGATGAATCATAGCACCTAGCACATGGTGTAGTGTTTAGTTCCCATTGAAATCAGGTAGACCTACCTACTTTATGCCCGTGTACACCATAGCAATCTGTCACAAACACTCCAAACTTGTGGACAGGTAGATCAGTATAGCCTTTAGGCTGTACAGTCCCTATACACCATAACAATCTGTCCCAAGCACTCCAAACACACTGACAAGTAGATGATTATAGCCTCTAGGCTGTGCAGTGATGCACTAAAACAGTGCTGGTGAGTAGAATCATTACCACTGCATTGGTGCATCATGATACATTGTGCAGGGCCTCAGTTAGCTATTTAAGGGCATCATGATGCACTAAAACAGTGCTGGTGAGTAGAATTGTTACCACTGCATTGGTACATCATGATACATTGCGCATGGCCCCAATTAGCTATTTAAGGGGGTCATGATGCACATCATGATGTCTCGCCAGCTCTTCATTGAAGCATCAACCCTTTATGGGTGGCATGATGAATTGATGCACATTTAAACCTTTATGGATGGCATGATGCATTGATGCACACTTAACCTTTTATGGATGGCATGATGCATTGATGCACACTGAAACCTTTATGGATGACATGATACATTGGTGCACACTTAAATCTTTATGGATGACATGATGCATTGAGGCAGTTAACCCTTTATGGATGACATGATACATTGGTGCACACTTAGAGCTTTATGGATAGCCTGATGCATTGATGCACACTTAACCCTTTATAGATAGCATGATGCATTGTTGCACACTTAACCCTTGAGGTGGGCTTCCCTAGCCCACTTCAAAGGGTCTACTTCTCATCTTTTCTATCCCTCAGGATGTGTGCAGTGCACATATGCACGGGCACTAACACATACCTCTGTGAAATTGTGTAATGTCGTTCTCGCCATGAATATGAACTTAGCTGTCGAAATGGCATTAAATATCTATTACTCACTCACTAACCCTTTAGGGATGTATTGATGCACACTTAACCCTTTATAGATTGCATGATGCATTGATGCACACTTAACCCTTTATGGATGGCATGATGCATTGATGCACACTTAACCCTTTATGGATAGCCTGATGCATTGATGCACACTTAAACCTTTATGGATGACATGATGCATTGGTGCACACTTAACCCTTTAGGGATGTATTGATGCACACATAACCCTTTATAGATTGCATGGTGAATTGATGCACACTTAACCCTTTATGGATGGTATGATGAATTGATGCACACTTAACCCTTTATGGATAGCCTAATGCATTGATGCACACTGAAACCTTTATTGATGACATGATGCATTGGTGCACACTTAACCCTTTAGGGATGTATTGATGCACACGTAACCCTTTATAGATTGCATGGTGAATTGATGCACACTTAACCGTTTATGGATGGTATGATGAATTGATGCACACTTAACCCTTTATGGATAGCCTAATGCATTGATGCACACTGAAACCTTTATGGATGACATGATGCATTGATGCACACTTAACCCTTTAGAGATAGCATGATGCATACTTAAACCTTTATGGATAGCATGATGCAATGATGCACACTTAACCTTTTATGGATGGCATGATGCATTGATGCACACTTAACCCTTCATGGATGGCATAATGCATTGATGCACACTTAACCCTTTATGGATGGCATGATACATTGATGCACACTGAAACCTTTATGGATGACATGATACATTGGTGCACACTTAGACCTTCATGGATAGCCTGATGCATTGATGCACACTTAACCCTTCATGGATGACATGATGCATTGGTGCACACTTAACCCTTTAGGGATGTATTGATGCACACTTAACCCTCAATAGATTGCATGATGAATTGATGCACACTTAACCCTTTGTGGATGGCATGATACATTGATGCACACTTAACCCTTTATGGATGGCATGATGCATTAATGCACACTGAAACCTTTATGGATAGCCTGATACATTGATGCACACTTAACCCTTTATAGATTGCATGATGCATTGATGCACACTTAACCCTTTAGGGATAGCATGATGCATTGATGCATACTTAAACCTTTATGGATGGCATGATGCATTGATGCACACTGAAGCCTTTATGGATGACATGATACATTGGTGCACACTTAGACCTTATGGATAGCCTGATGCATTGATGCACACTTAACCCTTTATGGATGACATGATGCATTGGTGCACACTTAACCCTTTAGGGATGTATTGATGCACACTTAACCCTTTATAGATTGCATGATGAATTGATGCACACTTAACCCTTTATGGATGGCATGATACATTGATGCACACTTAACCCTTTATGGATGGCATGATGCATTGATGCACACTGAAACCTTTATGAATAGCCTGATACATTGATGCACACTTGACCCTTTATAGATTGCATGATGCATTGATGCACACTTAACCCTTTAGGGATAGCATGATGCATTGATGCATACTTAAACCTTTATGGATAGCATGATGCAATGATGCACACTTAACCTTTTAGGGATGGCATGATGCATTGATGCACAATTAAACATTTATGGATGGCATGATGCATTGATGCACAGTTAACCCTTTATGGGTGACCTGCTACATTGATGCACACTTTAAGCATCATCATTAACCATGACAAAATACATTACCACGGCTATGTCATGCTTAACTGATTTCCTTAATCCATCAAATACATGCCTTCTTTTTTTTCTTGACAATTTCATTTGTGAAAAGCTCTACTTTCTTTAGCATTTTACACTTACCATTCACTTCATGTCTGCAAATGAGTTCCAAAATGACCATACGATTGTTCGCAATGATTATGAAGTTCAATTTTGATGTGAATATCAAGTTCTTATGACAATGCACTATAGTGTGATAATTTTTTCTTGACAGTTTCCTTTGTGAAAAGCCAGTATATAAGATTATATAATAAATAATAAAAAATATTTATAACACTTTTGCTCTTTCTTACAATACAATGTTATATAATCAACCTATGATTAATATCATCATTACTTTCATATATCATCACCTTAGCGGTGTTATTCTTAAACATTTTTTGTATTTTAATAGCTATGCTGTGCTACTTCTTCAAACTTGATTTCATTATTAAAAAAAAAAAAGAAGCTGATCATTTTGTTTCTTAACCATAACAAATAAATCACCACAGCAATGCTGTGCCTTCCTCACAATTTCCTCAAAAATACACTTCCTCGTTTCTAATGTCACTTGTTCCCTAGAACTCCATTCCCCCTGTCAATTAAATCCCCATGCCCTCTGTCACCTTTAACAACCTATCATGCCCCAGGTAGGATTTGAGAAAGCACCCATGTCATGTCACTCATCTTTTGCTTCATGTCGCTTATAACCATGTCACACGTCAATTTTTTAGAAATGACCCTATCGCAATATCAGATTTTGTGGCCCAGACTCCCTGTTAGGTTTCAATCGTCACATCTTCAGAAATAACCTTCAGGAGTGCATCAACCCTCAGTTGTGACATGATACCTGAATGCAGAACTGGCGAGTTACTCATCAGGGCTTCGCCCAAACTAGTACTATAGACTTTGAACAATTTACTTCTCCCACCTCCAGGTCCGAGTGGCCGGCGGTTTGCGCTGGACGAGGTGGGTCCGGAGTGTGAACGTGCTGATATTGTCTTCATCCTGGACTCGTCAGGCAGCATTGGAGCCAATAACTGGGTCCGGGTACTCAACTTTGCCAAAAGTGTGGTCAGTGACCTGGTCATAGGGCCTGATAATGTACAGGTAAGTTTTAGTTTATAATGATGTATAACAAAAAACAGACGTAGAAATAAAAAGATATAACAAATAAACAAAAAGATGAATAAATAATTGGGTGAACAAGTAAATAAATGGATAAATATGTTTGTAGTGGTCTACAATCAATTGATATACTATTCGGAGCCAGGGGAAAATATGTATTGCTGTTGTTGTTGCTGTTGTTTTGCTTGAAAACTCACCATATTTGGATTCAGTTGCCTTAAAGTATTGAAGTGAGGCAGGCCTAGTCCCCATGTTATTTTTCTCCTTCTTCAATCAGGGTTATATAACCTGTCGTGACTATTAAAGCCTAATGTAACCACCAGAAGGAGAGCCAAGAATCCATAGGGATTTAACCCTTTAAAGGCCGCTGATGCAGGAGTGCATCATGCACATTGCTCATCATGATGCACCAATGAAGTGGAGCATCATGCCGACCCTACAGGATTGATATATATATATACTCCCAGAGGGTCGGCATGATGCTCCAATGAAGTGCTGGCGAGCAGTCTCACCAGCACTACATTGGTGCATCATAACGACCAATGGGAATGATGCATTAATGCATCAGCGACCTTTAAAGGGGGGAATGTTGACGAGCCTATGCCGGATGGATCTGTAAGGCCTAATTGGCCTAGCTATTTTATAGGTAGGGAATGTTACCTAATATTCTGCATAAGTGGAGATAAAAAGTGCCTTCGTAAGCCTTTACCTACCCAGGTCCTTACTAGATAAATGGACTAGGCCAAAACGCAAAACAAGGATAATTAAAAATCAGGATCGGCTTTAGATACTGATATTCGAACTGATTTGAAAGAAAGAAAAGGCATCTATATGCATCTTGGGAAAATTTGGGGTGATTGTTTCAATGTTTGTCACATTTTCTTTTTTGTAAAACATGCTGTTTGAACTGAATTTCGGGCTTCCCTAGCCCAGTTAAGAGGGTCTTTATCTCCTCTTTCCTATCCTATCCTGTGGTGCACATATACACAGGCACCAACACATTCCTCTGTGAAATTGTGCAATGTAGTTCTCGCCATAAATATGACCTTAGCTGTCAAAATGGCGTTAAACATCTACTACTCACTCACTTCTACTGAATTCAGCCTAGGGCCAAAAAAATGTTTTTCCAGTAACCCGACCGACCCTAGCAAAACAGGAGCCAAAAGAAATTGGGGGGGGGGGCTTTGGAGCTCTTTTATCATCTTTTAGGATTTTGTAGGATATTTTTGTTGAGGATTTTATAATTTTTCATTCATTTTCCTTTTCATATTTATACCATTGAAGGTGGGAATCGTCACGTACGGTAACCGTGAGAGTCTCCAGTTTGGGCTGAAGACCTTTGACAATGCCGATGACATGCTGAGAGCCATAGACAGGATACCATGGAAGGACCAGGCTACCAACACATCTGCTGGTAAGGACGACACATCAGGGTGTATTTCAATATCCCTGACGGCAACATAGGCCTCATAAGCCTAATGCTTATAGTCACTATGTTGTCGTTAGGAATATTGAAACAAGCCCCTGGGCGGTATTTCTAAACATGTTACTATAAGACCCTGCTGAGATGACCCAAGAGGTGTCCTGTCTCACGTACTGATCAGTCATGCAATTTACTTTGCGCAAGGAGGCTGGGGAATATGTGATATGAGGTTATTTCAAAACAGTGGTATGATTCAGCCACTTAGATATATCAAAAATAAGATAATTAAGATTTTTTTCTCCACACTCACTCGAGACTATATATATCTTTGAAAATTTTGTAAAAGGCAACTCGAGCTAGGATGGAAATCTTTATTTCCTAAAAATTCCATAACTGGGTAAGGAAAAAAAAATAGCAGGTTGCTATCCTTTTGGCCAAAAACTACGACTTTTGGTATGGCCAGGCATCACCTTACCTTACACGCTCTACCCAAAGTGACACTCACTCTGATTGGAATATGTTAGGTCAGACCACAGTGGACACAGATAAAAATAAAATTCCCCGAGATAACACCTGATGAGGCCCCGTGAGAGCTGAAACACTCTGAAAACACCTAACAGCTTAGTTGAAAGTAGTACTCACCCCGAGAGGGTCTGCCATATTGGAAGGAGGTGCTGAGGCACCATGGGTACTTTTAAAAGTTTTTTTGGTGAAATATCACCTTTACCTAAACCCACCTGCTGTTTTCTGATACTGTTGGCCAATCAGACTGCTAGACAGGTGCCACGTGACCTGTCCAAGCCGGTAGAGCGGCAAAATAGAACTCACCTGTGACTGTGTCAGATCAGAGTGTAGTGTTGGGAATCTCACACCGCGTCCGTGAATCAAGATAATTAAGATCAATTAAGAGTAGATGGAAGAGTAGGTCTACCAATTACCCACTTGGGAAATCATTAGTGGACCTAAAATCAACCAAACCAGACCAAACTTGAAAATTTGCCTTTTTACGTCTATAGTCTGATAGTGCACGTTCAAAGTCCTACGGCTTTGTACAACTGTCTGTAGTGCGCCTTGATAAATCACCTTCAGTGTGGTAACTGAGTAGGGCTTTGGCCGACAGAGGTTCCCCTACATGTTATGACTTGGATTGTTCGAGTGGTACCAAAAACATCCTGTATGACTGTTGTACAGTGGTACAAAACTGCCCTACACTGAAAATTCAAGCCTTTGAGAAAGTCCTCTGTGCAGAGGACCTTAGGTCCTCTTCAAGAAATGATGACCCTAAGCCATCAATTTGAGGATGGGGTCATCATTTTGAAGACACCATATTTTGCCACCAGATGGCTCCACTATGCTGTGGTGCAATTTGATTTTTAAATGTATGCAATCTTATAGGTAATTTTACTGATAAGTGATACACCTATCCAAATCATAAATGTTGCAATAGCTATATATATGTATGTTGGTAAGGCATGTATCAGGCTATTTCACTCAAGTAATCTAGAGGAAGGTGTGCACTGTATGAATGCTTGGAAACCTTTTGTGTATCTAAAGGCAGAATTAGAAGTGCATGGATTGGCTGTCATGTATTTACTGGGCCTGGCAAATGGACAACACCCCTAATAAAGGCCTGGCAATTTGGAGGGGGTAATTCTAAAATTAGTCTACTTACTATATCAAAATAAATGGAAATCAAAAACAAAGTTACATTAATCAAATTGACTACCCAGACCCATCATATTGATTGCATTGCTTCCCATGAAAAGTGATCAATTTGAGTACTTTGGGTCATCAATATAAGGACTTTAGGTCATCAATTTGAGGATCGGGTACTCCCCCCAGGACCCATCAATTGAGGACCTAAAGTCCTCTGCACAGAGGACTTTTTTTCATTCATAGGTTTTCAGTGTACCTTCAAAAACATCAATGTAAAATTTCACTATCAACCTTAACAAACACTCTGCAATATTCCAGTGTTGAAACGATACGAGTACCAATGTCATCAACCACTCTATTTCCTCTAATTATTGATCTCAAAATCAAATCTCACCTTTCCTAACCCCTCAGATATTTGTAGTGCACATATGCGCAGGCACCAACATATTCCTCTGTGAAATTGTGAAATGTAGTTCTCGCCATGGATATGACCTTAGCTGTGGAAATGGCGTTAAACATCTATTACTCACTCACTGTCATTGACCTTTGCCTACACAGGTATTCGGTTCGCTCGTACATCCATGTTCAAACCTGATCAGGGAGATAGGTCAGGTGTACCGAACATTGGTATTGTCGTCACCGATGGAGAATCGAACCGAGACCCTGAACTCACTGTACCAGAAGCAGAGAAGGCACGCGAGGCTGGCATTGTACTGTTTTCTGTCGGCATTGGTGATGAGGTAAGGGCAGTTTCAATATCTATATTAAAAGAGGTTTTAATAGTGAGAATGTATAAAATTCATCAATAAAGGTTTATCTCAACAATATAGAGGCTATGGGTTGCCTACATCCTAAATTTTCTTAGTCCCCAACGCCGGTCCAATGCAGTGGGTAACAGCTCTAATAATAACAATAGATTATTGATGAATCATGCTGACCCTTCAGGGCCCTCAGCCTCAGGCCCTATCAATCCATAGGGGCACCTTGCAGTGGTGGATCCAGTATTGGTGAATCATGCTGCCCCTTCAGGGCCCTCAGCCTCAGGCCCTATCAATCCATAGGGCCACCTTGCAGTGGCGGATCCAGTATTGGTGAATCATGCTGAACCTTCAGGGCCCTATCAATCCTTGGGGCAGCTTGCAGTGGTGGATCCAGTATTGATGAACCATGCTGACCCATCAGGGCCCTATCAATCCATAGGGGCAGCTTGCAGTGGCAGATCCAGTATTGGTGAATTATGCTGACCCTTCATGAGCCTTTAATCCATAGGGGCAGCTTGCAGTGGCGGATCCAGTATTGGTGAATCATGCTGACCCTTCAGGCCCTATCAATCCATAGGGGCAGCTTGCAGTGGTGGATCCAGTATTGGTGAACCATGCTGACCCTTCAGGGCCCTATCAATCCATAGGGGCAGCTTACAGTGGCGGATCCAGTATTGGTGAATCATGCTGACCCTTCAGGGCCCTATCAATCCATAGGGGCAGCTTGCAGTGGTGGATCCAGTATTGGTGAACCATGCTGACCCATCAGGGCCCTATCAATCCATAGGGGCAGCTTACAGTGGCGGATCCAGTATTGGTGAATCATGCTGACCCTTCAGGGCCCTATCAATCCATAGGGGCAGCTTGCAGTGGTGGATCCAGTATTGGTGAACCATGCTGACCCTTCAGGGCCCTATCAATCCATAGGGGCAGCTTACAGTGGCGGATCCAGTATTGGTGAATCATGCTGACCCTTCAGGGCCCTATCAATCCATAGGGGCAGCTTGCAGTTGCGGATCCAGGATTTAGAAAAGGAGGGAGGGGGCGTATCCTCTATTTTGAGCAAACATTAGGGTCTAATATTAAGGAAATGAACGCTTAACTACAAACAATAGGCAGGGATGGGCGTCCCTGCACCCCCATCTTAATCAGCAGCTGGGATAAGACATGGAGAGTAGACTCATGAACCATCTTGATCGATAGGCATGACTGCCTGATGTTAAAACCCCGTGGCGTGGTAGACCTTGAACACAAATATCAGGCTTATGTTGGTCATAGTAAAATAGAAAACTTATCACCTGTACATGTTTGCTGTATACTTGTATACAGACGTCCTGTTATATTTTGAGGAGATTCAAATAACAACTGTCTTTTGAGATGGGCACACAATAAATAGAATTTCCTATATTTGATATTTGTGGTCTCATCAATCGAGTCTCAGAAAGTTCAAACCTTAAGCAACAACTTCCTTGTGAAGCCATATTTCTTACTGCAGTGAACTATAACCTCCCTTTTCCTCTCCGCCTATCAGGTAAAGCAGGAGGAGTTGGATGGTATTGCCTCCCCACCCCTGGAGGAACACGTGTTCAGGGCGGACAGCTTTGAGGCGCTCGACATGATCCGGGCTGCTGTCGTGGCTCGTACATGTATTGTACAGACAGGTAAGTGTAATAGTGTAAAACCTAGCAGCCCCTGGGACCCTAGCATAATTTTAAATGGGTCGTTGTCTTCCTTTTGTGTCCTCTGCTAATGCCTCATGTCCACATGCATGGACACAAGCACTCTGTATATTAAAAAGTACCCATATCATGGCATATGATCATTGAATCAATACATTAACTCAGGTAGAGATTTTCTAGCATGGATTCCACTGTAGCCCGCACATTTCCTAGCTTCCAGACATAATCCAACAATGAAAAGAACAGACATTTTTACCTTACCAGGCAAGAACTGAATATTAGAACTGAGTTAAACCTGTTTTAGCAATAAGTGTTATTTGCATTTGGCTAAAATTCAATATTTCTCCTTTTTCAGACTGCACTCAGATGGGAGATTATTCCTTTGTACTGGACTCCTCTGGCTCTGTCAGTGGTGACAACTTCAACCTTGTGGTTAATGCTGTCCAGGGATTGCTGAAGAAACTCGAAATGTCTGACGGTTATGGTAAGGTCGGTGTGATGACCTTCAGCGATGACGCCAAGATGATGTTTGACCTGAACAAGTACGCTAATAACACAATGGCTAGTAATGCCATGAATGGTATGAGGCACGATGGCGGGAGGACGAACACTGCAGCTGCACTGCGCATGCTCAAGGACAATATGTATAGGTGTGTATTAGATGTAGCTTAGTGAGTTCATGGTCATTACTGTTCTGTAACAATATTGATGGTGTGTGGATCAAAAAAGTGGTAGGGGCGCATAGGATTTCATATAGTGTAAGCTCTTATGAGTACGAGTCATGTGGTAACTACCAGTAGGACCAGTTGTTGCCTCGGTCTCTGGCCGCTGCAGGGTGGTGGTAGTACTAGTAGTCTGACTCCGGCTTCTACATAGAGGCCATGTAAGGAGGTAGTCAATCCTTGACCACCTTCAAGGTAGGACTCACCATTGAGCTACTTCGGCATTACCAATCCGAACTATGTATAGCCATTCAAAAGAAACTACTAGTACATGCCGCTTGCACTAACCTGAGATATCTTTGAACAATTGAACCATTACTGAGTCAACAGGATGTAGCTATGCAATATGATTGACTTATTGTAGTCAGGGAAAGCAAATCGCCTGCTGGTGATTGGTGAACATAACATTTGAGTCATCATTTTCATTATTAAAGGACTTAACTTGATATCACAATCAGATCACTAAATTTAGCCTGAAAATGACCTAAAGATCTCCATTTATTTAACAAAGGGAGCAGAGCGGTGATAGGACCGACCGCCCCAACATTGCAGTACTCTTCACTGACGGAGGCTCAAACAACTTCAAGGAGACCATCGATGCTGCCAGAGAGGCAAAGGCTGCTGGAATAACGATTTTGGCAGTGCCTATTGGCAAATGGATTAACCAAGAGGAGATCAACCTCATCGCATCTGAGCCAGTGGAGAAGAATGTGTTCAGCGTAGATGATTTCAGCCAGGTCTCTAGCATCCAGGGAGGTATCAAGTCAGCTATTTGCAATGGTGAGTATTTTTTTGTAATGTATCCTATCAGTATCGAACATGTATGGAACTGCATGGCCAAAAACTGAAAAAAAAAACTTCCACTGGAATCTGTGGGATACATCAAAGAGGCCCTGTGTTGAAACTTGTGAAAATACTTGCAGATCAGCACATCATTGTCATGAGAATCTGATCCTTTATCATTAATTTCCAGTGATTCTGATAATTGCAAACTCTGACATTTACATATTGTATGGTTTAAACAGCAAGTCCAAGGGAATTGCTTACAAGGTTAGCATATATGATTCACTGTTACGAATGTCAGGACATATTGGAAGCGTAGATCAAAAGGCTAGAAGTATATACTATTGTACCAAGTCAGCTTTTCTAGCTTTCATGATTAATCATGATAAAAATATTTTGAAGAAGACTATGTTTGATTTTGAAAAACAAACTCTATCTGTCATTATCAAACTGATTTTAAACTGAAGTAGCATAGCAGAAAGTGTGGTGTGTTTCCTTATATAGATGTCAACGAGTGTGCATCGAACCCGTGTCAGAATGGCGGGAGCTGTGTGGACGGTATCAACCGCTACCAATGTACCTGTCCTGTAGGCTACAATGGTATCAACTGTGAACGGCGTAAGTTATCAACCCCTTATAATACATTATCTCTCAATAGGGATGGTTAATTTGGGCATCTAAGTGTGAGCTGTCTGTGACAAGGGATATAATTATCTTTAACCTGACATGGGCTTCCTCCGGGGGCTTGAATATATATATATATATATATATATATATATATATATATATATATATATATATATATATATATATATATATATATGTATATATAGTGTGGGGGGATGAGCAGTATAAATTCTACCCAAGTTCAATATAATCTATGTCAGGTCACCAGAAACCAGTAGATTTAGTGTTTTAGGGTCATTTTGGACTCTTTTGGCTCTAGAGAAAGAAATTGTTAACCAATCTTGTCTTACATAGACTCATTTGATAGAGGACACTGATGTTTATCAGAAAGATGAAATTTGTGGTCATCTATCAAAAACTCGAAGACTTTTAGCCTGCTGAAGGGGAAAAAATGGCCAAATTTATTCATTTTTGACTTTTTCAATTTTCTACAAATGTCCTCTATTGAATAAAGAACATCTGGAGTATCCCAAAGTTATTTTTTTGTAGCGTATATGATCATAGGTACCATTTCCATGAGGTTTGGACATGTTACTGAGTAAGAATTTTTCATCATGTGTTTTTGAAAATGGAAATCTGTAATTTGTAACATCCGGTACCTAAATCTAAATCAGTTATAAGACATGGAAAAAATGGAGCTTCAAAATCTTTGTTATTACTCATATGAAGGGCCCTATTATCCCCTACTTTGGTAAAAAAAATTGTGTGTCTATCTGCTTTTGTCTCCATGTGAGAGCAGCTTATGTGAAACAATTCTAATAAAAGTACCGGACGTTACATAACGTCCGGTACTTTTATTATCATGGAAGAGGCAGTCTACTGCGCATGCATAAGTTAAATTTTGTTCCATTTTGTAATTGTAGTCAATAATAGACATGTTGGCCATGTTATTTCATGTGTTTGTTATGCATAATGGGCATTCTTATATTACTAAGAGCAACTTCAATTACCTCCATATTTCATCATTTTGGTACCGGACGTTACATGACACAAAATAAGCAATAAAAATGGAACCGGACATCCTAAGTTGGTATTTTTTTGGTTTTCTGAGCTGAGGGGATGTCCCTTCATAAATTTGTTAAGGTTATATAAAGTAATTAGAAAATAATTTTTCAGGCCTTTCAGGGGCAGAATCCTACACTTTCTGGCGACCTGACTCATTATACAGAAACCTGAAAGAGTGCGGGGGCAGGATGTGCAGGGAATGCGCCCCCACATACCATGAACATATTCATCTGTGAATATGGTGTAATGTAGTTATTTTGCCCAGAATATGACCTCAGATGTCAAAATAGCGTTAGACATCTATAACTCATTCATTCACTCAACCTGGCATCATTTCATGAAAGTAAAAGGATAAGCCAACAAGTCAGAACATTTTATTGAACTCTGTTCACCAGTTACAAAGTAACTGCTCACTTACTTTCACTCCACAAACTGATACTTTATTTGGTATTGGCGGACAAAATGGAAGTCGACAAAGTGAATTCATTACTACCTTCTGTATTATCCAGTGTGCAGGCAACCAGCTGATGTCGTAATGGCCATTGACTCGTCCAGCAGTATTGGCATCCAGAACTACTACCGTATGATGGGTTTTGTTAAGAGGACGGTGAGCAGGATGAACATCAACCCCATACAAGGGATGCGGGTTGGCATGGAAACATTCAGTGATAACGACAACATGAGGTTCTACCTGAATGCTGAGAGTACTAAGGATGGTGTACTGAATGCACTCAACCGTGAATACAGCCAGGGGACAACCAATACTGCTAGTGCACTGAGGTAAGGAGGGGGTTTTCAGTCCTATGTACTGTATTTTAAAAGTAGTACAAAATACTAGTGTACATCTCAAGTCAAATGTTACATTAGCCATTTAAAAAGGGTAATTCTAAATCATCATACTTCTTGAATAAGGACGAAGAGTAGAATGACATTTACTGAAGATAACTGGTAAAGGTATCTTCTAAATTGTGGTCTAAGGGTAGAACCGTAATTGTTAGAATAAAAAAAGAGTTTGAGGAGTAATCCCCCAGCCTCTACCAAACTGTAGGCCTACAATCTCAAAACAAAGTAAATGGGAATTATCCTTATCTAGACTAGTTACTAAGCATTATGTGTTTTGTAGAATGATGAGAATGCAGATGTTTAATGAAAATAATGGTGACCGTGCTGATATACGTAATGTGGGTGTCATCTTCACTGACGGTCAGAGTAATGACCGCTCAGCCACCTTCAAGGAAGCAGTCAGCACTCGTCTTCAGGTTGGTACATGAAGAGTTATCATGTTTATCCACTTTATACCTCTTTATGTAATTCTTTTTGATTACACAAAACCAGACGTGCCTTCCTAGCCTTTTCTTCATGATAACTATTGGAATAATGTACTCTTTCACCCTAATGAAGATTGGTGCTTAGTTGTTTGGGCATGCCTGATGAATGAAAATGAGAATGTTGTGTCTTCAAAGCAACCTCTGTTTTTATTCTATAGGATGTTTAAGGTCAAATGTAACTCTAGATATGTTGTGCTATGGATACACTCATATATGGTATTCTTGAAGAATTAAACGAATAATAAGAAATTATACATGTATAACTAATAAACACCTTTAAAATGGTCCTCACAGGGAGCTCAGTTGATAGCAGTCAGCGTTGGTCGTGGCAATGAGTTCCGGCAGAGAGAGATCCGTGGTATTGCCAGCGACCCTAACTCGAAAAATGTTGTGTATTTAGATGACTTCACTGAGTTTGAGGCACAGGAGGATAAGATTGCCAACACTCTACTTGACTACGTTTGTAACAGTAAGTTCATCTCTGAGGAGGGGGGGGCTGGTTGGTCCCCTAACCTTTTGGGAAAGAAAAGAAAGGAAGACTCAAAATGTGAAAATAGTATGGTCAATTCCTAAAGTTTCTTAAACACTTTCCTATTTCTTCAAGAATACAGCAATCAAACTTAGATTTTAAGGGTAGAAATTTAAAAAAAAAACACACACACAAATCTGGGGCCTATGACCCTTAGAATGCGTACTAGGTATTTTTCAAATTCATGCCCTCGTTTGGAGGCCCTGGCTTCCCCACCTTCAAACATGTTCCACTGCCCCTGATACTTTCATATATCATCATATTGCTATGACTATGTTTCAACCTCTGAATCCAATTGACTTTTCATTAATTATGCTCTTTTCATACTACTGTTTAGAATCATTCCTTGAGCTGTTTAGTGCACAGGTCCGGACGGATTAAACTTTGCATTAAATTGCGAGAGTAAATCAACACTTTTAAATAGTGCGGGTTCCATCATGGGGCTTGTTGGTCAAAAGATGTGAAAATGGGCAGAAAAGAGGGGAAAATAACATATCTAGATAACCAAATTACTCAGATAGATCTCTAGATAACCAAATTACTCAGATAGTTATTGGATGATTAAAATTCATTGTATTATTAACTAGATAAGTCATATCATCAGTCTTGTGAAACAAGTTATGTAACATCATAGGGGCATTTCTAGATTATGCTATAAACCATGTATTGAACAAGTGTCAGCCTTGTATGATGGCTAGGGATAAAGGGGTATTAAAAATATGTAAGCACGAGTGGGGGTTTAAGCAGGCTACTATAGTATATAATTCGTCTTGAGAATAACTATAACTGAACACTGCTCATTGCTATTTTCCTGTAATTCAGATGTGGATGAGTGTCAGTCTAATCCATGTCAGGGCGGAGGTTCATGTGAGGACAGAATTAACGGTTATATCTGTAGCTGTCCGTTTGGACGTACCGGACGTAACTGCGAAAGAAGTGAGTGTTATCTGCTATATGATCTTTGTTGAGTTATGGCTCTATGATTTCTGAGTATGAAGTATGATCGACATATAAATATCTAGATACTTACATAGGTTCTAAGCCCGTAGCTTAGGAGATAAGAGAGAGAGAGAGAGAGAGAGAGAGAGAGAGAGAGAGAGAGAGAGAGAGAGAGAGAGAGAGAGACACAGATAGACAGAGACAGACAGAAACAGACAGAAAGACAGACAGAGAGACAGACAGATAGAGACAGGCAGGCAGACAGAGACACAGAGACAGACAGACAGAGACCTCCAAAATGAGAACCATTAAAGTCAAATCGTTTATATGATCTTCCAGATCGAGGGTCTACTGAATGAATTTATGCAAATGTCATATCTTTGCCTATTGTTCAAGAGCTGTCCAAAGAATAGCCTTAAAATGATTTGATGTCTGTTCTGATGGTTGAAAGGTTAATAGGGAAGGTTCAACAATTACATCACTGCTTAGGGGGTGGGGGGGGGGTCTTTGGGTTCCTCTATATGTTCCGTACAAAAATGCCTAAATACCGGTGACATAATTGTTGAACGTTCCAATACATGAGTGTGACGAGCTACTGGACTGCTGTTAAAAACACTCATAACTGGCAGAATGATAATCTTCCAGACTGCGGCAGTGCCACCATGCATCATTGTAATATGATAATAATCAATATAATAATCATTCCAGGTTGTGATGGTGCGGCTGATATCATTTTCATGGTGGATGCCTCGGGCTCCATCCGCCAGGACCGGTTTGAGATGTTGAAGGAGTTTGTTCGTGAGTTGGTGAACGAGATGGAGGTGAGCAGCTCACGGACACGAGTCGGACTTCTCACCTTCAGCGACACGGCTCAGAGACACTTCGCACTGTCGTCTTACTCTAGTAAGGAGGATGTCCTACAGGTGAGCTGAAATATACCTTAATATATGGTCAATTATGCAGGAGTGCATCATGTCCATTGGTCGTCATGATGCATTGATAAAGTGCTGGAGACCGGGCTAGAGAGTACACATGCTAACTAGCACTTCATTGGAGCGCCACGCCGACCCTTTGGGTGTATCAATCCCATATAGGATGAATGCATGTATCATGTGTGTATCCTGATTGTATCAAGACGATCAATACGCATGATTCATTATTGCATTAGCAATCCTCGACGGAGAAAGCGTCAATGGCCGCACCAATGTGTTGCCCAGGTCTGATGATAGTATGACGCCGTTATGGGCCCCCTAGTGCTTTATTCTACTGCTTTACTATCTAAATAGTACTTCCCTAGGGCACCCGAAAATTCTGATAGGACACTGCTTGTAGGTTAGTCTTGCCAATGCCATAATTATGTAGGGGCCAGCTCTGGCTGTAAGTCCATGGCGGTAGGCCATCTGCCCCTTTCCGGTTGCACCAGCCCTCCGGGGCTGGTCAGCCAGTATAAGCTGCCCCCTTGTGTATTATACCAATCCAGATGTAGGTGGAAGCTAGAGAATGTCAGACGGGGAAGTAGCTCAGCGGTAGAGCTTCCGCCTGCAGGTTGGAGGGTCCCGGGTTCGACTCCCGGTTTCTCCAGGACATTTTCCGCCGACCTCTACACTGGTGGAGAAACCGAGTTGGTCCTGCCCTGCAAGGGGGGACTACGAGAACTCGGTACCTCGGCTGGTGTGACACGAATGACGATTCAATTTGCTAGTGCTGGGAGGAGACTTGGTGGTTGGGCTCAACTCAGTACTAGTCCCGGATATATGGTACCTATAGGGTACTGAACCCTATATTGAATCTGGTAGGGAGGAGTGTAGGGGCCAGCTCTGCCGTAAGGCCAGCAGCCCCGTTTCTGGAGATCCCAGCCCCCAGGGGCTGGCATCCGGTGGTAGCTCCCCCCTACGTGTGTGTCATACCAATCCAGGTGTAGGTGCCTGGAACGGTATAATACAGATACGCTTCAATCCTGGCAGTACTGTGTACTGGTAGGTCAACTGGGAAGTCAGGAGTGCCTCACACTGCTTGATAAAGCCCAACCGATCTGGTTGGGAGGAATGCTTGGTGCTGGTTGGCCATGGTTGAAGCTGGTTGGGAGGAGTGTAGGGGCCAGCGCTGGCCAGTCCATGGCGGTAGGCCATCTGCCCCGTTCCGGTTGCCACCAGCCCTCAGGGGCTGGTCAGCCAGTATAAGCTGCCCCCTTGTGTATTATACTGATCCAGATGTAGGTGGAAGGTAGAGAATGTCAGACAGGGAAGTAGCTCAGCGGTAGAGCTTCCGCCTGCAGGTTGGAGGGTCCTGGGTTCGACTCCCAGTTTCTCATTTTCCGCCGACCTCTACAATTATATAAGGGAGTAATCATTTTTTTTTAAACAGGGGGGGTTGGTGGGTTTGAGGGGGGGTCAGAATTTTTTCGACCCCTTGACCAGGGGGGTCAAAATAATTTCACCTGTGTTTGGTAAAAAAGCCATAGGTTAAAAGGGTGCATTCGCACATGATTTTCGGCCCGTAAGGGGGGGGGTCAAAAATATTTTGACCCATCGAGAGGGGGCTCGGAATTTTTTTCGTTGTTAAAAAATGATCACTCTCTAAATCTGACAGGCTTAGACTACCAAGAGGCATGATGTTCACTAATGTGCTATGGCCTTGAGAGGTTCATCTGATGCATCATGCCGACCCTCTTAGGAGTGTATCAACCAACAGGGTCACGATGATACATGGACGTAGCCCCGGTGAGTTACTCACCATGTTCACCATGTTCACCATGTTCACCATGTTCACCATGTTCACCATGTTAACCATGTTCACCATGTTCACCATGTTCACCATGTTCACCATGTTCACCATGTTCACCATGTTCACCATGTTCACCAGGTTCACCAGGTTCACCATGTTCACCATGTTCACCATGTTCACCATGTTCACCATGTTCACCATGTTCACCCTATCCTATTTCTAGGTTATAGACTCCCTCAAGTACCTGAGAGGTAAAACCAACATTGCTGCTGCCCTCCAGCTGATGAGCTCCATGTTTAACCCTGAGCTGGGAGACCGCACGAACGTACCCAACTATGGCATTCTGGTAAGTTACTGTCATCAACATCCTCTTACATAATATACACACAGAGGGGAGAGTCTTGGGGGCGGGGATTAGATGAATAAATTTGTTTAAAATCAATTCAATCTATTGTACACGGGCATGACTTTACAAAACCACTGCTAATCTCTTTTACTATGTTTAAAGGGAAACAGTACCCTAGTTTCATAACATCATATTTTGATAGCCCATGTATCCAATAAAGAGAACTTAGCATAGGTATTGAATTATGTATCGACATAAGGGAGAGCAGCAGGTTTATGTGATGTATCTGATGATGTCAAGATTGGGATAAATGCATCAGGTGTTGCATTGTTTATGCATGGAGGGTATGACAGAATGTATCATAATTAGACTAATGAATTATACACCATGATGATCCTATAACAGAACCTCCTGTAGGGTTATCTTGTGATATCTCTCAAAGGAAATACACAAATTTAACCAATAAAATGGTACAAACAGTATCTGATTGTAGACTAACAGTGCTGTGCAAGCATTAATTGGGTGCATTTAGCCCAATTGTGACATCATCAGATACATCACATAAACCATGGCTTCCCTAGCCCACTTAAAAGGGTCTATATCTCTTCTTTCCTATCCCCTCAAGGTGTGTGTGGTGCACATATGCGCGGGCACCGACACATCCCATTGTGAAATGTGTAGTTTAGTAGTTCTCGCCATGAATATGACCTTAGTTGTCGAAATGGCGTTAAACATCTATTACTCACTCACTCATCACATAAACCTGCTGATCATCTCTATACTGGCACATATCTTAATAACTATACTAGATTCTTTTTATTTGATACAAAAGCTATCAAAATACGATGTCATGAAAGTAAGGTACTGTTTCTCTTTAGAGAATTTACTACCATATTTTCATGATAGCGTTTTTGGCACTTTGACAACAAATTAAAAGATTCTGACATTTGTACTAAAATCATTTATCATTATTAAGGAATACAGCAGGTTTATTTGATGCATCTGAATAATGTTGTAATTTGTGAATGTTGGTTTGCAGAACATATTTCAAGACAAATGTACCCTTCATATTCTAGGTAACAGACGGTAGTGCCACAGTGGACGTTCAGAACACTCTACCAGAGGCCATCAAGGCCCGTATTTCCGGTGTCCACCTTATTGTTGCGTCCCCTGAGGGCATGGGCAAAACGCTCGAGTTCCGCGGCATAGCTAGCACTCCCACTGACAAGAACATCTTTGTGGTGAACAACTTTGATAGCTTGACATCCATTAAGTCGGATGTCATCGATGCTCTGTGTGATGGTAGGATACTTATATGCTAATTTGATTTGATTTTGTTTTCTTTAGCCTGCTGAATTCCACTAGTACTAATAATGTTTTATTAGTGCATACTTTGTTGTTTTAACTCTATACTGCTATAAATAAAAGTATGCACTTAGGTAGCTGAGGTCTGGACCACAATTTTGGCAGCAGTGCCGGGGTTTGTGCTGTTCTTTCTTATAAGAATATATATCTAATGTTAAAAATGTGTGTTCCAGTGTGTTCTATGGAAAATAACCTTTACTTCCATGTGTTAATTTTATAGGTTTTATGTCAACATTTAGGAGTAACGTGCTGTCGAAAAAAAAGTTTGCAAAAAGTCAGATAGCTCTAATTGAAGTCAGTGTAATGTACTGAATGAGAAGGCAGCAGATATTGGCCAGTTCAAACAATTTTCCTTTCATATATCATCTTAATCATTGAAATGTGGAATACTATACAAAATATGTATTTCTGTGCTTTTTCTATTTTTGAGAAAAAAAAATACGGAAAAGGTGGGTTTCGGGGTAGTTAAAGTCAAGGCTAGTAAGCTTTGCTTTGGCAATGGTGTATCATGAAGGCTAAAAGATCCTTTATGCTGCCTCACTGAGGTCCCTTTTGCCTTGTTGATCTTTAATGTGGAGACAAAGCCCCTAGAGGTAACTAAAATGTCCAGATATAATCCAAATTCCTAGACAGAGTTGCGGCCCATATTAGTGTAAATAGGTGCAATAGGTTCAAGTAGTTTGCCTCATAAATTGGGTGAATAGGGTGACTTATATGTCATCATGATACATGAATACGGCACTGGGTTTGCTGATCCTTACCAATGATTAACTCTATTAGGGCTGCATAGTGTTTTATGTCGTCATGATACATGAATACAGCCCTGAGTTTGCTGATCACGACCATTGATAAACTGGATGGCACTACTGGTATATGCTGCCATGATGCATGAGACTATTCACCAAGGCTGCAATAACAATAATATTCTGGCAACACAATGTTTTATTAGTCGTGCCAAAAAACACTTACAGACAACATAATGTTTTATTAGTCATGCCATATGATAACCCTTTACAGGCAACATGATTTTTTCGTTGTACCACACAATGACCCTTTAGAGGCGACATGATGTTCTATCAGTCATGCTAAAAATTAACCACTTACAGACAACATAATGTTAAATTCGCCATGCCATACAATAATCCTTTACAGGCAACATAGTGTTTCATTACACTGAAAACCTGAGAGGCCCGAAACTAGTCAGTGCAGACGACTTTAGGTCCTCAGGTTGACAATACCTAAATCTACAGCTTTAGGTCGTCAAAATAACGAGTTTAGGTCATCATCTTGACCACCTAAGTCGTCAGTATGACGACTTTGTATTGTCAGTATGACGAGTTTAGGTCATCATTTGGCCTTGACTACCCTAAACACGTCTTTATTGACGAGTTTTAGGCGGCGGCATGTTTTCTGTGTAGTTAGACCATACAATGACCCTTTAGAGGTGACATGATGTTTTATCAATCTTTTTGCCAGAGATGGGGGTTGAATTATAGGCAGGGTTTTGAGAAATAAGTAGTTGATAATAAGCTATAAGGAAGGTCCACATAATCGTGATAATTGTTGGGATTTCTGGCTCTTAGCTTTTACATTAAAACCATATTCACATGGAAATAACAAGCTAAATTCAAATTATGATACATCTATCAAAAATATTTCAAAGAAAGTCTAAATTTCTGTCACAATTTATCAGTTTTACAGACAAAATGGGAGCCCTAGGGGGGTCTGATGCCACGAAAACTCCTAAGTTGGGGGGTCGACTTATAGGTAGGGTTTTCATTTTTTTTTGCATTTCTTTTTGTATACCGTAATCTCCCGCATATAAGACGCATCTTATACGTGAATCAGAAGCTCCTAGCACTTTGTACAGCCATCCAAAAGTCTGGGTGCGTCTTATAGGTGAGGTATTTTTACTATAGAACAGTACTTAACCTTCAAAAATTTGCCCTTAGATGAGCCTTACAGGTTTTCTTCAACTCAGGGTGCATCTTATACGTGAGGTGCGTCTTATACGCGGTCAATTTAATGTCAAAAGTTGGGGGCTCGACTTATAGGTGGGGTCGGCTTTAATATAGCAGGGGTTTTATGGTATTTGTTATGCCATACGATAACCCTTTATGGGCAACATGATGGTTTATTTGTTATCCCATCCGATAACCTTTTATAGACAACATGATGATTTATTAGTCATATCATACAATAACACTTTACAGACAACACAATATTTCATTAGTCATACCATACAGTATTTGTCAGCAATTAGTCAATATATGTCAGTACTTACACCATTCAATAACATTAAAGCACAAAGCATGCACTATTAGTATACAAGGGGTTGCTAGACCTATGCTATATATATAAATTGCTCTATTTTTTCTGACTTTCATAAGTTCATATAAGTTATATGAACTTATGAACGTCAGAAATATAATTTGGGAAATGTGACTTGCCTACACTACGTCAACTTTTAATTCGATCTCTTAATCTCTATGGGATTTTTTTTAGCAGCTAGCATCACACTCGATATCATCGCTCAAAATTTAAAACTTAGCACGTAAGAGTTTAGTGACTCGGAATTATAAAGTCATATTTAGTTCACTGGTTTACAGTTAGGGGGCATGCTAAAAGCTTTTGTTCGCCATCTAATCTGCTGAAATTTTGCAACAATTCTATTTGTGATGAACAGTAGTCAGAACCCAGGACATAAAACTGATACATGTATATTGATAAATCTCACATTCTATTGTATTTAGACGTGGATGAATGTCAGTCCAACCCGTGCCGTAATGGGGGACAGTGCGTGAACGGCCTGGGACAATACCTCTGTATATGCAGGGGTGAATTCAGTGGTGTCAACTGTGAAAGACGTGAGTATATTGTTTTCAGCACAATTCTTGGTCAATTTAAGGCATGATGCATGAGTGCAGCCCTGGTGAGTACCTCATAGGAGATATCATATTCAACCATCATGGCTAGCCGGCTATCCTTGTAGTACAGTGCTGGTACACTTCCGAATGGTCAGAATACTGTTCTAATGGAGTGATGGTGAGTATATAAAAAATGTATGCTCTGATATTGTGGAAGTGATATCTATAATCCAGTTTTCTCACCATGAATAAGACCTTAGCTGTGGAAATGGCAATAAGAAAAACATTACTCGCTACTTCATCCTGTATCAAAAGCCTCAAACAGACAATTACTGAAATAGAATGTACAGATAATCAGATAAATGTTCCCATTTATGCACACCAGGGTGCAGCAGACGTCTTGATGTGGTGTTTGCGCTCGATGCATCTGGTTCAGCAGAAACTATGTTCTACCTGATACAACAACTCTCTCACCGCATCACGCAGGGACTCAACTTTGACGGTCAGTACCATAAAATCTCACATATTAGCTTCACAGTGACTTTGGTAGAATGCATAAGCCACACTTGAAGTCTGAAACGGGTGTCATTCTTTACTATGGTCTCAACAGAGCAAGCCCTGGTGCAAGAAGTTTGTACAGGACGTTTTGGCAAAATTGAAATTTCTTCTGTTGTGACATTTATTGACACTTTCTACCTGCTATGAACGTACTGAAGCTCTATTATATCTCGCCCTAGTGCAAGAGGGTTGCAACTGACATTTTGGCAAAAAATAGTTTTCTTCTTTTTTAAGATCATTTGGACTTCATCTAGCTTTTATGAAAGTATTGAAGCTCTATTTATGATATGTGTGCCTACAGGCCCCAGTGCAATGTTGTTGTATCAGTTTTGTACTCTATAGTATAATCAGCTGGTAAATGGAACAATACATTTTCCTCTCCTGAAAAACTTGAAAAATGTAATTACAATTTTATTCCATTCTTATGTTCACAGAGACATGATAGCAGTATTTCAATCTGTAGTATAGCCCTTGCATTTTCATCTCAACACATAGATTGCTTCAGGCTTCCCTAGCCCACTTAAAAGGGTCTATATCTCCTCTTTTCTATACCCTTGGGATGTGTTTGGTGCACATATGTGCTGGCACTGACACATTCTCCTCTGTGATATTGTGTAATGTAGTTCGCGCCATGAATATGACCTTAACTGTCGAAATGGCGTTAAACATCTATCACTCACTCATAGATTGCTTGGGATGCCATGTGTCAAATGAAATGGTTTGGTCAAAATGCCTATTCTCATCCATCTAGGTTCAAGAACACGAGTTGGTGCACTGACGTATAGTGACATGCCACAGGTGCGCTTTAACCTTAATGAGTACTCCTCCCAACTAGAGGTCCTGGCTGCCCTCCGCTTCCTCCAGAACCCTGGGAAGACTAACACCCAGGAGGCTCTCAGACAGGTAGGTATTATGTCCTGTAATGTCCCACATTTGAAACCTCATGGACACACGGATAAAAGGTTTTAGATTTGCTAGTCTTACGCCTTGCCTCATCAGTGATTGTCCAAAGTACCCAAGATTGGAGTGTGTAAGCCTAAGGGAGTGATCATTTTTTAACACCAGGGGGGTCAGAATTTTGTTGACCCCTTGATCAGGGTGGTTCAGAATTTTGTCGACCCCTTGACCACAGCCCAGGGTGGGTCAAAATAATTTCACGTGTTTTCAGCGAAAAGCCTGCGCGTTAGTACTATAGGTTAAAAGGGCACATTCACACACAAATTTTTTTGCAGGTCTGCGCGTAAACCCACCAGCCCCCCCCCCCCCCCGTTGTTAAAAAAAGATCACTCTTTAATCACAAACAGTACACTTCAGTTGGCAGCGACTGGCAGCTCACATGACTGTCACCTATTAGGTAGTCTCTGAGTTATCAGATAGTATTTAGTAGGCCTTGAAAATTTGGATTGGTTATCCTTGCACTAGAGGATCTCTCACATATTGCATGTTAATGCCTAGTGTTATAGTTACGTTTCTCATACAACTCAGGCCTCCCCAGCCCCAGGCCATCTTTAAAAGGGGTCTATGTCTTCCTTTTCTATCCTCTCTGAGTGTGGGTGGTGTCCATATGCGCGGGCACTGGCACATATTCGTTCCTTGAATCTCCTCTTTCCTGTCCCCTCTTTCTTACATGTGTCTGGTGTCCATATGCACGGGCACAGGCACATGTATTCCTTTGTGACGTGATGTCTAATGTACTTTTTCCGCCATGAATATGACCTTAGCTGTCGGCTTGGCGTTAAACAACCATTACTCACTCACTCACTCACTCTCATACAACTTCTTATATAAAAAGAACATTTTCTGTCATTTTAGGTGGGAGATAATATGTTCACTGTCGGGAGCGGTGACCGTCCCGGGGATGACAATGTGCTGATATTGATAACAGATGGGTGGTCTAATATGCAGCCTGAAAACGACCTCCCTCAGGCAGAGGCACTCAAGAACAGAAACATCAGGCTAGTCAGTGTCGGCATTGGCAAGGTAGGTATTGTGGAATTGGTCATTGAAGTATCATTCTTCTACAACAAAGCCTATGAAAATCCTATGTCTTCAGCAGTGAAACTCATATATGCCCACATGCATGTGTAGTGGTTCGTCTCGTTAAGTTAGATTAAATCATAACGAAGAGAGAGAAAAGTTTCCGGGTAGGCAACCGAGCTTTTATTTCATAGCTTATGTTACATACGATCACAGCCTCAGAGGACTACATGCTACTAGGGCATTCGGTTACCCTTTCGGGTAACGACCTGGTTGAGCAGTGGGTAAACCACTACTGAAGAACATGGGCTTGGACCAGCCTTATATAGGGGAAAAGCCCGCGAAACTCAGACCGGCCACGTGACGTGTGGCGGACGAGTGGTAGGCCCCCTGGTGTAATGGATACGAACCCAGAGGCAGGTGCTGCCACCTGCCATCCGGATTCCCCCACTACACCCAAAGGACCTAAGTGTGAGTCTCACGGGTACATGAACGTAAAGTGTAAATACCATACCCCTACACATGTCTCAATATGCCGTACACCATGCCCCAGTACCCCACCCTCGTTGCACTGGCAGTGCATGATATCCTGTCTACTTTTCTCCCTTAACCCTTAGGTGCCCAAGCGGTTTTGGGCTTAAATACATGCACATTGAAGTAAATTCTCATCCAGGAACATCTACTGGTCCAATCTGCAAAGTTATACCCTCATTAGAACGGCCATGACCCCCACATTCCAATGAGACCATCCATTTGACTGTATCGCCATTACCTCAGATACAGTGAGTCAAAACCTGAAAATTAGTTGTCATACATGTGACTCCTTGGAAGGGAATTGGCCAAGGAGATAGGATCTAGCATGATAGCAAGGTGATGCTGGATCGTTTGTCCCCTATTGCCACACCTTTGATAGACTTGCCAACCTTACAACTAATCTATTCATAGGAATTGTTTATATCCATGTAAATGATGTCATGAACTGTGACCAAGACATTTTGCACCCAGGTAGTACACACAGGCAGAACCAGCTGAGTATAGTTATGCACACACTATATGAGATTAGAGCAGGACAGCACTAAAGAGGCTATATACTAGTGAATAACAACAAAAGGAACACTCTGGTTGCTATGGTAACCACACTCAGTCAGAAATTTCTCTCTTAACTGAAGGTTTAAGTAAAAAAAAAGAACCAGGTGCATAATGTAAATTCCATATCAAATACCTGTTCAGAATTATATATGTACCTTATCACTGGGGTGATGTACATGTGAAATAAATGGAAAAAACATCAAATAATTCTAGGCATGTAAAGGTTAATGTCTAAAATACTTATTTATGGGTAATTTTCAAACTTCACAAAGGAAGTTTCAGCAACTCCACAGCCATTTCACATGAAATTCGCACATGTCTCATGCGTGTCATAAAATGCATTGCATAAGCCTTCCACATTGCCTACTAATGACACATCCTTCACCAGATATATCCATAATCCTTTTAATTGATACAATATCTAGGCCTGTATTTGGTGGTTTTATTTTTGAGGTGACTACAAGGAGGAAGAGACTCTAATGTTCAATCCTGAATCACTGAGTTCCCAAAAATTATTCCCCTTTGAATCCTCTCTAGTATTGCCATTAACTGGGTTCATATTTTCTTTTCTTTGTAGACTGCAAAGAAGTCTACCATAGATTCCTTGGCCTCGTCACCTGCTAGTGAGAATGCCTTCTACCTTCCCGATGACAGCCAGCTCGACTCTGTTGCCAGCAGCATTTTGGACAATATATGTGTCTAATATAGATGAGTAGTATATAATCTAAAGCCGAACTCCAGTGCAGCGATTTTGTTTTTGTAGTTGTGGTTATCATTTTGAGGCAATGTTATAGGACATGCTGTGCTATTACCTCCCAATTTGCACCGTAGCATCCAAAATCGTTCAAGTGGAGTTTATTTACTATTAGTAAATTTCTGTTTGATAATAAAAACCGGTTTGTATATATAGAGTAGCGAAGGATATAGCATGAACTGATACCCAGATGATGTCAGCAAAGAATTGGAGAAGTTGTGCAAAAATAATCGAAATGTCTGTTGGTTACTTATGTGCTAGGGGAAAAAAACTGCTTCGTAAGCAGTAGTAGTTAAGTGTCTATACCACCTTGTACTCTCGGGAATATGTTTATGAAACATTGTTATTGTAAATACAGTTTTCAGGATATCGTTTGAATTTTGCGCAGAATCTGTATGTTATAGCGCAATTTGCACAGTAGTGCGAATATTACATTCTGCTATTTTCACATTGACATTAAATGTAATATTTTGATGTTCTATATTTCATTCATGTGTAATATAATTGAATTATGACCCTGGCATTGCAGCCAATTCTTGCCAAACTACACTGTACTTACCATCAACCATTACCACATATCAGTGTGATTGTATGATTCTCACCACTTTACTTATAGTTATAGGTAATATATTCATGGAAATCCCTACGATTTCCATCCGCATATTTAATTAATTTGGTATCATAACATTCCCAAAAAGCCTTTTGTTGGGATGTACCGGTATTTAGGTGCCATTATGGTGTAGATAATGAGAAAGGCAGCAATAATTGTTGGTATCCCTCTCCTTCTCACGGCCCACCTATGTTGTCTTTCAGTATGTCAATATCATGGTTTGATGTAAACGAGAAGATTTGTCAGTTATGTTTGATAACAATCTTACTAATAAAGACATATGCACTTATATGGATTATCAAAGAAGACCTGTTGTTTTATTGTTATATTCATCTAGCCCATAAATTATCCTGCGTATAAGACGCCCCCTTCCTCCCCCTAGGTGTAAGACGCAGAGTCATAGAATATGCTATGTAAAAAAATGAAAAATTTATAACTTTTGTTCTACTAACTGGATCTTCAAAACAACAAAAAAAGAAAAGCTCTGGGCCCCCCGAATCCTCTGGACACCATATGTCATATTATGACATCGAGAGGGAGGGGATGAACACATCAAATGAAAGGTTTTGGTGACCTCGGATTCAAGGGTAACTAAATCCCTACTAACGCCCAGGGGGTACCTGCATTAGATTTTATGACCATAGACAGTTCCCCAGCCAAACGTAGTATGCAGTTCTAGATGAAGAACTACGGTATCTATACTTTGAGATTGACAGCAATCGAAATAACTTACGCAGTTATCGTCCTTTGAACGACCACTTTTATTTTCAGTATGATCTGTAAAATTGTATGTCACGACCAATGAACTCTCAACATATTTTATTTTACAATCTCCATCTGTAGAACTTTTCAATAACAGCGATCATATTATCCATGATTTAAACTGTACAAAGAGTATTTATAAGCAGGAAAATGCATTACTGCAGAGACGAGTATATTAATAAAACGAATAAAGTTATACAATACTAAGGGAGTATCATATACTGTCAGTAAAATCATAATAACTACACAAGGCACTATAAATCTGGCAATGACTGCAGCATTGAGACACCAAAGGCATCATTTGTGTTAAACGAGACTAGCTGAAATTCACATGAATAAAGTAGATTATTAAGATGAAAATTAATTAATTGAAACTTATACCAAGGGTTTCCTTTATTATTTGTACAAACAAATGCTTCATCTGTGTCTCTGGCAGTATACATATAAGAAGCAAAGAAATAAAAAGAGTCCATGAAATACATTTATATGACCTCAAGGTGAGCACAACGGTAAACCTTGTTCAAATTGCTTTCCCTCATAGGGTATTTTATACATAAGTTTAAATATCATTCTTTTGATCTGTCCCAGGTCGACCATTTAGACAACCGTTTCTACTATTATTTGATTATATTCTCCTTTATGGCTTTTAATTTCTAATGACAAATTGGTATGTCATAATTGTTTAATAGGCTACTTCTGTACACAATCCTTACATGCGTGCCATATAGGCAAGGCAAAACAAAAAAAAAAGGCTGACGTATCGGTTTACTAACATGTCGCAAGTCACTGAGCCTGCAGTTTAAGACCACAGAAAATCTCTTAAGATTTAAACAAAACAAGACATATGGCTAACTTTAACTTTGATCATCATTATAAGGAGGCTTGGCCTGTCTACCCCTGGTAGACTCAGAGTTAGACTGACGGTACACACCATACAGAGGCCTGTACTGTCTTGGTATACAGTTACTCACTGCTGTGTTATGGGGAAAGTCACAGTTCTTGGTCTTATTGTTCCACACCGTACCCGGAGGACAAAGTCTCCGGTAGGTGAAACCATTAAAACAATGCACAAAGCGCGTGCAGTCATACGGGTCAGCATAGATACCATCAAAATGGCCACGGCACATTCCTACAATGGTCCGGATGGGCTCTGATGAGACTGGAAAGAATGATTCGATATGTTAGTATCTTGCTGTTTAAAACATATCTTTTACATGATTTAAACGTTAGTAGCTGATCATACTCCAACAGATTGACATATCAGAAAGTGCAATAATCTCTAATGCATGACTGCCCACAAGAACTGTGAGTAGTAGAGGGAAATGTCCATATTCAGCAGGCATAGGATTGACCTGCAATTGTTTCCTGTCATGATGTTCAAAGACTTGCATTGAAATGCTAATCACTATATCAATCAGCTCTGTAAAGGCTGATACTGCATGAATGCATTGGTCATAATGCAGGAATGCTGCCCTTGTGGGGCACTCAGCAGACCTATATTCAAGCAGCATGCCAACCCTACCCAGCTGAAACACTATCATCAGAGGGTCAGTATGGTGAGTGCAACAGTGGGCATGATGCACACATGCATTAGTTAAAAAGGGCATAATGCCTCAAGGCACTACATTTATTTGGAAGCTTTGATCTCCCAAAACACCGAGTTACGATAACTCCATTGGTAGTTCATAACGGTGCGAAGAGTGTGCATCATGTCCACAAAAGTCCATTACCTTGGATGCATCATGTGGTACAGTACTTAAAGAGTTAAGTTACCCTGGATGCATCATGTGGTATGGTACTTAAAGAGTTAAGTAACCCTGGATGCATCATGTGGTATGGTACTTAAAGAGTTAAGTCACCCTGGATGCATCATGTAGTATGGTACTTAAAGAGTAAAGTTACCCTGGATGCATCATGTGGTATGGTACTTAAAGAGTTAAGTTACCCTGGATGCATCATGTGGTACAGTACTTAAAGAGTTAAGTTACCCTGGATGCATCATGTGGTACAGTACTTAAAGAGTTAAGTTACCCTGGATGCATCATGTGATACGGTACTTAAAGAGTTAAGTCACCCTGGATGCATCATGTGGTACAGTACTTAAAGAGTTAAGTCACCCTGGATGCATCATGTGGTACAGTACTTAAAGAGTTAAGTTACCCTGGATGCATCATGTGGTATGGTACTTAAAGAGTTAAGTTACCCTGGATGCATCATGTGGTATGGTACTTAAAGAGTTAAGTCACCCTGGATGCATCATGTAGTATGGTACTTAAAGAGTAAAGTTACCCTGGATGCATCATGTGGTACAGTATCTTAAAGAGTAAAGTTACCCTGGATGCATCCTGTGGTACAGTACTTAAAGAGTAAAGTTACCCTGGATGCATCATGTGGTATGGTACTTAAAGAGTTAAGTTACCCTGGATGTATCATGTGGTATGGTACTTAAAGAGTTAAGTTACCCTGGATGCATCATGTGGTATGGTACTTAAAGAGTTAAGTTACCCTGGATGTATCATGTGGTACAGTACTTAAAGAGTAAAGTTACCCTGGATGCATCATGTGGTATGGTACTTAAAGAATAAAGTTACCCTGGATGCATCATGTGGTACAGTACTTAAAGAGTTAAGTCACCCTGGATGCATCATGTGGTACGGTACTTAAAGAGTTAAGTTACCCTGGATGCATCATGTGGTATGGTACTTAAAGAGTTAAGTTACCCTGGATGCATCATGTGGTATGGCATTTAAAGAGTTAAGTTACCCTGGATGCATCATGTGGTATGGTACTTAAAGAGTCAAGTCACGCTGAATGCATCATGTGGTATGGTACTTAAAGAGTTAAGTTACCCTGGATGCATCATGTGGTACGGTACTTAAAGAGTTAAGTTACCCTGGATGCATCATGTGGTACGGTACTTAAAGAGTTAAGTCATTATCAAGCTATTAAAGATTAAAAAGGGTAGCCATACTTACCTTTGTAGTCCACACCAGTGCGTACATAGTTCCTCTGGGGCTGCATCCTATATGCCCCATATCCCTCCTCCACCACAGGTTTAGGCTCAGGGTCGTACCCCCTATCCCTACTCTCTCTACCCTTTCTACTCTCAGTACCACCTCCACTGAGAACTGCCTTCTTGCCCTCTGGGATGGAGATGATGTCATCTAGTCCTACACCGTTACACAGGTCCTCGTTACAAAAACACCATCGGACCGCCTTGTCCATGTAGTACTGGGTCCTGCAGCCAAAGTAGTCATGTCGTACCCGGGTACTGACCCAGCCATCAAAACAACCTCTGTATATTTCTGAAAGTAACAGTGAGTTGGTAACGTCATCATGAGTAGGGCAAGGTTCTGGTCATCTTAGTAATGAGTCTAACATGCAGAACTTATGTTTTTCCCTTCTGCTTTATGTAAAAAGCACATGTTACCTATACTGTTGTTGTCGCTGAGGTATCTAAATGTGCTCTAATAACTCCCACATATGATGTAGCTTGTACAATAAAATGGTCCCAAATTGCACCTGGTAGAATACATTAGAACAAGTGGAGCACTTGTATGTGGGCAAATATTATGTTGACTCTTTCGAGCCTAGTGAAGTGTAGAAGTGCACATAAGACGCATCTGTATAACCCAGTGCTCCATCTCCCTTTATTGTATCTAATCAAAATAGGAATTTGGCCACCTACATATCTTACCTTTAAAGTGTCTCTGATAGCACATACACAGAGCTGCGCCTGATGCGTGATATAACTTTAAGTTAACCCTTTAAGGGCCGCTGATGCATTAAAGCATCATGTCCATTGTCGTCATGATGCATGAATGCATCCCTGGCAAGTAACTCGCCAGGGCTGTATTCATGCATCATGCCAACCCTACAGGGTTGATATAGTTCCGGAGGGTCGTCATGATGCTCCAGTGCTGGTGAGCCTGCTCATCAGCACTGCATTGGTGCATCATGACGACCAATTTAATGGGTATGATGCACTCCTGCATTAGCGGTCCTTAAAGGGTTAAGAAGAGAAACATAGATGTCACCTACTGTCATTCTCCCTCCTGATGAAACACTTAGTTCTACATTTGCTGCTGGTGACAAACTCAGGGCGACTCACTCTGTCCTGGCAGTACGGGGATGAATCATGACATGCATAGCACTCCATACCTGTCATGTAAAATATACTATCAGTTTGACACACATAGCACTCCATACCTGTCATGTAAAATATACTATCAGTTTGACACACATAGCACTCCTTACCTGCCATGTAAAATATACTATCAGTTTGACACACATAGCACTCCTTACCTGCCATGTAAAATATACAATTAGTTTGACACACATAGCACTCCATACCTGTCATGTAAAATTTACAATCAGTTTGACATGCCTATCACTCCATACCTGTCATGTATGATAAAGAACCGATTTGATACACATAGCACACCATACCTGTCATGTAAAATATACACTAAGTTTGACACACATAGCAATCCATACCTGCCATGTAAAATATACAGTTTGACATGCATCATGTAAAATATGTAAAATCATATTGGGACACATGTCATGTAAAATATAGAATCAGTTTGATACACATAACATTCCGTACATTTCATGTAAAATATACAATCAGTTTGACACACATAGCACACCATACCTGTCATGTAACGTGACTATGTTTAATCAGTATATTGGTGTTCACACAGATTATACAGCTGCTCTAAAGGACTCTGGATTGAGTGAGCTTTATGCCATAATAAGTATAGATTCATGATAACTGCACTGGCCTAATAAATTTTCATTGTCATTCTATATTCAATCACTAAGGAAACATTTTTACGCTGTTATGAGAAAACCTCTTCTTAAATTTACTTAGACAATCCCTTCTTTAATTTACTTAGGCAATGTCCCTATACTACCATAAAGGTACCATACCATTATGAGGACAATTCAGATATCATTTTGTTGGAATTCAAACTATTAAGATATTTGACTCTTTTTGTTTTCAGTGATAAATTTAACATATTATGTTGATTCTTATCCCATGCAATGTTGTATTCAAAATAAAAATGTCAAGATATGATAATGATCCGAAATGTCATCAGCTAAGACATAACTGTCACAACTGCTGCAAAATACCACCATTAAACAAAATATAGTCTGTCACGTGACCTACACCAGGTGCTGTACTCACCTTTCTTAGCAACCGCAGACGTTTTACCTCGGTTTCCATGGTTACCGTGGTTACCGTGTGACACATCTGTAACAAAGCACCAGATGGCGTATGGGTAATACGCCAATCACATGACTGCCCCCTACTTGGAGATATTGGTACTAATGCTTAATGAGACAGGAGAAATGGGGGCTAATTTATCTTAAGTTCTCCATTATATCACCTATAGGTCTGAGGATGTAGCCCATCAGGTGTTTATAATTGTAACAGATGCAGTTGTTGACCCATTCGTGGCCACACACAGCCTACAGCTTTTGACATTTAAACAACCATGACATGTTTTAACAGCCCATTTTTCTTACATGATAAATAGATATATGGCTGTGTTTATTCATCAGGCCTACCCTCCTAAATAGGAAAACTCTCAAAGTGGTCTGATCATATAATTCATGAATGAGCCTTGCCAGGTATAGTTCTGCCAAGGTTGCATTAATGACAAAAGACCAGGCACACGATGCAGAATTTGAAGGCTTATACATTGTGACTGCTTTTTGTAACTTTAGAGGCAGCAAGAACTGTGATTTTATCCTATGAATTTCGCTAATATGAATAAAAATATCTATGTAATTATTGTATAGTCATACTTATATTTAGTTTTTAATGCAACATGCATGGTTCTAAATCACAGATCTGCAAGAAAGGTTGGTGATGCCAGATATTGTTTTGCCTCCCCCCTCCCACTTGAATAGTCCAGACCATCTAGAGGGCCACCATCTATCTCATCCCTAGCTCAACCTGGTAATTGGGCTCTCTATTTGGATGGATCATTCTGAGATATGCAGGAATTTAAGTTCAAGTATGTAAGGCCTTCTAAGAACTGTATGAATAGCTGGCAGACAGGTTTGACAGCAAAACCCAGTGGGCACAGAATATTGTATCAACATTGATAACTGATTGATATAGTGTTAATCAACCCGTCTTCAACACTTTTTTGATCGTTCCATTTCAGTTTTGTCAACAATCACCATTTCAACAACAGATCATCACTGATATATATCAATGTTGAAATGATATTGTTGAATCAACGTTGACTGGTCAACATTGAATAAACTATATCAATGTTGATTCAATATTGACATATCAAAGTTTACATGTCAACTAACTATCAGTGTTGGAACAACATTGAAACAATATTGAAACAAAGTTGATTCGACATATAAATATAAATGTTGAATCAGCACTAATGGTTAGATGTTGAATCACAGTTGATTTGGTTGTGTTGTGTCAACTTTCAAATTCAACCATGTTTCAACCCTGAATCAACTGCTGATATGCAAACATGCAAACGTTTAATCAATGTTGATGTGCCCAGTGGGAAGGGGCATTTTAAAGGCCGCTTAATGCTGCAAACTGCATGTTTCTGAATCATCACTGCATCAATGCAGTGATGATTGTGTACTCACCAACATTGAACTGGTGCATCATGCTGAACCTTCAGGAATGTATCAGCCCCATAGGGCTGGTACGATGCATGTAAGTGTTTTGCTTCTTATGGCCCTTATCACCCTTTAGGGCCAGCAGGAGATTTTGCAAGCAGATTTCCATAGAAAATGAAATTTGCAAACAATTAAAGACTCAATGCTTAATCCTTTTGTAATCATTCATATCAACCTTTGTTAATCAAGTGAGGCTAGTTGGTTTTATAGCATTTTATTTACTTTGAACATTGTATCAAATAAATGCAAATCTTAAAATGTAAATGCAATCAATGACGTCCTTGAATTTTCTAGGCTGTCGATGCAAAGTGTGTCGCGTGTGAAGGATTTCGAAACAAAAACGCATAAATAACATAATCTTCAATAGCATTATTAATAAATTACTGTCAATAGGAACTGAAACAACTGCCAGCTATCTCAGTAAATAACTGTCTCTGATGTGACCCCAAATTATGATGATGTCACAACACCAACTTCCCATAATGGCTCAGTCGTTCGGGCTCATGCCGCTGTCATAGTTTGCATCGTAGTCCCCAGGTGGCAGGTCATACACTTCTATGGGCTCCCTGTCTTGGAAATATTGGAAGTGTTTGAACCTCTTTGGTAGCACACAGGGGTTCATATAGTGAGTGTGGTAAGCAAAGAAGACACACGATTGGAGACTGTCATCCCAGACTGTACCAGCCGAGCATCTCATCCAGTACATACGTCCATGTGTACAGATGATGTAACGTGAGCAGTCTGTGACGTCAGGGTACGTCCCGTCATAGCGTCCTCCACATGCTGATGACGTCACTGTTGTTGTTGATGTTGCTGCTGTTGGAGTGGGTGGTACTTTGTTGCTTACATCATCTGCAAGATGGTAATGTTTTGATGGTAAACCATTCGTTGTTTCAGGTTATTGTTGAAAAAAAAATCCCCTTGTAATGTCTCAACTAACCAATGGCAACTTTAGGCATGCACCTTTTCTTTCGAATACATGAATAATGGTACTGAGCTCTCAATGCATAGAACATCTAATCCTTTATATCAGTCTGGATCTGGTAGTTACTCAAAACGGTAGTTATTGTTTCTAATCTTGTTATTTACTTTAGTTTTGTTGTAAGCCCAAAATTTGAGTAAAGTATGCCTGGATATCAAATTTTGTGAAGGTGCACATCATAGGTAGCCTCTGCATAAAGTCTAAGCGACTAGCTGTTTCAATTACCTTTAAACAAATTTAAATGCAATATAATGCCTGAAAGTGATGTGTACATTTTGGGTAAAATCAAACTCAAAGCCGGCGGTCATGATATTATTAGTTTGGTGGTTAAGGGAGAGGGCAGAGGCCATAGATATCACAAGAAGATACAGGTAGGATCGGTCGGTCAGGACAAAAGTTTCAGGCAGATCAAGTAGACAGGAATACTCACTTTGATATCAGGCGTGCATGGGTGTCTTGGAAATGGAAACGAGGATTATAACCGGAAGTGGATAGAGCGCCATCTTAGATCCAGGTTTGGTAATGTTTATACATGTTCTGTGGTCATCGGTTGGTAGTGTCTGAGATAAGGTGCAATGATGTGTCTTCTCTCCAGGGAGGTGTTGTATGTTGTGCATTTTTATCACATCTAGTGATAGGTTAACAGAGAACTGATTCTTCTGATTCTTGCTATTTGTGCCATTCAGTATGTCAGTCTGTTTTTTTTGGGTTTCCTCCTTTCCTTAATTTTTTCCGAATGATCTTTTTACATAAGTGATAGTGCTGATGTGCACTGACTCCAGTAGACCCATTACACATTACTTTATTTTTTGTTTCTTTGAACAGCTACTTGAGGGAGAATTCTAGATGGACCCTAAATCCAAACATGATACCTTTATAGCATTGCATCACGTTGGTCAATCTGATGGGTCCCCATTGTCCCCAATGTAAGAATTATGGGTCATAAGCCGTTTTGAAATGAGTGATTTATTTATCTGTCACTGTTTTGAGTTTCATGTATCTGTAAAAAGTCGATGTGACAAGAAAAACCCTTACCTTCATATATATCACCAGGACTTTCTTCTCTCTCTTCCTCCCTCTCTCCCTCTGCATTCTCTCTCACCCTCTCCAGCTTCAGTTCCCTTCCTTCAGGAACTCTCATTGTAGGTATGAACAACTTATTTCGGCTCTGTAGTCCATACACCTCTCTCCTCCTCTCATCCTGTTTCTCAGACCTACCTCCTTCCTCCTCTTCCTTTTCGTCTTGTTCGTTCACCCTGAGGGTACCTATTGCCCTTGGTTGTGGCTTGCCGAGGCTGGCTATGACGTCCCTGTGGACACCATTACATGGCTGTTCTTCTTCTGAGGAGGAAGATGAGACTGTCGTACCGTTACAGAAGCACCACTCCACCTGTAGAGTGTGTACAGCATTTAGTTATTAATTTTATCACCTGAGATTACAGAGGTATAGGATGAAAATCCTCATTTCAGAGGCAAGGCAGGGGCCACATCGCGACCACCTTGAATTGGCAGCTCAAGCACAATGGCACCTAGCGTCTATAAGGGATGTCGGGGGACAGCCACTGATCACTCAATAGGTATTTTGGAGTGAACCTGTGGCTCATCTAGAAGCAAAGGGATCAAAGTATGCTGAATGGGGCTCACTCCAAATTAGAAGTGCGCACATAGCCATAGCTTGATATCAGCAAGTTTGTGTGTTAGTTCATCTATTTTCAGTTACCAAAGCTCTGACTGCCATTGTGTGCTCTTGAGCTCCAAGCAGCCTCTGTAATTGATAATTGGGGAAATGGGTGTTATCAGATACATGACATTATGTCATACTGTGGAAAGAGGAAAGACATTGGCATGGGATGGCATTGAAAATGCAGACTTCTTTTACTATGGTTACTCCATGTTTTACCATTGAGTGATCTCAGACTCAATTTGCCAATATTGAGACGATAATCAGTCAAAATGGCTCCAATACATACCTATGTAGGTTTTGTACAGAAAAGTAATTTGAAATGCAAATTTTAGCTTTTCGTCCAATTTTTTATGAATCTTTGACAAATTATGATAACATAAGATACCTTTTCCCCCAGGTAGTATTGGGTCTGACAGCCTAGGTAGTCACTCCTCACTATACCACCAAGCCAGCCGTCAAAGCAACCACGGTACACTCCTGTAACACAGTATATTAAACTCTGAGTCCATACATGCAAAATTCCTGCAAACTCGTAATTTTATGTGTATTTTGGGCATCTAAGCCACATCGAATGGTAACAAAATGGTAACAACATTATAAGAACAAAGAATTTTAAAATTCTGCTGTTGTCCACATCACTTGTGTGTACTTGGACTCTAGGGAGGATACGCGAGGGGATTATACTATTCAGTATTGGTAATCTGTTCATGATAGGTATCATTTTGGAAAGATTCTACTCCTAACCCATCTTTGATAAATAATCTCCAGCTTCATTTCATTAGTTCTACTCACTGTTGTCTTCATTCCTGTAGAAGCAGATAGATTTACACGGTGTCCGAGTAAGGTGGTGTCCATCGTACACCGAATTCCTGCACAACGCTGACTTACTGCTGCACTCAAAGCAATACTGGTACCCTGAAGTACAATTATAGACTTAAAATACTGCTCAACTCTGAACATTACTGATACCCTAAAATAATGGATATAGAATTAAAAAAACTGCTGGATCGTGTTTCAACAGTTTCTATGACAGGACAGCCTCAAATCATAGTGGGAGGCATAATAAATGACTCCATACCACTGACTACATAGTGAGCTACAGCACAGATCTTAAAATAGCACCTGTTATGTATTCAACTACTGACTCAATACCCACCACTATTAAGTCATAGCACCTAGTCATAGGAGCCACTATTGGCTACATAGTGACCAGTCATACCTCTCTCATGATTAAGTTTGCACTCCTATGTTCAAATGAGCATAGGGCTGCAGTTACTATATAGGTGATCCCACCTGGTTACCCCCACTTATAGATAAATATCTTACATCATACCCCTAGCTGCTGGATCAACTCGCAATGTTAGTACAGGGTGAAATGAAGATTGACATGTAGACTTGGTGGCACCATGTTTGGAGTCATGGTTTCCCATTGTATATTGTGGGGAAAAACATAGCCAGAAAAAGGTTAAAAAAGGGGCAAAAACATCAGACGTAGGGGGGGGGCAGAGAGTGAAGGAGTGGGACTGGGCAATGTAGGAACACCTTATCCTTTTTTTACCAAATCCAGCCCCCCTGGCCTCTGCACCTGTAAGCCCAGGGCCAAAGGTCACAGGTCAGATTGGGTACATTTGAGCAAAGGGCAGCAGCTAAGACTAGCCACTACTTATTCACACAGGGGGTTGTCATACCAGGGGCCCTTATTGAATCACTGCTGTGGTGGCTTTTTAGCCAGCAGGCAGTACAATTACCCAGTAATGTAGCCAGCTATTTAGTCACTCTGGCCAAATCCTAAGATCACCTGGTACCATTTGACTCAAGTCGTAGCAGGCTGAACCTGTTGTAGAATCTATTGAAAAAAGGTACTGGTATCCTGAAATCATGGGTATAGACTTGAAAAACCACTGCACTCAAAGCAATACTGGTACCCTGAAATAATTATTAATTATAGACTTCGAATACTGCTGCACATACAGCAATACTGGTTCCCTGAAATAATGGATTTACATCTAAAATATTGCTGTACTCAAAACAATACTGGTACCCTGAAATAATGGATTTACATCTAAAATATTGCTGTACTCAAAACAATACTGGTAGCCTAAAATAATGGATATTGACCTAAAATACTGCTGCACTCATAACAATACTTGTATCATGAAACAATCAATTAATACATATAAACCTGTGAATTCTGCTTTGATAATTACCAGTATTGTATCCTAAAATAAAGAATTCGTACAGTTTTTGAATTATAAATTTTCTTTTGACACCAGCAACAGGATCGTGTTTCAATAGTTTCCACGATAGGTTCAGCCAGCTACGACTGGAGATGGGTCAAATCTTAGCAGGTTATCTTAGGATTTTGGCCTTGGTGACTAAATAGCTGGCTACATTAATGGTGATCGTACTGTCTGCTGGCTAAATATCCACCACAGCAGTGACTCAATAAGGGATCCTGGTATGACAACCCTGCATGTGAATAATTATTGGGTAGCCTTAGCTGCTGCCCTCTGCACTCCTTTGCTCAATTGTACCCAATCTGGGCTCTTTACACTACTACCTATAACCCTGTGGCCAGCGCCTTTGGCTCTGGGATAGCAGGTTTTTTTTCCTAAAGAATAAAATATCATTTGAAAAAGTGTGGTGTTTCACCTAAGAATTGAGAATTACATCCACACATGGGCCAACTATGTAGTTACTAGTATGCAGTGGTGTAGATAGAGCACTAGGCCTGTAGAGGTACTTGTTGTATAACCATAGTGTTGGGTACCGTCTGACGTGGCGGGTGAGTCGAGTCGTCGGACGTTCCTCAGGTTCCGGATAGGTGGCAGCACCGATCCGGGTCTGTGGGGACGTCTGACGACGAACACCTGGGTTCTTATATAAAGCCCAGGGCTCAGCCGCTACGCCAGAGGCCCTTCTGGCCTCCAATCATGTAGGACCATCTCTTAATATCTGTTAGCTGCCCTATTTCCAACTATCGGGTAGCCGTGAGTGTGTATTTTAATAAAGACTATCCGTTGGCATACACTTGAATCACCGTCTTACTCTTTCTTTCCCGAATCGTAAGACCCGAACCCCCAGGTCCGTAAGACCAGAACCATTACACAAAGCTGTCATGCCTGTCATACCCAACCCTCACCCACCATGGGTTTCTTATAAAAAAAAAACAAAGGATATCACACCTAGCTGACACCTCAGGCCTACTATTAAAAAGAATAACAGAGCGTTTTCATTACTATTAGGTCATTAGATATAGATCTATCATAAATGATTTGAAAGGGAATTATCTAGAACAATTATACATCATTTGGGCTGGGGGGTCTCGGTTGTCTTCCTAAAACTGGCCCCACCAGGCCCCTATTCAAGGCCCGGCCCCTATTGATTTGACAGCCCTCCTACCCCCGCCCCTATCCAAGGGGGGCTGCTATTCAAGGCCTGGCTCCTATATGAGACATTACGGTAGTTACTGCAGCCCTATGCTCATTTGAACACAGGAGTGCATACTAGACCATGAAGGAGGTATGACTGGTCACTATGTAGCCAAGAGTGGCCCCTATGACTGGGTGCTATGACTTCATAGTGGTGTGTATTGAGCCAGTAGTTGAATAAATAGCAGCTGCTATTTTGAGGCCTCTACTGGAGCTCACTATGTAGTCACTGGTATGGAGTCATTTCTTACACCTCCCACTACAATTTGAGAGTGTCCAGTCATGGAAACTATTGAAACACGATCCTGAGACCATTTTCTGAAACGGCTGTTTATTTAATGATCGCCTGGTCCCGGGAATATTGTTGAATTCTAGAATCACCTTACAAAAGTAATATCCGACCATCTTTGATGGCCTTTGATGAGTTTCTGTCAGTAGATCTTTAATATTTTTCCCAGTGCATATATTTATTCTAACCCTCCCTTTGATAGCATTTAACATACTTTTATCCGAAAGTGTTCTTCTCAGTTCCACACTAAACAGCTGGTGAAAGAGACTCTATTGAAAATTTATGATTTAACATAATTCATTCATCTGTACTTGCCACTTTAATGGCCATTACTGCAGTGCTAATTGAGATAATTATTACTATAGGTAGCTTAATTGATGCCACCCTGGGGCTAAACATATGACACATGATGTATTGATGGATATTACAGTCAACTTTACTGAGCCTCCACCCAAGTTCTCTACTACCAGGATGGCTCACTTTAGCTCTAGGTCTCAAATAAGCGCAGTTCTCAGATAGTCACCGGGTGCACATTGTATTGAAATCTATCTTGAGCACTAACAACAATATTGAAATAAGCAATGATGTCAATTAAGGGCAGGCGGTAAGAAGGTACTGAAACTAATAAGCACCCAATTCCTTAAACAAGTCAGTACGGTATGCACAAGGTTGTATTACCTAACCCTATAGACTCTAAAGTATTTTGATGCATACACTGCAAAAATGGTGTTTAGATCCTAAACACAATTCTAAACATATTCTTGCAACGTTTTTGTAATCACATTAATGTCCTAAACATGTTTAGCCAAACAATATGCTTAGCTCAAGTGTTTAGAAATCTAGGTGTTTAGGTTTAAACTTTGTGTTTAGATATCTATGAATTTTTGTGTTTAGATGTTTATGAATTTTTGTGTTTAGATGTCTAAATGCTTTGATGGAGAGTTAGGGTGTGCAGACATGTATACATTTAAAAAAAAAGATGTCTTTTCTTTGTTTTCTCATTTACTTGGGGGGGGGGTATTCACATACCAAAGTCTCCAAAGATGTCAGCCACACCTATTTAAGTGTGCATGTATGTACACACTGCATCAGAATGAGAGACTTGAGAAAGTACAACAGCTTGGCAGGAAGGAAATTGCTTTGTCTATTCCAGAATAACATGAAATAGGTGTAAGTCATTGAGCTTATTGATTATTTCATGCTAATGATGGTGGTGTAAGGTCAATCTAGTCAACTTTCCATTGCCCTTTCTCTTCTCATGACATTCAATGAATAGAAACTATAACAAACATGGGGTTTGGGTACATTTGTCACAAAAATTGATTATAATTGTGTAAAGATAGTCCATTCAAAGGTAGTGCTGCTACCTGGTGTGGATTCAACATCCATGTATCTAAACATAATGATGTTTAAATCTAAACACCTATTATTCAACTGTTTAAACTCTAAACATCTAAACATGTTTAGCAAAAATGTTTATGTAGTTAGAATAAAAGTGTTCATTTCCTAAATGTGTAGTCGATGAGACATCTAACTGACCTATGTGTTTAGGTTTTAAACGTGTTTAGACCTAAACACGTTTAAAATCTAAACACCATTTTTGCAGTGTAGGTCCATCATGCCTAGATGGGCCATCACAATGCATGGATGAAACCATGGCCCGCAATGAATGCATGTATTTATGCATCACACCAACTGTAGGGGTGGGTTGGTCAATTTCTTCCAGAGGGTCGACATGATAATCAACCAAAATAGCGTAGCCAGGGTCATTTCTAGCTATTTCTAAATTTTCAAAGTTTGAAAATCCATCAAAAGAAACAGAATTTGTGCAAATATTAGCACTTTTCCTGAGTCATCTTTGACCAGTCCGGAAGCCAATTCAGAGAGTTTGGAGGATATTTTTGTTTTTTAGGTGAAGGGATTGAATTTTCAGGCCAGTTTTTGGAAAGCAAAGATGTGGTGCAATTCATGAATAAATAAATACTTGTCGAACATGAATCCTGGCAACCATACTGCCTGGAACGTCTTCAAGGGGTACAGGGAAATATTGAATTTGACATCCTAGGATACATTCAGAAATGAATTTTATGTATTACAGCATCTTTTCTGAAGAGATAATTTGAAGCGAGTATTCTCAGGCATGCATGTCTAAGTCTCAAACAGAATGTTACAACTTTCATTCACTGTGACATTGTGAATTACTATCCCGGCGCGAGTTTTGGATTCACTTCACGTATACGAGGTGCTCCTTGGAAGATATTATGTTATATGATTAATATAAAACAGCCCTGCTTATCAACATATTAAAGTAACACGTATATATGCATTATAATGACATAGTGCATTGAAACTGTTATAGCCTACATTTGTTAGTCAAAACGATTTTAGATGAAGGGCCACCTTTTAATGGGTGCATTAGAACCTCTAAACAGTAAATGGCTTACCTAATGATGATGATATCCCAATGGTGAGGGTGAGCAGGGTCCAGTACAACATGGTAATGGTGGTGCAGGTGTAGAAGTATCAGTTAGGTATAAGACAAAGCTCAAATGTAGCCCTAACAGAAAGGTTTGCTAAGCCTTTATAGCACTGATAATGCCCAAGTCAGGTCACACACTGATGAAGCTATGTCTGTATCCACTCTGTGGAATCTGTTTGTGTACTGTGCGGTAGACGCTTGTCCAGGGTCTGTCCTATCCACCAGTCTGTACAGGTGTCAATGTGTTAGGTATAGGTGGGTACTGGAGGTAGATGATACACCTGTGGTCCCCCACCTGTGGCCTCCTCCTCCTGATGCCTCCTTTACACGTGCCTGTAAACAGGTATGCTGATTGCCATACCTGACAAACACACACTCAGGTGGATTCCAGGTACTGCTCAAATTGTTAGAATTGTGAAATACGCCTTTAGCATTGATACACAGAATAATTTGGAAGAAAATCTAGGGGATTGTCCTATGTAGTTGATTAATACAAATACAATATCACTACAAGTCCAAGTCCTGTAAGTGAGTTTCCCAGGTGCTGTGCTAATCTGCAGTGATATGCCTCGTACTGTAAGTATTTAAGGACAATTTAGATGTGTTTTTATCACGTGACAGACCACAGGAGGCGCCCCCTTCAGGCTGAAGTAGGCGGTACTCCAGGTGCTGGTAAGGTAGGGGCACCTGGAAGTGTGTGTGGGGGGTAATGGGAATGGAAGAGGGGGGATGCAGGGATGTTTCTCTTCAAGAGCTACATGCTACTTTTACGTTCATTCATTTGTCATCATGATGCACCTACGCGTCGCTGGGGCATTGCATTGGTGCATCATGCCTACACTGCCGTAATGCATCAACATCATAGGGTTAGTATGATGCATGAATGCAGTGCTTGTGAGTTACACGCCATCATTATGTTTACATTCAAACATTATGACAACTGAATGGCTTGGTTCAATATTAGAGCAGCCTGCTGCCCTGGAATGGTTAATGGGTGTTCAAGCTGCTACATGATGCTCTAGGACCTAGACATCAGGGGCCAAAAAACAACAGGCTCTTTTTTAATGTGTTTATTTCATCTATTCTCACTCTCTTTCGTTTTCATGAAGGAGAAAGGAGTGGGATGTATTGAAAAGGTTTATTAATTTCCAGGGATTTTTCTTTTATATTTTCTTCGGGATTTGTAGTGCCAAAGCATCTAGCCCAATATACCTCACACTCAAGCACGAAAAGAAAAGATCCAGGGTCGCAACAGTTTTCTGACTGAACAGCATAAAATAAACAAGTTTAAAACTGTAAGAAAGATGTCATTAGCATAATGATGGATCGCGGACAGCCTGGACAGCCTGGACAGCCAAGGATTTCAACGAAAGGTGACAAAAAGTCTATAGGTGCTAGGATTGACCAGTTAAATTATGACATATTTTGCCTTAATCATCCTATGCTGCTCATTTTGAAGCCCTTATTTTTTCCTTATTTATGGCTCCATGTTCATTGTCTACATGCACCAGAGCAGATAGCCACCACCAATCACAATTTTAAATTCACTGTTCATCATGTTCATAAGCGCTTTCTATTCAATCCTTTTAGCCTATTTTGACAGACTGATCCAGGTCCAATTATATGTATTTATAAAGTAGATTTATGGATCCCACGCCAAGATTGGAGTCTAACCAGCCGCCACACATCCAGGCTTATAGATGTGTTACGCTGACCAAGGGTCATGTTTTGACCAGTGTGGGAATGCATCTGTTTGATACACCAATGTTGCAGTACTAGGTGGGAATCTGTCTCGGGGGGGGGCTTGAATGTATGGTAGCTACAGTGAGAATCCAAATCCTAATCATTTCACAGCGGCCTTCAGAACAATCAGGGTAGATGAATTACAGCTATGATGAAGGATGGTGCAGTTGTCATAATGTTGTGGAATATCCTCCAGGTTCACATTTTGGTATTGCGAACTATTGTAGGATCTAGTGAAATACTGTAATACCTCGCAAATAGTATAGTATGTATCGGAACGGGACTATAGCTAATCTAAGGATATTACTCACTGGGCATGCAGCCAATCAGAGGCCTCCATTTGGTCACATGACCCGTTGCCATGGCAATGTGACCTTCGTAGGGGATTAGCGACCACCTCTCAGCCAATCAGAGGCCAGCATTCTGGTAACCCTGGTAATATGACCTACTTAGGGGATTAGCAACCACTGCTCAGCCAATCAGAGGCCTGCAATCTAGTAACCATGGTAACATGACCTAATAAGGGGATTAGTGTGGTCAAGTGGCCCCTTGTTTGTAAACAACAACACATGGTGTAGCCATGGGGTCCCTTGTTTTGTAAACAAAGGGGCTGGGCTAATTATGTAAATGAGATACTCCTGAATTCTTTGCGCGTGATGATAATGATAACTCGACTAGTTTTTTTTTTTTATAAAGTTATGTATGAAATAAAACACAACAAAATGAATCATTTTTCTTTTTTTTATTTTCATGAATCAGCATTTTTAATCAATCATTCTTTCTTTCGTCCGAACAGACCGCAAAGTCTCACTTTGCTAGTTTCACAGTCACTGACTCTCTCCATCATATATTGCACTTGTTTGGTTAAATCTAACACTATTTCGGCCAGATATAAGACCTTTGTCTGCATGAATTGTAGACGCTTGCAGCATCCCGTTTCCTTTTTTTGCCGAATTTTTCACATCTTCATCATCGCGAGCCTCTGACTCACTGACCGGTCACTCAGTTTTGGGTTTTTGCTCATTCTCATGAAGCATTTCTTTGGGTTTTTGTTCGACATGCTTCAATCAGGAAATGGAAGCAATGAGGGCCACAGTTGTCAGCAGTAGTGTCTTGGAGTTGAACGCGGTTTCTTTGCCACTTGAACAGAGCAGAAAGTTTTAGGAAAGCTAAGAACTCTGCGCTCAGAGAAGGTAAGCCGAATGAATCAAAGTAGTACACCTCGACACGTAAAACGCCACTCAAGGTAGACCTGGTAAATGCTGAGGATCCGTGTTACTCATAAAACAAGTGTTCTTGATAGGGTGCTCGGGGATAGTGTCACAAGAGAAAAAACCTAGGAAATGGTGTTTTGTGTGAATGTTATCCTTTGTCTATTTCAAGTGTGTTCATGCACTTTTTTTTCCTTCTCTTCAGTCCATGTGGTAGTCTGTGATGGGATGTCGATCTCTGTTCAGCTCGACAATGTTGTCATACACAAAGTAGAGCAGTACCGTTGTGGTCTCTGTCAGCGCCGAGCCAAAACTGAGCTCTACTCTCAGCTGACCTGCCTTTATATGGTTCACTCTACACCCGTCGTGCGATCTGTCCGGAGTTAAATCAAGGGGGAACAGCGTGTAACCGTTCAGGAAATCGTAGTAGGAAATGTCGCAGGAGCGTGAACCCTTGTACATCCCCGTTTCAGTGTCTAGTGCTAGGTACTTCCTCACCGCTTCCCTTTTGGCATTGATGTTGCAATGTTTCAGTTCGAATGGGTTCTTGGCTTAATTTCCGTTGAAGGCGTTGTGGTCTAGGAAACAAATCATCATGGACTTGGGCAGTTGACCTGTGTTGGAGTGCGTGTAGGTGTGATCTCTGTTGCCCGCAGAGATGGCGTAGGTCGTCACCTCCACTCTATTCACTGGGTAGTTGAAGGGACCCTGTTCTATTACTGCCTTTACATGCGTTTCCATCACAGAATCAGCTACGACCACTCGTCGCACGTAGAGCTTAGCTTTGTGGATCTTGAGCTTGTATGCGATGGTGCCCTCGCTCATCAGATAGAAACAGGGGGCAGCTTGTTTCAGAGTGAGGTTGATTTCCGTCTCTCCAGCTATGAACTTTGGTTGATGAGCTAGGTCAAAGTGGAGTCTCGACATCAGCGAAAAGCATACATTGGAGATGAGCTTCTGGTGAGCCTTGAACCCTGGGTTGTCGTTGGTCAAGTCGTCGAAGTGACCAGCCCTGTCTTGGTGCCAACCTTGGACGCTCATGATGATCTTCTTGACGCCTCTGTCGTTGTTGAGTAAACCTTCCAGGTAAGCTCTGTATGGGTATGTCTAGGTGTTACCAGACACTTTGAAGCCTCCGATTTAGACTTGGACATCCTTGAAGAGCGAGTGAGGCGACCTATAAAATAAAAGGACTAGAGGTCACCGGCGTCAGTCTACCACCGACGTGAAGAGGGAGCACAATGGCTTACGTACACGAAAAACAGCAGCGAGTGTGTGCTCTCTGAGCTCGACCTGCACGCCAGTGCGCCAACTCAAACTACTATCCTAAAGTCGACCTTTGGGCTAGAAACGAAAAACTCTTTGGGAGACGGGAGCAACATCAATTTCACCATCAGTAAGTCCCAAGAGTACACAGACCTGAACGAAAATTACCTTCATCTGGAATGCGAGGTGGTGAAACCGAACGGCGACGCACTGGATGACACCGACGTGGTGGCTCCGGTGAACACCTTGGCTCACTCGCTCTTCAAGGATGTCCAAGTCTAAATCGGAGGCTTCAAAGTGTCTGGTAACACCGCCATCTCTTGCAAGACCCGTTTCCCGTTTGAGGAGCTCGCCTCTAATGTTTGCCCCCCGCCTTCTTGGGCGTCATTTTTTTCCCCGGAGAGATCACTTTACCCGCCAGAGTCTTCAGAACACCTACTCCTCTGTTCTTTATGCTGTTCTTGAAAGTACCTCCCTCCATCATATCCTTGGCCACACCCACACCAGCGCGGAACAGTGTTTTCCCCACTGTCTTCAAAAGGGGTGGGGCCGAGCACATGCGCCACCGAAACCGTGACCTTTCTGGAAAGCTCTTCTGCCGTACACGTTGATTCCTTTAACAAACTGAGCGTTGTAGTAATCTGTGTACCCTTGTCTGGTGGTACCCTTCAATGAAAAGTATGGCGCTCGTTTACTTATCATGTTTGCACCTTTAACGTTCGATGGGCCTCAGATGAAGTGTCACCATCACCTCTCCTCTCATGAATGGTATGGATTGGCCAGTTCTCTCTCTTAAGTACATGCCGACCTCGTCCAACCTTTTGGACTTCAAGGGAAAATAATCCAAATGTGGAAAACTGATAGCTTGCATTCCCCCTTTCCGCTCTCAGCTTCTGTCGACTGCGACGCAGCGTAACAGACGGACATGCATGTCGCCCACTCGTCTGTCTTGAATGGCATCACTGTATACGTACACAGAGTACACGTCTCCGAAGGGGTCCATGATGTAGACGCCGTTGGTCGTCGTCATGAAATGAGTCTTCACCCTGAATCCTGACCTTCTAAAATATCTGTCAGGAGCAGGTTCAAGCGCTCGATGAACTAAACGTTGTTTCCAATGAAAATGGGTGGCACGGGGAATATGTTCGGCAGCAATGTTCGCACGCACATTCTCCTCTCCATGTCTTGAACCATGGTGTGTGCCATACTCCTCATTTTTCGCCTCTTGTTGGACGTCGTCAGGTATTACTTGTACAGAGCCGAGTTTTGTGTGTCAACGTGACGTGCTTTGACTTCTTTCTAGGTTTCAATATCTGCACCTCCAACTCTTTTTCTAGCAGCTCCGGTGTCATTTCATCGACAAAGTTCTCTTCCGTCCTAGTCAGAGGATTAGCGCTTTTGATGATCTTCTGCAGGTTGATCACTCTGTCCACCATCTTCCAGTCCACCTCGGGTTTTTTCTTGAAGGATTTTTTCTCGGTGAAAACTCTTTTCGCCTCAGCCAGCCAGTTCTTTGTGCGCAGAGGAATGAGCAGCACCTTGTCTATCAGGTAAGTCTTGCCGTAACGACTCTTGGAGACCTTCTGAACCTCCTCCAGATAAAATACCCCCTTTATCTCCTTCCCGGCGTCGTCTTTCAGCTCGAACCCTCTGCTACCCAACGTTTTAGCGACGTTGAACACTTCCTCCTTCCAGTTTCCCTTGTAACCTTTGTCGAAGGGACCTTTAGCCCTCAACATTCTCACTCTGTCGCCTGGAACGATGACGTCCAGGTTGCATCTTTTTCCATATTTCCTCGATTTGTTTCTTAGTAGGGAGGTCATGTCTGTAGAAAACAGTCTCGCTAATTCAGCGCTGATGTCAGCAGTCAACATTTTCAACATCTTGTGGTAAGTGCGATTGTAAGAAGACACCACCTTGTCCAGTACGTCTAGGTAGCGATATGTGCGCTTGTGTGTGAAAAAGCGCCACAGCTTCTCTTTTAGACTTCGATTCAAACGCTCCACTAGACTAGCTTTGATATCGTCATTCTCACTGGTGAAAAACTCTATTTCTTTCCTCTTGAGGTGATCTTGGAAATTTTTTCCCCTTGTCTGTTTGAACGGAGTGCGGATGTCTCTCGGCAGTCATTTCCTCGAATGCCTCGGTGACAGCTGCGCCGCCTTTGGATTTGACGGGAGCCGCCCACGCGTACCTGGAGAAAATGTCAACGGCCGTGACAACGTACCAGAACCCGTCGTTGTGAGATGCTAAAGCTTGCATGTCTATCAGATCTAACTGCCAATGTTGATGGATTCCCCTGGTTATCGTCTTGTTCCTTGCAAATTTTCTCCGGATGGGTTTATGTTTAGTGTAGGCATCCAGAGATCCCAAGGCGTCTCAGATGAAAGCCGAGTTTTGACCGCGGAAATGGTGTTTCTGGAGTTTGGTGACGCTGGTGGAACTAGAGGGTGCTTTGATGTCGGTGTACTTAGCCACCACTCATCTCTTTTCTTTTTCCTTCTTGGTCAGTTTCTTATTCCTGCCATCTCGGTGAGTCGGAGTACATTTGGCGACTGTGTCCTTTCTTTTTCTTTCTTTGATTACTCGTCCTGACGGAGGAAGGGCAAGGTGTAGCAGGCAATCTCCTGCTGGAAGTCGGAGTTTTGTAAACGTCGTCGTAGTCAACGTCCTTACAACGGGAGGTGGCGGCGCCGACGAGGGGAGTGGCGTTCTCGTAGTAGTAGTAGTCATTGTCGTCGTCACCGTCTTCCTCTTCCTCATTGGAACTTGTTCGTTTCCTCCCTCTGCCGGCAGGTATTCTGTCTGAAGCTTTGTTAGGAGCGCCTGTTTTATATACTTGGTTTCCGATCAAGGAGCCCGTGGGATCTTCCATGCTCAGCATGCGCTTGAACAGTGTGTACCCCTCGGGTCTTGATGCTGTCTTCCTCAACCTGCTGGCGTCGTGAAGTGTGTAGAGGCAAGGAGAAAGGGTGCTCCGTGCTAAAAGTCAACTTTAAAATTCAAATCATTAGCTTTACAGTGATACATAGCATGAGAAGATACTCCTGTTAGTTTTGGAGGAATGGCTTGCTAGATATGGGTAGGTGTGACCATTTCAAGAATGTTAATAAGCTCTACGTCTAATTGGTCATGAGATATATAGCTAATTAGCATAATTTATGCTAATTAGCTAAATTCGTATAAATTTTTATTCTTTTGCCCATAACTTTTGATCTAGAAATGGTATTTTCATTCTGTTTTCGCCATAGTAAACCTTGTGGGATGTTCCTTCAAATGGAATCATTGATTTTCCTATTTAGAATGAAAATCATGTTTCCATGGCAACAGAAATCAACAAAAATGCCTATTTTGGCCCAAAAACATTCTTTTTACATGCCAAATTTGGAACCTTTCCACCCAAAATAGAACGTTTTATCAAAAGCCATTGAATTCTCCATGAAAAAGTAGCCTATAACAGTTTTAGTCATATTTTTCCTATTCTAGTCCATAGTGGTGCCTCCTGGTGGCTAAATCTGGTACTAAATCCCGCAGTAACTGTCCTTTCTGCTTGCTGGCTCACAAGTAAGTCCATTATGCTAATTCGGCTGGCGGGATCCGTTTTTTGACCCATCATCTCGCTCACCGAACCGTCGTCGGTCTCTTAAACAGCTTGGTGGCGTTGCATTTCCTCTGTGGAACTTGTTCGAACAACACCTCAAGGAGGGGAGCTCGGGGGTCGGTGGTGGTACGAGAGCAGATGCAGGAATCGTGTAGTTGTTTGGATTTGCATTTTTTTGCGCGATTTCAATGTGGGGTCGTTCAACACTAGGTCCAAGTCCCTGTAGATAAACTGTAGCACCTGGTGTAATGTGGTGTTGGGATGAAAACCTTGTTCTGCTTGTCTGTAGTAATAAGCCATATTGGAGGGTGGGGATACGGCGGTGGCGAAAGAGTAGGGGTTCTTGTTTTCACGCTCATTAGCAGCAGCAGCAGCAGCAGCAGCAGTACCACCAGCAGGAGCACCACCAGCAGGAGCACAACCAGCAGCAGCAGCAGCTGTGGGGACATCAGGTGGTCCTCTTAATTTTGAGAGCGACTTAGGATCTATGATGAGAACGCTTTTTATAAGGGGTAAGGCCAGACCTATCAGAGCCGGAATGAGGAAACCCCCTATTTGAACCAAGACGTTTCTCTTTCTTTTGATGGTGGTAGCTTTTTTCTCACCGTCCTCAACACGTCAGCAGATTCTCGACTTTCCAGTTGGTTCTCGGTGAGCGCAATCTTTCCCTCCAGTAAATTCTGACCGATTTCGCTCAAAATGATCATGTAGTGAGCGTTCAAACTCGTAGTTCGAAATTCGGGTGATTTCTGGAATAGGTTCTGAGTGATATATATGACACTCATGTCCCAGTGATGGGAATATTTGGTGAAGATGTCGGCTACCACTTGCTGGTTGGAACTGCTCATCAGATCGTCCAATATCAGTAGAGTGTGTGGTCGAGGCACGGTCGATTCTTCTTCTTTTTCTATTCCCGCTATGTCTTCTTTGCTGGGAAGACCTTCTCTGAATTCCACTCCGTAGTCTTTTTGCATTTTTTCAAAGAGCGGCTGCCACTCGCCGTAATGGTAAAAGACTTTTTCCATCAGCGGTGTAACCAAATTGCTAACGTCGCTCAGAAATCGATTCACCAAGCATGTTTTTTCACAACCAGACGGACCACTGATGATACAACTGAAGGGTCCTAGTAGTCTGGGATCAAAATCTATTTCGGTGAAGGCTGTGATTTTACCACTCGACATTTTTCAGCGGTCGTTATGGGGTCGTAGTAGTGGTGGTGACTTCTACTACTATGGTCGTGGTGTTCCTCAGTCGAATGCTCGGTGAGGAGTGGTCGTCAGGAAAGAGTCGTAGCGAGTTTTATTCTATCTTGTTACGTTTCATGACACCCGATAACATTACCGTCTCTCATATTTTTTTTTCTCTTCTTATGCAATATATTTTATTTTCACTCAATTTAACACATGTCATATATTCATGAAAAAAAATCCAAAGAAGTGTGATAAAAATTATTTATTTAAAAAAATAAAAAAAATAAATAAAGGGGGGGGCAATCTTTTTTCCTCTTTGGGCAAAGCTTGTTGCTTTGCCTTTTTCCTCTCCTCTTTAACATAACTGTATCCAAAAAGGTATCAGGGGTAACAGCACAGTAGCAACAAACACAAACTGGAATGTAATCTTGAAAGTAGTATGTCCCCTTCTTCTTCAATTCAGCCTCATTGTAATAGGTCGGATAACAGGTGACGACTTCGAAACGATTTCAGATCGTGTTCACGTCAGCCACCACGCGCACCCACCAAGTGGGAGCAGCGGTTACCTCCAAATAACCAATGTCCTCGTCAAATCTTTTCATAGTGCTTATTTTCACCATATTTGAACACCCTTTATTTTTATTAAATGCCCAACGAGTGGGTGCACTGAGGGTGGTTATCAAACAGTAATGGAGTAAATTTCTTTCTTTAAAGACAGCTTTCGGCCATACCTCTATTTTTTTCTTTTTTTACTACTTCTACTGCTTTTGCTGTTGCAACTGCTGCTTCTACTGCTTCTACTGCAGCTGCTACTGCTGCTACTTCTGCCGGAGAAGAGTCGCTACTTATTCTTCTACTACCACTACTACTACTACTACTACTACTCCTTTCCCTGGTGGTGTTTCGTCTTCTTCTGCTCCTACTGCTTTCGCTATTTCTATCACTACTATTACTTTTGGTACTACTGCTGCTGATACTGGCGCTGCAACTATATTCCTCACCTTTGCTTTTCATTAAATTATTCATCGCCTTAAAAGAGACATATGTGCTGATCTCTACGTTGAGATAAGAAAATAGATCGGGTTTCCCTAATAGTTTTTTTTAAATCTCGCTCCATCTCAAGTGGAATATTTTTTTTAAAAAAAGTGAAAATAAAATAAAAGCTCAAAAAGAAAATAATAAAGAGAGTGATGGACTTTTGAATTTCCTCTTAGAGTGTAGGTGGTAAACAGGTAGCGAGGTATCTACAGCGACGGTGGTAGTGGCAGCAAGCAGCAAGCAGCAGTGGTAGAAGCAGAGGTGCTGGTATCCATGTTTTGCCCTTCTAAGAAAAATCAGGGCTCCTTATATAGTTGAGAGAATCATCTTATCCCGTTTTAACCTGGATCCTTTCACCTCACATCAAGGAGACAAAAATGCTTTTGGAACAAGGGTATCAGGTGGGATAAACAGGTGTAACAACTGTGATAATTACTTTAATACGACTTACATGTATAAGGGGATTATGGCTTGTTAGGAGATTAAGACATTCAAAGTCTGTATACAAAAACTACAGGGGGTGGTTAACAGTAAGGGGAAAATATAATCTTGTAACAGAGAAGTCAAAGTGTTTTAATTGGATCACTCACTAGCCGAGGTGTGGGGTGGGCAGCAGCAGCAGCAGCAGCAGCGCGCATGGCGCCAAAAAATGGTGGACACATGCACACCTCCCCGCCTACCTACCTCCTGTAGTACCTCCCGTATAAGGTACGCCCCCCAACAGGCTTGGAAAACATTGACTCCCCTCCACCATAGGTGGAAGGCTATATGTTGGCCTATCCTCCAACATTTCTGGATGAATTTCATATACCATAAGGTTGAAAATAGAAAGGGCAATTTGTGCAAGGCATTAATGATTTGTGCAAAGATTTATACCTGTATAGTGGTAGGCCTTACAATTATCCAGGTATATGTATGAACACATTCAAAAACAAAATTGTACATGATGAGATATGGTGCATTTACTGTACCAAAATAATTTCAAATCATGCATTTTCTGTTGACCCCATACCCCCTCCCTCACCTCCCCACCTGCATTAGCCCCACTGTTGGAGGATGGTCCAACACCTGCACTAATCTCTTATCAGCTATCACTATGGTAACCAGGAGATAAGAACACCCACTGAGGGCCAGTCTCCAACAGTGGAGAGTTGTCCAACAGTGGCCAAGGCCCCCACTGTTCACCAGTGGAGAGTTGTCCAACAGTGGTTCAAGCTCCTCCACATACAGTTCTATTGGTGGAGATATGACCAATGTTTTTCCCTAGTCCACTGTTGGCACTGTATTACCTTTTCCCAAGCCTGCCCAACTTGAGGGAATCCTATAAAGTGTATCTGCAAGCTTTATTTTTATTTTTATTTTTTTTTTTGACATTTCAGTAGTGATTGATAGTAACCCCTACCTATAAGGTACACCCTTGAACTTTAGGGGGTCGCACCTAGCCTACTACGCGAGGTACTACGGCGCCTACCTACCTACCTGTCTATGGATCACAGGAAAATACCCCAGGGCGCGTGTCTGCCACTCTGTCTGTGACTACAAAGGTGGACGTGCGGTAAGTAGATTAAGTCTAAAAAAATCAACAAGTTAATCCCCCTTCCTCCTGCTCCTCTTGTCACCATGAGACAACACTTTGATGATCTAAGTTAAACCCTCCTGCAGTGAACGGTGGGTGACAAACAGATACCCTACCGAGGAAGAATCTCTATGACTATGTGAATCACAGCCTTTAAGTCTTTTATCTTTTCCCTCTGGGACCGACCACACTTAATGATCTAAGAGATCCGTGCCTACAGCAAACAGCAGGTGAAAATCAAAACAGACAGATACCCTACCGAGTGAAGGTCTCTCTGAAAATGGGATTAAATCTCTTTTAAGTCTTTGATCGATTTAAAACCACAGTTGAGAGGCTTATCTCAGACGGGTACATAAGGGAGAGTGAGATTTTGTTCCCTCACACTTTCTCTGCCACCTTCATCATGGAAACACCGACCTCTCTACAGACTACTACACCGTCACCATATTCCCCCACGGATATCAAGATCCTTGCTGATCTGTTCACAGGTGACGCTAACAACGGATTTTATTTCGATCCTTACGGATGATTGGACGCTGCTGCTGCTGCTGATGATGATGATGCTGCTGCTGCTGCTAATACCTAAAGCCATAGACATCGCAGCTCTGACTAAAGCCGCTGAGGCGGGTAAAAAATATCTTGGATGCTGTACAAGATCGCACGTTATTACCACCCGGATATAACTCTTCTGGCTGGAACCTCTAACATTCAAGGTACTACCTCACCTACTCGTATATTGTTAAAAGGATAATATGTGCACTTGCGAACCGTTTTACACGTGGGAAATAATCAATGCAACAGACGTGCTGTTCTTTAAAGCACCGTTGTTAAAACAAAATGTTCATAAAGGACTCATTTCTAATCGGACATTCGATTCGTTGAAAGAGTGTTTCAAAGATGTTTTCTGGAGAGGGACCGATGTCTTCACAGACAGATCGATATGACTATATCAATTTCACAATCAGAAAACCTGTCCTCTCATTAAAAGGTGGTACTAACGCTTTAATAATTCTTCTCGGGATATGTGTTGTCATAACTCTGAGAGAATATTCAACACCTTCTGTCAAGAGTGTTTAGATCGTGTGCTCTGTAGAGAGTTTCATTTTGAAAATATACAGAACGCTCTACTGAGAATCGTCATGTCCGCACAAACTGAATGGCATACTTGGTATTATACTTCAGCGGATTTCTATTGTAATTTAGATGAATTGTGGACAGGGGACTCACACCATTCCTTCATTTCAAAAGAACCCTTGCATGAAAACGATATACAAAGATTACACTATCTGCATTATGATTAAAGATGAATGTATATACTTGTATTTATATTTTTGATAAAATGAAATATAAAAAAAATGAAATGCATTTGATATATCTCGTTTACATAATTAGCCACGCCCCTTTGTTTACAAACAAGGGACCATGTGACTACACCACGTGGCTACACCACGTATTTTTGTTTACAAACAAGGGGTCACGTGACCACACTAATTCCCTAATAAGGTCATGTTACCATGGTTACCAGAATGCAGGCCTCTAATTGGCTGAGCGGTGGTTACTAATCCCCTAAGTAGGTCCCGTTACCATGGTTACCAGAATGCTGGCCTCTGATTGGCTGGGAGCTGGTCGCTAATCCCCTAAGTAGGTCACGTTGCCATGGTAATGGGTCACGTGACCAAATGGAGGCCTCTGATTGGCTGCATGCCGAGTGAGTAATATCCTTAGATTAGCTATAGTCCCGTTCCGATACATACTATACTACTCTCGCATATAAGCCACACCTTATTACCGATGATGAGCCATTGATATGCCTTTTGAGGCAGCCAAAGTTAATGATGCACATTACACACGAGGATGTTTTATATACAGCAGATCAGTGCTAGACTGGTCCAAAATGAGTCCAGGTGTGCTCTATACAGACTAAGCGGGATATATTATTCACCAATCAGATAGGGAGCATTAAATAACAACTGGTACTCATCATGCTAGCTGTTATCTCGTAGGGTACCAGATCAAGCAATGGTGCCCCCTACTAAGTACCTCGGTTGGCTCCCTCAAGTAGAGGATGCGCCTTATTCGTGGTGGGTGCCTTATGCACAGGGTATTACATTACCGGAAAATTTGTGACTTTCTAACTTGTAGCAGCTGTATCTTTTCCCCTAATGACCAGGAATTATTAGAACAATTATTCCAATTGCTGCCCCCTAGGGTTTTACTGTCCAGCTCCCTAAATGAGTTTTACCCATTACATTGCCCACTTTAGGACAAATTTAGGATTTGAGCTCCCCATTGTATAGTCTGTCATAGTTCACGTTGTGGGCGTTCACGTTGTGGAATGGAGGGAGACCTCCAGGGGAATTACTCAAAATTGAGCGGAAAATGATGGGTAGATAACGAGGAAGCACAGGTTGTAGAGGAATCTATGATTCACCAATTAACGCTATTAACCATTTTAAGACAGCAGGATGTTTTATTGTAATAATAATCTGTGAAGCTATGAATCAGGAATGCGGCCTTAGTGACTGCTACCAAAGATGCATTCATGGTGACCGTTGTCGGGTTGATGCATTCATAGAGAGTCTGTATGATGCTCAAATGCAGCATGGGCGAGAGATGAATTGACAGCATTTGGTGTATCATTTACCATATAAAATGGTGACCTTAAAGAAGTATCCCCTAATTGGGTCAAATTCTGCAACCCACCTGTCTACCTAAAGTTTGACTTGGAGGATACCAGAAGGGCGTGGCACAGGACAGTACCTGTCTGTTGGCACAAGAACACGGCTAAATAATAGTAAAACCTAGATCAAATAAGGATTAGTTATTGCTGAAGGCAAAATTGGATTATGCGAGAAGTCAGCCACACAAAAGGTCAATAATGGATCCTTAACATGTCACCCCCCGATACAGCATGTCAAGAGGTATGTGATACTTTCTATGTTCTTCAATTTCCCACACAAGAATGGCATAATCACAATTACATTGTTCGGCCATCTGTTATAAACTCACTGGCCGATGTAGGGGGTGGGGGGGGGGTAAATCTCCCTTCTTAATGCAATATTTGGCCAAAAATTCACCATGAAAAACAAACAGGATGGCAAACAGCCAACTGTCCGATAATGACCTCCTCTTCTATGCTTGTTATGGATAGTCATTTTATGAAAGTCCCATGGGTGACAGCAGTCGACATCTCTGCATGGCATTGTCCATCATTGACAAGTAGATTTCAGCCAAAAAGATGTTCAAACTCAAAACTCATATCCTCTCATAAATTGAAAATAATGTCCCCCTTAAGTTGAGGATTCAAGTTTCCAAGGGGCTCTTTGGAAAAAAAAAGAAAAATAGAAAACACATGGCCTACCTCGTCATCACAATATCCGAACAATCAGCAGAAATATAATGTACAATATAGTTGCAAGTCACAATTTACGTTTATCTGTAAGTTGAATGACGATAGACTCCACTTTCTTGTCACTTCAATACTTATGTACCAAAAGCATGTTGAGAAACAATTTTAATGTCTGATTTGTATGTGCTTGTTCAATACTCCCGCCTACTTATGGCCGTGTCGTCTATATATGGGCCAATGCAGTAGGCCATATTATTAAGAACATAAGATCAACTGGATATAGAGGCAATGTCGTCTGCTAGATTGGTTGACGTGCAACAGGTTGGTTGTTAAGATGAATGACTGATTATTTGTGACTTAAAAACGTCCCACATAAACAACTCCATCTTTGGACCTTTGACTTGTCACAGGCCGGCATGAAGACACCATAAGTAGTTTGCAGGCATACATAAAGGGATACCCCCACCCTGAACATGTAGCATCTTTACTGATTGGCTAATGAGCACTATTGATTGGGGGGTCCATGCAAGGACAAAATGCATAGTCAGAGTAAAGTATGATTGGTCTGTGAGTCTGCACGGAGTATCCATTCTGGACAGCTGTTAGCCCTTTAGGGGTGACATGCCCGAAATGTCGTCACGTACCCATGCAACACCAGTAAGGACTTAATTTAACATACCAAGATTTCCCATTTAAGCACACCTTCGCTTATAAAGCTCAAGTACCCTGCGTTTGTACGGGACCTGCGCCCATTTGAGACCTTTTAAAGAGACCTTCCAATTCAGCTGATGTCCATCCTCTATGGCCTTTACGACGCATGAGTACAGCGCTGGAGAGTCTAGATGCACCATAGCGACAATATGCTCTTATCTGTGACTGCATTATGTTGCAGTATTTAAGCCAATCATGCATTGATGGATTATAAATCTGGGTTAATACACTCCTCAAATGGTCGTCATAATGAAAGTCTGGCCAGTCTGCTCGGCAAGCACAGCATTGCTGCATCATGACGACCAGTGTAGGCATGATGCAGTAATGCATAAGCTGCATTGCTGCATCATGACGACCAGTGTAGGCATGATGCAGTCATGCATAAGCTGCATTGCTGCATCATGACGACCAGTGTAGGCATGATGCAGTAATGCATAAGCTGCATTACTGCATCATGACGACCAGTGTAGGCATGATGCAGTAATGCATACGCTGCATTGCTGCATCATGACGACCAGTGTAGGCATGATGCAGTAATGCATAAGCTGCATTGCTGCATCATGACGACCAGTGTAGGCATGATGCAGTAATGCATAAGCTGCATTGCTGCATCATGACGACCAGTGTAGGCATGATGCAGTAATGCATAAGCTGCATTGCTGCATCATGACGACCAGTGTAGGCATGATGCAGTAATACATAAGCTGCTTTTAAAGGGTTGACGATCAGACAGCCCAGCTGTGCACAGATCTAAGCTGTCGTTACTTTGCTGTCAACTTGTTTTGTTTAGTATTTACCAGCTGCGTGAAGGACCCGACAGCTTTGACGCATGTAGTAATGTTATACATTCAGATCAGCCATTCTGGAAATTAGAGATAGAAGATAACTGCATTTCACATCTGCTATGGTCTGTGACATTTCAAAACGGCTCATAACTAGGTGCATAACCCAAACCCCTTCCATGCACACAAAATGAATTTAGAAGCGCTGTTTTTCATGGTGGGAAAGGTGTCGACTGTAGTGCTCTTATGGCGACTTTATCCAAGATCCTGCATGCAAAACATGATGGAGTCGCCTATATGAGATCAAGAATTTGATTGGATCATTGGAAAAGTCTTGCACAATAAAGACTTGGTTGCGCGAAGGGAAGTGGGTTATTATGCAATCGTTTGAAAATGATAATAATGTTAATTAATAATAAAATAATCATTTATAAGCTCAGCTCTGATTTGGTCAGACAGGTACTCTATACTTCAGAGATCACCAGTCACTCTCCCCAGTCGTTACCAATACGTGATTTCTACCAATTACCTTTTTAAACCATATATTTTCATTTTAAAGCGGTAGATTTGGGTATCGTTAACTCGGGCACCTGAAGTCCTCAGCGGTTAAGACCATATCAGTTCATACCTGAAAGTCTGATCATATATAGCTTGTGAGATTACATATAAACACAGCTGTCATTTTGAGGCGAGGTAATCTTAGGTATTTCGATCTCTGTAAAGTGCTGCCACCTGTCCGTGCCTCTTCTAACACTATCTAAGGGTCGTTAACTGATGGGTCTTCTCACTAAATGCATTAAAGAATCTGGGGGGGTTTCCAGCGTATACATTAGGTCTTTCCCATGTGCATCCAAGGTGGATGAAATATGGCGTTTACTTGTCTATCTGCTTTAATTCATTATGGACATGATGGTTTTAACTTGTTTCAAGGGTATTTTATCATTATGTTCTAAAAATTTATGAAATAAACAGAGATATACTTTTAGACATACTATGGATAAAATGTCCACTTTGGTAAAAAGAATAGTGTCATTGCAAAGCTGTAGATGGCACTTTACTTTGAAATATAGTGGGGACAATCCCCAAGTGCGAAGGGCATAGGTGAGATTAGTTCAAGTGGCACACATTTGCAGCAGTGGTGCATTGCAAAGGCTCAGAGTGGGAACAAAAACTCCTCACACAAAGATGACAAAGACAGCTTCTCTGAAGTTCTGATCCATTCTTTGAAGAACCGCAGTAAATTAACTAATTATGAGTAAGCACTTTTCAAATATGGAATATATTTCATGGGCAATATTCAAGACTAAAAGTGCGATGCATTCAATAGTTCATTTAGAAATCCGTTGTCCTATCTACTTGAGAGTGGGCGCAGGAGGGCGATTGTGTCTGCCAACCAAGTCCCGCGGACTTGGCGCTGGCCGCGTGCCGCGTCTGACTGTGACTGCCGCGTCAGGCTGCTGCGCTGTGCGGCCTACGCCCTGCTCATCTTTGCCCAGTCCTGGGGACTTGCCTCAGACTTAGGGAGCGTTCAATATTTATGGCAGTGGGGGATGACCAAATGAAGGAGAGGTGTCATTTTCTTTGGAGGTATTCAGAGAGGGGAGGGTAATGTTTTTTCAACCTATCCTTAGAGGGGGGGTGGGTCATTTTTTTCAAACCATTTCAAAGGGGTGGGGTAATTTCATTTTGGGGAGTATTTGCCGATGTGATGCAAATTTTATGACAAAGCACAGGTTTTTTCAACACCTTCCGAAGGGGGTCAGTTTTTTTTTTTACATACTCATTCTGCCAGATTATTGCCCCCCCCCCCCCCGCCATAAATAATGAACGCTCCCTTAGAAAGAGAAAAAGGGGTCTCTCTAGCGATAAAGGGTTAAACCTAAGCATGGCTATGTCAAACCCCTGGACTTTGCCACAAGCCCCTGGGACTTGGCCACTAGTCCCCAGGACTTGGCCACTAATCCCCAGGACTTGTGTTGGAATCGATTTTAAGTCCTAGGGACTTCATGCTAAGTCATAGAGACTTGTTACCAAGCCCTTGGGACTTCAAAGAAAGTCTTGGGGACCTCACATGAGGTGTAATTCACACATGTAGACCTATTAAATCTCAAATATACACCCTCAAGTCCTTAGGACTTCACCTGAAGTCCCATGGACCTAACCCCAAGTCTTGCTGTCAAGTCCTCAGGACTTATGTTCAAGTCCTTGGGACTTGAGCCCCTTGTCAAGTCTGGGGACTAGATGGTGTCATAAACTAAGATACCGCATAGAGGACATTGCCTTAAGTCCTCAGGGGTTGCAATCAAGTCCTGAGGACCCTGCTCAAAGTCCCAGGGACTTGACTTGAAATCTTGTTGACAAGTATGAGGCATAATAACACTGTGTGATACAGGATAATATTATGCAGAAGTCCTGGGGACATCAAGTTAAGTCCTGGAGCCTTGATTATGACATTGGACAGTAAATCTCAGGTCCCCAGGACTTCCTATTAAGTCCGTCTTAGATCATCTGAACTTGAGTTTTTAAGTCCTGAGGACTTAATGCAGAGGCTCAAGTTTCAAGAACTAGAGCATGAGTCCTGATTCCACACTGTGTGACACATGATATACTGGGGTAGAAGTATTCGATTAAGTCCTGGGGAGTTAAATTGGTTACCCATATGAAAGAAAAAGGCAGGTCCCCAGGACTTGGTAAGAAGTCCCTAGGACTTGACACAAAGTCCCTAGGACCTGACACAAAGTCCCTAGGACTTGAAATTCAAGTCCAGGGGTCTGATGCCAAGTCCTGAGGACTTATTAAAAGCCTAATCCCAGGGACTTGACTCGAAGTCCAGAGGACTTGACGCCTAGTCCTGAAGACTTGATGCTCAGTTCTGAGGACTTGATATCCCCGGTATGGGACAGCATAGTTTTAAGCCTTTATTGCTACAGACTAAGAGATTCACAAAGTCTGGACTAAGTCCCCAGGTCTGTATATGGGGTCTGCAGGGTTATAGGGCGGCAGGGCGGCAGGACATATGCCACGCAGGCCAGCAGCATGACGCGGCAGCCACAGGCAGACACGGTACGCGGCAGCTTTAAGTCCTGCGGACTTGGCTAGCAGACTAGCAATCGCCCTCCTGCAGAGTGGCCACATCATACACACCGGAGCCATCTGGTGGATAAATGTGGAACTAGTGATAGGTGTACCTTCTTGCTCTGCTTCTCATGTCAGCCTTGGTCCTCCAGTTCCCAATTCCACCCCTAGGGCTACAGTGGACATGACCAGTCTCCTTAAAATAACTGTAATCTACAATTTAAAGAAAGACACAATTTAGTAAGTGTGCCTTATGCTTTCAGTATTAGTCTGCTTTGAATTCCCCAAACAATCGCATTGCAGCATTTGGATGGGTCCTACCACATTTCTGTGCACACTACCCTTTTGATGATGAATTGTATGTTTAATGAACCAATATACATAGAGATTTATATCAAATTACCATTTATCATTCATTATCATATTTTTTTCTTGTTGTACACAAAAGCTGCAAGGATTGTATATACTCTTTTTTCCATATTCCTCGAAGAAAAAATGACCCTTGTTTTTGAAAATCAGTGGCATGCGAATCTGCTAAAATATGACCCTATATTCGCGTTTTTTCTAACGAGGATGGTGTCGGAAGGTGCAGGAAGTGCGGGGACCAGGGCTTGACCGAAATTGCGCATTCATGTAACTGGTACATTTCGAAAATGATAACCTTAGCCTAAGGTGGATCTAGTGACATGCACTGAAAAGAACTAGAAACCAGTTTATCCCTGGAGTCTGTTGTTACCCAGGGAATGATTTGTGGATCACTAAATATATTAAGGGAACCCAAATCACTTTGCCAGACATTGGTAAACCAGTGCTAAACTTTTTCATAACAAACTGTAAATTTAGAGTAGAAATTGCTGTGTACTTCTGTTACATTGTATACATCATAGCAAGGTTTCAAAATTGAGCTAGTGGCTGCTATGAATGATGCTGCTACCTGGTGTGTGACATCTACACTACCACCAATACTAAGTCTATGATGTATACTGCCGCATGATTGGCAATCCGACATATCTGGGCCCATGGACTATTAATCAGGGTAATAGACCACTGTACTGAAATCGTCCATTTTAGAAAACCTGCATGTATAAATTCCAGAACCTTTGCCCCTCTCTGCTAATAAAGAATCTGCGCTTATTCTTAGTCTTTCATCAAGGAATGCGAACCCTGGTTTTAAATGAGACCTGTGTCTATTTGAAACCCCTGCTCAAAATAGGCAATTGCAGTTAACTTGGATCATGTCCACTGTCACCGGATTGAATTTGGCATCAATTGGCATCTGAACAACATTCTATTCTATGTCCTGTATTTAGTCCTATCCTAGGACTATATCGGCTATGTCTGATGTTCTAAAGAGGGAGGCTGTGTGCTGTGGGTGAGTGGCCAAATCCAATTTTCAAGGTGAACTAAACACTACACAAGGCCTGCCTGACTAGCCAACAGGTGGCACTGAGGTGAGCGGGAATGTTAGGGGCTGTCCAATGAAGTGTATTGTGTTGCTATTAGATACTGCACTATGGACAAGCAGTGATTGGAACAATACAGTTTAAAGCATGCATGACACTGTGCTTAAGATATTAGCTTACATAATTAGACATATATTTGTTTCTACAAATTTTCAAATTTGCCTTTTAGTGGATAATTATGCTAGGTTTAATCCATATTGCATTACATGTTTGTTTAATTTTGTAACGGGTCGCATGAAGCAATTTATTGAATTACCTGTTCGGAAGGGATTTAACCCTAGGTAGGCTGTGATGTTAATGATGTAATTTTCATCAAATACACATGTCAAACAAAGTAGAAATGCTGTAACGACGTTTATTTCAAAGTGCATACCTCAATGTGGAGATCAAGAAAAAAAATAAACAGGAAATTCCAAACAGGAGAGTTGTAAATGTAAAGAATCCCAGATTATAACATTTATTTCTTAAACCCACAGCCATGGGACCAAGCAACTCAAAACAGTCCAGCATTTGCCTTCTGTTTGTATCTTTATTTTGTAGCAATGAAATGTATTAAATAATTGAACGTCGTACATGTTCACAAAGATTAGAATAAAGTCATCGATATCGTATTAAAATAAGGATATGTTTAGAAAGTAACTGTATACAAGTCATCTTTAGACACTAGATATAAGGTAGGTAAAACTGATGATGTCTCCAAAGCTCGATAATGACAATTAAACGAATTTTGATTCATTTAAGAGAACGAGTTGTAAAAATTGATTTCACCTTTGTTGATTAACACTAGCTCCTAAGAAATATGGAATTGTAGAAATCATATGTATAAAATGTCGATTCAATTATTTTCAGTAGGAGAAACAGAATTACTTTGCTTGGGCAAAATAGCGACTCTATAATAGTTCTCCCTTGCTGATATCTTTTCTTTTAAGACAGCTGCTAAGAAAAAGAAATTATCTGTCAAGTAATATATACTTTGTACGTTAGAACATTGGAAGTTTTCACCCAGACTAATAAAGCTTGATAGTTATTACAGTTCACAGTCAACTCTTTTATGGCAAAATGATGCCTCAAACGTTGTGGTTCCTTTATTGCTACAGTGCAGCAGCAGAGAAATTATTAATTTCCTATAATACATTGGTGCATTATGCTGACTCTCCGGGAGGGCTTGCCAAAGGAAAGTTAGGAAGAACCTGTTTCTATTTTTCCAGAGAACACTGAAGGAAACGTGCATGACCTACATCGTTTTAACATTATTGCCAAATATCAACTTGCTTAATGGAACAAAAAGACATGTGGTATACATCTAGCCCATCTCATATGTCTTTTGATCTGATTAAATCAGCTGATTTTCCAATGTATACCTTATTTATATGTTACCACCATACTTTTAGTTTCGACTATCTCCGCACGTTTTAAATGCTTAAGCTTGCGAGAAAGCCTTTGACAATACATATGGGTGTGGACCACTGGTGACACGGGCTATTTTAGGCATAGTGACATGGGACATGAACAATTTCTTAAAATTGACATGCCATCATGACCTTTTTTTACAATTGACATGGGGACATGACCATTTTTTTCTAAAATCGACATGTGACATCCACACCCCCATACATAAGTGTGCACATTTCAAATTTTACTTCATGTACTTTCTTTTATGGCAAGACCCTTCTGGATTGTACCATGATGCAGGAATGCAGCTAGCATGTATCATGACAAAGAAAAACGTGCATCATGACAGATGGTCTCAATACGTTGATACATCATGCTGACATAAAAAGGGTTGAATAGTTTTTAGATAAGGATGCAGTGATACATAGTGGATTAATTACCAAATGAACACATGCATATCTCCATTATAGCTATAAATATACTGGTATATATTTCCCTCATACACGATTTGACCTATCACATACACCTATAATTAAGTTCAGATACTTCTCTCCAACACAAAGCAGCCTTAATGTATATATTGTAAAATGCAAGAGTAAAATTGACATGTTTACCTGCCCAATTACCATTTCACTGTTAGATAGTATGAATTAGGGTTCATTCATAAATAGTACATTCATGTGACATAAAGGAAATTCCAGTAGAAGAATCCTAAACTTAAATCAAACTTTTTAATTCATTTTCTTAAGTTTCAAGTGTATACTTTTATATTAATTTACCCTTTGCAATGTGAATAAATAAATATTAAAATCAAAAATCAAAAAACAAAACACATGTGACCATATAATTGGTATGGAATTAAAGCTTCTCATATCAGAGATTGGATCTGAAAAAAAATTTACAACTTAGATAGTAGTCTAAACAGCCTTACATCAGTCATTTAGTTTACACTCTCTAACATACAAGAATATGCAACACTCCTTCCCTTCGAAAATCACCTAGCATCTGCTTGGGCACTGTCAAAAAATACCAATCTTGATTACTGGCATATCTAAGGTGGATACCACCCTAGACGCAGCCACCGGTCAGTCCCAAGGAAAAGTCAGTAAAGATGTTGTTGTAATGGTTGACTCAGTAGATATAGCCTTATCTACATCAAATATTTATAAACAGTTAATTGTAAGATTTCCAACAAACTTTGACCTGTTACGATGGCAAGGTACCTTAAGGCTTAATCCATTGATACTGATACACATAATGCAACGATGGAGTGGTTTTCTCACCAGCACTGCATTTATGTATTATGCTGTCCCTCCAATTGTGTAGCAATCCTGTAGGGTCGGCATTATGCATGTTTAGGCCTACATTGCTGGTTAGTAGACTTGCCACAGGACTGCATGAATGCATCATGACGACCAAGGGACATGATGCATTCATGCACCCTTAGAGGGAAACGTCTTAAAGAAGTGGAAAAACTTAAGTACTCTACTCCCCTAAATGAGTCAAGCTTTGAAGCTTCTAGCACATCTTTTCAACCCTAAACTTCTCATACCTTAGCTGTTTTCAGTAAAAACAATTTTATAGAAATAACACAGCAAATGTTCCTACAGTCTCCTAATAGCCATATTCAAATACTTGGTTTATCCTTGATGTCTCATAGCCTTGTGGCTGTGGGTAGCCCTCATTCTGGGCATCATACCCCAATTGTGGTGCATCAGTTGGTTGTACAGCCTCAGGCTGAGGGGTCGGCAGTCGCTTACAGCCATCCGACATCTCTGGCTGCATACATGTGTTAGCAATGCTGTCAAAAACAAGGCCGCCCGGGCACTTCATGATGTACATTCGGGGCCGGCCATGGATGTGGTCGATGAGGCACATTACAAACTTGGAACAGTCCTCTTCATAGGTGAAGATTCCAGCGGATGGACAGAAGAGCTCAGAATCCAGCTCTGCCTCCTCTGTGGGGATAAAGATTGATTAGCACAGTGTATTGGAAAGTAGATAATGTGAGGAAGGGCAATAGAGTACCTAGCATGGTGTTAAAGAACATGAAATCAAGTTTGAAGATATGATACTGTCATTTCTTTCTAGTTTCTTTAGTTTCCTGGCTGCTCAGATTCCTCTACCAAATGCAGCATATCCTTACAAGTGATGTATACATGTGCTCGGGTGATGTGACAGCGAGTCTGAGCATGTTGGAGGGGGGATTGACAGTGCAACAGATGGCATGGGACTGTCTGAGTGTCATGTGAATGGGTTTTTCTTGTCCTCAAATGAAACAGGCCTCTATGAACTTTTATAATGGGGTGTGTTTGTGGATGTCTATTCAGCTTTTGTATTGTTGGCATTTAGGGAACTGAATTAAACTACAGGATATGATGTATCGCCAAATACAGTCTCAAAAGGTTTTGATGTATTGGATTAAAAATATGGGCCACTGGCAGATGAGAACCAAGGGTACATGTCAAGAGTTTTTTGGACTCAAAACTATCCTCAACAGAAGGAGTTACACCATTCCTATTGACTTTTATCACCTACGTTTCTTAATATTAAATCTATCACTGAAAACCTCATGCAGATAAACATATAACCCACCTGCTGGTGCTGCAGCAGCTGGTTCGCTCTCCTGGGGTTCTTCAACCTGCTTCAGGTCCTCATTGACAACGGGTTCTTCATATGGGACGTATTCTACTGGTTCCAGTTCAAGCTCAGGCTCATTGTTGTGGTAGTGGTAGGGGTAAGGTGCTATCTCCTCTTGGGGATATTTGTAGAACTCATTCAGATAATCACCTGAATCGACTGCTGACACGTCAGCTGACTTTCCCTCCGGAGTCTTGAGCTGGGCATTTTCCTCATTTGCTTCACCTTCAGGATAGATTTCTTGCTCTTCTCCATAGAGCTTGAAATCTGAGTTTACAGTTGGGTACTGATATGGTACATAGGCTGGGTACTGGCCCTGTGGTGGCGGAAGGGGGTACTGTGGGACAGGTGGGAATTGTGCATACTGCTCTGGAGACAAGGGGTACATGTTGGGGAAGGGAAGGTGGTGTTCCTCTGCATAGGCTGGGGATGGTGCAAGCTGTGGTTCTGTTGGACGCACTGGCTGGTTGCCGTATACAGCATCTCCATAGGGTTGATAGCCATCTTCCTCTGGGTACCCCTCAGCTGCTGCTTCTTTGGTATCAGCGGGAACTTCATCTGGATATTGCTCAGCCTTAGGCTCTGAGTACTCAGGTTGATCAGCTCCATAACCCTGTGGTGGCTGCTGGTCAGCATAAGCCTCAGGTTGGTCACTTGGATAAAGCTCTGCATCATACCCCTTCTCCCCATCATTGCTTAGTTCGACGACTTCATTGACAGGCCCGATAGGCTCAACATCAGCACCCACACTATTCCCATCAGCTAGCTTTGCTTCAATGGCATAATGGGGGTTGTAGTTATCAACCTCATCGGTCATCTCCTCGAACTGGTTATCCATGCGGTGTTCTTCAAGGCGTTGTGGGCCCTCGTCATGGGTGTACTGGGGTTGATCAGCACTGCCATAGCCATAGTAGAAGAGGCTTTTGAGAGACTGGCCGTTACAAAGGTCATTGTCGCAGAGACACCAGAGAGACTTGCGCCCGTTCCACTCCTGCACCTTGCAGCCCACATAGTCCTGGGTGAGCTGCGCAGTGGTGATGAAGTCATCCATACATCCACGGTACAGTGCTGTTAAGGGTTTGGACAAAGAGGGCAGCAGGTTATATTTATTCACATTTGATAGTATTGGCTGAAGAGTCTAATTGAAACAATCTATATGTTCAGGTTACATGGCCTGGTAGGAAGATCTAGTTAAGCTTTGAGGAATTTGACATTTTCTTTTTTGCACTCAATCCTCAAAACTACCCTTGAAACTGGTTCTATAACTAAGAACTCCTACAAACTGACTCAAAAATAATCCTAATTACCCTAATATATGAGATTTTCTGTTCAAAGTTCAATTTCTGTGGCCTGCCCTGTATTTACGAGGCTGAGGCTGGCAGCACGGCATCAATCCGCTCCATTGGAAGTATATCGATCATCAATGAGAATGGATGAGGACCAGTAAACTCTTGAAACCGACTTGTCACATGGGTCTTAGTGATGAGTTGAAAGAAATAGTGACATTACATAGGCACTTTCTTGAATTAGACATGATAGTTCCTTCGAAGTGACAGGGGACATGGGGATTTAAGTTTGACCATTAATCATGAGATATCATTATGTGGCCTCTCACTAGTTAAATGCTATTCAGGTCTACTGGAGGCATGTATGGGGTCACAGGAGGTGTGTTAAGGTCAAGGTCAGATAAAGTGGCAGCTGATGCTGCCATCTAGTGGTATTCTCGGTGTACATGTGTGATATGAGTGCGCATGACAGGAAGGCCTGTGGAACCAGCTGTAGCCTGTACATCCACATTACCTGCATAACCACATCATGAGGGGCCACACCTTGTCTACCTTTGCATAACTTTGTGTAACAACAAAGACATTACTGGGTCTCCAAACAAGCACCCATCTGAAATACTTTCAAAGTTTCCAATGTTTTCTATTAAAAAACAAGCTATTGTTGTATATTTGCCCATTGTATTTAATCTATATAATATCATAGCGCCTGCTTAGCGCTGTTGGCAAGATAAACTGGCATATGTATGTGTTTTCCTCTAGGCCACCAACAGGGGTCTTTTTTAAAATAGCCTTTCAATTATAGTATTGGAGGGGGCAGCATTCCTCTAGAGCCATACAGGCCTTCATTCTTTGTATATGCTGCTGTCTTTAATCCCAAAACTTTTACGACAGATCTGCATAACCCTCTACAACTGATGACACCAGGGCCTATCGTAGCAGGTAGTCATCAAGTCATTGACTACCATGATGAGTGCGACTTTTCAAGTAGTAAAAAGATTTGCACCATTAGTCCAATCTAAAAATAACCTCTGGACAGTATTTCTCAAGATAGAATAACCAGAAACCTTCAAATTGTTGCGGAATCCCTCACTCTAATGCCAATACAGATCTACATCTAGTGGTCACTAATCATAGTCTAATGATTGCACTGACTGGTACGACTGCCTATTAAAATCAACGTCTATGAATTTCTACATTAAGTGCTGATTGTACATGGCAGTTGTATGGCACTACCTACTACACCCACACTAATTAATTTTGAGGGTTTCAAATTGTAATGGTTGTGTGCAGTCGTACCATGTTAAGAAATGCCCTCCTGAGCAGGTGAATAATAATTATAATACCAATGTACTTACCCCCGGATTGTTCCTCGCCCACCCGCAGGAAGCACTTGGTCTTACATCCGGTCCTTGAGACGATGGCGCCCCCTGCATCCGTCACCCTCCTCTTACATGACGGCATGTAGGACGTACAGTCATAACACGTCAAAGGGGCTAGGTACAGGGAGAAGGGGAAAATCTTAGTAACAGGTAGCACTATAATAACAACCATAGCTTCTTTTTCTTTAAGATTGAACTACGTGTTTAGAGAGCAATTGCCTACATCATTAACGTATGCATAATGCTTTTGCTTTCCCAACGATGTATGTACATGTATATGATATCTATAGTCAGAGAATACAAGATTTCATGTGGTATTCAGAAAAGACAGTAATCAACGTTTACTATTAATCAATCCTGATCCAACAGGGTCCAGCCGAATGCATTACTTTTGGTGTTGAGGAGGAGGGCTTCTCAACTGAGTATGTGTAAGGTGGTGCCAGGGTAATGACCCTCTATCTACATCCTTAGGCCAAAAAAAATATTGTATGTTTCCGGTAACATAGCTAAAAAAGTTGAGGTTTTTTTTTAATCTTTCTTTTTTTCAGACCTTTTCAGACCTTATCATGGTATACATTTGTATTGAATTGAGGATATCATAAGTAAGTTTTTTCCTGTTATCATGGTAAATAAAGGATTTCTTCGGAAATACCATAACAAACAGTAAATAAGGGCATATATCTTTGATCACTTATTAAACTAATAAAAAAAAATCAAAATTAATCAAAATTTTTGAAAAAATGCTAAAAAATTTAACAAAAATTTACCAAAAAAATCTGAGGTCGGCCCTGTTTGGCTGAGGTAGGTCGGGTGACCGGAAACAAACTTTTTTTTTTGGCCTTATCTAAAATATGTATTTCTCGTCATAATTATACCTAATTGGACTGAAAAAAGGAACTGTTGCGTCAGGCGTATAGGAACAGTTTGGAAACTCTTACTGGCCATGGAATATACAGGGAGGGTTTTTGAGGACGTGAGATCCGGAACTTCATTATATGACTTTATGTCATGTTGGAAATGGAGAAAAGAATTTGAACTTTTAGATTCCAAGGTATTCAAAATTATATAGCAGTACATTACCTTGTTCAGGTTCTGTGGGTACCTCATATCCGGCAGTAGTGACTCCCAGGTCCTGATAGGTGGGGGCTAGGGCGTCGTCTATAAAGTAACAAGAAAAATACACCCTGGTTACAACGAATGTAAACATACACTTGAAAAAAAAAAAATTCTTTTCTACTACAAAAGGTATTTATACAAAAACACAGTCTCCAAATCTAACAATGGTAGGAAACTGTCGGGCATGAAAGCTAACCCATACTGGCTTTAGTAATAAATTTAATCGTAAATACCCTTGGATCCTTAACAATTTAAGAGTCGCTGATGCAGGAGTACATCATGCGCATTGGTCGGCATTCATTGGAGCATCCTGCCGACCCAACGGGGTGTATTGATCCCATTTGATACTTTAATGTAGCCCTGGCGAGTTACTCACCAGGGCTGCATTAGTGCATCATTACGACCAATGCACTTGATGCAGAAATTCATTAGCAGCCTTTAAAGGATTAAGGGGTCTTATCCCCTCTACGCCTCTCATTTACTGTGTCTAGAGTTTCGGATAATATTGGTGTAGGCTATTATACTACTATCTCACCAAATATATGACCTTATCTGTCAATCCCCGAAACATGTTAACTTACAAATAGTATAATTATCTTAGCAGGTTTTAATATGATTTCAAGCAAGTAAATATCCAATAGATATTTTCTCTCGTTACCCTGATTAAACCTACAGGCTGACCATAGGCCTGAATATCATCAATAAATGGGACGGCCGAACGGAAAGGCTAAGGAGTTAGAAAGTTATCATTTACCTAGAAAACCAAACAATTCCACCATCAGGCGATTAAAAAGGACGTATTAAAAGTTTATGGATCAATTCATTCTGTATGATGAAGATTTCAGACATTTAAGCATCTTGGAGGATGACTTTACAAACTGAACGTGGACTCACGAGGGGTGCAGAATGCTCATAAGACAATGACATTCAAACCACATCTTTTAAAGTATAGATAGTGTATTTCATGTCATATGCTTGTTCATATTATTGCCCATATTCATACCTTATACCTTGAATGGCCACTGTTTCTTGCTAAATAGATCTGCAGAAGTACTCACCGTGAACGACGTCGGCTCCGTTAACAATCAGCAAAAAGCCAAGCAGAGCCGTTACCAGGAGGATCCAATTTGCCGCCATGTTTATCCACAAAAGGTGAGACTCAGGTGAGACGCCGTCTAAGTGTCGTCTGATCAGCCCCACCCTCTCCTACAACGCCTCCCAGTGGAAAGACCGTCAACTTTTACAGCTTTTGGATTACCACCCCTCCCCCTACAAAACCTAACACCATCGATCTGCGCGCGCACGCCGCGCGTACACATCCGGTCAGAAACCAATATGGCGGCGCTGATCAAACATTCAGGGCGTTGTTGAAGCCGACCTTAGGTAAAAGTGGCCTTAACGACGTAGCGTTCCTGAACCCAGTGATTTACGACAACCACGTGATCAAGCTGCCGCAAAACGGCGTGCAGGGAGTTGTCATAGGGCTGGGCGGGAGGCTGACCCGACCCCTGGCGGCCGACAACGGAATGTCGGCAGCTGGGGCGGCACCAGATGGCGCCACCACCATGTCCACCAGGCGGCGCCAGTGTGGCGGCATTTGGTGGTTGGATGTCGTCTGCTTTCTCCATTCTCCTTTCTGCATTTTAGAATGAAGCCTCTTTCTTTTCTGCTACAGGGTTATTTTTTGTTGGAGGTTACCCTCTTTAACAGAAAAGGTGATTTTTTTTTGTTACCATGGTAACCAGAATATTCCTCCATGAAAAACTTCGTTTGGGTGCTCTGAGCAATAAATTTGCCTCTCCTGGGCTGTGCTGAGGTCAAACTCCCTAAAAAATCTCATCGATTTGGCCATAAATTCTCAAGCGGTCATAGCAAAAAATCTAAACTGACTTTGTTATGTCCAACATACATATATTTAAATGCAGCTAATAACATCTATTTTATGTAGGAATGTCCCACTATTAAAGCTCCCAGGAAATTAGGGAATCCAGTAGAAGTAGCTAAAAGGCCCAATAATGGGCATTTCTAGGGCCAAAATGGGTTATTTTGGGCCACAATAGGCGCTGGAGACGGATGTTATGTTGTTGTATTGCCATAGCAACCCATAACAACTTGTGGAATTCTCACATATTTGATGTCCAGATTATTGAATGATACAATGCCTTGATATTTGTCATTATAGATGCTATGTAGATGCAAAAATTCACTGTTTTTCATCAAATTTTATATAGAAATGAAACATTCCATGGAATGCCAGTAACAGCTGACACAGAGAACAAATAGGCTCAAGGGCAATATTTTCTAAATATCAGGGGACTACAGAGCCTCGGAGGTTTTATTGCAAAACCTCCTATACGTAGTTGATACCTAGAGACTATATAATTATGTTTATTTAGGTTTATACACATGTCTGTGTTCACCACACTCTCACGCGCAATTGTAAAACGGTCATACAGTAGAACACACTTTGGGTCATTGGTTTTATACCTACACACTCAGCCCCACTTGTAAATGGGCTATAAAGACCACTGTAGTGAGTACAGGGCAACCCAACCTTGGGTCATTGGATTTGTGTTGACAGCAACTACCACTGTTTCCCAAAAATAGATGTAATTTACTACAAAAAGCTTGCCCCAGTCTGACAGTTTACAGCGGGGTACAACTGTATTGCAGAATAATATAAGTTCTCTACTGTATATATCCATGTGCCGGGCGGACAATGTGGGTTGCTGGATCATGAGGTCAAAAATACCGAAACCCTTGAGGCACCATGTGGCCCACAAAAGGGTTAATAAGTTAATACAAATAGAGCTGACATCAAAGGGTTGGTCACTGAGTGTATTCACACATTGAATATGATGTCAGTGGACAGTGAATTTACTGAGTTAGAGCCCAGTTGGCAAAGTTAAAGCCACCACCTCCTCTCCACCATCTCACCCACAGCAACCCATCTGGCTACCCAGGACCATAGCACTATCAATATCCTGTCTAGGACAAAGGAACACAAGCCAAAATGCATAATGGTATGGACTCATTCTAAATTCATTGAATCCAGTTTATAAACAATTACAGCGGGAACTGTGCAAATATTATTAGGGTTTCTTGCAATCTCCTGGGGTCTCCAATATGGAACGAGGTACATGTATTTTACAAATACCAATAGCTTAAAAAATATGAAAAATATGCATGCCTTTTTAGTCACTGAAAATGGTCTAACCCCAAATTCCTAAAGATATGGTACCGACAATGGATTCCATGTGGGTGGGGTATTGCCACCCTTCAGCAATTTGAATTATTCTTGGTTGCGTAGCAACCGACCAATTTTCACCACAAATACCTAGCAAGAGGTATTTTGTTTCCAGATGAAGGAACTCAGAGTTTACCAATCGAGTACACCATAAACGAGTACCAGTAATTTCAGTGGTGTCATCACTTGATTGCTAGGGCAGTCATATGCCTAGCAACCAGCTAATTTTATCTGAATTGCTTAGCATCAGGCATTCTGGGTTCTGATATGGGGTTTTAAAGTTTACGTAACCCCACTAAATTGATACTAGGAAGTTCAGTGGTATAACGGGTTGATTGCTATGACCAGCAATTGCCTAATAACCAGATGATACCAATACAATGCTTAGCAACAGGTATTCTGGATGATTTTAGAGGGTTTTAAAGTTTGCCTAGCCCCACTAAATTCACCCCAGATGTGACCACAGTAAGATTAGGTTGTTACTATGGCTATCTGTTGCTAGCAAACAGCTGGTTACACAGAAGATGCTTAGAAACCTATACCCATTCAATAGACACCAAGAATTGTTGTGGTACATTAGCTGGTATATTGCCAATGGCTGCCTAGCAACCAGCAACAGTTAGCCTATCCCCACTGATGTGAAACATTCAGTGGTATCATTTTTTTTTATAGTGATTGCCTAGCAACCCGATGATTCAAAGCAAAATGAAAGGCAACAGAAAAATAATATTTTCAGAGAGCAGCTGGGATAAACCAACTGATGTTAGTTAATATAAGGGTGCTAAATTCAGATATCATGAAAAGAAAATTCAATGGCTTATTTCACATATTAACCCAGATAACCCTAAAGTGGCAATGTTTGTCATAGAGTGATAAAACTTGATAAGTAGACTAATATATGACCAAATATGCCATGTTCAAAATTTCGGACCTTTATTTGCACTGTGTCCAGAGATATAAGGGATTGCTTACCGTCCTACATGTAGGACAGTAGGACTAAGGACTACCATCTTTTGAAATTTGTGTTCTTTTGGTTGCCATGGAAACTGCAATTCCTGTACGAGAGTGTCGGAAACTGATAAATAAGCTTATATATGGCCATATATGCCATACAAGAAATTTCAATGCTTTAGCTATAGCGGATCCAGAGATTAGCACCGTCCTACATGTAGGACAGTAGGACTTTGGGCATCTCTCCCCTATGAAAAGGTCCAAATCTTTATCAGAGGGTAATTCTCTAAGTAGTATGTGTTTTGGGACATGTGTAATGTCATAAAAGTACCTAAGAATACCCATGTGGAGCATTTTTGAAAGCCTTGGGCCTAGAACTATAGGATGCAACATTTTACTTCCATATCTGTTAAGTATACTTGTGGATATAGACCTCTTCCCATGATGTCACTTAGGCGTCCTACATGTAGGACCGAAGGGCTATCTGGGAGGACTCTCATCAGCCAAATTCCTCAAAATCAATTTCTCTTCTATATTTTCACGTGAATGTGTGTTAATTGTACATATCATACAGCATAATGAGACGCTTTTAGCCCTCGACAAATCCTCTCCAGCAGTGTGCATTCTAAGAGCTGTAGAGTGAGAATGTAACAAGAGAGTTCAATTAAGCTTCTTTTCATTTGAACAGCATGATGGATGAATATTGGGTATAATATTTTCCAATTCCGATGATTTATCACTAATATTGATGTCAACACCTGGAGCTTTTGTTTTCCTTTGTGGATATTCCATTTGTTATGCCCTTCATAGCTGTTCAAATTTGCCTACTTCCTAAAAGATGTTTAAAATGATCACCGATTATCGCCCATTTTTCAGCAACTGTTCAACTTTGAAAAGCTCTGTAGAGCTTAATAATTGGAATATCAGCATTGGGCGTCATGATGCACTCCTGCATTAGTGGTCCAACAATGTCGATGTCAAAGTACAGCAATGGGCACCTGTTTACAGAGAGCATGTGAGGCATGTGTGTTGGTTACCAGGTGCAGCATCCACAACTGTATCAGTAAGAAAAACAAACCCTTACAATCACAGCCTTATCATTCCAAGGTATATAACATAACTATAACACTTCACGTACCTACTGCATGAGTTGGTCTTTGGGGAATGATATTCGTTGAACAACAGAATAGATAGCTGTATTCGGCTTTGTGTGAGGGGAGAGGGCTTTTGACCTTGGCGTACCCTTGAGGGGTAGTCCAAAGGGCATTTGATCCTTATTAAGAATGAGTCCGGAAATTGGTACTCATCTTTAGAAAAGAAACATCTTGTGTGCGAAACTACAGCCCCCCTTTTTTGCCAAATCACACCCTCTTTAGATACAGCTCAATTTTAAAAGCCCCCTTTTTTGAAGAAGTCTTTCAACAGCCCACCTTTTGGGGCCTTTTCCATGTGAATCAAGGTTCTTTGACGATGATACTCAGGAATCTCACAGCCCTGGAGTGATGATATGGGATATTCAAGTTACTTCTTTTCCATTAAAGGCATGAAATGTATGAACAGCCCCCTAATCTTTTTCTCCCCTTTGACGCATTGAGGCTGCAGGACACTAATTATTTTCTCACTGTTGGCTTATATAGCATATGGGCAAAAATAAAATATTTGTGCGAATTTCTGGGCTTAGCCACTGTTATTTTCATGTAGGCACACATTTTCCCCATTAATTTAGGGCCATGAGATGTGGTACAATGTACTTTTCTGCTATCGGCCGTAGAGTGCGGACATACCCAGATTTGGGGGTTTTGCAGTGAATGATTACAATAAATTCTGTAATTGAAAAGAGTGCACCCCCCTCAACTTACCCTCAAATATCAGCCTAAATAACACTCAAATCGATTAATATACATCCTAAGGATTAATTTGATGCCTGGTTTGCCTACCCACTGTCAGATTTTAGACCAATAATCATTGTACAACACCCTTCAGTGCGGACCTACAAAGTGTCTCCTGCTGCCACCTCCCGTCAATTGGTGTTCTGCAACCTAAAGGCCTAAGTTGGAATCTTGGTGGTCAATGAAATAGCTTGGAAAGCTTATATTCACTGGCCCAGTAATGTCTTATCCAGAATCTTTTACTTTTATGCCCCTCAGGCCCCTCAAATCTCTCTGAGAATCAATTCCCAGAGCGGGTATCGGTCTGTGCGCTCTCCGTAGATTTCATCGATTTCTAGCATTGACATGGAGGTATGGTCCTTTCCTATAGAAAAATTGTTTACAGGGCCAAGAAATTTGACATGCTGATAGCCAAGGGGCACCACCTGAGGTGCTGAGTGTTATTCTCTCTCTAGGTGCTATAATTCACAGAAATATCTGCCTAAAATGTATGAAAAACCCTCAGAAATATAATGTTATAAAGGAATAAATTCAACAAAATGCATCTTAACTCCATGTGTAAGGGCTTAGATGGCCCTATTTACACATTATTGAAGCTCCCCCATGTGAGGACGAAAAAAAAACCAGATATGGTGAATACAAGGACATTTTATTAAGTGTCAGTAGACATTCATTGGCTGCATAGCTCGGGGAGAGAAAAATAATGTTTTCCCCCGATGCATGAAAAGGCCTCCCATAGAGCACTGAGAACGATAAAAGTAGATGGAAACAGCTGAGAATGTAAAATTTAGGTCATTCTGACCCTGAAAACCATAATTTTGGTTACCTGGCTCCCCCAAGAGAGAAGTATCAGGCTTGGGGATTGACGCCAGAATATTTCTCATAAACCTCTCCAAGGCCGAAACTCCGCTACTACAATTTTCAGTGATTTCTTATTAATTTTATTGATTCCCTTGCCCTTTTTCACCATAACATTGTCAAACTGACTTACCCTAAGCAAAATAAACACATTTTAGTGAAATTTGACAAACTTGGTAGAAGGCCCTATATAGCCTGTAGAGGCTGCAGGACACTAATTATTTTCTCACTGTTGGCTTATATAGCATATGGGCGAAAATAAAATATTTGTGCGAATTTCTGGGCTTAGCCACTGTTATTTTCATGTAGGCACACATTTTCCCCATTAATTTAGGACCATGAGATGTGGCCAGAGTTGCATTCATAATCATATTGAAATAAAGTCCTGGGGAATGGGGAAAAAATTATTTTCTCACTGTTGGCTTATATAGCATATGGGCGAAAATAAAATATTTGTGCGAATTTCTGGGCTTAGCCACTGTTATTTTCATGTAGGCACACATTTTCCCCATTAATTTAGGGCCATGAGATGTGGCCAGAGTTGCATTCATAATCATATTGAAATAAAGTCCTTGGGAATGGGGAAAAAATGACCCCTTAAAAAGACATTGTGGCGTGGGCCCTTTTGGGCTTGGTGAAGTCCGTTCTGGACATTTTCGACAAGGAACGTGGCTTTCCTAAAACCGACAGAAGGACATGGATATTTCTATAAATCCAGAGCCTACCCCCTGTACGACCATTTAAGGTCCCCAACCTGGAAGCACCATGCTGCCCTCCAAGAGCTAAAGACATAAGTCTTCATCACTGTACCGACGTGAAGATCTGGTTGTGTGTGATGCACCAACATAGAGAGGGCTACACTATAGCTCTTTCAGGGCCGCTAGTACAGGAGTGCATCATGCCCATTGGTCGTCATGATGCACCAATGAAGTGCTGCAAGACTACTCGCTAGCACCAGCATCTCAGCAGTGTTCAGTTGTTGCAGGGTATGCATGAATGCAGCCAAGGCGAGTTCTCGCCAGGGCTGCATTCATGCATCATGCCGACCAATGGACATGATGCATATATAATGCACCAGCTGCCACTAAAGGGTTAGTTTATGTGATCGGCGGGAGGCACAGGGCGCCACCTGGCCACAAGTCATGTCCGGCCATTGAGCGATAATTGGGGATGAGATGGAAAAGGAAAAAATGATGGCTGGGGGGGGGGGAGCAAAATCTGTGACCAATGCGAAACACGCCAGAAATGGTGGACGGCAGGCGGCCGCTGCACGGCGACGAGCGGCAACCAACGCGTCCCGACCACACCAAACCGAGGCTACACTCTTAATAATGCCCACTTCCGTCTGTCTCGAACCCCCTCCAATTCAGCCATGTTGCTAGGCGTTCTGTAGGTGTGGGGGAGGGCACTCTCTGTTATTTTGATTTCATTGTGTAGCTGGACACATCAAAACTCTTACCTTTGTGACTATGAATCTATTTCAGGGCGCTTTAAACACCAAAACTTGTTTGAAGAGAGGCGGCTACAAACTATATATCTTATTGTGAAAATTCGCATGAACCATAATTAGGGCACTTTGGGTAAAAGAAAAAAAATCAGGATGGTGTTCAAAAACCTGTTACCATGCCAAAAGCAATGTCTTCTGTCATAGGGAAATCCTGGATTGAAAACAGACTTTGTATTTGCGTATTTTTTTACTGGAGAAAACCCATAAAAATTTGCAAGTTTACAAAATATTAAAAGTGCCCCCCCCTCCTCATTTCCCTCACCTGGCCGACAGACCAGCTTGTAGCTAGTGTAACGTCCATCACGCGGTACCAGCGTGGCACAGAGCTAATGTAAGGCGGGAATGTCTGATTGTTTGTGACGTCATCACTACAGACGCAGACGAGACGCTGCGCCGACTGCAGCGTCCTCTAGCGGACAGGACGCGGACGTGCACGGAGCACTTCCGCCGCCAAGGTCCCCCTTCTTACCACTATAAGCCTTGATAGAGACGGGGACTCGATCCTTTGACCGTGGACAGCCCTCCCACTGTATATCCCTCCTTCCCATAAGGCAACATTCCCCTCCAACCCCTGTCACCGCCAGAGGTCGGGCAGACAAGGGGACCTGTGAGATTTGTGGAATATATCCCTCTGCATATTGGAAGTTAACCCCTTTATTCTGGAGGCAGGGAGGAGTGAGGATCATCAAGGGGAGAGGAGCCCTGGAGATCTATAGAGACTTGGAACCATCTGGATCTGTTTGCTATACATGTACATATATCCCTCGATCAATATACAGCTTTTGTTTCACTCCACAGTGGGATTTCACCTCACTTTGCAAGAGAGGACCTTATGTAAAGGTTTGAAGGATTTTACTGACATTTGAACCTTATGGCTTTATCATTCTGACAATGACAGACGAACACAATCAAACCGGATAACATAAACTGCGCAGTTAGCTAGGTAGGTGGTCTGTCTCAAATAAGTTCCATCATGGATTACTTTATCGTTTATATGCATAGAAATGTATTACTTTAAAATCATCTGGCCGCTGCATTCACTTTCATGACAAAGATAACTTCTAATGTATAGAACATAGATGTGTTTACATTGCTGAAAGTTTGACAAAGTATTTAAATGCTACTGAATGTTTGAAAGGATCTACTGGACCTAAAATGGCAATCTGATGTCTTCAGGTTTACTTCCCTCGGTAATCATGATGCATCGATGCAGTGCTGGCTAATTAAGCTAATTTCGTGAGTGTATCAGCACAATCATGAGGATGATGCATGATGGCAGCATCATGATGACCAATGGTCACGATGCACCAATGCTCCATATGACACTCAGACTTAACTAAGGTGTGTTTTACAGAGACCTGCCTCATTTTATATTTAGGTCGAATATAATTGTCTTCTTGATTATTGGTGATTAATTATACAACTGCCTCGAGGCATGGCAGTGTGTGATTGGGTCATGGATAATCAGTCTTCTGACCTCTGAGGTTATCACAATTATGTATAATAGGAGCCACATATGGATGCTATAAAATTATAACCTATGGTAAACAGGTAGTAGATTTCTAGGGTGTCGGTATTAAGTGGAGAATGCAAGGATCCAATATGCCTCGAGAAAATTCGCCTTTGTCTGTTAAATATTTATCTAGAAGAAGTTGCTGCGACAGTACCTGCGCGACCAACATGGACAAAGGTTTTCTGATTCTGTCACCCGCCATAGGATATGGGGTTCTCAGGAGAGAGCACCGCTCTGTCTTACTTATCTTAGATAGGGATACAGTCAATGCATGACTCTCCAAAAGAGTCACTTCACAAATTCAGAATGATGCCCTATAATTCTCAGTGCAAAATTAATTAATGTCACATTACACCCTTTTGGCATTATCCAACAATTGCAATAAGTGATATGTTGATGACCGTAGATTCAAGATCACAATCGTTGACATGTCAGTATGTAATTTCTCTTCTGATCGTATAAATTATGAAAGGAACATGTTCTTCGATTGTGAGTTGTGAAGAGTACCTCACTTCTTAATTGTGAATTAGCTGTGAAGAGTCCCTTACTTCTTGTCGCTGACTTACCACTTAACAGAATATTTTGCAGTATTTTTCTGAAGTATTCACCAATGCATCCTGCAAGGATATGTCTAACTGCAGGTTAAATAGCTAAAATACCATTCAGTCTTTTATATAGAAAGTAAATCAAATCAGCATTTCAGTGGCTTCAGGTGGTAATGTTGGTTGATATAGGTATGCTATAAGGCATAGGTCCTCAGCCTGGATCTCTGACAACTCTAGAGTATCATGTTTGGAATATGTAAGAAATGCATGCAAAAGAAAATGAAGTTGGTTAGCAACTAATTCATGGTGAACCCCCATTTCTTAAACTGCAATAAACGGGGGGCATTCAGGTTTCTTTCACGATCAGACATTGAGAACATGCAAGCCACAAACGCTGCGGCACATATTATTTCATTTGTAAAATTATAGGATTTCTGTTCAACATATGTTAGCACAAAAATAATTTTGGAGTTCTTAGCACTTTTTATGCATAGCATTTGGTCTTTTTTGAATGTCATATTTTCGTTTCTAGTTTAGATCACTCTTTTGGCATCACTTTATTGAGATTTTCCATTCTATATTTGCCTCTACAGAAACCTTTCTCCCTAGGACTACATTCCACGGTCACAAAAACGCCGCCATCATGTCTCTAAGACTACCACTGTCGATGCGCAGGCGCAAGGAGAACGGGGAGGAGGACACTGTCAGCCAACAGGGGGACCAGCAATTGTAAGTATGACGTCACACCGACACAGAGACAGGCCATTGTGGATCTACACTGAAAACCGAATTGTATTCAGTAGAATTGATGATTTTTTTTTGGCGCTCAATTTCACACACACACAAAAAAAAATCAAATATCTAAGACCTTTTGGCTAACATTCGTCAGACTTGCTAAGCCTTAGTAGATAGAATCTAGCTAATTCAAAACTGACCAACAATTTCTCTTAGTAACTTTCAGGGATGTTAGTTTGATACTTAGGTAACACATAGAAAAGATATAAGACATAGGCCACAGGGTCAGTTTGGCCACTGGAGGGCATAGAAATTTGACTGTCTTAACTATAGCCGCCTATGAGAAATTGTATTTTTCTACATTAAATGTGTTGTATTTGCTAATCACATGTGCTCAAATGAATTCATCATAATTGATTTTTTTTTTCATAAATATGTATGACATTGATGAACAGGTAATCAATATCAGTACTTCACAATCAGTGATTTCTAGTTGGCAGTGACACTACACGTTTAGAATAATGTTGGAATTACCCATTCAAAGACACATATCAATAAGAGTCAATTTAGTGAAGCTTTGTCTACACCTGGCAAATAAAACCAATGTGAATCTTCATACATCTTAAAAGGATCTTTGATACAGAACCCATAACTATGCTAGGAATTTTTCTATTATATTCTAATCCTACTCTCTTTGAAATGAAATATTTCACAATATCCCAGCTTTGTGTATGCTTAAATTTTAGGTTTGCTATCTACCAAATTGATCTGAATTACGCTTTTGTGCTTGGTATATTGACGTTCAAACATTTAGGCTTGACGTTCAAACATTTAGGCTACCAAAAAGCTACTTAAAAAAGAAAAAAAAAAGATTCAACATGCTCGTCATATCAAAAGTATTTCTTTGTTTGGGCTGGAATTCAAGGCAGGACCCTGCATTGAAAAACTTTTGCCCTACCGACTGAGCTAACCAGGCAATAAATTTCCTTCAACCCAACAGCACAACATATTATATTCTCTTGGCTGTAGGTGTAAGGTAATGAAAATGACATGATGGACTTTCCACAGACATTTCCTCATTATAATCTGTAGTTCAGTGATAACAAGTAAGCATCAGATGTGGAGGGTCTAGGGTTTAACGCTTCACCCTAAATGGTTTTTTCACCAAGGTTTTTCAAGTGTGTGTGTTTTTTTTTGTTTTTTTTTTGGCAGGGAAAAAATGTAGAAAAATGTATTTCTGAAATCTATGTACCTAGAATGTTACCAAAACTTAACGTTTTAGCGTCCACATATAAAGCAAATCTAAGTAGTTGGCACCAAAATTCTACATAGATCTACCTCTGTAAAACGTTCATCTGTGGATGTGTGTTTTCTGGGTAGTAGGATGCAGTATGTAGTTGATTAAGGATTAATTACTCTTTCTGTCAGACAGCTGTGGAGGTGGTCAGTCAGCTGGAGAATGATGTCACTAATGGGACAGTTTTTAATTTGGACAGGTTTGTCACTGTCACATTGACAGTTGACAGCTGTGTATTACTGTCAATGGGGCTGATGTATAGATACATGTATAGGTTAAGGACGTCTGCAAGGTCAATATAATGACTCTTTGCATGTTAATTCGAGATGGCCTCCTCTTACTGAATTACGAAAAAAGCATATGAAAACACTAGATCTATAGTTTCTAATTGATGCTTTTTGACACAAATGAGTTTCCTTGACATATGCCCCTAAATTTTCATTTCTTTAAAGGAATTTACGAAAACTTGCAGCAAGACAAGAGGTTTCTTAACATAGACATGGGAGTTGGAGGACCCTCAATCAATGGCCACACCATACATTGCCATAAGGGAACTCTAGATCTAATGATACGGATTCATTGGTGTGTACTCAATGGCGGACTGCATGTTTACATGTTTAGTACACAGAGAATTGCTAAAATCTAGGGGAAGCGCCCCTCCTTTTTGACAGAGACCCCTCCTTTTCCAAATCCTCAATCCGCCACTGGTACTTGACCCCAAACCTTCCTGCCCCACTGACTCCCTACACCTAGGGGGCTTTCAATCAATATGTACTCAAAGTTTCTCCAGAAATTGACTCCCCATGCACTGAAACTCTTGTGCACAATAAAATGAAGGGTTTATGTAGCAACAATCACCCCCCCCCCACCCGGCCAAAGAAAAAGACATACCCCCGACCCATACCCTTGGTTTGTACGGTAAGTTTGTACATACATGTACTATATGGGAGCCCCTTTGTCTCTTTTCTAGTGAGATATCTGATGGAGAGAAATGGAAGGATTGGCAAATAGATGAATAGGTAAATGAATGACTAAATATATATAGAAAAGAACAAATTAATTAATCAGATGATAGATAAATAAATCTTTCCTCTCACCTTTCAGTACTGGCAGGATGAATACTGAGGCATGGGACGTGTTCATGACGGTGTCACGTGACTCCGGTATTGTGGCAGCTCAGTGCTTTGAGGGCCCCGTACGTATCGTGAAATGTGTCATGTACCTACTCTTCTTCATCATCGTCATATGCTGCACATTCGCCAGTAAAGCCAGCTTACTCGCCATGACGACAGGGGTTGGCGATTTACGAAAGGTATAGTATTCTAGGAAATGGTCATCTTTTAACAATGGCGTGGTGGAGGGTTTGTGGATTTTCGAAAGCATGCTGAAAAACTTTCCATCACGCTCGTATTTTTTACTATAGTAATGCAAAGGCTTTTTCACGAGGGAGATGAATAAAACTCTGCCCCTTGTAGTCTTGCCATTTTAGCATATCCTGTTAATTACAGCAATTTCAAGAGAAAAGTTGGAAAGGGAAGGAGGAAAACTAATGTGCCCTTTTGAGTGTAACGCTTCATAAACAATGTAACACATGTCCTTTTGCATGATGGAAATTCACTTAAAGTACACAGTATGAATGGAAATTCAGTTAAAGAACACAGTATACTGCAGTTAAACTTCAATGCATTTCCCCGATTTAAAGAAAACAATACAGGAGAACCTGTAAGTTAGATGAGGGGATGGACTTTGTGTTTAAAACTGTGTTTTTTTCCTGCCTTTTCAGAGTAAATTTGAGCGTGACCTGATCATCGCCATGTTGGCTATGGCAATCAGCGTGCCCAACGTGTTCATCTTCATAGAGAGTATGACCAAGTCTGTATTTGGGAACAAGGCTTGGCCTACATTTGGCACCATCTTCGTGGTTAGTATAATCCCATTTGTAAAACCTGAGATGTTTTCTTTTCTCTGGGAGTTCGCTTCATTCATTTTCTTTTTATTCTGGTAAGAGGAAGGCCTTTATGTATGTATCACAGAATATTGATAGGGGCTTCTTGGCCACAGTTTCAAGTTCTCTATAGGATCCTCTCATTGCTTTTGTTTGTTTTACTTTATGTAAAAAATGGAAACCATTGGGTACATGTAGTAAAAATCTTTGTTGTTGCCTTAATACTTGATTGCAACCTTAATTTGACCTTGATACTAATCTTGCAGGTGCTGATCACTGAGGCTGCACACACCTTTGGGTTGTGTCTTTTTGTCTACCGCGTCTTGCCCCGCTTTGACCTTGTAAGGGCTTGCCTTTTGATGTGCACATCAAGTGTGATCCCCGCTTTGTTTAAACTGCTCTTCACCAAAGGACATCGGACTGTGTTCTCTGTTATAGCAGACATCTTGGCATTGCTCATGCAGTGTTCCATGTTCTTTATCATAACCAGACTCTTCACAAGAGACAGGACCATCTTCATCGACCCAGTCGACATCGTCCAAATAGTAGCTTCCATGGTGCTCATATCCTTAAGATACTGGGAGAATTTCATAGACCGGGACTTGGGTATTCTCAACGTTCAGGCCTTTAAGTCAACACTCCGGGTCGGGCGGTGTAAGACCTACATCTTTGCTAGCCTTTGGAAGATTGGCCTGACCCTAGCCTTTGCCTATATCCTTATACCTGACATGACCCCTATGGCTGATCTGTTTAACAACATCCGGAATGAGAGTCTGTTCCTGAACGGCTCACAGATCTTCAACGACCGGGATATTGACCTACTTCCAACACCTATCAGTACGAACTACTCAAACTCATTCGACAACAATTACAGAAGCAATTTGCCACGCTTCAAGCGACAGATTGACAACAATGACTCCAACAACTACATTAATAACTACTACGACAACACAGCAAACACAGTTGGAGCCCCAGCGGGAGATTCTCCCGGGTTTCCAGTTTCCCCTGGAGCACGTGTACCTGCTTTACGACCCCCGGTAGACTTCGACTACAGCGACTATGGTGATGCTTATGACTACAATGCGGAGTCCGGCCGGGAGAGTTCTAAAAAAGTGGATAAATTGCTGATGCGATTTGTTCCACTGATTGTCCAGGCTATCTCGGGGGCACTGTGTTACTACTTTGCCCGTGTGGCATGTAAGTTGTGTATGCAGGGTTTTGGTTTCAGCTTTCCATTACTTCTCATCACCCCAGTGACATGCGCCATATTCTGCTACCTGTGCTATCTGGAGAAGTGGGTCAGTGTCATGCTGCCTGACCTAGAGATAGGTGAGTATTTGCTCATTGTGAAAAGTAATAATTCTTTAATGCCCAGAAATTGAGATTGCTGACAAGGTTCCATCCCTGGAGCAATTGAAAAACAGTAGAGAAATACTAATGTTACAAATAATTACCTGTCAATGATGGAAAAGAACAATGTTTGTTGGAAACATATCAATGTTGAAGTGGTTCGTCAGTGAGTTCTTGGTGGGTATAATGCTTTGATGATACCCCTTGGTATTGATGACACATGTGTGCAGCCGTAGCAAGTAACTTGTCAAGGCTACATCTAGATATCATCGCAGGATTATTACACTTAATCATGCACCAAGTGCTGCCTAACAGACCTACTAGTACTTCACTGGCATGATGCCCTGAAACACTTAATCATTGTGATTCACATATGATAGAAATTTCTTGTCCTTTTCTGCAGGATACTGGCGGTGTACAGAGAGTTACAAGGAGCCGAGCTTCCATTGGCAGATTGGATGTGGGCTGGCTCTGTGGTGGCTGTCACAGCTCTGGGTCTCAAACCATGTCTGGTTCTCCACCTCAGAGAGACTGGCCAAGGTGGAAAGGTGAGAATGTTTAACAATTTATTTTTCATAATGGCAAGGGTAGTTGCAGATGAGTTTTCATTAGCAAAGAGCATACCTACAGGTAAGTTCTTCTAGCAGATGTACCTCAATCACTTTGCAGGGTTCTGTTTCATTGCATTGAGTCAGGGAACCTCAATGTATTTGGCCTGTGATAGTGAGCTACCTGTACATCTTTTCAACATGCATTCTTGCCATGTCAAACTTGAATTATACAATATTTTAGATGTTTTATGATATAATCAACACAACTGGAGTCTTGGGATTTTAAAGATGCAATGTTCTGTTGAGCATTTGAACATACATTTAGAGCAACGCACACATCCTCACTTTGCTTTGCATCTATTCAGGTTATTTGTGCTGCCCCAATACTGTGGTATTATCCTGGAGCAGTCTCTGATGCTCAATAGGAGACGTAAGGATGAAGAGGAAATGCCCAAACCGAAAAGGGTAAGCATTTTTCTGTTAAGAGAATCTGAATCAGATTTTAATCGTAAGACATGTAGAGTAAATAATAGAAACGTCTTACATCAACGTTCATAGAGTGTTGAAGCAAACTGTTCTGATTTGATTGTCTGATAATACATTTTAATAATCTTTGGCCTCCATGGTGCTTTGATTTTCAGTCTGTGCATCCAATTTTATTCAATTATAAGTTTCAGCCCCCTCCTCAAGTTAACCCTAGGCCACTCTAGATGATGACAAACAAAAAAGTATTTACCTAAGACAATTCAATACTTTATTACAGGTAAAATCTGACCCATCCATGGATGACTCGGTCTCCACGGCCGGCTCCATTATCTCAGAGGGCGAGAAGCTGCGGATAAAGGAAGGAGTAAACCCACGTATCTATGTCTGTGCCACCATGTGGCACGAGACGGCTAATGAGATGGTACAAGTACTCAAATCTGTCATGAGGTGAGCTAAAAATTAAATAGACTAGGAAATATATACTTGCGTGTGTGATAACGCCATCCCCTGATGGCTGAAGTCCATTTGATATTAGTGCCAAGCTTTCCTCAAGGATTCATGTCTATTCAAATCTTGCCCTGAATGACACTTTATCAAAAAGAGACTTCAACTGGGTAACAATGGATGAAATTAAGCTGCTTGTATATCCAATTTTTGATAATGCGACTCCCAGTTTTAAGAAGTGCACTAGAATAAATTCACTTTCAATTCCAAACAGAATGGACGTGGACCAGGCAGCTAGGACCAATGCACAGGAATACTTTGGTGTCAAAGATCCAGACTACTATGAGTTTGAAGGTAATGCTATGTGCTAATTAATTATACAAGCGAAATATATTTTTAACTAGACTGCCATATATCTTACCATAGAGGTATTTCTGCAACGTACACAGCTGGAATCACATAGGCACATTGGTTTTTGGATGGTTTTCCTTTGTTGGGGGGGATCCATTTTTCATTGGTCAATAAATATTACTATATCACTTATTTCATGAAAGTGCTATATTTCGTACGGCTTTGGGCTAATTGTATTCCGATGACAATAGCTATTCACCTGATTAATCTACAAAGGGAAGCCTTTAGTTCCTGGGTTATCATGGTGCACCCATGAATTGCTAGCATTGCATGTGTGCATTATGTATTCCATTGTTTTTTCCCAAACCCATGTTTTTCTCTTGGCCATGTGCTCATAATTTTTCCTCATCCAGCTCACGTGTTCATCGATGACGGTATGGAGTGTACCAAGGCCACCGACAGGATTTGTAACCGCTTTGTTAAACAACTTGTGGAGATTATTGAACTCTCAGCTACGTAAGTGTCCATTATAAAACCCTCAAATATATTTAGTTGTGCCTATATTTCTCTTATTCACAATCAATATGCACAAGGCGATTCTGTCCCAAAGTCACAGACTTTAGAAGGGACCGAAGCATTTCTGCTTTAAAGTGGCAAAATCCAGGCGATCTGCCGGATTGGGACTAAAAAATCGTTCTTCTAAGAAATTAATCAGGGTATTGACATAGACCATACTTTATTTATTCTCTTTCTTGTAAATTTAGCTTTTATTTGAAGGAATCATCGGATTTATACCAGTTTTCTTACTTATGAACGCCATAATTCCATCCAATTGGAATACACCTTAACAGGTGTGGCTTCTGTTGAAGTAGGTATCTGATCATGGATAGGAAATGTTTGTCCACAGCTTAAAACACTGTGTATTACCTTAGTATCCGGCCTACCATCTTATCTACTCACATCACCCATACATATCATGTCAGGTGCCATGCCCTTAACCCTTACAGGGCGGCAAATGCATTATTGCACCGAATGTAGCACCACGCATACATGCATGCATCCTCATGCTTTACGGGGTCGGCATGATCCTCCAATGAGCATTCCTGCCAGTACTTCATTGATGCATCATGACGACCAATGGGCATGGTGCACCAATGCACTAGCTCTCCATTACACACATAATTAGGTGCTACAAAGACACCCAATACTTTGCCTTATGTAAATCAGATCCATCCATGAGACACAACTGGTGCTCGCTGCTCCTATAAAGACACCCACGCCGTACGGCGGACGTCTGACCTGGACGCTACCTGGTGGCAACCTGCTGTACTTGCACGTCAAGGACAAGAACAAGATACGTCATAAGAAAAGGTGGTCACAGGTACAGTATGATTACTAACCTTTTAACATGAGTGGGATTTGAGGATCATAAAAACATCTCCACCCCAACCCACCCCAAAGAATGGAAAATCAGATAAAAGGGTGTCACCTACGCCTCTCAGTCGGACATATTGTATGTTACAGGTGATGTACTCAGTTTCTGACTGCATGTACATGTACTACTTACTGGGACACACGCCTACGCGGTAACTGTGATGACTCCATCTACATTAACCAGTCGGATGTATCCTATCATAATGTCTGACGTATTTTATGTTTTAGGTCATGTACTCAGTCTCTGGCTGCTTGGTAACTGACATATTCTATGTTTTAGGTCATGTACATGTACTACCTGCTGGGTTTCCGCCTACTTGGTAACTGACATATTCTATGTTTTAGGTCATGTACATGTACTACCTGCTGGGTTACCGCCTACTTGGTAACTGACATATTCTATGTTTTAGGTCATGTACATGTACTACCTGCTGGGTTTCCGCCTACTCGGTAACTGACATATTCTATGTTTTAGGTCATGTACATGTACTACCTGCTGGGTTTCCGCCTACTCGGTAACTGACATATTCTATGTTTTAGGTCATGTACATGTACTACTTGCTCGGTTCCCGCCTACTCGGTAACTGACATTTTCTATGTCTTAGGTCATGTACATGTACTACTTGCTCAGTTTCTGCCTACTCGGTAACTGACATTTTCTATGTCTTAGGTCATGTACATGTACTACTTGCTCGGTTTCTGCCTACTCGGTAACTGACATTTTCTATGTCTTAGGTCATGTACATGTACTATTTGCTCAGTTTCCGCCTACTCGGTGACTGACATATTCTATGTTTTAGGTCATGTACATGTACTACTTGCTCGGTTTCTGCCTACTCGGCAACTGACATATTCTATGTTTTAGGTCATGTACATGTACTACCTGCTGGGTTTCCGCCTACTCGGTAACTGACATATTCTATGTTTTAGGTCATGTACATGTACTACTTGCTCGGTTTCCACCTACTCGGTAACTGACATTTTCTATGTCTTAGGTCATGTACATGTACTACTTGCTCGGTTTCTGCCTACTTGGTAACTGACATTTTCTATGTCTTAGGTCATGTACTTGTACTATTTGCTCGGTTTCCGCCTACTCGGTAACTGACATATTCTATGTTTTAGGTCATGTACATGTACTATTTGCTCGGTTTCTGCCTACTCGGCAACTGACATATTCTATGTTTTAGGTCATGTACATGTACTACCTGCTGGGTTTCCGCCTACTCGGTAACTGTGATGACTCGATCTACAGTAACCAATCAGATGTAGGAGGTAAGAAGGAGAAGGTGGGCACCATGCCCTCAGGACCCATGACACAGCGCAGCCGCATCTTCCGCAGTATGAACCATGTACAGAGAGCTCAGGTGGGTGCAACTCATTCACTTAATTGGCGTTTTAGGGGGAAAATATACATTTTCGAGCTTTGGAACATTCTATTTTGGAATCTACATCCAAAAGATTCACCAAAAAAGTATGTCCCCAAATGTTATTCTCAAATTCTCCTAGAAAGTTCAAAAGCTCATTTTGATTCTAGTCTATTATAGAATGTAGCATACTATAGGGCATGCCTCATAGGTATTTATAGGTGGCAGTGAGACTAATTACCAAATTGGTCTGTATAGGCACCTTGGTGCTCGTTGATTCAACTCAGGCTGTACGCAAGGCACTATAGTATATTTAGGAATTTCAAACCTCTGAACCCCCAACAATTTTTTAAGACCCATTTATTTAAGACCTGGCACAGGTCAATATGGTATATAGGCCTATCTGTGTTCAGAGATGATTTTCTCATGCTGGCCGCAGAACTTATCATATTGATGTGTCCATTGACAATTTAACTTCAGTTGACCTACAGGCTATCTCTGTGGCACGATTATTAGTTTAAGAGTTGCTGTCCTGCTAAATAGCATGCATCAGTGCTCTCCAAACAACACTTGTCATCAAATGATCTTTCCTCAAATTGCAGGCAGAAAACACATACCTGCTAACCTTGGATGGTGACATAGACTTTAAGGCTGAGTCTGTCACCTTGTTGGTGGACCGTATGAGGAAGAACCCCAAGGTGGGAGCAGCATGTGGACGGATACACCCTATAGGCACAGGTAAGGTCTTAGATATTTAAACCTTTATTGCTTTAAAGATTGAGAGGTTGATACACTCCTGGGTGGTCTGCCGCCCAATTGTCATACATACAGCATTTTGACGACCTTCTTTGCCCTTTCTCTTTGAACATCATTTTGGGTCGGGGCTACTGAACTGATCTGATGACAAGGACCCTGTTTCTTTTGTTCTCTGGGTTGCACATAAAACTTGCTATCAGTCATAACAATATAAACCCCTACAGGTCCAATGGTGTGGTACCAGAAGTTTGAGTACGCCATCGGTCACTGGCTGCAGAAGGCGGCAGAACACATGTTGGGCTGTGTGCTTTGTTCCCCGGGCTGCTTCTCCCTCTTCAGAGGGTCCGCCATCATGGACGACAACGTCATGAGGACGTACGCCACCAAGTCCACAGAGGCACGTCACTACGTCCAGTACGATCAAGGTTAGGTTTATACGAAATTGGAATATTAACAAGTTATAAATTTTTCATATAGAAATACATTGCACGTTCTGTCGTTATTCCGCTTCAAATAACAGGTCTGAGAGTAAGGTTAAAGGTATGATTATGACTTGTATTCTACAAACATGAAGTACGAAGAAAAAATAAATAGATAGACTGCTTCTTAAAAGTTCAAACTGGGAATAGTAATAGAAGATTTAAGAAAAAGATTATTCTCAATTTTGAGCAAAGTCTGATAGGACAAATGGCTTGTTTAAACCATGTTTTCTCGAATGAATTGCTGTAATGACGAGTCATTTACTTATATCTGTAGCATTTCCCTCTGATACTTTGTGTAGAAATAAGGCCATTCTGGCAAACAGAAATTCATTCCAAATGAGAAAAGAAATTAGCAATTGGCTTTGTATTTGGGAACAATTATTTTAAAAACTTCCTCCCTTCCCACCTGTAGGTGAGGACCGTTGGCTGTGTACACTGCTCCTACAACAAGGCTACAAGGTGGAGTACTGCGCCGCCGCAGATGCTTCAACATACGCACCAGAGACCTTCAGGGAGTTCTTCCAGCAGCGTAGGCGCTGGATCCCCTCCACCCTGGCCAACATGATGGATCTACTCTCAGATTACCACCGCACGGTGTTAGTCAACGACAACATCTCCTACCTGTATATGATGTACCAGGCTGTGGTGATGGGCGCATCATTGTTGGCACCTGCGACTGTCATCCTCATGGTGACTGGTGCCATACACGTTGTTATTGGTGGCGCTTTGTACTGGCTCTGGCTCTCTGTGTCGATTGGGGCGGGAATCTTCTACATGCTCATCTGCTTCCGCTGTAAACCTGACACCCAAATCACTGTAGCGGGCTACATGAGTACGTTCTACGCTATTCTCATGTTGGCGGTTACTGTAGGTATCATCGTCCAGACATCTCAGGACTCGTGGACATCGCCCAACGCTATGTTCATCACGGTCATCACGGGTATCTTTGTGTTCGCGGGACTTCTTCACCCGGAGGAGTTCATGTGCCTTATACCCGGAGTGCTCTACTTCCTCTGCATTCCTTCTGGCTTCCTGCTACTCTTCATCTACTCGATGATCAACATGAACGTCGTCTCCTGGGGCACCAGGGAAATTCCCAAGGTATGTAAAAGGGCATATAGATTAATCTATTTATTCAGAACTGCTTAGCGGATTAATGCCTCACGACCCCAGAGGGATGATATACACTTTCATTCCCATATGGGATAGTCATGGGATAGTCATGGTTATTCAGAAAAGCTGCAAATATGCATCATTACATTGAATGGCCATTATGCATTGAAGTTTTAACAGTCCCAACTCCGCCATGGAATCCCAAGGGTGTGTAAAGTCGTTATGCGAATATCAATCAATTTCAAAATGGAATATCTCAGAATCCCTTGCACTCCAATGTCATCAATTTTTAGAATGGTCTTATCAATCATACTAAAGTAGGGTCATCATTCAATTCTATTACAGATAAATGTGGATCAACACAGTAAAAGGTGTGCGAGAGGGTGCGTGGGCATACCTTTTACCGTGTTGATCCACAAATGAATGATACTAGGACAAAGTACAGCAAATAATTCTGTCTTATTCTGCAGGTGGAAGATATTGAGGCCATCAAGGAGCATGAGAAGAAACTGCGGCGGAAGGAGACGCTGAAAGGCATGAAGGAGTTCTGGTTGAACCTGTGCTGCTGTCTCAAACAGCGATGTGTCGACTTCATCGAGAAACACAGCAAGCCGCAGCCCAAACGCGACGAGATTGTTAAAGAGATCATGGCTGAGTTGGAGAGGATTGAACAAGGGAAGCCAGAGAGTGCGCAGGGGTCATCGGGGTATGCCACCCCACGGAACACCAGCATGGCAGACATAGAGCGGCAGTCAAGCTACGAGCGACAATCGGCATATGAGGGTAAATCTGGGTATGAGTCGAGAGGATCAGGAAGATCTGGACTGGGAAATAATGGTATCATGGAGGAGAGGCAGCGCAGCATTGTCCGACAGCTTGATAGCATTCATAAAGACATGAACAGGATCAATGATGGACTGGACCGGCGTGAGTCTAACCGACAACCTGGGGACCGTGACAAGTACAAGGACAATGAATCTCTGACCTATGGACAGAATAACAAGGACAAAGACCCTTACTACAGCTGCATCCAGAATGAACCAAAGATCCAGCGGGATGACCTTGTTAATCCATACTGGATCACAGAGAAGGAGTTGAAGCGCGGACCTGTACGTTACCTTGACAACAATGAGACACAGTTCTGGCAGAAGCTCATCGAGAAGTACCTCTACCCACTGGCACATGATGCGAGCCATGAGGCCAAGATCAAGAACGACTTGAAGACGTTGAGGAACAACGCTGCCTTCCTGTTCTTCATGTTGAACTTCTTGTGGTTGTTCATCATCTTCCTCCTTCAGGTTGTCCAGGACCAGCTCAAGGATACTCTCTACATCAGGGTACCAAAGAGGAATGGCACTGAGGAGCGACACTTTGAGCCGCTTTCAGTCGCCTTCCTGGTCTTCTTTGCCATGATCATCATGATTCAATTCATCTCCATGTTGTTCCATCGTTATGGCACCTTCCTCCATATCCTGGCTTCGACTAACCTCAGATGCTGCAGCAAGAAATACGAGCCGATCGGAGTGGCCGATATCGTCCAAACTGTCAAGGTCATGCAGCAGATCAAGGGCATTGCTGATGATGACGAGGAGCCGGAACCTGATTACGACATCCTGGCTGATGATATTGATGACACCAACCCAGATGTCATCAGTTGTGGAGCTGAGAGCCAGAGGCGCCGCAAGCCAATCCACTACTCCAACAAGACCTTGAGAGGGGCATTCGTCAAGCGATACAATGCACTATCAAAACGCAGCCAGCGCAACAAGCAGAAAGCCCAGCGACCTGGAATCGCCCAAGTGTTTGATAATGTTGCTTATCAAGATAAAATTTGAAAATGAGCATGTGAGGATAACTTTTAAAAGTCATATCCCATATGAAATTAAACCGGTTGAACTCTTCCAGAAATGTACACTGCTTTCAAAGCACTGGGCAGCATACAAGCTTCTCAAAGACATTCGGCAGAATTTTGTAATAATTGTCATCTACTCTAAGCATTCGTTTTCTATTGTGACCTGTTAATCCTTTCGGCCAACCATGTTTTTTTTATGCATCATGCCCCTTTATCAACGAGATGCATAAATGCAACTCTGGTGAGTAACTCACCAGAATTGCTTGGAGAACCATAGTTATGCTACATTGGTGTCATGATGACAAACGAAAATTCTTTTCCGTGTCATGCAGGGTTAGGCATATAAAAGATGCCCTGACACGTCGGGTGGCCAGTTCTCAGTGTATGTGTTCTCTTAATTAGATTTTCGACAAAAATAGATAAAAAAAATAGTTTCAAGGGACGTATACATAGAATATAAGAGATGCACAAGTCAGAAATTGGTGCTTTACCCCTTGGTATGTCACTTATTAATACTGTAATAATGTGTATTGACGTGATATGTTGATTTAACATGTAAATCCATAGCATACATTGAGCTAAATTTGTGGGTAGAATGAGGGACTTCTGTCATTCCATCAGTCAAACTTACAGGTACCGCTCTAACGCACAGGCCACATATATACTGCCAATATTGAGAAGGGCAAAATCGATACCTGCTTCTGAGGCCTTAAAGGTAGTACAACAGATTGGTAGTGGGACTTAAAAATACTTATATGGTGGCCGGATAGTACAATGTACGTGGTACTAGATCGGAAATAAATGAAAGTATAAGATGTAAATATCTAGAGGGTGTATATCTATAATGTGTGTATTATGTATCTGAGCAAGTAAAGTAGATGTGTCTGCCTTCTATATTATCTTAAGTGTGGTCTTATTCAACTATACCAAGCAAATCTCATCAACTTTTCTAAATCTCTCTCTCTCTCTATCTCTCTTTCTTTATCTTTGGCTCTCTTTCCATATCTCTCTCTCCAACTCTGTCTCTGTTAGTCTCTGTTAGTTTTGGATAACCGTAAGCAGTGTTTCAGATTCTTTGGATCAAAGGTTGAATCAACTCAGCAATAAATAGTGTCATGTAGCAGAATAAGAATGTTCCTCAATGGGTCAAATAGTACGTCAAATATTATAGTTTATTGACCGATACATATACCAATATTCTGTCATTTTGTATTTTGTTTTATTTAAACAGTTGTTTTTTTAATTCACAAATGAATATATTTCAGTAAATCTTGATGCTGGGATCTGAAAATTATTCCTTGTTTTGAATCAAAGAAATCCTTTCCCCAAAAAATGGTAAAAACCATAAAAGGTAAAGCCTAGAAGAAATAAGGCAGGCAACGCTACCTAAACACAGCAATTTTGTCTAGGCCTTATGGAAGATGCATTTCATCCCCAACCCATGTCAATGTATGTAAGGTGTACCTATATCCATTTACTGTCTACATGTTTAGCTATTTTCCATGTGAATGCTAGAGGTGGCCAATTTTTCCATGTATTTCTCAATATAATGATTATTACAAGTATATATATGTGTTTTGAAATTGTTGGAACAATGATAACAACTTCCCATATTCCAATTGATAACTGTATCTAGTGTTCATTGAAGTGATGGGAGTATGTTGAGCGGTTGGACTAAAGCGAGTCAGTAAATCCTCCGATAATATAATGCATAATGCATCAATACACAGATACACTCACCCTATTGGTCTTTAAGATGCTCAGTCGTCAGCATGATGCTTAGATATAGCCATTGTCAGTAACTCACCAGGGCTACGATCTTATATCATACTGATCCTATGGGATTGATACAGTACTGAATGAGTAGGAGTAGGCTCCAATGTAGAGGTCCAATCCAGTCTCGAGTTCTATCACGCGACCTCTTCAGGATCGATACTATGACAAATGTTGTGGGGGTGTATTATTATATGTGGAGTGCTTGTGAGTAGACCGGGCAAAAATTCATTGTTCAATCATTGGCATGATGTTTTCATGGGGTTGATTTACACCCAGAGGGCCAGATTGATGCTCCAATGAAGTGCTAGTGAGCAGACTCGCCAGTACTTCATTGGTGCATCATGACGACCGATGGACGTGGCACACTTGTGTATCAGCGGCCAAAAAGGTTTAAGGATTATAGTCATTAAATAAAACAACGCAAAGTGATGATAGCAAACAGATCCAGATAGTTGCCAATCAAACACTAGATGTAAAACAATTCACAGAAATAAAAGATACACATTTCTGTTACACAGATTGCCTTCATTTGTCATTCTGATTACAATATACTGGAATAAAGTATTGAAAAGGGATGTGCCATTTGGTGGGTTTTTGATTGGCAGAAACTCCTCCTATACACTTCAGAAATATAATGTTGGGAGTAATACTTATCGAAGTTTAGACATGTTTTAAGTCTAACTACTTAATATCGGGAGATGTTACCCATCTGAAAAGGATATGTACTTAAATTATGGGCTTTTAACACTCCATTAAAACTCTTTTAAAAAATAGACATGTTTGGCATGTGAACACTTATAATGTATCTTACTGGTAAGACATCTATCACACTAGGTGGCAGCTCTGCCATTGAATGCACGTTCTACAGTCATGCGTCATTGCTGGACCAGATTATGGTAGGATCCTGCTGCAAATCACAATGTCATATGCTACAATAGTGGACTTCACAATCTCAACAACACAGGATTGGTCAGTTCAATCATATTATAACTATTAGTGCGCCAAAAGAAATACAGTGAGCAGAATTTTCTGTTATGATTACCTTAAACTTGCAACATGTACAGGTACATAACCAACATTAATCAATGGACAATAGAAAAGTGATAACATATAGTATCACAAGTTAAAGGTCTTACGGAAACTAACCACGCTATGGTTTGTAAGTTGTTCAAAATCCTAATTTGTGCACAGTCTCATACAAAGTCATGGGGTCTAGAAGGTAATTCATGGGAATGTACAATTAGTCCCTAGGACAATATCATCATATTCTTAGTCCTGGGGACTAGGCTTTAGTCCTTAGGACTGTGCTTTTATGTCCAGGACTTGACCGGTATAGTTTAGTTGTGGGCTAAACTATCACCATATATAGTCCCGAGGACTAAGGATGGCCTTACTAGCTAGCATTAGACTTAAGCATCGCATTATTAGCTATAGTCCTGAGGACTTCTACTACGCCCGCACACCTACGCTCACCGCGGGAGGCTCCGCATAGAGTCCTCGTATTTAGGTCAGCACGGACGCGGCAGGCGCTGTAGCCCTGAGGACTTGCTAAACCGCTGTCATCGGTATCCTGCCTGGCCAGTCCTTATAGTGAAACTGGACCATTCCTTATTAAATCACTGCGTCACCTTCCTAAAAATGATCCAGGATCCTATATTATTTCCTCATAAGGTTGGTGCTGAATGTCCACATTCCAAACGAGTCTATGTAGCTGCCACCTAAAGTTTTATGTAGATGTGCCTCTCTTCAATATCTATATGGAAATAATTCTATGTGGTTACTGGGGTCACGATATATTATAGGTGAGTTTTTAACATCTGATTCAACCCGTTGCAACGTCAGTGGATCCATAACATTTCTCCCAGACTGTATCTGGTACAGTCTGGGCACGTCCGAGACTGGCGCTTCTGGGATACAGAGTGGTGGTGGCGGGGGAGGGGGGAGGGGCAAAAGATGTTGATCCTTCAAAGGGCGGGGAGGGGGAACCAACTTTTTGGGGAACAAAATTTTTTTATCTATAGGTTAAAAAAACGTAACTGATAATCATTTTTAGACGTGGAGAACATTTCCTCTAAATGGTGGAAAATGTTTAAAATGTGTTTGAATACATTTTGCAACATAAGAACATTGTTCCGTTATTTTTTTTTGCCACTGGCTATCAGATTGACCCAGACGTGGCCCACCCCCATACACGTCAGCCCACATACATTCACATTCTACAGCATAGTCAACATATTCAGTATGTGTCTATCAGTTCACACTATCAGTTAGAGTTAGTAGTACATAAAACGCCAGAATAGCTGAGGGTAAGATCATCATGCCACACCTTTTGCTATCTCACAACAACTAAAGGAAGATCTTATGGTGATGGGGAATAGCCATTTAGGGGAGGCTCAGTGGGTGCAATATCCATAATAGGGAAAGGCTCTAACCCTCTAAGTGCCAAATGGTATCTCTGTTTTAACCCTCTAAGGACTGCTAACAGTGGGGGTCCCCCCTCCCCCCCCCAAAAAAAAAAAAGAAAGGAGGAAGGTGGGAAAAGGAGAGGGAAAATAAAAGGCTAGAGGGGGCCTAAACAGGATTACCACATTGATATCTCTTATTGTAGTCTTGATATTGGCTGAGAATGTCTCAGAATGCACCAAGGTAAATGGTACTTGTTCCTCCAAACTAGAAATTATATGTGGAGTACCTCAAGGTTCTATCCTAGGACCCCTATTGTTTTTAATATATATAAATGACCTCGATACCTCACTACAGTTTATGGAATCTGAATTATATGCTGATGATACGGCTTTATTCCATACCTACAAAGAGCCCACACCTGACATAATAGCAGCTATGAACCAAGACTTGGAGAACGTAGCAAACTAGTGTAAGAAAAATAAGCTATCTTTGAATATTAAAAAAACGAAATATGTAATATATGGCACCAACCCCAGGTTGAAAAAACACAGAGAAATAGATATGTCAATTAACAACCAACCAATACTGAGAGCCTTTAACTATAGATACCTCGGCTTGGAACTTGATGCTGAACTAAATTTTAAAAACCATACCAAAGTTATTTATAACAGTATGTCTCATAAAACCTACTTGATGACCAAATTAAGGCATTATATTACGCAAAAGGCTGCAAGGGACATATTGGTATCTATGATTCTCCCTATCATTGAATATGCCCAAATAATCTATGGTAAAGTCTATATGACTGGCTGGGAGAGGCTAGAAAGCAGTCTTAAACGTACCTTAAAAGTATGCTATTATCCCATAAGACGTGAAAAAGTTGAATACATCAGAGAAGTTAGTAATATTAATACCCTTAGTAAAAGATGGGAATCTGCACTATGTTTGGCTGCTTTCAAATATACCCAAAAACCTGAAAACATTGACACCAGAAATATAAATACCAGAAATCATGATGCCAAGCTTGTGAAAACTAGCTGGCCTAGATTAACCAAAGCCAGACAATCCTATACCCACAGAGTAAGTCAAAAAATGAATAGCCTACCAACAAATATTAGGTGCATTGAGTCCCCCATGGTCTTCAAGAAGAAAATAAATGAGATGTTGTCTGTATAGGCCTTGTCCAGAGGTTTCTCCCACTCCCTGCTTCCCAAAATATTTATCACTATTACCCCCCTGGATTATTACTTTTTCTAATATTTTAGAGTGATATTGATACACCAGCCCACTATACCAACGACTGAACAAATACTAACAAATATTAATGAACAGACTTATATATCTTATATATATATATATATATATATATATATATATATATATATATATATAAAGCACATGTCCAAACAGAGACTCTAAGAATGAGTCCTATGGATTGTGCTCTATATCTTAAGCGGAATTGTATTGAGCTCTTGTAAAACACTAATCAGCTACTGTAATACAACTGTTATGTCAAAGTTAATTTGCTGTATCTGGATAACTCGGACCATTGTGTTCCCCTGATGCAGCCTAAATAAAGAAATTTGAATTGAATTGAATTAATTGATCCTTCAAAGGGCGGGGAGGGGGAACCAACTTTTTGGGGAACAAAATATTTTTATCTATAGGTTAAAAAAAACGTAACTGATAATCATTTTTAGACGTGGAGAACATTTCCTCTAAATGGTGGAAAATGTTTAAAATGTGTTTGAATACATTTTGCAACATAAGAACATTGTTCCCCAATGCTGGAAAATAACGTTATTTTTTTTTTGCCACTGGCTATCAGATTGACCCAGATGTGGCCCACCCCCATACACGTCAGCCCACATACATTCACATTCTACAGCATAGTCAACATATTCAGTATGTGTCTATCAGTTCACACTATCAGTTAGAGTTAGTAGTACATAAAACGCCAGAAAGGCTCTAACCCTCTAAGTGCCAAATGGTATCTCTGTTTTAACCCTCTAAGGACTGCTAACAGTGGGGGTCCCCCCTCCCCCCCAAAAAAAAAAAAAAGAAAGGAGGAAGGTGGGAAAAGGAGAGGGAAAATAAAAGGCTAGAGGGGGCCTAAACAGGATTACCACATTGATATCTCTTATTGTAGTCTTGATATTGGCTGAGAATGTCTCAGAATGCACCATTTCAAGTCTAAACACTAAAAAGTTTCTTGGGGGCATACCCCCACCCTCAAACCCCAGTCTAACTGCTGGGCATCGCTTGCAGTGCTCGGGGCCATGGAGTACCTCATCATCTTTCACCAAGACTTGGTCCCCCTCTAGACAATCCTGGATCTGCCACTGGGCTAATGCAGGAGTACATCACGGCCATTGGTCGGCATGCTGACAAATCTGCTCACCAGCATTTGATTGGTGCATTATGCCGACTATCGGGAAGTGTATGAACCCAATTATAGGGACCGCATCATGCTGGTTGCATTAATGTATTGGCGGCCCCATATAAAGGATAATGCATCTTTTGTCATTATGGAATAACAACAAGGAGCGATTGTCATTAATAAGCCAGAAATAACACATTAATGCTAATAGCCAATGTTTGACAATCTAAGATGTTGTATGAACTGACTGTGAGATACATGGGCAATCTGAGATATATGGAGCTGCAGTATAAAACCTATTTTAATAGCTGTCTGCGTTCTGGGAACCAGTTCTATGCATGCTGACGTCTTTTGGTGTGCGCTTCCTGCACATGTAGGCTCACATTATTATAGAGTTAAATAATCATATCCTGTCAAAAAGTACATGATTATGTATTAATTCCATGTCACCATGATCTGTCCCCATGACGTATGGTAAATGTCTGGAGCACCTGAGTAGTATCCCAGGGTTTGACCATATCAAACCTGAATGTCCAGGATTTTATTAAATATGAAAATCACTTTCTGTCATGACCTCCTCTGGTGTTACACGCTTCCTGCATATGAAGGCACATATGATTGAAATACCGTACTTCCTCCTGTATGGGCCCAACCCTGCATATAAGACCACATAAAGCACCAGTTCCACAGATGTACAATCGGTCAGAATCGCCCTATTCCGATGATTTATGATATTGGAGAAGTATGGAAAAGTCGGTCGGATTATTGCTATCTGTTGCCACCGACTTATGCCTGTGGAACCAGTGCTTAAGCTTGGGTGAGAGGCTGCTTAATTAGTAGTGCATAAGCCTAGGGGTTGCAGTTTGCAATCAATAAAAATCCACTTCTACTCAACACTGTGCCCCTATCGATTCTCCTTCACTTTACAATCTTTCTCCTTCTATATACAATCAATGCAAAATCAAACAGAACACTAGTTGCTGAGTAACATTTTTGAAATATATTTGTAGGATTAGTAGATATTAGCCTGTTGCATTGTATAGGCCTGGAAAGTCTTGCCAAAAGATGACAAGGGAGAACCTCGGTCAATTTTTCAAAGACTACTGATGAAAACGTGCATCGCCTAACTCGTTTTCACAGTATTTACAAATAGTCTAACAGCAGAATGCATGGGAAACTCTTTTCAGCTGTAAAAAAAACGTTCACATTTCACCGAAACAATTATCTAAACAGTTATTTAACAACACAATAAAATTAACCTGCACGTTAAAAAAGTCTCTTTGTTGGCAAGACCCTCCTGGTCAATCTGCCAATTAATGCTTGTATAAGCCCAGGCATTTACACTGCGAAATACGGTATGTGATAAATGACGTGTTCACAAGTTCGGTCCACGCTATTGGTCAGATGTAAAATCGAGGACGTTAATTAAGTGGGAAATCATTCACCAATAACTGGAATACATGAAAATCGACTTGAAAAGTGGGACGTTATGGTCTGGATCGTGTTTCAATACTTTCCACAACTAGGCACCCTCAAATTGTAGTGGGACATGTAAGAAATGACTCCATACCAGTGACTACATAGTGAGCTCCAGTAGAGGCCTCAAAATAGCAGCTGCTATTTATTCAACTACTGGCTCAATACACACCACTATGAAGTCATAGCACCCAGTCGTAGGGGCCACTATTGGCTACATAGTGACCAGTTATACCTCCTTCATGGTCTAGTATGCACTCCTGTGTTCAAATGAGCATAGGGCTGCAGTGACTACTGCAATGTCTCATATAGGAGCCGGGCCTTGAATAGCACCCTCCCTTGAATAGGGGCTGGGATAGGAGGGCTGTCAAATCAATAGGGGCCGGGCCTTGAATAGGGGCCTGGTGGGGCCAGTTTTAGGTGGTTTTAGGAAGACAACCGAGACCCCCCAGCCCAAATGATCTATAATTGTTCTAGATAATTCCCTTTCAAATCACATATTCAAATTACAAATCAGATACAGGCACACAGATGAACAGAAGCTACCCACTGCTGAAGAAGTATGACTCAATGATGCTGCTAACAAAATTTAATTGGTCTCTAACTATTATTATACTGGACTACTTGACCACCTGACTACCCGAAATTACTATTTAAATATATACAGTTCTCCTTTTTAGGAAATAACCTTGATAAATATTTTTATACTTACTTGGGTGATGCACTTCATGTATTGATATACCATTATGTCTACATACAGATAGATTTTTGAAACCATCTTCTCTCTGCAAACCGTAAACATGACCGATGTGTAATGCCACCACAACTAAACAAACTTATCGGTAGAGGGGACGGCATTAAGGCCTTAGCCCCCTCTATGATGTTATTGAGTGTATGTGGGGAGGGTGGGGCACATGGAGAATTAAGAATCTCTGGGACAAGACTAAATGTATTATTTCTATTTTCAATGTACAATACTAACACATTTACCCTTCTATGCAATTCAACAATTTGATGAATATTAAAGGCACCAAGGGCATACGCTTTATGCATCTGAATGCAAGGAGTTTTAAGGCAAATTATGCATCAATTTGTGCTGAAATATACCCTGCTGAACTTGAAGTCTGTACCTTTTCTGAAATCTGGTTCAAATGTGAAGATGATGAGACTAGTTTCCTTCTAAATGGATATACAAGATACAGGTTAGATCGCCAGGTACTAGATGTTAGAGGTAATATTAAAACTGGTGGTGGACTCGCTACCTATATTAAACATGGTATATCACATGACTATAATCTACTCTCCCATCTGAATATGTCAGACCCAGATATTGAAATCCAATGTTTGTGTATAAATAAGGAACACATGAAGCCTATTGCTCTGTTAAATGTATACAGACCACCTGATGGTGATGAACAATCATTTATAGATAATTTTACCAATATCATATCCCTAGTTGAGAACAGGGATAGATATGAGGTAGTAGCTATGGGTGACTTTAACTATCGAAATATAAGAACTAGACTCCATGATGCAACTGTTAAAGTTATAACACCAAATGGAAGATCTTATGCAACGAGTGTTGAATGCTTTGGTGCCATTAGCTGGAATAACCTGCCTAGGGGAAGGAGAGATACACCTAGCCTGGAACAGTTAAAACTGACTCCAGGAGCTACTTTGCTCGATGATAAATTTACTTCTATGTTTTACACTAAGAAACTGTATATGTATCACTTATTGTATTAATGAAGACCAACTACTATATTTTGATACATCTTTGATAAATGTATACCTGGTTGATACAATACGATCGAATATAATGTCTCTGTATTGTGTAATCTACTGAAAAACGAGCAAATAAAGTGAATTCAAACAAAAAAAAATGATAGATCTATATCTAATGACCTAATTGTATCTAAAACAATGTACGCTCTGTTATTCTTTCTTAATAGTAGGGCTGAGGTGTCAGCTAGGTGTGATATCTTTTGTAATTTTATTAGAAAGCCAGGGTGGGAGAGGGTTGGGTATGACAGGCATGACAGCTTTGTAAGGCCTAGTGCTCTATCTACACCACTGCATACTAGTAACTACATAGTTGGCCCATGTATGCCCATAATGCTCAAATTCTTAGGTGAAACACCACACTTTTCCAAATGATATTTTATTCTTTTGAAAAAAAGCCCTGCCATCCCAGAGCCAAAGGTGCTGGCCACAGGGTTATAGGTAATAGTGTAAAGAATCCAGATTGGGTACATTTGAGCAAAGGAGTGCATAGGGCAGCAGCTAAGGCTACCCACTAATTATTCACATGGAGGGTTGTCATACCAGGATCATGTTTCAATAGTTTCCACGACTGGACACCCTCAAATCGTAGTGGGAGGTGTAAGAAATGACTCCATACCAGTGACTACATAGTGAGCTCCAGTAGAGGCCTCAAAATAGCAGCTGCTATTTATTCAACTACTGGCTCAATACACACCACTATGAAGTCATAGCACCCAGTCATAGGGGCCACTATTGGCTACATAGTGACCAGTCATACCTCCTTCATGGTCTATAAGGCACTCCTGTGTTCAAATGAGCATAGGGCTGCAGTAACTACCGTAATGTATCATATAGGTGCCGGGCCTTGAATAGCAGCCTCCCTTGAATAGGGGCCTGGGTAGGAGGGCTGTCAAATCAATAGGGGCCAGGCCTTGAATAGGGCCCTGGTGGGGCCAGTTTTAGGTGGTTTTAGGAAGACAACCGAGACCCCCCACCCCAAATGATGTATAATTGTTCTACATAATTCCCTTTCAAATCACATATGATAGATCTATATCTAATGACCTAATTGTATGAAAACGCTCTGTTATTCTTTCTTTATAGTAGGGCTGAGGTGTCAGCTAGGTGTGATATCCTTTGTAATTGTATTATAAAGCCATGGTGGGTGAGGGTTGGATATGACAGGCATGACAGCTTTGTAAGGCCTAGTGCTCTATTTACACCACTACATACTAGTAACTGCATAGTTGGCCCATGTGTGGACGTAATGCTCAAATGATATTTTATTCTTGAGAGAAAAAACTGCCATCCCAGAGCCAAAGGCGCTGGCCACAGGGTTATAGGTAGTAGTGTAAAAAGCCCAGATTGGGTACATTTGAGCAAAGGAGTGCAGAGGGCAGCAGCTAAGGCTACCCACTAATTATTCACATGGAGGGTTGTCATACCAGGATCCCTTATTGAGTCACTGCTGTGGTGGCTATTTAGCCAGCAGGCAGTACGATCACCCAGTAATGTAGCCAGCTACATAGTCACCAAGGCCAAAATCCTAAGATCACCTGCTAAGATTTGACCCATCTCCAGTCATAGCTGGCTGAACCTGTCTATTGAAACACGATCCTGATTTGACAAGAGATTTCCTGTACATGGCCTGATGGATCCACCTGGAACACCAATATGAGGTGAGGTCATAGTTTCTTAATTCAATATTGACAAATGGCTGCCAAATACATTTGTAACGGCTTGCTCTGTGCCATATGTTCCCGGTTCGCTTCCCTTTATATGCAAGCCAAAAATCCAAGTGGTCCTTGACGTCTTCACCTAGTCTTACACATAGATAGATCTATGTCTTCTTCACCTACCCTAACCCATCTATGAATAATGTTACCAAATGGCTAAAGTTCTAGTCTCTTTTGCTAGCAAATGCATTAATACTTTAACGACTCATGCCATGTCATATGTGCCCGGTTCACTTGGTAGATGCTTTCCTTTATATGCAAGCCAAAACAAAAATCCGGGTTCATGTAAGTCTAAGTGGTCCTTGAGGTCTTCCCATAACCTTACACATAGATAGATCTATGAATAAATACTAACTTTGGAATCAAATGCTGCATGCTGCATAGCAGTGTTATCCAATATGATCCTTTTGAAAAAAAAAAAAGTCAGAGACAGTATTCAGCAAACAGTGTCATGTTTGCTTGGCTCATATGACCATTGTCATGTTTTCTAGGCCAACACAAGTGAAGAACTGTGGAGCAATTGAGCACTGGAGGTGACCGGAAGTGGACATTTTAATTGGTTGCTCCACCTCATGTGCTACTAATACAACTTGTGTAGTCTCTCAGTGCATGAGAGTGTGAAAATTCATGAAGAGAGTGAAAATAGTATTTCTCACTACGATTCGCTCCCCCTTCGAGACGGTATGCCTAAGAATACTCACTTATGATTCTCACTTCAGAAAAGAAAAGAGCAAGTCATAAAATTCGCTATTTTCCTATACCGCTGTGCAGCACACTGGCTCAGGCTAGCTTTGCTCTGACCAGTTTCTGCTCATGGTTTTCCACTTGGTACTAGTTGGTGTCCCAGTCTCACTCCCACTACAGTCTGTACTGCCTACTACAGTCTTCCATGTCATATGTGGTGTCTCAAACACCGACCCTCCATCTGTCTCTACTGACACCTCAGACAGGGGCCTTGTAAGACCCCCTATGGTGCTATCCAAGTCCTTCCCAGTTGGTTTTGCAGAATTGACCATTTTCATACCACTAGATTTGCTGGGTCTCCATTCCGGTGGATCATCACTCAACGAATGCAATGTGTCCCATTCGCTTTCTGTTGTTTCAGTCTCCCATTGGTCCGATTCATAATCAGGGTTTGTCTTGGATGATTCAGGTCTACTGAATGCACCGATATGTGTAAGTGCATTTTCAGATGTTAGTGATCCATAGCCACTGCTTACGCGCTTTTCCATCAATCTAATCAAATTTGCTTCAGATGACCCTTCATCCCATGGCTCTGATTCCCGAGCCGTGCTCACAGACATCAATATTGATCTCTGGTCACTCGACATTGATACCCCTCTTTCATCACGTGACATCAACATTTGCCTCCCAGGTGGTGACAACTTTCCCTCATAAGGTGACATCAATATTGCTCGCTCATCACCTACCATTTGTGTATTATCCACAGATTGTTCGCATTGTACAAACACACTTCCCCTGCTCAATACTGACTCACTTCTTTGATCCATATCTTGTGAATGGATTTCCCTTTGCCAAGTAATTGTTCTCTGGGAAGGAGCTGAATTAAATCTTCTCAGATCAGTTTCTGAATTGCTCATGACAGATTGATCAGATAAAGATTCATTGCTCTGGGAGAGAGCTGGATGTATACTTTTCATATCACTTGTTGAATTGGCAAAGTTAGATTGCTCAGTTTCAGAATGACTGCCTGGGGCAGTGGAATAGGCCCCCTCCATCGCAGTATCAGTGTCCACTGTGTCAGACCTGTGTTCATCATTTATACTTAATGCCTGGTATTTAGTCCAGTTAAACCTTGCCATGCCTTGTGGCCGGACCCCAGCACTCTTGGATCTAGTCCTTCTTGGTGAAATAAACTCAATTTCTACTTCTCCACTGATGTCTAATGACTTTCCCTTCCTGAATGCGGCTTTCGCAGAGACCGCCCGAGCATTCTCCATTTTTTTATCCTTTTCTGTTGACAGGGATGGCTTTATGATATCACACATATCTCTGGTGTCTCTGAGGGCAGTCTAAATGTGTGCCATTTTGTAAAGGGCTATGCATCTGCGCTGTTCCAAGCAGAACAAACTGAAATAAAAATATTGGATTAATTAATTTATTTCATGAAGAATATGACGGTTTCATTGGTTTACTAATATTATAACAGTGGTGGAACTAGGATTTGAGAAAGCAGAGGCCGTAGCCCAAAAGGAAGGGGCGCACTCCCGATGTTTGAGCAAATTTCGGGGTGCAAAATACGCAATTAAACTTACAAATACTGGCAGAAAGGAGGGGTGCATGCCCCCGACGCCCCCTGTCTAAATCCGCCACATAAAATATCATAATCACGTGCTCAAAAAATGATCAAAAAGCTAAGCAAGGTGCACACTTACCTCTATGTTTGGTTCCAGAATAGATTGAGGCGCCGGGATGAAGAGCTTTCACCTTGAACACAAGTCCACCCGCCCAAGGTATCTGTACGAACTGTGGAGGGCCCTGCAATGTAAAGGCTATGTAGGTGACCTTCTACACATGACCTTCTACACAGTTATTGTGTGATACAGTGCTGTCGTCTGAATGTCCTGAACCGTTCAAACACCTGTTTTATAATACTCCTTCCCCTATAGGTCAGCCATGGGGCCAGTTCGGCAGCAGGTGCACATTTTTAATCAGGGGCTTAGTTTGGGGATTTCCACATTGAAGTAATATATGTGTGTATATACTCCATGTAGGTCTAAACCATAAACTCTCATATAAAATTATTGTTTCATAGATGTGTACCTTTCGCCAAAGATGGATATTTTTGCTCATAGTACTTTAACAAAAGTCAGGAGGTAGCTTAGAAGCGAGCTGGTTAGCAATACTGTGTTTTGCTGCAACTGGTAGGGGATCAACCCCAAGATGCGGCTTATAGGAGACGGCAATACTGAAGGGTGGCTCAAACATCAGACTTTATGGTAGGTTAAGAGAAAGGATAAACGTGAAAGGGATTGATTCTAGAACTCTAAACATTGTTTTTTAAAGAAAAAAATCTTTTAGACAGTTTCAGAGGCCTTTTTTGTTGATTTTGGCTATGACTTACATCCATGTTGCATTATTCTAATGATGACGATCGTGTCATTTAACATAGATCCATGTGTCAATAATGGAAATACAACGATTTGAAGTTGATAATGAATTATTATGGTTATAGCTCAAAACAAAAGTAAATGAGTAAATGAATATATAAAAGATCCTACCCTCACAAATGAATGAATGAATGGATAAAAGATAATTTTAAGATCCTTACCATCAGCTTGTATTTTTAGAATATGTATACCGTGAAGCACATGTTAGCCATCCCTTGCCCTATAGTGCTAATAAGAGGATTTTAAATGAAGTTTCTAGTATCGGATACCAAAAGTCCTCCAGCGAATCAAGGACATCATTGGTGACTGACCGACTGATTCATAAAGGGTTTTCACTATATGATTCATGCCATATAAGAACAAGGGATAGGCCTAAACCCATGAGAGCCTGCATGGTGCATTTAAACTGGTAATCTAATCACACTCAGAAGTTTCCCTCTAGATTCCTTTTATTTGCAAACTAGGCGCTTACTTGGTCGGATTTTTGAAATTTAGTCATGGCAGCTTGTTCTGTCCTCAGATACTAAGGTATTCATGTTATTTTATGTATTCTTTGCCATCTTTTTTTTTTGTATATATAATTTGCAGCTATTTGGCCAGGGGGACTTCTATAAGATAGATGATATTATGCTGAAGACTCTCTGTACCCCATGGCTAGAGCTTGGTTTTACACCATGAGTGCCAAAATTAGAGATCAGATGTATTATGCTACAGAATAGAACCTTAAGGATGGTATATAAGCTAGGTCAAACTAGAAGAAAATCCTATTATGACTACTAAACAAATACAAGAACGGGGTAATTGCTCGGACCTCTGTGTTAGATGAGACTTACATCTATTATCTTATGGTTTTATGTTAGCCCAGAATATAAATCTTGTGGATAGGAGGAACATAGCTACACGTTATCATCAAGGTAAAAGATTGACAGTTCCACATAGCCTGAAACCAATTGTATTAAGAAGTGCCTATTATAGAGCTATAATAAAATGGAATCAATTAGAACCAGAATATACTGTCATCAACAATATCCATAAATTTAAAAATAGTGTAAGGAAATGTTACCTTAACTGTTTTATATAAACTTAGTAATCTCATCTCATCATCATCACAACCAAAGGCATATTATATTTTGACATCAGATTTGTTACTTAGGGTAGTCCACAACTATTATAACCCTAGTATGCTATGTAGAACAAACTATGTAATGGGACTGCTATTGTTGTTTACAAAAATGTATTATGAATAGAATTAAGTCATATAGTGGGTCCTAGCGTAAGCACTAAAATGCATAGGTGCTAGGTTAAACATCTTACATTTTATCATGTACCTTGTTTTTGCCCAATAAACGACTTCCAAAAATTATAATTACGTATAAGTTATAAAAGTTTAAATTCGAATGAAAAGATCTAGACAGACAGCCTACTAAACACAAAACTTTACCCAACATAGCAAATTGGTAGAAATCAAACTTTTAAACAACTCAAAGCGTTATGTCTTGGTTACCTTTGGTGAATATTTAGATGATTTAATTTAGTGCAGTGTAGCCAAAATTTGTATGTATGTATGTCTTTAGATTTGCTTCATATGTGGAATCTTCTTGTTGAAATATCAATGGTAGCAAAAGAGGTCATTCTGACTTGTCAAATCAGTGCCTCCTATCACCATCAGCACCTATAGGTTGGCTTCGTTGCTATGCAGGTTCTGTGTTGTTATGCAAAGGATAGCAACATCATGGGTTCAAATTTTAGTGTCTGAAGTTCTGAAAATGGCTATTCCTTTTTTCTCATTAGAGAAGGTAAGTTGGAGCCTAATATAATTTTACGTTTTATAATGTAATTGGCTTTGATGTATCGGTATATCAAGATGTTTCTTTGATACTCCCTTGCATATGAAATCACATGAAATCATTCAGGAACATATTCAGGACATAACATTTCCAGATGGTTCTACATAGGGTATCTATGTATTTGATACCTAGAGATTATATTTATTTAGCTTCATACGTTCATACACGTGCCTGCCTGTGTTTACTGAGAGGGTCCTAATTTGAAAAATGGCAGGTCATTGAGGGTAGTGGTGCCCTCTGTCTTCCAATACTCGAATCATTACGTATATATATATATATATATATATATATATATATATATATATATATATATATTTTGAACAAGTAATCAATGGATAATTCATGACGAGTGTGAGTTAGTGAAGGATAATTACACGAGGGCATGCCCAAGTGTAATTAGCCTTTGCTAACACACACAAGTCATGAATTATCCATTGACTATTTATTTTATTCCATGATACCAATAGATAATCAATAGAAGATCAATAAATTCAAGTTGAAAACAAAAATTTGTTTCCTTCCCCGGGACTCGAAGCCAGCCATAGAGTGTGTACACGATCAGTACATACGCCTCGGCGCGCCCTGCAGCGGACAGCGACAGCCCCTGTCTCGGCTTGGCTTGCTTTGAATGCGTCTCGCGGTTATGGCAGCGGCACACGGCGAAAAATAGTGTTTGTACACAACCGGTACACACACCTTGGCACCCAGCTGGCAGCGGGCACATGGCGAAAAAAAAGACCTTGTGCCCGGACCTTGCTTGTGTACGATTGGTACATACACCTCATCGCCCGGCAGCGGACAGCGAGGGCGCACAGGGCAAAAAAAAAACGCGTCCAGACCGGGACTCGACCCGCCTACCTCTGACGGCTGAGCGCAATGCGCTAACCACTAGACCACCGCGTCTCCTCCTTCATCGGCCTTCATGGCTTGGCTATGTTTGAATGTAGCGGACAGCCCACAGTCATCGCCTCCCCGGGCTTTGTATCATATCAAGACGTGGTTCTAACCAAGCATTTCTCGTCAGTCCCTATGGTGCACTGCATAGGGAGTTGGATTTGGGATGTGAGACTGCAGGTTCAACCCCTACCCTGGCAATGAAGATTATCGTAGGTTTTAACATGTAACATATGACATGTAAGGACATGAGAGGCGTGTAGGTTATCCATGGATAACCGCACGGCATGCAGGTTATCCATGGATAACCGCACGCCTTGCAAAAGTGATGTTACAGCCTTCAGGGTGTGCAATATCGACAGGTATGTGCATGGGAATATCCAGGAAAAGCACTGAGAATCCCAGAAATCGTGGAATAAATAAATAAATATATATATATATATATATATATATATATATATATATATATATATGATATTGATTTTACCCATCATTTATACTTCTTAGCCTTTTTATATAAGCAATTAACGTTGTTGTGCATTGCACAACTTTTTAAATGCCGACAGTGCATTAGTGCATTATGCCTTGTGCATCATGCCAACCCTGCGTACTTGATACACTCCCAGAGGGCCGAGATGGTACAACAATAAAGTGTTGCTGGGCAGACTCACTAACGCTTCATTGGTGCATATGAGGACTAATGGGAATGATGTACCAGCATAAATGCATCAAAGACCCTCAAAGGGTTACAAACTAGTACCGGATACAGCTGCAATGTAATACATTAGTGTTATGATGATTATTAGACTTTTTATTCTGACATGCAATAATGGACTACACGCTTGCGGGGGTGGTTTGGTGGTTTTCTCATGTAATCATGAATCACTTTGTTGTTTGTACAATAAATGGTAATAAGATACCTAATATTGTTTGGTCAGAACTGAAGTCTTCATTACAAAGGCAATGATTGGCTAGGTTCTCGCTTTTATAGCTCCTGGCTTAACCCTTTTGTCATATCTAGCTATGGGGTATTATAGCCAATAACATGAATATAGTGATAACAAGAGGTTGGCTGATTAGTGGATTATTGATGATAGCTTTATTGTACAAAGTACATGTCGGTTAGATGGTAACTCAGCGAGTAGCTAGTTGGTAATGCTGGCAGGTGTACTATCACCTGGCTGTATATACACAATGACCATCAGCTGTACCTCACCTAGTGGCAGGGTGTGGTACTACTGCATACATTATAGGCGAGTACAGTGTAATGAGCAATAATGGATGGTATATGTAGTATAATGTACAATATAGTAATAAAGTAAAAGTGGTAGAGTTCTCTACTTATCACACTTTGAGGCATTTAGATTAATGTACACTTGAATATACAACTATAAATCTACCCATGTGTTTGCTTTGCAGCACTGCATTGGTGCATCATGCCAATCCTTTTAGGAGTGTATCATTCAGCATGATGCATGAATGCAGCCCTTGGTTACATAGGTCGTGTACCGCCATGGATATGAACCTAGCTGTCGAAATGACATTAAGTACTTACATTTACCTAGGGTATATGGTAACACGCCTAAAGGGCATGAGAGAGATGGTCATATTAATATATCTGTTTTTATCCTGCTCCTTTGGTTGGGGGTTACAGCCGCAGCAATAGAAAAACGGATGTCTGATCGTTAAGCAATACAGAAAATGGCACTTTTGTGCTAGAGCTTTATCCATTCTGTGCTCCTTCTGCGATTGATACATTTATGCTTCATAATGCTTGATATAACACTGTCAGGCTGCGCCAAGCTGTTTACAGTACATTGCTTTTATTTTTGGAAAACAGTAGGAGGTGCTGTAAGTACAAATCTAATGATTATACAGTAGTTTGCCCCGTACCCAGTAGAGTGGTCTTTATAATCCATTTACAATTGGGCCTGAGAGTGAAGAAAAGACAGCCCGATCTTTTTGATTTCCCCTTTTTGCAGTCCTAATATGAAATAAAAGGATTCTGGCATACATGAAGGGGAATATGCAAGAAAGCATTATCGGGCCACAACAGGCTAAGGGGTTAGCTTATGCATCAATGCATCATACCCATTGGTCGCAATGAAACTGTTAAGGGCCACTAATCCACTCCTAGCCTGTCTGCTAGCATTTAATTGGAGCAACATAGCGAATTCGAATGTATCACATCCAGAGCATGCATCCATGCATCATAACTGCCAATGGCCTGCTGATGCCCATTGGTCGGCAGGATGCACTGATGAAGTGCTGGCAGGTCTGCTGGCTATTACTTCATTGGAGTATCATGCCAACCCTCTTGTGATGTATCAACCCTGTATTATGGGCATGAATGTAGCCCTGGTGAATACATAATTAGCTTCCTCAATAAACCTGAGTGCGGCGAAAAGGTAGAAGAGTCCTGTGTGGGATATTGCTATTGTCTTCACAGGGGGCGGACACGCAGGTGGACATGTGTTTGTTATGGAATGCTTTATGGACACAATAGTATTACATGTACATATACGCCACGGCGCCTTCATCATCCTGTCTATTGTCTATTGTTTGTGCACCATGCTTCTGGCAGAGGACGCCGGGGTAGACCTTTAACTACTTGTGGAACCTGGATGGTAATTTACGAATTTAAGGAGAGTAATTCTCATTAACATGTACTCTCTTCTTGAGGCTAGACATGCATACCTGAGAAAACTCACTTCAAGTTCTCTCCTGAGAAAAGATGGTGCAATTCATAACACTCATTTTAAGATCATGTCAAATTCACTATTTTCTCATACCCTGCATAGAGCTTGCCAGACAGAATGTTTGTCAAAATGCAAGTTGGGCAGGCATATTCTTAGAATAACAACACATTCTTAAAATCAGGATTCCTGTCTAAACGTCCGCTGAACCTAATTTCAGCATGTCAGGGAACCAAGATCACCTCAATAGGCATCTCGTTCAACATGACTTTGAAAATGTACAAACATATGGCAAGCTACAAAGTGTGTAGTGGCATCGTCTCTGTATGATGCCGCGACTCACCAGCACTGCACTGGTGCATCATGATTAACCAGCACTGCATTGGTGCATCAAGATTAACCAGCACTGCATTGGTGCATCATGATTAACCAGCACTGCATTGGTGCATCATGATTAACCAGCACTGCATTGGTGCATCATGATTAACCAGCACTGCATTGGTGCATCATGATTAACCAGCACTGCATTGGTGCATCATGATTAACCAACACTGCACTGGTGCATCAAGATTAACCAGCACTGCATTGGTGCATCAAGATTAACCAGCACTGCATTGATGCATCATGATTAACTAGCACTATATTGGTGCATCAAGATTAACGAGCTCTGCATTGCTGCATCAAGACGATCCTTAAACTCTCTAAAGAATTGGCGACATCATCGCAGTGCAAAAGTCGGCGGAGTTAGCTCCTCATGATGCATGAATGCATTAGTGGCCATTGAAGAGTTACATTGATGCATCATACCAACCCTATTGGGATCAACACACTCCCGGAGGGTCGGCTTAATGCTACAATCAAGTTCTGGCAAGCAGACTTGCCATAGCGAGCAGACCTCCCAGCACTTCATTAATGCATTATGCTGACCAATGGCGTTATTCACTCCTGCATTAGCGGGTTAAAACGTAAACCTAGGCCTCATTATGATCAGCAGAACTTCCAATTGACTTCAGCAATTCTAGATTGTTGATCAATTTGTTCTAATATGCACAGTAATCCCAATATCTGCAGTCAAAAACCATAACAATGCCCTGACATAATACATGAAAGCATAATGCCACTTGTAAAGGGTTATGCTTGATGTTTTTTGTTGAAAGAATCCTTGAGAGAATCTATCAATAGGTTCATGCTGTTTGTGAAGCTGGTGTTGTCATGGATCGATTACTATTATTCTTTTCCTTTTTCTCTTCCCTGTCCTTTGTTTCTCCATTTTCTACTTTTGACTAGACGCTTATGCAGCATATAAATATATTATGTATCAGATATGAAGACATTTCAAAGTTTATTTATCCTGATGGGGGATTATTCCAACAGAACAAGAATATTCTTCGTCCCGATCAATTTTCTCAATGCATAAATGTTATTTCACCCTGTTGGAATTTAATAGTTTAATACTCTAATTAGTAAGCCCTACTGTTATGATTCATTCCTTAGTTTATCTAATTTTCTTGTATCTACGTGAGATATCATCATTTGCTCTCTCGGTATAGGTTCACCACAGTTGGCCATATATCTGGAGTCATCCAACTCTCCACAGAGTAAAAAATTGATATTAGATGAACATTGCCTATATTGGCTGAGTGGCATTAATTCAATGAATAGTTGGCAATTTTCATTCAACATTATAGATCTACTCATATTTGTGCTTTCTGTAGGGGCGGTCAGCTCATTTTATAGACTTAAGTTGAAACTATACCACATCAATCATACACTCAAGAGAATTAGATAAGTGGAACATATAAAGCAAAGTCAATTAAGTCAACCACCAAAAGGTTAATAACCTTAGATCGTATCACAGCATACATCAACCTAAATCTCCTCTTTGATAAGATATGTTTATAATCTACAAAATGAATGTACCAGTGTTAACTCTTTACATGTCACTAATGCCTCAAATGCATTATGCCTATAGTTGTACTCGTGATGCATGAATGCACCCCCCCCCCTCCATTGGTCGACATGATGCACCAATAAAGTGCTGGGCGGGCAAACTTACCAGCACTTCATTGGTGCATCATGTCGACCAATGGGCATGATGCACTCCTACATCAGCAGCTCGTACAGGGTTAAATGGTTGGCATGATGAGTTACGTGTGGTGTAAATGTCACCTGGTGGTATGCTCAATCTGACAAATTCTGTTCCAAAATGTCTGGCAATTCCAGCTTCCTGCTCCGGCTTTCATCCACTGATTCAATTTTTTTGTTAGGGCTTTCTTCCAACGAATTCAGTTTGTCATATCCAGGCACTCATCCAGCAATTTAAGCATGTTGATCGAGCTTTTTGTTATAAGTTTGATAAATATAATTCCTTCCCCACTGATGGCCACCTCAGTTGCTTCGAGTTTAAGTACACACTTCATGTTACAGGTCCGCACTAAATTCCCTTTCCGTAACACATTACCTCGCCCACGCAGATGCAATTGCCCCTCATTTCCCTGGAAACATTTTCAAAATGGCTCTCAGCCATTTTATGTGTTAACTCTCAGCATTAGATAGACCTTGGAGGGCCGCATGGTGTACTGGTGGAAGAAGGTGGGGGGTAGTCCTCTATTTTCATTTAATTTTGGAAACAAAACTTCCTATTCTATAGTAAAGCATATGGCAGGCCATTCTCAACAGGACCAGGAGGAAACCTCCCACTTGACGTTTTTTAACATTTGCAAATTAGTCAGGTAGCCAAGGGGGTATACCTTGCACCAAGCTATGGCAAAGGTTTTTTGATTGATTTTGGACAATTAGGGTATGGTGATTCAGAATCTGCCTGTTGCCGGCCTGGTAACGTTGAGCATTTTTTCTTAATCACGGTTGCTTAGCAACCACTTAAATCAACAAAATAGCATGACAAAGGGGATAAAACATGCACAAATAAAGAAGGTAATCATTCCTACCCCCCCTAAATCCAGGTCAGACATTCTATTTATAGCGATGGCTTGTTGCTAAGAAACTCATGTTTCCTAGCAACAAGGAATTTTTCATGTTTTTGCTTAGTAACAGCATATTTTTGCTTAGCAACAACATGATTTTGCTTAGCAACAGCATGTTTTTGCTTAGCAATCACAATTTAACAGCAAACTTTCAAGTCTTCGAGTGAGTATTTCTACACTTTCTTTCATTTTATCATGTAATATGTATCACAAAGCCTTCATTTCTGTTGAAATTGTCAGGTAAAACAAAAATAGTGTTGGTTCCCTAGCAATATTCTACATTCCTAAAATATTCTAAGAGGCTCTGCTCAAGACATTGTCAATAACAGTCTAATGCACCTTAATGATGTCAATCACTTTGTCTTCCTTATTATCAATTTTGAGACACAAATATATAGTAGCATTTCATCAGTCTTCAATAGGCCTATGGATCAAGTTGAACTGGTTCTAAGACCCCACTGGTTGCCATGGAAACGCTAATATTATGAGTATCATGCTAGCAAAGACCATAAAAATGTTATAGATTGATTTAGAAAAATCCAAATAATTTTGATTGCAAAAGTATTAATATTCATTGAATTTTGAAAATACGGAACTAAATTAATGCAAAACTAACCAACTCTGCCTGTTCATGCTAACTCTGTATTCTTCATGGCAACAACAAACAGACAGAGTCTGGCAAGAGAATTTCCTTTTTCTGTCATGTAATTGTAGCAACAGCCCTTGCCACAGGTGAGTGAGTGAGTAATAGATGTTTAACGCCATTTCTAAGGTCATATTCATGGCAAGAACGACATTACACAATTTCACAGAGGAATGTGTCAGTGTCTGCGCATATGTGCACCACACACATCCTGAGGGTATAGGAAAGAAGAGATATAGACCCTTTTGAGTGGGCTAGGGAAGCCCGCCTTGCCACAGGTAGGTTACATACGAACCAATTAGGTTATATATGACCTTATACACTATAGATCATTTATTGATACAGATTTAGGAAAATAATGTCAATAATTAGAATAAATAATTTCATTTTTGGTCTAGTGAGTGATATTAGAGGAAAGGAAAGAATGAGTCAACACTTTTGCTTGCAAATTATAGGCCTACAGTTTATCCCATCTCAAGCCTATCTATTGATAAATCATTACATATCCGATGGAGCATTTAAGCTACTGTCTAAGGCAACTGGTTACATTACCTGTTAGGACTATAAACTGGTGACTTTAAGATGACCTTGGGTGATATTCAAGGTCATTGGTATTAAATGTAACAACAATATTGGTCTGATTTGGATCCTTTTTGAACTGCTATCAGCTATTCATATAAGTCTAATCAAATGGGATGCGAACCTGGCACCTCATTCCATCAATAAGTATACACTCTGGCTGGTATCTGGCATTGCATTGGGATTCTTAGGCTGTATTTCAATGATATGATGGGCTATTGGTAAACTTTTAGTCGGTGTACAGGAATTACAACAATGCATCATTTTTCCTTGGCCCTAGTATCTTTAATGTCAATCGCTGGTACTTCATATCAGTAATAATTGATGCATCTTATCAAAACCCACACATACATGTAGGGTTCTACTATATTTCTCCAGGAGTGCTTGGATGATATAGGTAGATTTCAGACTCATGTCAAAAATCAAGTTCCCAAAAAACCTTTTTAGAGTAAGACTTCATATGAACTATCAATGACAATGATAGGGGCTTCAAAATTTTTAGGTAATATATCCTAAGAATTCTTATGACATTATTTGAACAATATATCAAGCCCCCTCCCCTCAAAATCTCTGATTGTTATTTTAGGTATTAAAAATGTGTTACTATAGATACCACACCTTTCTTAAATGTCTTTTAATCAAGATATCAGCATTATCATAGTTCTGGTACTTAACTCTGTGCATAAATATGCACAATTTAGACCTATTTAAGCCCTTAAGAAAATTGTATATGGAGTTTTTGGGTTCATTGAATTCTCTGCAATCCTTCACCAGACACCTCTGCTACAATTTGTGTCCCATTCCCAACCACTTTGTTACTACAACATTATTCAGTTCTACAATGCATATACCTCAATCTCAAGCACCTACTCTCTCCCCACCATTCTCCAATCCACTCATGACACAGCATTTTCTTAATATTATTTGTCCGATAAGCGCTCATAGTGATTGTTTGCATATATTCCACCAGGGGGAGTCCACCTCAACTAGTTCAATACCCACCCACCAGGTGTAGGGGTTCTACCTGTAACTGCTGTGTGTGTATTCAAATCCATTGTTATCATCATCCTATACAGTTCACCTTCAGGATGAAGAAGATCCCTGTCATTTTAATGAAAATTTTCCATTTCCAAATACTAATGTTTCATTCCCAACCACTTTTCTTTTTAAATACAGCATCATTCAGTTATACAACACATCAAACTCACCCTCAGGCATCTATTCCTCCACCCATCGTTCAATTCACTCATGACATAGCCCACTTGGCATAAAAGTATTGAAAATAATGTGCAACTGAGATTGCTTGGTGCCCTATGTTATCTGCATGCAACAGATGCTAGGTATGACAGGGATTGTTATAAGACATTCATGGTGGCAAGGAACATCAAGGCAGCCAAAACACCAGAAAATAAGGAACATCCAATGAATAAAAATGATATTGGGATGGTGATTGAGCTTATGGAGAGTGATCCAACTCATATCTTGACAACTGTGGACTTGCATAACTCATATTCCAGGTTCTGCAAAGAAAATGAATTGATGAGTCAAAGAGAACTCATTTCAAAATTGCAGATTCACTTTGGAAATACCCTCATCAAACTGGATATCAGTGGTTGTGCAAGCCTACTTTGATCCAAATGATCCAAAAACTGAAAAGGAAAATTCACTCGGAGGCCAATGAGATCCCTAAACAGCAGGACTATGACATTGCTCAGTTCTCAAAGTCAAAAACTATAGACAGTACAAGTCCAACCTTGCTAGCATTGATATCTGCGTTAGTTTCCAGGAGAAGGTAACAAAGATCTCAACTACAATGGCCCAAGCTATACAGGCACAAATAACAATGTCTTGGAATCAAACAATGCTGGGTGTAGCTCTAAAGTTACAGCATAGACATGGGTCTAAGGAGCTTGTGACACTATTACATGATTATGGAATCACTGCAACATATGATGAGATCCTTCGCTTTAGAACTTCAGCAGCTATTTACATGGGATCTCAACCTCAAACAATCCAAGGTCTTGAGAAAAATCAAGGGCAGCTCTCGTCATGGATTGACAATTATGATCTAAACATCTTCATTCCAAATGGCTGTAGAGGAACACATGCCCTAGTCACAGAATTGACTCAACAACAATCACTTTGTGTAGATCAGGTTGAAAAGGCAGACAAAGTCAGACCCATCATACCCAGAGTCAGTAAACCCAATATGACCAAAATCAAGCTTAATACCCTGTGTGAAAATGATCTCCAACATTATGAAGGTGAAAAAAAATCCAATGCCTCCAGTAATCCATGACCATGATGGTATACCATTCCATGAGGCAATGAAAAAAAATGGATGAAATAACCCAAGCACTAAATGCTGATATTGAATGGCTCAATGAAGTCATAACCAATGACTCAGAAGTCGATCACTCAGCTGAATGGTCTGGCTACATGGCACACATGGCCAGGGAAAATCGCTTTATTTCAAAGGCAACAAAGTATGCGTATGGTCCTCTTATAGATGCACCACCAAGCCACCCAGACACAGTTCTCACCAGCATAATGTACTTGGAGACATTTTTCAAGTATCATGGCCAGAGATACCTCCACTTGGTTGCTGACCTATAACTGTACAAAGTACTATTGCAAATTAAGTGGTCCAACCCAAACAGTTGGAAACGTCTATTACCTAGAACAGGTGGTATGCATTTGCATATGTCTTTCTTGAGATCCGTTGGAAATCTCATGGCAGGATCAGGATTGGAGCTCTTTGGGGCTGCATACAATGGAACTATGAATATGCTAAATGGTGAGGCTTTGCCAAAGGCAATGAGAGGTTTCGTATGGTAGCAACTGAAATCATGAGAGAATCAGTACAATCTGGCAAGGAATCATGGGAATCCCTGGAAAATAAACTATCAGCAGGTCGTCTTTGGGTAGATTGCTTCCTACTTCCAGTGTTACTGGTGCATAATATGTTCATGAGAGCAGAAAGGAAAGCAAATTTCACCTTGTATGTGTATTGTATCCAGAAGATGGTACCTTACTTTTTTGCAGCCGGCCATTGGAATTATGCAAGATATGTAACATGGTACCTTCTAGAATTGGCACAACTTGATAAAGAGGCAGCATCCTTTTACTTGCTTGGTAATCATGTTTGCCATCACAAACCAGGTAGTTGGAATGCAGTCTCTGCAGATCAGTTCGGTGAACAGAGATATATTCGAAAAGGCAAGGCCAAAGGAGGTCTTGTTGGAATGACACTCGACCCTAACCAAACTGCCCGGTGGGTACTCTCTCAGAATATTTGTAATATGCTATCTCATGACATGGATGAAATGTTCGAACCTTATCAAGAGGAAGACCTTGATACAAGTGTTGACAGACACAAGGAAGAGGGAAAGAACAGAAGAAAAATGGATGCTGTAGATAGGAAACAAATTTGGGCTGAGATAGCTGCACATCCACATTCATTAAAACAAAGTGAACTGGTCCTGTTCAATATTGAAAATGGATGAATCATTGATGATAGAATCAATGTCGCTGATGCACTCTCCATCGGTGAGTGTAAGGCAGCACAGTTCAATGGTAGTCTCCCATCTGTTTTTCATGGCCCAATTCATGCCAAGGTGACCAGAATGGAGGCTATAAAAGGGATTAAATTGGTGAAAGAACTACCTAAGACATGGAGAAGGTGTATGGAAGATTGCTAGTCCTATCTCAAAAGAGAGATGTGACACTGGAACAGCTCCTCACCTATGAGTCATCACATCTACCTCCTGCCATTTTTAATGAGTATGGAGGACTCCAAAGAGGAAACAAGTCATACCTCTTGCATAAACTGGCTAGATATAATGATCCTGGGGATAATAATGATCTTGAACTGTTAGATGGCAATGAAACACTCTGCCATGTAGCTCTACCTAGTGACAGTTCTGATGTTGAACTGTTAAATGCCATAGAAATGCTCAACCATGTACCTCTACCTACTGACAGCCCTGATGTTGACCTTGCAGACAGCAATGAAATGCTTTACCATATAGCATGGCCAAAGTCTGGAACAATTAAAACCCTTACCAATAATATCACACAAGCAGTAGCAAAAGATCATAAAGTCATCGTTATCTTTAATAGGTACAATGACACCTCCATCAAAACTCAAGAGCATTTAAGGAACAAACCAGCCAATGATTAAACTCACACAAAAAACCCCATTACCATCCAGAGATACTATCATGAAGAGCACAGCGAACAAGAAGCAACTTATTCACCAGATATGCTGTCAGAACAGTTATCTGAAGGCCACTAGAAAAAAAAACATGAAAAAGCTGACTGTATCATTATCAGTTACATGAAGATACTGATTGACCAGCAAAAAAAAACATCTTCAAGAGGTATCTGATGACACAGACATATTTGCACTGCTTGTCTACTTTTGCTGGAAGTGGCAGAGTGCTACCCTCATAACAATGCGCAAGTCAGATGGCAAAATCATCAACATTAATGAAATAGCAAACAAACTTGGTAACAAATCCCTCAAGATTTTGGGGGTGCATGCGCTATCGGGATGTGACACATTTAGCTTCTTTGACAAAGGGAGAGGAGCTGCATTGTCTGCATTTGAAATGCCTGGTGTCAATATAGAAGTACTTGGAGAGCAAGAGACTACTGAAACTGGCGTGTTGAAGGCGGCATTCATTTCATTAGTCTCATGTACAAAATAAAGAAGCCACATAAATCCATGAATGAAGCAAGATATTCAATCTTCATCCACAAGAAGATAACTCTGAAGATTATATCCCTGCCACCCACAGATCCTGCTCTCAAACTTCATATCAAAAGAGTGCATCTGCAGACCATAATTCGGAAGTCGGCAGAAAAGTTAGCCCCTCCAACTTTGGACATTGAAAACTATGGTTGGGAAATCAAGTCGGGCATACCATGTCTCTGAAATGTCAGAAGTTGTCCCACCAGAACTAATGAAATCGGTGGCTTGCAATTGCAGTGCCAATGAGCCATGTCCAACCAAAGGGTGTGCTTGTACAAGAGCAGATCTGCCATGTACAACCTTCTGCAAGTGTCATATGACTGGAAATTGTGCCAATCCACTATCTAACGATGAAAGTACTGACCTAATTGAGGATGATGACATTTAAGAGCATGCACTTTATGTAAGAGGTAAGGAAATGCATCTTTATGTTACTGTTACCTCCTAGTTCTACTTCTCATTAAAAAAGGTAGAATATATCCCATACTACACCAGAACATCATGACACTGTACTTTATAGGTGTTTATCAAAATTTATCCAAAGTTGGAAAAGTGAGTTTCAAGCAGGTATTGCCCATTCATATGTAAATTGATTTTTAACCTTGTTGATCATACAGTCAGTTAAATTATATTTGGAAATTAGGAACTTTGCATTCTGAAGATTGACAAAACAACTCAAACCATAATAAACCACAAAGAAAATATTCCTAAATTCATTCCCAATTATTCTAAGATGTTTCTTTCTTGTGTACAGGTTTTTGTATGGGGAAGGCAGGACCACAGACACAGTGACAGAGAATACAAATACTGACTATGAACTATTATCTAATGTCTGATATGAGGACATTCTTCACCATGCTATTTAATTTGGGAAATCACCATCTTTATCACATGTACAAATAATTAATGCCTAGATAAAAAAAAAATACATGAACAAGATAACCTTTGTATTGATATACATACAACCTTCATTACATACTTATTGAAGAATTGGTATAAACATTCTTTAATAAATTTATGATGTAGTAACATCAGAAATCATAATAACTTAAAGGTACATATATGAAGAATACAGAAAGTATATGCAATATTGTTATTTCACATATCATTACTATTGCTTCATGGTCTATGAACACGAATAAATGTATGGATAAGGTGGCAGTAAAGCAGGTTAGTAACAAAATGTTTCCTTGGCCTTAAAAACGTTTTTTTTTTTAACAAGTTTATTGAACAAAGCTCATGTAGTAGTAACACGTTCTACCGCATTAGTCAGAACATGGAATCCCTTTAAACATTTTCGTTTGCATTGTTGTTTATAGAACATTAAAACGTTTATATAGAACATCAAAAAACAAACTTTTTGGAGTACATGTTTTGACTTTTTTGAATGTTTTAATACAAATGTTTTTATGCCAGGTGTGTCATGTACAAGGCTTCATTCTCCATGGCGTTATCTTCCAAATAGCCTCATACCCCTTACAAAAAAGGCATTACTGAGGAAGCTTTATTATGAGAATATGAAATAAATTCAAAGAGACTCCATCAGAATTGCTCTAACATTTTCTTCACTTAAACCTCTGTCTGCCTTTAAATCACATAATAGTATTTTAATGCAATATGGTATGGGTTGTAAAATCCATAGTCCACTAGGCCTCTGTCGTGTGATTGAGCCATATATTTTCTTTATAAATTTCTGCAACAGAGGCCTAGTGGACTATCGATTTAAGGCCACACCAAAAAAATAAGTTGGTCTAAGGATTTCCCTCTCCATATTTTCGGAAATACTTTTCTACAGATTTTGCTCGCTTCACTTTCTACAAGTTTTTTCTTTGTGATGTTTGGCAAGTTTTTACTTTTAAATAAAATGTTTTTGCTCGCCTCACTTTCCCAGCAAGGAATCCATTGGACGCCAAAAAATTCTCAAAAAAAAATTAATGGCCTAATGTATGAATTCTGCCCTGATCGACGAGTTACTCTCTTGGGCTAAATGTATGCACGCATCATGCCAAGCCTACACGTCCCTATTGACATGATGCACCATGATGCTGGTAGTATAGCGATCACGTACTTTATTTATGCATCATGATCATCATCAAAATCAAACATGTAGGCTATTTTGTACATTCTGACCAATAAAATATCAAACGTTTTTATTGCTATTTTCATAAATGAACGATGTAAATGTTTTTATAATAGGACATGAATGATGGAAGTAGTTATTGATAGAAATATTCTCTCGTTTACAGATTATGTCATCCTTAGGATACAGGGATTAAAGGGTTAACCCACACAAAGTCTTCAGTGACCCAAATTAGCCCAATTAGATTACAACTTTAATCACGACTGTTATCGCCGAGCCACCAAAGGCAGGCCGCTCTGTAAGGGGGAGATTAGGAACCCCAAAGTGGATTTGTGACAAAGATTAGATTTTCATGATGAGGAGGGGGCGGCGTGGGAGGTGATCAGAATGTGCTGGGGGAGTTGGATTGAGGATGGACGCTATTTCAGGCAACATCACACACTCTCCTATATAACCTGACACTCAGATAGGCTAGATTTAAGGTACAATCTGAGGGGAGCACCAGCCAAAAAAAAATGCCTACCATGCAGTGGCCCGTTTTAACTCAAGTTTTCCAATTTGCTCACTAATATACGTCATGTTACTAGGCAACAGCAGCGCACTAGGCAATATCCCGTTATAGTCAACAAAAGGGCCACAGCAAGATTTTAAAAACTTAAACTCAGTAAATACTTCATTTCAATAATTTTCTACTTTATCTATAATTCGATTTGATGAGATACTTATTTATACTTTATTCTTAAGAAGAAATGAAGATATATTAGACAATTTAAATAAGAGGATCTTTGACCTCAATGCTTTATTTCCAATAAAAGTTGCAACACTCTGGCACTAAAATGGCTGTTCACGCTCACACTAACTTGACCCATCACAAGAAAAAAATATTGCACTGATAAGGCAAAGAATTCACTCAAATTTCGGTCACACTTTTACTCTTAAAGTGAAGAAGCAAAGGGTGAAAACGTACCTTAAATTCTAATAGAAAGAAAAGAAAAAGACATGATTATACTTATTTCATACTTTATTTCACTTACTTTTGTAACACTTAATGAGTGGCGTTGATGCTTCATTAAGGTAAAGATCCAGTGACAACACCGTAAGCTGGAGGCATCATACTACCCTTATAAAGGGTATAAGTGCTGTTGATGCATCTTTTCTTTTTTTTAACAAACTTTGAACTGTATTCAGCCAAAAACATGTCAATCATACATCTTGAGATGTCAATTATTCTCCCGTCAGTGTTTGAAAAAATCACACATGGTATTCAGAAAATATTTTCTAGCGATCAAATGTATGCATGGTTCTTAATAACCTTGTATAGCACTCTTTTTTTAGGCTATAGAGAATGATACCCGTCCTGGTAGGCTGACAAGTTAATGATAGAGTCATCAGGAACTGTTGTTATGACGCTAACATTTAAATCAAAACTCATTCTATAAAGTTATACATAATAGCAATCACAATCTAACAAGAGAGGCAGTATACATTCATAATTTAAATCATACATGTACCCTGTATCCCTATTCAATAGAAAAAATACTTATAAACCCCATAGATCTATAACCCCAAAATAACATGACATACACAAACATTTAGCCTCAATCAACTGTCCTCAGCAACTCTGCTTTCATTACCTCCTTAAATTTCTCTATCTTAATTATATTTCCAATTTCAGATAAAAGGGCATTCCCTGGCCACAAAATACTTCAGGGCTATTAGAATATGATACTAATTTAGTATGATCATATTTCAAAACAGGCGCTGATGAAAACCGTGTAATTCTAACCTTATTTGTCAAACGTTCTGGTTTCTGAGCCCTTTTATATGCTTGCACCTTAGCAAGGTACAACTTTCTATCCACCAAGGAAGGCAAGGATGTTTCAGTATGTATGAAATTTGTGGGAGTCAGGGGGCGGCGTGGGAGGTGATCGGAATTACCCCTAATTACGTCTTTATACATTTGTTCTGTAGTCGTTGAAGTTCACCCACTAAGGTGTCCTGAGCTCCATTATAGATGTCACAATGGTCAATTACCGGTGATATATGGTGCCCATTGGTAATATATGATGCATGGATGCAGCCCTGGCAGGTTATTTGACAGGGCTACATCCATGCATCATGCCAACCCTACATGTGGGCATGATGCACTAATGCATCAGCGGCCCTTATAGGGCTAAGCCATGTGTAAGGGTAGTTAGCTGCAATTAGACGAAGAGCTATGAGAACTCTAAAAGTCTCTAAGCAGGGATATTTCAGCATTATAGGCCTTTAACAACGACATAGTGCGGCCAAGAGTTGAGTCTTTTTGTTATTTGGGGGAAGTTATTCAATCCCAGGAATATCATCAATGCTCAAAGCAAAGAGAAATGGGTAACTACATTCCCAAAGGTTTGGCATGAAGTACCAATGCAGTGTTATTAGTGAGCTTACTAACAAGTAGTGCATTGGCGTATCATGATTTTAATCTAACATTAGTTTATAGATATCGTACTGTGCTTAGAGGGTTGGACTGTAGAAAGCAGACGGAGTGGGTGGACGTTAATTGCAGCCACTCTCTATGTTTCCAACTCCTTAGACTTCATTTAACTACCCCTCACTGGCTGAATGTATTGTGTAGCAGACTTACTGAGGAAATTGCATTTGTTTCTTTCAGGGCCACATGGTGTGTCAATCCCTTAAAGTCCACTGCTGTAGGAGTGCATTATGCCAATAGGCCGTCAGGATGCATCAATAAAATGCTAAATATTGAGTCTGCTTGTCAATGGTCAACTAGAAACTTGCGTTTTTATTTATTTTCTTTGCTTTCCAGAATAATAATATTTGGTTAGGCCATCCTTAAGTATGCCATTAGACCCTACCAAGGAAGTGTAAGGATGTGTCCTCATGGGTCGCTTGCTTTAGTCTTTAATAGGAAGACTGCTCGTGTAAGTCACACCCTGAGATGAGGATAATCCTATAAGCCACACCAAGTGTCTGATATGGTCCATAAGCCATGGCTTATATGCAGGTCAGGATGATCCACATGCCACACCACGTGTCTGATATGGTCCATAAGCCATAGATTATATGCAGGTCAGGATGATCCTATAAGCCGCACCAAGGGTTTGAAATGGTCCATAAGCCATGGCTTATATGCAGGTCAGGATGATCCACACGCCGCACCAAGGGTCTGGAATGTCTATAAGCCATAGCTTATATGCAGGTCAGGATGATCCTATAAGCCGCACCAAGGGTCTGAAATGTCTATAAGCCATAGCTTATATGCAGGTCAGGATGATCCTATAAGCCGCACCAAGGGTCTGAAATGTCTATAAGCCATAGCTTATATGCAGGTCAGGATGATCCTATAAGCCGCACCAAGGGTCTGATATGGTCCATAAGCCATGGCTTATATGCAGGTTTACCAGCAATGCAGTAATGCATCAAGAGAAATATTACCTTTAAATTGTGCTGTAACCATAAATTAACTGTAAATACAGATAAAACCAAAGTCTCATGGTGCCACACAGAACGCACAAACCCAAATGTGGCTGAGTTGCCACTAAAACTGGATGGTACAAAACTTGAGACAGTCAAGGAATTCAATTACTTGGTTATAATGATAGACAGTAACCTAACATTTAAAAAGTTCTGTGAAAACAAAATACAAAGTGTAAGGAATAAAACCTACCAAGAAGTTAAGGCCGATTATAGATAATAAGCTGTCTATAAGATTGTACAAGCAGATGATCATGCCCATCAGTGAGTATGGCTGTGTTTATATCGACACCGGTCCAAAAGATTCTGTAAAGAAAGTTCAAACCCTCCAAAACCAGAATCTAAGGTTGTGCTGGTGCATTTCCAAACCAATGGAAATCTCAAGACATGACCTACACAATTTAAGTGGATGTGAATTTCTGTGCGAAAGGAGAAAAATCCATGTACTGAGCTTGATGCACAGGCTATCACTAGATGATGACCTGATACATGTTCCCACAAGAAACCTACGCAGTAAATAGCAAAGTGATTTTTAAAGTGAGCAGAGCACATACTAAGAAGTATGAGAAAAGCCCCTTGTATCGGGGTAATGAATTATGGAAAGACTTGTGTCCCGAAACACAAGGTATTGTATGTAACAAGGAATTCATAAATAAGTGTAAGGCTAACCCCCAGCAGTGACTACATCAACTGCATATAATTACATGCATTGAACTATGATGCTGAAGAACATGGAAGTGACACCATTTCCAGTAATAGACTTCGTCCAAACCCATAGACAGTGACTACATTGTCTTATACTATACCGCACTGCATCATGTTTGACATAAAATGGCATACACACAAGGCATTTCTTTAAATCCATATAATGTTGTGTAATATTATTTTGTTGCTTATTGGCCTTTTACTCGGTTATACTATCTTTCTTGGATATTATCTATCATATTGCCTCTTTTCTCTACTTGGCTTCTGTATGAAAAGCTTGTGTACATGATTGTTTAAGCCAATAAAAAATTGTTAAGACTCAAAACTCAAAACTTTGAGGCCTCATATAGCCGAGCTACTAAAAGTTAGGATGGATGATAGATGCGACTTGTATCCCTTTGTTTTTGAGATCCCATACCCAAAGGGGTCTATTCAAGATCGGCACGTATTTGAGACCCCTTTATACTGATGGGAATATATAAAAATGGGTTCTGTGATATCTTGAAATTTGTGAATTTTAAGAAGATCGCTTGTTTCTCTTTGCTGCAGATCAAGATCAAAATTAAAGATATCATCAAATGTTTTTTTTAAGATATCTTTATACATATTTGATAAAGACAAAAAGCCCATTCTAAAAAAACACAGTTTGAATAAGCACTAGGGGTAGAGGGGGTATTGAAATACAAAGAATACACTATAGGATGGGTTCTGAATAAGGGCTGGTCTTGGATAAGTTCCAGGAGTATGGACTGTTTGCAATCAATGAGTGCCCCAGCGCTTATACAAGCAGTATCAATAAGACACAGGGTTGCGGCCCTTGATGATTTTAAGAAAAGTCCATGTCCCCATGTCGATTTCAAGAAGATGTCCATTTCCCATGTCACTTAGCCCAAAAAGGCTCATACCACCATCTCCATTTTAGGGGTCTAGAGGCTTATACTCATCACTCAATGCAGCATTCCGTCACACATTTAGCCCACTCAAAATGGCCGCTGTTCAACAATACGGCACTGTCGGTGGCGCCTGGAGGGGAAGTCATCTAGCCTCATTGCCACCAGATGGCACTAATGAAAGGAGATTTGTAGGTGGCGCCACCAGCTTGGAAAGGTCACCGACGCCTTTCAGTAATTGCAATGTTGCCCCCTCAAGGGCCTTATGATGCGTAAATGCATCATGCCAATCGACTGGCTGTCATGATGCACAAATGCAGCCCTTGTGAGTGTAATGGCCACGGCTGATGCGTATAGGCATTATTCTAAGTCTATAGGGTCAGAATGACATTTTAATGTATCCCTGACGGATATACTATACCAACAAAAGGGCACACATACGCCATTATACATGTAGCAGTAGGAGGGTTAATACTGAATATGTGGGTGGAGCTGTGGGGGAGGGGGTAAAACATGAGTTATACATGTATCGTGTAATGTTTCTACCTATGAAGTATAGCTCTTATGTAGCAGTAGCAGGGCTAACACTGGGTATATAGGTGGATCTGTGGGAGGGTAAAACATGACTTTTACATGTATCATGTAATGTTTCTACCTATGAAGTATAGCTCTGGTTTGCATACAGCAAAATCTTCATTTTCTCAGAAACTTAACTAAGGATAAGCTAAGTGGTATCTGCAAATTTGTGTTTCTAAAGACATTTTGTTTATGTCTGTGTTTCTCAGGTTTTAAATTGAGATTAAAGCCGTTATCAAATTGCCCTGGGAAAATGTCCTTGCCCTTTCTTATATATAAGCCATTGACTACCATGACAATGGGTTAGGTTAGACCATTATATTGTTCAGTCTGTGTCATGAAAAGGGCCCAGCAGGTGTCAGAGATAAGGGGCAGTTATCAGCAGCCTGTGCAGGGTTTCACCTAATCCTCTAGCTCAGTCTATAGCCGCATCTACTCCTATACATAATGCATGGATCTAGCCCTTGTGACTAATTCTCCTTTGGGAAATGTCCTCCGAGCTCAGTGATGTTGTAAAAACTCAGAAATGTTGTAAATAATTGTGACCCATCAAGGGAGAACACCCCTCCGCGGGAGATTTTGAATTCCCCATTTGGCCCCCAGGGGGCACCAGAGGGCAAAATTACTCTAAAATCATTATAAAAATACATTCAGCTAATTTTTGATGCAGAATTCAATGGTTTCATTTAAAATGCACAATTTCTGGTAGAAATGGCCAATATTTGGATGGTAAAATGAACTTTTTTCATGTAAAAACAACCTATATGCCTGTTCCTGGTTGCCATGGCAACCATTCCAATAGTCAAAATTTGCAGATTTTTATGCAAATTTTTTGGGATACTCACCAAAAACCCAAAACTGAAAACAGAAATGGTAAACTCGTTCTAGATCAAAATCTATGATAAAAATCACCATATTATTATGTATTTTTTTAAGAAAAAGGCTGATTTATTGTGTTTTTAGACATTATTATGGTTTATAATGTATTTAGAGGTTAATCATCGATTTTAGATATGAATAACAACCTATGTTCAAGGAGGGGTTCGGACATAACTACTAGGAATATTTAACCCAGTGATGTCTCATTTCAAAGTTCTTGAGATGAACTTCGATAATGAATTTCCCTGCAGAGGGATGGTTTTGCTTGCCTGGTCACAATTAATCAACTTTGCTTCTCATTTGCAGCAAATCTTCTTGTTAATACACAGCATATTACCTGATGGCTGTCAATCTGAATAGATAATGCTGCATGATTAGAGTAATACTGGCTGTTTAAATAATCTTTTAATCATTTTGCTGTAAAATTAAAGCAACCAACCTTCTGTGGATTTACAGGAAATGTTTCTGGAACTAAAGTCGCTAGCAACCTTTGCTGTAGATTAACCGTGTTTTCTTCTGACAGACCCAGAAGGTTTCTCTCAAAGTTGAAGAGAGTGAAAATTCATGAAGAGTGTAAAAATTCTCACCAACTTTTTCATCATCAGGCAAGATGTGCATACCTCGAAATTCTGTTTCCAAATTCTCTCTTTAATTATAGTTATGCTATTCATAAAACACATTTTAGGACACCTTCTCTAGTTATCCTAAAATGTCTAATTAACTATTTTTCTCTGTCTGGCAAGTATTTTTTAGAATTGCACATTATTCTTAAAATCAGGAATCTTGCCTGAAAATTCAGTCACTTCACATGATTTCAAATGAAGAATACTCGCCAAACTTTGCAAATAGGATTCTGGTTGTTTATTTGGCACCATCCAGTTTTGAGGGGTTTAGATGAGAATAACCAAATCAACAACTCAACCTCCATGTGACAATACACTTTATTTAAAAGGTAAATCATGAATAAATTAACTAAGTTGGCCCCATATTGCGCCCTGATGTTTGAAATCCGCCAAGTTTAGGTTTGGTCAAGTTTTGTTGAGGTCTGAAAATCACTGTACAGTCTGTGTATGGAATTAACCAATGAACTGTGAGCTTACATCACTGACATTCCCCTCCACCAATCAGAGCCCAGCTTCTATCTGTGTTTTAGTAACCGGTTCTCCTCAGCAAGTGTGTCTCTGTCCCGCAGGAACTTCCGGTCCCTAGCAACTAGATGGTGTAGCAGTTGTGCTGTAGAGGTCATGTCCTTCAGTGATTTGGGGCTCAAATTGTTCTGTGAATCGGCGTCTGGAAATAATTGGAAAAAGTATTAAGATAATTTACTCTTCGACATGACGAGTTCTAGGTGAGCAAAATTTGGTGAAATTTAAGTGTCTGATTTTCTTTTATTCCACATTTATCTGCCATTTTATTTTAAAATAATTGTAAGTAGTCTATTTGAAAAGCTGAATTTGATCATCATATGAAGCCACATTATCACTACAAATTGGCATGACGGACTCCTGCATTACCGGCTCTTAAAGGGTTGAGGGGCACCGTAAAAAAAGTGTCTTCAAAATAAAGGCACATTCTTTGCACCAAAGTTATCAGAGATCCATCGTTATTTTCACTGAGATTCCATAAACATTTGTATTCCACCACACTGCCACCTGGGGCTGCTTGTAAAAACTACACTGATTCAATGCCTTACAATTACAGTGGTCTACTGCTCAGTTTTACAAGGATCCTTGGTAGATTCAACTGTTATTTTGTACAATGCAGAAACCAAACCTTTTGTTTTATAGATTTTGATCATACAGGTAGGATATATCCGCTCACCTGTGTATTGTGGTGTCATCTGCCCCGTCCCATGGTGGGGTGTTGACCGCTTGCCTGTCGGACCCCACGAACCACCTGTCGAGACAACAAGATATAATTATATATACATCTATTTATATTTATTACATTTATCTATACTCATTATCTCCCCAGACACCAGTCCATTGAGCACAAATATGTTTCTCTGACGCTTGGACCCTTCTAGCTCTTTAAGGGCCACTCATTCATTAATGTTTCATGCCAATTTGTCATCATGGAACATGTATGCAGGGGTAGACACTAACTTTTTTAGCCACTGGCCACTTGGGCCAACAGCCCCAGAAATCTATTGGCCTGCGACTAAAGTTGTTGGCCCGGGATTTGTAGTTGGAAAACCCGTTTTCATTAAACCTGTTTGATATAAACAAAATAAATAAAGAAATGAAAAGAAAGTCACAAAGTCAAATGACAACATCTGCTAGCATGTTGAAATTTCAACATCACTATTCTCAGGAGCATAACGCTGGTTGCTAGGAACCTGGCAAAGGGTAAAATTATCCGGATTTACATTAGATGTTCTGTAAATGGAGTGTGTCCTCTGAATTGGACATTCTCCCAGCTAGTGGCAATCAGTCATTTCTAGGTCACATATCCCTTCAAAATGGAAGGCAAATTACGTTTTAACTGCCACAGCAATTTTCATGCAATTTAAGGCATTGTCACATGTCTAGTGACTGCATGGTTGTTACGGGACGGCCATCTTTGAAAACCAGGTGTCGATAGTCTCATGTGTAGATGTTTTACAAGTAGGGCATTTCTCAACGTGGTACGACTAGACATATACACTACAACTCCCAAGTGGGCGCACAACATTACATCAACATTAACAACTGGCTTTAACACTTTTTCAATGATTCAAATTTAATTTTGTCAACCATCACCACTTTCCAACATCAGATCAACAGTTGACCTATCAAAATTGTTGAAAATGCTGTTCTGATTTGTCACTATTGATTCAAATATGTCAATTTCAATGTTGATTCAATGTTGACATGTCAACTCAGAATCACCTCACAACTATCAACACTGAAACAACATTGAAACATCCATGTTGAATCAACGTGGAAATTCAATGAATCAGCATCAAAATCAGTTAGATTTTGAATCACAGTTGATTTGATTTTATGTTGTGCCAACTTTCAAATTCAAACCTATTTCAACCCTAAATCAACCCTAAATGTTGATTCAAGATTGAATCAACATTGATGTGCCCACTGGGTTGGAACACCTCCAGTTGTACAGAGCAATAGCACCAAATGGATTTTTAAACTCGCGGGACTCAGGCTTTTGCTGGCAAAGTCGCTGCTGGACCCACGAACATTGCCAGACTGCAGGACCGAATGTCTTGCTGTACTTTTGGGACTTTGGGCTACATTTTAGCATTTGCAGCTAGCAAATCAGATTATCATCAGGGGTTTTGCAGCCTGAAATAAAAATTGTTACTATTTGTTAAGTTTTTAGAGTTGAATGATTGAAATAATGAATCAATTCTTGTTTTCTTTCCTAACAATAATAATAATCAAGAGGTGTTCGGTCCTACCGAGATCACTCCAGGCATGCAGAATAATGAAATTAGGAGGGTGTTGTTCCTATGGTAAAAGGAAGAGCTGGCTAAAAATGCCCTGATTTCCAGTCCTTTCTTTTCATGTAGCTATAACTTGTCCCTTTTATTGCTCACAAGTAGTCGTTCAAGTACGATGCTAAAAAGGGGGATTTGAGTAGGTACCTAGTTGGGAGAAGTCAGTCAGTATAATATACTTTAGAGTGTGTGACATGAGTAGGTAGCTGATAGTGCAGCTCTCTCTGTTTTAAACAAGGCAGGTGACTTCTCAGACTAATGTGGTGAGTGGAAGTCGAATGGTGAAGCAGAGTGTGACTTCTTTTGAAAAGAGGGTACCTTCTGACAGCTCTTTTTACCATAGGAGCAACATGCTCCTCTGGGACCAAATGGCCTGTGGGGGAAAAAAGTTTTCGTATAGACTGAGGCTGAGGTTAACACACTAAGCTTTGTTTGACTACCGTATTGGCCTGTAATACCCGGGCACTTATTAATTCAAACCGTGTAGCTAAGAGAGAATCGAGAAGGAATTTCCACATTAGTACAAATGCTACATGTAAAGTGTGATTGGAAAGCTAAATGGAATCTTCCCATGCCTCATGGTGATGAATTACAGCTAAAACGCTTTAGAATTTTGTAATTTTAAACATTGAAGCCGGCATTAGATTTAAGTAACCAGACACTTGTCAATTTGACAGCCTAATTAGCCCCAGGGGCTTGCGCAAGGCTGTAGGTCATTTATGACAGGATATAAGTGCTAAATATATTTTATCCAAACTGCCACTTACAGTGGACCAATGATTGTTTGACACATAGTGCTTCGTATGAACTAATGAAACAGCACTAGTCCCTGGCCTACATTCTAAAATTGTAAGGAAATTACTTTTGAAGTAATTTAACATGTACAGAAGGTTTAGGATTCTAGAAGTGTCTGTCCTCTCTGTATTCCCCATATAAAAGGAATAGGCCCTATTAAAAGTATGGTAGCCAAAGGCCTCAGATATAGACAACCTGTGACAGTTACTACCACTACTCGGCAAGGAGTGAATCATGAATTAATTCAATATGGCTTTTTGTAGGTAATTTTGGAAAGAAAGCCTTTTTTGTGAAAAAAGCACTCTTCCAACTCAGCCATTTTGGTAACTGTTTAATGTCTGTGTATGCTTTAATGTTGTATTGTTATACAGTGGCAGCAAATCATAAATGTTATTAACGTATTACGCTGTTTGTAAAGGGTTGAAGGTAGGACATTTCATATTGTTGGTTCTAGCGATAAGAAAAGGGATAACCTTAAAAAATAAGACCGTGATATTTTCCATTTCCTGATTAGACGGTTTAGAACACCGGATTAGACTGTCTTCCTCAAATCTTTTTTTTTTTTAAATTAAAACTCTACAAATTGGGACTTCCCCCTATATATTGCATACCCCATATGAAGCAGTTAATTCATGGTGAGGGGAAGTGGGTTGCTCAAAATTAACTACAAGGGAGTGTCTTTCGTACAGAGTGCACTCATAATTTATATAAGTCTCCAATTATTTTGAAAAGACCATAACGTGTTCATGCATTGAAATATAAAAAGAAATGAAGAACAATTTGTAATGTTGGTGTAGGTCCTACATATGCCCTTCAAATATTGAACCCATTTATTAAATACTGCTGTTTGCCCATTGTATAGTTTTAGAATAATTGGTGCCTATATATATAGAGCAACACTCTTTAAGTATTTCTGTAGACATTTCAGTGCCCATTTTCTATGCAAGATATGGCAACTGGCAGCCATGTTTAAAGGCACTTACATGAATGCAGTGCTAAGTTGAGAGCTCAACAGACTCTGTTGCCCATTGAGTTATATACAGGTTTTAGATGAGAACCTAATCAGGGAGCTATTTATAAGTCCACGGCAACACTCTCCATTTTCCTGACAACTTTCAAGAGCATTCAGAATCAATAGACCGTTTATACGAAGGGTATAATAATAGCACATAGCTTCCTCTGATGGCTGTCTGAAGGCTACAAATAGCCGTGCTAGCAAACGAGGGCAGGGGAGCTTTTACGCCACAAACAATGACATTAGTGGAGGCATGCCTCAGAACAAGTTTGTTCAACATCAACTAATTTGTTTCTGGATAATATTATTATCATAGCTTGAAGCCTTATGTAGCTCCTTTAATCATTTTGCCCTTTACAGACTGAAGGAGTGGACCATGCCTTCATTGTCATTTCTAGCTGAAACTAGGTACCGGGTATAAACCCCTTTTTTAAAAGGTTCGAAAAGTGTCCAAAATATGCATTTTTGGCTACTGCAAGAGTGATATTGTACCAATGTCCTTAGTGGATTTTACAGTGTAACTTTTCGAGAGATCCCGAGAGATATGAACCTTCTCTGAAAAAAATGGTTGTGAAAAACTATTTTTAAGCAAGGCAGGTGAGTACAAGTTGAATGGTGAAGCAGAGTGTGACTTGTAATCATCAACATGAGAGGGTATCTACTCTGTGCCCTCTTTAGCTTTAGCAACAGTCTCCTGATCATGCCTTGCATGCAAAAATCACCTGGAGATTCTTGCCCAAATTTTAAAAAATCTGAAAGTTGAAAAGGTTTTTACAAGCCATAAGAATCGTTCATACAATCTAATACGTTTTTCCTGATGACCAATAGGTGAGAAAGGGTATTTCAATTAATTAAGTACCCCGTCTACACCAAACTGCCCCTTTCATATCCTCTTGGCTTTTGTTGTGTTTACTGTTTCCTAGAGAGTACTGTGATCAGTAGACTTGCCAGCTAATGATGGACTCACCATGAGAGTCTTGTGAAAGTAAAGGGGTATTTTCATATTCTGTACCCTGCCTACACCAAACTGCCCCCTTTTATACTGTATTGGGTTTTGTTGTTATATCTTTTCTAAGCTCATTTCAAATAGAGCCCAGCACTTTTTCGAAGTTCTAGCATGGGGAGTGCCCAGGAGAGTGTTGCTCCTATGGGAAAGGGTAGTTTTGCCTATGAAGTGCCTTACCTGCAGCAGTCTCCTTCTTTGTAGTCCTAACAAGTGGTCAACAAAAGACCATTTGAAACAGTGTGTTACAAAAGTAGGTATCTTATAGTGTAGCACTTCTTTGGAAAAGAGGGCACCTATTCCCAGCTCTATTTAGCATACAAGCAACACCCTCCAGGTTAAAGAGTGGTATTTTACTTAGTTTTCTGTCATAACTCTTTTTGAGTCGCCCAAAAGTAGTCAGGAAGTGAGGTGCCAGAAAAGAGTAATCTGAGGAATCATAGGCCGCACAGTGTATTTTAAAAATACCTGGGTGGCTTCTCACTCTACTGGGTTGAGCAAAAGTTGAAAGATGAAACAGTGTGATGGTCAAACCTGAGATATTTAGAACTTTTTAGCATTTCGCCATTAGCCTCCTAAGCTACAATCATTTTAGTATACTTTTTTTTATTTTGCGCAAGAAGGTTCTGAATCAAAACATGCCCACATACAGGCTGGAACTTTTAACAAGCGACTAGAATCAATGCAAGGTTCATGTGAAGGGTGTATTAATAGCAGGTACTACACCAAAGCTTCTTGTAAGATGGATACAAATATCTCTAATACAGAGTCTGCATGGGGGTGGGTAAACCTTCAGATATTGACACTGGAAGCTGCCTGCCTTGTGGCATGTTGGTTCGTCATTAACTGACTGACTGAGGAATCCATAAGTTGCATCTAAAGGCCATGTATCATTTTAATCAGGAAATATTCTCTCAGCAACCCATGCTGCAGGAATGCAACCACTGCAAGTAATATGTCAGCAGTGTAGTCTTGATCATTCTTCATATACTGCAAAGGCCCGTTTAAGTACCGGGCTCTCAAATAAGTGCCAGGGTCTCGAATAAATGCCAGGGTATATGGGTTTTGAAATTAATCTTAAGCAAGCACCAAAAGCAGTGTTGAAATGAGCACCTGTCTATATAAGTACCTGGGGTACTGTGGGATTGAAATCAATGAGTGCCCGCCCAATCAGCAATGGAGAATTGGGCCATGCTTGTCCATGCTTGGCCCAATATAAGCCAACATTGGCCCAATATAAGCCAACATTGGCCCAATATAAGCCAACATTGGCCCAATATAAGCCAACATTGGCCCAATATAAGCCAACATTGGCCCAATATAAGCCAACATTGGCCCAATATAAGCCAACATTGGCCCAATGTATCCTTGCTACCTGGGCGGGTGCCTATACAGGCCACTACGGTACACTTTTATTTGAATGATGCATCTTATAAAAGCTGTGCACTGTAGGATAGCAGCGTAAGCAGAACAGGACATGTGAGGACACTATCCTTAAAGCTAGACATTATCCTACAAGCAGGGATACTCTCACATGTCAAGAAACTATCCCACTAAAGCACAAAATTTAATGGTTTTGAGTCACAAATGACATTGTTCCACAAAGAGGGCACCATCTATTAAAGGAGACATTACTTTGTCGAACTTTGTTGACCTGCTAACCACAACCACACAAATCAAATGAGATATTATCCATTAAGCTGTACTTGCAAAGGACAAATCACCTTAAGACCCAAAATGCCATTGAACCACAATAAAAAGAAGAGATGATTGGCCTCATGGTATGAGAATTTCAAATGCATACTGTGTCACATGTGATGCTCTTGTTATCCAAATACACTATCTAATATTAACATAGTCTGAAGGTACATTAATTCTGGTTTTTATTCAGGCCCCATTAAACCAAAATGCCCTAAAGTCACTAGTTTTCAAACCTATTGACATGGCTTAATTGGAAAGAAATACACCTCAATACGCGGAATTCAGTGATTGGATGATCATCATACTAGGGTCTTATATATAAATCCTTGAGTTTACCAACATTTCTGCCATGGCAAAACCATGTTTGTGGCACAGCTCATATCATGCACCACCTCCCCACCCCTGTTGATCCTCCATTCTGGAAGGCAATTCTAAAGATGGTACGACTAGACCCCGTCAAGTTGTAGTGAGATTCCTCACTTAAAGTGGGCATGCCGCTATCACGGTATGAAATCTGGAATTTTTCATCAAACACCATCTAATCAACATTCTAAATCATGTGTTAAAATATCTAGTGATCATATGAAATATTTCTGCTCCAAAACAAAGAAAATCTATGCCCTGTATTTTTTCCTATCTTAGTTTTAAATCAGGTGTGTCTGATTTCATATAGAGGGACCATGGGTTTATTAGCAAAATGAAATAATAGCAAGGACATTTATTTGCCTGAAACTCATTTTAGACACTTTCTGAACCTAAACACTTTATTCTCAGAATCATTTAAACAATTTTTCGACTAAAACACATTTCAATCAAAACACTTTTGAATTTTTGAACACTTTTTGAAAAAGTGGTAAGTGTTTTGCCCAAAAATGTGTATAACAAAGGGTTACAAGAAAGTGTTTTAAATATGGGTAAAAGTGTTTAAAAAACTAAACACATTTTTATGTGTAGTAGATGCTATTTTATGCCAACAGGGCCATGCCCCTCCATTGAACCCTATGGCAGCTCTGTCGGCCGACTTGGTAGTGTGGTGCAGCTGTCAGTCGATAGAGCACTCATATTTTGGGTGGTGGAAAATAGCCCTTAGATAGGCACCTAGCTAAGCTAGAACAAAAACATTATGAAGACAACCAATAACTCCCTCTGCTGATCAAGATGCTCTGGTGAGCCAAAATTCACTAAGTCTCATGCCTTGTAATCCACATACTGGATCATCAACCATGAACAGTTACCCGCCGGTGATGAATTCATGCAACACGCCAATAATTGACCATATAGATTTAGTCCATGAGCCCAGAGATTTATGAGTGCCAATCATGTACAGTAAACCTGACAAACATTTTAGGATTTCTACTTGCCTTAGGAACCCAATTCACTTTGCTAGACATCTGGGTCATCCGACGACCCATGACTTACTGCACAGTTGGTACTCAGCACCTAAAAGTCTCTCATTTATGTACAAGATTTACTGATGCATACAGACATTCAGCATCCTTTAGGACAATATCCAACTTACCTGATGTGAGTGTGAAGAAAGGCTGGAACTTTTCTATCGGTGATCGGTTGGCCGCAGCTTCTCCTCCATGGTAATGTCTATCATGGCCACGGCCACGCCCACCTCCGCCGGCCCCGCCCTCATTCCCACCCTCCAATTGGGTACACCCAGGCCCCCAGCCATTACACCGAAATATCCCCATCAGGCGTTTCCGCCTACTGGAAGGCTTGGGTCTCTCCTCTTCCACTAGAGGGAGTGACATGTCCTCAACATAGGGGTAATCCTCAGGGAAGGGGATGTAAGGTAGGGCCAGCTGATTGGCTGAGGGCTGCAGCTCTGCGGAGGACAGCCAATCAGGGAGCAGGATTGCGATGAATATGCAGAATATTGCTGGTGTCTGTCTTGACATTCTGAAACAATGAAAAGCAAAAGACTTGATCATAATAGTGTTGAGTAGATATTTACAAATATTCTGGTTTGATAATTCCTTGTAAGTTTTGGCCAATTGATTGACCATTGATTTATCAATATCTAATATTTTTTATCCTAAGTAATGGATATCATGAGAAATTGCTCTGCCTCTATGAAGGGCAAGCATACCGTATCTCTGTATACTGAAATAATTAGGAACATTCTAGAGTTCAGTTGATGCGAGAAGAAAATATGAGTTCCTTATTAAAATTAGCTAATACAGTTGAAAAATTGTGGTTACAGAAAATCTGGAAAAATAAAAGTAAAGCATTTCAAATGTTGATAAAAATGGGTTGTGATGCACACTCAATGAAAGCGTGAATCCATCATGATTTAATGTTCTTTCATTTCTAATCACTAGATGCCTTATCTGTATATCATATTTAGTCTGTTTAAATGCGAGGTGATGACCAAAACCTGACACATAGGAAGTCTGGAGTATGCCTGAAGGCTAAAGGATCAATTAACAAGGGGGATCGCAAAGCAGTCCCTTCCACCTTCTTGGTAATAGCAACGGCGCATATGACAGTTATTTGGACTCGTTTCCTTGCTCAATGTGACTGAATTACTATGTGTGATTAACATGACAAGTAGACCGATTAGTATGTAAGGATCCTGTGCAGGGATGAGGCAGGCCCAGTGCTCAACATTGTATCAGAATCAGGGGGTTATTTCTAAGGAGGCTACCGTAAAAGCTGTCTTAACTATATACAGCACGATAGCCATCAGGGCTCATTCCATCCACTTAGTTACATCCCATCTAGTAATTGACTAATCTTATAGCACTAGTAGCCTACCCAGAAGCTCTGAATACCAACTGCCATTCACCCTCGCTATGCAATAATGCTAAATGACTTTAGACTACCAGGGAGTAAACTAGCAGAGAATGGCTGGGACAGGTAGCTGTACTATAGGGGTGTTTCCCTGTTTTATGACAACTAGTCAGGCCATTGTGACTCTCAGACATTTGTTCCTGCAGTCGGTATTGCCCCGGGTATTGCCCCAGACGGGTACTCACTGCATGTCCCAGCCTCTCAACTGTCCCTCCACGAACCTTCACCATTTAATAGTGTGGAGGGCCGCTGCAAATGTTGCCATTTTCCAGTTGTATGTTGCCAATGCCTAGTTGCCATTTGCCAATTACCATTTGCCAATTATTATAATTATCGTCCCACTTGCCAGTTGCCACTAAGAAGTTGTTGGTTTTCATTTTACCAATTAGTCAGATATTAGTCGTAATTGGTGACACTGTTGCCATTGGCCACTTAATTAGCCTGATAACATAGAAATGGTAGCTGAAAACTCTGAATTGGCCAGTGACAACTGGAAACCTATGATAAGCACTCCAATGGCAATTGGCAAACCCAAGATAAGCGAATTGCAACCTATGACTATAGGAGTGGCAATTGGCAAATGTTACCATGCCCATGGTTGGTAATTGGAAAGCCACAATTGTCAAATGGAAAGCTATGAATGGAAAATGGCAAGCTACAAGTAGCAATTGGCAAGTGGCACTCTAGCACCCAACCTTCTGCAGTTGTGGTTTTTCTGGAGGTCAGAAAATTCAGACCCTTTCACAGTTATGGAAAAAGGCCTGCACATTACTATAGATTAAAAAGGGGAGTAGGAATTTTTGACCCCTCCAAGAGGGAACAAAATACCCACCATTCACCTATTGTTTAAAAACGACCACTCCCTAAACCTGTGTGGTCTTCATCTCAGACTGCCCCTAGCAACCTTGCCCCCCACAATCACCAGCACTACAACCCACCCATCATTCCCTACCTTCATCCCCACCATCATCATTGCAACATCAGCATTGGCACCACATGCTCCTTCTTGTAAGAACAAATGGCCTTCAGAGATCATACTGCCCATGACGAGTTTCCTTTCCTGATGTCTATCTATCACTCTTCTACTACACCTCATTTAGCGCCATTGGCTACCCCCGCCCACACACTGCTCTAACCCTACCTCGTCTCCATCTTCATCTCTTTGTACGACCAGGTCCACACCTCCCACATATCTAATACTTAACAGGCCACATCATGCATTCTTGCTGTAATCATGTAGGTGAGAAAATCATTTCAACATTCAGTCAAGGTATGTGTTTTGTTTTGAAGGCAATCACAGAAATACCTACATGTGATCGTATTAAATACATGTAGTGACGTTATGTATTATTACATGATCAGAATCTATTTTTGGCACAGGACCTCACTGGATGTCATTACTTACTGTAAATCAGACTGACTCTTCGTATAGGCATATACTTCTGTTTGAGGCAGATATAAGAGGATTCTCTTACCCTAATGATTGAGACCAGATAAGGTTGTAGTACATAAGGGCATTTGGTACATGGTATATGAATATAGCCATTGTGAATAACTCTCCAGGGCTACACAGATCTATGCCTGCATCAAACTCTATGGTATTAACACACTTCCTACAGGAGTAATCAGGAAGATATTGGACCTTGAATGGTCAAGTGCATAGGGAAATTCCTATCTTAGGTAGTGCAATTTATAGCTCATGACCCTCCCCCTCTCCCCCCCCCCACATTCCTTGTTGTCATGTGTCTGTAGGTCCCAATCATGACATGGAGCTGGTTCTCGATGTGCACAGATACCAGCTACGAGGCTTCATCCGGGCACCAGGTGCCTGTCATGGCATGACTTGTAATCATTAGTACCAGACCCAGAGAAATTCGAAATTTCTTCAAAACAACTCGGGGAATAAAACTACCAAATAAATCCATTGAAAGGGGCATAACTTTGGATCTAGTTGGAATATTTACAAAATTCCCTCAGATTTAGAAAGCTGAGGTTATGCCCCGTGTCACTGTCGCACATTTTTTGCGACATTGCGACAGCTACCCACCCTGTTAAGTGACTTAATGGCTGAAGCCAAATTATATGTACCAAGAGGGCAGAATGCCATTTTAAGCAGAAGTATTTAAAAGGCTACCGATAATACACCGCACACAGACACACCTATGAGCATCCCAGAAAAATGGATAGTCTGTCAGGTCAAGCCAAAGGTGTGAAAGAATTTGCTGAAAATGCGCTTGCCGCACCCTAACTCTGGCTTGTCAACACCTTAGCTCCAGTCTATTTATGTAGAACATCACATAATCATCAAGAGAATCATATGACTATAAAAAAAAGTTTGATACATTCTCATCACAAGAACACACCTATTTATGCCTTGCCATGATTGGATATTGTTTATAGATGTGTGGACCTCGTCAGTTGTTGATTTCAATTCGGCGTGAAGGCGCAGTGCCAGAAATTTACCCCCTGCCAAAATAGGAAATAAGGGAGTGGTAATTTTTTAACAATAGGGAGGGGGTGAGACAAAAATATCAGACCCCTCTTTAGCCGACAGTAAGATTTCAGACCCCTTTGGTGGGCAATGGGAAAATTTCTGGTGCGTTCTTGCAAAAATCCACCAACCCTCCCTATGTTGGTAATAACTAAGCACTACTTTATATAAACTATTCTCCCCTATCATGCCCACAGAGTCAAAGCTAATCACACAATGGGCCAAGGCTAGCATCTTTATTACGTCACGCAGTGACGTCAATGACAAAGCCTGACGTCATAAGTTGATAGGATCCTATGTAACATGGGATTGCCTAGAATCAGATATAAACCGTCTAAAGGTGTGGTCATAGAAACAAATACTACCTCTAGATACAGAGGTAATTCATGTATTATGCAATTCATACATTCATATTAGCCTTATATTTGATGAAATACTCCATAATTAGCATCTATAGGTGCTTTGGTACACTCCTTGTTTGCCTCATAGTGCAATGTAGGAATACGCGGAGTTTTCATTCTGGAATGGCACAAAAGTCTTATATTACGTGTGGCAATGGTTCTTTTCCTTTATTCTATATTCATTATGTCCGGCATGATACATTGCCCTACTGTTAGCCAATTGTAAAGTTTACATATTTTCAAAATTCGGCCGACAAACGGCAGTAGAATAGCCGCTTCAAGGTCTGCGTCCACAGCGGCGGTCAGGTCCATTTTTTTGTGTGCAAATCTGACCGTATTTTATATAGCAAATGTATTTAAAAAAACACTATGCACTATTAAAGTGCTGGCAAGCCTTCACTGGCGCATCATGCCGACCTTCTGGGCGTGTAATAATCCCATAGGGTCGGCATGATGCTTGAATGCTGTCCTGGTGAGTCACTTAGCAGGACTACATTAATGCATCTTGATGCCCGATGGACATGATGCATTAATGCATTAGGGTTAAGTCATAAAGATGTCTTCTACATAAAGATGCATGGAAATCCCACTAGCTGTTCTAGTCAGGTGATTGATGTAGCTTATGTCCTGATGGTTCTACATGATGCGGTTTGTAGTTATATATATATATATATATATATATATATATATATATATATATATATATATATATATATATATATATTCATAAAGGCGTCTACTTACAGACCTCTTACAGAATGACATGTAGGAGGCCATCTACTGGACATGTATATGTATGTAGCACATGCCAAACTATGTAAGTGCAGCAGAAGTAAGTATTCATAGATGCCTGAGGGAGTGGGGTCCCAGTCGGCATAGAGCATTGAATCAATGTTGACCATTGGCTGATCAACTGGTTGTCAATATTGATTCAATGTTCTGTTCCTAATATTGCGATGACGTGGGTGGCAGGAGCACAGATAGCTTTGGTCTACTGGTATGTTTGAATCACTAATAACGTCAATGTATCATGCCCAAAGGTTGTCAGGATGAACCAATGGAGAATGCCCAGTATATTTTGATTGATTGAATTATTGCTGACAGAAAATCATATGGCCTCGAGCCTTGCAATTAATGTCAATATGTGTCGAACACAAAATTGGAATGAAGGAATTCTTGAAAACTTTGGCCTGCTACACCAGCCTGCATTAATTCTTCATGGCTAACCAAGGACATTCTTGTGTCAAGTGGTGAAACGAGAAATGATTTTATTGAATGTTGAAATGATTTACTTTCCAACTTGGTTTCAGTAATAGTGCACGATGTGGCCTGTTAAGTATTAGATATGTGGGAGGTGTGGACCTGGTCGTACAAAGAGATGAAGATGGAGACAAGGTAGGGTTAGAGCAGTGTGTGGGCGGGGGTAGCCAATGGGGCTAAATGAGGCATGGTAGCTGAGTGATAGATAGACATCAGGAATGGCAACCCTTCATGAACAGTACCTCCATGTTTCATGTTGGTAATTTATTGTTATGACAGGACTCTGCCCCATTCACATAGTATTGTCGAAAAATCTCCAATTTCTATCAAAAAGCTGACTCTTATGTCATTTTAATGAATCTGGTGACTCTCATTCCTCTATCTGGTATGGCCCAGCCACCTCTCGCCTGCTTCCCCCCTTGCTGCTTTTCCCTCATTTGTATTGTATTCAGTTATTTCTTGATTTCATGCACAGTTGAATTCAGCCCTGGATTGAATTTGTACATTGTACTACTACTAGTTTCAAAACATGTGACGCAAGTTTTCCCCTACAGCTTAATTGGCCCAAAACCTCGATGCAGAATCTTTCTGCCAATTGTCACTGACGCCCCCCACCCCACACCTCCTCACAATCGAATGCCCTTCTTTATGCATGTAGGCACACATTATTGATAGAGCTGTTCAGATTCGATGGCCCCGGTGTGTAATCTTTTATGCTTGTTCTGATACTTATTAAGTTCACCCATCATCTCCTTAGAATTGTCATGAGTTCTGAATGGTATGTCATGATGCTAAATGGGCATAATGCATTAGGAATCTGTAAGACTAAGTTATGCCAACTGGAATAATAACAGACAGCCAACTGAGCCATGTAAGAAGATGGGGACGGTGGTAAGGTTGTTCTTCCAGCCTCGTGGAGAACATGGCAATCGGAAGGTGATCTGATTACGGTCATCATCCAACTGAGCAACCTGATTGGTCATTACCATCCCGGATGTGGAGATTGTAAACGCTGATGGTGGGGGGAGGCTGGTAGTGATGGGAGGGGAGGAGGAGGAATTATGGTAGATAAACCTTAAGCCATCCACATGATTTGAGATGTCTACCTTACTTATCCAAAGCAATCAGTTTGGTGCTGAATCATCTGGTTGATCAGCATTGATTCAACCCGTTTCCAATGTTGATAGAGCCCTACCATGATTTTTATGGTTAACAAGTCGGGGCACCACCCAATGTTAATCTACCATAACAGCAGATGGAGTTGAGGCCAACAGAGAGCAAGCAAGTACCACAGCAGCAGCGGAACATGTATGTCTAGATCATTTTCTTGGGAAAGTTTATTATAAAAACGGTATGTGTTTTCTGAAAAAGGAGGAAAATTTGAAAATGAAGATGCTGTTCACTTTGAACACTATATGGACGCAGACAAAGTGCCATCAAAATAAAGTCAATTAATTACTACCCCTTCAAAAGGATTGTATTTTGAATGTCATATTATATGGGCCTACAACTCTGGTACTGTTGAGAAACGCTCTGTAGAGGTCTTTGCCACCCACTCATGTGCGGGGTTCAAAGGTTCTTGTAACTGAATAAATGCGAAATATCCCTGAGGGGTCAGAGAAAGCTGGGAGGTACTTTAACAGTATGATATTGTATACCTGAGGGGTCATGGAACCTGTTCACACCTCCAGTGGTGTCACACACAAGTGGTAAGATGAGAGGGGCATACCTAGTAGGATTGTGTGCATGTCGGATGTAAAATGTCTCACTGAGTGCTTTGGGGATTTATCATTATATATTTCTGACAATGGAGGTTGGGGTCGGTTTCAGCACATCCACAGAAAATTCCCACCCACCAATCAAGAATAAAACAGCTTTTAGGCCAAAGGGTGAGGCACCAAATTATGAAGTTTCGTTCCAATGAGAGGGGTACTACAAAATCTTTGTGGATTTCCATAGGGAATCACCCTAGTAATCATATACCAAAAGTTCTCTGCTGACATTCTGCAGTTTTTGCATAGGTCAAGGTCAAAGGTCAGGAATTTCCCTCTATATTCCTATATAAAGCTGTTTAACCCAGGAATTGATTGCATGTTCTCTCTGAACTAAGTTAAAGGGCTAAAAGAGATTTTTATAGTTTTGTTTGGGCCAGAGAATCATGCTGATTCCAAATATACTTTGTTTATTAGTCTGAGTATGCTGGAAGTGGCGAAAACTTGGTGTTCAAAAATAAAAATAATATTGAAAAATATGTGAAAATATCAAAAATCTGTAAAACATGAAATTAGCCTCTATCAATGCACAAAACACCTAATTCAGCTAGCTGGTGGGTGAGGAGCATAATAAGTATGAAATAATTATGTAATTAAGCCTTGACCTATTTTATTAGGTCAAAGGTCACGGAAACCATATACGTCATATCTCTGGTTCTAAGAGGCCTTTCTACATACTTTTAAGTTCTAAATAGGGGTTTCCCACATAGAAGAATTGATTGGAGTAGGTTTTAAACTCATAGGATGCATTGTTTTGTGCATAAATCAGAAATCAGCATTGATTGTCTATGCGAATGAAGATTTATGAGGGGAAGTATTAGCCACATATTTTCTGAAGTAATACTTGATCCCCTGCCCTAATGAAACAGTAAGTGTGTAACTAGTGTTATGAAGAAAGATATTTTAATCGACATTTACAGTTGATTAGGTAAGAGTGGCAACTCTTCTTTGGTCAAATTTTCAAGAGATGTGTCTGTAATTGTCCTGCCTCTAGTTCTAAATTTAACTGCAATTGGTTGATAGGCCCTACTGGTAGGCTAGCTAATAAGATTAGTTGGATTTAATTTTAAATAATCACAAAAATGATATTATAAAGTTACACAGGATCCAGGTGCAAACTGATAACTTTTGTATTGTATTTACACATCCTTGGATGGCCTTCATATCTGCAGAGGCAGTAAGAAAAGGCACACATATGGGGCAGCCAATGCAAATTTCTATGGGCTTTTACTCTTATCAAAGTAAATGTACAATCTGGCCTGTTCCCAATTCTGTAAGGGCTTAAAATTATTGTAGGGTAATACCAAGCATATAAGCAGTGGTTTATAAACCATTTCAGAGACCTACCGTGGCTTATAGAGTCTGCCTAAAGTATAGTTGCGGCTTACACATGGGGTTTTGTGTATAAAGAAGATGGTTAATGTCAGGGTGTGGCTAATATATGTGGGAGCAGTTAATACACAGGGTTTTATGGTAGGGTGTGGTAAATAGGTGTCTAGGTCTAGGGAACATTTGCCCAGCCCTTTAAAAAAAAAAGAAATAAAATGTGTTACATACTATAGGACGGTCTTGCATAAGGCAAACCTCACAGATAAGGCACACACTTAGTTGATAGAGATCCTATAAGGCACATTCTAGCCTTGATTTTCAGCAGTTATACTAGGCACAATCTGTAATTCTACTCTGCCCCTAGGCTCTGAGCATGATACTTTTTATTAACGAAAGTATTCCATCCATTCACCACAAAATGTTTAGGTGCAACTGATACCGATCTCATCAGACACAAGATCAAGCAATGGCAATGCAGAGAAAGTGTCCTGCTTGTCAGGTATACGAAACATCTTCAAGATTCTTGAGTTCGGAAAGAAGCTGTAAGCCACAATATGCCTCATTCATTGGGTGCACCTTAAAGGCAGATCTGTACAAAAAGGTACTAAACCTTCAGTTTTCAAGCCCTAGTTGCTGCTTTTAGCTTCTCCCGAAGTGGGTGCACCTTGAATGTGGGAGCTGAGATGTGATCCAGGAATTGTAGGGGGAAAGTTTTGCAGTCTAAGGTGCTAAGGGGTTCTTGAACATTAGTGCCCAAGATAGTAAGGATTGCTCCTTTGTGAAATAATTTACACCTCCCATCAAACCTCACTTATCATTAGTAATAGCACAAGTCTTGCAGGGGCTGGGAATTGGTTACTACCATATTATTCTGTGTAAATCCCTAATGTAAAGTGACAGCAAGCATTCAGGAGAATCCTATCAGCTACAGTAGGAATCTGATTTGCCTATAAGTCATGGTTCACATATGGGGTTTTAGGCAAAATGCATGGTAAAATGGTAAAAACAGTAAAATGTTTTTTATGACTTTTGACCTAATTGAAGATGTCATAGTCTATCTAACTAATTACTGCAACCTTGTTCAGACACTGAACATGTAAGCCTCCTACCCAAATACAAATTGTGTCAATAGGCAGGTGATCCAGTATTACTTTGGACAATATGGTGCTATTACTTCCCTCATAAATCTGCATTCGAATAGACAATCAATGCTGATTTCTGATTTATGCACAAAACAATGCATCCTATGAGTTTTAAACCTACTCCAATCAATTCCTCTATGTGAGAAACACCTAATTAGAACTTAAAAGTGTGTAGAAAGGCCTCTTAGAACCAGAGATATGACGTATATGGTTTCTGTGACCTTTGACCTAATTAAGTAGGTCAAGGCTTAATTACATAATTATTTCATACTTATTATGCTCCTCACCCACCAGCTAGCTGAATTAGGTGTTCAGTGCATTGGTCAGAGCTTATTTCATGTTTTACTAACTTCTGATATTTTCACATATTTTTCAATATTATTTTTATTTTTGAACACCAAGTTTTTCGCCACTTTCAGCATACTCAGACCAGTATGTAAAGTATATTTAGAATTAGCATGATTTTCTGGTCCCGACAAAACCTTAAAATCCCCTTTTAGCCCTTTAGCCTAGTTCAGAGAGAATATGCAATTAATTCCTGGGTTAAACAGCTTTATATAGGAATATAGAGGGAAATTCCTGACCTTTGACCTTGACCTATGCAAAAACTGCAGGAATGTGAGCGGAGAACTTTTGGTATATGATTACTAAGGTCATTCCCTATGCAAATCCACAAAAACTGTGTAGTACCCCCCTCATTGGAATGAAACTCATTTTCTAAGGACATTATTGCTACTCACCCTGTGGCCTATTTGCCTTTACCTGCAGGGACTGAGAATCAAACCAATACTAATGTACAGGCCTTTTTCACTGAAAAAAGCTAAAGCGTTGGTTCCACTGCCACCAGTCAATCTTTTTAATTTTGGCTACACCGATGATTTACAATATTGCAAAAGTATAAAAAAAACTGGTTGGATAAGCAAAAATTCACCCGACCGAAGGCAGTTGAACCTGTGCTGTTTAATTGAGACCATCGCTTATTTGAGGGTTCAGCGATTAAAACAGGCAAATATACTACTCACCATAGCATCAGTCATAGAAAACTAAGGGCAAAGTAGGTTAAAACACATTTTTGTGCCTAAATGGTTAATATTGGCACAGGTTTCCCCAAATGTTTGTAATTCTGACGATTGCCATCTCAGGACCTCCCGTGGAAGGGCTCTTAAGTCTGCCCCCACCCAAGTTAATGATTTTCTGTTATTTGCTGTTGCTCTCAAAGTGCTATGATGTCACTGACGGAAATCTGGCTGGGTCATGATCGTGTACCATTAGCACTGGTGGTGTTTGATGCACTGTTCCATTCGGACATATAATACAGGAGGCTATTGCGAAAAGAATCAGAATCAGATTCTCACTGTCGTAACTCACCTTCCAGTTCCTGGCTTTTCTGCTGCCCAGAACCCACACCCCACCTTACACTCTGAATCAATCCCCTTAGTGTGAGTCATACTGGGAAGCATTCCTCAATTCATGAAAACTTAAGAATCAATTCTATAACATATTACTTTGCTGCAAAACAGGGGAGAAGTCATTGCTTGGTGGTAGTCAGTTCCCATTTGGGAATAGCACCTCCAACAGAATTGAATTCCCGTCCTTTTGCAACACTCTCCTGGAGTGGTTTGGGAATAGGCAGGTCCTGCCCCACCCCATGCATGCATGGGGGACCAGAGTATCATCTGAGTATGGCTCCCCCAAAGTCTTGAAATCAGTATATACATGTATTTTGCAAACCCATCAGTTTACTCACAAAGTGACTTGATAAAGCAGCAAGTATTGTCTAGATTTAATAAGGTCTTCTTGGGGCAATGTTCACAAACAACAAAATGAACTTACACTACAACACCTTTTATGCTAGGAATGGCCTTGCCCTTAAATATTGAGTGTTAGTCGCACCAAATATAATCTCTGCATTTATTCCAAGTAAATATGAGTGAAAAACTGCAGTACCTTTATTTTAGCGCATAATATGTATACTCACCAGATGCACTAATGCAGAATTGATTAGTACCTAGAGTAACTGATCCTATTAGCGGACAACCCCTGATAGTATATAAAATACTACACTGCAAAAAAAAGGTGTCAGATCCTAAACAAAATTCTAAACATAATCTTGCAACATTTTTGTAAACACAATATCCTCCTAAACACATGTAAAGTGCTTAGAAAGATGACATGTTTTGCTATAATGTGTTTACATTTTTAAGTGTTTAGGTTCATTTTCTGTTACTGATTTGAGGAATTTCACTTTGATATTGGGATTTGTCTTTAAAATAAGAGTTTTGTGTTTTAGGAATTGGCTTGTGAATGCATTTAGGTTGAGGACCCAATTTTATTCATGCCCACTTTCTGATAGCTATCATTACATGTATGTCAGTCTACAAGGACAATTATCTGTGAATCCTGATCACATCAGTTGCAGGGACTCACTGTCACATACAACAGAGAGACAGGGAATATTCAGCTTCATGGATTCTTGTAATTCACAAAATTGGTGTCTAAGCACTGGCTGCTACCTCATGGTACACTGATAGCAATGATACATGGTTTAATTGCATTATCCTCTATTGTTAAAATTGTGTAAATATTAAATTGTGTGAAACTGCAATTTAGGAGAATACTGCAATCTATTATGATCTAACAATAGCAGATGGTTGCTTGCAGAAAGTCCATTAAAGCATACAGCTGCCATCTGGTGGATATTTTATATCTAAACACCTAGAAATATAAATGTTTAAAAGCTAAACACCTACTTTTCTGTCCATTTAAACATAGAAACATGTTCAGCACAACTGTTAAGAGTCGATGGCTATCGCATGTTATCCATGACTCTTTCTCTGTCTTATTGTTACATTGTATAAGACAAATTAAAGTAGGATTTGGAAATTTATTTTTCGGATGTACTAACTTTAAGGTAAGGAGCAACTTATCTTTCCCCCGTGATAGTGATGTATCACAATCTGAATTCCTTATTCTATATATGATGCTCCTTAAGGGAAATAAACGATGGTAAATCAAATCATTAGTACCTTTCATTTTGACTTTAAGTTACTCATGGTTTTGTGTAGCTCAAACTCAAAGTGATAAAACTTAATTTAAATGTTTACTTTCAGTGAAGTTTTTGCCATACTTTAAACATCCACCCACACATGTCCCGAAAAATAAAGACCTTTTGTCAAAGTTGACACAACAATATACCTTGTAAGATCATCTCAATCTTAACCCTGTAAGGGCCACTGATGCATTAATGTGTCATGCCCATTGGTCGTCATAATGGATGAATATAGGGTGTTACCCCAGTAATAAGTGGTTGACCCAGATGTTAACATTTTACAGTTGAATGTTATTGAGCTTTAATTGTTGATACCCTATGTAGATTTAAAGATTCAGGAAGTACCACTATTGTATTCATGGCAACATTGACTAAGTTACCAACAGTTACCAACCATTTTTTCAATGAAAATTTCTATTGCTATGTCTGGTTTTGTGTAAATCTTGATAAGGATGTATAAGAAATTATGCATTATTATGCCTTTATGGCCCATACCGTGGGTGTTTTATTTATGTGGCTATCAAAAATATGACTAGATTGTTTAAATCCAAATATTTTCTAGTATACATTTGAAGTTGTTTCCTAACATCAACTGATGAACTATATGTACCAACATAACCTTTTTCCCCCTGTACTCCTTGCATATGGAGGATTCCCTGGGAGCCTAATCTTGTCAGAAAATGAGTACCCTGTCCTGTACCCAGTCCTTTAGTCTGACCTGTTTTGGAACCAGAGTGCTGGACTTTTAAATGACACTAATACATTAATGCTTCATGCCCATTGGTTGAGTAACTCTCCAAGGCTTCATTCATGCATCATGCCAACCCCACACACACAGAGAACACTGATCACTTTGACGGATACTGCACAGGTCACAATTTGTCTCTCACATGACATGTATGAAGGCATGTCGAATCAGGTTGACGCTCTCACATTTGGTTAGTCAACTCTACTTGACATGTGTAATGAAGACATGTCACATATTCCCGATCCATGCACCTGAGTGCTAGGTAATACCATGTGACAATTATGTAAGGGTCAAGGGCAGTCAATAACTTTGTACCAATGGTTCAATGAAGGCAGGCCTATAATAGAAGGCAGGGGTTATCATAGTCCCACAGGCCTGCAACAACAAAGCACTTTTTCCTATCAACAGAACTTCCTCTTGACTGAGGACCTTTATGCAGTCCATAAGACAAGGGCATGTAGGTGCAATACCTTATGTCTTCTGTACTGTTGATACTGAGATTATAGATTGGGGGCTGCTGCTGCTGCTGCTCGAATTTTATCTCACCTGGTGCCTTCCTTACGGCCGACACTCAAGGATGAGAGGTCCCACCGGTTGTATCCACACCGAAGTGAGATTACCCTTGTGGCGTTGTGCCCTGACCCTAGTCTTGTGGGGAGGGGGGATGATGGTGACTGAATCTATGGGAAGATAGAAAGCACGCCTCTACACATTTACCTAGGCAATGGTTCTTTAACATCTGTCACTACATCAGCATGGTGAGAGATGGACAGGCCTGTTTTAAGTCATTTGTCTACCATGACCACCGAGAGACTTTCCAGCACAGCCTAGCCAGAGCAGGGAGGAACTCAAACTACACCTTACGGCGACGTTTGGAGCCACCACTGTGCCCCGGCCGGGCCGGGAACCGAGCCCAAGACCTTACGGCCCATGAGCAGATGCGCTACCGACTGCGCCACGCCTCCTTGCCAGATTGGGAGGTTCGCATACAATTTTTTTGGTATTTTCACTGACCCACACATAAGGTGTCTAACCTCTCCATTTGAAGTATTCAGGATTGTGGGTGTCCATTTTGATATTCAATTACAAAAGCAAGATTAACAATTAAATGGAATTCACTAACATTCATTGATAATATTTACAAACCTTAGTGATCTATTCTTCATGAATACAAAATGACACAGATACATCAAATGTCTCTAGTGTTGGTAGTACCTCTTGGTAGTGATTAATACTGGTACCAAAATGGTTGTCTGCCCCATCTGGTGGAATATCCTAGAACAATTATGTATGTCAAACCGGAAATATCACCACATGTCAAGTGCATTCGACATGGCTGTGGCCCTAGTCAACTCACAAATGACATGGCATTTTAAGGCATGTCAAATATGTACCACAGTGCCCCTTAGGGCCGTGATACATTATCAGGAGGGACACATGTAGAAGAGAGACGACGACTGCTGTGGAGTGTGTAACTACGACAGAGCTACTCATGCCAATAATAATAATAATGCGGCACCCTGCTGGCGGCCGGTTTATTAATACCTTGTTCCGATATGAGGAAATGCCCACTTGTTTGTGCGCGTGCACTAACTGCACGGCCGTATCTAATTAAGTACTGATACATTGAACATTGATACATAATATCATTATTGTTTTGGCGTCTAGTGAACATGTGTGTTCACTCATGGACACCACATGCACCACGGGTGACTAATGGCACGGAGTCTGTGATACTGCGTCCCACCGCATCGGGCCTTTGTTCTTAATACCGTAATGTCTTTTATTACCGTAATGTCTATGATATCAATGTCCATTGAAGGCACTTTGTTACAAATAGTATGAGAAGTACTGTGTGCTACAGTCGTCATACTGACATATGTGCACATGTCCCAATGATGTGTGCTCTCTTTGTCAAATCAAGTTGACATGGATAGACATGTCATTTTGTCAGGTATATAATAGTTATACGGTGCATATAAGACATGGCATACACACAAGAAAGGACACTTAATATTGCGCCTTATGGGAGAGGCCAGATTTGGGGGCCTTATAGGCGAGAATTAAATAAAATATGCCCTAAAAATGTACTTTATTCATCCCTGGCCTAAACCTCAGAAAGCTCTATTAAAGTTGCTGGAGGGGAATAGAAACGTCACATTTACATTTTGCCTAGTGTAGTGACCCGATCAACGCAATTAATCTGAATCTCATAGTTTCCATTATGAAGAAAGCAGACATCTTCCCCTTTTAAATGCTTCAAATCCCGCAAATAGATTTTGATTAAGTTAGAATCAACCTTTAAAGAGTATAAAAAATATTTGTTGTTGTTGTTGTTGCTGTTGCTGTTTTGCAGACAAAGAAAGATTAATACACAAGTGTTATCCTGATGCCCCAAACAGTAGTAGATAATGGCCAAATTGGCGAAATTTAAACTGTTTTGGAAAGACAAGGCAGTCTACCTTCAGAACAGACTAAATCCCCAAATCCATATTTTGACCCATATGGTAGGCCTACTATTACGCAAGTCATATTATGATAGTACTAAACTTCCCAAAATCAAACCCAAGTTCCGCATTATAGCATTACCTTTTATTCAGGTGTGCCTTATATATATATTAAGCGGGATGTGACTTATCCACGAGATATCATGATGAATCTCTAATGGGGCTTAGCCTTCATTCACAGATATTGCACTATGCTTATCACACCAGCGATCAAAATTTAGACAAAAGCTAATTCCCCTTAAACTTTCTCTCTCTCTCTCTCTCTCTCTCTCTCTCTCTCTCTCTCTCTCTCTCTCTCTCTCTCTCTCTCTCTATCTATCTCTCTCTCTCTCTCTCTCTCTCCCTCTCTCTCTTAGTTTTACGCTCAATCGTCCTACCCTATAGGATGTATGCTGCAGCAGTATTGGAGAGGTATTTCTGCAAGCAGCGCAAGCTACATTACCACTTGTAACAGTCAGCATACTGAATAGCAGTGAGTCCAAAGATGCCTGCAGTACATAGCAGACAGTTATTCCATTGGTCAAAGAATCCTCCCACGCCCCCCCCTCCCCCTGTGTTGCGTGCCACCCACGCATGTGCACGTAGCAAACATACCTACTGCCTGTATACACCTGCAGGGTTAGGGGACATTTTATCAATCCCATCACCACCTGCCACTAAAGTGGTAAACTGAGAGAACTAACCCCTGAGGTGTTAACCCTTTAACCCTTTAAATGCCGCTGATGCCGGCTTGCATCATGCCCATAAGTCGTCATGATGCACCAATGAAGTGCTGGCGAGACTGCTTGTCAGCACATCATTGGTGCATCATGTTGACTATCCAGGAGTATATGTATCAACTCCTTAGGGTATGCATGATGTGGCAAGTGATATCAGGACGGTGACATTGTCCGAATAATAACGATCGTTATTCAGACCCTTCAGGAGTACCGTACCTGTGTCCCGTGTCCTACCCTACAGGAGTACCCTCCAGGAGTACCCTACCTGGTCCTGTGTCCTACCCACCAGGAGGGTCCTGTGCCCTATCCTCCAGGAGTACCCTACCTGTGTCCTGTGTCCTACTCTCCCAGAAGTGACCTGTGTCCCACTCCCACCGTCTGAATAAGGATCCTTCTTTTGAACGGCGAGGCCATCCGGATATCAATTCCCACACGATGCTCCGATGAAGTGCTGGTGAGCAGTCTCGCCAGCACTTCATTGGTGCATCATGACGACCAATGAGCGGCCCTTAAAGGGTTAAGCATTGCATGGTCAATAAAACAAGTAACAGTTTATAAGTAAGTATACCTTTTCATGTCAGCTGACCCGGATTGCAATTCACAATATCAAAGAAAGTGAAAATTCATGACAAGAGTGAAAAATGCAATTCTTGCCAAGATTTACTCTCCCTTCAAGGCTAGACATTCATGGTTTATCTTTAAAAAATGATGGTGCAATTCATAAAACTCATTTTAGGACACCCCCAGAGGTATCCTAAAAATGCTGAATTCACTATTGCACTATAGCTTGTAGAAGACTTGCCAAACAGAATGCTTGCCAACTTTTTTGCATAGCAAGGATTCTTTTTAGAACTGCTCCACATTCTTAAAATCAGGATGCCGGCCTGAAACTTCACTCACTTCGCCTAAAAATAAAATATGTATCCACCAAACTTTCTGAATTAGCTTCCAGGAGTTGGCATAAGCCAGAGCACCAATTGTGACACACATGTGTGTATACATATATATATATATATATATATATATATATATATATATATATATATATATATATATATATACATGTATATATGCAGTTTGCAAAACACTCCTAAATCTCCTCTACTGGGCACATCCGTGGGTGACAAAGGATGTAGGGTCTCAGGTAACGCATGTATATGTGTGTGTGCCGCTATTGGAGCTCTGGGTAGGGTAACTTGCCCCTGACTCGACCACTCGGCATGTTGGTACCTTAAGTCGACCACCCTGGGTTAACTACTTTCAGATAGCATAAAGGCCCCAGTTGACTTTGCACCATTGATTACACTATGGATACCATGCACTTTACACCAGCAATTCTGATTTATTGTGAAAATAACTTGAAATAAGGGAGTATGGTCGACTTAAGGTACCTACATGCCTAGTGGTTGAGTCAGGGTCGAGTTACCCTATAGTTTTTGGAGGTAGCCCAACTAAGGAGAATGGGTGAAGTTACCTTCCTAGGTGCATCATGATGTATCAGGTCGTTGCCTCAGTGCAACAAAGTTGTAACTGCATTTTTCAACTTTTGCAGGAGAGGCAAAAGAAGTATGAAAATGACTATATTACCTTATATACCAATGCAGTCCCAATGAGTAATTTATCCACAAAGCTTTAAATGAAATGATCACCATATATGCCTATATAAATCTGATGCATGAATAAAGGACCAATGACTACTCACATCATATATGTATCATGATAAATGAGAGCCAGATAAAAGTGAGTCATGTCTCCCTCAAGGGGTTAACTTTGAACTAACTGGTCAGAGTGCTTTCCACAATACCTGTGATCCAGCTGAAAATTTTCATGTTAGCCTCTCCTTAGGGGCTTTGCCCTCAGGCTAATTTCCCTCTGTTATGTGGGGTGGGTGTCAGAGGTCTGAGTGGGTCACAACTGGCAATAGGACTAGGGCATGACTGTGTATCATTATGCCTACAGTTCCTTTATCTAACATCGATTTTTGCCATCATTATTTGGGTGGGTTTCATCAGGGAAGAAAGCCATAGTCAAGGATATGTGGAGGAAACCTTTTTAGTCAAATCAAAAGAGATTAGAAGGAAATAATACAATGCAATCTACATGTAATTGTCTGTGATCTAATCTTAACTTCACACCTAATGGCGGTATAGAAAAGGGTGAAGGCCCTTTAAATAAATTTTCAAAGCTGTAACAAATTGTTATCAAATTGCCCTAGAGTGATAAAAGAATAGTGTGTGAAATAAAAAGTTAAATGTTGATGCTACTGGTGCATATCTAGTCTTGCATATGAAAACAAAAATAATGAGACAGCCCCTGTTGTTTCTGTTCACATATATCACATGGTGATGACATGGTGGTGGTGCCAGCGAATGGTTTCTAATGAGATAAATCACCATAGGTCTTCTAAGGGGATCCCTCTGAATGCCTATGTCTAATAACACTGACCTCCATACGTCTTCTAAGGAGCCACCTCTGAATGCCCTTCTCCCCATACCCAGTAACCCACGTGAAGTCATGTCATCTGCCCACCCTCAGCCATGGCTATCCCCTAATACTACGTTAAAGCTTTAGAAGAATTGCTTCGATGGTACCAGTATTCCATGCGAACATAATGAGTTTGAGTTGAGTTTTGGAATTTTGTATAAATTTGTGACTCTCATTTACATGATATTAATAAGCTCTATTGGGCCGGTATAATCCTCTTCATGATATCAAATGCATTATTATAATATTATGCTGTCTTTGTCTTAGTCTAGATATAGGATAGGTATCCTCCGTTAGCATAATACTCAAGTGCCTCATGCTTACTCAAAAAGAAAGGTATAGTACAGGGGTAAGGATTTTGGCTGTCGTGTAAAGTGGATGATAATTTTACCCAACATACATAAATACATTCCTTGGGTGTCTAAGCTTCAAAAAATGTATGTTGGGAATTTTTCTTTTCACCTTGGCTACCATGACAACCATTTTCATTGACAACGCTAGAAATCAGCTAAAATACTTCATAAGGCTTGTAATATTATGTCAAATGATAAAACCAACCACCCCTACCCCCCTTATATCACACCTAAGGATTCTACCTTACTTCCTGCTCTGTTGCTATGAACCTTGGTTGCTGAGCAACAGCAGCTTTCTAAAGTATTTCCTTAGCAACGACCTTAACACAATGTTATTTGGCATTTTTCAGCACAGTTATTACACCCCCCATATGATACTGTATAGCAAATGTACAGGGTCGGCGTATGCCTAACAGGGGGGCATATGGGCAAAATATGCATACCATGGGGCATACTGATTGACGAGGGGGCATACGGATTGACGAGGGGGCATACGGTTTTCAGAGCGGGAAAGTAGTCCCTCCTGCGTTTTTGCATACTGTACGTCCCCTAGCGGCGTACATACGTACTATAGTGTCGCATAGACGAATTAAGCAAGCCAATAGGATTATTGCCTTTCCGCGGTAAGGACATTGCTGCCACCTAGCGGAATATTGACGAACTGCTGTAGCAGATGAATTTTTCGTCAATAGCGACGACTGAGGCAACCATGGCGGACGTACCTCTAGCTGCAGAAGCCGGTGTGAACCTTATTATAGACGAGTTAGTCGTCAATAATGTTGCAAAAGTATTTCAAGAGCTGCACATAGAAGCTGGGGAAGATGGAGAATGGGATTTAGATACTGTAGTGGATATGGTTCACGCTGAGATTGCCCTAGAAATACGTAAAGAAGAGGACGAGTTTGAGAATAGGCAAGAGGAAAAGAAAGACGACCTTGTTTACAGTGCAGACATTGATGCGTTAGTTTCATCTGTAGCAAGAAGGGAAGACTACCAGAAGAAAATAGACGAGCAAAACAAGAAGGAAAATGAAAACTTCCTAAGGCAACTATTGGACAGTGGCAAATATCCTGTTATTGACGACGTAACAAGCTCCCAACTGGGTCAGTTTGTTGATATGCCCCATATCGAAGTAGTGGACTGTGGTATTGCTATAGACGACCCAAAATACGATGTCCTACCCCCTGTGGAGGAAATGCAGAAGCTACCAACTGATTTTCAAGGGAAAAACTGTACAGGAGGAGATCTCATCCCTAACGAAGACTGTAGACCTAAAAGCAGGAAAAGGAAGGCCCCCCCCACTTCTACAGCACCCCCAACGGGCCCCCCTGTAGCTGAGGGAGATGTACTCGATGACGAGCAACTAAAAAAGTATGTGGAGGCACAGAAAAGTGCCAACACTGTCAAAAGAACCCGCCAGGTAAGTAATAATAATAAATCCTTTAGATAAAATATAAAAAAATATATAAAAAAGGAATAAAATCGTCCCAAAAAAATGTAAAAAAAAGATATGAATGAATTACATCAGCCCCCCCCCCAAAAAAAACTGTTGTTAACCTACAGGAAATATATATGGCTGCCACAGACACTTATTCAGCTTTAATTTAATTTTTCAGATCGTCAATAAATTTACTGACTACATTAAAGTGAAGTTTATGGAGACAAGACCAATGTGGGACATAGAACCAGGAGTCCTTGCAAACTACATATCTAATTACCTGCTGTCGGCATGCAGACTTGATGGTACGCCCTACGAGCCAGATACCCTAACTTCTATAAACAGAGGCCTGGATAGGTGAGTTTATTTAATTTATTTTATTTTCTAATAAAAAAAAGAAAATGTAGTCTATATATTTGATTATTATTAGGCCTACCATTATTGTTATTATTATCATTATACTGACTATACTAGGTCCTTTTAACTTCTTATTTCCCCCCTTTACAACCACATTTTAGGAGTGTTTGATTATTAATTTTTACACACAATTTTAAAGCAATTTTATTGATTTTTTAGGCACTTACGTGACAACCATTATGCTTGGGATCTACATAAACATGACGAATTTGAGGGAGCTCGTGCAGTGTTGGCAAGCCGTAGGAAACAGCTTAAGGGACAAGGTCTGGGAGGAAGACCTAATCGGTCTGAGGCTTTTGATCCAGTACAAATGGAACAACTGTGGTCTACAGGTGCTCTAGGGGGTAGAGATGGGCGTACATTGCAGGATACTCTTTTCTTTTTTTTTTACACAGGGGTTTGGTTTCAGAGGATGTCATGAGAGTCGCCAGCTGAAATGGGGGGATATAGTAAAGGGAAACGATGAGCAAGGGGATCAGTACTTGGAATTAAGGTGTGAGAGACTTACAAAAACCCGTCAGGGGGGGGAGGGGGGTTATATCCGGCCATTTAACCCAAAGGTATGGGCGGATTATGACGATACCCGTTGCCCAGTGCAGTTGTATGAGCTCTATAAATCGAAGAGGCCACAGGAAATGAAAAAGCCAGATTCACCCTTCTACCTAACCCCAAAGGTTGATACAAAACCAGAAGATAGTGTATGGTATAAGAATAGCCCTATGGGGATTAATATGCTGTCCAAAGTGGTCCCCGGGGTTGCTGAATGTGGGGGACTGAAGGGAAAGTTGACAAATCATAGCCTGCGTAGAACCACCTGTCAGAATTTAATTGAAGCTGATATACCATCAACCTCATGCGTGCAGCTTACTGGCCATAAACGGGTGGACTCTCTGAATGAATATGCTATAGCTTCTAAGGGTCAGCAAAAATCTATGTCCATGATAGCCACCGGCCAGAAGAGGCCCCGTACAGATGCACTTATCCCAGCCTCTACCCACCGAAAAGAGACCGCCTCTCCACCAGAAGCTGACCGGGCCCCCTGGACTTCATCCCCGGCAATACCTCCGAACATGGCCGGTATGGCTGTAGCTGCTACGGGGATGTTTGCGGGAGCTAATATATCTGGCAATGTATCCGTTAATATCACATTCCACCCTGAAACAAACACAGTGGACATTGCTAACACTCAAAATTGACTTTCTGCCATGTTGAAAAAGATGCATTAAGTCGTACTCACCCTATTTATTCATATTTATAATTGTTGTTCATCGTAATCCAAGAAACATGTGTTGCTGTCTTCATAGATTACACTGTTATGAGGTGGATGCGCAAAATCATGCGCAAACGGTTAAATCGTAATAATAAAATTTGGCCCTGTGCCTTTTTCTGTCTCTTTTCGATAGATAATTCTAAATTTCAATAATATTTAACATATTATCTCATATATTAAAGAAAGTAATCCGTAGATAAAAAAACGAAAAAAAAAATTTTATGCTAATATCTCAAAATTCCCGCCTTTTCGCCAAAGTAGAAAACATAGTCCCTAATACGAAACTACAAGACAGCACATGAATACATGAAAACGTATGAAAATAATACGAAACTTACGGCTGAACGCGTTGTGGAGTGCGTCTCTTTCAAAATGGCGGACAAGGAGCCCGTTTTGACTTATTACAGGTAAACAAAATGTTGTTTTTTTTGTGTAGGGGGGGTGTAATAAAGCCCAAACACAACTCAGATTTGTCGGGACCTCCGCATGCTTCACTCGCATATGCATCAGACCCAGCGGAGGCACTCGTCCTTCGGACTCGTGCCTCCGCCGGGTCTGATGCATATGCTCGTGAAGCATACGGGGTCCCCGACGCATCCATCGTTGTGTTTGGGTTTAGTACTCATTTAAGCTAGTTCTGTTGGTTTCACTAGTGGCCTAGATCTATAAAGTAACAATTTACAGTCATATAGCAACAATTACATGTTTTCATTTTCCATAGCAACAGTCATATCGTTTTGCAGGAGTAGAAAACAATAGACAGCAACATATCATAATTAGCCTATAAATCTCTCAAATGATAAACTTGCATTTATTATCTCCATAATATTGTCAAGGGCTTTGCCATTTCAAATAACCTGTTTCAAGGAACATTGGTTGCCTAGCAACAGCAGTATCCTAAAGGATTTCCTTAGTAACGGCCTTAACTCAATGTTATTGGGTGTTTTGCGGGATTCACAAGTGCCCTAAATCTATTTATTAAAAACAAAACAAACTTCCAGTCATATAGCAACATTGATATGCTGTCATCTTTTTTATAGCAAAGTCACATGTCTGTACAGCAGTACAAAACCATATGAAAAGATATGTACATTAATGCCTCAAAAACGGTCTATGAATCTCTTAGATAGACTGTTGGTTAGAAACAGTAGCAACAGCAGCAGTCTATCTTAGATATTGTCATACTAGTAATTGTGCATGATCAAGTTGTCATATGAGAAATATCATATGACTAGTGGTATATAGAGAGTAAGAATATCAAGCTCTTATTAGTGGTATTCCAGTTATCACTGGTTTATTCAGCTTTGGGCAGAACATGTTATGTATCAGAAATACAATGTTAATATGCAGGTAATTTCCACACACAGTAATTATACAATTGTTTGTAAAGTATAAAGTTCTGTTCCACTCCACCTGTGAAGTAATAATAATAATAATAATAATAATAATAATAATAATAATAATAATAATAATAATAATAATAATAATAATAATAATAATAATAATAATAATACACTGTCCAGTATGGTCCTAGGTGGGTTCCCACACCTAGCTCCTGACCTGCTGCTTAGAGGGATAATATATAAATGTGTAACTTTACCCTCTGGTAGGTGTCTTGTAGGAGATAGCCTCTGGCCACTAGTGGTATAGTCCTATGCCTGTCTGGCCTAGTCTAACCCAGCATAGTGCAGAGCTATAGCAGGTAGCAGGAGAGTTGACTGGAGATGTTACCTCAAGGGTGGTTCTGGTGATTCTGCCTTCTAGAGGGAGCAGCCAGGGGTATAAGTACCATTCCCTGGCTTGGCCCCTCAGACTGACTGGAGCCAGTGGCATCTGCCTTACTCTGTGATTGCTTGAGGGGAGTCTTTCATGTGTCACTGGGCACACAAAGGACCCGCATGGACGCCGCCATGTCCCCCACTTTCTCGGTCGGTATGGCATGTTCAGACCCTCATATCTCGGTCGTTTACACCACTACAGCCTTCATCTTGCGCATGCACGAACTTGAATATGTCAAGTTACCACTGCTTGCTTTCCAGGTGGGTAACTTGCGCTGGTTTGTCTGTAGCGCATTCGGAGGTTGAAACCGTCCTGGTTGCATAACTTCCTTAATAATGGGAGCACAGTCTTGATCTTGGGACCATTTTGACCGTCTAATTATGGCCTTTTCATAAATGCTTTCATATTTGACCTAGGTTGCTCAGCGACGCTAGAGCGACTGGAAGGTTATGGTGTCATTACTTATGTAACCTATTGTTCAGTCTTGGGGTGCTCAGACACCCATGACGGCGTCAGCGGTGCCCAGGCACCTGTGACGGCCGGTTGCATTCACTTACAAGTTATTATATTGTGCACTGGACCATGAGGTTGGGCTCTTAGACTCGTAAAAGCATTATATTGTGCAGTGGACCATGAGGTCGGACTCTTTGATGTTGTAACCTATGTGTCTTTGCCCTAGCCGGTGTGCAGTGGGGCATGAATGCTCACATGGAAGTACAATGTATTAATTTCTTATATATTCTTTGATTAATACAATAATATGTTAAGATAATTGGAATAATAAAATGATATATGATAATATACTGATAGGTTGACTGTTTTGAATTTACTAGTACCCCAACCCTATAACAACTAATTAGACATGCCCAGCAATAACAATTTAATGTCACCTCCATAAAAAAAAGACACATATAGCAGTTCCCTTTGAAATATGTGTATCCATGCATGTGTTTCCATAACCCATTATGAAAATATCAGTTAAGGAATCCATGTAATTTCATAATTTTCTAAATGATGTAGTTAGTTAGCAAGAGGTGATGCAGGTTGGGAATTATCTAACATCAAATCAGGCTTAGGTCACCAGAAACCATCAGATCTTTAGCAATCTAGGAATCCGATTGTATCCATTAGTAGGCCACTAGAAGATAGAATGAGCTGAAGATAAGGTATACACTGATTAAGGAAAAAGAGGTCTTTAAGGATAAAATTAATTTGAATATCCGAAATTCTATAGGCCTATCAATATCATACCTCTCTTTGGACTCTAGGATGAACTGTGATTGAGTATTGGGTGCTCTTAAAACAGCTTTGTATGAATTTGCATGTATACATCTGTTCAAGTGTGAGGTGTAGTGCAGTGAAGTATATTTTAAACTGGTACAGTGTAATCATCATTCATCCTCATCTCTTCATGGTAATCTGCAAAAAATGCACTGGCCCACAGGCAAAAATACTGACCATTGGTCACCAAGCCAGTGTTAAGTGTCCACCCCTGTATATCAGAATTAATATTAAGCATAACTGTAATGAACCTGCTTAACAAATTAATTAATATCAAACAATTGGAAAATATCATACTCAGATTTGCTATGATATGCATAATTATATTGCATGACTGAAGCATGAGTCATAATTATAATGTAGAAATATATACTTTATACAATTCATATCATGATTTGTTGTATTGCTGAAACTCCCTACAATTCAATCATAATCTCTTTGTTTAGACAGGTATGACAAAGGTATTTGAAAGCATGGCCACTTAGTCCAACATGGTTTATGCCAAGTGAGTGAATGAAAGTTTACAAATGAAATAACTATATGAGTTAGATCAAGGCTTCAACCACCAATGACTAGCTTTTGAAAGACTTACCCAATGTATACTTGTTCATAGTTTATCTCACTTATCTCACTGCTTTGATGTGGAAAAAGTACTTATGAGGGAAATGGGTTTGTACCATTTCACAAAGCAGTATATATATATATATATATATATATATATATATATATATATATATATATATATATAGATATATATACATACATACATACATACATACATATATATATATATATATATATATATATATATATATATATATATATATACTTGGATGTATAGACCTCATCCTCCTTGACCCCCCCCCACTGTCATACATGGTCATAGTTGGGCCTGCAGGGGTACAGAACTGTGGCTCCCTGAATTGTTATAGCATGGACTAAATATACTAAAAGTGGCATTATGATATCCAAGTTTACACTCCTGTCCTCCCGATTCCCTTTATTTAGTTGTCTGGTAAAATTGTCATTCATCTTTTTTACTTCTGTAGAAAGGGTTTGGAAACAGATGTAATGGGTGGTGGAAAATGTTACTAGTGCTTCGGAGAATTGAAGCCTAGCCTGTTCCGATAGACCCATAGAGTGTACAGACAGGTCATGATGATCCAGCCACTGCTGCCGCAGCTGTAGGGTGATGGACCTCAAATCGGCTGGATGGCTGAAGCAGCCTGGTTAGGGCCGGGGGTGGGGGGAAGGTTATGTAAACAATGATTACAACCACAGGATTACAACCAATTTTACTCACATTCAAATTGTGACTTATTAGTTCCTGACATTTCCATTTCCTCCACCAAACATTACCCTTCCCAAGGACGAATATAGCTTACATCAGCCCATAAACTGACTATTTACAATTATTATAACATATAGTTTATAAGACTGGCAAGGTTACCATGTAAGAGATTCATAGACCCATTATAAGGCATTGCTGTCTCTGGTTTTCCACTGCTGCAAAGGAATGTGATGGTCGCTATGGAAAATGATAGCACATGATTGTTGCTCTATGATTGTAAATTGTTATTTTATAGATCTAGGCCACTACTGAAACCCACAGAACCAGCCTTAATGAACACCTACAATGCCAAATACCATTGCGTTAAGGCCATTGCTATGGAAATCCTTTAAAGCTGCTGTTGCTAAGCAACCAAGTTTTATAGGGACAAACCAAGAAGTAAAATAGAATCCTTGGGGGTCATATAAGTGGGGTAGGGGTGGTTATTTTTGTCATTTGACACACTATCACATCCTTAAGGAAGCATTTTAGCTGATTTCTAGTGTTGCCATGGTAACCAGTGCAGAAAGAAAAATTCCCAACATGCTTTTTGGGAACCTTGGGGACCTAAGGAACAAGTTTATGTATGTTGGGTAAAATTAACATCCACTTTGCACGAAACTACACTTGCCCCTATACTAGTAGGTGTCATGCTAACAGTAATAATGATGCTGGACTGACACCCCTGAAGAGTGAAACATCATGACAACCTCAACAAAGTACTGATAAGTCACCCAGCATTTGTAGATCAAAGCATCATGATGATAAAGTAACATGAACATGAAGGCATCAGGTGGCTCTAAAAGGGTTACCACCCACCCATCTATCACTGTGTCTCCTTGTCAACCTCATACCTCTCCCTTTTTTCCTGTGTCATCTATCAAACAGATATTTCCTCTACCCAGAAGATACGCCCATGATGGTAGACATGGTGTCAATTAAAGGCATTCAGTCAGCGCCTTGGATCCCTGTGGTCTTGTGATTTTCTTTTAATGTAGGCAGGGAATCTGATGCATGCAATTAATTAACGAATCATGCTAAATGCTGCGTGATATACCTTGTAAAAGAAGCATGATACAGCCAAAAATAGAAACTACAGAACCATTCTCCATAGATCGTTTTTCTCCAATTATCTCAACCATCCTTAAAGTCAATTACAGCTAAGGGCTATAGATTGAATCATATGTTCCATTTCAGTCTAAGAAATGTCTATATCCCTTTAAATGTGTGCTATTTCTTTTGCCCTGTCCTTGAAACTTATACCTGAAAAAGTACATTTCTCCTAGTTCATTTTATGATTAAGTTTATTGTTTCTAACTTTGGCCTAAGGTCACTTATAAAGTAGCTCAATGAATAAGGCTGTCTCTTGGCATTTGTTTCCTATCACTTATTGGCCAGACTAGTAATAATTGTCCTTATGCAATCCACCCACATGTGTCCTTGACAATAAAGACCTTTTGTTACGTGACCAATCATGATGTTGTCAAGCACATGGCACTCCTAACCCATTATGGACCACAGCATGTATGCTTCATTAAACTTCACCATTTATCATCATGATGCATGGATGTAGCCCCACTGAGAAATTCACTGGTAAATGCACTGTGAAAAATAACTGTTTAATCTAGCAGGGATCCTTGTAAAACTTAACATTGAAACACTGTCATTATTTTGCAGGGAACCAGTGTAAATTTTACAAGAAGCCCCAGATGGCATTACTGTGGTACACAAATGTACAAAGAATCCCTGTGAAAATAACGACAGATATCTTGCAACTTTGGGATTAGGTTTCGTTATTTTGATGACATTTTTTTTACCGTGTACTCAAGAACCGCCAGTGCTGCATTACACTATAAGAAATCACTGTTGAAACTACAAGGGGTCCTTGTAAAAACTGAACAATGAACCACCATAATTACGAAACAGGGACCCAGTGTATAATCTCCAGGTGGCAGTGTGGTGGTACAAGGAATCTCTGTGAAAATGATTTGAAAATAACGGAAGAGATCCTTCGTTATTTCGACCACATTTTTTACAGTGTAGTTCAAAGGGACATTTGAGGCATAATATAAAAGGTCCATAAACAGTAAGTCAGTGTCTAAAGCAAGTAATTCCATCTAGAATTAAGCTATTTTTATTTTCAAATGTTATTAGTGTGTATGACCATTATATCATGACGTACCATTTTATTATTCCAATAATCTTAACATATGATTGTATAAATGCATGAAAATATGAGGCATTTATACACTGAATGTCCACATGAGTGTCCACCGTCCACTGAACACCAGCTATGTCAAATATACATAAGTTATAAGACCAAAGGAACTGACCTCATGGTCCACTGCACAATATAATGATTTAATGGTCAAAGCAGACCGACCTAATGGTTTACTGAGCACAAACAATAGTGTATATAATGTTTAAAAGTGAATGCAACCGACTGTCATGGGTGGCTGAGCACCGCTGACGCCGTCACGGTTATCTGAGCACCAAAGACTGAACAATAGGTTACATAAGTAACAACGCCATGACCTTCAGGTTGCTCTAGCGTTACTTCGGAGCAACCCAGGTCAAATATGAAAGCAGTTATGTAACCGCCATAATGAGACAGTCAAAATGAGCCCACGATCAAGGCCCAACTTTCATTATTAAGGAAGTTATGCAACCAGGACTGTTTCAACCTCCGAATGCGCCACAGACAAACCAGCTTAAGTTGTGTGCCTGAAAAGCAAGGAGTGGAAACCTCACATATTCAACTCCGCGCATGCGTAATATGAAGGTTGTAGATGCAGAAACAGTTGAGTTATGAGGGTCTGAACATGCCAAACCGGCTGAGACAATGGGGGACACGGCGGCGTCTATGGGGGTCCCTTTGTGCGCCCACTGAGACATGAAAGACTCCCCACTAACAACCAGAGACTGGGGCTGATGCCACTGGCTCCAGTCAGTCTGAGAGGCCAAGCCAGGGGTTGGGTACTTATACCCAGAACCACCACTGAAGTAACATCTCCAGTCCAGCTCTCCTGCTACCTGCTATAGCTCTGCACTATGCTGGGTTAGACTATGCCAGACAGGCATAGGACTACACCCCTCTAGTGGCCAGAGGCTATCTTCTACCAGTCAACTACCAGAGGGTAAAGTTACACATTTATATTATCCCTCTAAGCAGCAGGTCAGGAGCTAGGTGTGGGAACCCACCTAGGACCATACTGGAGAGTGTATTATTATTACACAGGTGGAGTGGAACTCTATACTTTATAACCAACTGTATATGTACTGTGTGTGGAAATTACCTGTATATTAACATTTGTATTACTGATACATAACATGTTCTGCCTCAGCTGAATAAACCAGTGATAACTTGAATAACACTAATAAGAGCTTGATATTCTTACTCACTATAACCACTAGTCATATGATATTTCTCATATGACAACTTGATCATGCACAATCACTAGTATGACAATATTATGGAGAGTGTTTATGGTTTTATGAACATTCTACTGCACTTTTACATCATTCTTATTCCATTCAATGGCTCCCAGATTTCCCAAATTTCAGAATCAAGACAATGATATCTGAGGGAATAAAGTAGCTAATGGCATCACAACTTCTGTCTGCGCCAGACCTTCTACCTCCCTCAGGTGTCTTACAGCTGCCTAATTTAACAATTGATTTCCCATAATCGCCATCATCAGAGATGCTAGTGCTGTTCCTTAGACATGAGGTTATTGACAACTATGTGACAGGCATAGTGTGGGTTAGCTTGACCTAAGAAAAAGCCATGTAAATGGTAATTGCTACTTAATCAACAGTACCAACGGATTGATATAATAATTATCAATGATTAAGCAATTTTGATTCAGGAATAAACCCATTCTTATCGCAGATTTGTGGGAAGGCGTCTCAAGGTATGTGGACGTCTCTAGGTTAACCTACCCTAATAAAGGAGATTCATAATATTACAAATAGGATAGGTTGAGATTCTTGACATGCCTGAGGCACCAGGTGGAGAAACAAAACACAATAGTATTCTACTCATGCATGACTGTCTTTAACCCTGGTGGCTTAACCCTTTGCACGTTGTTTGCCACCTACAGTTTTCTGTTCATTAGCTTATTTTAATGAGGAACTGTTGTTATCATGTCCTCTTTAATTGCTTCATTCAAGGAGGCAACAGTAGTAGATTCCTGCACTGCATATCATGCTAACCATCCCAAAGGCTCTTCATCATCGATACAAGCCAGGGGAATTACTCTATCGTTACCATCCCCCTCTCCCTATCAATATTAAAGAGAGAGAAGGTGGCGAAAATAGTCAGGATCATTCAAACCACACCTCACTCACTGATTTGGGGACACAAGGGGGGGGAAGGCGAACATAACAATTCTGAGGGAATACAGCGACTACCATGCAATTAAAAAAAAGTATAAAGTTGATGGCACTGCTACGTGCGTAGCCTCCCGCCTGAGTTAAGAATAAGGCAGCCCCCTTTGTTTCTGTTCACATATCGGATGAAGATGATGATGACATTGTGTGGGGTGTGTGAATGGCGTCTAACAACATCAACCCACATATATCTTCTAAGGTGTCACCTCTGAATGTTCCCCTCCCACACACATGCTGCCATGTACATGTAAGCTCACCTTACCAGCCCACCACCCACCAGACAGCCGGCTCCACCCTAAGCCTTGTTGTAGCCGTTGAAGAGCTGCTGATGCAGGAGTGCATCATGCTCATTGGTTGCTATGCATACCCAACGTCTGCGCTTTTTCATAAGGACATAATTGGATTAGAACACCCATGCAATAGTGCTGATTTCATTTTTGGCAAGACCCTGTCCATCAATAAACCACTATAATTGTATACCAGTGGACCAGTGTGGTTTTTACAAGAAGCCCCAGTTGCCAGTATACAGTGGAACACAAATGTACAAGTAATCCCTAAGGATAACGACGGACATCTGGCAAATTTGGGATGAGGATTCTGCCATTATTTTAGCACCATACTTTTTTACAGTGTAGCTACCCCATTATGGCAAGGACCAGTGTTTCCGTTATAACAATCCCCGTGCATCTGGTAAAACATTGTCTGGAAATTCAGTATTTACTGCATGGTATTGAAACAAAAATTACTGCATATATAAGAACAGGCCTAAGTGACCCCTTTCACCAATTTTCGGAATGCTTCATGTGATTTATCAATAGGTTTCCTATGTTAGATTTTAGGTGTATTGCCTAAATCTATGTGGGAAAAAAGACCGAGCTAATGTTTTCTATGGCAGATGTAGAATGAAGTACCCTTATTGTGTCGCATCCTGATTAGGAAGTGCTTAAATTTATTACTAATATCTATGGGAAGAATAGGTGATCAGCTGGTAGACATAATACTGGATAAATCTTATCCGCACTGTCCCAAAGACTTTCTTTGATCATCCTACTTGTACAAGATACACAGGGTGAAGCGTTATCTGTCAGCTAGGACAGAGACGATAGAGTGACACACGGGGGATTGACATGCAAGCAGTTTTTGTATATTCACCCCAACCATTATACAAATCATGTGTATTACATGGCAGACCTTCCTAAGAAATCTGTATTGTCGATAACTTAACAAAAAGTCCACAAACTTTATCAAAAGCTTCTGTGAAAATCACCCTTTCTACATATTTATCTAGTATAAAGTGATCTCAGTCTCGAGTGACCATTGAGACTATGCCCAGTTAAGAACTAAACCGGTTCGACTAGGTATCATTTCCATCCTTTGTCTTTCTATGACCTCTGAAATAATTAAATCACTTTGCTGTAAAACTAACCAGCAACTATACAATCAACAGATTCAAATCAGATATTTTGATCTTCATTTCCCATAATTCAAAAACAAAAAGAGTTGGCTCAGTTTGGACTGAAAACAAAAATGCATAATCGTACGGTTTTGATTAAAGAAAAAAGTACACATGCTCGAAAAAAAAGCACCAACGAACACACCAAACAATTGACTCACCTTGTGGATGGGATACTAGCTCTCTGTCTCTCTTTCCCTCTCGTGACTAAGCAAACAGGGGTTTGGTTCTGAGTCGATAGTGAGCTGGTTCTGAGCAGGTGGCGAGTTAGTTCTAAAACCTGGTTCTGAGCAGATATAAGTTGGATGTGAGCAGATATGAGTTCGATGTGAGTAGATAGTGACTTGATTCTGAACAGGTAGCGAGTTAGTTCTGAGTCGATAATGTTTCTATCTAAGTAGCAGTGAGTTGGTTGTAAGTTGGTTGTGAGTACCAAGTGGTCCCTACAATGAGCTGCTCATGCTGCGGGGAGTACCTGTAGACTGTGTGTGGGGAGCAGCTCACAGTGATAGACAGTAGTACCTGCTCCTACTCCCTCCTGCTGTATACTACTACTATTACAGGCCTGCTGGCTCCTCCTTCTACTCCTGGTGGCCTCAATGTGCCCAGTACTACAACACCTACATACGGTGTGACTGTGTGACTGCTGTGGTGGTGCCTTGTGCCTGCCAGGGACTCCTCCAACAACCTTTATACCTTCATGACACCTGGCACTGTTTCAAAATATTCTACGACAGCTCCATTTTAAATCGTAGTAGGAGGCGACACTATGCTTTCATCAGAGGAGTTGTTAATATTGTAAAATTTGTAAGTCATAGTTTTCTAATTCTTTGCTACATTTTCCTTTAATTTCATTCTAACTTCTTCAAAACGTCAATGGCGAAATGACTCTGTGCCAATTGAAATGCACATAATTATTGTCAATCATATATCAAATTGTTACATAGTGTTTGTCGTCAGAAGAAAGATTCTTTCACTCACATACACACAACAAGAAACCTCCTATTGTAGCTCACAGCGGCTTTGAGTTGAAACACTTGTCAAACACACAATTTAATATTTAGAGGACAGGGTATTTTCCATCCAATAGGCATCGTGAAGAGAGGGTTGGGGAGGTCGTAAGGATAAGGGTTGGCTTTTGGCTGGTCAATGCTATGGAGGCATTCCCATTTAGGGACAAACCGTGCTGCCCATCCAATGACCATTGGGCCATTGATCCAAATCATGCTGGGGGATGCTGGGATCTAGCATTAACCATAATGCCATCTATCACATAGTATCTGGCAGGTCGGTCTTTGCAATACTGGTCTCTAGTAGAGACCACCAGTTTGGTCTAGGGTTTGAGACGTCCACCCATTGCCATTTCTATGGATTCTGCTGCTTAAATAACATTACCAGCTGTTAGATCCAATACTCTTCAACGATTTAGCAATGTTGATTTAGGTAGTAAATTCATTTAAATGTTCATTTAATGGGGTGGACACCTCAAGGTATGTGGACGACTTTAGGTTAATCTACCCTACCATGACCTCTCATCATTAATTGAACTTGAAGGCCTGTGTTATATGTCCATCTACAATGAACCTCCAGACCTACATTATTACTTTCTCTGTTATAACCACATTATCAAAACCTGTGATGATGACTATACAAGTGTCCATGTCTGCAATGCAGGTGTGGAAGTCTGGGTGCGACCTAAAGCGACATGATCTCATATCAAATTGGTGCAAAACTTACAAGGTTATCCTTGTAATCTGATGGTTTGCTAGATATTATGTGTGTGCTAAGCTATGCACGGAGATATACGGTATATACAGAGAGAATTGCATTATGATATCGCAAAAACATAATTATGACATATTTTTCCCCAAATTGAACCGCCGGGTTTGTAGCATCTTTTGAAATTAGCTCTTGCCTTCACCACCTACCAACTACCCCCTCCCACGCTGCTACTGCAACCACCCACCACAGCCTGGGACCGTTCGGAAAACTACAGATGTACCCAGTGGGATGTGATCACAGGATCACAGATCAAATAGACTGAGGGAGTGATCAGTTTTTTTAACAACCGGGAGGGGGTGTCGGGACACTATCTCACAAACAAGACACTATCCCTCAAACGGTATCCCTCAATAGTTTCATTAAGGCGGAAACATTAAGCTGGATCAGCCACTGTGATCACAGCCTACTGCACAGACATGCAGTGAAGTTATTGTTTACCCTGCCAGAGGCCCATTCATGTGCATTCAGCAGCAGAATACATAAGTATTTCAGGTCTCTATGGGGAATATTCCTGCTTGACCTACAGTTTAGCCCTTCAAAGTGTTATTCAAGAACATAGTATCTAATACCCAGAGGTGTCCAACCTTCTCCAACTCACATTATTTCATCATGTGTCCTATTACTTGAGTGCTCATACCAACAACAAGTGGATAGTTCCTATCTCTCCTTAAGTATAATTATATTCAGATTGACCGTCATTCTTTTGTGGTGACAAAGAGACCCTGACCACCCCTCTAGTCCAAATATTAAGGACAGGAGGGCCCCAAGAGTGAGACAGGATCCCTAGAGGCCCCAAGAAAGTGCATAACAAAACCGCGACCTACGCGAGAGAGCGACGCTCAATTTATTCAAGTACCTACTATTGTTTGATATACTGCATAATTAGTATCGGCCGGGGTTATACTACATCTATCAGTTCCTAGTAGAGGATGGTGTTTCAATAGTTTCCACGACAGGTTTAGCCAGCTACGACTGGAGATGGGTCAAATCTTAGCAGGTGATTTTGGCAGGAGTTATTAAATAGCTGGCTACATTACTGGGTGATCGTACTGCCTGCTGGCTAAATAGCCAACACAGCAGTGACTCAATAAGGGATCCTGGTATGACAACCTTCCATGTGAATAATTAGTGGGTAGCCTTAGCTGCTGCGCTCTGCACTCCTTTGCTCAAATGTTCCCAATCAGCGCTCTTTACACTACTACCTATAACCCTGTGGCCAGCACCTTTAGCTCTGGGATGGCAGTTTTTTTTTCCTAAAGAATAAAATATTATTTGGAAAAGTGTGGTGTTTCACCTATGAATTGAGCATTATGTCCACACATGGGCCAACTATGTAGTTACTAGTATGCAGTGGTGTAGATAGAGCACTAGGCCTTACAAAGCTGTCATGCCTGTCATACCCAACCCTCACCCACCATGGCTTTCTAATAAAATTACAAAGGATATCACACCTAGCTGACACCTCAGCCCTACTATTAAGAAAGAATAACAAAGCGTTTTCGATACAATTAGGTCATTAGATATAGATCTATCATATGTGATTTGAAAGGGAATTATCTAGAACAATTACACATCATTTGGGTTGGGGGGTCTTGGTTGTCTTCCTAAAACCACCTAAAACTGGCCCCACCATGCCCCTATTCAAGACACCGCCCCTATTGATTTGACAGCCCTCCTACCCCGGGCCCCTATTCAAGGGAGGCTGCTATTCAAGGCCCGGCTCCTATTGACATTACGGTAGTTACTGCAGCCCTATCCTCATTTGAACACAGGAGTTCATACTAGACCATGAAAGAGGTATTACTGGTCACTATGTAGCCAATAGTGGCCCCTACGACTGGGTGATAGGACTTCATACTGGTGTGTATTGAGCCAGTAGTTGAATAAATAGCAGCTGCTTTTTTGAGGCCTCTACTGGAGCTCACTATGTAGTCACTGGTATGGAGTCATTTCTTACACCTCCCAGTACGATTTGAGGGTGTCCAGTCGTGGAAACTATTGAAACACGATCCTGACCAGTTCATTCACTTTTTAGTGTAAAAAAATAACCTAAGTTTGGCCTATCTTTACTGTGCCATCCGGTTTATTTCCCACTATATTTATATCATGTTCATTTCATTTAATTAGTCATATATAAGGAACCATGCTTTTGGGCCATGCCAGTGTGTCTTAGTGCTAAGACCGCTTGTGTGTCTATTGATCAGTTCTTATGTTTCATAAGGTCATGTTTCATGAGGTCAGCTAATTCTAAGTGGACTCAAGGTTCATAAAAACAACCAGGTCTCATAACAGGCATATTGACAATGTTTTGTAACTGTATTAATTATAAAGTAAACACTAAAGCTTGGGGAACTCTAGTTCTAATTGTTGTTGTCTCTACAGTACTTGGTGTCATATTGACACTTAGCCCGACAGGCGTACCAATGGATAGCCCAAGAATTACAAGTTCAAATACACCTATTATGAATTAAATGTAGTTGTTTCAAGTTCAGTTGTAGTCATATAATACAAGTTGTAGCTACAAGTAAGAGTAAACCTAGGCCTACATCATTCCTTAGTGTAGGGTATATTAGCCTGATCCCCCTCCCATAGGGCACCTGTACTTGAAACCAACAACAATATTATATTGATAAGAACACAGATCAATCACTCTTCACCTGCCTATTGCATAAAGGTGCCTATTGAAATTAGCCATGTGCTTTCAAGATCGCACAAAGTTGACACTGACATGAGGGAGGTGGGGGGGGGGCTAAAAGTGCACTGAGATGATCAGATCTTTTTTGCCATGGCTGATACGGACGACACTATAGATTAGTACTAGAACCACCGTATTCAATGGGGGGATTGAATACAATGTGTGCGTATTCAACAGCTGACGACCACGTGACTTACGTGATGACATCATAGAAAATAGTCCTGGCTATAGCAGCGTTCGTCAATCGTCAACATGGACGACCACAGTTATTTCTATGGTGTAAATTTGTCAGAGTTTGATATGGACATTGGCGAGCAAAGTAAAAATGAGGTAGAAAGAACAACTGAACAGGTGGTAGAGATCGATTATGGCCAGTTTCAGCTTGATTTAAAAGAAGAAGATGTTGAAACAATTGACGACCACATTCCCGACGATATAGGCTGGTTAGTGAAACGAGTTCAGAGGCAACCACCTGCAGTCCCCGACCCGGTTATTGACGACCAGGAGAGCAGTTGTGATGTTTTAGAGGTTCAAAAAGGTACAGAGCATGTAATTGACGAGGGTTTAGTTCCCAACAGAGTTCGTCCTGACGACCACCATACAATGGCGCTCGCCAAAAGAAATGAAGAAGAACTGCTGGACAAAGACGGGATCGCTGCATACGTAGATAGTAGTAAAAACCGGAATACTACACGCAAAACTAACCAGGTAAATCATATTTAATAATTTTTGGGGTTATTTAGAAGTAATATGGTACATTAAAAAGAAATTAAGGCCAGCGTCTCAAAAAGTAAACAAAGGGTGCGGAGCGCTGGCACCATGCCAAGTCCGCCCGACGTAATGTCTTAGTGCATGTGTACCTAGCGTACTACTTTATAAGCGCTGTATTGACGAGGTAAAGAAGCATAGTAGGGATTTTAGCAGTTTATAGATGGTGTTTATTTCTCTTCTACATTTTTTTTACAGGTTGTCAATGCCTGTCAGAAGTGGTTAGATAGGTTTTGTTATGAAAGTAGGCCTATATACGAGATTGAAGCCCAAGAACTGGACCAATTTATGTGTAATTACATAGAAGAAAAAAGCTAACGGTGAGGAGCATGAGCCCGACACCTTGACTTCTATTCATCAAGGTATCCTGAGGTATGTATTGTATCTATTTATTTATCTTTAAGTAATCTATTTATCATTATTTTTGTGGAACGTTGAGGTATCATTTACAGTAGTATTTGATTAATATTTTGACATTGAAATGACCCAAAAAATTAAATTTCTTCTGTACTATTTATCATACAATTTATTGGATTTTTTCAGGCACCTCAAGGACATGAAATATGGTATTGACCCACTGAAAGATCCCAGATTTGAGATGTCAAGGGAGGTACTGCATGCGAAACGTATCAAGTCGAAGGCTGCTGGTAAAGGTAATAGACCAAACCGAGCTGAAGCCATCACTATGGAGGAAATGGAGTTGCTATGGGAAAGAGGGAGTTTGGGTATGGCTGACACAGAGACCCTACAGGAGACTGTTTTCTTTTTTTTTTGACATGGGAATTGGTTTGCGTGGCAACCATGAAGCAGTACAAATATGTTTTGGGGATGTAGAACTGAAAACTGACACAAATGGTGTTGAATATCTGGAGTACACTGAAAAAATCACCAAGACTAGAGGTGGCAATAATTCACCCAGGGCTTTCCCACCAAGGATTTGGGCTACTCAGGGGGACAGGTGTCCTGTTTGGTACTTTAAAGAGTACAGATCAAGGCAACCAAATGCTTGATTTGGAGGCACCCATGTTTCTCACACCCCATGCCACTGCAACTATTGATGATGATATCGGGTACATCAGGGGGAATATGGGTATTAACACTATGGGGGGTATTGTGAAGACCGTGTGCAAGAAGGGGGGGGTGGCAGGGAAAAAAACAAATCACTCCCTGCGTAAAAGTAGTTTCGGAGCACTGATGGGGGCTCAAGTACCAACTGTGTACATAGCCCAGCATTCAGGACACAAAAATGAAGGGAGCATCGCACACTACAAAACAGCAAACAGGGCCCATCAGAGAGCGATGAGCTATATCGTTTCAGCTACAGCACAGGGGGGAGGGGTGGACATGAAATAAGCAATGCTTTACCTCAGCCGCAGGTCAGCAGGGATCATCTCCAAGTCGCTGGCATCAAGCGTAAATCCACAGGAAAGGATCCAAGCTTTGCCAATACAAAGTCCAGCACCTCAGTGCCTATGATTAATCCCAAGAAGAAGAAACCTTCCGCTGCCATGGGCCGACCTCCTTCCCTGGCTCCATTCCAAGAATCCTTGCCAGGAGACGCTGAGGGGGACGCCCGGCAAATAGTCCATGACAACAAGGCCTCTTCAACGTCTGTACATTGGGACAATATCCAAAAGCTGGCTTCGTCAGTCCAGGGAATGTTTGCATATTGTTTTGTCATCAATAACCAATAATTATAATGAACGGGTATAACAGGGTACACTTATGTGGGTATTTATTGCATGCTGTATTATGTGTGTATTTATTGTATGCTATACGAGAGAGTGCTATAGGAGTTCTGTGTAGGGTTTATGGTAGCTAGAGTTTATGGTAGCTGTGGAATGCTGCAGACGGAGATGGAGTCGACGAGATCTGGTCAGGTAGATTCTGTAGGGAGAAGGAATACGTGTGAGCCAAGTACATGGCGTCTGGGAGGTGTAATGGGTTAGTGAGAGACAGGTGAGGAGTTAGTATTGTGAGAGCAGTTGAGGAAGCAACACATACTCCTGGAGTAGACGAGGATGAAGCTGTTTAGTATCTAGTATTACACTTAGCCAATGTAAGAACGGATTAAGCAGGATCTCTATGGCACCTATTCCTCTCTAGAAGCACTGGATTGTTAGAACATGAACTGTTTGTGTGAATAGACTGATGTCGTTGAAGCTATACAGAACTGAGTGGAATCACTTAACAACTGTAACTGTGAATAACGAGTGAACAATAAATGGTGACTTGTATCGGCGTCTTGGTGTTGGTTAAAACAATGGGCTAGGCCAACATCATACCACTAGAGTTAGTCTTCCCAATACATGAGATCAGTGGAGCGAGCTGATAATAACTACACAAGTGAGACCACATTTATATACACATAAACACAACCCACACAGCCCAGATGGTGGAGAATTAGTGGTTGGGCTTATCATTGTACTGATGAGCGGCTCGCCGTACCCGATACCTAACAGCTCAGACGCTGGATGTGACTCAGCGGCATCGCCACACACTGACAGTAGTGAGGGTGTGGAAGTCTATACTATCATACCTGCAGCGTGCACATTGCCTGGGGATGCGGCAATAGCACATAGTGGTGTAGCAGAGGGAAAGGGTGGAAGATCCGGAGTGAGTGAAGCGGGAACTGATCAATCACGTGTCACTCTTAGATCGGATCACACACATGTGCATGTGCAATTAGGACCTAGGTCACAAGTGGTGCTATTACCTGGAGAGGAGGTGTCTAGAGAGATTGGATTCCCTGTGGCTCGGGGAGGAGCGGGCGTCGTCTCAAAGGGATCCCAAGTCTGGGGGGACGTCTAGCCTACCATTGTCTATGGCGGCTGATTCTGAACCAGCAGAGTCAGTGGTAGTGGATAATACCTCTGAACCATTCTCAGTATTCGGGGCGGAGAACGAGCATCAGTCATCTGCGGCAGAGTTGGAGACCAGGGCTGATATTTCTAGTGACGGGCAACAGGCGGCGGTTCAGGAGCACACAGTAAGTGCCGATACAGAGGGACGGCCTGATAATCTCTGCAAGGGGTGGACGACAGGAGATAGATTAGTGAATTATAAGTATTTTTCGACGCCCATTACTAGGAGCTCCAGTATTAATTTTAGCAAGGCTACTCCTAGGTGCCTTGAGTTTGAGGGTCCAGCAGACCAGGGACGAGTCAGACGCGCATCTGAAGGGGATGTGGTGGATATCGGAGATGTGGATTTGAACTTTGAAGCAATAGCAACGTCATTGGGGTTGATTGAGCCAGTAAATGAGGACGAACAGGTGGATGAGAGTGGTACAGGGGATAATCATGGGAATGAAGGGGACACACCTCGGGGGAATAATCCATTAAACGGGGCATCCGCGGGAGTGGTAGCGTCAGGACGAGACGTGGACATCAGGCAAGGGGCGCTGGGACGAGGATTGGAAAAAAGTGGTCAGCAATTGGGTGATTTGCAAGGGGGAATTGCATCATTATTGCCCTCTGGTTTTGTGGTGATTGTTGAAGACGGCAGGAAGTTGAGTGACAAGGACTTGGTGGGTCGAGGTGAAGGTGTGCGAGATGACCAGGATCGGCCAGTCTGTAATACACCAATCAGTACAAATGATGAGATTGGCGGTCGTCTAGAAGAGTCTGTGAGTAAATCAAGGGTGGATGATGTTATAACAAGTCTGCAGAACACTAATACTAGGCTGCGACAAAGCATAGAGAAGGGGAAGGCCATATTGGAACAGGAACGGATATATCAGCAGGCCATTGATAGGGAGGAGCTGCTCGGGAGGCAGGAGATAGAACGGGAGCGTGTGGCACATAGGGAGAGGTTTTTGAGCGATACAGTAAATTGGAGAAAGGTAGCTGCGGGAATCCGCTCAGGCAATAGTACAGGTCGTACTACAGATGAGGGGCGTTTAGAGAATGTTCTAAATAGCCATCTTCAGACTGATGTTTCGGGTGACTGGGAGGATTGGTGGGTTCGGAGAGCGGACGAAGAGAGAAGACGACTGATAGAAAGGGAGGCTCAGGAGGAAGCCGCCGAGGGCTCCGTCGCTGGAGGTGTTAAGCCTGATATACAGGGGAACGATAGTGAAGAGGGCTCATTGGTAGACCTGGGTGAGGAGGGACAAGTAGAAGGAGATATCGCATCTATTGGTGATTTTGTGGGGGACAACGACATGGCGCCTAGTCCGAATGTTAAGCTACCATCCTTCACGGGGGAGCCTGGGGAGGACTTTCGGAGATATTTTAAGGAATTGAATGGAATGCAAAAGCTATTTGGATGGTCTCCAGATCAGCATCTTGAATATGCAAAGTTGGGGTTGAAGAAGGGGGCATCGAAATGGATGGATGGTATTCCAGAAGGGGAGAAGGATACTTTGGACAAGGTGGTGGCTATAGTGAAGAGGGTTTTTGAGGACAAAAGACCACTGTGGCAGAAACATAGGGATTTGCACTGTTTGAAGCAGGAAAAGGGACAGTCGGTTTGGGACTTCGCATTGAAAATAAAGGAATATGATGAGTTGGACATTCCTGATGTCATCAAGCTGTCGGTCTTTGTGGGGGGTTTGCTTCCGCCCATTGATAAGGATCTGATGAAACACAACGCTGATTCTTTTGAGGAGGCTCTCAGACTGGCGTCTTATTGGGAGAATGTGGAAAAAGGGAGGACCTCCAAAGGTGTGGCGCAGTTACACATGCTAGAGTCTGAGGGGGCTCGGGATGCAACATGTGGAGAAGATCAGTTTGATCCTAAGGAATATGCTAGGGAACAAACTAAAGCGGTGGTGGAGATGTGCACTATGGAATATAGAAGGGGACTCAGAGAGATGGAATATGGACGGGAGAATCAGCAGGGACAGTATGCTGGAAGGGGTGATAATTCACGAGGGCAGTATAAGGTGCCGGCGGGCAGAGGGACTGGCATGGGAACATATGGTCAGAATAGGCAGTTTGGTGCAGGCGGTGGAGGCCGAGGATGGAGTTATCAAGGGGGACGCGGTGGAAATCAGTATAACGCGTCTCAATATTTCAATAACAGGTTTCAGGGGCAGAGATACACAGGAGGAGGCAGGCAAGGCCAACAAGGGGATGATAAGGGTCAGAGAAGAGCACAGGAGTATGCTAGGATGATGGGAGATGCAGGAGGGAGTCAGAAAGGAGGAGGAGCGACTTATTGTTTGATTCATGATTCTACCACACATTCTACAGAGGAGTGCATGTTTTTGAAGAAGTACAGGGATCAGTTATCATCTTCTCAGCAGAACAGGGACCAACGAGATCAGGGAAATGATGCACGCAGGCCGGGAAACGGGCACAACGGCTCATTCCTACCCCAGAATTAAATTTAATATCAGGGGATGGGTCGGGAGATAGGGGATAAAAAGACAAAGCGCCATGGTTGGTTCAGTGTACCATCGATGAGAATTCATATAAGTGTTTAGTGGACACGGGCGCGTCTGATTGTTTTATAGCGCGGACAGTTGTAAGTAGTATAAGTGAGAGAGCAATTTGGGACAGGCAACCATCTCAATTGGGGAAGGTGCGTCTGGGGGACAAGACATCATTACAAGTTCATGAGACGGTGCGACTACAGTGTTTTATGGACGGTGCGTGTATATATTATGATTTTAATGTGGTGGATTCACTGGCCTATGATATTGTGCTGGGACGTAATTTTCTCACCGACGCAAGGGCACAGATTATAGCTATAGACGGAAAGGTACGTCTCTTTACTGAGGATCCGGTCTCAATTGAAGTGGCAGCGATTTTGGACCCATGGGAAGAAAGATTGGTGACAGTGAAGGGATGGGATGTTGCAGCTGAGAGGACCAGGAGAACGGTCTTGCTGAGACCATCTAATTTGGCGGTGATAGCTGCGGATGGTGCGGTGAACTATGTGGGGAAGAAATGGTATATGAGAATTGCTAATCTCTCAGACAGGCAGGTGTACGTGGATACGACTGAGGTTATAGCATATGCAGAAGAAATAGAGGAACCGGAACTTAATTTGCTGGATCTTATGCTGAATCTTATTACAGCGGATGATACATATCCTATGCCCACAGCCAGAAGCATGTTTTTATATATGGCATACAGAAAACCTATAATCTTTACGGCAATGGATTTGCTCAGTGGGTATCATCAGTGCGACTTACATCATGACAGCAGGCAATATTCAGCATTTGAATCACCCTCGGGGGTCTGGCAATGGACGAGGATGCCGTTTGGTATGAAACAGAGCCCATGGCAGTTTACCAAGATTATGTCATTAGCGGTAGGAGGCTTAATACCACGTACTTGTCTGGCCTACCTAGACGATATCATTATTTTTGACCCAGATGTGAACTGCCACATTACTAATGTAGGCAGGGTATTGGCGGCTTTGGGCAAAGCAGGTTTAACAGTCAAGCCGGAAAAGTGTGAGTGGGGTAAAGCGGAAATCAAGTTTTTGGGGCACATTATTAATGCTGAAGGAGTTCAGACACAGTCTAAAGTGATCAGAAAGGTACAAGAGTTTGGAAGACCTTATAATGAGCATACAACTAGATCCTTTCTGGGGCTTTGTAATTATTACAGGAGTTTTATTCCTAACTATGCTGTTTTGTCGATGCCTCTGAATAATTTGTTAAAGATCAAGGTGCCATTTAAGTGGACGGATGAGTGTGAGGTGTCATTTAAGAAAATACAAACAGCATTAGCAAGCACACCATTATTGGTACATCCAGAGATCTGGGGTCACTTTTATATTCTAATGGATGCTTCGGATGGCGCGTGTGGAGCGGCCATCTGTGTGAAGAGGGACGGATTGCTGAGACCGGTGACATATTATGGGTATACATTTACCAAGGCTGAAAGAAACTACACTATAACAGAGAAAGAAGGGCTAGCTGTTATACGAGTATTGAAGAAATTTGAGGATATGCTGACGGGAGCCAAGATCACGATAATTACGGATCATCAACCATTAATACCTTTGCTTCAGCAAGCCAGTAAGGCTCCATCCAAGAGACTGACTAGATGGGGTTTAGCTATGACTGACTTTGACTATGAAATCAAGTATGAGCCGGGAGCTACTCACTACTTGCCGGATTTTATATCCAGAGTGCCATTGGCAGTGGGACAGGATACACCTGGCGAGGAGTCGGGGGAGTTTGAGCCTGAGATGGGCTGTGAGTTACTCATAATGGAACTTGAGGGGGAGGAATTGGATAGGGAAACCTTCATTCAGGAACAGTGGAAGGATGGATTCTGCAGGGGAATGATGAGATATTTGGCGCGAGATGAATTGCCGGTGGATGAGGAAAAGGCGCGAGGGATTTTGCATAATGCTGATTTCATGGGTATGAAGGATGGATTATTATGCAAGTATATAAAACCAGCTAGGAAAAGAGGTGGACCTATAGCAGACTTGAACCCAAGGATAGTGGTACCTAAGGCTATGGTGAGCAGGGTGCTCTATCTTATGCATGATGATATCATGTGCGGGGGACATGTGGGAACAGTGGCGCTGAACACAAAGGTACAGGCTCGGTTTTATTGGAAAAATATGATAGTGGACATAGCCAGGTATGTGAGGCTATGTGAAAGGTGCGCGTTGAGAAAGAGAGCACCTCACTTTAGGGCCAAGGCAAGATCATGGGATACGCCGGATTATCCGTGGCAGGTGATACAGACAGATTTTGTTGGGCCGTTACGTAGGTCCAAGAAAGGTTATAAATATATCATGACCTTCATAGATCTTCTGACAGGATGGCCAGAGGCGTTTTGTACTAAAGACACGACTGCGCACACGGCAGCTGGGGTGTTTCTACGGGAAATTGTGTGTAGGTACGGCAAGGTGGAAGTGCTGTGCAGCGACAGAGGGTCCACATATATGGGTCAGGTTTTTCGTGAGGTTACAGCTAGGCTATCCACCAAACAAAGGTTTACGTCATCTAGAAATCCGACCAGAAATGCCAGGGTTGAGAGATTACATAAATCATTAGAGGACACGATAGGATGCTATGTGGCCGAGGACCATGAACATTGGCCAGAGTTGTTACCTATTGCATTATGGACGGTGCGCTCCAACATTAGTATGAGAACGGGGTTTTCACCATACACATTGCAGTTTGGGAGGGATCCGGTGGCCATGTCTTTTGCTGAAGAGAGGCCAATGCCTAGAGTGCCATCTGAGAGGGATTGGTTTATAAGAACCAATCATAGCATACAGTTATTGCAGGAGGCGGCCAATGCTCATACTGCTAGGTATGAGGAGCAGCTCAGACACAGACTGGATGGACGGGCGCGACCTGTATCTTTTATAGAAGGAGAGTGGGTATATTACTATGATCCGAAATGCGCGGTGAATAATACATCAAAGTTTGCTGGCAGGTACACAGGGCCACATAGGATAATAGAAGTAGTGGGGGATAACAGGGTGAGGCTGAGGGCAGTGAAAACAGGCAAGGAGATACCTCACTTAGTAAATGTGAATAAATTAAAGAGAGCATACAAAGGGGAGGATGAAAATGACAAAGGGGTAGCCAAAGATGAGAGGACGGTGGAAGTGGATAAACCGGAAGTGGAATCAGAGGTGGGAAAAGAGGACATAGGACGTGAGGACCCTAAAGGGGTGACAGAGGCAGAACATCCTTCATCTGGTCTGGAGGATAAGGCGCTAGCGGGCGCTGATAGAAAGGACGAATTGAAGACGTCAGAGGGCGACAAGAGTGCACATGAGATAGAGATAGGGGCGGCCGGAGCTGGACCGCCCATACAGGAAACTGACAATGAGACGAATGGAATAGTGCGGCAAGCTAGCCGGAGGAAGCACAGACAGGAAGCTGTGGTCGATAATTGGTGTAAGAAGAAAGGGTTACAGGATAGTGATATTGGTAGGGTCGAAAATGACCAGAAGCAGGATAATGAAGAGAAAAAGAAGGGTAGAGTGAGAAATATTGAAGTGAGGAAGCAGTTGGAGGAAGAGAGAGAGAAAGAAGAGATAGAGAGAAGACGGAGAAGAAAAGAAAGAGAGGATAGAGCTGAGAGAAGGAGGAGACAGAGAGATAGGAAGGAACAATTGGCTGCGGGGGCCATTATGAGTGAGGGATCTAGTGGTGAACATATCATTCCAAAGGGACCGATTTTTAAGCATCACAGGAGGGGCAGAGAGGAGCTCAGCTCGTCCAGCGATGGAGAGTAGGGTGAGCTTAGACGGGATACTACAGGATGGGCGATAATCCTGTAGTATGGACGTGTGTTGCTATGAGGGGAAGGGGGGGTGATGCAGGTGCTAAAGGGGGAGGGGCCGCCCGGAGGAGCAGGTCAAGCTGACTCATGAAGGTAGACGGAAAGGAGGACGATACACAAAGAAAGGGGAAAAGTAGGGCAAGGTAGAAAAAGAGGGAGGGGGGGGTCAATGCAACAGGTATAGGCAGGATGTGGCAGTGCGCGCACAACGAGGGAAGAGATAAGACCTCACAGCCAACAGCAAGTGTTGATGGACGGATGGCAGATAGCTGGTACGATAGTGTTGGAGAACAGCAATATCAACAATACTATAATACATGGATGATTCAAGACAACTATTGCCATAGCACTTACAATGAAGGGAGCACAGTGTCTGCAGCAAGCTCAACAACAACAGAAACAAAAGATCAAAAATTTGGTGCGACTTCAACGTCAGGCCAACCAAGCTCAACGCAAGAGCCAATACAGGTGGTGGAAGCAGCTCAAGCCGAGGTCCTGGTAAACAGACAGGGGAATATATGGGACGACATACGTGACATCACTGTGGGACCAAATGAATGGGGCTGGCTGTTAGATGCCACTCTACAAAGCACCGGTGGCAGAATTAAGAGAGAAGTCCAGACCAACGAAACAGCAACACAGACTGAACCAACTATATTTTATAGTAAAGATGACGAATTTGTGCTGGACACGTCAGTAAAGTTGGACGATGTATTTATAGAGGAGTATTACAGTAGACGGCAGATAACATCAAGGCTCTGTCACATCTGCGGCAGAACGACAGCAACAGCGGCAGGAGCGGCCAAACACCTGGAACAGGTGCATGGGATAAGACATCTCATATAATGTCCACAGGTGAGGATACAGGGAAGAGAGCACCATCTATAGTAAAGGCAGGAAGATATAGAGGACAACAGGTAGAAGACGCGCTGGATGCTATATATGGATTTGGATATTCATTGCCAAAGATTTTTAGATACAATGGGGTGACGCTACAGGACATAGTGATGCAGAAAATATCAAAATTGAAATTGGACATCGCGAGATTGCCAAGGTATTTGAGGGAACAAGTAAACAAACATCACTTTAAATATGGAGTAGGGAGTGTGACTAATGCATTCTTTTTCTCAAGAAAGTGTAGGAGGCATCGCAAGACTAGTAGAGGGAAACGATGCAGACAGTGTAGACAAAGAGATGAAACTTGGGAAATGTTTAAACTAAAGCAAAAGGGAAAGCATATTACCCAGGGAGTATTAACATCCAGAGCTATAGACAAGGAAACGACCCTGGAGGAGGAGGATGTAACTGAAAACTATGATAGATATAATTAGTAAGGATACGATTTGATAAGGAAGAAAAGACGGTCTGTACGGATGCAGAAGACAATACCTGTTAGGGGAACGTTGTGGGAGGTCAAAGAAATGTACAAAATGGCAGGTATTAATATAACGCCACCTACATTTAGAGGAGCACCAGGAGAAAAGATAGAAGAATATTTCTACGACATGGATCTAATTAAGAAAATATATGATCTAGGGGAAATGGAATATGTGGCATTATTATTGTGGGGCATGAAAGGTGAAGTGAAAACTTGGGTCAGAAAACTACCTGAGGAAAGTAAAAATACTGCATGGAAAATACAACAAATAACCATGGCAGTATTTGCAACCCCAGGTGTGTGGAAAGAATGGGGTATAGGAAGAAAGAGACAGAAAAGATCGTGCGGGAATGATGACGCAGAAACAGAGCCAGCGGGAGAATGAACACGTGCAAAAAGGGGGGGGGCGTTGGATACTGAAATATGTACATATATAAATGGCCTGGCTATAGGTGGGAAAAGGGGGGGGAGAGAGAGAGCAGACATGCGCAGGTAAAGAAAGAGATAAGATGTAATGGCAAGCAAGAATGTTGGCAGTGTAGGAGTGGAACCCCAGCTATACAGACATCGGCGAGAGATAGACACAGACTGCACTCAAAAGTTTAACAAGACAGAACAACTAACATGCTACGCGGACATAACAACAGCAGTATAACATAGTCAACAGTTTAGATAGACTATAAACATGAGTTCTAGTGGAAAAGCCTGGATCATAGACAACGGAAGGTTCATAGCGGTTGAGATGAATTAATGGAGATCAGTTATAATATACTGAAGGAAAGGAATCATCGCCCACTGTAGAGAGGGTAGAGATATTAAGTCTCAGGTACACCCTACTCTATGGATAAGACTTAGCCATCTAATACAGTTTGTAGAAAATTGTAATGGGTCGGATCCATTTAGGATGCATTCAATATAAAATATATTAGAAACACATACCTGAAGTGAAGATCTTAAGGATTAGTAGGAGTAGAGGCATCATCATCAGCAGATGAAGTGGGAGAAGAACTGAAGATAGTAAATAAAGCAGGTATATGAGAAAAGAGAGAGAAGTGCATCACATACAGGAGGCAACCACTATGGGGCACCTTATAAGTTGTCTAAGGGTGAATGGAAACACTAGTCGGAACCAGCAGGACCACAGTCGCGCCACACATAGAATGACTCCAGTAACAAGGTCCATAATTAAGAGACCTAAGTTTAAAGGATATATTTGTCCAGAAGTAAGGCATTCTGTTAAAGAACCAGAGCCTATAATTGTTTAAATTATTGAAGAAACCCAGACTCTGAGAAATGAAATACAGTGTTTATAGCTGTAGATATATTCAAAAACTGTGAGTGAAATTCTTTTCTAAGAAGGTACTAGGACACATAAAATTCAGCCATATGGGTGTATTAATGAGATCAGTTATATACCTGGGACTGTGAATGTGATCGCCGCTACTCACAAATCAGAGGAGTTCAGCGACTTTATAGAGTCAGCTTATACATATATTTTAAAGGAAAATATGTGTATAGTATCTTATTACAAGAACGAAGTGAGCGTCTCTAGGAATCAAAATATGAATCACTAGGGAAATATACTTACTTCTGCGTGAGGGTAGAAGCTGGAGAATTCAGGGTAGGAAGGACAGGACCGCCAGGATTAGAAGACTGGGAGGTTTGTGGTCTGGCAGGGAGCTGGTAGGGAAGATGTCGCACACTGGTAGCTGATGAAGACGTTAGGAGGGATATGATTGTCGATGAGCTGTGGGATAGCCGTGAGGAAGAGGCCATGGTGCTGGAGTGACAGGTTAAAGGTGAAAAGGGTGGACGTTCAGGTGAGAAAGCCAGAGTACTCCAGAAGGAGGGTGACATCACTGGAAGTAGTGGAAGTGGAGCTGCTGAGATTGAAGTGGAGGAAGCCGAGATAAGCTGACCGGAAGTAGAGGAGGTGAGGACCAGCGCGGGTGTATGCAAGCTGGAGGGCGAAAATCTAGGAGCCGAGGTGACGCGGGCTTCTACAGCTGGAGCGGTCCGGATGGGAAGTTGAGGCATCAAGAGTGAAGAAGCAGTGAACCGGAAGTAGTGGTGCTGGTGGAGAAGGGGTGTGAAGTCGCGGTGGAATAAATGGGATTGGAAGATAGAGTTGTTCTGGACGTCAGTGGTGTAGTGGTGGCTAGCAATAGTGAGTGGTGAGAGGACGAAACACCGGAAGCAGCAGGAGTGTGAGAAAGCATGCTGTAGTCCACATATGAAGAGTGATGTTGAGGTGGAAGTGGACGAGGAGTTGAAGGAACAGCGAAGGCGGCAGGAAGAGGATACTGGTAGGAGGTATCCACGAGTAGAGGAAGGGCTGCAGAGGAAGTGGTCACTACATCAGAAGTGTAGGTGGGCGCCGAACTTGAGGTAGAGGCAGCAGGCACAATGGCGCTGTAGATGGGACGCGCACCCAGGGGTGACATCTGTGTAGGATTCCAAGGTGGCACGAAAGGAGTGGTCAAGTTGACAGACGGAGGTGTGATGTTGACATAAGCAGGCCGATAAGCAGGCGCAGGAATAGACGGAACAGCGACAGTTGACTGCAAGCGGTAGCTGGGATCAGGCATCCCATCCAAGTGAATGACGCGCAGTGTCATATCCGTCATATGACAAGCCAAGCGTAGATGATCTCGGATAAGAGTATGTGAAGGCAATGTAGCACCTCGTGGTCCAGTACATATTAACATGCATGGAACGACATTAGTGTCCACAGATGACAAGTCTCTACAGCCAACCACGTAGGTAAAACCGGGCTGGAGGCGATCCACCGGGAGATAGACCAAAGCACCATTGATGGAAACGCTGGTGTAACTAGCCATTTTGCAGTGTGAACGAGAGGAAAATCAAGCATCGACTGAGAATTTAATTCTAGGTATCTAACCAAGGGGATGGGGAATTGAAATAAAAAGAAAAACAAAATATAGTGGAAACTATAGTAAAAAAAAAAAAAATTGAGGGCACATTAGGAGGAGTCTCTGAAACAAAGACTCCAATCCAATAAATTGGTGTTATCAGATGGAAACGACATACGGATAGACAGGAAGGGAAGGCGCACGTGTTCAGGTTGACGGGAAAATATATACAAGGAGGGGTAAAAGGGTCATGAACTGGTGAACTATCTGACACGATAGGGCTTATTAAGTGTTCAAGACCAATAAAAACTTCCAGGAGCGATCAGTTAGGAGCCGTAGTAACCCAACTCGAACTGTAACCAGAAGCCATAATAAGAAGAAAATGGCATGGCTAACTATACTATGTGTCTTATGTTCCTTGTGGGGTGTGGTAGATGCTGGAAGGCACACTTTCGAGACTTTAGAGAGAGCCGAATTGGGTGTCATTTTGCAACCTGGCAGACGCATTTCTACGGCTGAGCACAATCATGTGTCGCAAGTGTTTGTGTTAGGGATACCAGATAGATTACCAGAACCGGAAATGGAAAGTATTTATGAGCAATGTGTGAAAAATATGCAGGTTATGTGTGATATTCAACATCACAACAGAACTTTACTATTTGAAAATACCTGTGACAATATCAAACAGAAAGAGGAATGGTTGAATCAAATTATTAGAAAACTGATACAAGCCAGAGAAGAGGAAGTGGAAAAGCTGATGGAAAATATACCTGAACAACAAGAAGTCAAAAGAACTAAGAGAGCCGGTATACCAGGTCTGAATATTATAGGAGAGTTGTCGTACTATATTTTTGGCACTGGGAGAGCTGATGATGTAGCCAGAAATGAGAAAGATATTCAATTACTGAAGACATTGTATTATAAGATGCGTGATGTTATTAAAACATTGGCAACAAGTGCTAGCAATGGCTTGGAGGAAGTCATGGTGGAAGTGGGAGAGTTGGCGGATAGACAATTACAGTTGTATGAAATGGCCAAGATATCATTAAAGAGACGGAAGTTGCTGGAAAGAACTCAAACTATGCACAGTATGGCATTATATGAACTATCCATTGTATACAACCATGAAAGCCTGCTGACAAGGGTCAAATGGGGGTATATTATACACTTATTAAATGAACTCATTGAGACAAAGGATATGGCAGCTGAGGTAAGATTGGCATCACGAAGAAAACTATCATCAAAATTGGTCACTAGAGAAGATTTGAAGGAAGCTATAGTCAACACTGAAGTATATTTGAAGGCTACATACCCACGATTTAGGGTCGCTTTTACTGATCCCGAATATTACTATGACAATAGTGTGGTACGAGTATATCAGCACCAGGGTCGCGTGAAGATGCAGATACGGATTCCTGTGGTGTCAGAGGAACACATATTCTGTGTGTACTCTGTAAAGGTGTTTCTGGTGCCAGTACGTCTGGCCAATAAAGAAGCTGACGGGACGAGAATAGAGGGATTGCCATCAGAAGTAGCCATATCTAAGAATGGGCGATATTATATATCGGAGCCGGTGGTGAATTGGGCGCGTTGCCATGGCAACTCAATAGCAGTATGCCCAGATATTCCACACATGAGGAAAATAGCTGAACGAGGGTGCATGGCGGCACTAATATGAAATGACAAAACGGCCATAGCAGAAACATGTGAGATCAGCTACATAGTTCAACCAAGCTTTCCTTCATTTGCGATAGCATTGGGAAAGGGACGAACTTTGGTATCGGGGCATACAAGGTCAATTGATGTGTCAATCAAGCCCACCTGTTAAGGTGAACATGCATCATTACGCCATACTGAACATTGGGTGTGACTGCGCATTTATGACTGCCGGGGCATGGATGCCTTACAGCTTGGCAGGATGTGGTCATGTGAACATGGAAACTAATGTGACTTTTGTAAATAATGACTTACTACAAATGAATAGTGTTAAGAAATTGACATGGATAAAGGCCGTACTAAATGGTGAAACTGTAGAGGTACTGCAGGATGAAGTGTTGCCAAAGTTAGTGAAGACCAAAATGAAACACAGGGCTAGAATACAACAGTCACCAGCAGCTGTCAATCTTAAGAATTCGGTGCGTGCAATGGAAGACTGATCAGCATTGCCCGATCTGGATGGCATGAGTGGTGGAGGCCATTTTGCCACTGAATCATTATGGGATTATTCACCAGTAATGATTGCAGGGGTGGTTATTGTGACTTTGATGGTGGTGCAATACTTTTGTTTAAAGAGACTATTAATGGCATATATATTAGCAAGAATGCCTATGAGAATAAGGAGTCTAGAAACTTGGGACTATGAAAAATACGGTGAAGATGTCGGAGGTGATTATGTGGAGGAAGATCCGGAACACAAAACAACGATAGCTATATTGTCATTGATATTGATAGTACTGATAATAGTAGTAGTGTTGCTGGTGAGAAAAGTGTGACAACTAAAGAGGCTTCAACCAGTGGATGGGCTGTATCTACAGGTGGCAACTAAAGAAATTACGGAAATAATACCATTGGGGGAGAGTCTAATGCCTTTAGACCAGGTATTTCAAAGACCAGCAGAACAGGCTCTTATTAGAGACGTAGCAATAAGTTACTCGTGCCCAAAGTACATAGCTACAGTTCAGTGGGGTCGAGTGTTATATTCCACTGAGATGGCAACGGCGGAAAACGCAGTGCCATTGCCATTGCCAACCACTGTGAAGGTGTCGAAGAAATTAGCAGGGATACTGAACGGTGATTATGGATTTACGGTGATGACAAGATTGATCAGGTATAGTGGGGGCCTGGCGACAGGTGTACCACTAGAGATACCTATGATATCAGTGGCGGGCTGGACACCAATAAGGAACAGAGAGATTAATACACATCAGTTATCGGACACGGGACATGCCAGAGCAATGGCTCAGTTAAGAAGATCAAGACAGTTACCAGAAGTACCTGGAGAATCATATGGGGCTACGGCTGTCTCATATTCAGTTAACAAGGGTCATAAAGAATCGGTGAACGTGGCTCTGCGAGGTCCAGAGTCCAGGACGGGACCATCATCGGTGTACGTGGACCTGAATGAATAAGACTGAAAGTGATGAATGAAACGCCATCATGGTAGAGACTTGACATAGAGTGTGTCAGGACAAGAGGGGGGGGAGAAAGATATTGTGCAGCTGGCGTGACACGAAAGGATAGAGTAGACGATACAAAAACGATGTACAGATAAATTGCTATAGTGTCTGGGAAATAGTGCCAGTGTGTGTTATTAGTGAGATAATATAGTCAAGGGAAAATTGTAATTTGAATGTACGCCGACTAAAGAGACACTAACTACGACGTAATGTGGCAAGTAAAAAAAAAAAAAAAAATTCTGATGTATATATTCGTTGACAAGCTGTGCACGCGTGAGTTAGGTAGGAGGTTGCTAGGTGTAACCCAAGACGTGTTAGAGTGTGTTTTAGAGTGATGCTTGGGGCAAAGGGTAGATAGAGGGGAACGTTTTGGAACAAGGGGTTGACAGATGTAAGGAGATTTATTGGCCCGATTGGGTGTAAATGGTGTCGACGCCCGGGTAAGGATAGTAAAAAGAATATATAAACATAGAATGGGACAAAGTGCTTAGTAAAGGCGAGTGAATGAGTAAAATAAATAACAAAGGAAAGAAAAACAAATTGAGAATTAAGGAATGAGAGAATTGTAATAATAAAGTATATGTTAGAGGACAAGTTTGCGCTAAGAATAAGTCACCAATGCAGTGTGGAAAATACATATAGTAATAATGCATGGTATTGTAATGGTTCGTATTGACTTATATGTTGGGTGGCTCTTTGGCTCGCTTACCACTAGATGTACCAACACAACACGAGTAGTTCGGGTTGGGCAAAGCCCCAGAAACCCCTACCTCTCGGGTAGGACTTTATTAGATCTCTTTGATTACAAAGTACTAGCGTCTGGACTGGACCATGTCCAGTCCCCTTCTGCCGCTCGTCCGGCTCCTTAGTAGGAGCTGGACGCGAGGCATGGTGCTGCCCCCTCTTGTACCAACGAGGTATTGCAAAGCGACACCTAGCTAGCATAGAAGGAACAAGCACCACACGAACACGTCTCTCGGATGAACGGCACTAATATATATACAATGATGCCGGCCCCTACACCACCCCCACTAGACTTTACCTAGGGTTGGGTGTAATTAATAAGTAACTATTGTTGACTTTATACAGTGGTGTTATAAATAAATAGGTAAGTCTATATATACACAGTTCGCATTAAATATAGAACATTTAAGGGGCATTATAAGATATATGTACATAATAAGGCATCATCGTATATAACCCGAAGTGTTTATAAATAATAACAAAAATAGGAAGTGGCCCCTTATGGACCATCGACCTATGGTGGTAATGTTACAAGTGTGTTATTATTAAACATGAGACGCGACGAAGAATATTGGATGTGTAGTAAGGTGATATTAATAAATTTTTACAATGTTTTTACCGACCCGAGGTGGGGTAAATAACCCGAGAAAAAATTTTGAGTACTTTTACTTACAAGAATATAATATACGATATAAAAATAGATTTATACAAAATATGAAATATAGGTGTCCTACCAGGGTAGCAGGATCACCCTTACAATATACCGGACTTCCGGCGAACCTGGAACGACTGGTTTCTGCAGCTCCACCCGGCGACATGTGTGTGGTGGCAAACCACGTTGCTGTTATGATGTGCCCTGATGAAGATGGGAAGATGGAGACCCGGTTAGATGTTGTAGTCCTTTGGGTGTTCGGGTTAGCGTCCATCCTCGCTGCAGGTTACGTTCCAGGTATCAGGAGTCCAGCGTAAGGAACAGTGCCTCTGGCATACTAAATGCATTTACCCTCGGGTACAAGAAAACACCAACAGATGGACACTCAAAGATCTTCAGGATCTGTGTCCATCTTCTCAGCCGGCTCCACTGAGGCAGATGGAGCCGAGCTGCTACAGCTGCTCGTAGAGAGCGCCGCTGAAGCCTCGCTGGGAGTCTCGCTCCCCAAGCTCAAGGCCCTCATCACTGCGGATGGACTGTCCATTGCCTCGGATGCTGGTGCAGCAACCGTGGCAGTTGGGACAGCCCGGGTGTTCCAAGTGGGGGGCGGGAGCAGGAGAGCTGCCGGAACTGGTGGAGCAGCCGGGACCGGTGGAGTGGCCAGAACCGGTGGAGTAGCCGGGGCTGGCGGGGCATTCGGGGGTATATCTGGTACGAAGATAAGAGACGACGGTAAGCCGTCCCACTCCTCCAGATGTTTCCCGAATGCCAGGAAAAACTTGAGGTCAGCCTCCTTAAATCGATGGATATATCTGGAGTTTTCAGCTTCGTGAAACTCTTTAAGCTTTTCAGCTTCATTCTGTTTCCGCCGGCAGGACTCGAGGGCTTCCTCGACCTTCTTCCTTTCCAGCTCCCTTATTTTCTCTTCCTCCCGCCTCTGGATCTCGTAGACCAGATTGACGGTGGCTTCAGTCATCACACGCCAGTAGTCAACAGACTGCTGGCGGTGCAATGCCTGCCATTCTGCCATCAGGTCATTCTGGATCTCAACCGTTCGGACATCGCGGTGGTCGACGAACGTATTCGGATCCTGAAGACCTGACAGGGTACCGGAGATCAGTTCCATTAGGGGTACCCGAGGGCCCGTCGGTGGAACTATCACTGGTGGTGGCACTGGGGCCTCCACTGAGACAGGCGGGGTGCCTGTTGGAGGAGCAGACGGGCCCTCCACCGTGATGCCTCCTCGGCCTCGGCCACCACCCGGGGAGCCTCGGGTGGACTCCAGCCCACCGCGGCCCCTACCACGGGTTTTGGCCCGGCCCAAGGAGGTAAGGACCTGCGACTCGGGTCCAGCCGGTCCCATTGAAGGGAACTTCGCCGCGTACTCGCTGTACGTGGGGCGCTTGCCGGAGGATCCCTCTCCAGCCCACCAAGTAGAATACCCGGATGGGGGAGCGAAGAGTTCGCCCCCATCATCCAGGCCGCCAGAGGCTTCGCCCGGGCGTTGTTCCGCGGGTGCAGGTGTGGAGGTGGCTGGAGCCGCCGGTGCGGTCGCCTGGCTACCCGACCTGCGGGCCTGGTTGCCAGGCATATCTAGAGCCGAGACTTGTTGTCCCGACTCGCGACGATCAGCTGGGTTGGCTGGTCTGGGCTGGTCCTTGCCACCCGAAGGGCTCACGGACCGGTCTGCTCGGGTCCTCTTGGAAGCAGTAGTCGTGACTGTGCCTCCGTTTGGACCTTTAGAGCGGGCTTTGGCCTTCTCTCGCTTGTCGTCTCCTCGCCACTTTTTCACCTTCAGGTGCACCTCACTGGGCATCCCGAATTTCGTGGACGAGGAGTTCGTCTGGAAGTACGTCAGCAAGTTGCCGCTCTTCCACGAGCAGAATCCGGTCTCGAATGCCTGCTCTTTCACTTCTTTAATGCTCAGCGCGGACCAATTAGCAAGGAGCTCGCTGAAGCACTTGATGGCTCATTTCCTGGTCTTCTCCAGGCCGATGCCATGGGCCTTCTGCAAATGCAGAGCCATGTCTCGGCGCCGGTGAGTGCTGAACGAGCCATCACAATGTTTACTCGGGCGGTCCCCGAGCACACACATCATCACAGGCTTGTGATGCATATGGTACTCGACGATGTGCCGAGCGAAGCGGGGCTTCGTCTCGAACACCTTCTCACCCGTGAGAGCCAGCTGGCAAGACTCGAACGGGCACCTTCGGCGGTTGCCGGTTGGTCCCCATTGGGTCATTGCCCACTGGACTTTCGTCCGGGCCTCGTAGCTATAGACTGAGCCTAATTTGGACTTGAGCTGGTCAATCCAAATCAGGTAGAACTTGCCTACTGGCGTATCCGAGGGGCCGGACTTCATCCACTCCTTGTCATCGCTGTCACCGTCCTTATTGACGGCGCTCGGACACATGTAGTGGACTGTGTCGTAAGCACAGTCCGCGAAGCAGCGGGGAGTCCGTTCCTTGAACCCCTCGGCTGCATTCTTCCACATCCACTTCTGATTGTCGTCCTTGGGAACATCCGTGGTCATTTCTTCCCACGTTGTCACGGACTCCAAATCAGATTTGGCAGACTCGGGCAGCTCTGGATCGCTTTCGCTTTCCTCACTGTCCGTGTATATGTTAGCTCCCCTACGGCTGGCTCGGCTGGAGGTGGTAGTACCAGTCGAAGCCTTGGTAGGGGACTTCGCCTTTGCACCCGACGTGCTGGCTGCAGAAGATGCAGTAACCGAGGTGGCTACCGTGGTGGTTGTAGTAGTGGGAGCGGGCGTCTTCGGTTTGCCCTTACCCCTCGGCTTGGTGGGGGGCGTGGGCTCTGCCGGAGACGCTTTCGCTCCATTCTTTTTCTTCCGGCGCACAACCTTAGTCGGTTGGGCCGGAACTTCGGGACTGGAATCCGACTCGTGTCGGCTCCTGTCCACTGTCCGAGGGCTCCTCCTTCCGCTGACCGGGGAGTCAGAGTCGGAAGAGATCTCAGATTTTTGTTGGGCCTGCTGCTTGCGATGGGCCCGGCGAGCCGCGGTGAGCTCCTTCTGCTGCTTGGCAAGCTCGGCTCGCTTTGCCTCTACAGCAGCCTGCTGGCGCGAGATGTCCTCTTCCGAGATCTCGCCAGGTGCCTCCGGGATGTCGGCAGCTGGGTCGGTCTCGGTTGTGGACCTCTCGACGGCGATGCGGACATCCTCAGCCTCCAGATCGCTCTCAGTGAGAGGACCCTTGGGCGCAGGTTTACGGGTCAATCGCTTGACCCGGTCGGTTTCCACCGACGACAAGGTAACTGTGGAGTCTGTATCCATGTCGGATTCGGACTCCCTTAACTCCGCGGCCTTCTGGATGATGCCCGCAGAGATCAAGACGGCTCGAGCTAAATTCTCGTTAGTCGCCATATTCTCCGCCAACTTCAGATAGTTGCGGAGCCAAGAAACTGGCATGTTGTCAGCCAGCTCGTCACTGCACGAGTCCATTACCATAGTCTTGAGATCATCTGGTATGGGCTCGGGCACGCCCTCTTCCACCGCCATGGGCCCGCATCCGAACATGGAGGCGTGCATAGGGATGTACGTACCCCAGGAGGTGTACACGATACCTTCCTGGCGATCAACGTGTGCTAGACGTCTGATCTGAGTCCTGAATCCCGGAGGATACATTGGAATGTCCAGGACATCCACTTTGCTACCCGAAGCGGCTGTTGTAGACGGGCGCTCCGGGCGTGGCGGTGGTGGAGGTGGCATTCTCTCCCGGTCGGTTGCCTCGGCCATAGCCGAGAGCGTCCGGGCGGCCTCCTCTGTCGAAGAATCCATAGATTCCTCGACCCGAGACGAGACCTTCGGGTCCTCGTCTTGTTCCAACGGAATGTTGGCAGTTTGACGCGCAGCGTCAATCGTTCCCTGTGCCATGGCACCGGGTCCGACTTCCAAAATAAATTGGCAAGTTTTGTTGGACTCCTCCCGAAGGATTCGTCCAACAGGGAAGGTTTTGATTAGCTAGGCTAACACGACAGCTACAGGCTGTACAACCGCCGACAAATAACTAGAGCAAAAACGGGTGGCGTCTAACCACCACGAGTCCGCTCTAGTTATGACCAGTATGACGTCAGACCTCTCGTCTCGCGAGATCCCGCCATGGCTATCCGGTGACCTAGTTCCGCGCTTTCCCGCCACACCAGCAGCGCCACCTAGGGAACTAGATCCGAACCAACATTCGACTCGACATGTGAGACGCGGCCTACTACCCGAGTGCTATCGTCTGGAGCTTGGCGGTGTATACAACGCTTCAAAGCGAATGTACCGGTTAATCCGACCGCCACTCACGGGATACAGCTACCCGGGGAGGGTGCGTTCGACATCTCTAGCCGTGGAACGTATGTTGCCTGCCTATGGCGGACAACACGCAGCAGCTCGTTGTGTACTGAGTTAGGTTACAGCAGACCTCAACCGGGGGCTGCGTCTAACGCCTTCGGTTAGCATTTTATTTTTCCCGGCTTTACGTACGGCCTTTTCTGGATCTCGCTTAGTCAAAGCGGGACCCTTCCCATACGTAATGCCTTCACTCAGCGAGACTTTCTTCCATTTCTTACGATTAGGTCGTTTCCTGGCCTTCGTCTTCTTTTTTACCATAACCTCGTCTCCCGGCGTCTTTCTCGGCCGGCCTCTAGGGCGCTTCGTCGGTACTACCACGTTCGGTCCACTAGGGACAGATACAGGTGGTTTGTAGCCGAACTCCCTCTCCGCCTCTTCGCGCCCCTTCCAGGGCCGAAGTTTTCCGACATTTGTCTTCCATTTTCTACCCGTCAGGCAGTCCTCTATCATCACCGTGGACTCGGAGATGACACGAACGATTTTAAACGGACCTTCCCAAGGCGTTACGAGCTTCAGCTTATCCAGCGGCTCGTAGTACCTTAGTACTTTGTCCCCAACATTAAAACGAATTCGTTTAGCATTGGTGTCATAGCCCACCTTCTGCCACTTCGCACTCTTCAGCAGTTCTTTCCGAACGGCCTCGTATGCCTGTTTGAACCGGTCCCTTAATGACTCTACAAACAGCACCGTGCAGGGCGCCTCCGGGTCTATTCCAACCACTCCATACACTAAGTCGGCGGGCATTATGATGTCCTCGCCGAACACTAGCATGTTTGGGGTGCAGTTAGTTGATGAATGGACAGTGTTGTTGTAGGCATGTACTACAAACTCGCACTGTTCATCCCAGTCATCCTGGTGGGTATTAACCAGGGGCTTTAGTACTTGTATGAGGGTTCTATTGAAGCGCTCTACCTGCCCATCCGACTGTGGTCGGTACGGGTTTGTTCGGGTCTTACAAATGGCTAGGTAATGGCACATTTCCTGCCAAAGTTCTGACTCGAACTCCCTTCCTTGGTCACTGTGCATCATAAGGGGAACACCCAAATGCAGCACCCAGCCTTTCACAAATGCCTCCGCGCATGTGGCGGCTTTGTGGTTAGGAAGGGGGAACACCCGAGTGTACTTAGTATAATAGTCGGTTACGACCATCATACAAGTATTGTCTCGCGGCGTTGTCTTAATCCCACTGATGATGTCTATCGCTACTCGAGCGAATCTGACACCAAACAATTCCTGTGATGGGGGTTGCTTACCCAGGCCGGGTCCCGGTTTGTTTTTACAACAATCCGGGCAAGTGGCGATCCACCGGAGCAGGTCGCCTCTCATACCGGGCCAGTAGTAACGCCTTTGTAGACGCTCTATCGACCTTCTCTTACCGAAATGGCCACTCGTTTGGTGGCCATGGCAATAATACATGATATCCCTCCTCATCGGGGCGGGTATCACTATTTGCAACAGCCTACCGTTGGTGGGAGTTGTCTTCCACCTACATAGTATGCCGTCTCGGATCTCTAGCTCGGTCCATTGAGCTAGCAATCGCCTCGCTTCCCTATCCTCCAGGGAAACTAGAGGCCTTGCCGGTTTAATACCTGACCGTAGGTATTCCATTATGCGCGCAGTGGTGGGGTCTGACTGTTGAAACTTCTTGATGGTCTCCGGGGACCAATCGAGATAGCTGCATACAGCCTCCTCCCAGGGGATACGGGGGTGGTATAATTAAATACCAGCCCGGCTACCACAGCATTGTGGGCCCCGCAGTCTTCACATGTGGCATTTTGGCACCTTCGGATAGGCCGTCTTGACAAGGCATCCGCATTGATGTGTTTAGCACCGGGTCGGTGCTCTATTTGTTTATGCTCTAATCCGAATTCGGATAGGTGAGCTAACCAACGTCCAATCATCCCCTCGGCGTCCTTAAAGTTAAGGAGCCACCTAAGAGACGAATGGTCTGTTCTTAAAGTAAAGTCACTTCCCCAAAGGAAATGCTTGAACTTCTTCGTATACACCACCACAGCGAGGAGTTCTCGCTTGGTGGTACAATAATTTCGCTGTGTCTTGCTTAACGTGTTGCTAGCAAATGCTATTGGCACTTCGACTCCCTCTTGGACCTGAGAGAGAGCTGCCCCAATCGCATCATTGCTCGCATCGGTGTCTAAGATGAAATGTCCCTCGGGAGTGGGATATTTCAACACGGGTGTATTCCTAAATAAATCTTTTATTTTATTAAAAGACTCTTCTTGCTCGCTGGTCCATGGGAATGGGTCCCGTGCCCTACCCGGGGTCCAGTGAGCTAAGCACTGCATGGGGAAGCTGACACGAGAGTAATTCGGTATGAAATCACGATAATAGGAACAAAATCCTAAAAATGATCTCACCTCCTTAGCACTCGTGGGTCTTTCCCAATTTTCTACAGCTTCTAATTTTTCCGGATCCGCACTCACCCCGTTAGGAGTAATGATCCTTCCCAAGTATGTAATGGTTTTCTTAAACAAATTACATTTCTTGGGTTTAAGTTTAAGACCGTTTGATAGTATCCGGTCGAGGACTAATTGCAGATTCGCCAGGCATTCCTTGAATGACTTGCCGAACACGACCACATCATCCAAGTAAACCAGGCATTTCTTCCACAAAAGGTCACTCAGTAAGGATTCCATCATAGCCTCGAATGTAGCGGGGGCGTTACACAATCCGAAGGGTAAGACATTATACTCGAATAGCCCCATATGACTGGAGAATGCTGTCTTCTCCTTGTCATTGGGGTGCATTGGTATTTGCCAATATCCGGACTGTAAATCCAAGGTACAGAACCATTGGTTTCCGCCCAAGCTATCTAAAGTCTTGTCTATCCTTGGTAAAGGATACGAGTTCTTCTTTGTTATACCGTTCAATTTCCGGTAGTCGACACAAAAGCGGATTGTACCGTCTTTCTTAGTAGTCATACAAACAGGGCTGGACCAGGGACTCGAGCTAGGCACGATTACCCCTAGGTCCAACTGTTTTTGTATTTGTTCTTCACAGATTAGCTTCTTCTTGAGAGGAAGTCTACGATACGGGATTTTAAAAGGTTTCTCGTTGCCCACATCTATGGTGTGCAACACCTTATCGGATCTACCCACCGGGCCTCCTTCCCTACCAAAAGCACCTTCGTACTTTTGTAGAAGTCTCGCTAGGCAATCCTTATCGTCCGTATTCTTTAAATCTGACTGATCAATCAGCTTTTGGAATTCTTCATCCATGGGATGCTGACTAACTGGGTTTAGTGGTTTGTTGAATTTAGCCTCGGCGACATGTTCTATTGAACTCATCCTTCCAATACTGTCGCCTCGCCTCAAATAAACCACCGAACCACTTCGGTTAGTTATGGGTAATACAGACCAAGCTGCATTAGCCACTAATGTATCCACTGAGTCTAACCCGATGCTTGACAAATACACCGTGTCGGGTTCGTAGACTCCAGTTTCATTCCTTTGAGCCATGGACCCGCCACAAAGGACATCGCAAGTGGTACCCGGTGGGATCTTCACCGTATGTACCACTGCTGCGACCGAAGACACCTGTCTCAATATGCATTGGACATGCAAGCCATACGGGCTCCGTATACCCATCGTACCGTCCCTCGGGTCCAAGACGGCCCCGTATAAGCTTGCAAAATCCAATCCGAGGATTCCGTCATCACTAACCTCTGCTATAGTTGGCGAAAGAACAAATTCTTTGCCTCCTATACGGATAGGCATAAACGTCCTACCAAATGTACGCATACTGCTTCCGTCGGCCGTGCAAGCATTTACCCCCGTCTTGAGGTTCTCATGGCTGCCGGCCACCGAATCGAAGAATCTTTTGGACACACATGAATGACTAGCTCCAGTATCCACTAAGAATTCCCCCACCCGGCCTTCCACAGATATGGGTACATACCACCGTCTCCCCCCTAAAGGCGAGGGGTTACTGGTAAACTGGTGAAAGTCTCCCGAATCACCAAGATTCAATCCGAGTCCTCTCAGGAATTCCAGACACGGATGACTTGGGGGAAGGCGTGTCCCACACACTCGAATCAACTCTTTGATCCATCCTTCCTCTCCCCTAGTGCGGCCACTCGCCTCCATATGATCGCTCCTGCACATATCAACACTAGGGTCCCTGGCCCCGGCCGAGGTGCAGAGGTGCGCACCCTCAGCCACCCGGCCTCCAGGTGTAATTGACTCGAAATCTTCCACCGGGACACCCCCGGTAGCATTTTGGCATTCGTTCCCACTCGGGGCTATGTCAGATGCCGTTGACACAACCCCCACTAGTTTTCCACATCTGTGGAATCCGTAGCATTCTCCCTTCCTACGCCGTCGTCTTCGGCTTCATAGAAGGCAGCCATTACCGGCTTAGTAGCGGTACATTCAGATGAGTAGTGTCCCATGCGCTGGCACCTGAAACACTTAACCGTTCGGCGATCCACCCGGGGTCTTTGCCGATTGGCTTGGATGGCATCTGTAATTTTCTTACACATCTCTTCCAGAAGTTTGGTCATGTCCGGGGACTGACTCTTCGCTTTGTCAGCGCTTACAGTGGGCTTGACCGCCTTCTCGACAGCCTTCGGGTCACTCTTGACCTCGGATGAAGGTCTAGAGTCCCTTTGTTTATTGAAAGATTTCCTGGGAATATACTTCCTACCTGAAGTATTCTTCCTTAATTGCATCGAACAGAAGGTGCCGTCTTCCTGTTCGATATCAATCAATTCGAAGTCGTCTGAGGGAATATTGACCTCAGTCTGCTGGGTCACCGATGCCAGGGGTACCAAGCCGCTGGCATTAGGTATGTCCCCAGCTAACATAGCTCGCTTCTTCACGGCCATATCTATACCATTAAATATGCCGTGTAGTGTTATGCCTTCTTTCCAGGCATCCCTCGCTGCTAATTGTTCATCTCGGTCTCTTAGACCCTTGACGAATTGTGTGATCAAATCGTCCATATACCAGTCCTGGTTTTCAGTACCGGGTCTGGCCTTACTTAGCAGGGCATGGAGTTCCATACCGTATGCTCTGAAAGCTTCATTCGGCTTCTGTGTGCGTTTCTTAAAACGGACCATCGGGTCCTCCTTGACCATGTTGCATAACAGTCCACTAGCAGTTTCTACTAACTGCTCAAAACTCCCAACGAGGCCGTACCAGGTTCGCCATTGCTCTACAGCCATGCGACCCGGCCCGCCTTTCAGACATCTCACCAGATGTGGCTTGGCCTCGTATGGGGTCCATCCATTACAATTCATCACATCGATGAAATCTTCAAACCACTCTTTCCATGGCCGAGTACCGTCATATTCTCTAGGAATAACGGCTACCCTTCGGGCAGAATTGTGAGCATACATCAATCTAGTGCATTGCTGTTTGCTCCATTCAATCGCCTTGGTTTCATTCAAGGTTCGATTGCCCCCTATACCACCGAAGCTCGAATTGCCCGGTGGAGGCGGTGGTGGAGGTTGTGTATACGTCCACTGTGTACCACTGTGGTTCGTATAGCTCGCACCACCCTGGTTGGGGCCGGTACCCGAGGTACCGCTATAGCCTGTGGCACCCGAAGCACCGCCCCCCCTTGCGCACCTTGGTAACCGCCGTCGGATGGCTGGTTTCCCGTTGACTGGCCGCCATCGTTCGATGGATTGGGTTGGGTGTTGTCATTACCAGCACCCAGCCCCGGGTCGTTACTCGGATCCACATGAATGTGGAATCCACTGGTCTCCGGAAACCTCTCTAGGGGTATAGTCCGGGTCCAGGTTGTGGACTATGGGCACTTCACTTATCCGGACTCTACTAGTTCGGCCATGCTTATCCTGGGTTCTGATGTAAACGCCCCCTTGATCTACATTCCGCGAAGCATTATCATTTACAAAAGGATTATACTGCGGATTCTTCGGTGTAGAACAGGAGACCGGGTCGCCCTGTTTCACGAACGTCGAGTTCGGGTTTGTATCCCTACTCGCCGGAGGGGCATGCGTTTGCTCTTGCTCCTGTAAATAACTCTCCATAGCAGACTTATTTATTGTGAGGGTAGCTACGTCTGTAGTCAGGTTTCGCTGTTCCTCCCTTAGCTGTGCGTTTTCTGCCAAGATTTCGGATCGAATCTTTTCATTTTCCGCCACAGCTCGGTTTCTTTCTTCTTGGGCGATAATTGCCTCTCGCTTAAAAGTATCCTTAAGTAGGCGGTACTTTTCACCCTTCTCTTTCTGAGACTTGTTATATTCACTGGTCTCCTTCCTGATCTCGGCTTGTTCCGAGACCATCTTGGCTTCTGTCTCAGCCTTCCGGAGTTGAAGTTTCTTAAGCTTCTCCTCCATTGCGTGCAACTCCGTTTGTAATTTATTTACATCCCGAGCCTTAGCAACCTCCTCGGCCCTAGCCTTGTCGATTGCTCTAAGTTTACTGGCTTCCTCGATTTCCAACTCAGCCAGCCTTTTTTCTTTTTCCTGTGCGTCTCTCTCCTTCCGCTCCAACCGATGGGATACGGAGGATAGACGATATTTGAGGTCGGATTCTTTTAGAATCGCCTCCTGCTCAACGGATCGTAATTTTCCGATCCGAGACTTAGCTTCCTCTTCTATTTTGGATTGGGCTAACATGAATTGTTCATGTTGCCTCTTTGCCTGCAACTCCACCTGTTCCTTGGCTTTCAAATAGGCCTGGGTATTTTTATACCCGGGACCCATCCGACGTCCGTAGATAGACTTGCGACTGCCTCCAGGGTTAAACATGGAGTCAGACAAGCCTTCGTCTAGAGATCGGCCTAGGTGATGCCTTTCCGAGCTTTTCGGTCCGGTACCACTAGGCTTATTTTTTGCTTTCGCGCCTGGGACTATTGCGTCCCTTTTGGTTTTGCCATCGTCGCTGTCATGATCCGACGATGTCATTAGTGGGGCTACTTCGTTTCCACCACCTGGTGCTGAACCCTGGGGGGTTGCAGTACGCTGCATAGGGCTTTGTGCAATTGGTGTACCCAAGCCGCTAGCCGAGCCCGTTGGTACCATAGGACCTAGCTGGCGTCTGCTAGTTATAACTTGGGACCAATCGCTCAAGTCTAAAGTTGGGGGTCTTAACACACCCCTAAACAATCCGGTATCCGGTACTCCTGTTTGGGGTGTAGCCGGATACAATTTTACGATGCCATCTCTGGTGGCATTGTCCATCAGGTCGGGTGTAGAAAAAATATTTCGTACACCCTCCTGATTAAACATTTGTTGTTGACCGGGTTTCCAGTCTAACAACAGATGCTGGGATGTGTAATCATCCTCTTCGAATCCCTCTAGCCCAGGGCTGGGGGGATCCGCTTCGGGTTTCCCGAGGCTTTCGGCCAATGTGGCCGCGCACCACCCCCGAACCAACTGGTCACGGCACCAGTGTAATGGTTCGTATTGACTTATATGTTGGGTGGCTCTTTGGCTCGCTTACCACTAGATGTACCAACACAACACGAGTAGTTCGGGTTGGGCAAAGCCCCAGAAACCCCTACCTCTCGGGTAGGACTTTATTAGATCTCTTTGATTACAAAGTACTAGCGTCTGGACTGGACCATGTCCAGTCCCCTTCTGCCGCTCGTCCGGCTCCTTAGTAGGAGCTGGACGCGAGGCATGGTGCTGCCCCCTCTTGTACCAACGAGGTATCGCAAAGCGACACCTAGCTAGCATAGAAGGAACAAGCACCACACGAACACGTCTCTCGGATGAACGGCACTAATATATATACAATGATGCCGGCCCCTACAGTATTATATAAGTGTGGTGTATATGTATGTACATAAATAAATATTGAAATGTATAATATGATAATGATGATTACCTCAGGTATTAGTGACAAAACAATACATAAAATGTATTCAAGCATAATTTATGCTTGACAATTGGTGTGACTCGCTTCACAAGAGGGGAGCGCCCGCACCTGTTTTGTCATCAATAACCAATAATTATAATGAACGAGTATAACAGGGTACACTTATGTGGGTATTTATTGCACGCTGTATTATGTGTGTATTTATTGTATGCTATACGAGAGAGTGCTATAGGAGTCCTGTGTAGGGTTTATGGTAGCTAGAGTTTATGGTAGCTGTGGAATGCTGCAGACGGAGATGGAGTCGACGAGATCTGGTCAGGTAGATTCTGTAGGGAGAAGGAATACGTGTGAGCCAAGTACATGGCGTCTGGGAGGTGTAATAGGTTAGTGAGAGACAGGTGAGGAGTTAGTATTGTGAGAGCGGTTGAGGAAGCAACACATACTCCTGGAGTAGACGAGGATGAAGCTGTTTAGTATCTAGTATTACACTTAGCCAATGTAAGAACGGATTAAGCAGGATCTCTATGGCACCTATTCCTCTCTAGAAGCACTGGATTGTTAGAACATGAACTGTTTGTGTGAATAGACTGATGTCGTTGAAGCTATACAGAACTGAGTGGAATCACATAACAACTGTAACTGTGAATAACAAGTGAACAATAAATGGTGACTTGTATCGGCGTCTTGGTGTTGGTTAAAAGAATGGGCTAGGCCAACATCATACCACTAGAGTTAGTCTTCCCAATACGTGAGATCAGTGGAGCGAGCTGATAATAACTACACAAGTGAGACCACATTAATATACGTCTAATAGTCACAGATCATCGTCAAATAGGTTGTCTTTGCCTCCAATTCAATAAATTCTACAAAATAAGAGATATAGTTGTGTTATTCATGTATTTTGGTTTTCAAGGCTTAGGGCTTGAAGGGGAACCATGGTTTTGCCTATCTGTGAGGCATAATAAGTAAGCTACAGGGGTCAGAACAGCCAAAAAGGGTGATTTTTTGGGTAAAAACAAGGAACTAGTTTTTTTCCCTTGCTACCAAAAGAAAGATTAAGAGCCAAATCCTTATTAATTTCATCTATGATACCCCCTAGGGTAGAGAATGTTTTTGTAACTTTTTGGGGTCCATGCATTATCTTTTGTGGTGACTGGGTACAAAAAACCTTTGGTGTAACCGTCGTGAGGACACGTCTACGACCTTTTTCAACTTGGTTAGCACCAAGAGAGACACAGTGGATGGACTAGTAAAATTTACCAGGTAGAGATCTCACATGTACCTATGTAACCCACAAAGAATAATGAACCTGCCTGTAAAACTGTATGTCCCAGAGGCTATGAGTTGATTTTGGGGTAGTTTACACATGGACACGTCTACGACCATACATGCACTCATAGCTGCTATGTGTTTTATATTTAACTATCCTTATTATGTGGCCCTTGTACCTCCATATGACAGTGATAAGCCCTGTAAGTTTGGTTATAAATTCCGCATAGAACCAGAGATATCATAAGAAAAGTCTTAACGAGGACACATCTACAACCGTGAGGACACGTCTACAACCGCGGACACGTCTACGACTATCGGCAAATGCTGCTTATAAGAGCACATTACCTGGGGGGATTGGAGTTGTACATAATGTTCCAGCCTTTTATGGTGTGATGACCTGTTCAATAAATTGTTTTTGTTTGTTGTTACATGTGTGTGTCCCTATTCTTAGCAGGAAACCTTCAAAAATATCAGTAGAGGGTAATGTCTAAGGGAGGGTAGTGCCAAATGACCAATGCAGTTTGAATATAGTTACATAAAGAAGTAATTATGTATAGGTATCCTAGAAAGGCAATATCAGGTCATAACTCCCATCAGAAAAGGTACAGTAGCAATAGTGTTAAGTTCTCTAACGACGCGAGGACACGTCTACGACCGTGAGGACACGTCTACGACCGCACATTAAGCATCTTAGTCCACTGTGCTCTCCCCCACCCTTATATTTAAGTCAATAGCATCTAGAGGTAGCGTACCAAACTACCTGGCCCTAAAATGCCACTAACCTATAAGGAAGAAAGTCATAATTTGTGGTTTTCCGATGAAAAATATCATATAGCCAACAAATTGACCAAACATGTACAACCTTTATTACATCAAACAAGGCTAATTTCACTATAACAGGGTATAACAGAGGTTTGCTGATGTATAGTAAACAGTTAAGAATAGAACATATCAATGGAATATCATAGGAACCAATTATAGGCATTTTAATTCACTCTACTTTGCCTACTCGCGGAAGCTAGCAGAGGCCGCGAGGACACGTCTACGACCTATTTCCAGCTGTTCTGGAGCAGACACATCAATCCAGTGCCCCTATATCTATATACCATTGTATACCTGAAGGGATTATCTATCTGTCCATGGTGGAATAAGTTGCATATGTCCTCTTTTCAAGGAGTGGTGCTAACTGGAAAGAAGCATGTCAGTTTATGCTAGGCTTTTCAGAAGACGCGTTATCCTCTCTATAGCCAAAAATAGCATAAAATGCCCAAAAGTGTACAAGAAAAGTGATTACCTTCAATGCTTGAGATGTTTTCTTACATTTTATTAACAATCATTGGGGTATACTTCATGTGAAACATCTGTTTCTTATGTATCTCTGCATAGAGGTTAGGTCGTAGACGTGTCCTCGCAGTAATCGACATACCTCACTTCGGCGAGCTGGTACAGAAATACTTAACATATATAACCTTCCCTCATATATGGCCCTATGCACCAACACTTGTAGTTTATGTATGCAAATGGAATAGATGCTACAGCTAATTTTTTTTGGGACCCCCTTGCCAACCCATTTGACGATGATCTGTGACTATCAGTCATACACATAAACACAACCCACACAGCCCAATATGCCTCCATTACAGGAAATATAAATCTGACAATAAACTACAATGTGTCCTTCTCTCAGATTGCTTCACTCAACATGTCACCCATTATTCCACAAATTAAAGACGATTAAGCTCCTCCTTGCTTGAATTTGCCATCCGCCATTTTTGTTGCCAAAGTTTCAAGTGTCCCGGATGTGGTCTCGGGTTTATAGAAATAAAAAATGTTGAAGTTCTCGTTGAGAAACTTGTCTTTCTACCCTTATTGTATAGACATTTAATGATAAGAAATCGTGGTGGTAATTAAAAGAAGAAATAATCTCTATATTTACACAAAATTGAATTTTGAAATTAATACAAACATTTTCGGCGGTGCTCGGGTGAGTTCGGGGCGGGAAAAGACATATCTGGGGGCGACAAGAAATAGTCCACGGCTTCCAGACTTGTTTGGAAATTTTTATTTACATTTAATTGACTACTACAGGAATGTCCTTTGAGTACAATTAATCAGAGATTAATTATAAAACTATTAGATATCTTAGTTATGAAGTATTTCGAAAATTAAAATAATTAATACGAAGAAGATGCGAAACTGTGGTTGACCCCGTGGCTAGCTCTCAGCGTAGGAAGATATAAGAGGTCACCAGGTCGAGCAAGCTGTCATGGCGGACAAAAACAAATCGAGATGACTCGACACGTTGAAAAACAGTAAATATGGTTGTGTTCATTTATTTAATAGCAAATTAACCCCGTAGGGCCATGGCATAAATGCAAATGACAACTCGCCTCTTTGAATACAGCAGAAGTACCTCTGGGAATACAATCCAAAATTATCCCATGCTCGTTGACATTTGCTTATATACTATGGAGTAATACAAGTATATATGAAAGCCTAACATCATAGTAAAGTGAACTAAGTACTGTAAAAGAAAAGAATTCCCGTTGAAAGACTACAGACAATGGATTCTCCATAGTCTTCAAGGAGAACTCACCATGGTTTTAAGTTGATTCACCGGCACCTGCCGTTGCCGGTGATTCACCACTATTTTACTGTGCAGGCTATAGCATCAGACTTAGTGCTAGGTCATGCATTCAATTCACCAAATAATATCATGTCTGCTTTTTTATTATCTATGACCATCTAATTCAGTTCTTATATACATGTATTGCAAATCACGTGTCAAGCAAGTGTCTCATGATCTGTCTACAAAGTGTTCCTAGAACACATTGAAGTACATACAAAATGTGAGCCTGCTATGACATGTGCTGTGTATGTCAAAGGTTGTACGTCACAGTAAAGGTACATTGTGAAATCATAAAAGCATGACCATCATAAATCATTTTTACCCTTTATGAATATTTAATTGAAAAATTTCAAATATCAATTTTTTTTCTATCTTCTCACCATTATCCCTTCATCATTGATGTTTCATTTTGAAATCTTTTAGAGAGTATGATAAGTTTGGATGCTTAATTGATTCTCTTTATTGTTACATACCAGTCCTATAATTAGTCATTGGTTGTTAACGTAACACAGTCTGATGGTTGAGGAAAAAAATGACCCAGGATGTTAACATAGACTATTCCTCCCTTGTAATCTATTTACTCTTATTGTCCATATTAGCTTATAATTATGTACTCAAAATTCTTACTTTTGTAGTGCACATCATCATTCCACACATAGGAAATATACTGTAAAATCCATATAGCATTGCCAACAACACCTCCTTCCTAAACTTGTACGGACCATGAATTACATGTTTTGGGACTTAAATGCCTAAACATTGTTTATTACAATGGTTGACAACATATTTGACTAGAGTTAGAGAAATGGAAAATAAATAAGAGTGTCCCACGTTAGATCTATTGGCCACTAGCTGGTCTGGAGCTGGTTCCGGCGACACACACTGATAAGATCGGACTAGCAAGTCACTGGAAGTGGGTGTTAATAGGGACAAATGGTTGGTTTTATCAGTGGGGTTTACCTCAACCAGCGAAATTCAAAATGGCGGCTCCACTAAGCCTCCATACTGAGTTCAATAGTATGGTTACCTTTTATCTATACACACACGTGATGCATCGTATAAGGTTTCATTGGCAATGAGTATAATGGGGAACATGTGGGAAAACAGCAAATCAGTTTATAATAAAGGCTTATGGTCACTATTTAGAAAAACTATAGATTCTGGAAATAATCCACAGTGAGATTTCTGTGGTATGTCTTTAATGTTTAGAACACATGGACCTCCTCACTATGGTGGCACATGTGCTTATATAAAGGACCTTTTCTTGATGACCCACCCAAATCATTCAATGAGGATGGTACAATTTCTAGAAGACATCAAATTAATAACATAGAAATCATGTCTAGCAGTACAATATTAAGTGTTAAGATGGCTGGCAGGGCTTGTTAGTTTAACATCAGGATACCAGGAGTCTCTGTTTTACATTGACATATAGATAAACGAAATATACAAAACACTGGAAGGCTTAGCATGTGAACCCCAGGTCTGCTGATAGCAAGGCAACATGCACAATGGATGCTGCTGTGTCTGACCACTTAAACTAAACTACACAATTAACAGGTCACAATTCTAGCCATGTTCTTACATTTGTCCAAATCATCCAAAACATTAGAAATATGCATGGGACCATATGTCAATATTATATCTACTGCAAAGATGTGCTTAAAAGCTAAGTGTTGGAGCGGTTGTAAAAAATCTAATTACTTTTAGATATGAATCTAGGGATTTATATGACAAATACAAAGGGTTTAATCTTCTGTACCTAAAAAGATTCATGGGACCCCAACATTTCCTTTGCAATTATGAGAAGTACATATCATTTGAGATCTCTGGCGAAAATCTAATTACTTAAGTTCCATGAGCGTTACAGAGGTAGCGTTTTTATTTGGTAATCCTATGACATAATCCGTTAATATTTAATATACAATAATAGTCATGAGGGTATATGGTTAAAGACATGATTCAGATAGTCATTTATGGATAACAGCTCGTAAATGCATTAGGAAAATTGCAGAAGGGGGTTAGAGGTGAGTAACTTTGCTTGATGCCTTCATGAAATTTAATTTCAATGTGGTCACCAGCCTGACCAAACGCATATATATATATAAGTGCCCCCCCTTGGCTCAGGAAATTTACTATAGATGGGGGAGGGGGTCACTGTGATGTATTTGTTCAATTGTGTGTAGCCTGCTTCTCTTCATTTTTCACTAAAAAATCAGAATCCGGTCAACCAGTAGAGAGTCTATGAAGAAAATATGGTTAAATGGAAACCTGTTATTTCTCTGCAGGAAATCGACCATTTGATCAATTTACAATGTTGGTAAGGTGTGAGGCGGGTGGCACACGATTATTCAGTGGCGGTGCATGGGCTGGGCCCATTATGCTATAGTTGAGTTTGAGTTGAGTTTTAACAAGTTTATTGGCAGAAATCATACATGTACGTTTTTCAGATTGGCCAAAACACGGCAACAGGAAAGAAATAGTGTAGCGCTCAATCAGGTTGTACAAAGTTACATCAGGCAGGCATCAGTTTGGGTGTAGATCATTACGATATAACTAAAGACATAACTAAAGCCTCTTAGGGGCTGTATGTATCACCATGATTTGCACAAGTCGATTATCCGCAGGCAGCATGTATATTACATCTTTCAAAAATAATTGCGTTTATTTTATGTGAATAACTTCTTCCCGTAGAGATAGCATTAGGGAGCCGATCCGCACACCCCCAGTGGCGTAACGTGTGCCGATCCACCACAGCGGCCGATCCACCACTGCAGCCTCGTTCTGGGTGCATGTAAACATTCAAAATGGCGGATCGGCGCTTTTACGGGGAACTACGGTACCGGATTTTGATAATTTTTCCTTATTTAAACCTCTAAAAACATAAAATAAATATAGAACTAAACTCCCCTGGTGTCCTCAGTGGCTGATCCACCCCTCGGGGGAGACCTCCCCCTCGTGGTGGATCGGCCACCTCGTACACCACGGTCGTTTAGTTCTATCTATATATGCACCAAGTGGGAACACTGTAAACGTTCTGGAGGTACTTGCTCATACGGGAAAAGGTAGTTTTGCCTAAAAAGTGCCTCACTTGCAGCAGTCTCTTTCTGTGCAGTTCTAACCTTTTTTGTGTTGCACACAAGTGGTCAACACAAAGCCACAAGGTTTTTAAGCAAGGCATGTTCTTGTTCAGGCTTATATTGTGAGTGGAATTTGAAAAGTGAAATGCTCAGAGTGTAACTTTTTTGGAAAAGAGGGCACCTACTCCAAGCTCTATTAGCATACGAGCAACACCCTCCTGTACAATACATGGATCTATGGAAGGTTTGAAAATCGAATCAACGGTCCTTTAAACTCCTAAAATTAGGCACTTTTGGTAGGCTTGCTTCTGCTCTAAATGGATTATTTCATATGCACAATATGTAAGATATTTTATCTCCGAATATTCTAAATTACAGTATTCTTGTAAACATAAGCAACTTTTGTTAACTGTGACTGCTCTTGCTCTGGAAATACAGTAGTGGATTCTTTAGTATTTCTGTATTTATTTCATGTTGTCTTGGTAAAACTCTCTTCGCACCTGCGAGAAAAATAGATATTCTCATACAAATCTATAGTAAGGCTCGTCCTTGACATGAAATAAAATGAGGAGCATACATACATGTGGGCTTAGGTTTGTTTATAAATATCAACATGGCAAATTAGTTGAAGGCTTATGGTCACATAGACTTTTCTGGTCTGTCTCTAATGTTTAAAACATGTGGACCTTATCACTATGATGTAACATGTGCAAAGCACGATTTCTGATGCCCCACCCAAATAATTCATTAAAGATGATGCAATTTCTGAAAGCTATCAAGTCAACGATATAGAAATTATTCCAGTAATACAATAATAAGTGTTAAGTTTCATGAGCGTTACAACATTTTGTAATTTTTTGACAGGAAAATTGTATAAGCGGGTTAAGAGTGTAACTTTCCCAGGTAGCAAAGGTGGTGTGGCCCTACTGTGGCCCACACTTTATTCAGTGTGGCTTTTGATGTGGGCCGCAATGGGCTAACTGATGAGCTGCTGACAGTTTCTGTCCTCAGTGAGGTGCGTGGGCCACACTTTGCTAACCAATATGGGCACAGATCAGTCACAGAGTGGGTTTGGGTTCAACATGGGGTTTGGTGTGGCTGAAAGTGCGCTGACCACTTTGATCACATGGCGCTATCTGGTCAAATCTATCATTTTGGGGTCAACATGGGTTTATGGTGTGGCTGAAAGTGGGCTGACCACTTTGATCAGGTGACGCCATCTGGGATAGATATTATAGAAAATCTATTTTTTCCTCATTTTCTAAAATTTTGAACCCTGAAAATGCTCTGCTAGCCTCCAGGTGCTAGTCCCTCCCCTTGGCCTCCATAGTTGGAGGGAGACTAAACATACTGTATTACTCTCCCCATCATCATAATACAGTAGAGCCATCAATTCAAACTTAGTTGGCCAAGGCATGTCAACCAGACCTAGTCCATTAACATGTTAGCCTTCAAGTTCATAGTGCCTCCCAATGGGTAGCATACTTCAATATAGAATGATTACCACAGGAATGGTGTAGTCACATTAAAAACTGCTGACATCACCTAACTTTGCACATTTCAAATGTATTTTGCCTGTAGATCCAAACTCTGAGAAAATTTGTGTACTGTTATGATTAATATGATTCATTAGCCTATTTCTGTTATATCATACTAAAGCAAATCAATACTGACATGAGGGGAAAGCCGTACATTAGAAATAGTGGGGTCATCTAGTGTCAAAGTTCAGAACTCCCAGCTCTGTATGCCTTGTGCAAACCCATCCTCAGCCCTGTCTGGGGAATTATCTTTGGAACTGATCTATGCCTGATTCGGGGTACCCACCTTGAAACCAATCTGTGCCCAAAGTGTTTGCCCATTTTGAAGCTGCTCTGTGCCCAAATCAGTTAGCCTTAGGTGGCCCACACAACTTGCTGAGGACAAAAACTGTCGGGAGCCCAACAGTCTTAGTTCAGTTTGCCCTATTAGGGCAACCCAATGTGGCCCTGACTGGAAACCCACAATTTGCCCAACCTAAAACCATGAATAGTATTCTGCCCGCTTTAAACCAGCTTATTTGAGCTAAAACTGAATTGGCCCTAAGTGGGCTTGCTACATAAGTTGCTTGATGCCTTTGTGACATTCAATTTCAATATGGTCACCAGTCTGACCACATGCACATGCAGTGTTTATAGACATCTGCCCCACTGTGATGTATTTGGGCAATTGAAACAAGCCTGCTGCTCTCACTTCTCCCAGGTGGTCTAGTGGTTAGGATTCGGCGCTTTCACCGAGCTCCCCATGATGGCCGCCGTTGAATAGAATGCGCGAGGTGGAGCTCTGACGAAATTTATTGAATTACTATATTCAGACAGGAGCTACAAGTCTCAAAATGGACAGAAATCTGTATGAACAGACAGAGAATACACTGGAATAGACAGGAATGCCGAAATATCTCTTACAAGTGTGTGTGCATCGATGAAAACAACTGCACAGCGCACGGGAGTAGCGAAGCCAGCCAGACCATGGAACCTGTGATTCATATCTGCACGTAAGTACAAAAGTAGCAAGGTCAATAAAAATTTGGAGGAAGTGGAAATATCTCTTCCAAGTGTGTGTGCATCGATGAAAACAATTGCACAGCGCACGGGAGTAGCGAAGCCAGCCAGACCATGGAACCTGTGATTCATATCTGCACGTGAGTACAACAGTAGCAAGGTCAAAAAAAATTTGGAGGAGGTGGAGCTCTGACGAAATTCATTGAATTACTATACCCAGACAGGAGTTACAAGTCTCAAAATGGACAGTAATCTGTATGAACAGCCAGAGAATACACTGGAATAGACAGGAATGCAGAAATATCTCTTACAAGTGTGTGTGCATCGAGAAAAACAATTGCACAGCGCACGGGAGTAGCGAATGCCAGCCAGACCACGGAACCTGTGATTCATATCTGCACGTGAGTACAACAGTAGCGAGGTCAATCAAAATTTGGCGGAGATGGAGCTCTGACGAAATTCATTGAGTTACTATACCCAGACAGGAGTTACAAGTCTCAAAATGGACAGTAATCTGTATGAACAGCCAGAGAATACACTGGAATAGACAGGAATGCCGAAATATCTCTTACAAGTGTGTGTACATCGAGGAAAACAATTGCACAGCGCACGGGAGTAGCGAAGCCAGCCAGACCACGGAACCTGTGAGTCATATCTGCACGTGAGTACAACAGTAGCGAGGTCAATCAAAACTGGCCGCAAAAATGGGGAAACCACGCAGAAGGGCTCGTATTAAAAATTTGTCAAACAAAGCCACAGTAAAGGACCTCATTGAAGCTGTAAATAACTTGCTAGAAAGGCTAATAGAACTTGAAGTTGATCAAGATTCAACCTCAGAAAAAACTGTTTTGCTCCAAGATGAATATGAAATTCTTGAAAAACGAGTTGCTGAAAATGAAAAAAATGCTAGAACTACGAGTGATATTCTTAAGGCTCTCGCAGATAGACTAGACATTGCTCAGCCTATGGCCAATGAGGCTATCCAAAAAGTAGACACTATGAAAGAGAGGGTTGATTGTATGTCTACCTCAGTCAATACTGCAAATAGACTTACTAAATCACTTCTGAAAACTACTCAAAAATTCGAGGAAGACGACAGGAAAAAAACTCTACTTATGGAAGGGTTTCCAGAAAATCACAAAGAAGACCTTCGCAAAGTCTGTGACACATTATTTGAAGATTTAGGGTTCAAATATGGCAATGAAAGAGTAGACTCCATATATAGATTGGGGAAGTATGATCCTACACAAACTAGGCCGAGAACTATAGTCTTCAAATTGGCACATCGAGGCATTAAAGCAGATGTATATAGGAAAATCTCAAATTTGAAAGATTTACCTGCTTGGAAATTGTGTGTCATTGATGGACGAGCTCACAAAAACTGAAACAAAACAGTACAATGATCTCAGGGCTCTCTTCTTTCTAGCTAAAAGGAAAGGGATAACTGATGTCAAACTTCGTCAAAGAGTACTGATTATTGAAAAAAAATCATACTCACACCATGATATCACTGCCCTACCATATGGCTTAAATTTGCTAGAAGCCTACACGATCAAAACTCAAGATGGTATAGCCTTCAAAGGACCCCACCACATCCTGAGTAACTTGTATACATGTGACATCACATATAAGGGTCAAGCATACAGTTCAGTTGAACAGGCAATACAGCATACCAAGGCCCTAAGTGTTGACGACAAAAAGGCAGCTAGTGATATTCTACACACTGATGATCCCTTCGAGATGATGGAAATAGGAAAACAGATCAAGCCAACTATAGAATGGTCTAAGAATGCTACTGGCCTCATTTATGAATGCCTTCAGTCAAAGTTTAAAGTTGACAAGTGTAGCAAATATCTTCAAAATACTACAGGGAACCTGTATGAGTGTACCTATCACCCCATCTATGGGGTAGGCAGACACATGGGAAATGTTGCTAGCCTGTGCGAAAATGACGTTCAAGGTGGTAATATATTGGGGAAACTCCTAGCCAAAGTAAGGGCGGAGATACTTGCACCACCTACAAAGCCAACACCAACTCCAGTGCCTACCCCAACACCAGCTCCAACACCAGCTCCGACTCCAGATCCTGGAAAACCTTCAACACCACCTACACCCAGTGAAACGATTCCAGACCCACCACCACTACCACCAGCTATTGCAGCAGGCGATCGAGGACTACTTCCAACACCGGACGTACGTCCAAAAATCTACCCCCCACCAACCTCTCCTGAAGACAAGAAAAACAGGAAAAAAGCTGGAAAAAATCCAAAGACTGGTAAATTGTATTCAAAAGCTGATCCTAATGATTCCATTACCTCTACAAATTTGTAGAATTTCAATCTGTGTCCCAGTAGATTGATCGTAATTTGTAAAAATGTACAAAATTTTTCTTTTTTTTGATTTGTTTGTTGATTTCAAACTGTATTACTATTGAGTTTCTGTATTTCAAATACTAACACATTTTTAAACTTGTAACATGTCTGAATCCTGAAGACTTTAGCCCAATATACATAGAGCATTGAAACCACCACAAGCTATCTTGTACTGCTAGCAACAACTGGTATGAACTGTCATTATGACGAAGGTTCACTACCTGCGAGAAGAATAGGATGTTATAAGACGGTTTTTGAAAATGGTTGTATTGAAGAGATTAAGGGTGGACTCAAGTTGTGTTGTTATAATAATACATATACTGTATAAGTGTATACCATCTCTTATAAATACTAAAGGTCAATGTTTTTTACATCTCAATGCCCAGAGCATTAGAAATAAGTTTGTCGACTTACGCATAGAATTACAAAATCAAAATATTGATTTCATACTTTTCTCAGAAACTTGGTTAAGAGAGGCTGATAAAAGCGACAATTATACTTTTAAAAATTACAACTTTTATAGATTTGATATGTTACGTGATAAAGTTGGAGAAGGTTTATGTGCATATATTAAAGATGGTATAACGTGTTCTAGTCAAAAATTTTCAAATTTTAATGTAAGTAATATTGATGCTGAAATCCAATGGCTAAGTATATCGAGAGAACACTCAAAATTAATGGTGGTAGCAAATATTTATAGGCCACCTGAAGGGAATAAGTACAATTTTGTAAATATCTTAAAAGACACGTTGACAAAAATTGAAAATCTTGATAACTGTGAAGTATTTTTAATTGGTGACTTCAACATCAATATGCTTGAAAATTCTTTGACAAAGGACTATTTGCTTTCCACTCTACAAGACTTTGGCCTATTACAACTGATTAATCAATCCACGAAAAATAAAGGTCAAGCGTCATGTATTGATCTTATTTTTACAAACTCTACTATTGTTGAAAAATCTGGAGTAGCTTTTTTGAATCTAAGCGATCATCTACCTATATATGTCAACCTTAAGAGGCCAAGTATACAAAGAAAACAAAGAACTTTTAAAGGACGAACATACAGATTGTTTAATGAAAATACTTTCACACGGAACTTTACTGAAATGTCTTGGGATAATTTTGATGCCTGCGATGACATTGAACTCTGCTGGCAGATTTTTGAAAATAATATTAACAGTATTCTTGATGTTTTATGCCCAATTAGGAACTTTAATATTAAGTATAAGGAAGAACCATGGCTCACACCCAAACTTATTTCAGAAATCATTGAGAAAAATAATGCACTAAGAAAAGCCAAAAAAACAAATAATATTTTGGATTGGCATAATGCCAAAATCTTGAAAAATAATTGTAGTACAAACTTAAAAAGGGCAAAACAAGCCTTTGTCGTTTCGGAACTTAATAAAAATGCCAAAGATGCAAAGAAATTCTGGTCAGCCATGAAAAACCTTATACCGGGTAAAAGTAAAAGTTCCTCCATTAACCTTATTGATGATCAAGGTACCAGTATTAAAGAGGATAAGACAGCTATTTTTATAAATGAGTTTTTTACAAACATAGGTCCCAATCTAGCTAACAAGATAAATACCCCATGGAATTTTACTGGTCAGGTCTGTGATAAAAAGATGAGTGATTTTATTATTACAGATGAAATTGTACTCAATGCTTTGGATACAATGAATAAGAACAAATCTTCTGTCTTAGAAAATATATCATCAAATGTTTTTATATTAGCGGTGAAAACCCAGATAAAACGATTTACTCGTTTGTTAAATTTAATAATTACCAAATGTCATATACCCAAAGCATGGAAAGCAGCCAAAGTCACTCCGTTACCTAAATCAGGTGATTTATCTGATGTAACTAACTACAGACCTATAAGTCAACTTCCTATACCAGGCAAAGTTCTAGAAAGAATCTTACACACTCAACTAGAAAGTCATTTGGAATTAAACAAAATACTTACAAAAATTCAAGAAGGATATAGGAAAAGATTTTCCACAGTGGATACTATTAGTACTTTAACAAATGATATATTACGAAATAGAAATGCAGGTCATGTGACCCTGGCTGCCTTTATAGATACGAAAAAGGCGTTTGATTGTGTGGATCACTTTATTTTGAAAAAGAAACTTGAAAAATATGGTATCATAGGAAAAAACCTATCATTAATAAATGAGTACCTGAGTGATAGAACTCAGAAAGTCTTAGCTAATGGACACTTATCAACAAGTTTACCCATAACGTGTGGTGTACCACAGGGAAGTATTTTAGGCCCTCTTCTTTTTTTAATATATATTAATGACATATATGTAGAAAATAATAATGTGAAAACTTTATTGTATGCTGACGATACAGTTTTGTATGTGAGTGGGAACAATATACAAGAAGTATCACCATACCTACAAGACGGTTTGTTATCTTATGCTCAATGGTCAGCCGCCAACAAATTAACAATGAACGAAAAAAAAACTAAATTAATGCTTTTTACAAGTGATCAAAAATATAAAAAACTGAAATTACAGGATGTTAAAATCAAGGTAAATGGTGAACGCTTACATTTTGTTCCTTCTTTCAAATATTTAGGTGTGACTCTTGACTATGATTAAAATTGCCTGTACTATCATCAACTGATTTTATTCATCAAAAAGCTGGCCTTCCCTATATTCCAAACAGAAGACTACATCATCTGAGAATTTTAGCTTTTAAAAGGACAAAGATAAAAGAATTTTGTAAACCACCTACGAGAAATACTAGACTACAACAATTTCCTGTATTATAATATGATATCATAAACACAGCTGCTTACGAGAGATCGACTGAAGTTCTAACAGCACAAATTTGGAATGAATTAGATATAGCCTTAAAACAAATTGAAACTTTGAAAGATTTCAAACACAAGAGTAAACTATTCATGATCAAAACTATACCAGTGAATGTAAGAAACCTATATACTTAAAGGTAGACTTGTGAAGCTGCCCTTAAAACATAAGGTTTTGTTAAAACATAAGGTTTTGTTGACAGAAATGAATGTAAGAAACCTATATGCTTGAGGGTAGACTTGTGAAGCTGCCCTTAAAACATAAGGCCTTGTTGATAGAAATGAATACTTATATGAATTAGATATAGCCTTAAAACAAATTGAAACTTTGAAAGATTTCAAACACAAGAGTAAATTATTCATGATCAAAACTATACCAGTGAATGTAAGAAACCTATATACTTAAGGGTAGACTTGTGAAGCTGCCCTTAAAACATAAGGTTTTGTTAAAACATAAGGTTTTGTTGATAGAAATGAATGTAAGAAACTTATATGCTTGAGGGTAGACTTGTGAAGCTGCCCTTAAAACATAAGGCCTTGTTGATAGAAATGAATACTTATATTCCTTTTTATTTACGGTTCTATATTATTGTAACGCTATTACTAAGGGTCAGTTTTTGACTTTGCATCTAACTGATGGGTATCAGGTTAACACTGCTATTATTGTTTTATCTGTGTGATACTTTCATTGACCAATTTGTAAAAGAAGGTTGAAGTAACCCTAACAAAGAACTAGGGATTTCAGCAACTAGAGTCCACCCTCTCATTCATATAAAATACCACTTATACATTTACTATATGAAGTGTGCACAACCAATAGTAATTTGTCTATAACTCTCAAAAAAGCTACAAATTGAAGATTACTTCTGTCTCCAAATCACATGTTATTGTTGGATTTAATTACTAATCAATTTTGATTATATTTTCTCTAAAATACTAACAAGGGGGACTCATAACATCAGTTCCACTGAAGTGTCCTCCTAACATATTTGGCACAGTACAAATATATAAAACCATGAACCCCACTCTCTTCAAGGTGTTTGATTTCTTGTGTAAATTCAAATACACAACCTCTAATGCTGTGATAAAATACACATATGTAGCGACATATATACGTAACGACGCACTGTTAAGATTGTGATACATTACAAATTGATCATTTATTGTATGTATTATTGTAAATATACGGACCAACCAGACAGAATGTCGAAGAGAACTTATGTAACTCCACCATACCTGAAAAAATGCCAAATAAAGTTAAATTGTTCCATAAAAAAAATTAGGCATGTTTCATTAAACTGGGGATGTAGCTCAATGGTAGAGCACTCGCTTGCAAGTTGAGAGACCCGGATTCGAATCTTGATGTTTTCCAATACGTTTTCGCCGACCCCTACACATTCATTCACTTCAGTCTCTGATAGATATAAAATGTTTTTTTTATTATCTATAACCATCTTATTCTGTTCTTATACTTTACCTCTTGTGTCAAGCAAAAGTCTCATAAGCTGTCTACAAAGTGCTCCTAGAACACATTGAAGTACATACAGAATGTGAACCTGCCGTCACATGCGCTATGAGTTTGTCTAAGGACATACATCACAGTACAGGCACATTGTGAAATCATAAAAGTATGACCATCATAAATCATTTTGACCCTTTCCTTTAGAAACTTTCAAGGATCTTTCTTACGAAATTTCAAATATATCACTATTTGTAATCATTTCTTCAGTATCTCTATCACTGCAGTATTGTGGAGCCGTGGGAGGTGCGTGGATGCATTCCACGCACTATTTCATTTAGGAACTATGGATTGCAATGAAAAGTACAATACCTTGTGCTAAATTTATAAGTGTTCCTCAATTATAAGGCACCTTGCATATAAAGCACATCCCTTCTGCTAATCTGTAAGTCGGTTAACTGGAAATTAAAGATGTCCTTTTTATTGGGTCTTACCTGTTAGTTCCCTGTAGGTAATTGACCATTTGGTCGATTTACAACGTCTGATATGGTTTCTTTTCTACTTCAAGAACCAATGAGTTTCCGGAGATCCATGTTGGAAACAACGTCATTAAAATTACAAAATGACGTTGGCCCTTGGTAGAATAGCATCCTAAGAAACCCCCCGCAGCCTGAGTGCACATGTGACAGAATTAGAAGTACTCAACACAAAAGCACTTGAAAGAGTGTGTGACAAAAGTAGGTATCTCATAGTGCAGCACACACTATCTTTAAGCAAGGCAGGTGACTTTTCAGACTTATATTGTGAGTGGAAGGTGAATGGTGAAGCAGAGAATAACTTCTTCGGAAAAGAGGGCACCTACTCCCAGCTCTATCTAGCATACGAGCAACACCCTCCTTGAATTCGTCCTCACATTATCATGGTCACGCCCCTAGCTATTTCCAATGGGAGGGTGGGAGGTCTGTCCCTTTAAGAGCTAAACATGTAAACAGACTTTCAAGCCAGTGGCTCTCAAGTTGAACCCCCAGTATGACACCTTATTGTCGTTCATATATATAAACGTTATTTCATTTCTCTTTTTTTTACACCAAAATAATGGGGGTTTTTTTCTGTGCACTCAAAAAGAGTTTTTGTCATTCTGTAAAAAGGTTTTTCTTTTTTTCCTTCTCAGTGTTTTCAAAATTAAAAAGCTTTCTAACCGTTATGAACGTTATTTTGAACAAATGTTATTTGCCCAAACCTTTTAGAGAGGTTACAATTTATTTGTTTTTTGGTGGGTTTTGCAAAGTGGATTAACTTGAGTTAAGTTAAGTTGTTCTATAATTTCACCACCCAAAATGAGAGAAAAGAAAACTCCAGTGGCATCATGGAATGCACAATAACTGGAATGGTTGTAAGATCCTGTAAGGTCCAAGATTGATACTGTAAGGGTTGACCCGGTATGCAATATCAACTAATCAGATATTTCCCTGTATTCACTGCAGACTATTTTGGGTACATTATATAACACCTGGTAACCATCATGTTGTTTGTTATCAGTGTCCATCTCGCCAGGTGTCAGATCAAGCAATAGCCGACCCACCTTTAGCGTCCATACTGAGCCCAAGTCAAGGCATATACCCATCAGGTCCACCATTTTGGATTTCGTTGGGTCTTCCAAAAGTGACAAAAAAATTGAAAAGACGTCCAGTTTGATACCTCTGGAGGCCACCTAGATTCACTTTCTGATTCAGGGACATGCTATTCCCCATATCATCAGCACTTATCAGTGCATGTCACTAGAACCAGCCCCACCTGGCGTTTACAGATAGCCCCTAGAGATGACCACTGATGGAGGCTGGAATATGTCACTGGGAGTGACCACGTTTTAATAAGGGGGGGGGGCATAATGGCTTTGAGCATGGGTGTGTGGAAAAAAATTGCCCGGCCCCCTCCTCTGAAGGGTCTAATATTGTTCACCCCACCCCGGAGTGCCCCCCCCCCCCCCCCTTTAGAGGGAATGAAAAGATTTCGCCCACCCCCTCGAACCTACCACCTCCCCTTGTGTTAAGAAATGATCACTCCCTTAGCGTGTGGAGACATCATGAGTGCAGTTATTTGGCTACTTCCCCTGTAACCCAGCACACCTTTTAACTGTCTGTCTCTACGTAGGGTAAAAATAGATAACATTAACAAGTCTCTCAAAGTGTACATTCCGATTCTAATTGACAGCTCTACCCGAAATGACTGGAACGGGGGGCTCAGGAAGGTCTACCACATGTACTACATTAAAACCAGGCATCAAAATATCAGATTCTAACGTAGGACCTTGCCTAAGTGGAAACTCCTAATCTTTTTTGTTCTTCTGACTTTGGGACGTAAAAGGGGAAAAAGAAAGAAAGAAAAACCTGGCTATAACACTCTGAATAAAGCTAGATTCTTAAAGTGTAAGGCAGGGCTAACCCAGTCAACAAAAAACGTTGCAAAACGTTTCAGAACGTTTCCCTATGGCTCCTTATCATGGCAAAACGTTCTAAAACGTTAAAAACGATTTTTTGCGTTAAATAACGTATTTTTGTTGAGTGTGAAGTCCCCTATGGACACATTGTAACGTGCCTGAAATATGTGCAACTGATGGATTCTTGGCCTTAACGCTATGGGGATTTTCGTCACTGTTTGAGCTTTGATCGTCCACTGACAAAACTGACAAAATAAACTGATGGCTGTCAGTCACTGATGGACAGCCTAGGGACAGTATCCTTATCGTCCCCAGCTTTATACTTATATTAGATCTTGAAATTTTTTTATCTTGATTCCTAATTCAGCCCTAATCTTTTAGATTCCACTATTAATGCTTACTGGCGGCCGATGGGCAGCCGATGGGCAGCCGACGGACGCCTGCCATCACTGCGTGTGATGTCATGACCTCACTGGACTCATAACGAGACTAGCCCTCATCACCTGCCTATACCTGTACCCTGAAGACGATCAAGGCCTTCAAGCTCAAACAGTGACGGTAATCCTCGTAGCGGGCAATAATGCCTCAGTCACACCTGCTTCAGGCACGTAATGTCTGCCCCTGGGGCACCAGGAAAAGGTGACTTTCACCTTAGTACAAACCATGCCTTATAATATATGAAAAAGTCTATGGAACTAGGAAGGCTATTTAAGAAATCTGAATCCGAGGTGAGTGAATTTTCAGGAAGGTTTCCTGGGTGTAAAGATGAATACTTGTCAAACATGAATCCTAGCAAGCATTAAATTTTGGTTTGGCAGGTTTCTCCGGAGGATATGTGAATAATGTAAATTTGATATGATATCCTAGAATACATGTAGGAGGTATTAAAAAGGGGAGTTTTAAAATTACATCGTCTTTTCTGAGGAGAGAATTTGAAGGTAGTATTCTGAGGCATGCATGTCATATATCTGCTTATCTCAAATTTAGAGTAAATTTTGATGAGAATTTTACCACTCTGCTCATAGAGAATGAATAGATGAGTAGATACCAGTTTCGATGCCGGATGTCGATAGCGGTGATTGGCAGTCATGGCTGTCAGGTCAGCAATCAATACAGCAATCAGTGACATGACAATAAGTTGTCCATCATGATCTGCTTTGAGGCTATTTCAGTACCAGTGAGGCTATTTGTAGCTTCGTGTGTGGGCTTTGCATGTCCAATTTGTAAAACATTGAAGCGTAGGCTGAAACAAAATGCTGAATTGGGCCCAGTGAATGCTATCCCTGTCTCCATGATTCTATGAAGTAAAAAATGTTAGACATACTCTGAAAAAATGGGGTCTTCAGAGTGAGCAGTATAATGATAGAGGGCCGGCTAACCTCCCTATATCAAGGGTATTGTTCATTTTGTGACTAAAGCATGACATTTCTACCACATATTCTACATACCCAAAGGAGCATTATAAGATATGGAAGCACCTTGAGCTCCTTCAAAAACCAATATGGCCACCATGTGAAAATTGTGTACCTCAAAAATAAGAATAAGCCAGGCGAAACATGTCAAATTTAGCATAGACTATTCGTCTTGACAACTTCTATTCCTATGTTGACAACTTCAGGGTATATCTTGCTCAATGGTCATCAAGTAGGGCCATCTGCCTTGGATAATTTAAGTTGTCAAAATGAAGAGTGCCAAGATCGAAAACGTTTTATTTTTTAAATAAACTCGTTTATTTTATGCTGCTTACTTAGAATACCCTAGCGACCCGACATTTTTTGTATGTACTCCATAAGTTGTATGCATGTTTTAGACAGAAAACTTAGTGGCATGAACTTCTGTTTTCTTTTCATCTTTTTCTTTTGGTTTTCCCTAGTTTCTTGCTGACGTATGACGCTGAAGAGTGAAGAGCAGTGCATGGTTACCATAAAAACAGGTCATCTAATTCAATGATCAATAACTTAAACCATATATTTTAGTATAATGGGCTATCCTAAAATGTGGCGTATCACTAATTTCCTCATTTCGACAGGATCACATAGATTCCTAACAGTGGCTACTACATAGGTTTTGTCCCTTGATAGGTCACACGTTAAATGCAGCAAGTTTTTCTTTCCTCTTACAAACAGAGAAATATAATGAAATGAGACTTTCAGTACTTTAACAGTACACTTTATTATTATATTCATTTGGTAAACTTTATATAAAATATAAAAAGAAATCTTGTATGATTGATTTATTCCTTTTGGTGAATGCCAGTAGATAACCCTAGAGCAATTTCCTATACAATATCATGACGGTGGGCAGTCTGCTATGCTAATTATCAAAACCACCTTTTCTGAAACCCTATATGCATACACACTGCAGTACCCGATGCATTTTGTTCAATCATGACGTCAATAGGTGCATCAGATAAGCCTGCTCTAGTTATTGTTCTATACCGTTGCCTTAGTGCAAGAAGCATAACAGCATTTTTTCAAGTTTTGTAGGACAGGCAAAAGAAGTGTTCCACCTACTATAGCACCGAGTGGAAACAGCAACATTGCACCATGGCATGTACATATCACAGATAGAGCTTCAGTACTTTCAAAGTAGCTAGATATGGGTAAATACATGTTGAAACAGAATAAACTCATTTTTTGGAGTTGCACGCTCTTCACGCCGCATAAGCGGCCGGGAGCGTACCGACCGTGCAACTCCATTATGTTTTCAGTTTGCCTATGACGTCACCAGTGACATCATGCAGCCGCCGTGACGTCATCCATGACGTCATTAGTGGCAACTCCTATCCATGGTCCTTGCCACATTTTTCTTGTTGTCAACCTTCTTGCACTAAGGCGACAATATAATGATTACTATTTTTTAACCTACTCTGTCCGAATGATTTTATCGTGTGTAAGGACTGTGAAAATATACTTTCATGAAAATAGGAAACTATTTCCCTTTAAAGGGTTAAAACAGGATACCATTTCCCTTTAAATGGTTAATGAGTTCACAGTGTGCAGCATCCCACTGGGCCCCCCCAATCATGAAGGAGGTGGGGCCTGAGTATGTCTGGGCCCCCCCAATATTTTCCAAGAACTCATAAACACAATGGAAAAGAAGCTAAAACTTTACATCTTAAATTAGATTATTATGGTGATGTCATAGGGAAAATGGGGGTCTGAGCCTAAAGTCAGATCCAAAATTTACCAAAAGTTACTTTTCTATATGAATTCTATATACGCATTATATAGACGCCATCACGCATCAGCCGACAATTCAAGGTGGTCACGACGGTGCCCTCGCCGGGGCCCCTGAATGAAGATTTGCTTCCTACGCCTCTGAATAATAATACTATAGGCCTAGCCAGGCAAAATAAAAACAGTTCTTAGACTCCAAATGTCTACTAAGATCAATATCAGCTGTCAACATGGTTCCTTAAGAGGTATAGAGGAATTTCATTTCATGTTTCATAAATTTAAGAATGCTGATCATCATGATCATATGACAGAACATTCATTTATAACAATTTAAGTCTACTTTTGACACCCATGAGTAGTGTCTGTCATTAGAACAGAGGCGTAGGAAGCAAATCTTCATTGGAGGGGCCTAGCGGGGTCCCAATTTGAACACCTTGAATTATCAACTCGAGCGCGATGATGCCTATACATACCCATAATAGAGTTTAATAGAAAAGTATTTTTGGTGAATTTTAGATCTGATTTGAGGCTCAGTGCTCCATTTTCCCTATCCCTTTAACATATTAATCTAATTTGGGATGGAATGTTTTAGCTGCTTTTCCATTTTATTATGACTTCTTGGTAAATTTTTGGACATAATCGGGCCCCCCCTCCTTTATGATTGGGGGGGGCCAGGCCCCCCCCTTTTTCCTACGCCCCTGTAGAACCAGGAGCTACCTCTCTCCTCACCCCGGAATTTTGAAATTGTTCCAGACTGACATATATATATTGAGCTATAGTGAGTTTCATGTTTATTGTGTGTGTGCGGCCACGACAGTTCAGTTCTCACGAGATCAAGGAGGTACCATATTTGCAAGTAGAATGATATGCCAGGAACCAGTCTGGCACGAGATCAGAACCGGAATTCGCTGAAGTCAGTATGCACGTGGGAATGCAGGAACTAGTTCGGTTAAGTAAGGTAGTTATAACTAAGATAATACCAAGGGAACCTTCCAATTCGGGGAGAATACACCTTTAAATTTAACCCTCTAAGGACTGCTAATGCATTAAGGCATCATGACCATGGGTCCTCATGATGCATGAATGCAGCCCTACAGCAGGGACATATTAATGCATCAAACCATCAGGGTTGGTATACTCCTGTAGGATGTTCAGTCATATATTGATATTTGTCGAGGAAGTGCTGGTGAGTCTGCCTGCCAGCACTTCATTGGTACATCGTGATGACCGATTTGTATGATGCACTTCTGCATCAGCGGTCCTTAAAAGGTTGGTGGGGGCACAGTGGGTGCCATATGGTAACAGGTGGTCTAATGGTAATAGTAATTACTCGATATAAGGAGCCCGCCTAGATCTGCCTCATATCAAAATGTCTTGTGAGTGCCTCGAAAGATTTCAGAATTAGAATCTTTCCTTTAGCACCAACCTAGTTATTGTGGTTTCCTGTTTCGGTCCGCTAAAACTGCCATACAGTAATTGCTGATTTCATTATGAGGTAATGAGATTTTTTGTCACTGCCTTGTTGTAGTTCTGTTAAAAGATTCTTGACACACCACGTGACTTAACTGGTTCACCGTGTACTCACTGATTAAAATTCTGTAATCATATTTAAGGTTAGCGGCCCTTAACAAAGGGTTACCTGTTAATCATCCCCTGTTGTCTCACTCACTCACAAGGGGGCCGTCTTTCACCCAAAAGGTCCACATGTCTCTCCTATACAGATGTTTGAATATACTGTGATTGGAGATCTAAACTCCCATCAGGGGCATTTTCGCGTGCCCCAATCCGGTTAACCCCGGTCGACCGGCTGTACCCATCGGGCATACACCATGGCTACACCCCGGATGTACCAGATCAAGTCACCCGGTCGACCGAAGTGCCTCACGCGTAAATGCCCCTAGTGGAGTTCAATTGAGTACCCGCAGGCCATCCATATTCCGACTAAGCGGGATACATTATTGACCAATGAGAAAATTCCTTTCATTCACTGCCGACTTTTTAGGGTGCATTACATAAGCAAAAGGGTCACTTCTTGCAGAATTGACCTGGCCCTCCATGGAGACGAATGTTGATGCCGCCGCGCTTCCCTGGGTGCCCGGCCTAACGGGCTTGGGGGGCAGAGCCCCCGATCAAGGAAATATACCAGAACTCATCTGAATTTGAATTACATTCAGATGAGATCATCTGAAACTTAAATGGAAGATTATTATTCAGATGAGATCTCATCTGAAAACAGTCAGAAGTGTGTGACAGCATGGTCCCAGCACATCCCTGAGGAACTAAGGCGGCATGAATGTTTGTCTCCAGTGTGACGTCATTCTACTTCCGGCCAGGTCAAAATCCCAAGAAGGGACCCAGATGCATTACATAACACCTGGTACCCATCAGCTCGCTGTTATCAGTCCTTATCTCACAAGGTATCAGCTTCAGCAGGGGTCGGCCCACTAAGCAAAAGGGTCACTTCTTGCAGATTTGACCTGGCCCTCTGTGGAGACGAATGTTGACGCCGCCGCGGTTCCCATGGTGCCCGGGCAAACGGGGGTTCGGGGGCAGAGCCCCCGACCAAGGATATATGCCAGAACTCATCTGAATTTGAATTACATTCAGATGAAATCATCTGAAACTTATGGAAACTTAAATGGAAGAATATTATTCAGATGAGATCTCATCTGAAAACAGTCAGATCTCATCTGAAAACAGTCAGAAGTGTGTGACAGCATGGTCCCACCACATCCCTGAGAAACTGAGGCGGCGTGACTGTTTGTCTCCAGTGTGACGTCATTCTACTTCCGGCCAGGTCAAAATCCCAAGAAGTGACCCACATGCCCCTCACTAAGGAACACGCTAAGGCCATATACCCGCATGGCCTGTGGGTACATGCCTTCGATACCTGCAGGGCACCAGCATAGGGGATTGAATGAGACCCTTAGACCTCTATACAATAAGACTTAATATGGACTGCTGTCTTGACTCCATCTCTAGTGTCCTGACTCTACATGTGTATCTTTTTTCTATGCGGATGAGTAAACTCGCTGGCACTTATGACCTATAACGAGAGTGAGTCACTTTAGACTATTGTGGAACAAGACCTAGGGCTGCTGATGCAGGAGTGCATCATGCCCATAGGTCATCATGATGCTTCAATGAAGTGCTGACAGGTCTGCTCGCCACTACTTCATTGGCATAATGCCAGCCCTCCGGGAGTGTATCAATCCCATAGGGTTGGCATGATGTATGAATGTGGCCCTGGCCACTTAATCACCAGAGCTCTACCCATGCACCATGATGACCGAACAAAACGGGATGGTACCGAACAACGCAGTCCATATACCCAAAGAGCCTGAACTTGCCCAGTGGTCCGCCTCCAAAATTGCTACATATATGAGAGTTAACTAGTCAAATATTGTCAACTCATTAAGGCCCGGTAATGCTCTGGTGCAGCATGTTCATTGGTGGCGATGACAAATACAGCTATGGGAAGTGACCGGCCAGGGCTGTATTGATACACTCCCGGGGAGCGGTCGGCATTATGCCTTAAATCATTTCTGTATCACGTCGACCAATGACCATGATGCAGTCCTCCATCAGATGTCCTGAAAGGTTTAACAGTGTTGGGTGGGAGAGAAACGGAAAGACACAAAATTGGAAGTGACAGGTGACTAGAAAGTAGAACTCCTAAATTTATCTTCTAATAATCGTTAATTGTATGATTCAAACGCCCTCTTTGCTCAATGTGGACCAAAAATACCATGCCTAACATTGGTTGTACCATAAATACTGTGGTGGTATTCAGAAATAGATGTAATGAAGACAGAGGGTGCAATTATAGTGCCGCTGTATGGAGCCACTGTGCTAAAGAACCCTGTAACAAATAACTGTTGAACCTAGCAGGGATCCTTGTAAAACTGAACAATGAAACACTGCAATCATAAAACAGAGAGCCAGTGTAGTTTTTACAAGAAACCTCAGGTGGCAGTGCAGTGGTACAAGGAATCTCTGAGAAAATAATGACAGCTCTGTGAAAATATCAAAGGACCTCTGGCAACTTTAGGATAAGGAATCCATTGTTATTTTGATGAAATTTTTTACAGTGCACACACAGACTCGATCACCAACCTCGATCTTAGTGGGTCAGGAAGCCTATTCATAAAGTTTGACAAGTATTCTTCCTTTCGATGTGAAGATCTTCTACAATGTATAGGAAAAAGTTAATTAGACATTTCAATATACCTCCAGGAGGTGTCCTAAAATGTGGTTTATGAATTATGTAGTGTTCTACCCCTCGGAGTTTAATCGAATCTTTCGATGAACAAAGAAGAACAACTATTCAGGTTCCAGTTCAAACTTTATTGTCTAATAACACATAGGCATAAGCTGTTCTCGATAACAGTAGTGTCTGCAGTTAATATTCCACATTTACCTTCTCTGTGCAACAGCACCGAGAAGTATTATAATATGGTAGCCGGGCAGCCGCCAACCATCGCTCACGATGGTCAGTCGCAGCTGGACTGCCCCTGAGGAAGGCCGTACAATGGCCTTATATACACCAGAGTCGAGGGCCACGTGACCAGGTGGTGACGTGGCGCTGGACTCCAGCGCCCCCAGGCGTCGGGTAATAGAGGTGTTCTCGATGTCACCCACGAGGACCACGAAGGTACCTCGAAGACGACGCGGGACCACCACACCACCCCCCACTAGACTGAAACAAGGTCTCTGAAAATTCAGAGATCCCGGATCAGTCTAAAAAAATAATTTAAACTACTGAATCCGTCGACATGGTCGACAGACACAGTAGGGGAATATAGAGAAATATGTAGTTTCTACTGTACTGTAGAAAAAAAATTATTATCACAGTTAATATAAGGCGCTGCTCCCTCCAACGTTGGAGACCAGTGTCGAAACACTGCTTCACGACCTGCTCCTGGTCGATCCGAGGGAGGCACGACCGGGTATGGTAACCGGGGTCGTGTCGTTTCCTCCCTGTCTCGTTGAGAAGCTCCTTCCAGCATAGGAAGCCCACCGATAGTGTACAGTACAACTATGATGGTCCTTCGACCGTGAGGCCAAGGATGTATGGCACCACCGGGTCCTAAGACCGGGGTGGCGTCGGATCCACACAGCTTCGCAGGGAGGTCCGGGGACAGGAAAGGTACCCCCACTCGTGGAGGCTACACCGTCGTCCGGGAACAAGTTCCCGGGGGTTCCATGCTGACATCGAGACTCTGTTCGATGTCAGCGGTCTGAACTCAAGAGGAGGAACAGTAGTATCATACTACTGATCGTCTGAGATAGACCCTGTAGCGGCGTCGATTTCCGCCTGCTCCCCGTCAGTGCGCTCATCATCATGTGAGGCACTGGTGGCTAGCTGGCCGGAAAACGTGGGCGACTCCGGCAATGGAGCCATGCGGTCCATTGTCATACTCCAAGCCTCGTTAGAGGTCTCGGGTGCATCTCGGGAGTCTCCCTCAGCATCTGAGTGGAGGACTGCCGAGTCTGCAGAGTCACTTCCGTTGTCGTCGTCGCTCTCTCGACCTTCATGGTCGTCCTGGTCTCCCTGGTCAGGGGGAGCCGTTGGAGATTGACCGACGACATAGACGTCCCCGTCTACGTCCATTGACTGTTCCACCTCTGCAGGTTCTACTGCACTGGCGGAAGCCGACGGGTCCGGGCAGATGGCTGGACTCGCGGGGATCAGAGGTGTGATGCCATGAAGATCCGGATGGATTTTCGGGGACACCACTCTCTGAACCGGTGGCGGTGCAGGCTCGGTGGCTCCCAAGAGGTCGACCAAGGGAGCCGATGAGGAAGGCGTGGTTGCTGGCGGGTAGACGGAGACCTACCAGGGGTGTCCGGCTTGTCCTGCACCACCTGCTCTCGACCCAACATCGTCATAGCCGAGCTCAGACTGTCTATCCTCGGAGATAACTCTCTCAGAGGATTAGACTGAGCTGCCAGCGTCCTGACGTCGGGAACCACTCCACCCTCGACGAGGTACCTCTGCGCTTCGCGAGAGGGCTCAGTTCGAACAGGTTTCAGGGTTCGGACGCCATGGTGTTTGTCCTTCATCCATTCTAAGAGTTGGACCCCGAAGACTCTAAAGAATTCGCGGTCGATTTCCTCCCAGCCTTCTATGATAGCATCCCTCTTGGTGATATCATATTGGGCCTGTGACTCGAAGTTATTGAGCTGCGTGCAGACATGGGTCAGACGAGAGTCCATCTCCATCTGAACGGTCTGACGCGCCTCTTCCCTAAGAGCCGGAAGGAGCTCGTTACGGATGGCCATGTTTGTTCTGTCAAACAGGCCGAACAAGTAGGCACTCGCTTCCTCACGGAATGCCTCACCGAAATGGTCGATAGCAGGGCTACCCGTCATCTGTAGAAATCCCTTACAACGTTCCACGAACGTCTTGGGGACCCCACGTTCGACGCCATCGCCGTATGCAGGCTGTGCCAACTCCCAACGCAAGGTTGCTGTCGGGGTGTCGGCGCCTGACACGACGTTGGAGAAGGTGGCTCCTGCTCCCGAGGTCAGTGTCGCACCTCCTACGTGGACACGCGGCGTGGCAGCTGGGGTGCTGTCCTCTGCCGCTGTAGGTGCCTTGACAGGAGGAGACGAGTTGGTGGTCACCTTGGGTTGTTGATCACGACCACTCCGGGATTCCACCGTCTTGCCTCCAGGCTTAGCACCACTGGTGCTGGGTTTGGCTGAACCAATCGAAGCAGTTTTCGACTTTTTAGGAGCCGGGGCCGGGGTGGGCTTCGATGCCTGCATGGGCTTCAAGGGGGCCACCTGCGACTTAGGCTTCTTAGGTTCAGTCGAAACGGCAGACTTTCCAGCGTCCGTAGAGTGGGGTCTCTTGTTCCCACTCGTAGAGGCTGTTGGTCCTGGGTCTCGAGGAGGACTGGCTTCCCGCTTCTTCCGCTGCTCTACCCTGAACTCGGGGTAGCACCATAGAAAGATGGCATGAGCTTGGGTCTGATATACAGACCCTTCGTAGACGGGGGTGTGGGTGCCATCCGCATCCAGTGTCTAGTCGGCGCGCCTGTTTTCTCATTCCGCTCACACTTTCCCACTAGTGTCTCCACCAGTTGGATAGCGCCCTCGGCATTGTACTTATGGGGCTGCTTATACGACTTTAGATGACGCGCCATCAGACCCCTTCGTGTAGTCACGAAAGGAGGAGAGGTCGGGTCATTGGGGTCCTGATAACATGGAATGGTCTTTTCCACCTTAACACACCCGAACTGCGGACGGATGGCTCGATGCTCCTCCACCAAGTGGCGAGCATACCTGCCATCAGTCGTGTACACGTGAGGGGGAAAACCCTTACGTGTGCAGTTCTCGAAAGCACACTGCTGCCTGGGATTGAAGATGCGCCACGCAAACCCAATCCGCTGTCTCTCAGGCAGCGACACCCCCGACGAGTCCGAGGCATTCGTGATGTTCTCGATCATCAAGACATACCAGTCAATGGCATGGGTATCATCCGAATACCACTCCTCGTCATCGCTTCCATCCTTACCGACGAGGCTAGGGAGTACCACTTGACCATTCTTGCGGTAATCCTGAAGCTTGGTCAGGGGCCTGTCGTCGACGTACTCAGCACATCGTTTGGCAGTAATCCCTGACAGCTGCTTCCACTCGTCGACAGCTTGGTTCCAGGCTCCGGGGGGGCAGTGGACTCACTGCTCTTCTCGCGGACTGGAGCCTTCTTGGCTGCAGATTCCTTCTTGCTACCCTCTTTCTTGGGCACCTTAGGGATCTTGAAGTCTTTCAAGGTCCCTTTGGATGCCTTCGATTCTGCGGACTTCTTGCCCTTAGAACCCGAAGGGGTAGCACTTTTCGATGGAGCTGGTGTCGACGGCTCGTCGACCTGCATCTCGTCGGGGGAGGAGTCCCTTGAGGCTGCAGCAGCCGTGACTTTCAAGTCGCACTTCTGCTGCTTAGCGGCCTCTTTCGCCTTTCGGCGGAGCTCCTTCTCCCTCTCCTGGGACTCGGCCAAGGCTTTCTGTGCATCCTCGATCTGCTTCAGAAGAGCTGCACTTTTAGCCGAGGTAGACTCGAGCCCCTGCTCGGGTCTGGTTCTCTTGGACTTCTTCTTCTTCTTCTGAGATTTGTGGCTCGCCGAAGAGCTGTACCCTGACTGCTCATCGGACGAGGACCCCATGGTTCTTCTTGAACTATGGACTCAGCTGGAGAAGCAAAGACTCCGGGCCTCGAACCGTTCTCAGACGGGACGAGGCGTCGAAGAGAGTCTTCGAGGTGTTTCGATCTGCACTCCGGCGGGTCGAAGCCTCGAAGGTGTCTTCGATGTACTGTGAACCGCACTCAGGCGGCTCGAAGGATCGAAGACGGGGTTCGAGAGAACACGAACCTGCACTCAGGCGGGGGAGACCTCCTACACTCAGGTAGGAAGTCCCCAGGCGGAGGCGTACCAGCTGGGCTAAGCTAGGCTTAGTGCAGGTAATCTGCGTCTGACTCTCACGAGACGGGTGCAAATGTGACCTCCGGGGTGTGCGACGCGGCCTTTTATCCCTGTGGCGCACGCCTCTGATTGGAGGAAGGGCCTATGTGACTGAGGCGGGCGAACCCTATTGGTCCACAGCGGATCACGCCATGACCAAATAAGGTAATGCTCAAAAAATAGAACGACTCACTCTCCTCACACCGTCATGCTCTGGTTCTCCAGTCGCATTGTTTGCATATGCCGTTATTTCTTATGCGGTCTATGGGGTTCCAACACTGTCAAAATGGGCAATTAGGGCACCCCCGTTCTACCAGACTACCGGGATTAAAAATGGTCCCAATATGGATCTACCCATCGGGCAGAATCCACCAGCCTATGCTGGGAACCTATTCACACAGTCCGATTAAACAAGAGGTCCATGTTTTTCATGTTTCTAGTGTCGGATTGTCTCAAACTAAGAGGCAATCGCATGACTTCTCGTTGTGTAATTTTTTTTCACCGTCGGCTTCACGTCCACAGACAGATTTACCCAAGAACGGTACCCGTTATTTAAATCCTTATTAAAAGACAGGTTGGTAAAGCTGCTGTTTAGTATTGTGCGATTTTAACCTTTACTGTAGGAACAAGTGTTGAGCCTCGGGGCGGGTTACTATCACCCTCCCCTAGCTCACCGTCCTTTGATGTGGCCTGGCCGAGCAGGTTATTAACCCGTTTCCGTCGGCGTCTGCCTCCCATCACTTGTGGCGGTGTGGATGTAGGGGCCAGAGTGTTTGCTCTGGGTTTCCTTTCATTCTCGACACTTGTTGACCGTTCCTTTGATGAGCCTTGGCGCTTAAGCCTTGCTCGAGTCATAGGTCCGGTCCGGAGTGACTGATCTCCGACTTCAATCGAAACGTTTCGATGTGAAGTTTGTTCAGTCATTTGCACCTTCGAGGGGGGGTCGGGCTTCCGACGTTCCTTCAAAGGCGGTTTAGACGCTTTCGACTTATCTCGACGAGCCGGTCGACCACGGCGTCGCTTTGATGGTTTACTGGCGTCCAACACCTCCACCTCGCTCAGCTTTCGAGCCTTTTGCTGTCGTTTTCGATGACCCTGCTTAGTCTGTTTTTTAGACTGAACTTCCGGTCGTGACCTTCCGATCTCTATTTCGACCTGCTCAGAAACAGACTTAGCCCTTTTCGTGGCCTTACGAGAAGGTGAATTATCATCAAGTTGTGGCTGCATCAACTCGACAGTCTGTGATAGTTCCACGCCCAACCACCGGCGTACTCTATCAACATTGCTCTTTTGCAACCGCCCGCGGGACGATCGAAGTAATAATGTCGACTCAGAGAGGACAGAATCCACTATGAACGGCCCATCCCAGTTGGGAGCAAGCTTCATAGCTGCTTGGGGGGTGTGGTACCTCACCACCTGTTCCCCAACTGAGTATCTTCTCTGCTTCAGCCCATAGTCATACCCGACTTTCTGGCGTTCCGCAGATTTACCTAGATTTTCTCTTACCATGCTGTAACTCTCTCTCAACCGATCTCGAAGCTGTTCCACGAAAGTAACGGAACAAGGGACCTCGAGTGGGTTCTCGATTGAGCCGAAAATCACATCTGCTGGCATGAGAATTTCTTCCCCGAATACCATCATATTTGGACTGCATCCAGTAGAACTGTGTTCAGAGCTGTTATATGCGGACACGACATATTTAGCCTGTTCATCCCAGTCGTCCATATGTTTGTCTACCAACATAGTCAGACTCTGAATCAGTTTTCTGTTGAACCTTTCCACCTGGTCATCGTTCTGTGGCCTGTACAGATTGGTTCTTGGTTTTACAATCATCAAATATTCACACATCTCAGAGAAGAGACGAGACTCGAATTCTCAACCTTGGTCGGAATGCAGAAGCAACGGGACGCCAAAGGTCAAGACCCATTCGTCCACGAAGGCTTCTGCACAGGTAAGGGTAATTTGGTAAGGGAATAGCGCGTACATACTTGGTGAAGTAATCCTGGATTACTAACATGCAAGTATTCTTGTTTGGCGTGGGTGCAAATCCCGAGATGATATCCATAGCTATCCTCCCGAATCTCACCCCGAACAACTCTTGGTGCAAAGCAGACTTACCCATGCCCTCACCGGGCTTTACCAAACAACAGGTAGGACAATGTCGAACCCAACGACCTATGTCCCTCCCCATTCCAGGCCAGTAATATCTCCGCTTCACCTTTTCGAGCGTTCGTTTTCGACCAAAATGTGCTTTGTTCGGTGTCCGTGGCAAAAGGAGAGTACCTCACCCCTCAGTTGGCGTGGTATCACTACTTGGATCGTGCGTCTTGCGCGACCCGCCTCGACTTTCCAACGACACAACAAACCTTCACGGAAAGTTAATAGAGGCCATTGCCCATTTAATTTCCGTACCTCGGCACTCTCGATTGATACCTCAGGCCTAGTGGGTTTAGCCCCCTTAACCAGCCATTCGGCAACCCGTCTGATGTCAGCGTCCGCTTTCTGAGCATCGATGAGTTCATCGAGAGACCAAAATGCAACACCCACCCGGCTGTCTATTAGACTACCTACAGCCGCCAAAACAGTGTTGTGACTGCCGCAGTCTGTGCAATCTGACCTTTTGCATAGCCGCACAGGGATACGACTAAGGCCATCGGCATTCAGATGCTTGGCACCACTTCGATGTTCGATCTTAGAGTTTTCGAGACCGAACTCCGAAAGGTGGGCCAGCCACCTACCCACCATTCCTTCAGCTTCTTTGAAATTCAGGAGCCATTTCAAAGAAGAATGATTGGTGCGGATAGTGAAATTACCACCATAAAGGTAGTGCCTAAACTTCCTGGCGTACACGACAACTGCCAACAGTTCTCTTTTGGTGGTGCAGTAGTTTCGTTGTGTTTTACTTAGAGTGTTGCTAGCAAATGAGATCAGGACCTCCATTCCATCCTGCTCTTGGGATAGAACAGCCCCAATCGCCGTGTTGCTAGCGTCAGTGTCTAAGATAAAACGACCGTCGGGTGTGGGGAATCGAAGCACAGGTGTCTCCTTGAAACTTCGTTTTAACTCGACAAAAGCATGTTCAGCTCTTTCTGTCCATGCGAATGCCTCGTAACGACCTCTACTACCTTTAGGTTTTTGGATCACTAAGTCCTGCAACAGACTGACTAGTTCCGCAAACCCCGGGATGAACTCTCAGTAGTAGGAACAAAAACCAATGAAGGATCGAATTTCCTTCACTGTAGTGGGCCTAGCCCAAGTCATTACGTCGGTAATTTTCCCCGGGTTGGCTTCTATACCCTGTTCAGACACGATTCGGCCCAGGTACTCGACTGACGTCCTAAAAAGCTGACACTTTTTAGGCTTCAACTTCAGTCCCCATGCTCAAATCCTGTTGAAAACTTCTGCCAGATTCGCCATTGCTTCATCCGTCGTTTTGCCGAAGACGATGATATCATCGAGGTAAACCAGGCAAATCTTACCTAGGAAACCCCTCAACATCTCCTCCATCATCCGCTTGAATGTGGCGGGGGCGTTACACAAACCAAACGCCATTCGATCAAACTCATAGAGCCCCCTCTGGTAAGAAAAAGCGGTTTTCTCGACATCGTCGTGATTCATCCCGATCTGCCAATATCCAGATTGGAGATCTAGACAACTAAACCACTTGTTTCCTCCCAAGGCATCTAAGGATTCGTCGATGCGCGGGAGAGGATAGGCATTTTTCTTAGTCACTCCATTCAGACATCGATAATCGACGCAGAATCTCATGGTCCCATCCTTCTTCGTCACCATCTGGACGGGACTGGACCAGGGACTAGTACTTGGCCTAACCACCCCCGTATCCAACATCTCCTTAAGTTGTTCATCCGCACCAGCTTTCTTGCTGAGCAGAATCCTCCTGTAAGTGACTCGGATAGGTTGTGCATCACCAGTATCGATGTTATGCAGACATCGATCGGTGCGCCCTAACGGTTCATCTGGGGATTTAAAGACATCCACATGCTTACGTAGTAAGGCGGACAGCTTCAGTCTTTCTTCTGGTTGGGTCAGGTGGGTGTCACCATACATGTCTAACAACCAGGTAGGGAGCTCCCCCGTGTGGGTGCTCGCGATTTCTGCCATCTCGACGTCTGCAGCTTCTTGCTCTAGACGCATCATCACAGATCCTACCTCCGGTGAAGAGAATTCACCGTTCCTGTCAGCGTACTGTACGGTACCGTCCACCTGGCCTTTTTCCAGGACAACGTCTCGATTCAGTGGATTACAGACGGGAAACACTGTTCGACAGACATTGCTGACAAGGGCAGCCTCACCAACCAATCCAAAACTTCTCAGAGTTTTCAGATCGGGTTCGACTATGCCCTGTCGATCTCTTTCCAGACCATCGGATTTCACCAGTACATCGCACCGATGTCTGGCTGGTATCCTCGTGGTCTGTGCTACTGAGGCAATCGATGACACTCTCTTCAGTTTACACTGATGGTGCTCTTCTGTCGGCTCGGTCATGACCAATTGACCCGTCCTCGGGTTAAGGATCATACCGTATAACGCCGCAAAGTCGAGCCCCAGAATGCCATTGTCAGCCACATCGGCCACTATTGGGCTAAACACATAGTGGGTCGATGCGACCTTAAGAGGTAGAACAAATCGACCATAGGTCCGCATTTCGGCTCCAGACGCAGTGCACGCCGTTATTCCCTCGTAGAGATTATCTGACGGCACCACTAACGTCCTCACAAGTTCCCGAGAGACAATGGTGTGGCTGGCACCAGTATCTATCAGGAAGTCTAAAGAACGCCCTCGAATCTCTGCAGACAGGTACCATCGTTTCCCCGACAAGGGGGCGGTTCCTGCTAGCATTCTCAACCCTACGTCAGTACTCAGATCGATCCCTCTTTTCTTCAGGAAAGAGAGATAGGGATCATCTGAGGGAAGCTCTGTTGCGCAGACTCTGGCCAGCTGCTGCATCAGGGCTTCTCACCCGGCGTCGACTTTCACTTTCCATCCAGTCGAACCCTTGACCTCGGAGTTCGGGCTGCCAGCGCCCTGTTCCTTGGCCATTGAGGCTTTTTCTACACCGACATCTTTGGAACCCGACCGGTGATCAACCGGTGCCGCTGTGGTACAGGGCTGGGACGGCCCTACCGGGACCTTACCTAGTTCCCTCGAATCTACTGTCGTCTGATCAAGAGTGCCAGAGATGCTGATACCTTGGCTTTTCGATGGTCGGGCAGCTCGATTGCCACATCGAGCCGCCCGCCTCAGTTTTCCGTCGCGTCAGGTGGTAGACCTTTAATAGGCTCGGGGCAAGTTTATGCGAAATGCCCCTGCCTCTTGCAGTTCCAACACTTGGCGTCGGACGGAGGGGGAATCGGCTTTTCCGAGTTAGTAGCAGGGACATCCCCTCCCTTGATAACCCTGAGTAAATTCTTTAATTGACTCAGCGAGAAGGTTTGTTCCTGTACCTTGAGTTTGGAGGCCTTGTTTGGCACTTTTGATTTACCAGCGGCTTTCTGACTTTTCTTAGTCTTACTCCCCGCCACGGGCTTCGAGTATGAGGACACCTCCCCCTGTCCCTCCTCGACCAAAGCAGCATTGGCCAACGCCGACAATGCATTTGTCGAGGTAGGATTCACCAACTTAGGCAGAAGTTGTCGCTTCCGCAACAACTCATCTGCCAAGTCCATGAGATCCTTGAGGGACATGTAAGTGCGCCACTCCCGAAGCATGTCTTGTTGTAAATCAGTGTCATACAATCCTCCTATGAACAACTGGTTGACTTTGGTTATTAGCCATTCAACCGAGAAGTCCACACCTGGGTAGGCATCGCCGGCAAGGCGTCTCAAAACAAAGCCATAAGCTCTGATGCTTTCGTTCTTGCCCTGGCGTCTCTTCTCCATAGTGACAATGGGGTCTTGCAGGCTAGAGGTCATGGCTTCTGTTACCATGTCGACCAGCCCATCTAGAGTCCCATCTCCATGTTCCTCCCACAACCACACAGTATCAGCTGTGGGGCCGTTCTGGAGTAGCATGAGGAGTTGAGCTAATGCCATACTCGAGGTCCACACATTTACTCGACGGACATGATTGAATCCGTGGTACCAACGGAGCCAATCATCCTTCCATGTAAATGGAGGGCACTCGACTGACCTAGTTCGGGCAGGTTCGTGCCCGATAGAGGTATTTTCAAACATCCTGCTTGATCTTCTGACCTGATCAAGTGTGAATGTTGTACCTCTTCTAGGTATTTGATGATCCATCCCCATGTTTCTCATAGTCGTGTCTGCACGACTATGATTAATCCCCCAAGGGTTACCGGACTCAGCCTCACTCAAATGTGAAGCCTCGAACCTGATATCCCTATATTTAGGAGGATCAACATGTTGTTGGGCTGTGGTAGGGGTCGAAAACTGTCCGATCACTCCACTTAGACCATCGGTGCGCGGCATCGAAGGAATGGGTTGGCTCCGACGTGACCTCGATTCTACTTTCGAGATGTCGTCGATAGCCCCTACCATTCTATTTATCTCCGCCTGCTGTTTTGAACGTTCCGCCTGTCTCAATTACGATACTAGGAATTCCAGGCGGCTATGTTCCGCTTTCGAGAGATCTCGCTGCTCGCTGAGGGCAAAGAGTTGCTTAACCTCCTTCATGGCACGGTCAAGCCACTCCCTGTAGTCAGGGTTTTCGACTAGGTCCTCTTGAGTGGCAACTTTAGTAGTGCTGCATACACTACTTTGTTGCCTCTCTCGCACGCATGCACGCACTTTCGAGTCCGTCTGCTCCTTCAGACGTTCCTCGAGTGCGAGGTCATCACAAACTTCTTTATTAACCCTGGCTTCGTCAGCCTCCCTACGAGAAGATATCTCCCGTCGGAGCCTATTGATTTCTCCACGCATGGCACCCAGAGTATCCGAATCCTTCTGATCCTTCAGAGATTGGGCTACTAAGGTCTCAGATTTTAAGGAGTTGAGCTCGGCTTCATGCCTCGCTTTTTGTTTCATTAAAATCTGATATTCCGCCATCTTATTTGCGTGGACGATTCGCTCCTCACAGCGACGACGCATTTCTGCCTCGTCCCTGGCTCGAGCATCCTCGTCAGCTTGCATCTGACAGAGTAACAACTCCCGTTCCTGACGTAGCTGTTTGACCTGCTTTTCATAAGCTATTAGGTGTTCAGCTACCTCCTCAGTATGCTCGGCTGATTGTTGGTTTAGCTCATGCCGCAACTCTTGCAGTTGTTCCTCCAACATAGTCTTTTCTACTTCTTGTAGTTTCAACTTATGCTTAAGGGACGTCTCCTCGTGCTGGGCATCCCGAAAATCGTTTCGAGCCCTCTCGACACATTCTCGGCGGCTTGATGCAAGTCGATCTTTGCTTTTAGTGATTGACATTCCATTGCTGTCAATCGACTACGCTCGATCTCTGACTTCGTTGCAAGCAAGGACTCTTTTTCGCTAGAGAGCTGTTTGACCTTCTCTTGAAGATCAGCAAGTTCTCTATTTGCAATTTGAGTCTTGTTCGAAGCCTCCAGCTCTTGCTGCCTAAGCTGTTCCAATTTCAGCTCTATTTCCGTACTCTTCTCCTGAGCTTTCGTGGTATTGCTTGCAAGAGCATCCAACTGTTGGCGACCCTGGTGCAGTTGGCGTTGCTGCTCTTGCAACAACTCTTTGTTGAGTCCCCTGCCACTGTCTATACTTCCTTGTACAGACACAGGCGAGGGACCCTCGAAAGACCAACTACCAAGGCCCATTGGAGTTCCCACGGGTGATGCTGTCCTTTCTACATAGGACAAACTCTGTGCGCTTAAGAAATTCTCAGCAGCCGGAGAGAGTTGAGTCAACACTCGCCAGTTGAGTAGTCGACTCCTTTGATACAGGCCCAACAGGTCAGTCGATGGACCTAATATCAGAGAGTGGTTCAAACCACCACCAATTAGTGGATCGTTCACATCCACTAACGGACCTGCAGTCGCTTGATGTTGGTGATTGAGTCATCACCTTCATCCAAGTGACCCTGCATGTCAAACTTGAGCTCGCAGTACCTATGCGGACTAAAGTTAACAACTGGTCATGGCACCAGTGTAGTGTTCTACCCCTCGGAGTTTGATTGAATCTTTCGATAAACAATGAAGAACAACTATTCAGGTTCCAGTTAAAACCTTATTGTCTAATAACACATAGGCATCAGCCGTTCTCGATAACAGTTACAGGTGGTAGAGTTTGAACTCTATGGCACGTTCGACACTAGGCCTTCTAGTGTCTGCAGTTAATATTCCACATTTACCTTCTCTGTGCAACAGCACAGAGAAGTATTATAATATGGTAGCCGGGCAGCCGCCAACCATCGCTCACGATGGTCAGTCGCGGCTGGACTGCCCCTGAGGAAGGCCGTACAATGGCCTTATATACACCAGAGTCGAGGGCCACGTGACCAGGTGGTGACGTGGCGCTGAACTCCAGCGCCCCCAGGCGTCGGGTAATAGAGGTGTTCTCGATGTCGCCCACGAGGACCACGAAGGTACCTCGAAGACGACGCGGGACCACCACAATTACATCATATCAATCGAAGAGAAAATTCCAAAAGAGTATTCTGAGGCATGTACATCTAGCCTCATAGTGAGGGATACAATGTGGTGAATTACAATTTTTGCACTCTTCATGAATTTCCACTCTCTTCAACATTGTGAATAACCTTCCTGAGGTCTGTTGCGGAAAGAAATTGCGAAAGTAGTGTTCACCAGAATAGAGGTTAGAGTGGCCATCGTCAGAATGGATATTGCTGGCATTGCACAACAGTGGTATATGCTTTCGTTAGGCTGAGTTCTTTAGCAATACACTCCAAAAATGCTTATGAGTGGTCGTAATGTTCCTTCTGGTAAGGATACCAATTATGATTGAAGATAATAGTAAATACTTTTAGTGGTTCCTTTGCAGAGCAATGGTCTACTTTATCTTCTCTCCATATTGTTTCCAACTTTCTAAATGGGTTTCTAGCCTATAGTAACGAGATTGGACATAATGATAATTTCTAATGTCGATTTCATGATAAAAAGAATCTAACAAAGAAAGATAATGCCATGTTTATGACTCTTGTGGTGTTACAAGTATTATGCAGCAGATAACCATTGAATACTGTGAAGAAACTCGGCCTAAGTTTCTTCACAGTAAGTGTTGGTTACTTCAAATAAGAATATAACGATTACACCTTGTTTTTAACCATAGCATTGAGCAATACACCTATTTTCACTTAACGATTCTTTACTATCAAGATGTGTTCATGGTTGGAATACCAATGTAATATATAATGAATAGACTTGCACTCGTTGGCTTCAGGGGGTGATAGAAGCATGAGCCAGAGGCGAAAGCTTCTATCAAACCCATGAAGCCAACGAGTGCAAGTCTATTCATTACATGTTGCATATATAACATGGTTTCCACCATTAATTCTAAGTATTTACCCTTAAAAATGATAGAATCCATTGTTTTCTTTTGCGAGTCGACAAGACGGCCCTCCGCCATCTTGGTTTCATGTTAACGTATGGTTAAGCTGGCGACCTCCTGCAACTCCCATTCTCGTATGTCTACTACTGCAAATACGTTGAGACAGAGCTGCGCCAGTCTATAGCCTGTACACTCCAGGCGGTGCCACCTATAGTGTTCAGCCTTAATATCAAGTAATCTACCCAACAGGGAGTTAGAATAAGGTTTCAACTATGTTATGTCCAAAGCATTTCGCCAGATTTGGTACATAAGCTTCAAAAATGGAGGATTTACTTTCGTGTCAACTCGTTGTCAAGGTATGTCCGGTCCGCTGTTAATTTTCGGTTCCTTATCCTGAAATATCAGAACTCATATTATCCATTTTAGGAACTCGAATCAGTGCCTAAACGAGATAACCATGTTATATTACTGATATATTTACTCGTAAAAGTGATGTTTTCCTTCTCCGACCTTAAGCAATACACTCTATACCATTATGTGAATATCGTAGTTCCATTGACAATGCACTGAGACCGCGTATTGCACCCCTGCGTTGAATAACCGGCGCCAAATCCGGACGATGACGTCATAGGTCTATCGCGCATGCGCAGCACTTTTGAAACGTAAACATTCAAGATGGCGGCACACGGCATTTTCGGGTAGACGACAGGTAAATAAGAGTTAATTATGGATTATATTGATGAAATAGCGATTGATTTTCCACTCAAACACCTTGACATAAATGAGTACCTCGTGCGGAACGGGCAGGACACGCTCGTGAAGAAACGGTCAGCTCAAACTGCTTATCGTTCACCTTTACCACTTTACCAACCAGTGATCGCAAATATTGTGTTGCTAGGAGAAATTTAGCGATCAGTTGTTCTGCAAAAGACCACAGGGTCATAAGCCGAGCTGCCTAGAAGGCGATTCTTAAGGCAAAGGGTCACAGGGTATCATATATGAATTGTGTGGAAATGATCAGTTTGGTGACACAAGGTAATTATGATCATTATTGATGCTGTTCATACCCATTGGTCGTCATGATGCATGAGTGGGGAGTAACTCGCCAGGGCTACACTCATGCATCACTCCCAGGTAGCTGTTGCGAAACCATTGGAAGTCATTTCTGTCGGAGGTGTACTTCCAAAAATGGAAGGCACTCATCTTTGGTAGTCTCTTCTCTATTGCATTGCCAAATGGGACTTCCCAAAAGAAGTGGTCCAGAAGTGGTTAGCAACAACCCCTCAACTGGAAGTTGCTTCCTACACTCTGTCGCATAAGTATAGGTGAGGGCAGTCTGGGAAGCACTCAGGTGTGACCACTTTTCGCAACACAGTTTGATTTGTGGGAAAGTGACTACTTCTGCACTACAGTGTCAGAAGTGACTCTGAGTGGTTAAGTAGAGGAGGGATGGGGGAAGTGAGGTACCTACCCTGAAAAGCAATGACTCAATCTTTTTGCAACAGCCTCCTGAGGGTCAGCATGAGGTGCTGGTGAGCAGACTCACCAGCACTTCATTTGCACATCATGGCAGCTGATGTGCATGATGCCTTAATGCATCAGCAGCCCTTAAGCTAAAGAGAAACATAGCGCATTTCGCGATGTGTATACCCATGCATGCATGCATCATGAAACACTTGCAATCTATTTTATGTGTGCATGTGACGCGCTATGCCTGTTTCCAGCTTTAAATGGTTAATAAAAATTCCGACAGTGTCCAAGAGTCGATGCTGCAGCCATGAGTCATCAAAGAGTTAACATGTATACCTTAGGTAATACATGATGCTATAATTTGCATTCTTTGGTACTTTTCACTTCCATTCATTTATAATGGTCAATTAAATTCATTACAGATATATAAGGACACACGATTAGAATAATGGAGGATATTAGTCAGAATTAGATAAATATTTGGATTTGGTCGTGACTGGTTGCCATTTACTGTAATTATGACTCTAAGTCTATTAGTGCTGTAAATTATCAAGTTAAGATGGATCATATGTTGCATCTTTTTTTAAAAGAAAAATGTACTTGAATAATAAATTTGACTGAGTTATGTGCCAAAGTCTCACAAGCTTCAAGCAACAGATATTTCTGTAAAAAATTTTAAAAAAAGTTTTACTCCTTCCCTTGGTATAGTGGCCATGCTATATGCACATGGAGCTGGGTGCTGATCTCCCTTTGAGGCAATTCAGCTTTCATGATCAGGAGGTGTACCTCAAAGAAACAAATACCATGGCCTGGAGGCTGTTTCACCGCATTTAATGCACCAAACGCAGATGTCCGTATTTTAAACATGGACCTCCTTATTTTAAACATGGACCTCCGTGTTTGACACTTATATCTATATTTGAACACCTACTGCCCCCTGCCCCCTCTGCATTTATAATGTGGACCTTACTGTAAATGTGGAGGGGGTAGGGGGCAGAAGTTGTTCAAATATGTACATAAATGTCAAACACGGACGTCCGTGTTCAAAATACGAACATCCGTGTTTAGTGCATTAAATGTGAAATGGCCTCCTGGGGCTATACACAGATATCAGGATACATACAAAGTGCCCCTGAATGCTAGCCTATGGTTGTTTTGCTCTGACATTTCTGTCTCCACATTTTGTCACTGGCCCTTACTTTCACCCAGGAGGCCGTTTCACCGCGTTTATTATCCTATTATTAAACACGGAGGTTGAAGGTGGACCCCTTCGTGGACTCCATAAAAAAAAATAGCAAAACCGTTTCTGTTGGTAATCCGTAATACCCTCCGTCTTATTGAAATAAACGCAGGACCCTTTTTATTGAAGGCGGACATAAGAACACGGACCTCCGCGTTTATTACAGTACGCTCCGTGTTTAATAGAAAGACAAGTGTACCCTCTTATGTATGGCGCCAAATCCATGATTTTTTATCGGGGAACCCCGGGAAACTCCCAGTGACGTCATGAATTATGGGATGTTGGAGGTCCGCCATCTTCTTCCGGTTTCCGCGGAAGGTTGTTTTCATGTCATTTTTCGGCGAAAGAAGAGTAAAGAAATGCCTAAAGCAGCAGACAAGGTGAGAGAAAACATCTTATTTTTGAAGGGAGGTACGTGAGGGGGCAAGAAGAAGGTAACGGTGTTCTCTTAGTGGCCTGTCATTGTCGCGCAGTGACAAATTAAAGTTATTACCGGTGGCTGTCTGCTTAGCAGTCTCTGTCACTGTCACTCCTGTTAGGTCTACACCAAACGAAACACATGAAGAAGGCCTTCATATCGGGTTGGGAAGGAGGGGTGCTCTGTTTTTATCCTTGAGAGAAGAATGGAGACTAAGGGGTAGCACATAGGGTAACAGTTGCTTGAACAGGCCGGTCCAACTTGGAATACCTTTGATAAAAGGACAGGGTGACATACAGGGCTCATTTGGGTGAGAGAGTGTGTGGGGGGGGTGGGTCCTTTTGTGGTTTTCATAATATCTATTCCATCTTAGGCTTTAAAACATGTTAATTTTTTTTTTTTTTCTGCAGAAGCCCCAATATGAAGATGAGGAAGACTACGATGATCTCGAGGAGGAGGAGGAGTACGTGGAGGAAGAGGAGGAGGAGGAGGAGGAGGTTCAGAAGGTTAAACCCTCAGATTTTCCAGGGCTAGGTGGAGATGAGGACATTAAGTACATGTTCAACCTTTTCTATAATCAGTTTATCAAAGACAAAGGTGTTAAAGCTCTTTCTGAAAAACGCCAGAAAGGGAAGGCTCCCAGCAGTGAACACTAATCCCATTACGGCCTGACTAAGAAGCCTCCTGCTCCGAGACCTGACCACAAAGACAGCCGCCATGACCCTTCGTACCACCCCGATGAGGATGAGTTTGTCAGTCCAAGAGGCCGGGGGACTCTGAGAGGAAGGGGGGCACCCGAGCTCGTGGTTCTTCCTTAACACCTGCCCGAGGAAGGGGACGGCCCCGTGGATCTGGAATGTCCAGCAAGGGAGGCAGAAGCACCCGGGCCAGGGGCCGAGCACGTGGAGCACGTGGAGCAAATTCTTCTAGGGGTGGTGCCGGTAATGTTTCCGCTGCCTCTGCTTCTTCTGAGGTGGCACTGAAGCACTGGAATCCTTTGGAACTGAGAGCCCTGATATTCGGAGCTAACCACTTAAAACCCGCCCTGAAAGGGAAGTTCAAAAGCAGCAGCGACGGGAGAACTATGAAGAAACTGGCGTGGGAGGAACTGTTAGGTAAGATATTATGGTTTTCTCTCTTATGCTGTAATTGACTTACCGTGAAAATATAAATAGAAGCTTCACAAAATCTTATTGCTTTTTTCTATTCCCATTGTCCACTGCTTTTATTCCGGCACTTAATGATTTATTTTCATACATGGATTACTTTGTGCTTGGCTTATATGGTTTAAGCAGTTGTCACCCTACTCTAGAATAAATATATTTATTTCCTTGAGAAAAGATTTATTAGAATTATTTCATATAGAGGGACGTTGAATGAAAATACTTTCTTCCTGTGCAGAGTACGTCGAGTCCATAGGTAAAAGGGAGTGGAGCGTGAAGCAGTGTAAAGACAAACTCCTGTATTTCGGCCAGGATGCCAAAAAAAAGGTACGGTAATAGCTTCCTCATGCAAAAAGTATGCATTCAGGTAACTCCCACTCAAACTAAAATAATATCTGTTTCTTCCCTTTCCCTAACTAAATTCCCTTAGTGTATTCTTTTGTTAGAGCTGTCCATTACAATAACACAAGTACCACCTCTTAGGTTAAAAAGAAGGCTTAATTTAATTTTTTTTTATTTATTTTTTCTTCAGAGGCAGAAGATAGACTCTAAATATCGTTCAGGCAGTGGTCAGCGCGACGAGAAAGACTATCTCACTGATCTTGAGGGGGCTATTCTCGATTGGGTAGGGGAAGATGTGACACTTGGTAAGTAAAATCCTGTGTCCTTTTTATGATGCCTGAAGGCTTAATGTGTGTGGCAAAGTTAAACATATAATAAATCAGAATTATTTTTTTTGCTTGCTTTTATTGAAACGTATTTGAATTAAATGTGCTTCGGCATATTTTATGGCTGGAGAATTTCATAAGCAAAAATAAAAGAACACAGTCATTTGATTTGATTCCAGGTATACCGGGCATGCAACCTCCTAACTTGAAGGGAGGAGGGAGACAAGACAAGCCTTGGTCCTGCTACGACCCACATCGCGAGAACAGGGAGGATTATGTGGCGATGCAGATGCCAAGTGACGCTCTACGTGCAGTGATGGAGGGGAACCTTCTAGCAGAAGACGAAGACGGAGGTAAGCCCAAAAATATGATATTGTCCTGTCAGTTTGAAGTTTGAAGTTTTAACACTGTTTATTGGCTAAAGATAACACTACATATGCAGTTATTATAATCAGTCGCCAGAATACAATATATCATATAGACAGCCTACAGGGTATGAATATTATGAAAGACAGATGGTTTCCATGAACTATCGTGCACAATGTTCCCTATCACATACATTTCTTAATATAATTCACATTCTGCCCAATGTTGTTAAGATTTCTCCTTTTAAGCTCGATTTAAAGCCTCCTATATTCGGCTTTAATTGTATTTCTGTTGGTAATATATCCCATATTTGGTTTCCACGATACAACGGACTGTTCCTATAAATTTCCCTCTTGGGTCTGCTCACTATAAGTTTCTTCTTATTAAATCCTCTCAATTCTCTGGTGGGAACCATAACATTTTCTTCATTTCGAGCATACTTGTACATATAACATGCTAAGGATTTTTTATGCCTGATACTGAGCGTTTCCACTCTACATCTCATCAAAAGGTCATCTATGTGTATATCTTGGGCATTCCTTATTCCTAGACATGCTCGTAGGCAATGGTTTTGTATTACATCTATATGGTCTACAATCGTTTTTGGTCCAGATTCTTGCACAAAGCTACAGTACTCTAGTATAGGTACAATCATTTGTTTATATATCCTTAATGAGTTTTCTGTATCAAGGTATTTTACAATATTTCCTAGTTGTTTCAACTTTGACGTACCCATTCCATCTATTTTCTTACAATGGTGTTTGAAGTTAAGTTCTTTATCTATTATAACACCTAGATAGTTGAATTTAACCACATTTGCTAATACAGTACCCTGCATGGTGATATTACTTTCGGGTATATATTGTCTTATAGAGCTACACCACAGGGTTTTTGTTTTCTTAACATTCACCGTAAGAACATTTAATCTACACCATTTCTCAATTTCATTTACATCACTCTGCAACAATGCGGTCATTATTACCGGGTCTTTTCCATTTATTACCAATGCCACATCATCAGCATAAAGAAAACATTCACAATTTACCACTTTACTAGTAATATTATTAAGATAGATATTGAACATTAGTGGACCTAATAACGTGCCTTGAGCCACCCCACAGTCCATGACTTTTTTATTAGAAGACATACCATTGACTTTAGTAGTCTGGTATCTATTTAATAGAAAACTTTTTAACCATGTTATACATTGTTCGTCACAGTTGATATTCTGTAGTTTTGTTACTAATATATCCAAGTTTACTGTATTAAATGCTTTTTTCAGATCTGAGAATAGAATCAACGAATACTCTCCTCTATTACGAGCCTCTAGTAGATACTGTACCAACTTAAAAATAGCATCTGAAGTTGACCGACCTGGCATAAAACCAAATTGATATTTATTAATAATATAGATATGATGTGTAATTAAAGCTATTGAAGAATTCATGTTTGTCAACAAAACAATAAATTAATATGACTTACTTTTATGATCGCAAACATTTTTAAAATAGACCCGCGCACAATTCCCTTTGTCTAATTAAATCATTTTATACCAAAATACATATATGCATTCTTTTTAAGTCTCTACATATTAAAAATTGAAACCAAACATGTCCGTCACCATGATAAGGAACCTTTCATGTATCTTGCTTACCTTTTCCACTTGCTTCTGGGTGTAGGAATTGTGTATGATGAATGATTGTTTCTCTTATTCAGCTCCCATCTTGGATGTCGAAGAAGCAGACTACAATGAGGAAGGACAGGAGGAGGTGTCTGAGCCAGTCGACCACTATGATGGACAAGACGAGGCAAACTACTGTCCTGCATCTCCCCGAAGGAACATTGATGTGTCTTTACCGGATGACGATGATCTAAAAACTCCTCCACCCAAAAGTATAACGTGGACCACTATGTTGAATTTCAACAAGAGAGA